>CM059603.1:71665000-73142500 GCA_030412105.1 Cyclura pinguis
CAACAGGCGGAAAGGGCCATAGTTAAATACCTGTATTATCAGAGGACTGTTTCTATTCAAACCCATTAGATCACACAAATGCAAAACAAAGGGTTCTCTAATTGCTGAATGCCATGTTTTCTGTCTGCAAACCTCACAGCACCATAACACATGTGAACACGTGTGTCGTACAGAAGTGGAGACCTGCATGAGCATGCTTGGATTGTAACTGCCAGCAATCCTCTCCACTGACTAGTCTGGCTATGGCTGTTGGCGACCTCAACAGCATCCAAACTTCAACATCATAATTCCCCCTCTGCAGATTTAGGTAGTCCATAGCGATATACATTCAAAAGGGAAGTAAACCAAATACAAGTGTTTGAAAAGTAAAATATAGAGACTTGCAATACTTGGCACAGTTTGAACAGATATGCTTTCACATGTTCAGATGATTTATTGCTGCACCTAAATTACAGTTATCAATTGGGCTGATTCTAGCAATGCCATGAACCAACATACGTGATTTCCTCCCCTTCCACAGATCCTGAGAAATGTATGTTTATAACAGTTTTGCATCACAGAATTTTATATGGAAGGGTGTGGGGAGACGGGAGACATGGAGGAAACCTAGACAAATGGAACAGTAGTTTGCTTTACCATCAAGTTCTGCTGAATATGCTTTAGGCAAATAGAGATAGCAACAATGCAGCAGAACAAGGACAGGTGTGAGTTGTTCAGTGATCATTCAACTGAGCAATGATTCAGTCCCTTCTAGATGCTGTGAGCTTAATGTACAACTAAAGTACATTGGCAAGGAGAGAAATCCAATCTCCTCTGAGATTATTTATGACAAAGCACATCTAACCAGGGCCGAATTTGTTTGTAGGATTGCAGTCATTCTATTTCAACTAAACAATAAATGAATCTCCTCTTCACAGGCCTAGCTCAGGATATAAAAGAAAACAGGAGGGAGACAAGACATAACACTTCATTTATCCACCAATCTGCAAACTCTCTTACAGAAATTATTGGATAAGGCAGTTCTTTGGAAGTAGAGCTACAGCTCTGCTAGGAGCAGTAATTTATCAAATCTTATCTACCATATTGTCCTATTATTAGCAATGCTTCATTAACCAGGATTCTACACTGCATGCTAGTGTCAAAAGACACTGTAGTAAGCAACTTGGAATTTGACAAAGGAGACCTTTCATACTACAGAGTTACAGTGCTATGATTCTATTTTAACTGCCATGGCAACATCCTACAGAATCCTAGGTTCTGCACCGGGGGAGAGGGGGAGATATTTAGAATTCTTAGTCAGAGAGCCCTAATACCTTACCAGGATTCCATATGGTTTTGCCGTGGCAGTTCATGTGGAAAATGTTATAAATCTGTAGTGTGAAAGGAACTTACAAAATTTCTGCATTGTTGCATAGTTTAGGAATTATGTTCCCTTTCAGTACCTTCTCATGAAAACTGACAGTTTTGGGGAATTGTTTCTAAGGCACTATGAATCAATCAGCCTTTATTACAATTAACAAATCATCAGGCAAATAAAAAATTAGACACATACAATATTGTACATACAATAATATATATATATATATATATATATATATATATATATATATTCACACACACATACACATACATACACACACACACACACAAAATGTAAATATAGTACCGCTTAGACTTGTATATGTGTAGATTGTATAAAAAATTATTTAAAAAATATAATTAGTGTGGTACCTACTCTACCCAACAATACATCTCTTCCCTAGACTAACAAGCATTATGGACCTCGCGCTACTAAATTTTACATACTCTAAACAACTATAACTTCCTGGATTAATTTTCTAGTCATCCTAACCTATGTGGCCTGTGGTATTACAGATCTGTAGAATAACTTTACAGGTATCTGTCAGGGAGAGGAGGAATTTAGCTACTACCTCAGTAACCTTTTTATCTTTATCGTCAAGGAGATATTTTAACCAGGAATCCCAAGATCTTCCAGGCAATTTTCTTAACAAGGAACATATTAATCTCACTCTCTGGTATTTATAGAAAGGACATTCAAAAAAGACATGCTGTATTGATTCCACCCTACCTGCTTCACTGAGACACACCTGTTCATTTATGGTTGTTTTCATATTGCCCCTCTAAGACTACTGATGGAATAGTAGTAAATCTTGCCCTACTAAAAGCTTGTCAAAATTTGGGAGTGTTTAGATTTTTAAGATAGTTAGCCTCTTCTTTTATATTAAACCCCAAGCCGAAGTGGATAGGAGAACAGGTGGATCATGGTTCTAAGGCACTATTTTATAGATGAATAGCCATCATTCTGGAAGGAATTTTAGATCCTGCTTAGCCAAACAGTGCACCTCAGAAGGGAAAAATAGTCAGATTAGCTAACCAGAGGACTGGAATATACAACCTTCCTGGTTTCAGTTCCAAGTTGCCTGACCTGGCCTCCTTTGTCCAGCTACCCACCTCTCCCACCTTTAATGTTGACCTGGTGGGTTCATACTATCTTTCATGTATTTGTAGACAGGGAAGGATATTTTTCCACAGTTTGGTTCTGTGGACTTTTTGTCTTTGAGGATATTCACCTCCATCACCTTTTTAAGTTGGTCACTTCTTGCTTTTGTAGTCTTTCCCATAATTAAGAGCTTGAGGAGTTTGGAACACTATGTTTTTGCTCGTCACAAATTTGGGCCTGGGTACTCTGATGATGAATTCAGAAGTGTGGGAGAGGGGCAAATGCCCTACAAACACAGAAGACCATATTTCCTCAACAGGTCAACACTTGCTTGTTTTGAAAAAAAAAACACATGGTTCCACCACACAATACCGGATGGCATTACTATAGCTTGCAACTAAAATGTTACAAGTAATGTACTTACCTTTAGTGAGATATTGCTTTTGTTCCTTTGAAACCAAAATGTAATAATTTTTACTATAAAAGTAAAATAACAAATGAAGCCACTTCATTGGTTCAAGATTCACCTTCTCCAATTATTTTTAAAGGCATTTTAGAGCTATTCTGTCAGGGATTATTCAAGTTTTATGCTATTCTCTTTACGCCATGACACCTAAAATGACTTCTCCTCCATGCTTCTAGCAACTGAGGCATGTATGTTCATGTGTGCATGCATGTTGTGTATAAACAGTATTTCTCCATATAATCTTCACAATTCTTCAAAAATTTCTTGTCAGAAACCCAGCTCTGTGGGACTTATTTAACTATGCATTTGCAGTCAGGTTTCTTTGTTAGTCTCTCTGTATTGCTAGATCACATCTATTAGTGCAAAAGACCTGAGGAAACATCAAAGGAAAAATCATGGGCAAGGCAAATTAGGAACTACATATACCCACACCCCCACAGCCCCCATGTCATAGGGTCAGCAAAATAATGACTTGGAAATGGGTGTCCATTATGACTTAATATTAGGGCTCTTCTATACCACCAAATTACATTATTGTCCTAGGATGACACCAGCCACATTGTTTGATGTGCGTAAATTAAAAATGAATCAAACTACTTATTACTAACCTTCTTGCCCTATTTGCATTAAACTGATATTTTCTTTTTCTTGATACTTGAATAGACTTATTTTGAAATTGTCATGCCATACTGTATAGTAGTGGTGACCTGACTTGCACTGAAATCATTTTGCCAGTATAATCAAACATTTTAATGGAAAAATTATAATGGGCAAAAACAAAATTGCTTTTCTATTGCAATTCAGTATAAAAAATTGAACTTACTTTCCAATCAAAGTAGAATTGTAACAGATCCTTCAGAGAGGACATCTTTCTTGATCATATTGTTCCCTGTTCAATTTTAAAGCTGTTGTAGTATCATAATTTAACAGTGATGTCAATATCACAGTAACAAGAGAAATGTGGAACACAGTCATAATTTTTCATTACCATCCAGAAAAGTTCATGCTATAGTAAATTAATACAGATCAAATTATTTCTCTAACAGGTAAACAGACGTTTTAAGTTTTGAATACAAGTTACAAAGAAATATCCAAATTAAAATATACCCATTTTAAACAGATTTAATCTGAAACATCCATCATTTTGGATTCTATGACTCAGATGTCCCATGAAAACTTTGTGGCAAACATACCCTCAAAATGTTCACAGAAACAATACACAGTCAGGTATCAAGAAATGCCAATGTTGCACAGTTTTTTGGTGTTCTATGATGCGAGTATAGAATCCTGATTAAGAACAAGTGGTGTCAACTGGCATTTCTCTACCAAAATAATGAAGTGATTTGGGGGGCCTTCCCGTCTACTGTATGTTGGGGAGGAGGGAAGCCTGTTCTGTCCTATTATATATTTAGATTCATGACATATACTAAACAGTGTGGATCCCTATAGCCAAACAGCACTAGGTACTAGAAGGCATGAGGAAAGGATAAAAAATATTTAAATATTTATTTAACTGGAACAATCCTAAGGGGAAATGATAGTCACAACATAACTGAATATGAACTAAATTCGCTGAATCATACTGATTAGTTCTACTGACTCAATTCTTGAATAATGAGACATCACTAAATAAACCCCATTTATTGGGTCCATTCTAGTTGACCCTAACAAAAGGATTCAGGCCAGTGGCCACAGAATATAGATTGCTCAGTTCAAGAGCATGGGAAAAGATCAGGGAAGGAGGATTGGAGTGCAGTATCCTGGAAAAGGATCTGGCTGGATGGTACCTTAAACAGAAACACTCCATACTGTGGCATTAGAAAGGGATGAAATAGGAAAGTCCATCAGAAACTGTCAATGTCAAGCAATTGCATGAATATAAGAATTACATGAAACCAGTTCGCCCAGTATCACTTGTTGAGCACTTTCATGTGAGAAGTTGTATATAGTTTAGCACACACAGTTATGTCCATTTCTGCATGTGTTATCCACTGCCAGCCCAACACCAGCTAAGGGGACAGAGTTAGGGTTCTAGGAGAGAGGAGACAGGTCATGGGTTTATGCATGAATTGATATGGGTATAGTGACAGGTCTTGAAGAAACTGAAATGATTAAAGATTTTCTATAACTTGGTTCGGTCCTTAATCAAAAAGGAGACAGCAGTCAAAACTCAGAAGAAGGGCAGCTATGAAGGAACTAGACAAGATCCTCAACTGTAAAGATATTTTATTAAACACTGAAGTCAGAATCATCCATGCCATAGTATTTCTGATTTCTATGTATGGTGATGAAAGCCAGACAGTGAAGAAAGCTGACAGGCAGAAAATCAACTCATTTGAAATGTGGTGCTGCAAGAAAGCTCTGCGGATATCATGGGCTGCCAAAAGACAAATAAACAGTCTGAGGAGCAAATCAAGCCTGAACTCTAACTTGAAGCCAAAATGACCAAACTAGTACTATCACACTTTGGATATGCCATGAGACAGTACGACACACGGGGAAAAAAAATGACAATGCTCAGTAAAATTGAAGGCAGTAGAAAAAGAAGATCACATTACAGGTGGACTGGCTCAATGAAGGAAGCCACAGTCCTTAGCTTGCAAAACCCCTACGCAGCTCTGTTAATAACGGGATCACTTTTGTGACTCCTTCACCCATAATGTCATCAGCACATAACAACAACTGTTTTTTTTTATATGTTTATATAGTGAAATAAGCCTGGTGATATTTTAAGATTCTTGGTTCTGCCTGCTTCATCCTCCCTTTCACCACATGGAAAATGCTCCATCTAAAGAGCAGAGGTTGCTGACTGCACGAGAGGTCTACATTGGAGCAAGAACCTTGGAAGTTCATGTCAAAAGTTTGCTTGTGAACAGAAAAATACCCTCTTTGGATGCACTGCTTTCCACATGGATAAAGTGACAGAGGAGACAGAACAAGGTGCTTCCTAGCTTGCACGTTGAAGAAAGAGAGATGATAATGCTTGAATGGGCTTAGGTTACACTGTAGATCTTAAAACCATAATAAAAAACATTACCTTCTCAAATGGCCAACGATTAGTAGTAAAAACACATATTTAGATAATGAGAAAGTGTGCTGTGGTGGTTAAACTGTTGCACTGGGTCTTAGCAGATCCAGGTTCAAATCCTTAGTGAGCCATGAACCTCAGTGAGTGACCTTGGAGCAATCATTCTCACATAGCATGACCAACCTCACATGGCTGCTGCAGGGATAAAATAGGGAGAAGAAAAGTTACATATACCACCTAAGCTCAGTGATGGAAAGACAGGATACAAATGTGAGTTCTCCTCTTCCACAAAATGGCTGCAGGGAAGTTCCGAAAAGACCAGATTGTAAAATTATCAATACTGTACTCAGGAGAGAAACAGAAACAAGTCATATAGGCCATTTGAAGAAATCAGCCTTATCTTTGCCACAGAACTATGATCCTTGACATGATTTTAAAAAAGAAAAAGAGGGGTAAAATAAGTATATGGAATCGTAACACTGTTATTAATCTGTATTATTAACATCATTGTTCCCAATCCTACTTCTGCTACTACCACCATCATTATCATTATGACTATCATCATTATCATTATCATTATGACCATCATCACCATCATTCTTTGTAGGCATCAGAGGTTGATCTCTTCCAGAAAGTTTACAATTTCAGAGATGACAGCCTAATAGCGGCGGGGGGGGGGGATGCTTCACAACTACAGAAGACTCCAGGTTCAACCTCTGGCAAAACAACCACAAAACTAAGCAGCAATTCGTATGAATTCCTTGCCTGAAATCTAGAAGCTTGTTGCCAGTACTAGGCTAAGCAGACAAAAAGACTGACCTTGTAACAGGCAGCCTCCTAACAACAAGTGTCATGATTTACTCAATTTAGCTGATTGAATTGAACCTATTGCGTCCACTCTACCCTGCTGAAACAAGCTGCTTTCCAGCTACCCAAACAACATTTTTCACTCTATGTCTTTTGTAGCTTCCCCTTTTCTTTTTTACTCCCAACCAGTCCTTTGACTATATCCAGTTCTACAGTCTTCTTAATAATTAAAAATAGAATACATTGAGACAGAAGTCCAAAAAAGAAGACAAAATCTACTTCAGGTATTTACACAGAATATGGTTTTGTATAACAGGCCATGATGATGTGTATGAGCATAACACAGAAAAGAGCAAATATTTTGGCAAATATTTGTTCCTGACTGAATAATTAAATTCTTTTATAGATTTCCTTTTTAAAAATTATATATTTAGATGAATACCTACATTCTTACCAAAGTATTCCAAGATCAAAGTATGACTTTACCAAGATTCGTAGCAGCATTGTCTTTCCGGATCCAGTTTCTTCTTTTAAGATTCTGAACAGTTTTAATCAGTATTCTATGCAAGGGGATCCTTTCTGTAGGAGAAATACTATGAATAAAGCTGTTGCTTTGAGATTAACTGCTTTTAATCGCTCTTCAGATTATATAATGTGAAGGATTTTTACATTCAACAATGGGACATAAAATCTATTGTGCAGTGGCTGACGATTAATACATAACCCAAAGTATCTTGATTTGATGTGTTTGATTTCTTAATGCATCTTTACATCCAGTTTCCTTTACTGCAAGGCTAACTCTACTCCTAGATTTTTTTTCCCTCAGTCATTTTGGAAGACTACTAGAAAGTAAATGAAAAAGCTATTTCACAGATGACAAAATCCTTTGAATCAACAGCTACAAAAATATCTTATAAGTAAGCCTGTTTCCTGGTAGACTGTCAGACAATTGATGGTATTTATTCCATCAGAACAGTTTAGCAACAATTCCAATTAGTCACCAGCTTCCTCCAAGCTGGTCAGCCATGTTGCAAATGAATTTTTCACCCTTTTCTTTTGCTGCCTACATTTTGAATGAATTCTTCAAGCTGAATGAGAGATGTGATTGCACCAGTTTCAGAAACAGACATCCTTTTCTGTAAAAGACTTAGGAGCTCAGTTTACTTGAAGAATATTTAAACAAAGACACATCCAAAAACTTAAACTCCTGAGATCCCATCTACTTTCACTGGGATAAATAACACGAGTTCTAAACTGCTCAAACAGAAAAACATTTAACCAGACTATTCTATTACCTAGCTTTCACAGCCACACAATTGGCCTGCGTTAATTTATGGAACAGCTTAAATCATTTCCTTCCACTTTCTGCTCTTAAGAGAACAAAGAGGGAAGACAGGTTTCATGTCAGAATTGCCTCCTCTTAATGACTCAGCAGGAAATAATTTAGGCAGAAAAGATCTCCATTCCACCTAAGGATCATTTAGATACATGACCACAATATTTTACTCCAGCTCTAACAAAAATTACGTTTTCTTGTGAGAATTTACAATTGTTCATTGTTTACAATTACTCCCCAAGTAAATATGTTTGTTTGACAGAGGAGAGAGGATAGGATGAAACAAAATCTTGCCCTTCGCTACTGACTCAGGCAAAAGCAACCTGCTGCAACCTTCCCTAGACTGGTTAATAACTGTCACCATTTGGACCACACTCTGAGGCTACCTGAGGCTATTTATCCTACTCATGGATAATTGCTTCCAAGTGGCGGTCATGCTGTAAACAACTTTATAAAAAGCAAATGAAGATCAGCTGCCAATCTTATCTATATGGGGAATGAATTACAGTCAGAATGGTTTTGAGTCAGTGTTTTTAGGAATTTTTTTTTAAAGTTTTAAAACAGTAGCTCTTGTACTTCCTGAATAAACAGTTGCTTTATTACCGTTAATTCAGGTTAACACATACAACAGAAGCATCTTCCCCAAATCTGTATCCTCTCCTGGTATTTTTGATAGCTCATTTACTCTAAAATAATAAAGATCCCCAAGTAGTGTTTTCTAATCCCCAAGAAAGACACCAAAGGTTATCTAATGTCCCTCAGAGGACTACTGAACTGTTACTAACAAGCATCCCAAATTAAAATAGCTGTTATGTTGCAATTAGCACGCAGAAATAAATCACCAACATCATTAATTCCCAGAAAGCAAAGAAAAGGATGTTCAAATACACTGCCGTGTTTATTTTCTGAACAATCCACTTCTGCAAACCTGAACTCAAAGAACACTTTTCAGGCAAACAGATAAATCTCTTAAGAGCACAAATTATGAATACAAAAGCTTTACTTGACAGGTTCCTAATTGAAAGGGTAAAACTATAGAGGTTTGAAGCATTAACAACTGCACAGACATAAAAAGACAGCAATGTTTCCCCATCAGGCAGTAAAGCATTCTGTGCTCTGTTGTTTACAGATGTGACACCCAGCCTCATTGCCTCTAACGGCACCAGTGAGGCAAAACTCTGTCTCTCCTTATAGTAATATTCTAATTTTAAAATCTGGCATTTTCCCAGTCTAATTAAATGTATCCATACATGCAAAGAAAAGGAAAACAACACATTCCATAATTATATATAACTCAACGACTGAGAACTATTATGCTCTCTCTGTTGCAGTGCCTTTAAAAAACACTGGAAACTCCTTGGTCCAAAAGGCAGTTGCCCAGTTCTTACCTCTAGCTCAGCAATCAGAGTCATGTGGTATCTCCATGTCTTTCCAGACTTATTTAAAATAAGGGAAGCCCTACTCAAAAAGTTCCTGAGGTATATTTAAAAAGAGCGGAAAAGAAGAGTGGCCTGTACCTATGGATGTTTTCCATAGTTGGAAGAATGAAGGGAAACCTTCCAACGTGTTGGTTTCTCATGGACAAAGGAATGTCTAAAGGACTTCCCTCCGTTTATTTAAACAGAAGGAACTCCTGAAAAGAGTTGATATTGGGCCTCAGTTTGGCTACATCGACAACATGTGTGGATGAAGTATACCCCTTGGGGTTTCTCTAGCCCGTCACAAAGGTGAATTGCATCTTCTGCAGGCAATACATCTTTTTAAAAGGTTTTATTTTGTTTTTGAAAACCAGAAAACCAGCCACTGCTATTTATTGTTTTGTGGTAATCTGTGTGGCGCTCACATGTTCTTGGGATCAGAAAATTGAGCCTCTGGACTCACCACAGTTGTCCCAGTACTGCTCTAGAAATAATGTCCCCCTCTCAATAAACCTGCCTCAGGTTTAAGATTAAAAATCTCTTCTTACATCATTATGTAAGATTAGTACAAAGAAAAAAAGTCCTGATGAGTGTCAAAACTTTCACTGTAGTGCTCGCTTCGGCAGCACATATACTAAAACTTTCACTGTGATCTACCACAAGCATTCTTCTCCCTCAAACGTAAATAGCAGACTTATTTTTGTTTCAGCAAGTTTTTATGTTAATTATCTGCATTTTTAAGGACTGCTCTATTTTTAACTGTTATGCTTTTCTTATTCTTTTTTATCCTTTATTTATTATAATTTTGTTTTGAATATCGCACATCTTTTTATTGCATTATTTACTGTTTGTGAGCTGCTCTAGTAATAAAGGACAGGCATAAATCAACACTAAAACCACCACCATCATCTCTTCCTCTTCTGGCCACAAATTCATAAACAAAATGTCTCGCTTCCAGGAGAAAGGGAATTAGGCTTTTGGCATTTCAGGATCAAAGCTATGGCCAAAAGCCAATGTCACACTGTTGTCTCCGATCTGTAACTTTCTTTTCCTTCCTTTATGCACACACATTTCTGTACCACCCAAAAACTAGCTCTGGAACATTTCCTAATCCTTACAGGCTTTGGAGAGTGCTCAGAGATAGGGCAAAATGAAGGGATTAGTCCCTGCCAGTTCTGCTGGTGGAACTGACAAAACCATCCTTTTGAAATTTGGCTAGTGATATTTCAAAATTTCGGCTATGCCAGATCTAGAAATTTCCCCAACCTTTTCCCAAAGAAGTACTCCTAGATACCCTCATTATTCTGTATAGTGCATGAACATAGACTGATACTTCCTATAGTTAAAAATCCAGATATAATAGCATTCAGACTGTCATACATTTTTAGTTTTGGGAAAGAAATTCCAAAAACCTGTCTATACACAATGGATTAGCCATGCAAACGTACAGTTAAACTTTGCTAATGACTACTCAACTAATGCAATTCTTCATATACCACTTGTTAGACCCATGCTCAAGTCAAATGGATCTCTAACCTACAGAGCCATATGGCTAGATAAATGGCCTGCTGTTTATAGCTTATAGTTATTGTACTGCTGCAGTGTGGTGTAATTCAGTATTTGCAAGCACTAAAAAAGCACTAAAAAAGAGAGCTCCCTAAGCAGAGCCATTAGTCATGTTAACAGAATACATTCCTTGTTAGGCAGATTCAAATATCATGGCGAAAATTTGATGCAAGGCTTTCAGAGACCAAATGTGTGTGATATTTGTCACATTCAAAAAGTCTAGTTAGTCTCTAGAAATTGAAGAACTCTTGCAGGGAATGAAACTGCTCAGCAAGATGGAAAATATAATGAGGCAGTCTAGTGTTGTGTTCAGCTTTCCAGATTTACAAAATTTGAAGCAGATGTCAGCCTGTGGGACGGGCACAGCGAAGAAGCTGATTACCTTGCGTATTAACTGGCTTATGTTTAGATAGCCATATAACTGAAGAACAAAATGAGTGGTAAAACGTTCATTAACTACTAGATGAAATTGAAACTGTATATATAAAATTAACATTGAAATATTATTGCTAGATTAATCAGAAGATCAGCAGAAGCCCTTTAAACAAGTTGCAATAATTATATCAAAAGTTCACTAAACGTAATATAAACCAGTTCATCTTAAATTAATTGTGGACTAGGAAAAAAAAAAACCGAGGATCGCACGGAGAAATCTTATAGATCGTAAAGAAAGAGGCAGCTGTAGCCTTCCTGATCTTAGACTATACTATCGCGCTTCAGGATTGAATTGGATAACAGATTGGATTAAAATAAAAAATGTAAGAACATTAACATTGGAGGGAGCAGACAACAGGATGGGCTGGCACGCCTACCTGTGGTACAATAAGGCAAAGACTGACAAAGAATTTACAAATCATTTCATAAGAGGATCGTTATTGAATATATGGACACAGTTAAAGAAAAAATTATATAACAGAACACCAACATGGATTTCTCCTCAAGAAGCCTTCTACGGAAGATGGGCAGAGATGCAAAACAAATGGCTGACATATAAAGAGCTACTAGAAACTACAGAATCACCAATTCCGCAGATAAAATCCAGAGAAAATCTAGAACAGATGGGGTATAAGTTGGCCTGGTTCCCATATAGGCAACTCTACGAAAGATATAAAATAGACGTAAAATTGGAAGGGTTCGATATGAGGCAGACAGCAAATGAATTTGAGAAAATTATATTTGGTCAATCAGATCACATTACAGCCAAACTCTACCGATATCTGTTAGGAAGTGAATTAGAGGACCAAATAGTTAAAGAGACTATGATATCCTGGGCGAATATGATAGGTCATGTAATCGAACTAGACCAATGGGAGATATCGTGGAAATTATCACAAAAATTTACGTTAGCTCAGGACCTGAAAGAAAACTACATAAAGATGTTCTACAAATGGTATATAACACCTGCTAAAATTCAAAAAATGTATAATACACAACATAACAAATGTTGGAAATGCCAGGAAAAAGTCAGAACATTCATACACATGTGGTGGAATTGCCAAAAAATCAATAAATTTTGGAAAGAGGTAAACAAAAATAAGATGGATATATTTAAAACCCAAATTCCCTTAAGATCAGAAATTTATCTGTTAAACATGGTTCAAATTATAGACCCCAAAATCTCGAAGAAATATTGGATGATCTTATTATATCTTATTACTGCTGCCAGAATCTTAATAGCAAAAGGATGGAAAAATAAAGAAGCCCCAACTACAGAACAATGGATGATGAAAATAACAGAAATTAAAGGAAATGACCGACTTACTATAAAAATTAAAGAGAAATCCGACGATGTACTGAGAGAATGGGACCCCGTAACAAAGTTTCTAAGTAGTAGATGGGGTATACAAGTATAGAATACAAATAATATTCAAGACAAATTAAGAACATAAAGCGGGTGTTAAAGAAAATATACAATCAGATATAATTAGAAAAATCAACTATGTATCAGAGGTATAAGTAGAATAAATGGTTATTGAGATAATGGTAAGAGGAACAATACTAGTAAATACAGAGAAAACTAAAGGAATTTACAAGGAGAGGAGTATATGTAATATGATGTGAATCTTAATTTAATCGTTAACAAGTGTAGGAGTTCATATCAGTGGAAGTTAATAATTCTGTTGTTTTTTTTTTGTTTTGTTTTGGTTTGGGTTGGGTTTTTTTTGTATTTTAAGTAACATGAAAACTAATGTTACTAATAATTTTGGACTGTATCATTAATATTGACTCATACCATGAATATCTATATTTAATAGTTTAATATTTAATAGTTATATACAGTTGCAGATCACAAGTGTATAAAGGTTAAAAACGAAAAATGTAAACTATGTTTAATGATTAGGTATTTTATGTAAATAACAGTCTACTAACATTTGTTTTGCTTAATAAAAAATAATGTTTAAAAAAAATTGTGGACTAGCAGGGTTTTTCTTCTCAGTGCACTAGGGATCAGCACTATATTTGTCCCCATTAACTACAACTGTTTTCCTAGAAACTTGTCATGAACTGGCAGCCAATATCTCATAGACTGACATCCATCAACAGACCACCATTTCAAGTAGCATTCATCTAAACTCTTACCTTGACTTCAGGGGGTCCTGTGGGGGACACCTTGATTCACTCCAAGTTAAAAAGGTTGGGGAAATTAGCAAAGTACTGGCATTAGCAAAACGAGGGGCAGGGTAGCCCAGCAGGATCTTTTACCCAACTTTACGGGGTCAGGCCGAGCAAAAAGCCAAACAAATATACCAAATAAATGGATTTTACTGAATGAAGATATTCTCACGCACCAACGGACTCACTCATGCACACAAGGCCTATTGAGAAGCAAAAGAGGTGAAAAATGGATAGGGGATATAGCAAAGGGAATGTAGAGGTGGTAATACTGCACCTATCCTGAAGTCTTTGGTCCAGGAAGCAGCAAGAAGAATGGAGCTCAGTGAAGAGATGGCTGAGGGGATCACTCAACCAACAGAGTACTGGTCTGCTAGCGTGGCAGGGAGTTCTCCAAAGAGACCCTAAAAAACTAGGACTACTTATAGGGCAGAAGGTACCTCGAAGGCAGGCCCTCTCCCGGGAAGAAAAATGGCCACAATAAAGGAAGGAATGCCAAACAATGGCAACTTGGTCGTTTGCATGATTGATTTGTGCTGAGTTGCTGGTGTGTAGGGTTGCAGTTGTGCAGGGTTGTGGTTGTGCAGGATTGCAATATTGGTTTATGTAGATGGACCTCGCCTTGTAGGATTTTCCAGAGTCAAAGTTGCTCAGCCTGGAGAAAACCCACTAATCCCCTCAAGCTGGCTATTCTTGGCTGAGGACCCTTTGTTTACGTGGATGTGTATAGGCTGAGGTCTCCTTGGACTACATGACTGGGGATTTTTCTGGTCTTGACCTGTTTTTGGTTGTTCAACCTCTTTGCCTACGTGCCCATCCGGGCAATCTCTCTGGCATGGTGGGCATATTTGATTTATAGTTCCCAGGATAGAGTATGCCAACAGGGTAACAAAACATATGAGGTATATTCCATATAAGACCAACTCAATTGGACGACTCCTCCACTGGCATTGGGAACATGGGGAGTTAGTTTAGAAACTGTCTGATAGGGAAATTTAACCTCATCCTATCTATTCCTGGTCTTGATGATGGTGTGCTGCAAACTTACTTATGTCTAAAAGAGAAGAGCCCTTACAACTGTGGCATGCATTTAATAAAGTTATCTTGTTTAACCCTAATCTGGGACGTTTGTCATCTGAAGAGCAGGATGAAAATCTTTTAAGTAAATAATTTTATAAATTTATAACAAAGAATAAGCTGTAGTCAGTTACCATCATTATTACGGGAGAAAGTTTTTATACTTCCTAGGCCACATTTCTAGATCAAGTGTGTCTGAGGCACTACCAAAGCATCATTCAGCGTAACTATCACTTCTGTAGCAAGGCTATAGAAAGTCATAATTTCTAAACTTGGAACCTCCTTCTAGCAACAACAAAAGTATATTCTGTTGGCAATGTCTGCTCCAAGTAGCTATCTGTCATCTAAGAATGTCAGGAGCACAAAGCTTTGCTGTGATTTAATAGCAAGGATCTTCTAATCATGGGAAATAGAAAGATACAAGTAGAAATAGATGGTAGTTTGAAACTTACAAAGAGGAATTATTTCTCTTTCATTCAATATTCCATTTGAGACTTTAGAAAATATGTGTTTTACACCGGGTTAGCTAAGACGAGTGTTCATATGGGGGATGGAGGGTTTGGAAAAACATGCTTCCATGACAGCTTCTCAGAATAACCCTTGGAAGTTTCCAACCTGAAATCAATCACATTATTTGATCTCTGATACAAATGCTCTAAGATCTTCACCAGCGAGCATGCCACAGAAGTATGATCTTACAATGTCACAGGCCTCATTATTAACGTGTAGACAGTCTCAGTCAATATCCTGCTGGGCGAACGATTATGAATACAGCTGTTCTCACAAAGCTTCTTACAGACAGGAGTTTCTACTAGGATTACACATGAATGTGTATAGCTGAAATTCCATGCAAAAAATTATAACAAATAAATTAACTGAATCTACTCCTTCTACACCAGCCTTCATAAATATCTCTACACATAATTCTATGCAGCTCATTTATTTCCAACATCTACTTCTTCTTTACTGAGGAAAACTTCTTTAGGTATTTCTAATTCATTTATTGTTTTATTGTTTTATATCCTGAGTCAAAAGACATGTAAACAGTAATATATAAACTGTGCATAAACATATCTGAAAGATCTTTTCTGCTCACCAAGTCCATCTCAGTTTGCTATCTGTTCTTTTAAACGTAATTAATATATCACATTAACTGCACAAATTTGTGCTGACATGAGGGACTTGATAATGGGCAAAAAGATGTCAAGGTGGCACACAACCAAGGCTGGAATAGTCTTTCTGGTACTGTTTTTCTGAACACCATTGTCTTCCCTACCTGTGCTCTTTACAACATCACACAACTTTATGATGCTTGACTCTTACAAAAAGCTGTACCATTCATAACACAGCATTGAGCCACTACCACTTAATTAGTATGCTCCCTTGGATACCATATAAAAATTTAAAATTAAGATGTAAAAATTCAGCTGGTATAAATTAATATTCAAATCATCCAACCACTCATATGCCAGGGTAGTAGTTGACAAACTGGGTTCTAAAAATGTACAGTAAAAGCTGTGCAGGAAAATTCATGAGAATCTAAAAGATTCTCTCTAATCATAGAAAACTCTCTTGGATCTTCAAAACTGATTTAGTACTTGAGATAAAAGCAAACGCATAGGGTGCCATGTGTTGTGTATAAAGTCATACATACATACATACAGTATATACTATTACTATGTTCAACTATTACCAGTGCTAAAAGGCCAAAAATGCAGAGATTTAGGAGTTATTTTCTCTTGCATTAAATAGTCATGTAGGCAGTAACGTATTATGCAAAACATAGGATATTTCCAGAAAGTGTTGACATCATTTGATGTGATCACCAGTATCACTTGGGCCATGAAACTGACAAGTGTGAAATCCTGCATTGCAAATGAAGTTACAGATAGCAGTAGGATTTGAGGAGCAACAGTATTAAACTAATGGCTTCCACTGTACAGGAGGAATGAAGCTGATAAGAGCTCTGCTGTAAATCAAGACATTTTCAGCTAGCTGCAGTCATTTTAGTGTTTATCCTATACTCCATCTTATAGATTCTGATCAATACATGAATTCTATCTATTTACGCAGAACAGTGTATCTTTTAAGTCTGGCAACTGTCTAAATCTCTCAAGAGTAAAACCAGTGCATGCAATGTTTTACTGTATACTTTTAAAGGAACTAATACAAATAGTCGATGAAAAGGAGGGGGGCCTTGTAGTTGGATCAGAAAACTATGAATCTCTGGCTGGGTCCCTTGAGAATTACCCCATCTAAGCCTTCGTTTGATGTGGGCTCATAAGATAAAACAGAAATATGTCCACATAATGTAATTGACTAGGTTTCAGTACGCACCAAAACAGAGTTGGAAAGAAACTTGCAGATACAACCTTAGGATTTTTGTCTTAAGAGGGGCAGATGAAGTCCCAGGAGAATGCAGGCAGGCAAATATTGCCTTTCTCTTCAAAAAGGGACATAAGAGGACTCAGGCAGTTACTAGTTATTCAGCTTGATGTCAATTCCAGGAAAAATTCTAAAATAGATTATTACACAATCAGTCTGTGAGCACTTAGAAGAGAATGCTGTGATTACTAAAAGACAGAATGGGTGTCTCAGAAACAAATCATAACCCTTGAAAAGAGGAAAATATGAAATAAATACTAATTCTGAAGAAAAGGATTATCTTGCAGAGTATTGTTTCTTATATAACACAACACTGAATACACATAAATGTCTTTATACTCTGGCACGGACCTGACAAGAAACATAACATTTCTTTTTGGGGTAGTTTGAGTTAAGGGTTAATGATATACTCTTTGAGAGGAAGGAAGGAAGGAAGGAAGGAAGGAAGGAAGGAAGGAAGGAAGGAAGGAAGGAAGGAAGGAAGGAATTTATTTATTTATTTATTTATTTAGCTGGGTTAATCAGAAGAGAATCCCGAGATATATTTAGATATTAAAAAATAAATCCAAAGACAGTTATTACTGATCAGATACGAATGCTTGTTCTCATCCTACCTCATGGTCACTTCATTACATGGGGGCGGGGATCTAAAAATAACCTGACAGAAAATATCTTAAATGATTTATACACTAAGTATATTTGAAAAGGCAAAATCCCTCTGAACAAATCTTGCTGAGAAAACTCCATGATAGAGTCACCTCAGGGTCTCCCTAAGTCAGAAATGACTTGAAGGCACACAGCAACAACAATATTTGAAAGCCAAGAAAAAACAGAGCCAAATTATTTGAATAGGAAATAGCCTGGCATACTAAAACCGTATTATCTCCTTAAAAAGTAGAACCAAATGCTGGTATCTCATAAATACTACACCAGCATGTCAGAATAACAGCTAAAAGACAGAAAATATTAAAGAATACTAAATATTGCCTCTTTAAGCAGATAAAGTGGAATCTCATTCAGACCTTCAGATGTAATTTCCCCCTGTAAACACACTGTATACTACTTGTAGAAAATCTGTGGAACAAATAAAGATAACCTGACTCGTTTGAAAGGAATGGGGTATGTGAGTTGGTTACGTGTTTTGGTAACAAAGAGGTTATAGTAGTACATTGGGCCCTCCACTTTTGAGAGGGTTTGGGACACAGGACTCATGAAAGAAGTACTAATATAAACAATGGCAATGGATATAAACAAAGCTAAAAGAAGGCTACTGCATGGTATCTTCAATACTGAAAATGTTTGTTTTTTTAAATACCTGGAGGCAATGCCTAATCGACCAGCCTTGTTCTCACCACAACAAGTGCTTTACTTTCTTTCATTAGATAGCAAATAATAATTAACAACTGCAGTAAATAGTAATTTGCATTAAAGACCAGGATTTTTGAACAGCAAGAAATTAAATATTTTCAGTTCTGAGATAATTATGCAAATGAAGTCACTTTCTACTGCAGAAGTTTGACTTTCAACAGCTGTTCAAAACAAGTTTTCTTGTTCTTTTACAAATACACTTCTAAAGACCTGCATACAATTGCATTTTATGCCATGTTTATGCAGCAGTAATTTTTGTCCTAGGACGAGACCTTCAAACTGTAATTCATATTTCTGATACTGCTGTGATGTTCACCTTGCCATCTGTTCATATCAATCTCAGGGAGAAGAAGGTACAGAAAATGTTCAATAAATTGACAATGCTATAGTAAAAAATAATGCCGAGATGCCTTTGCCTTTTTGATTATAAAAACCAAGTTTATACTCAAAGATTCATTATTAATTCAAGCTGAATATTGTGATAGGAAATATTTTGAAAGGGTAGAACTGAATGTTCCCAGCACTTAATAAATCTGGTGAACGTGAAGCAAACAATGACTTTGCAAGCCACAAACACGTTGATTGCTCCTTAAAAACACCATCCAGTTTGAATGAGTACCAGGAACAACACGAGTCATATGGAGCAAGTGCAATTCCTCCTCTTTCCCACACACATGAACATATGGTGCAGATTTCATGGCAGTATTGCTTTCTAGATTCAAGTTATGCTTTTCCATTTGAGGAAAAGTTGAATGGTTCTGTTTCATTCAGGAAAGAGCATTTGGTTATTGTATTGGCACCTAGTCACATCACCCACAATATTAGAGGTATTTTCATTTGCTCATCCTCTAACATGACACATGCCATCCTTTGTCAGCAGTGCCCTTCAGCACTCTACATTGGCCAAAAAGACCAGTCTCTGCACCGGAGGATAAATGGATATAAATCAGACATTAGGAATGGGAATACACAAAAAAACAGCTGCAGAAAAATCTTCCTGGGCATTTCATCTCGAACCTCAGAACAGCATCCTTGAACACAAAAACTACAAAGGACAACTGGAAGAAGAAACAGCAGAATTTGAATATATCTACAAACTCCAGTCCATCAACAATGAGTTGAACAGAGACAGTGGTTTCCCGGCACATTACACATAGTATAACACTAGTTAACACCCCAGCCACATGAGGGCTTTCTTGGTCAGTTTGTCACATCACCTTTCTGGTTTCCAGACAGTAATTTCTTTCACCATTCATATGGTTAGCTATTCACCTTGGCTTTAGGCAACACCTTTCTTCCTGCCTTTGTCCCCCAACTGAACTTCTTACTTCATTACTATACCATGCATTTTTATTGCTGTATTCACACATACAACCTGCTCATAAAGGTCTGTTTCTAGGCCCTTTACTCCTGATGATGCAGACTTAAGTCTATGAAAGCTTATGCCACCAATTTCTTGAGACCAACTTCTCAGTCTCAAAAGTGCTACAAGGTCTTTTTCCATAACGAATGTTTTGTGTGGCTTCATCGTCATGACAAGCCCCCTTAATAAATAAACACTATTTGGATTAGGAAAATCTTACACGCAGAGAACAGCATCACTAGTTAAAGTTCTATTCCAATCAATTCCATTCTACCACAAAAAGTGTTGTTGCTACAAGTACAGGATTATCTTTGACATTATGGGCATTACTGACATCAACCAGAAGGAAGATCAAGTTTAAATATAAAATTACAGTTTCAAAATAGCTACAGCTTATATATACTAAATTCACGAAACCTTGGCTTGGGACTAGAGTTTTGTCTCCCATGAAAGAAAGTGATCGTTCGTTCGGTGAAAGGGATGCATCCATTCTTGCCAATTCCCCCGTTGTTCTGAAGTACACCATGCCTCGCCTGGAAATGTGGTCTGGAAATGCTTCAGACAGTATGAACAATAATGCTGGGTGAATATAATGTGTGATCTGATAAACAGAAAGTGCAACCCCATTACACATTTACTGCAGTTTGATACCACTTAGCACTATCATCTGAAACTGTACAGTGTCTCTGTCCACACTATAAAGTTATAGCTGGTTGGTACTATTTTAATTGCCATGGTTGCTTCCTATGTAATTCTGGGTTTTAGAGCTTGGTGAGTTATTTGGAATTGTCTGCTAGAAAGCTTGATTCTACTCTTCTACACTACCACAGTAGAAGTTTCTACCAGAAAATTCCAAGTACCTCACCAAACCATAAGTCTCAGGATTCCACAGGATAGCACCACAGCAGTTTAAATGATATCAGATGGTATCCAAGAGATACCATACCATAAGAGATACCATAAATGGTATCCAAGAGATTTTACAATTTCAGATGATAAAACTGATGTATTAAAAATCTCTCAAAATGAAGTAGCTGCAGCAGCATCCAAGAACAGCAACCATCAACATAGTTCATTAGATTTATAAAATCCAAAATGCAGAACATTTTTATTAGCATATCCTTTAGTTCCAAAGATTAAAACATAAGGTGCATACCCATTATGTAACAGAATGCAATCACATACACAAAATAAATTGAATTTTACTAGTCTCATCAACCATCAGAATAACAGCATGAAAGTAAATCCATTACTGAAGCAGAAGGGTGAATGCTCCTTCTACCCTTTTTTGCTCAATTTTAATCTCTCCATTGAACTTGCTCACTAAACCTTGTTTTGATACTGACTGAATTTTTATTTTGACAGTGGTCTTTTAGTAAGACCTCCATATCACTTTCTACATGCCACTGAGCAGCTGGCTACTACTAAGGTCACCAAGTGAAAAACATTACTCTGTCTAGGGAATCAGGCGGAGGTATCGGAGGTATATGCCAAGAACCACCACTGCTCTAATTCCTTCACACCCTGACCTTTCCAAACAACTCAGCTTTTTTCTTTGCTTTCTTTTATATAACTACACAGTTTTAAGCAAGTCATAGATTTCTCTATTGAACCTGAATGTCACAGTAGCATGGTTATCTAAAATCAACTGTCCATTCAGAAGAGTTATAGAGGGCTGTATTCACATTCAATCAATATAGTCTACTTTTCGACAATGAGCAATGAAATATACTTATCTACTACAGTATAGAGAGTCGTTTAACACAAGCAGAAACTTCAGCCAGATTAGCACATGGCAGCTAAAATATAGACTGTGTCAGTTACCAAGAGCACATTGTGGGGGATGGGAAAAAAAATCATTTGTGATCTGTTCTCAGCCAAAAGAAGGGGGTTTCTCAATATTTAGAAAACCACACTGGAAAGAATATAGGCAAGCCATGAGGCTACAAAGCGATTCTTTGTACTTCAGAAAGCATTTGTCTCTATATTTTTTACACATGGCTTTTCTGTATAGAAATACAGCTTTTTGCTTTTTGCAATTTCTGCACAGAAAAAAGAGTTGTATTTCTACATAATTTCTGTAGAAAACATCCATTTTGTACAGAAAACATGTATTGCTGCTTATTAAAACCAGATGTATTTCTTCACAGAGTACGTTCCTCTGCATGGTAAAAAAAGAAAAAAGAAAAAAGTGTACTTCTGCACAAAAACTTCCCAAAGCATGAACAGGGATCAGGAACTGTAAGGAAATCTTTGTGTTCTCCTCCAACGAGGAACATACTGCAGAAATTACTTCTTCTTGCTTTCAAGGATGAAAAACATGAAGATTTACATCCCTAAACATGATCCCACTATTACAACAGCTTCACTGGATGCTAATGCAGTTGGGGTGTGTGCTATGGTTTTTCAGGCCTTTTCCAATAATCGTCTGAGTTCTAAGATCCTTGGAAGTTATCCTTGTCTACTTTGCACCAGCATCTCAGACACGTTTAGTGATGACCAAGAAAGGGTTTTCTCATTCCTCCTAAGTTCTGAAATTCCCTTTCCAGGGAGGCCTGTTTCACTCACCTGTTGGCCTTGTGCCAACAAATGAAACCATTCTTCTTTAGAGAGACCTTGTGTTGAGAGGATTTGTTTCCCTGTGGCTACTTCCTCACTGGCTCTGACTCTTATTTGAGGTTGCTTTTTAAATTTGGTGCCCGTGCATGTGCTCATGTTTATTTTATATTTGTATGCTCAGCCACCCTAGGCACTCAGCACAGAAAGGCAGAGTGTGTGTTTAGAGTATATCCCTCCTAGTTACCTAAGAGCCACCTACTGAAATTTTAAAGTCCACTTTCTGCTCCTGGAAATGTAAGAGCATTGACTTCATAGTTTTTAAATAATAAGTGTGCACACACAGACACCTCATGCCTTGTTTTTAAGTGCGTCAAAGCCTCAAAAATCAAAGCCAGAAGTAGCAGCCTAGCTGTACGCACTTTTTTTATCCAGTCCCCCAATGTTTTCAGGTAATGCAGCCCACAGTGGGTGCTGAGACTGGAAAACTGACTCTGAGGCCACAGGGACCTGTCCAACACCAAAGGACTTTTCCTCTTTTAGGACTCCAGAAACCTCACAAATGTAGCCTTAAAATACTGAAGAGGAAAGTTTCAGGTGGAGGAGTCTTCTCCCACTGTTATATAAGACTTGGGTCTTACGTAAGGGGAGACTAAAGATATCCTTTTCTTTGTACCATACAGGGGGGTTCTAGGGAGAGAGGAATATAGTGGGAAGGATCTCCCTAACAGCAGCATGAGATCAGGAATTAGAATAATAATTCTATATAGCAACAACTATACCATAGTAGTAGTCTAGTATAGCAACAACTATACCGTAGAACTCCATTGGACAGAGTAGCCATAACACCATGTCCTTTCAGGACACAAAAGAGGGAAACTTCAAGTGACTCCCTCAAAGGAAAAACCTTCTTCATTTTCTTTAGTATGGCTAAAGATCCCTCATTCCAGATGATGACTCCTATTGATGATGGAGGCAGGGCAGGTTGAAGTTATTGAAGGCGGCTGCTAAAGCCAAGCAGACCAGGAAAAGGGATGGGCCAAAAAAAGTGATCTCGTCCAGGTTCATGGCCACAACTATCTCTACAGTCTAAATTAAACATACATACTTAATTGTGTAAGATGGAGAAATACATATTCATTACTAAGTATCTAAAACAGATTGCTTTTAATTGCAGCAGTCATCTATCCATAACGTTTGTGCATGTCACTTTTTAAATTCAGGGAAGAATGTACCAAGCAAGGGTCAAAGCTGCAAATACAAGAGAAAATGGCATGTCAAACAGTCCTTTGACTTCCTTTAGTTGTACTTATCATATCCCCATTTTACTCTTCCTTCTCTTTACTACGATAAAGTATGATACATCCTTTTCAACATACTTCAAACTTTTTTCCCCCTGTTAAGGCCTGAAATATGATCTTTCATGATTTCCAAGTCAACCAATTTGCTTCTTCTTAGATTGTGTGCATTACCTCTTCGACTATAATGTCTGCTTGATTACACCTGCTTGGCATTTCACCCTAGAAAAATCTCTCTTATTTATGAGACTTTGGAAGGAAAGTGTTTAAAAGGATTACCAGACACCTCAAGTCTAAATGATTAACTAACTCTAAAATGAGGACTGTGGAAGGATAAGTGGGCTGTGAATTACCCAAGATAGACAACAATGGAGTGTTGGTGTAATTTCTTTTTTTTTAAAAGGGCCAATTTTTCTATCTCCAGATTAATTTAAAATAATAACTGAAGATTGCAGTGTTAAAAATGACAGCTTTTCTCAGCCAAGATTTTCCTTCAAAAAGCAACAAGGACAGGTTTTAAACTGAGACATTTTATACACATTTTATGTAAAATACATGTATATATAATTGATAGAGCAAATTGTAGCTTGTCTCCTGTTATAATTTTTGTTGTTTATGTATTGTCCCTTTTCTTTCTTTTATCTTTTATTAACTCTTCAAAAAGGCTATTAAATATTAACAGGCCAAAACACATTGGGCTTACTGGAAGAATAAATCATCTTTTTCAATATTCTGAGACTGTCTCTTCTCTATATTCCACTCCCATCAATATTTTCCTTCGCTAAGGATAAAAACAACTAGATTATAGTCATTAAGGTAACAACTGGTAGATGTTTGGTCAGGCTGTTAAGCAATTCTTGGAAACATCTCCAGTTGTCTAACAGGTCCTTCCTGTGATGTGTGAGATCAGAGTTGCATTATATTGACTAAGGCTGCTGATCCATCTAACTCTATCTTATTTATAATCTACACTGACTGGCACCAACCCTGAAAGATTCCAAGCTGCCATCTTTCTAACCCTACCTGGAGAAGCCAAGGACTGAATTGGGATTTCTGGCTGTAAAGCAAGGGCGGGCAACATTAACCCACCCTTGAAAAAGTGAAAAAATTATCCCTCAAAATGGACCCAAAATACTGTCAGGGAGCACCCAGGATTTGGCCTTTTCCAGTCAGATTTAAACACAGGGTCTTTCCGCACTACACTGCTATAGTGCCATTATTCCACTTTCAACATCCTATGGTATTCTAGGGTTTGTAGTTTACTAAGGCCAAAGAGCTCTTTGGCTGAGAATTCTAAATGCCCCTCCCTAAACTGCAAACCCCAGGATTCCATAGGATGTTGAAAGTGGAATAATAGCACTATAAGAGAATAGTGCAGAAAAGGCCCACAGAAGTGCATTTTTTCCGAAGGAAGTGATTCAGAAGTGATTTTATTCACTTTTTTGAATAAATGGCTTTCTCTGCACTTAAAAGAGCCGGGGGAGGGGGTCTAAAATGCAGCAAAAGTGCCCTTCAAAGCCCCAGGGCATGTTTGAGATCATATAGGGATAAAAAGAAATCACTTTTTTAAAAAATGGGGCCCTGGGTACCCTTGAAATTGCTCATGAGCTGCATGTGCCCAATGGTTGCATTTTCCCTACTCTGTTGTAGAACATGTGTTCTGCCGCATAGCTGCATCGCACAGCCTTCCTCCTACCACACCTTTCAGATGAGAGAAACCTTATCTAAATTTCTAATTGCATGTCTCTAAGACATTAACTTTATGAGGTTAAATCCCAAAGCCTCCTTTTCATCACTAGATAGTCCTCTATGCGACATCTACCATGGATTCATTCTATACCCTTCCTTCCATCCTCTCACTTTGCCTGGTTGCCCTTTCCTTAAGACTGGGGCTATTTCTGCACTAGACTGTTATAGTGCTATTATTCCATTTTCAACATCCTATGGAATCCTGGGGTTTGCAATTTAGGGAAGGGCCTTTGAGTCCCCTCCCTAAACTGCAAAGCCCAGGATTCCATAGGATGTTGAAAGTGGAATAACAACACTATAACAATCTAGTGCAAATGGCCTGATTCTCCTAGAACACTGACCAAGCAAAATTCCTGACAATGTCCTTCTTTGATATCTTACTGTTGACAATGTGGCAAATTATCTTTTTGTTCTTTTCCCCCTACACCCCATCTGACTTTTAGCAACTAAGCAAGCAAAATGTCTGAGGGAGAACAGATTGAGGACATGCATTCTGTGCCCAAGTTTTGACACCTTTCCCGTGCAATGTCATTATATACTATACACAGCTCCCGAAAAATGAGAACAAAGGAGGAAAGATGGTGCAACTTTCCTTAAAGAAAAAACAATACTAACTACTTAGAAGCCATGAAGGCTATTCTGAACATTATGTTTTATTACTGCTTGATGTCTATGACACTAGAAGGTGCTGGATGTCCCTAAAACAAATAACAAGTGTTATGCAAAATGCAACTTTCATGAAGAGAAATTGCATTAGTTATAAATAGAGTGTTTCTTGTTTTTTGTTTTAGATACAAACAGAGTTCTAACAGAGAGCAAATTAATCAATCAAACAGTCAGGCTTTTGTGCAGGAAACTGTGACAACCAGCAATTCTTTTAAAAATACCATTTTTAAAAACCTCTTTTAGCTTGGTGTTTTCAGCTGTTAGGAACGCTATAGCTCTGAGCTTCCACAGGGGGTTCTATTTGAAATCCACCTATCCGTCTATCCAATTGGTGCTTTTATATTTCACTTCTGTAAGTTGTTTGACCATCCTTGTTTACCTTTTTTAATAGAATACTGTAAAGCAAATTCAACTGAAACACATATTCGTATTTTTGTCACCTAGGTAACCCAAACAGGGTTAGACTTCTCAAGGAGAAAATCATATATTTCCCAGAATTCCAATTCAAGAATGGATCAATCTTTTACCAGGTAGCACTAGAGAGCCAGTATGGTATAATGGTTTGAGCACTGGGCTACAACTCTGGAGACCAGGGGCAGAATTCCTACTCAGGCCACACGATGACCTTGGGCAAGTCACAGTCTCTCAGCCTCAAAAGAAGGCAATGGCCAATCCCTCTGAACAAATATTGCCAAGAAAACCCAGTCATAGGTTCACCTTAGGGCCACTATAAGTTGGAAAATGACTTGGGCCATTTCCGCACTAGACTGTTATAGTTCTATTATTCCACTTTCAACAACCTATGGAACCCTAGGGTTTGCAGTCTAGGGAGGGGTCCCATTCCATAGGATAAAACAATTCTTATCTTTTCCATTAATTGGCCCATGACTTTTTTAGCCAAGATAATTTTGTGATTGTTTTCCTGCTGGTTAACATTACCCCAGATTTTAATGAATTGTTTTTTACACACTTATTATTAGCAATTGGTTTCATTGTACACATTTTCACTATAAAATACTTTGAGGCTGCTGGGCTTTTGTTTTTGTTTTGGGGGCTTTGGTAAATGAAAAGGAGTACTAATATGTTCTTAAACAAATTAAGAAGAAACAATCTTTCAGCAATACTGTAACATGGGCTGGGAATCATGTAGCTGTACAGGTATTATTGGCGCTTAATTCTCCTCAATCCTCATCACTAGGTCTGCTGGGACTTAACATTTGGAAGCCCACATCATTTCCACTCCTCTCCTAAAAGTATTGTTATGCATTTGAGCTTGGGAAGTTTCTTTGATTGATTTCCATTACTCATCACAGTGTTTGAAAAGTAATTTGTTGCAATGTTGCAATGTTAACTTATTGTGCGGCTTGTTACATTGGCCATTATGTTTCCATTACTTTCTGTTACTTTAAACAATTATGAGGCTCAAATAAAGTGTGAAAAAAATCCTGTTATACATCTCAAAAGGGGTTCCATGGAAATAACTTTTGAAAGTAACTATAAAGGATTATGTGTTACACCAAAAAGTGATTTCTATCTTTCTCATTAGTTAATTTTGTTTCCGTTTAGCTACCTACAAAAGTAATTAGCTGCAGGTAACTTTAATCATGGCCAAGCTCTGCTTCTAAGAACAGTGAGCTCACTCGGAACACATGCATATTCCCTCCTCAAACATGCATATACACAAGGAATAAAAGCTCTTTTCAAGAGAAAACCAAAAACTGGGGCTGTATTGCAAATACAAGCCAAGGGAGGGGGGAAACGCCATTTGGTGTCTGACGTTATTCACCTTCATTTGATGGAGGCTGAGCATATTTATATACAGTAAAAGTTTCAAGAACCAGTGTACTAAATTGACAGCTACTGCCATCAGCAATGTACAAGGTGAAAATGCATGGGACTATCTAATAAAGAAAGAGCTCTGCTACTATCTATATATGCTGCAGAGCAGCAATCTCCAATTTAATCCCCATGCTTAAATCACACCAATCTGTTTCATACTGTTGAGATGCTCCAATAATAATAATAATAATGATGATGATGATGATGATGATGATGTGCATATTTCAGTGTCTGTCTTAACTTCTGCTCTTTTCATAGCGATCTGATGTAGGAATGGAAAGAATATTCAAAGTCGGGGGGGAGGGATAAAAAAGGAGTTCTTTGAGAGTCAGGAAAATTTAACAAGCCTCTCTTTCATTCTCCCTGCCCAAGTCTTCAAATAGACCCAACGGCTACTTTCATGCATCCCAGACTCATCTTTTCCGCTCCCTGCTAATATGATTATGTAGTGGCCGGAGAGAGGTGGGAGCAGCCGAGGATTGTTGCCATCTATGTTCTCATAGCTGGCACATGATGATTTGGACATCTCAGGGGTCCTCCCAGGGGTTTTCCAGGAGTCCCAGAAGATGATGTCATCACTGTGTATCAGCTCTCAGAATAGAGCCAGTGATGATCCTCACCTACTCATCACCACGCCCCAGCCCATAGCCATGTTGAGAGGCAGGAAAAAAAGTTAGCATTGGGGACCAGACTTTCTCCCCACTGCAGGAATGTATTTGAAAAGTGCACTGTTTTTGAAAGCATTCCCACAGCAATGAAAATATTTATTAAGTCATTCATTCCTGGAGGAAGCCTATCGCTCCCCGAAGCAGATTCCAACACCCTGTTAAAAGGCAAAGCTGATTCTGGGTCATATTTCATTTAAAAAACAGGAAAAATAAAAACCCAAGCCAGGTTATTCTATACATAATCAGAGTCAACCCTGTCTCTTAGGCAGCACACTTTAGGTGTCACAAAACAGGCAGCAATGCATTTTGTTATTACTGGCTGGGATCCTGTATTAGTTATCTCTCCTGGCCTAGCTCTCCCAAACCTGATGGACATATCATTTACCCACATTCCAATTGCTAGTAGAATGGTCTTCCTTCTCCCCACGCTACTAATGCCTGGTAAATTAGGTTTGGGGAGAGTTACAATCATGGCAATAGTGTTATGACCATGACTATACAGAGACTGCAAAAACAAAATAGTTGCCCAAATTTACTCACCCATTAATTCTTCTTCATATTCACAATCACAGTTTTCTGTCAGGTTTGTGGGGTGGGGAGAAACACAGGCCAGGAGAAATTTTACTTAAGTATACTGACTAAGTAGTTTATACAGGATCCTGGCCACTGTGTTTTTACTTCCAGGTATTGAAAGAGGTGTGTATGGGTTGGTAATTTTCTGTTTCATGTTCCAAAATAAATTTGACATCATGTTTGGTTGGCTTATGGTACCATGTCCTTTCTGTTAGGTGAGTGGAAGATGTCTTGCCTCAGAGACCAGAATGTGTTAGGTCAGCCTGACACATTGCTATTGGTTGAAAATAAAGAAACAAGCCCCAGTGGTCATCTTCTCATATGTGGGAACTTATAGGCCCTTTTTGCACGCCAGTCCTGTTGCGAAATGGCCTCAGGAGCACTACAGGATTGCAAAGACTGTTCCACATGATGTCTTCGCAATCACGTGACGCTCCAGAGGCCATTCCGTGGCGATTGCGCAGTATATCATTTTCGGCTCATTGCTGAAAATGATGCACGATTGTGCATCCCTCTCATGCCCCTCCCACACTTACCTTGTGTGCAGAGCCTCCAGACGCACAGCCATCGCGCTTCCTCCCCCAGTGCAGCCTGGGAAAGTACCTGGGTGCACTGCAGCAGGAAGGGGCAGAGCCCTCACGCTTCCTTCTGCCCAACACAGAGCTGGTGCGGAGGGGAGGCAGAGGGGACGCAAGTGCCTCTTGCAAGAGGCTTCTCATTTGATCCCCTCATGATGACACCAGAACGAGGTAAGGTGCGAAAAGGGCCATAGCTGTTCCAGGAGGCAGCCTGACTCAATCGTTTACACATTAATAATCTTTTCTAGGTACTGATTAGCCTTTTTAAGCTTATGCTCTGAATTCTTAGTACCAACTCATGTTTCCTTACTGTCTGGACTCACAGCATGGGGTTGCAGGCAGTCTTGGACAACACCAAGCACCAGAAACAAAGAGAAGAAGGAACGTTAATTTTAACTACAGCATTCTGCAGTATAGCCCTGTCTTGCAGCGGGGACAGCATCTGTCACTGTTTTAGAAGAAATGTTCTCTGTTGTTTTTAAGCCTGCGAAACATGCTTGGTTGGGCACAGGATGTAACATGGATAATACTTTGAGCACAGAAGCCTGCTTCTAACCATGCTTGTGGGATGGAGGTGGTGGTGCTGATTTGCTTATGTACATTTTATAGTCTTATTTTAAAAGACAATTGCCATGCTTCTGCTGTTTGATTATAGTGGACTTTCGGTATTAACAACATTACAGGGACATTTCTTTCATCTTTCCATTCAGGGCTCCCTGAATTACTGCAGGTGACGTGGGTGCAGATGGAATCCAATGGTCTTTCCACACTATGCAATTACAGCACTATCTTCCACTTTACATGCCATGACTGCATCCTGTGGAATCCTGGGATTTGCAGTTTGGTGAGACACTACAGCTCTGTGGCTGGAAATTCTGACTCCCACTCCTCCACACTGTGAATTTCTTAATTCCATAGGATATTACTGTGGCAGTTAAAGTGGAATTGTAATGCCATAAATGTGCATTGTCAAAGGGAACGAGGGTTCCTCTTGGGTGGTAAGAGCACAGCTCTTTTGTTCTTACACCTTTATATACCAATGAAAAACATCAGATAATGATTCTTTCACAAGTAAGGGGTAGAATCTTGTCCTGCAGACATAGTCCACCCTCTTGCCCTTCATTACACATTGGTAACAGAAGCAGACTAGGAATTTACCCCTAATGACAGCCTTACTTTCCCCAAACACATGAGAGATCCAATTTATAGTTTGGAAACATGATGCAAACCATGTTGATTTACAGTTTGACCTGTAGAGTGCAACAAAACTTATCTCCAGCTGCAAGCTTGCTCAGGAATGACTTGAGGCTGTACAATGGTAAAATAAAACTCAAGAAAGTTTGAGAAGAATGTCCTTCTTCTTCTTCTGGGAACCTGTTTGTTATTAAATGCATTAGCTATTTATCTTTATGACCACTAAGTTTTCAATATCCTAAGGCCTGAAACATACAGGGCATGGCCTCACAATGTCACGAAGCAGACAGGGCAGACCAACCACTAGGAAGAGTGATGTAACCCAGACAGTGTGTTTACAAAAAAGGGCAGCAAGTTCTACTTTGTGCCTCATGCTCTGAAGCAAACTGGCTGTGAAAATAACCTCCACATAAGATACACCACTTGCTGCTCCAGCTAAGGAAGAAAAGTATCTTGGAGTGATCTCATTTACATTTGTATAGTTTGCTTAACAAGGGGGGAGGGAGCTCTTTTTTCAAAAGCTTCCCATTTTTTTTTCTGGAGAGTAGACATTTATGGGGAAAAAAATTAAAAACTTTTTTGAAGTAATTTGTCTTGGAATACTAAAATGCTTTTTAAACCAACGTTTTAAAACAAAAGGTACAGAGTCTACTACATTGCTATTTCATTGATCTGGTATTAAATTTTAGGAATGTTCATGTTAGCTTTGATACTTTATTTCCCTAGAGCATACCCTTAGAACTTGATACTGGAAAAGTTACTTTTAAAAAAATTTCAGAAAACAGAAGATCTGTGGCACAACTAGGAATGCTACTGAAATATGGGTGCAAGGATTCTGATTCTCACTCATGTCAGATTCCTCCGCATACGATATTCTTAGCATGCATTTCTATATACATCTGGTCAGACATTTAATGTCATTGACTTCACTAGAGCTTATATTCCCAGATAAGGAATGCAACCTTTGTGAATTAAATAAAAAGTAGTGTATCATAAGGTTACTGGAAGACAAAATGTCAAAAGTAAACGAAGCAAGTAAAAACTAGTGCAAAATAGCCATCTCATTCTGTACATGTAAATCTAACTAAAGGAAATCCCTAAACCAATGAAACACAAACAAAAGAAAAAAAACTGCTCTGTACCTCAAAACATCTACTGTAAAAAAAATATAAAGCATCACCATTTTTTACTATCATTTTATTTGTTTAGAGCATGGTTATACAGGGAGCTGAATTACTGAATTAGCACCATGTTCCATCTAGCTCAGTATCATTCATATTGTCCAATGGTAGCTCTTGAGTTTCATGCAGAATTCTGTCCTTGATGTATCTAGACCACAGGTGTCAAACACAAGGCCCGCGGGCCAAATCTGGCCCACCAGGCCATTTCATGTGGCCCTTGCACCTTTGCTGCAGCAGTGGCACTCCCCCCGCCTGGCGAGCCTGGGGGCAGAACGAGGCACACTTTGGATATACTGACCAATTCTATGTTACTTTACAGAGGTACAGGGACCATAAACTATGATGAAATAGTCCCCAAATGTTCAAGACAAATAAAGTTTATGCAGAGGGAAGACAGTTTAAAAACCAGTAATAATCGGATGCAGAGGCAATTATTTAATACGATAAAAGAGTAGATACATTTATATAGTCTTACAGATACGACTGGCCCTTTGAGGGCAGCCATAATGCTGATGCGGCCCAAGATGAAATTGAGTTTGACATCCCTGATCTAGACATTCCAGTGATTCAGCCAGGTAGCACTGCAGTCGAAGCACATACTCTACTACTGAACTACGCACTCTCAACATATTGTGGGAAGAAATCACATGTGAAGTACATAGGATTCAAAAATCTTTAAATATGATGTAGGCATGGTTCATGCCTATGTTTTTTATGAAGGATGACTGAGAAGTTTCTCAAATGTATGTCGAATTCATCTCCCACGGAATCTAGCAAAGACTGAGCAAGGTGGTTTTGAATAATCTGACGCTTGCATTTCTCAGCTTTTCTAAAGCAAAAAAAGTGAGAGAAGAAAGGTGGTTTCATGATCAGCTCTGCAGGCAGAAATTCTGATGCAGAGCACCACAGACACAGGGCACTGATCATTCACATGAAGTCACAAAGAGCTCATATGTCATTCCACGTCAATGTATCTCCAGAAAAAGGAAGAATAGTGACAAAGTATTATCACGCTGACAGCCACACCCCATGTGGAGTTAATATTTGGTCTTTTAGCAGTAAGTTATCAATCTGCCATTGTGGAACTCTCTATCTGAGGGAGTTAAGCTGGCTCCATTTCTTTTCAGCTTCCAAAAGGCAGCCAAAACAGTATTCTTCCACACGGCCTTCAATATTTGAAATTGCTGTGTTTTAAAATTTTATTTTAAGACTTTTGACTGCTTTCAAAAGTTTTTCAGAGAGCATTTTAATATGTTTTTAAAATATTTTTACCTTTGTACTGTTTCAATTGCTTTTATTTATCAGTTCATTGGAAGCCCTGGGAGGCGATATAAAAATATCTTACATTAATAAAAAATATATCAGCTTCCTGTCTCAATTTATAGAGCTGCTCTCATTGTTAATACCTTCCTAACATGGGCCTTGTGAATTGCAGTGACCTACTTGCCACCTTTCAAGAAATACTAGACTGAGCCATTTTAGGCACCATTCCCACATTCTGGAATTTCCTTTAAAGCAGGTGAATGTTTGCCCTTTTACACAAAATTTCTTCCATTTCTCACTGCCTTCTATTCAGTCAGGCCTTCAGCAACTGACAGCCTGACACTGGTCTGACATTTTAAAAGAGATACGCTGAACTTTTTCATATTTTACTGCTTGTTTATTAATAGTCTGAGGATTTAAAGGTGGTTTAATTTCTGTTTTAATAGTATAATTAGTTTAACTTGTATTTTAATGTGTTATAGCATTGTGTTTTTTAGTGGAGCATGATTAATTTTATTTTATTATGTTTAAACCTTTATATCCCACCCTATATGATTTCTGGGTATCTTGCAAAAAAGTCAGTTTAAGCAATGTAAAATTAGTTTAAGCAATGTGAAATTTAAACAATAAAAATAATACAATAAAACAATAAAAATACAGGATGATCCCACCTTTTGATGCCTCATTTTCTGACGACTCGCTCATCTGACACTTCCAAATTAAGGACAACTTCCATTAATTTGATGTGGGTTCCACTCTTTCATCAGTTCCCCTCTTTCATCAGCAAGAGCCTACAGAGGCTCACTTGGAGCCACTCATATGTACACACTGCATGCAAAGCAAGCTGAGCGGGAAAAAACAGGCGCTAAGACAACCGAAAGACTTTGCAAGCAGTCAGTCTCAAGTGAGCCTCTGTAAATCTTTTATGCTCCCTTCAGTAAAGTACATGGGATCTGCTTTTCAATCAATTTCATTTTCTGACAGTGCCCTGGTCCCTCATCTGTCAGTTAAGTAGGGGGAGCCTGTAATTAAAACATTCTAAAAATGTGTTAAACAAGTGACAGTGGAAGTTCAATAATTTAAAAGTGAAACCAGTTAAAACCCTCTATGTACACAGACTTGGAAGAAATCATTAGGCCTTACAGGCATTAACCATCAAACTTTAACTTGGCACTGAAATGAGACTAATGTTAGCACTAAGCAAGCCTCCAAAGGGAATATATTCCACAACTAGAGTGACATAGCAGAGAAAGCCCTCTTCCACATTCTCACGAAGATTTATTCTTATCATTCAAAGGAAAGGAACGGATCTAGTGGATCTCAGTCCACAGCTTTATGTCGGATGATGTCTCATACGATCACCCTTGAATAAAGGCTGAACATAAATCAAATAAAAAGAAAAAAAGAAGAAGAAAAGCTTGAAGGCGGTCAGGACCACAGTTTTCAACATGGCTGTGGGCAGAGGCTGGATTACATAAGAGTCACCCTATTTAATGAAAATTCTAGATAGTTTTACACATTCCCAGCAGACAAAGCAGTAATTATGTGGTGACACAATTTAATGATTTGTGCTCCTCCTGAAGGCATGAGTTTTTTTGTTTTGTTTTGTTTTGTTTTTTGCCCCCCTAAAGCATCAGGCTAAAACATTTCTTCAAAATAAGTGGTTACCTAGATTCCATTAAGGTTCCCTCTTTTCTACATTCTCTAATCGTTTCCAAGCTGCCATAAACTGTATAGGGTAAATGAAGTATACCTAGTAAAATAATTAGCTCCATCTCAGACAATTTTACAAGTAGTATGTTATTCTTCAAATACCAAAAGTACTATAGACTGTATCACGCTGCATCCTGCTTTATTTTATATTGTTGCAAATCATGTCTCATCAATTTAAATACTGAGCTGTCAAATAAAATTCAGAATCTCAGAAACCTGCTAGTAATCCAATTCAAAGGATAATTTTTCAAATCCAATTTAATGCTGAACAACTGACAAAAGCCACCAGTATTTTTCAGGCAGTTAGGAAGTGCAGCTCACTTTCATACAGCAGCCCATTGCTATGACTGAAAATTTTACAGAAACTGCATAAATGTCAAGACAACTGGGATTAACAGGAGTAGTCAGAGATACAACATATGTCAGAAACCTAACAGCAGAAGTAAATGAACTACCATGTGTCAACAGCAAGTTAAATTCTCCATCAACATGCGAAGGTAAAAAAGAACACACAAAGTAAGATTGGGATGAATTTCTAAAGCAGAAAACCTGGATCACACAGGCCTCCTTCAATAAAAGTGTACTTTCCACAAAAAAGGAAGAAAAGTAGTTTCTAAAGCATGGGAAGTGTCCATATATAGAGGCATATGAGTGTAGCTGCCACCTCAGTGGGGCTATGAATCTATTCTACGTTTTAGTCTAAACATGAAAAGATGCCCAACTCTATTGTCCAAATAGGTTCAGCATTCTGAATAGCACCTAGAATGGATTCACCCTCCCAGTGACATGGAAGCCACAAGCCACCGCTGCATAAAGGAGTCTCTGTGCTTTCCATATTTGCCCTCTACATGGGGAAGACAATGGAGACATGATTAGGGAAGCAGAGTTTGCACCCTTGTCTTATTTCTTCTCAAGTGTAGCCCCTATGCACATTCAGAATAATTCAAGAGCAAACCCTTTATGTCTAGTTGCTAGGACTCCCCATAGGTTATTATTGGTCTGTTTCAGACAAAACTGCTTTGTTTATAACCATATCTGCACCTTTTAATGACAGTGGAAAGCTAATACAGATCACGGATATTATCTGCTATAAATCCTGAGAAGTCTGAGATCAACAATTAAGGACAGTTTGAGTCAGCCACACAGATGTTAAGTTTGATAAGTGGATTAGCAAATATACTTTCAACCACTAAGACCTGAAATCATTGTGCAGATGAATCATCACACTGACCTCTTGGCCTTTTTATTTAATCAGGAACTCCTCCCTTAAAACACGTAATGCGGGGATCACACACTTTGCATGGGAGTTAGATAGTACTCAGCTTTGTCAAAGGACTAATTGGCTCCCAAACATGGCTTGCATTACCCAAGTGACTTATTCTAAGGGGGAAGAGCGTATCATACGGGCAATTTTATTTTCCCGTGGTAGGCTCCAGCCTTTGCGGAGGTGGCACTGAGATTGCCAATCTCTTCTGGTAGTAGGATGAAAGTCATAGCTGATAAGTAATTTTTCTATGATAATCCAAATTTTTTCTTAAAAATACCTTCCTGTACCAGCATAAATATATTTGAATAACATCTTTTGAAGAAAGACTGTAAATATTAATAACCAATCCTTCACAGATGTAGAAGAATGTTGGGACTGGGCCAGCTGAGCCATTATTTGTGGAGAAAAAAAAGGAGCCCTTGAATAAGACTTGGTCATTTACATGCTCTTTTCAGAAACTGTATTTTATGCTTCACAGGAACTGTATTCTTACCTTCATGATGAACGGTAGCAGCATGAATGAGATTGTTTAAGATCTTAACTACACATAACATCACTCATGTAGTACCAGTTTTAAGTATAAGAATTTTGTTGTTGTTTTCATTTTTCTTTTGTGGACAATAAACTGGGGTAGGATTGCTGATCCGGATTAAGAGCTTAGTGGAGGTGGGAAAGGATTTTAACTCACTGCCCTCCATTGTAGTTCTGATTCAGATTACAGGGAACATCGGCAATTTGCATTGTCAAACAGCATACCTTTGGAGGTGGCAATTGAGAAATACATGAATGTGGTCAGAAGGAATTAATTCACTTTGTCTTATGATCTTAGAACTTTTATAAGATGATGTAGTGTTGGTATCTGACAGCACAAAAACTGGCCATAATGCATAAAGAGGTTTCTAATAGATACTGGAAATGTGAGCAACAAGTGGGAATTCTTAACCTATGTGGTAGACAGTTGAAAAGGAAAAAGAAATTCAGGAATCACATACTTACTATGGCGCATAAAATTTTGAAACTTAATGTTCAATTAAATCTGAATTGTACTTTCTGGGATTAGTAAAAGGCCAACTGGAGAACTATCCCAACATATTATAATATATGGCCACAGCAGCACAACTATGATATACGCAGGAATAGAAGAATATGGAGATCCCAGTGAAAGAGGACTGTTTGATAAAATTATTGGATTTAGTTGAAGTGGACAAATTGATGACATTGATAAGATTGAAATCAGTAGTGACTTTCTGAAAAGATTGGTAACCTTTGAAATGCTTTTTACAAGAAAAAGAGTTTTATAAGATCACAGTAGGATCTGACAATTAGTATTTTTGGAAAAGCGACAGTTGAAGCATTTAGATGGTATTGGCAGCTAGAAAGCTGCTTATACATAGAATGATCAACACTCTGCATTAAGAAGCAGGAAACTGCCTTTGTTAAAAAATACTTCATTGTTTTATTGTCTTTAGCTAATTTTTAGTATTTTGCAGTTAGTATTTAGGATTTCTTCCTGTAGTTTTCTTCTTCTTTTCTTGTGGTTTCTTCATACCTATTTGATATTGTAAATTTGTTGTTTTTTTCCTTTTGTATGTATGCATTTTGTACGTTTAATAAAATTTAGTAAATATTAACAAAAAGGGAGAAATATAAGAGATTAAAAATTGACTTGAAGTCATGTAAAGAACGTACAGAAACTCCACTTTTTAAAAAATGGAGCCTTCTGCAGACACCATCAGCATGCCTCTGGAATAAAGAGGGCTAAAGCAAATTCAGATCAAGATTCTGATAGATTCTGCATGAGATGTCAAAGCCTGTGTGAAGTTCTGCACATGGTGTCAAGTAAATCAAGCAAAAGAAAATAATTATAAGTAGAAAGGAATGCATTACAATACAATTATGCAGGAATAAAGCATGATTACTATATGATACTTTATGCCTCCTTACACTTTATGTGCATAAAGTTTATACGATATTATAGCTAAGGTGAAATCAATGACAATTTTTGCAGAGTAATTTAAGGCAGACAGAATGATGCATCTATAGGCCACCAGAAGATCCAAGTTCTGCAGCTTCATGTTTTGCTGTACATTTTCTAGATTTTGTGTGTGTGTGTGTCTGTGTCTGTGCGTGTCCACAAACAGTCTAAAACAGCTTTTCTACAAGACAAAGGACCAAGGTGTTTGCAAAATCTTTATTTAAAATCAAAACTTGCAAGTAACTGGTCACAGGAATATTCACTACCACAATAAATTATCTTTTTTCTGGACAACAGAAAACAATTTATTTTCTCCCCCCCATCCCCCCCATAAAATACAACAGCAATGATAAAACATAACACTGAACTCTGAGTTATGGATCTGATGTGTTGCTAATGCCAGGATGGGTTAGTGTCTGCTCTTACATCACTGGTTAGTTGAATGGTAAGGTAGTAAGATCTTGCTTTATCAGTTAGTTCAACTATTAGGTTTTCAACTTTCTATGGTGTAGTATTTTGGATGTTGGTCCAGAACCTTGGGAGACCAAAGTTCTAACCCCTGCTCAACCATGGAAACTCAGTGAGTGACCTTGAGCAAGTCACAGAAAGGCAAAACAAATTCTGTCAAGAAAACTCCATGATAAGTTTGCCTTAAGGTCACCGTAAGTGAGAAGTGACTTGAAGGCAATAGCAACAACAGCTTTTAAATATGTCAACAAAAGATCTATTTTGTCCTTCCACTTGGTGTCTGTTATGAGGTAGAACTGGCTTCCCCAACACTTACTTTGATATCAAAACCTGACACACATTTACTGCTATAAGAAAAGCTTCACTGGTGGTAAATAATGCAACAGGTGGCCTATGGCACAGAAACCATTCCATCCCCTTAGCTGTTGGGGTCCAGCATCCTTTCACAGCAGGTTGTAGAACTAGGCCCCTAAGCAACTAATTCTACTAAGACCATCCCAAAACCCTCCAGTTCCCTGTGACTGACTAAACTTGAGATGGTGTGCACCCTACCTTGGGCAACAGTGAAAGATGGGTTCCTCAAGATTATATAATAGAGAAGTGAACAAAGAAAATTTAAGTGTGCAGGCACAGCCCATCTCCCATTCCAGTAGCTATGAGAATTAAACAAGCAACAGGAACATTCATGGCCTATCAAGATTAGACACTGTCTGTAGGCAAAAAGAAAGAAAAGCTAACTGGATGATTGATTAAACTTTTTTATCATCATTAGGCTTTCTTTTTTTTATTCTACTTTATTTGTATTAATATGTGCTGTGAACTAACTAAGAATCCATGGAGAAATGTGGGCTTTAAATTCAATCAACCAATCAATCAATAAAATCATGCAGCAGTAACAATTCCAAATTTTTGATTAAGATTAACAGCATCCACATGTGATGCCAAGATGAAACGCCAGCAGATGTTAAAACAAGGGAAGTCACAGCGTAGGTTAACAAACAGTATGTCAAACTCACCTTCCTTTCTTTAGGACTGACCAGTTCTAAATATTCAGAGCACACGCATACATATACATGGTGTCACTGACCCATGAGAATGCTCCATTCTCTTGGCATTTGCTTCCAACAAAATGAGTTTGCCTGGACTCTGGGAGGGGTACAATTTGCTCCAGCAGTATCTATTTTCTTGTCAAAAGTACAGTGTATACTTAATGCTTCTTAAAGCTTCGGGAAAAAATGAAAGTTATTGCACCCCTTTAAACTTCACTACTTGTTTAATTTTTTTTTTTAATGAATAACCCTTCTGGTTGCTTTTAGCTGGACAAGCATTTATTGGGACACTAATTGTCACTGCCTTCCTTTTGTACCTTGGCTTCTAAGTCCAACCTAATGACAGAAAACAGTGCGAGTTAATTTACCATCCTTTGCTGACCCTTTGCAACAGAAAAGCTGAAGAGTTCAGGATTATTCAAAATTGTTTTTCTTTATTTATATACAGGACGCAATTACATGGCATTTCACAAAAGTCTGTCTTTTAAAAACCCTTTTAAAGTCAAAGCCAAAAAGTTTGAGGAAAAAATAAACTATTCACCACAAAAATATATTCTATTGCTATCTTCTAAGAACTCACCTCCTTCTCTCCACAAGCACACACACTCTCCCCAAAAGCAATTAAATGAAAAACTAAAGTTTTGCCTATCTTCTCACTTCCACAAGTCCTTTGTAAGTGAGCAGACTAAGGCAATGTTAAGATGAAAGGCCCCCAAGTATCCTTTTGATAGTCCCTCAGCAAGTGCAACCCCACTTATACACACAAATGTATTAGCATATCTTGAAGCTTGAAATACAGTGATAAAATTGGTGGCTTTCACTTCTGTCTTCCTCCACACAGAGGGCAAGACAATAATAATGTGGACTGGGAAAACTGACCTGATCTCAGAAAGATTCTGGTGCCTTGCCCTAGCCTGTTGCTTCCATTATCTCACGCATTCAGTGGTGAATCTGCTAGCGTTACTGTTTCTTCAAATCTGTGATCCCTTGCCCTGGAATTCTACAGGGAAAATGTCCTTCTCAAAGTGGAACAAACTCATAATCTTTAATTTAAAAAAGAAAATCAAGACTAAAAAAGTGCTTTCTGTTTAACCAGGTTCTTGAAATAAATTGCTGGTTTCCCCATTCTAATTATAGCTATTTCCATTGAAATCTCCTGTTCCAACCAATCTTTCTGCCCTTCTAGGGGGAAGGTATGGAGTCAGCAATGGCTCATGTATGTTGGATCCAGTGAGAGAAGAAAAATGCCATCCAAGGCCTCAACTAGGTGATATGGCTCCTAAATCTGTTCCCAACACCCATTTCACATATTGGTGCCTTTCTTAATATACTTTCTTTTGAGGAGGAGGAGGAGGATGAAGAGGGGCCACTAGCTAGAAAATATTCTAAGTTAAATGTTCCAATCATCACTCTCTTTTGACTAATCCCTTCTACATAGAGAACAAAAATATGTAAGGATGTGCTTTGAAGTAGTAATCTGTGTAATATACAATAATAACCACCCCAAGGTGTGCACTGTAAAAACACTTCCAGGTATTTCAGTTATTGAATTTGAGAGAGAAAATTGAATATATTCAGCATCCTCATTCATATTTTCATATTCAAAGAACACAGTTTGCGCTATTATGAAAACACACTTCTAAATAGCATACACTGCTTGTGCTATTATGAAAATACCTGCATGTCAAAACATGCCATGCAAGATTTTACTCTAAGATTTATGTCTTGTCTTCAGTTAGGGCAAAGTTATATATGATCCTTTATCTTAATTAGAAAATTAGGATGCCTTCAGCTTTAGGCTGAGGATGAGAATAGGCTAGGATGGCACAATTCTACATCCCTGCAGCATTTTTACACTGATAGGCAGAATTAGTTCTGTGACTTAACTTATTAGGACTCCAGACCTACCTAAAAATGTTCACAGATATCTAAGCTAGCTTCATCAGTTTTTGGAAATGGACTCTGATATTCCACTGTAGGGAATTCTTGTTGTTCAGTTCTTCTGGCTCCCACACAGACTCAGAATTATTTTTTAAAGAGTTTTCAAAGAATTATTTGCCTTCCTGTCTACAGCAGTATTTTAACACCTTTTAGAGCCACTAACAATGATCTAGCTGGCTTTCTTAGGAGCCTACCAGGTTTTTATATTTGGCTGGTATACATATGAGTATTTTCTTTCAACATCCATTCTCTGCCTAATGCTGATGCCCTGTCTGCCCTGAGCATGTACTTTTGAAGATGACATCTTCAAAATTCTCCTTTGTTCTAAATTATCTAGTGTATGCATCCGGGAAAGAAGGCTGCTGCTCCAGGAAAGCTGGGCTTGCTATAAGCACAGGGATGGCATGAGATATTTCTGTTATCTAGAGAGTGATGGATGATTCCTTACCCATCCTGTTTACTTATATGTCTCAATAGGATCTCTTTTTCTCCTGCTCTCTCTCAATCCTTCTAACTCAGAGGTAAGATCTGCATGGCTATGTAAATATTGGACTACAGCTCCCAACATGACTCACCACTGGGTGCACTGGCTAGAACTGCTGTCCAAAATATCTGGAAGGCCACTTAGTTTCCAGCCAGTTTAAACACACAAACACATAGCTATTAAGCCATTAATCTTTTGGTCAGACCACTTTTCAGGAGGTCCTTTGTGTGATGTGCACCCTGCAGTCTCCACCAATATATAAATTGCAATAGTGTATTCAAAAATGGCTGGGGGGGGGAACAGAAGTGAATCATTTGGAAGCCTGTGGAAAAAAAAATAAAAAAAATAAAATAACTTTAGAAAAATAAACGCTGCCACTGGCTTACTGACATACCAACGGGGGTGGAGCGGGGAGTAAGTTAAAGCACAAAATTGACAGACCAACTGAGGCCATTCTGCATGACAACTCTCTTCCACGTCATTGCGCTGCAATCTCGGGTCCAGAAGGGAGCACGTCAGCAATGCTCCCCTCCACACCTGCTTGCTCCATGCAGAAGGGAACACAGTGGTGCCACCTCTTCCTTCCACAGCGCAGCCGGGCACTTTCCATTGCTGCGCTATGGAAGGAAGCGTCGCCATTGCGCTTCTGCGGCTTCCGCATGGCTGGAAACGACAGGAGCGCTGTGCAATCGTAGGCACAAATGGATTTTTCCCATTTTGCAAAAACTGTGCAAGTGCAATGCTTGGGGACAAGATGGCAGTGGGTTGGTGACAACATTGTGCAGAAGCATGACCTGCCAACCGCCCCCATCCCGTCCCAGAAGCCGCACAGTCTTGTCATGCAGAAAAGGCCCAAGTGAAATCCACATACAGGTACTCCATGACACATAGCACAGGTCACATGGTGCAAAATGCAAGAGTAGTTCCAAAAGCTGCTGATTAACAGATAAAGACTGGGAAGCTATAGTTTTCAACCAGAATGCTTGAAATAATCCATCACTGTTCCACTCAGAAGTTCAAAAACAGCACTGGAAAGACAGACAGAATGAAATAAATGCTTTTTCATAGGGTTTTTAAACAATGACTATGGTAGTACAGGGGGTCTCAAGTCTGGTTCCACAGCACCCCCCTTGGATACCAAAATCCATGGATGCTCAAGTCCCATTACAGTGGCCCCTCCACATTTGCAAGGATTCCGGGTGTGGAACTATCACAAAAGTGAAAAAATCACAAATAGCTCTCCCCACCACACACAATCCCCTTCCCATTCCCTTTTGGGGCTCTGGCGTGGGAGCCTTCCTTCTCCACGCCCAGACCAGAAGCAAGAGAGTTAGAGTGGGGAGCTCCAGAGAGGAGAAGGAAGGAGCGTGTGTGCCCTCCTATCACTTTACCTTTCGCCTCAGCGCAAGTTCTCAGCACCGGGGCAGAGGCAAGGGAATGCTAGAGGAGAGCTTCGGAGGGTACAAGGAAAGCGCGTGCATGGGTCTCTCCCCATTGCCCTACCTTTGCTCCTTCACATGCTTGCTTCTTTCTCTGCATGCAAAACACAAGGAAATGTGAGGAGGAGAATGGGGAGGAGCCACGAGTGCCTCGCAAATAATCAAATTTGCAAGAGTCAAACCCCCAAATGTGAAGGGAGGACTGTAAATAAAATGGAGCAATAAAATTACATCCCATATATAAAATGATGAACAACTCAAATGAGTCCCAGAGAGAGACTGAGGGTCTGTGAAATGACAGAATGCAACATCAGCATGGTGCTTGGCGCATGGCAAAATCAATATTTACTTTTTGGATTTGGGGGACTGGATTGGAGTATTTTGAAGCCATTTGTTGTGTGAATCTATGGATGCAGAACCCATGGCTATGGAAGGCTGACTGTATTCTTAAAAAACAGGCAAAAAGTTCTGACAAACATGGTCTGAAATCTCTGTCTCATCCCCCAGTGGAATACTAGCCACCAATATAGTGAAGCACACATTTATGTAAATTAATCTTAGTTGAATTATTAATCTCAGTTCAATTATTAATCAAATTACTATGCACACTATTGTATACCATTTCCATCACCCTAGGCATCTTCACTAGTCATGTCATTAACTTTAGGAAATCACAGGACAGTTTAATTACACATGCCTTTATAGAAACAGCATTGTACACTGATTCTTAATTGCTTACTTCTACACAGTTCCTCAAAATTGGCTTTCAGTGAACTGAAGGAAATTTTTGGTTACTCAGACATGCAGAACATTTTTTTATGAAAAAGTTTTACAAAGCTGCCACTGGTTGTTTCTTCTTGTACTCTGATTAGTCTGGTATCATTTTGCCAACAACATATCTGAGACCATTTATAATTCTGTATTAACATTCCTCTTCTGTTTACATTCCTTTGCAAATGCCTTTCAAAAGTCAGGGACTACGGAAATTAACAGGGGAGTAAGACCTGTTTTTCTTCATGAGTTTCTCCAAACTATGGTAGTGTGTTATATAAAAATACAAATAGTATGCCCTCCCCCCCTTCCTCTGCCTCTGGCATGGCCAAGTAGCTGACGGAAAGCCAATGGATAATAATAGGCCATTTGTCTGATAAATAGCTTTAGAACAAACCATAAGATGCATTTTCCGCCAGGCTTGCAAGATGGCTACAACTAGTTAGTCCACTGAAGTCTAGACATAACACAGTGTTGCTCCCTTGGTAAATCCTGTCCCGAGGTCTACAACTTTGATATAAAACATAATCTAAAATGCCAGAGCGGTCACCCGGATGAGCACGTAGGCAGCAACGGTCGTACAATCGGAAAACCAGGTCAGGCCAGTAAACTCCCCCATCATGTAGCCACAGGAGACCTCAAGCTGTGCCAACCCACAACAGACAAAAGGTCCTCAGCCTTTGAGGAGCCAACTTGAAGGGATTGTTGGGCACTGGAAGCAATAAAATCTTATCAGGCAAGGACCATCTACATAAACTCACACCGCAACCCAAATTGGCAGAAGATCCTGAATCTCTGGTAACACCTTGTTATCTTCTAATATCAAAGGAGGTGCTGGTGTGGAGTTGCTATCCCCTTTGTTCTCCCTGGGAGAGGATTTGCCCTCGAGGTACATTTTCCTACAAACAGTCCCCGTTTTTGTATGGTTCTTTGGATAACTCCCGGTCATACCAATAGATTGTTCCCCCCTCCCAGCAGCCGAGTGATCCCCTCAGCGTCTTTTCGCTGAGCATTACTTCCTTTGCTGCTTTCCCGGACCAAAGACTTCAGGAAAAGGTGCAGTATCACCCCAAACTATGAATCCTCTAACAAACCCTCTATCCTATTTCCACTCTTTGTTTTTCTTCAGCCCTTGGATGTGTGTGTGAGTGTATGCATTGATGCATGATATTTAGGTTTAATAAAGTCATTGATTGGACCTTGCGTGTGGTTTTTGGCTTGGTCTGACCCCGTAAAAACTGGGTAAAAGATCTCACTAGGTTACTCTGCCTCTCGTACTGCCATTGCTTGTGCTATGTTGAGTTTATCTTCCCCATCACGTGTAGCATGTTAAGGCGTCCCTCAGGGACCCCCAAATCTCAAGGTAACAACAGGAAAGAACTGAAAGTTGTATTTGGGGAGTACACTAAAGTGGATTCATATTTCAAGATTCTCCCCAATCAGTAAGAGATTCTGGTTCTGACTCTCCCATCTAAACCAGTAAGTTGTGAGTTGATGTTGATGTTAAATAACAAACTTCTTCCAACTTCCTTCACCAATAGCCACGCTAACAGAAGCTGGTTGGAAGGAATTTGAGTCCAACAATATCTAGAAAGCCACAGGTTCCCCAGGCCTGGTCTAATCCTTCCCTGATGGCTTCAGTGACTTGCAGGAGTCTAGCAAATTTCCATCACCTTCAGAAACAAGCTTTGGAGGTCTTCTCTATGTATGTCACTAATTTGCAGAGTTAAAAGCTAGCAGGAGAACACCACAATACATTTCAAGTGTCAAAAGAGCTTAGCTCATCCCAACTGAGTTAGTAGAACAAAAACAGAAACACAGGATGAAAATCAACTGTAAAATTAACAATGCATAACACTACTTATCCTAGAACTCGCCTCACAATGCCACTTGGAACTTTTCATATGCTACAAAATCAGAATCTCCTTTCCTTCCCCAGAATTTGCTTTCTTTCACTGTTTTGCTGCAGCACAAACATGTTGGAGAGACTATATAATTTCTCAATAACTGACAAGAAAACAGAATTCAGATAAGTCAAATTATTTCAAATACAACTGATAGTGAGAGCCCATTGTGGCACAAGCCTCTTTTCCCATAGCTGTCATCAGTGTAATCGATGTAATTAGCAAATTATTCAGTATGCACTTTTTCTCTTCCTGTTGTATTATTAGAACAAGCATCCCATTGCTTATGCAGTTTTATCTACTGCTTGGTCAAAGAATATATCTGATCCACTTGCTTGACATAATGACTTTCAAAAGCCTAGTTCCATGTACAGCACAGCAGAGGATGCTTAAGTATGTTCAGTTTAGAAAACTCTTGACGAAATATACCACGGACACTAACCAGATAGATTTTTAGATAGTGCTGATTTCAGTGACAGCAACAAACATATGCAGATATAAATATTCCCTCATCTCTCATACACATAGTATCACCACAAAGAATATTTCCATTAAGGAGCATTTTAACTGTAATATTGAGCACACAATATATTTAAATAAAACATAATGCCAGAACCTAACAAAGAGAAAAGTGGAGAATTATCTTCTGTCTAATCATAGTAAATAGTACATAAGATCTAACATACTAATGGTATTTATTATACAATCATTTGTCACAAGAACAGTGTCCGAAATTTTATGATTACAAACCCATCATCAATCCCCGATACACCAAGCCCACTGAATCAATGAGATTTGCATTAACTATTTACCTATCATCCAGCAATTGATTCAATGGTTCTATCCACACTAGTTGATACTAGCATTTGGGTTTAGACCGTCAAAACCACCCTGATAAAGGAAAAAAAAAATTTCTACGTAGGAAATAACTGACCTTTGTAGCTCTCAATAAATGGATAAATATTTCTAAATAATTGAACTGATATAAACAATCCAAAATAAACACAGCAGAACTACAGGAACTGCTTTTTCCTTATATATGGACCAAACAATAACCAAACTCCACCCCCCCTATTACAAAGAAAATTGGCATAAGGCTTCCCATAGAACCAGCAAGGACTGTGTATCATATTAAATATATAGAGTTGAAAGACAACCACGTATAATTCTTTAAAAATATTTTGTTTTATATTCATAGGTCTATTCCACCACATCATTGCCTGGTTACACTTGGCCTCAGAATCGCCAGCCCTTTTCCAAATTCTGTTTAACAAACAGTTGCTACATTAGCAGCATGGCTGAACAGAGGTAGAGATCAATTTGCTGCCCTGGGCACAGATCAGGGTATTTGGTATTTCACACTGACAATATGTCCCCTGCAGCTTAAACCAACTGCTGATCACAAAAAAGCAGAGAACTTTCTGAATCAGTTCTTGAACTCTTCAGTACCTTCTATCAAACTATGGAGAAGGATCTGTTGCCAGGAGCAAGAGAAATGTGAAATAAATTTAAAAAGTCTTTTAAAACTTTGGTCAGATGAGGCCAAAGCTCCAATACATATTCAACGACCTACCCTCAGAAAATTCTGCTGTTACCTCTGTACATCATATCTGAACTTCAGCACTGGAAAAAAAATAACTTATATTTCAGGGTTTTTTTCCTAGATATATACACATTAAAAAAATCTCAGATGGCTTTCTGAGAAGACTACCCTTCTCAATTGTGTCAAAATAAAGCACCTGATATGAAAACACTGAGCCCATAGTGAAATGAAAGGCTCTTATTTCTTCACAAGATAATCTGACAAGGGGAACTCAATTACAGTAATGCCATTTTCAATAAGATCCTTCAAGGACATCCATCCTTTGCTTCTAAGTATCAGATACATTACAAACTCACTAAAGGCAGTTGTTTTTATTATTGTTCTCATGTAGCAACAAGTCGCAAAAGGAATCATTTTCACCTAAAAAAAGAACAGGTATTGTTTTTGGCATGCACACCCATCTAGCCTTAACACAAAGGTACTTATTTGTTTTCTTCGTGAAAACACCATGGCAAATGACATAAATGGAGCAGAGATATCCATCCTCAGTTTTTATGCAGTCTTTTGTAGAAGACAAAATACATGCTTCATAACATAAAGTTACAAAAGCCAATACTTCTTCTAGAGGTTTCTGGGAACCAGAAAGGAGATGTGATAAACTGGCCAAGAAAGCCATGAGGCTGGGGAGTTAATTAGTGTCCTACTATGTTTAGAGTGCCAGGAAACCACTATCTCTGTTCAACCCACTGTCAATAGACTGGAGTTTGTGGACATATTCCAATTCTACTGTTTTAATTCCCAGTCTTCCCAGTTCTGATCCAGACTAATATGGTTAAGTCTTTGATTACGCCAAGTATTCTCAATCAAAGGCACTAAAAGAAAACTTTAAGATCAAATACATATATCACCTTGGGTACTTTTGCTGCGGGTATGGTTGGATATTTATTTACTAGTTACATTTATTAACCACTTCATGAAATACAATTCTATAAGCATCATACTAGATTAAGCATAAAATGGAATTAAAGCAACAAAATAAAAGTTATAATTTAAGGACAGTATAAAAAGATAAAGCCAACAGCAGCAGCAGCAAAAACCCCATAAAATATGAACAAAAACCAATTCACTAAAGGTAACAATAAGAATATGTACGCTTCGGATATTTCAGTTGCATGTCTAGTTTTACTCCCTGTGCAGTGAGTCTGACATAATTTGAAGGAGGAAAATATTATTTGTTATTATTTGCTATTAAAGCAGTTGAAGTACAAAAACTAACACACGCATTCTGCCTCAAGGCATAAAATACAAGAAAATTGTCAGACATTAATAATGTAGACTAAACTGTTTCAGCACAAATGAGGAGTTGATGGAAGAGATGATAAATTGTGCTCAGCGGCACATTCTTGTTGTTTTAGATCTGTTGCATTTTATCAAATATGACTAGTACAAGTCTGTTACGTCTGGGTTTTTTAGGGAAAGAAATTAAGATTACAAAGTACAAAGATACTGCTCTGGGATGCTATGTGAGTCCCCTGACACAGACATTTAATCTAACATGATTTCTTCATTTTCATTCTGGAGAAAATGCCATGTTGGTTCCATCAAATATTGGCTCACAGTATTGTGTAAACATACAACATTCCACAAGGTCCTACAAAGAGATCTAGATTGGTCTTCCGGCATCTTCAGACTACCATTGTTTCATTAAGTAGACGGTGGAAAGCAACTGTCAGGGTCCTCAGTATTTTTTGATTTTCTGTTCTTCCAAGAGTAAACAGGGGCACGAATTCCATTGGAGAATCCTCCCCAGACAGTGGGAAAAAGTGGTCCAGTAAGCTTAAACCCTATTGAATTATGATCTATTCATGACAAAGAAAGCTCATGAAGATGCCTTATACTGAGATCTCCACAATTCTGTTCAACAAGAAATATCAAAACTAGTCTAGAACCAGCAAGAGGCCATGAAGTCTTGAGTCAGATCACTCTTGCTAAAGATACATTGTAATCCAGTTGTTTGTTTTTAGTTACAGTGTTACAGTGTAAGAGGACTATATATAATATTTTTTTAAAAAAAATGATCCATCAAAGCCCAAATCAAACACTCACCAGAAGAAGAAATCTGGTGCAGATTAAACCTATAGCTCTAAAGATCCTGCTCAATGATTACCACAGCATTTAGCTTTACACTTCACATGATATTGCTCCTGCCCATCCCTAAACAGTTCTTAAAAGGCACAAGGCACTCTTTAATTCCTGGCATTCTATCAACATTAGTTCATTCCGAAGTCAAATAGGGATATAAGCGTTAGGCAATTGCAGTAGTCATGCAAATTAAAAACTACCTTGGGATTCAATTATTTCCTTTGCAGGGCTGCCATGCTCTTGTGTATGATGTAATTAATTTCAGGTGTACTGATGGACCAACAATTACAGCAAAATGCTTTGGCTTCACTTCATTTAGGAAGAAGTAAAGAGTGGAACATATTTTTAACATGCAAAAGTTCATTTTATGCCTGGACACCAGAGACATATTCTGTGGTCTGCTGCTCTGCAATAAACAGCTGTTCAACTATGCCCTGTGTTACAGATGAATACTAGCTTGTCTTATGGGGTTTCCAGGACATTTGTTCCTAATGACCAAATGTAATACATGAGATATATAATATATAACTCTATATACAACCACACATACATATTTCTCCAAATTTAATACATGAGAAGGCCAAGTTGCCTATCTGTAACTGTGGTTCTTTGAGTGGTCATCTGTGAACTCACACATACAGTCATTGTGCATCTGACTTAACTTTCCAACATAAATATAATTTCTTTCTTCTAGTATAGAAATCTAACCCCTATTGTACTTGGGTATGTCCTATGAACATATATATTTCCAAGGATATTAATTCTTTTATCTATGATGGAAACAACATTTACATAAGTTGATTAAATGATGTAAGAATTCCACATACCAGAATTGTGAGATTACATGATGCCTTGAAGAATCCTTGACAAAGGTGGATGTATGCTTGTATGTATGATAGTATAATACAATATTCACATCTCTTCTTTCTCGTGTCTGTGAGTCACAGGTGTGGGTTATTCTGTACCTGCATGGAGATCTTTGGAAGCTTCTAAAGCTGCATTTTGGTTGGTAACTCCACCTCCTCCCCCACACATATATAGGCCATGGGTTTCCCATCAAAAGTCAGTTCTAAATCCACCATTAGGAGACCAGGAGAAAGGGACTGTATGAAGAGGAAAGGAGATAGGTTTGTGTAGGTACCCATATGACTACCTGAAGAACCACAATTACAGGTAGGTAACTTCTTCTTTTTCTTCTTTATGATCTCTGTGACTCATATATATATAGGAGAATAGTGAGTTAAACTAAGTAACAGTGGTAGGTCATGCCAGTATCAATGATAGCACCATCCTACCAAATGCCACATCACAACATGGTGTTTCTCTCTTCCTTCTATAGGTGAGACTCTTTAGCCTTCCCTTGTAATCCCTTGTATATCTTTGTTATGTTTGCATCTGCTTCCGTTTGTCATTCTTTTAAGGACCTAAATCTGATAGTAATATTTTGGCATACTGGGATAAATTTCAGTTCAAAGTTCTACTAATTAAAACGGGGTAGAATGACCCCACCCCCATTCTGATGCCATCCTTAATTATTGTTTTAGAAAATCCTGAAGAAGCCAAGGCATCAAGTCAGTTAAAGAACTTCAAGGGCAAAACTTGAAATTCATGAAAGCCTCTCCATCCTCTTCACCATAATTCAAGTCCTGCTTCAAAACCAAAATCTGTCTAATTTAAAATTAATCACCTGCTTTTTATTTAATTATTGCTTATTTTACTTGATATGTGCCCCAAAGCATACAGCATCACTGAATATACAAATTCATAACAACACTTGAGAATTTTTCAAATGGCATCCTGTCAAGCAAGATTGAAGTAATGTTCTTTTCCTCTCCATTCCTTTGAAATAAATCTTCTTCTTCCATAGCACTTGTAAATTTAGACAGACTCTGCAAGACTATATAAGTGAGTGAGTGCTCGTCACACAGGATTAAGGTGTACAAGAGTGTAGTGAGAAACCACATCAGTAAAGCCTTGCCATCCTTTAATTCCTTCACTATTGTGTTAGAGGTTCAGCTTCTCATTTTAAGAGCCTGACGAGTGACAGATGCATCTAAATTTTGTCAGTCCAGCATCTTATACCTATCACGTATCACTCTACCCTTTAGAGGTCCGTCATATTGTAAGACAGGAATCACTTCACCCATCATTGATTTATTAATGAAATAAGATATGACTAACCTGCCAAATGCAAATAAAATGATGTTTAAACTACTTCAGTGTATGTTTCATTCCAGCAAAACAGACATTGACATGAGGCTTCTGTATACTTTGTTGTTGTTACGGGTCTTCAAGCCATTTCCAGCTTATTGTAACCCTAAGGCAAACCAATCATGAGGTTTCCAGGGGCTGAGGGGGTGTGATGCGCCCAAGGTCAAGCAGTGGGGTTCCATGGCGGAGTGGGGAACCAAACCCTAGTCTCCAGGGTCATAGTCTAATGCTAAAACCACTACCCCATACTGGCTCCATGTATACTTACTACATAACATGTACCATACTGGAAAATTCTATTGCTTTCTCTCAGTATATGGCTTTATCTCTTATTCTAGAAAACATAGTTATATTCAAAATTCAAACCTTTCAAATATGATATGAACGGATGATTATATTCTTGTCCACTGAATTATCTTTAAGACCGTAACAATTAACTTGGTAGATTAACAATAGAATACATCAGTCCTGAAGCTGCATGCATAACCATGTACATGCTGGAAGACCTGTTCTAGTTACCCACTGTGTTATATGCGCATTTCAAGCAGTCAGGGCCATTTTGCGCACCTTAGCTGTTGACTCATGCTGAAACAGAGCAGGGGCATTATGATCCTGATGACTATCCAGGACTTCTAGGCAGCTTCCTATGCATTGACTACAAAAGCCTCCAAGACTAGATACATGAATTTGGATTGGAACAGTGTTTCTGTTCCTACCTGCATGGCCAATACCAGCTGATACTTGGAGGGGGGGAATTTTGAACTCATTGTACTTACGCTATGGATGCCCAATACCAACACCTATATGAAGCTGGTAAGACACATCATCAACAGTACCCTCTGCTACTTTTCTCTATATTTCCATGTCAATCTGATGGGAGGGGGTACAGAAGACCCGAATCAACAGAGTATAGAAATGGCCTAGATAGGCAATAGACTAAAACACAATATTGGTAAGATGAAAGCACCTCTCTGGACAAGGAACAGAGTTTTCAACTGTTTTACACAGGGTTGCACACACTTTGAATGACCAGGTTCTCAGTTTAGAACTATTTTAGAACCAGGTGTCTCATTGTGGTACACATCTGTCCTCAATAGAATGTAAAGTTTTCTATCAACTTAGACCAACAGTGATTTTTCCCAGAGAGTCTCCTGTGAATAACACTGAACACTGGGCACCCCTGAAGACAGTTCAAAATTATCCTTTAAAAACTGCAGGGAATAGTTTGAGGTTGGGGAGAAGAGCAAGCAGCACTTTGACTAAGATGGCTTGCTAGAACATATTTTTCCAGTTGTGAGAGCCATAAACCTGGTTACCAGTTCACTTTCAAGCCCTGTACACAGTACTACTTTGAAAAACCAACCACGTGGCATCTGTCATTTATCCTATGCAAAATTTTACCTTTTCCCCCGCCATAGTTTCCATGCACAAGAATTGGTACCCTAGTTTTTGCCTTATTCTTGATGTTCTCAGATCTGTGTTCATTCAGGGGTTGCGGGAGGGACTTTAAGTCAGAACTGGAGACAGAGGCTGACCAAGATGGCCCTTTGGACCTTTTCAGTTCTATTAATTTCCAAATTTGGCAGATGGCCATCCAGCCTCTGCTTAAAAACCTCCAAGGAAGGAGACTCCACTACACTCCGAGGCAGCATATTCCACTGCCGGGCAGCCCTGACTGTCAGAGAGTTCTTCCTGAGGTTCAGGTGGAATCTCCTTTCCTGCAGCTTGAATCCATTGCTCCTTGTCCTGGTCTCTAGAGCGGCAGAAAACAAGCCCTCTCCCTCCTCTACATGGCATCCCTTCAAATATTTAAACATAGCTATCATGTCCCCTCTTAACCTTCTCTTCTGAAGACTGAACATACCCAGCTCTCTAAGTCTATCCCCATAGGGCATGGCTTCCAGGCCCTTCACCATTTTGGTCGCCCTCCTCTGGACCTGCTCCAGCCTGACCATGTCCTTCTTGAATTGGGGTGCCCAGAACTGGACACAGGATTCAAGATGAGGTCTAACCAAAGCAGAGTAGAGTGGTACCAGTACCTCCCTCGATCTGGACACCATACTCCTATTGATGCAGCCGAGAATTGCATTGGCTTTCTTGGCTGCCGCATCACACTGCTGACTCATGTTCAGCTTGTGGTCTATTAAGACTCCTAGATCCCTTTCACACGTACTGCTATCCAGCCACGTGTCCCCCATCCTATATTTCTGCATTCCATTTTTTCTACTTAAGTGTAGGACCTTACACTTCTCTCTGTTGAATTTCATTTTGTTAGCCTTGGCCCAGTTCTCCAATCTGTCCAGGTCATTTTGAATTTTGATGCTGTCCTCTGGCGTATTAGCAACCCCTCCCAATTTGTATGTATGTAGTCATGCAAACATACACACTTCCATTAAAGAGAAACAATGATTTTTCAGTGTCTACACATATTATTTACATTACAATACACTACACATAAGGCATCATACATTCATAAGGATCTGAACCTTTATACAAAAAAACCTTTATACAAACCTTTATAACATCTCTATTTCCTTAGCAGGCATCTCTACATTTAACACATAGAGGACCATTAACAGCTTGCACAATAGTGGTGTGTCCTAACCCATATTCCAGTCAAAGGAGTTAATATTCCAGGGCATTGCTATATCTAGCAGCATCCATTACAAGCAGAATGGGAAATATAACTTTAGCATATCCAGTTTATTTGAGAGAAGAAATTTTCTCTTACCATCATGGGCTATCTTAGCAGTATGGTGCGTGTAGTTATCAGCAAGGAACAGCACTACAGACAGTAAAGCTACCATGGACAACTGTTTTCATAAGGGGAAGACTAAGGCCTTTTCTGCACCTTATCTTCTTCCAGCACAGGGTGCGGGGATCGTGTGAGCAGCCTTTGGAGAGAGGCTCTCGCATCCAGGGTCCTTTGGCTCGACACGAGCCGCCTGCTCGCACGAGAGCCCGGTCTCTTCCTTCCACAGCACAGCCTGGGAGTTTCCCAGGCTGCACTGGGGCAGGAAGTGCGACCGGCACAGCTCCGGAGGCTTCGCACGCCAGGTAAGTGCACGTGGGGCCCGAGAGCAATGCGTGATCATGCACCATTTTCGGCTACTAGCCGAAAATGAAAAGGTGCACGATCGGCACCTGCCAGCCCCTGGAGCATCGCACGATTGTGAGTGCATCGTGCAGATCGCTCCTCACAATCACATGACACTCCAGGTGCCCTTTCGCATGGAAAATGCCGTGCAAAAAGGGCCTAACTCTTGGTTGAGTTGCTGTCTCTCTCTTCCCAGGCTGTTTGTATCCTTCCCAGCATCTATCTCATCCAATCAGATTATAAACTTTCATTAGACCCATTTTCTCACTAGCTCATTGTTATTTATAGTTACACTAGTTTTGTTCCCAGACCTAGCCAATGCCTATGCTTTTAGTAACACACACACATTCCACAATACACAAAGCTTACTACTTTATATTTTATGCTTTATAACTCCACTGTCTAAACTTAGGGATCTTAAATTTTGCAAACGATATCCTAAATCAGTGCTTAGCATGTAACAAGATAGCTTAGGTCATGTTTAGAAAGGGATGCAAGCAGATCACAGAAGAATGCCACACAAAAGAAAAATCTATGCTGTCTGTATTGGGCAGGAATTCAGACTTTCTTTTCAACTGTGGCCCATTGCTGGGAGTTCCTGCACTATAGTCATAATAGCAATTTTGGCATGTGAGAGTGAGTAGTGTGTCTTTGAAGTGATGAGGAAAGTGGTTGTAGCAATACAAACAGGCCTAATGTTCTACATGTTCCTCACTCTCACCATAACTAGAGATTCATCACATTTCCTCACTTTGCCCAGTGTTTACTACATGCCATGCAAGGTGGAGATTTCTGCAACTTCTGTTGTCATTTCCAGGAAAGAAGCTGCACATTGCATTTTGGTATGTCTCCTCACTCCTATGGCAATCAGATGAAACAGGCTTTCCCTTCCTCTGTGTTTGACTCTACACATCTGAAAAATTTATATCTTTAGAAGAAAAAAAAAAGAAAAGAAAAAAAGAACCTATTTCCTTTTGCAGGGTGAATAGTGTGGAACAAGCAGCTTCCTTTCTCACAGAAAAAAAAAACCCTCATGCTAAATGTAGTTACTGTTTACCATCAGAATCAATCTGAAGTAGAGGTCCACAGTCTCTACTATATTATCATTTTTATCATATGAATTTTTTAAAAATGATCAGGGCATGTGTTTCCCAAAACTACAGGGGGGGGACAGAAACTGTGGGTGTGGGGAATCACACATTGATGGGCCAGTTACGAGCATATACTACAATCACTGATAAGGTATGCTGTTACACACATGTACATTTCATTTAGTTAGTTAAATATCTCTATTCATCTCCTTGGACCAAATACCCAAAGATCTCAGGGCAGCCTATAGTAAAAAAAATTAAATTTAAAACAATTTAAAATGTCAAACTTCAAAAAAAATCTACAGTCTAAAAGCACATTAAACTACTTTCCAAATAAAAACAAGCCAAAACATGGAGATATCAAAACAGATTTGAGACTGGTGCAGTCTTGGCTCTATGTGTCACATAGTCTAATGCAGATCAACCACCATGCAGATCGACTGGACATGCCCCACTGGACTACCTCAGAATAAGGAACTGTTGAGCTCTCATCTGTGGGTTTCATCTGGAGTAATATCAGCCCACATGCTCTGAGAACAGAAAAACTGTTTCAGAAGTACCCCAGTTCTCAGGTGGTACCCAGTGTAAGCAATACCAACAATAGGAAGAAAATTTAGGTGGGCTTTGGAGAAACTCGACACCATTAAGACTGAGATTTTCACATCTATAACACATTTTGAAGTAGCATAACTGAACATATTTTATATCTTGGAGCTGGAAAGTAAATGACTAAGAATAACTTTTTTAAAAGGGAAATATCTTTTCCTTTAATACTGCCTTTGACATTTGAGGAAGTACCATATTCCCACAAGCAACAGCAAGAAAAAACAATCCACAAATCACATATAATATGTATTACACAAATAATGCTGAAACTACTTCATCCATGTCAGATTAAGATTGCCATTAAAGGTGTATTTTGCAAAACCTTAACCATATTTAGCAGTAGATGATAGCTAACGGTTTTTTTGCCCCCAAATCTGGAAGCATTTCAGCTGAATTAATCTGTTTTTATCTATATGTTGTACTGCTTTTACAAAATTATCTACAATTATTGTTAAATCCTTCCATTGTTGGACTTCTTAATTTGTTTTGTTTTATAACCAGTTCAGTCAATACAGTAATTAAATCTGTAAAAGCATTTTCCACTGATATGAACAATGCAATTTCATTTTCCCCTTAAGGCTACAAATTCCATTCTGATTAATCTACAGAAAACAAATCTCAGTAGAAATAGTGATAATAGTAAGTGTCCAATTTGTATTACTGTCACTGTTGATGGGTTTTGGGGTTTTGTGTGTGTGTGTTGTTGGTTTTTTTGGTTACTTTATTGCTACTTGGAGTCAAGTTTTTTTAAAAAAAAATTATTTCTTTAGCGTATTTATGCCTTGCTCAGAGGCAACAAAGGCTGTCAAGCAAGGAACTCCAATTTCATACTGGAAACAAGTTGTTGATTTTTCTAAAGAGACTTGATACTTAAATTTGCTTTAAATTAACAGCAATTTCTCATTTTATAAATTTGTAAATGCACACTGTGAACCTTTGCACATAAAACATGTGCATTCTGTAATAGGAGGAAGGGTAAGAGGAGAGCTCTCATATAGGGCCCCTTCACAATACACGAAGAATATGGTGCCGTACAGACTCTGCATGGTATAGTGTTTTAAGTCACTGAAGACCAGGGTTTCATTCCTGACTCGGCCATGGAAACCCACTGAGTGACCTTGTGCACATCATACACTCTCAGCCCCCAGAAAAACCCAGGATAGGTTGGCCTTAGGGTCACCGTAAGTCGGAAACAACTTGAAGACACACAACAACAGCAACAACATTCTACTGCCCTGGCAACATCCTATGGAATCCTGGGGTTTGTAGTTTGGTGGAACCCAGAGTTCAAAAGCTGAGAATTCTAAATGCCCCTCCCTAAACAGACCCAGGATTCCATGGGAATGTTTTTAAGACAGTTAAGGTGGGATAAAGTACTATAAACTGTGCAGTATGAATGGGCCCATAAAGAGTGTGATAATGCATACTAAAACCCAGGGACCATTGTTTCAGCACTTATTTAGAACTAGTCCCACTGAATTGAATAGGCCTCAGTTCTATGTAGACAACACTACCATCGTTTCCATAGAAAACAGTCCATAGTGTAGCAGTCTCCTATCTATAATTTACACAGAATAGTCTCTTTTTCCTCTGATGATAACAAACTGCTTCCTATCTAAAGAATAAAGTATAATTTGGAAAATGTAATTTTTCCAAGCTCCTCTCACAACCCGACTTACATCATTCCTACGAAATTATCAGTGGAGAAGATCCTTCTACCAGTCTCTATGCTGGAATAAAATAACTTGTTCACAAAGAGGACACAATAAAAATATTAGAAATACTATCAAGCCCTCAGATTTAAAGCAAAAACAAAACAGAACATTAACACCCTTCATTCATACTTGTGAATATACAACTTCCACAGGAGTAGACCACAGGAGTAGATCTGAACTGGACTGGGGAATACTCCACACAAGCAATGGAGATGTTATGTGTCCATCATTTAATTAGAGAGACCCTTTGATATCTATGGGCCTTTCTGGCTAATCAGTCAGAACACAGCCTGAGGAGGGTGCTTCTTGCCATTGATTAGGTTCTCATGCCTACACCACCAGAAATTATATTCCTAAGATCGCTTGCTGTGCAACACACAGCACAATATACTAACACGAAACGTGTTCGGTTCCACAGAGAAACATGAAATGTTCCAAGTAAAAGAACTGGGAATCATGCCTTGTGGGAAATAAAAGCTGATCATGGTGAAGTATATATGTTGCATGTCTCAAAAATTCTCTTTATTGATATCACAGAATAATTGTTCCTTTCTTTTTTCTTTTTTTTTGTTTTGGATATCAAACCAAACAGTATGGAGGAAATCATATTTCCTGAGAAACAGACACTGATTTAACAGGCAGCTAGGGCGGCTGTTGTAAGAAAAATGTTGTCATCAATAACCACAGAAAATAAAGATGACTGGGAAACAAAAGTGCTAGCCAGAAAAAAGGAAAAGAAAGATCTAAGCAGTTTCCCCAAAATAACAGAACAGTCAGCAACAGAATTCCAGTCAGATAAAAACAGTAAAACTATACTGGAAGGAGGAAAAACTATCACAGTGGCAAAGACAGACAGAAGAGGAGGAGGAGGAGGAGGAGGAGACGGTGGCAATGTTGCTTCAAGGTTACTCAGTGAAAATGAGCACCAAAGAAAGAAAAGAAAGGAAAATATACAGGCTCAAGAACTGACATGGCATGAAAAATTACAAGATAATGTGTGTCCATATGCCTATTACAGCTCCAAGACTACGAAAGCTGGATGCCTGAAACTTGGTGTGAAGACTGAGGCCCTTTCTGCACCTTACCTAAATGCTGTGATGTCCTGGTATCATCCTGGCAGTGCCTTAGCCAGGATGAGAGCATGTCCTGAACGCTCCCCTCGGCACCCAGTCAGCTGCCACTGGATGGTAGCGGTCGGGACATGCTCATTCCTTCTACAATGCAGCCGGCCTCTTCCAGTACTGCACTGAGGAAGGAAGAGCCCAGATAGTGCTTCCACTTTTTCCACACAGCCCCAGACAACGCAACTGTTGCGCAAAGGAGTCTATTACTGGATTTTTTCTGGTAACAGTATAATGCACAATTGCAACGGCTGGGAACACGACAGGAGCAGGACCATAACGACATCGTACAATAACACGCATCGTGGCCCATGTCCCCCTGCCAGGATGGTGCCGTAGTGTGGAAGTGGCCTAAGAAAATCACAGGGGTGTATAGTTGCTTATTTTTTCTTAAGTAAACTAATTACTTAAATTTTAATTCAACAAAATCTACCAGCAACCCAAAGTACAACGATGGTAGATCTCTCTAATCTGACCTAGACAGATAATGCTATAGGCTGGCCTGAGATATTCAATTATCTAGAAGGCCTATAGGCAGCTCCACATTATGCTTCCCTCTGCAGGGTCCCCAAACAATTGAGAAGGTGAGGAAAGGTCTGTTACCTGATAAGAGGGAAAGTGATTGGAAGAAAAGGCAGAACAAGCACAGGAGTAGACAGAAGAAAACACCAAAGAAAAACAATGGCTGGAATGGAGAAAAGAGAAATAGGAAGCAGGAGCAACAGAGTGGTGGACTAATGGATCTAACTCTTGTGAAGATAAGTACCTCTGCTAGTGAAAACTATAATAAGACTACCAGGCAATATATATTATATAATTAGATTTTTTAAAAAAAAAAACAGATACTTTGTGGTACATTCTAGAAAACCTGTCTTTGACTTCATTTTTAAATGAATATCTTCAAAATGACTACTGTTATCAATAATTTCACAAATCATAATATAGCTAATTTTGTCATCAATAATCCAATGAGGGCCAGTCACTATGTTGAAGACAAGAATATAAGCCTCCCAGAAATAGAAATATCCATCAAATCTAGATGGAAACAGAAATGTCTATATGTATCCAAGTGGCTAACTTAATTTTTTTATTCACTATAAACACAGCCAAAAAATCACAGCTCCTCATAAATCTAACAGCTGTAATTTACAACACTGCTCATTTGAAAACTGACCATGTTTCCAAAGTGGAATAGATAACATGAATATTTCAGTTCCAGTGTCTACATTTTTATGCATATTTTCAGCAAAACTGATAATGCTTTATTCCAACCGCTTGTGACAGATATCATTACCACCGTTATGAAAACTGTTCATTCTCATCATATTAAAGCTGCTATTGAACTTCCTGTCACTTAACAGCCAAACCTGATACATAAACAATATATACTACAAAAATCCGCACAAGATCAGAATTGTGGGGATCAACCAATATAAAAATTAGTGTCCTGGTTTTCCTTTTTAAAAATGATATGTTACACAGCATTGCCTTTCAACATATGAACAGCAACTAAAAGTTACTATTCCAAAACCGGGAGAGGGAGAAACAGCTGGACATCCTTGGGAATACATTAGTGTGTAGTGCATCTTGACCACAGGGCAAAACAGCATGGCCTCTTTCTTCTCCAGAAGTTGCAGAATGCATGATTGTCCAGTGAGGTGTAACAATAATTTTATGCTGAGAAGGCAATAAAAACTATCCTTTCATTTTCCAAGTGAACAACATCATTTCCCATAAGTTCTATGAAGAACCAGACATGTACAATTATTTCAACCACTTATGGTTCAGAAACACAGGCAATAACTTCCTCAGGACTCCATTCTCCCTCTCCCCTCTGATATTTAGATAAAACTGGGGGGAGAAATCATTGAGAAGTTGAAGGTCTGATGCCTTCAGGAACGAGGAACTCTTTTTAAGGCAGGGTGGGAGCCTCAAGCCATGCAGTCAGGCAGGTCATTATGCATCTTGCATACTTGCAGGTACCTTTTACAAAACAGTGAAAACACAGAATAAATTACATTAAAATAAGAATAACAACTATAGTAAATAAATAGTACATGTACTACAGTCAATAATGTGACTGCCATGAATATAATGAATTTATTAAAGTATAAAATTGAAGAATAAAATTAATATCACAAGCAAAATGGAAAACATATGAAACCCTATTCAGTAAATGTAAAGATGGCTTTAAAGTCTCCAAACGTGCTCTTCTAAGTGTTACCTCACTGGTAAACCCTGTCCCGGGGTCTACAATTTTGATATTAAAATATGATTCAATGTGCCTGAGAGGTCACCCGGATGGGCACGCAGGCAGCAATGGTCAAACAATTGAAAACCAGATCAGGCCAGTAAAATCCCCAGTCATGTAGCCCCAGGATACCTCAAGCTGTGCAAACCCACAGTAAACAAAGGGTCCTCAGCCACTGAGGAGCCAACGTGAGGGGATTAGCATCTTTTCCCCAAGTTGAGCACCGATAGCAATAAAATCCTATCAGGCAAGGACCATCTACATAAATTTATATCACAACCCAAATCAACTGAAGATCCTGAAACTTTGGCAACACCTTGTGATCTCATCATGCAAAAGGAGTTGCCATCATGGAGCTTCTTTTCTGTTGCAACACCCATTGTTCTCCCCAGGAAAGGATTAGCCCTCCAGGTACTTTTCCCCCTACAAATGGTCCCTCTTTTTGAGCAGTTCTTTGAATCACTCCTGGTCATATCAGCAGACCATTTCTCCATCGGTCGAGTAATCCCCTCAGCCCTCTCCGTGCTGAGCTCCACTTCTTCACTGTTTCTCGCGGACCAAGGACTTCAGGAAAAGGTGTAGTATTACCCCAGCTACAATCCCTTCAATATTTCCCCTATCCAGTTTCCTCTCTTTTGCTTCTTAATAGGTCTTGAGTGAGTGTGTGAGTGATTGCATTGGTGTGTGAGACTTTCATTCAATAAAATCATTTTATTGGACATCTTTGTTTGATTTTTGGCTTGGCCTGACCCCGTAAAAACTGGGTAAAAAGACCCCGCTAGGTTAGCCTGCCTCTCGCATTGCTATTGCTTGTGCTCTTGCTAGTTTCCATTCCCCATCACGTGGAGCACATTAAGGCATCCCCCAAGGGACCCCAGAAATCAGGTAACATAAGTTAGAACGGTATAGCACTTTGAATGTTTACTATGACCCTGGAGATCAGGGTTCAATTCCCTACTTAGCCATGGAAACCCACTGGGTGACCTTGGGTGTATCACACACTCTCTCAGCCCCAGAACACCCCATGATCGGGTTGCTATAAGTTGCTATAAGTCAGTACACAACAACAACAACAACACACCTCCCATCCAGCATACTTTTTTAAAAGCAAAAGCCGTGGTATGTATTAGCATATTCAGGATTTCAGACAAAATATTCTGAAAACAAGTATATTTACCAAGTTTGTATAGTATCTCCAGATATAAGACTTCAAGATAAGGTGAGTAGTTTGATAAGAACATGAAATTATTTACACAGACAAAAACAAAAAGTGAATTGTGAAGCGTTTCAGGGGAACTCTCCAAACTGGAAACAGGGGCATTAAAATAGAAAATTAAAACTCAGTGTAAGCAAATGTAAAGTGATATATATTGGCACCAAAAAAAAAAAATTAGAACTTCAATAGGATCAGTGGTAGCAGTGACTGACCAAGAATGTAGCGTTATGTTGTTGAGCCAATACGCAATTGCTTAAAAAAGTAAAATTCCTTACTGGGTACAATAGAACAGCAATCAGAATTTACCCTGACCTTATTCGGATCCATCATGTGGCCACAACTGTGTACAGTTCTGGTAACTATATCTAAAAAGGATATTGTACAGCAGGAAAAGGTAAAGAAGAGGGCCACCAAAGTGATCAAGGGATTTGAACTTGCCTGTACGCACAGGCCACAATGCTTGGAGCTGATTAGATCAGGAAAAAAGGCAAGTAATGTAAGCCATAATAGAGATATCAATATTATACATCTCTTATAAAACCAGAACCTAAGGTCACCCACTGAAACTGAACGGTGGGACAGATATAAGGAAGTACTTTTTTCACACAGCACATTGCAAAACTGGAATTCATTGCCTTAAGTCGTAATGATGTCTGCCAACTTGGACAACTTTAAAAATGAATTTGATAGATTCATAGAGATTCAGTCCATTAGTGGCTAGTTGTATGGTTAAATACCATGTCTAATACCAAAGGCAGTATGCCTCTCCTTATCAGTTGCTGGCGTATGCAAGACTGATGGTTTAGTTGCTGTCATGTTCTTCCTACACATAACTAGTTGGTCACTGGGTGAACAGAATCTGGATTAGATAAGAAGCTCTGGTCCAGCATTATGGTTCCAATGTTCTTAAATCAGCAGAAACAACTGAGAATGTAAAACAAAGCTTTTGAGAAGGGTGAGGACTTCTCCTGGTACATACAAAGAGTAGCAAATGATGGAGATTGTTTTCTTTCAGGGGGAAGTTCTGTACATCCAAATTAAAAGCAAAAGAAAAACGTATACGCAGACCAAAAATGGAAGTTAAGAAATGCACCCCTTTACTTTAGTTCCTTCTTAAATAAACCTTGTATTTTACATAAACTTTCCCTGCATTCATTTTGCTTCTCTCTTACTGATGCTGTTAAGAATTCCTCCCAATTAAAGACATGACTCCAGAACAAATGAATTTTCCATGTTAGAAAGATAAATAGCTTAAGCATAATATAGTAATAAACAGATACAAACTCAGCTATTTTCTACTTATATCATGCATAACAAGGTCTGAGATCTGAGACATGAACTCTTTATGGTGGGCCTGAGGGGTCCTTTTAGGCAATTCCCCAAAACAATTTAAATCTGGGACTTTTGGGGAATATGAGGAGGGATTTGGTCAATCCACTCTGGTCCAACAGAAAAGAAGGCTAGAAAGTAAGGATTACACTTATATTAGATGGGGTTAACCTCACCATGGAGTCTCAGGTTCATAGTCTGGGTCTTTTGATTCCACCCTGTATCAAAATTCAGTTCTTGTGGTGGTCAGAAGCGTACTTGCAAAGCTGCAGCTTGTTTGACATTGGCTCCTGCACTTGGAACAAGACAGTCCTTGACATGTTGACCCATGCCCTAATTACATTCTATTAGAACCACTATAATGCACTCTACGGGGATGCCTTGGGAAAGCGTACAGAAACATCAGCTAGTAAGGAATCCTGCAGCCAGACCGTAGACTAGAGTCAATTACAGGGAGGATGTGGCTCTCAGCTTCCCTGGGTAGTTGTCTTTTCTTCAGACACAACACAAAGTGCTAGTTATGACTTACAAATTCTATACTACTTGTTTGAAAGATCATACTCTACCATATAAGACTGCCACTGGCTACACTACCACAAAGCCATCTTTGGTGGAAACAGGTGAAACAGCCTTCTCAATGGGTACTTCCAGGGTCTAGAACTCTCCACCAAAGGAAACTAGGCTGACTTCCCTTCTGTTGTTCTTCCACCTGTAGATATACGCCTGCATTCATGCAAATCTTTGGCAGTTAAGCTGGTTTGCTGCTGAAAAGCTTTCTAATTTGTTCAGTGCTGTTCTCCCTTTTTTACTGATGCACTAAAATCATCCATTTAATCTCTTTTGATGTTTTAATGGTGTTTCATTTTTAATGTAACTGCCTCCACTGACATTTCTTGCAGAAATGGGATATAAATTTAATACATTTAATAAATAACTTTTTAAAAATTGCTTCAAATATTATCAACTATAGCACCAGGGATAAACATTGGCTGACATCTTGTTCATTAATTACCAGGTCATAAGTCTGACTCAAGCCTCAAATTCACCTTTATGGTCAGAGTCTCTTCCAACAACAAAATTCCACCCAAGCCTACCTTTTAAGTAACACAGCTCACCCCTCAATGTGGCCATTTCCATGTCACCCTGCATAAAAGGTAGGCTTAAGGGAGTAGCATCTAGAAATATGGCTCCATTACTACATCACTGTGGCTATGTCTCCCAATGCTAAATTTCAGCCATTATTTAATGCAGCACCTCTGGTACCCTGGTATATCACCCTTTCAAAAATCAGACATATTGCTTACATTTCAGCAACCATGCTGTGGGTAAACTGACATTCACTCTTAGAATACTTCCTTTTTAAATAAAATAATCTTAGCACTCATTTATTCAAGCTCAGCAAAATGTGTTTGCTCATGTCTGTTTATACGCTCAGAATATTCCACAAAACATAGACTTTCATTTTTAAAATTCTTGCAGTACAAATCTATGCAACTTATGGAACCTTAAATTTAAGCGGGGAAAAAACCTACTCTGAATTTCACTGAGGCTTTGACAGATATTTTGCATGGTTTTCTTATTGTGCATCCTCATGATTGGTGTACATACTCTGTAATATATTCATAACAGTTCTTTGGAATCTATTTCCCTCAGTGATAGTGCAAAATAGCTAGTGTCAGAGACAGCCAGAACTCATCTTTTAGCAGTAATAACCATGGCTGTTTGAGTACCTGACAACCTGAACATTTTCAGCTGGGAGTTATGGACACGAATGCATTTTTGTAGACGGCATGAAAGATGAGATCTAGCCAATGAACAGTTGTAGAATTTTGAAAACTTAAAAACAAATCTCTGAAATTAGCTGATTCATGCTAAGATGGTAGGGGAAAGCACTTATTCTTCTATTACCTTACCTTTAGCAAGATGTATCCAAATGTGCATCTCAGGGAAGAATAAGCAGGGAGATGCTGCAAACTCAACCAGAGATAAGAAGAAACCCGTTCCTCACCACTGGGATGTGAGAGGTAATAGGATTTCAAAAAAGCAATTTTTTTTAAGCACTATTTGTTATTTATTAATTGCATTTTTCTACCGCACATTCTTCAAGGGGCACACTGTGCCTCATAGAGTTCTTCTCCCTGCTCTTTTTCGCTTATAACAACCTTATGACAAACAGTGATTGTCTCAAGGTCACCAAGTAATAGAGATTCCTGAATGAATCAAGCTTGAATCTCCTCTACTTTACAACTGTATCCAATGCTGGGCACCTACCCATGGAACAACAGAATGCAACATACACGGAGAAAGGAATAGTTGATCTCCTCCTTGTCCCTGCATTCCCCCACAAGTACCTCCAAAAATCTGCTCCAGAGAAAACACTCTGTAGAGGATTGCAATACTGTAGAGGGCTGCACACAAAAGAGCCAAATGTCCTGATGCTACTGCGAACATTATTAGACTTAAGCCATTTTCTCTGTCTTTCACTATGTCTTTCATATTGATAGTTAATCACGTTCTTTGTCACCGTTTCCCAGAAACATAAATGTGCCAGTTTTTCCAAATAAAACCTTGAATGAGTTTTCTCATAATTAAGTGCTACCAAAGTTGTGTCAAGTTCACAGCATGCCTTATCAGGTTGTGAAAAACATTCTAATGAAGGTGCTGTCAAGGAGATTAAATGAAAGCTCCCTGTTTGGTATACAGTATTTTAAACTAATTAAAAGATGTCTGGACAAATTTCTCCCAAACGCTATCCGGCCACGCTTCTAATAGCATCTCATATGTTGCATGATTTCATCTGTTTGTCATTTCTTACTGTTGCTTTGAGCAAACAAGCTTGTGCAAGTGACAACTTAAAGAATAAATGTTCAGCTGTTCTCTAAATTCAAGAAGAAGCAAGGAACAGGAGAAACCATCTGTCAAATGTTGTCCAAGTGTAAAATATATTTCAGTTGCTAATGTCGTAAAAAAAAAAATCCTTGAGCTACCTTTATCACACAGAATTTTAACTGGAACCCAGGTTTGCATATTGAAATGACTACGTTTATTTAAATTGACATGAGACCCATAAACATCACCTGAATTGATCTGGCTCTTCCTTGAGTGAAGAAATAGATTTATAGCTAATAAAACCATACCAAAAACATTTATCTATGCATTGAGTTCTCAATGCAACATAATGTGTATCTACTCAACTTCCACTGGGCGACAGTCAGCAAGTGACCCAAGAGTCAGGTGATCATAAAGGAAAGAGCTGCAGGGTAGTCAATCCAGTCCAAGTCAGTCACAGATGAAAGGAGAAACAGGAACAAGGTTGTCAATCAGTCTAGGAGTTGGAGCACAAAGCCAGTAAACCAGATAAATGAAGACAAGAAGGAGTAAGAAGCAAAGCTATCAATCACAGCCATCAAAAGGTCAAGAGCACACAAACACTGAGGGCACTGACAATGTCTGAGACAGAATGGTTGCAAGCGACAAAGACGCCGGACAGCTGCTGGAAGATGTATTGGCAGCTGCTTCTGGCCACCATGTGCTTATTTAGTCAGTGTTTCTTATTTAACAGATAAATGCTGGAAATTACGAAACTCTCCTTATCTCTCTTGTGAACTCAGCATCTGCCATGTCCTGTTGACGAGAGGGCCCCTCAATTGTTTCAGCCCCCAGAGTCCTCAGATTTAGAGAGACCATTGTTATCTGGAGCCATAAACTCCTGAAAATCTGACTCCCTTGTGTCTAATCCTTGAGATTCCAGAGGGTGAGTTACAACACTAACTAGATTAACATTTTCTTCAAGTCCCGTGTTTTAATGAAGCTAATTCACCATTTTAAGGAATATAAATGACAATTTTGCTGATCAAAAAAGTCTTCTCTTTTTTATTGGCCAACTGGAGCTTCCTTATACTGTACTCCAATATGCCTCATGAAGACTGAACTATCTGAATGATATACACTCTTAGGAAAACCATTCTGTTGTTCGGCTTTATGCCCCAAACCTCATTTCGACAATAATTTTTTTTTAAATAATTATATTTATTACCACAGTTTTCACAATTTTCATCTACTAATTTCAGTAATCAGTGCAGATATATATATAAAATTAATAAAAACAGTGTGTAAATAGTAATAACATGCTCATATATATATATATAATATGTAATATTATATGATAATATATAAGTATGCTATCGTACATTATGCCTTTGCAAAGTTACTTGCTTGTGTCCATCTTTTTCCTTACAATATGGCATTTAATTATTTCTTATCTCATTTACATTATATTTCACTTCCTTACTCCCCTAGAGTTAATTCTTTCTAGTCACAATCATGTGTCTCTTTCCTTACTCTCCCTTTTCTAACTTTACATGCCGCTTCTTAATTTATTATCAACCATACCTTTTATTATTGTTTTAAATGTCTGAACCTTATGTTACATTTCCCTATATTCTCCTCTATGTTGGGAGGAAAAACCTTTCTATTTGCTTCCATTCTGGGTTGTTTGCTTCTTGATTTTTTCCCTGTATCATCGAAGTTAATCTGTCCATCTCTCTGTATTCCAGAACCTTAACTTTCCATTCTCCCGATTATTTTTCCACTTCCGTGCAAATTCTATTCTGGCAGCTGTAATCATGTAAAGAATTGTTCTCCAATGCTTTTTTCTTTGCTCTTTATCTATTTCTTGTGTCATGTTCAAAAGAAATATTTCAGGTATCAATGGAATGTTTATCTGTAATGCTTCTGAAATTGTTTCTTGTATTCTTTTCCAATATGCTTTAGCTTTATCACAGGTCCACCATACGTGATAATAGGTCCCATTTTCTTGACCACATTTCCAACATTTGTTCTCTCTTGTTTTATATATCTTATTAATTTTCACGGGATCGAGATGCCATCTATATAACTTCTTTAAATAATTTTCCTTCAAACTCTGCGCTGCCGTAAATTTTTGTGTTTCTGACCAACTCCTCTCCCAGTGTTCCAGTTGAATCACATGGCCTATGTTCCGCACCCATACAGTCATCGAGGGTATTATCTGCTCCATTTCTAATTCTCTCTCTATTTGTAATTTATATAGTTTAGAGGTCAGTTGTTTCTGTGGTTTAAATAGAATATTTTCAAACTGCTTATCATTTTCATCCGTTTGAAATCCCTCTAATTTCCTGTCCATATTATATCTTTCTTTAAGTTGTCTGTATAAAAACCATGAACATTTAAACCCTTCATGTTCTAGTTCTTCTCTGGTTTTTAATCTTGTTTCTTGATTCTCCCCAACAATTATCATATTTTGATACTTTATTATTTTCTCTTGTGGTTCTCGCCATCTGCTGTAAAATGCCTCGTGAGGAGAGATCCATAATGGAATTTTTTTATAATGTTTTTTCTGAAATTTGTACCAGTTTACTAATAGGGCTTTCCTTAAAAAATGATTCTGGAATTCTTTGTATACTTTATGTTTATTGTACCAAACATATGCATGCCATCCCATTCGAAGTCCGGCTCCTTCCAAATTTAAGATTTTTTCATTTTGTAATGTTAGCCATTCTTTAACCCATGTCAGTGAATTTGCTTGATAATAAATTTTCAGATCGGGAAGCCCAAAACCTCCTTTTTCCTTCTTCTCTATTAGAGATTTCCATCTTATTCTTGGCCTCTTTTTGTCCCAGATAAATTTAGAAATTTCTCTGTGCCATTCTTTGAATGGTTTCTCATTTATGATTACAGGTAGATTTTGAAACAGGAAATTTAATTTTGGCAGCACATTCATTTTAATTGTTGCGATCCTTCCCAATAATGACAATTGAAGCTGATTCCAACTATTTAGTGATTTCTTAATGTCTTTCCACGTATTTTTGTAATTGTTCTCGTATAGTTCATTGTTTCTTTTAGCAATCCATATTCCCAGATATTTAACTTTCTTTTCTAGTTTAAAGCCTGTTTTTTGAGCCAATGTTCTTTCTTCTTCCAGTCTCATGTTTTTGGTTAGGATTTTTGTTTTCTCCCTGTTAATTCTGAATACTGCTAACTCCCCAAATTGGTTCAGCGTTTCTAAAAGTTTGTCTATATTTGAGTTTGGGTCCTCTAAGATTATCACCAAGTCAGCGTATGCTTTTAGCTTGTGTTCATGACTCTTTACCTTGCATCCCTTCAGTTCAGGGTCTCCCTTTATCATCTTTATTAATACTTCAATTGTTATTATAAATAGTAAAGGCGATAAGGGGCATCCTTGCCTTGTGCCCTTTTTGATTTCAAAATTTTTCATTTTTTCCCCATTTATAATTAACGTGGCGACTTGGTCTTTACATATTTCTTTAATCCATTTTATATATGTATCTCTGAAATTCATTTTTGCCAATATATTAAACATGAAGTCCCATCTCAAGTTATCGAATGCCTTCTCGGCATCAATAAAAATCAAGGCTAACTTTTTCTCATTATTTCTCTCATAGTATTCTATAACGTTCAGAATTGTTCTTATATTGTTTCTTAATTGTCTGTTTGGTAAAAATCCATTTTGTTCTTCCTCTATGATTTCTTGTAGGATCTTCTTTGTCCTGTCTGCCAGTATACTCATAAAGATCTTGTAATCAACATTCAGCAGTGAGATCGGTCTGTAGCTGCCTGGTTCTTTTGGGTCTCTCCCTTCCTTTAATAGAAGTGTAATGCAACCCTCACTCCAGGAGCTTGGTCGTCCTCCTTCTATGATTTCATTGAATAATTCCAACATGTATGGAGCCAAGTCTTCTTGCAGATTCTTGTAATATGCGGCCGAGAACCCATCCGGACCCGGCGCTTTTTCCAAACTGAGTTTCTTAATTGCTTCTACTATCTGTATTGTTGTTATTTTAGCATTTAGTGTTTTCTGTTGATCTTCTGTTAGTTTAGGAATCTTCTGTTTCTCCAAGAAGTCCAATATCTTTTCCTGTTTCTTTCTGTCTTTTACATCATATAATTCCCTGTAGTATCTGAGGAAAATTTGTTTAATAGTTTCTTGATCTGTTATCGTCTTGCCTCCTACGTTTACTTCTGTGATCAGGCTCCTTTCTTTTTCTTTTCTCAATTTATAAGCTAGCCATTTGCCAGGCTTATTGGCCTGTTCAAAGAATCTTTGTTTAATTCTCTTTAGGTTCTTATTAATTTCCCATTGATGTTCTGATTTCATCTGTTCTTGTAGCATCTTCAGTTCTGTTCTAGTATTTATATCTGTTGGATGTAGTCTTAATTGCTCTTCCCGTTGTTTTATCTTTTGCATTATTTCTTGATATTTTACTTGTCTCTTTTTCTTCATTTCCGTTCCCCATTGAATGAAATGTCCCCACATTACTGCCTTGCTTGCATCCCAAATAGTACTCGATTTAACATCACTTGTCACATTTTCTTTAAAGTAGTTTCTTATAGTTTCTCTGATCTTTTCCGAGTAACTCCGACTTTGGAATATGTAGTCATTCAACCTCCATCTTCTAGGTCTTTTTAATGTTTTGAACTCTAATTGGATTGAGTTGTGGTCAGAATATATTCTAGGAAGAATTTCCATATTGTCTACTTGGTTTTGTATGGCTTTAGAAATCAGAAACATATCAATTCTCGACATTGATTTATGGGTTTCCGAATAGTAGGTAAATCCTTTGGAATGTCCATATTTTGTCCTCCACACATCTTGTAATGTCATAAGTTCCATTAATTTGAAGAAAGATTTAGGAAGTTTTCCTTGCTGCTTGCGATCTAATTTGCCTCCCGATCTGCCCTCTTTAGGGTCCAACACTCCATTCAGATCCCCACAAACTAAGAAATTATCTTGGTTTGTTTCTTTAGAGTAATCTAAAAGTTGTTGTAATAGTTTTTGGTAGAAATTGCTTTTATCTTCCGTTGGGGAGTAAACTCCTACTATTAGAACCTTAGTCTCTTGAAACTGCACCTTCACTCCAACATAGTATCCGGATGTATCCTGGAATTTCAGTTCTGATTGGAGGTTACGTTTTACATAGAGTACTACTCTCTTCTTTTTTTTTTTTTTTTGCGAGGCAGATGCATAGCATATTCCGAGTTTTGGGTTCCGTAAATATTTGATGTCTTTATCTCTGATTTTAGTTTTCTGTAGACATATTACGTCCGCTTTCGCCTTTTCAACATAATGGGAGATTTGTCTTCTTTTATAGTTCGAATTGATTCCTTTCACATTCCAAGATATGATTTTGATAGTCATCCTTTCCTTATTAATAGTCTTTCTTCTTTTCTGTATCTCTTCTTCTTCTACGTATAAGTCTTCTAATTCTAATTCTGGTTCTTTTTGTTCTTTTCCTCCCGATGTTGGATCTAAATCTTCGCTTCCGGACGTTTCTTGTTCTTCTTCATCTACATTAGGGTTTTTATCTAAGTTCCCTTCTTCTTGATATTGTTCTTGTTCCTTATCTTCTTCACCTTCACCTCTTCCATTGTTGTTCCTCCCATTCCGTAATTCCAATTCTCTTTTGAGCCTTTCAAACACTTCTCTAGCACGCATTATGTTGGTTATTCTGTATCTTCTTTGTTTATGGGTAAAGGATATCCCTTCTATCCTTTCCCATTTGTACATTATTTTATGCCTTTGCAATAAAAGCGTTAACGGTTTATAGTCCTATCTCCTTTTTAGAATGTCATATGGGATATCTTTGAATATTTTGATAATTTTTTCTCCCATTCTTAATTGTTTATCGTAGTTTTTCTGGATTAGTTGATCCCTTATCCTTGTTCTGACAAAACAAACTACAATGTCTCTGGGCCACCCTTTTTCTCTTGCTAAATTCGAACTTGCTCTGAAAATTCTATCAATTTCTTGCTCCATTCTATCAATGTCCATATCTATGAACGTTGATAAAATTGGAGTTATCTTTTCATACAGGTTCTCTCCAGGTGCCTCCTCAATCCCTCTCAGCTTCACACACCTGTCACAATAGCATAATTCTTGTTGGGATATCGCCAGTTCTCCTTGCCTTTGATTTGTCTTCAGTGTTTCTTTTTCTGTCTCTAATTGATTTGTTCTGACTTGGAGATCATGAATATCTCCTTTCACAGTCTTGATCTCTTTATTCATGGTCTCCATTTTTTTCCCAATTATTTCAATCTCTTTCTTGATATCTGCCTTAATTTCAGATCATGTTTCTTTCATTTCCTGTCTGATTTCATGTTTAAGGCCTCTTATTTCTTGTAGAATTTCAACTACCCGTTGGCCCATATCCATTGATGATCTTCTGCTTGGTTCTATTAGTTGAAGTTGTGTCTGTGTCTGAGTCCTTGTTCCTTTCCTTGTTCCAGTCGCCATTTTTTTCCCCTTAAGTATGATAAGTCCTTACTGAATCCGCCAAACAGTTAAAAAAAAACTTTATAATATTTACAATCCTTTTTTTTTTGTATTACTTGTATTATATAATTTACTTTACCACTATAGTATAAATCTCCAAGTGCCCTTCTGCTTGTCAAACAAAATGTACATAAGTAATTAACAGTTCTAATAGTTCATTATCTCATTTACGAATTCATACATTCAATTCCTTAAAGTTCTTAGTCACTACCTTAAAATTTCTTAAAGTTCATTAAATTCATTAAATTCTAATACGATTAATATAACTATGTAAAAGAAATTAAATTATATGAATTATATCCAATAGATTCTTCCAATTAATTCAGACAGTTAGTAAGGTAATCAATTCAAAGCAATTTCATACAGAACAATGCACTTCTCTGTTTCCCGTAACCTTCCCTGCCTTATTTTCTGTTTGTCTCTTATGCAGTCTTCTCTTTTCAGTTGATTTCTGTTTCCCTCTTTTCTGTGTCTGTGTCGTAGACTCTAGCATCTGTCTCGTCTTCGGTGCTGTGGGGCGAGCTCAAGCAATTTTCTTGCGATCTCTAGCCCCTTTCCGTTCTTTTATTCAAGGTCCTGTTTGTACTTTCCTTGCATGTAATAGTTGCTTTTATTCCTTTTGCCTTTGAATCTGTTCTATCTCCTATTTTCTTAGTCTCTCTCGTGTCTTTCATCTTTCCGTAAGCGAGCTCAAGCGTCCACCTCCCTTTCGCTTTCCCACACGAGCTCAAGCTTACTATTCTCTTTTTGCTTCAATCCAGTTCAGTTCTGTATCTCTCAAATTCCACGTTTCAATCCCATACGTCTTTCCTATTTAGTTCTAACTTAAAAAGTCTGTACTTTTATAGTTCAAAAATCCTCAATTGTATGTCTCAGCTCGTTCCTCTTCTCTCCCCTCCAGCGTCTCCGCGTACTTCTAAAAATGCCGGCTGGTCTATGCTATTTTTCTGCTATTTTCCGCTCCGCTTTCTGTTTTCTACTATTCACTTTGAAAAGTATTTGTTCCAAATAGTCAAATGTTTATATACTTTTATCTTCTTTCTAAGTTATCTTTATATCCTAGTTCTTCCACCTCTTTATATCTGGTTTTGTGTACTCTGAACAGTTAATAACTGAGCAATGTTGGTAACAAGAATTCTCTTACCTCCTCCGTCTTTCTGCCATCTTAATGTCTCGGCTCTTCTTCTTAGTCTGCCACGCTCATCTGACCGGCACTTTCTTTTAATCTTCAAGATTTTACAAGTTGATGCCCTCTAGGTTTAGTTCTTCAGATATTTCAACAATAATTTTTAACTGATGTAGGAACAAAAATGTAACGCTACAATGCACAACGTCACTTGAAGACCGAGATGAAAAACTGAATACAATAGTGCATGTTCAAGACAACAGTATACATTTTATGCTCAAAATCAGAATCATTCTAAGATATGCACACAGCAATGCCATATTGCAGGAACATGATATTCATCTTGCAGTCTATTGTTCATTTTAGTCCCACTGTTAAACCCTAGTTTAATGTTATGGACATGACTCTTCCCTCTAATTCCCCCAGCACTGAGGTAGTTGAAAACATTGACTCCAATTTATAAGGTAAACAGAGTTTACTGTTAAGTCAGTTAGGAAGAGGGAGCAGGCTCAATTTTTTTTTAAGTGGTTTGGAAACTAGCTAGAAACAGACCATGATTTGAACATGGCTTTCTTGAACCAATCATATTTGTACACTAAGTTTTGCCCTGTTCAATGAAACCAAACAATAATCTAATCCAGAATACAGTCTCCAAAATAATATCAATCTTTTGTAAAACTCGTGTAGAAGGACAGATGGAGATGCTTGCTTCTCTTCTCTAACATTCAGGAATCAGAAATACTGCAGAAATAAACTTTTAACTACCATTGATGTAGACCCGAGTCAACTGACTCGGACTCAAGTCGGACTTAAGTTGCTTCAGTGACTCGACTCAGATTTGACTTGGCAATAAATGATGCACTGACTTCACTCAACTCGAAACTTGTCAATTTTTAGTGACTGACTTGCTGCCCTTGGTTCAGTAGCATAACACATTCACCCAGAAACCTTATGACTTTGAACAACACTTCCATCTCTTTTTGCCTACTGGTCACATGACAATCTGCTCAAGCCCAAAGTGTGGACACATTTCTCAGAGGGGACCAGCAAACAGGTTAGGCAATGGGCTCGAGGTCTTCTCAGCAGCATGTGCTGCTGCATATCAGAGGAGCCTCCTAAAACTTTTCCCAAGAACAGAAGACAGGACTTGTCCCCACAGTGCAGGGTGCATTTCTCAGACAGAAACAGCAAATGTGCTGGCAACAGGCTTGTGGAGGAAGGATCCTTCGTTCTAAAGCTTTTGAAGCTTGAGTAATGGGGAGTAAGAAGGAATCTATTCTCCACTTCTGAAAAATCCTCCAGCTTTGGAAATGGGAAGTAAGAAGGATCCTGTTTCCTACTTCCAAAGCTGCAGATGGCAAAATTGCAAATGTGGAGGGCTGATTCTGCTTAAACTGCTAAAACTGACTTTATTTGACACTGTCCAGAAATTCTGGAATACAGGCTGGGGTATAAAGTTGTCTTCAAGGACTTGAGCCTTGACTTGAGACTTGGAGTAAAAGACTTAAATACATCACTGTTGACTACTATGACTAATTATCACAGATAAACTCATATTCTACTTATAATTTATCTAAGTCTATCTACATAAAGGACCCTCATTTGAGCATATGGTAACATGATTGCTTTCTTTGATTTGCACATTATACTTTTTGTATTCTCTGTTTTTGATTATCTGCTACATAGACCATTTCCTGCTTAACTCAAGCCAGTTTTCTTAATAAAAATAACTGTGTAAATGAAAATAATTCACACTTGAATGTATTTAAAGTTGACCAGATACGTGTGTGTATGTGCCTTCAAGTCGCCCATTGATTTATTGTGACCCATGAATTTAATAGGGTTTTCTTAGGCAATGAATACTCAGAGGTGGTTTTGCCAGTTCCTTCCTCTGAAATATAGACTACAGCATGTGGTATTTGATGGTGGTCTCCCAAGTACTAACTAGGTCTGACTCTGTTTAGCTTCTAAAATCAGATGGATCTTAGAAGCTTTAGGGTCTTTAGGCCCTTGACCCGATGCAGCACTCAGTAATATAATCCTGCCATTTTAAATGGCTAAGGAAAAAAATTGATAGATGTCCCTGGCTTGCAATATCAGAATTTTCAGAATTTCTCTCTTTCTCTCTCTCTCCCCCTCAGCATGCATACACCATGGTCTATATTTACTTCTCAGCAGTCTCATATGTTATTTATGTGGATTCTTACTATTCTTCTCGTATCAATTGATTCTCTGTCAATCAGAATTCTTGGACATGTCTGCACTGGCTATTTCTGCACAATATGTCAGAAATATTTGGGGCACTCTGTATAGTTTCTCCCAATAACCTTTCCCCAATTAGAGCTCCATTGCCAAATGTCTTCAGAGGCCCTCTGAACCCACAATACACACAGAATATTCTGTCCCCTGGTATTAAGGCTGGAATTCCCCCTGCAGCATCATTTAAAAAGAAGAAGACGAAGAAGAAGAAAACATTTGATGTTTACAAATGAGAATATGTATATGTCCAACTATTCAGCAATCGCAAGTGAAAGAAATCCCTCTTGGTTTCATTTTCTTCCTGACCTCTCATGATACTCTCTGCTACAAGTAGCCTTCAACAAATTCACTTAGCATAGCCACTGAAAAAGAAGAATAACAGAGCCAAATGGCTATTTGTGAATGAAGAACATTTCTATGGTGTCCTCTACAAAGTATATGCAATCAAGAACCTCTGACCTTTAAAATATTTTTGGATAGTAGATGAGGGAGACTTTACTTTTTGACCTCTAGATGGCTGATAATTATTGGGAAACTATTTTAAAAATGAGTACCTCTCATGTTGAACACATTTGCACACAGCAAGTCTAAGCCCACAAACGTGTACACATGTATAAGATTTTAGAAAAGAGATGTAATACTTTGCCCTAAAAAGCAGATTTATCTTGTATACACAAATCCTTTTAAAAAGTGTTTAGAGAGTTATTTAATTTCTGTGATAACTACCTGAAGTACATTTTACTTTTCCCTAGCTTAGATCTAGAGCTGATGGGTGTGTTATGTTATATGCAGACAACTAACCGAAAGGAGAATCAATTTAGGACCAGATCTCTCTGGGAAACTAATATTGGATAAATTAATGGTAAAAGAATTATATGGTTTTAATGTTGTGAAGAAAAAGATCTAGAAACAGATTTAGAATATACATGTAGGTGGCTTTATAAAATGTCTTGCTTGGTTCTGATAAGAGGATCTCTTGTTTACCTCTATAGACTGGTTGACTATTAACACTGATTTAACTGCTATATATGAAAGCAGGTTTCTGGTTTTATACAAGGAATCAAAATTGAGGAAGTACAGCCTGTGAGTTTTAAAACATTCTATGGAATTATTTGGTCAGGAATTGCTAATCAGTTGAGGTGATAGCAAAAAATCTCAATTAAAGTCTTTCTCTTTTTTTTGAGGCTTTAGGAATTTTCTTGTAATAATAGTTTTATCATTTTAATATAATTTGATTATGTATTTGTCAGTTTGTCAGTTTGCTTTGTATTGTACTGTCTTGTTTTTGTATTTGTATCCAGATAATTCATTTTACAAATGTACTATATTGGTTTCATATCTGCTTTACTCTCTCATTCACATATGTGTGTGTACGGACGTGCCAGCTGGGGTCTGTATGTACATCTTTGGTATGGCTGGCTGTTGTTGTTTTTACTTAATAATAATAATATTTCTTATCATCATCATCATCATCATCTATGAAGTGTCACACTGATGGCACTACACAAATAAATTATGATAACAACAGTGGAATGGTGGACTCTTTGAATGTGATTGGTTGCTAATATGGCCATTCGCAATATACACTTATAGCACTGTGATGCTGTCATTGTTCTTGCTGTTGTATGCCTTCAAATCTTTTCTGACTTATGGAAACCCTAAGATGAACCTATCATGGAGTTTCCTTGGCAAGATTCATTCAGAGAGGTTTGCCTTCCTCTGAGGCCGAGAGAGTCTAAATTGCTTCAGGTCAGCCAGTGGGTTTCTATGGCCAATCAAGGATGGAACCCTGGCCTCCAGAGTCACACTCCAAGCTCCAAACTACTACACCAAGCTGTCTCTCTTATGGCACTTTATTCCATTTTAACTGTGTAAGCAACATCCTGCCAGGTGTAGTTTGTTGAATTCTCTAAGAATTCTTAGAGCTCTCTGACTGAGAATTCTAAATATTCTTTCCTAAAACTGCAAGGGGACTTCACAGGATGTTGCCACAGCAATTAAAAGTACAATCACAGTGCTCTAATTGTGTAGTACCTTCTAAGAAAGAAAAAGCAGAGCCAGAGGAAAGTAAAGGGAACCAAAAGTCAGAGCATCCAGGAACAGAAGACTGAGGAAGCTGAAGACCTAAGGAAGTAGCTGAAGGACACAGCCAAGACCACAAACCTGAGGTCACAACACAGTGCTCAGAAAGCTATATGGAGGAGGCAATATTGCATTTTTAAATTTTTCCACAGGTTGCTTTTTTTCTCCCTGAAAAAAACAGGGGAAAATATCTTTTTCCCTCCACAGCTTGAAAATTTCTGGGAATTTTACATCTCTACTCTTCTGAAGTTCAGTTCTGCCCCTTTCCATTTGCAAAGCTTTCTCCTAATGCAGCCTCTTCTCTTTTCCTCCCCCTCCCAAAGCTCAGCAGCACAGAGACCTTTTGCAGCCTGACACTCAACCATTTACCCTAATAATGTACTTCTTTAAATACTCTGTGATTAGGTTCTGGGTTTGTGGCTATTTGCACTGCTGGTGCAGCATGAAGGCAGGCTGCTAGGCAACTAGAATAGCACCTAAGGAGAGGGAACCCAGCCCAATAGTGTGGCTTATGACTTAGAAAAAATTATATTAAGCTAAGTACCTATGACTCTTTTTATTCCTTCAGTGAGAGCCTAGCAAGGAGCTAGGTAAAGTCCCTCAGCCACCCAGACAATCTGGCTGTTTTGGGAGGTTTAGTTCTCAGTGGAGCCTAGTGAGAGGCAGAAAAGTAATTAAGGCCTAGTAGGATCTGGTCAGAGAGTATGACCTAGAATGGGGGTTAAGCCTTTGGCAGAAGTTTATCCAAAGAGCTTTTGTATGATAACTGTGTCTTTCATGAAAGTCTAGAGACATAATCGAATTTTTTCTGAGCAGGGAATTAATGGATAGCACTGTCTGAAGAGTACACTGAAGAACTGTATCAACATTGAGCTCCATACAAACTCTAACATGCTACTTTATTTTTATTGTTGCATTAATAAATGTTAAAGTTTATCTTTGTAAACACTGACTTAGCTTGAGTTGTCTACAGTGAAAAGTAACACAGAAAACACATACCATAAAATTATCAAGTTGTTCTAAAGAAACATGGGAAGCTCTTGCCCTTTTTACATAAAGGTGGTGTTATGGAGGCAGGAGGCAGAGCTGTGTAGAAAAGACAGGACACCTTATCAGATAGGGAACCACCACACCAATCTGGGAGAAATAATTGTCATGTCTACAGCAGAGCAAGCAGTAATGCACAAGCAGCACAACTCCTACTCACAAGGTGAGAGTCAAAGAATCTCCAAACAGAAAGGCAGCCTACAGCAAACAAACCAAAAGAGGCAAATCCAAACCACAGTCCAAACAGACAGAATTCCAAGACACCAAAATCCAAGAGCACAGCACAAGATTTCAGGACCAACAAAACCCATTGCTGACCCTGGGAGGAAAGGCCAGCTGAAGCCCTCTTTTATCTATGGCTGCTGTCACCACAGGTGTTCCCTCAGTAGGGCTCGCTTACTACTTAAATGGGCCAAGCAATGCAAGCTCTCTCTTTCACGGCATCTCTGCTGAAAGGTAGGTATGTCAGCTATGTCTTCCTCTGTTTGTTTCCCTGGCTCAGGCCCTTGTTGTTGTTGTGTATTATCTCCCTCTGGACCACCTTCTGGGGACACTTCAGCCTCTGGGGAAGCCTCTGCCTTGGAGTCAGAATCCTCCTCGTTGCTGCCACAGTCTCCAAGGCAGGGTATGACAGTAAGGGCCTGTCCAATACCCCAACCAGGACCCCATATCTTTCCACTTGCATGGAGATTTTTCCCATCTCTGAGAAGCAAAGTAATTCACTGCATTACTTGTTTATGTAGCTGAAATTTCCTTTACAGGCTTCTTCCATTCATCTGACTGGTTAATGAGTGGAACACTCTCAGAAAATAGAATAGGTTGTGGAACCCATGTACTGCACAGTAGGAGGCACGAAGAACTTAAAGAAGCTCACTTGGGACTGACCACATACGCTGCTTCTAAATTCTCTCAGCCAGCTTAGCACCTTTTTCCCGTCTCCCAGCTCCCATTGTAAGCAGCATGTGCGTCACAGCAGTTCCAAGTAAGCCTCCATACGCAAGAAAACTAATGAAAGAGTGGAATGTCCATTGAATTAATGGAACATGTCCTTAATTTGGAAGTACCAAAAGAGTGAGTCATTACATAACAGAGTGTCAAAAGGTGGGGGCTTCCTGTATTATATTGCTTGCTCACATGTCAAAAGGAGGGGGCTTCCTGTTTTACATCACTAATACACACAAAACTTAGTGTTCTGTATGTATAACCACATGCAAAATCGTACTTTTTATTTTGTTACAAAAATATTTAAAAAATTTGCTCTCCCACCCTCTGGAGCTCCCTACTATGGAAGGCTAGGCTAGCCCCCTCCCTGCTTTTCCTTCACAGGCAGGTAAAGACTCTTCTGTTTAAGCAGGCTTTTAATGTGTGAGTAGTGAAGTTTATTACAGGGATGTGCATTTTATTTGTTTTTTTAAACTTTTGTGTCTTTTAATTTGTTTTATACTGTTGACCATGCGGGTTTTTAATACTTTTTGAAACTTTATTGTTACGGTTTTTTTAATTTAATTTCTCTGAAAGCCACTTTTTCAGAAAGCAACTCTGAAAGTGGGAGAAACATGACATACAAATGAAATAAATAAAATATTTTTTAAAAAGAAGAGTTCTTATATACTTACTTTAATTGTAAGAGACAGCTAGCGGAGGGAGTGTTTGTTTGCTTGTTTGTTTTCAAAAGTAATTATTTTCCTTTGAAGTATCCTATGCTTCTCAATCCAGCACAGAAATCTGTTCCTCTTCACTTAGTAATTTCTCCATGCAGGGTAGATGCCACAGGAAGGACAAGACATACATCAAGGATAATATACACAAACAGGACACACATAGATTTTTAAAACTCCCACCCAGACAATCACTTTTACCACCAATGCAATAATGTCTAACAGGTGAAATGAGTTAGGCTAACATCCTGCTGATGTCTTATACCCATGTAAATTCCCTGATTCAATCAAGTGGACAATTTGGGCCAACACATAAGGGCCATATTCAGCTGAAGGTTACAAAAGCAGAGTTAAGCATGTGCCATTGCATGTCATTGCACATTATGTGTTGCTCATTGTTGTGCCTTGTGCACTGATGGCATGGTTGCAATTTGCACACTGTGCATTAATGCACAATGTATATTTTGGTCATACAATGCCACAATTCTGTAATGAGGAGGCACGAAACAAGTCTATAAGCATAAAGTTATATAACATCTCTTTAAATACAGGATTTCAGCTAAAGGGCACAATGTAGTTTATTTTAATTTGTTGGAAGTCATCTTGCATCCCATAGCAGAAGGGACATTTCTTGCTAAATAACATTAAATTGTTATGTTATTGTGGACTGATGACATTAACCCTTCTACCAGGCTTATCCATATTTCTGACATTAGGAGCTTCATGAGATATTGGTGTGGGTGTACATGGACAGACAGCTAATTGTGTACATACCCAACTCTACTAGTAAAAGGAAAAGCCCACAATCTCTTAAGGAAAGCACAGACAGGAAATATATGGAGAGGAACAAACAATTGATGAAGCAACACTGCAGCGTATTCTTGGCATATTTGAACTGTGAAGCTAATAGTTCCCTGAAAGTATTAAAATATAAACAACTGAATTCTATGAGACTGTTTGGATCACTAACAAATTAGTAGTGAAATCTAAGAGCATTTTAAACTTTGATAAGCCACAGACTTCATTTATATAAAACAGAAGTATTTTTTTAGAATCCATGGGAACTGAAGTCTGCCACTGGGTTGCATATGCAACTAACCTTGGCCATTTCCGCACTGCATTGTTACAGTGCTATTATTCCCCTTTCAACATCCTGTGGAATTCCAGGATTTGTAGTTTACTGAGAATTCTCAATGCCTCTTCCTAAACTGGAAACCTCAGGATTCCATTGGATATTGACTGTGGAATAATAGCACTGTAACAGTGTAGTGCGGAAATGGTTTAGCCCTAAAAGGTATAGGCATCATCTACATACACAAACTCTAATGAATCTGGCCATTCATTTTGCAATGTTGGAGATTTAGAGTTGTCATTTTGCAGTAATGCAAACTCATGTCTAAATGTATCATGTACCCTTCCAGGGAAAGAACCAAGATCTTTTTGCGAAATCCATTTGATCAGCAGATATGTAATGCAGACGCTAGTTTAACTTCATCTCACTGTTCTCATTAAATTTTTCATATGTACAGACATAAATACTGGGCAATAGCAAGAGAAATCCATTATTTCTGAATCAGCACAATGAAATCCTGAATCTTATTTCTACACCACTTATTATGCATGAGGATATAATATTGATTTTCTTTTCCTCCACTCTCATAGTAAAAAGGCATTCAAATGTATTCATACTACCATGTTGATGAACTTGTGATCTTAAAAGTGATGGTAACATAATAGAGTAACTTTCAAAAGTAGAATTTATTCGGGATCAAAACCATAGCCTTGCTACTAAACACTGTAAGAATGGCAAAGGGTTGGAAATAAATGTATATAACTGTCAATTAGTTGTGCTTACTTAAGGAAACAGACTAATTGATTCTCAGGCAGTCACATATTTGATAGTTTTAAATCACACAGCACATAGACAATAACATGCAAGCAGTATGGGACTGATCACAGCCCAGTGAAAATACAAGGACCTATTTTAATAAAACACAATCCACAGGGATATTATCTATCATGAAGATCATCTGACACAGAAATGGATGCGGCTCTGTTATATAGCATGATAGCAATATTATGGTATTTTTTTAAAGTTGGATTATGACTCTAGATACCAGGATTCAAATCCCTGCTCAGTCATAGAAACCCAAAAAGTGACTTTGGGCAAATCACATTCTCTCAACTTCAGAGGAAGGCAAAAACAAACACCTTCTGAACAAAGCTTGCCAAGAAAATCCCAACAGTATCCACCTTTTTTCTCAAAATGAGACCAAAAGCAACTTATAACAAAAGTTATTTTAAAAATATAGCCACAATAGTATATGATTCAGAAGTCAGAAGACCATGAAACAAACAGTTTAATTAAAACATAATTCAACACAGTAAAAAAAAAAAACATGGTAAAAGCACAGGGGGAAAAAAGCATACTCCCAGAATCCCGTTTCTGTCCCAATCAGTTGAAAGCTGAAGGCCTCTGCCTACCAGGAAAAAAAAATGCTGAGGAGAGAATGGGCCACCTGAGACTTCCATAGCCTACGAGCAGGCACCAGGAAGGTTATTTCCTATGTCTCTCAGATGAGCCTATGAGGTTGGTAGAACCAAGACAAAGCCATTTCTCAGACATTATAAGACTTGAGCAGGCTCATATGGGGAGACATGGTCTTTTTACGGGTCTTAACCAGCAGTTTGAACTGAGCCTGGAAACAGACTGGTTTCAACAAAGGAGCTATATGTTCCCTGTAACCAGCTATAGTCAGCAGCCTACCTACAGTCCTTGGACCTGCTGAACTTTCTGAACAGTTTCCAAGGACAGCTTCATGTGAAGCATATTGCAGTAATCCAAACGGGATGTAATCAAGCCCCATAATACCATGGCTTTCTTGAAATAAAAATATTTTTTTGAAAAGATGATTCAACAAACTACTTTAGAACAAAGTTAATTCTAATTCCCAAGACGCTATCCTCAGAAAAAGGATGCATTACAACCAAATGAAGAAACGAACAATTAACTGAACTGTGGCCTATTCCAAGGTTAAAGTCTTTTGTTTGTTAAATTACATATTCTTAAGAGACATTCAGAATGTACTCATGCTTTAGACAGAAACTATAACATAAAAGGCTAGAAAGCTGATGTATATTCTTCTATTACATTCTCACTGTACAAAAATCAGGGGTGGGAAGCACAGCACTCCATGCATTTTAAACTATACTTGCCATCATCCCTCAATGGCTATGCTAGCTAGGGCTGATGGGAGGTCTAGTCCAACAGTATCTGAAGGCCATTATATTTCCTACCACAGGTATAAAAGATAAGAAAATATCTTAAGAAGACATGAAGAAGAAATAACTTAAGAAGAAAATTTTGGAAGGAAAAGGAAGGAAGAGTGATTTTTGAGATTAAAGATGGGAAACAAACAGCTTTGCATAACAGCAAGATAAAAGAAGATTTTTTACAAATTCTTTTTGACATTATATAAAGAACCAAGAGATTTATCAGAGAAGATACATCTTATCTGGAGTTGCAGAATTTACTAATTTCCAAGGATCAACTGGTCAGTTTAAATGTGAGAATAATGATGGCAGAAGGGGCAGAATAACGATAGCAGAAGCAATCAAGAAAATAAAGGTGAGGAATGCACCAGGGCCAGACGGCTTATCAGCTTGCTATTACAAGGTGCTGGATGATCAGTTATATTTGCGATTACAACATTTAATGAATTCTATAATTGACTCAGATAAAGTGCCAGAGAGTTGGACTGGTGCAAATATGACACTGATTCAAAAGGAAGATCAAGTTACAACTGACTCTAAGAATTACAGGCCAATTTCTCTCTTGAATAATGACTACAAGAAATGTTGCTATGATTTTAACTGAGAGACTGAAAAGAATATTGGAAACAGTGATACATGACGATCAGTGCGGGATTTCGCCTAAAAGACAGAAGAGAGACAATACAAGATGTGTAACTAATATTTTGGAGTATATAGAGGCACATAATGAAAAGCAAGTGGCCTTAATCTTCCTGGATGCAGAGAAAGCTTTTGATAGTATTTCATGGATATTTATGATTAAATTTTAAAGAAAAGAGACATTGGACAAGTTTTCTACCTTGGATAACAGCAATCTAAAACAGAAGACACAGGTCTTGATTAATGGTGACAGGGCAGACTTTTGGGAAATTAAAAAAAGGACAAGGCAAGATGTCCTTTGTCACTTTTACTTTTTATACTGTCTTTGGAGGTATTAAATTGACTTAGAAGGCAAGAAGGAAACATCAAAGGTATCCTATCAAGAAACAAGTATATAAGTTGAGAACTTTTGCTGGTGATGTGAGGGTTTTTTTAACAGAATGAGTATATGGTGACCCTATTAAAATTTTGGAGGCATATCAGGCCCTAGCAGGCTTTAAATTGAATAAATAATTATGAGGGCAAAGAATATGACAAAAGAAAAGTTTACTGGTGAAGAACAGAAGTTTTAAATACGTGAAAAAATAAAATACTTTGGAGTTACTTTTTAACTACAAAATATCCAATTATTTCAAAGTAATTATGTAAAAATTTGGAATTACATTAAGCAAGTTTTCAGAGGTAGTCTAAACTGAAGTTGTCCCTGTCATGTGGAGATCTGGGCCATTCAGGGCTGTGACAGACCAGACCTACTTTTTATTCTTCTCCTCCCTGCAGAAACAACACCCTTTTATATGATTACCACTCCCTGGCCCCCTTTCCATTCTTAATCACACTTCTGCTTTCCCTAAGCCCATAACCCTTGTGGATACAGGGCAAAGCGTCTTCAGGTTTATCCCAAACGAATGTATCACTTGTGGTAGCATGTGTAAATAAGTTAAAATTGAAGAAACGCTAAAAAAATTGAAGAAACACTAAAAAAAATAGAATAAAATCTTTATTAAAAGAACTAACAAGGGAAAGGTATTGGGCAAATCAATCTGCCAAACAGAAAAGAACTTCCAGACATTCATAGACAAATACTTCCCTAAATTAACAAGCATTAAGCTTTTCTCCCCCTCTCTTCTACCTCACTCAAACTCACTGAAGGAACTTCTTTTTTAGATCCTGTTTCCAGTATATATCTGTTCTGCTGACTCACCCACATAGCCCCTCCCTCTGGCTAAACTGGGTTATTTAGTCACAGAGCCAATCAGATTGCCTCCTCTCTGTTGTTAGTGTGGCTCTGCTGGAAAGTCAAATGTGCATTCGTTGTATTCCCATTTTGGTTAGGATTTAGTAACTTTATTAAACAGTTATTTGTGTATTAGTTTAGTTTTGTTTATTAACCCAGTTTTATCTTATGCGTTACTGCATTTTTCCTTTATATGTAGTTTTATATTATTTAAAAGTGTGTTAATAAAAAATATTTTCAAAAAAAAAAAGAATACAACAAGAGACATGAAAACATATGGGGAAAATAACCATATTTTCATCCCTTTAATATTTTTAAAGCACCAGCTTCCTACACAACCAACTTTTATTAACATCAGGGTAGTAATCAATACCTTTACTAACTGCTACTCCCATGACTGTCTTAAAAATAAGCATTAAGGTTATGTGGAATGGAAAATAACCAATTAGTTTCTCCTCGACTTACTTAGCACTTGTCAAAATATTGACTGCTTTGACAATAAATATATTCACACTTGTAAGTTTGAGAGAGGAAAATTAGACCTTTTAATTAACCGTAAACCATTCCTGAAAGCAGACATCTGGGTGATCTATCTGATAGGCACTGATATTGTCCTTTGTCATCAGAAATTTTGAATACTGGAAGTAAGGACCTGACCTCCAAAGACACAGCCAGGTTGCCAAACCACATTTACCTAGCTAATTCCAGGCCATATCTTAGAGGAATATATCTTTCTTCCAAGTCAGCTACAAACACCTAAATTCTCATTTTCTCATGTACTGGAATGAGGGGATGAATTATGTTTAGCTAAAAATCTGTTTCCGATATGTCAGTGAGCATTGCAGAAACCAACCTGTTTACTTATGTAACTGCATTTCAGCCATAACTATGCATACAAATGTCTTATAGCGACCACTTCTTAGAGCACAATCCATCTTTGCCATTTGCTTATAATCTTCCTGAGGAATATACTTCTATGTGATGAAGCATGCCAAGCTTGATTTTAGTCAGATCATTACTTTCAAAAATGATTTAAAGGAGCCTGTCCATTTTGACTCCTATATTAAAATGGAGGGGGAGATTTGAAGGAAATAGACGAAAAAGTGATCAGGTGAGAGATGTACTGCAATTTGAAATCTGCATTCATCTGAATATAGGGAATGCACTGGTTGACAAGTTTCACACATCTCTTGTGCATAGTCTGAGAAAATCACTTTTAATGTTTTGGAAATGCAAATGCTTTATGCCAGAAAGTTTTCAATTACAGTCTATACTGAAAGAAATAAAAAGACCAAGGAATGTGAAATGCTATTATGTTCTTCCCACTCCCCTCCCCTTAACATAGGACTACTATGCCATCTCAAGAACTGCTTTTGCAGGTCTCCTCAGTCTCCAAAATGATTAGTCAAATGGCTTGGGGAAGTTCAAGAAACACAAGCCCAAAACTTCCTTAAATGTTGAACCAGAAGGATCCCAGCCAGTATTTCTGGGAGGCTTGTGTGTTGGCTTCCCAGACTCATCAGCAGGCCACAGTATTTATGGATAGTGCTAAATACATTCTATTTAAGGAACATAATAAAAATAAGCTCAGAGAATTATGCTTGAAAATGACAGCAAAAACATTATGAAATATCCTCAAGATAAAATTGCACTGCTACTTATCTAATCATATTCTGTTTCTATTAATGCCAGATCATTTAACAATCGCTGCAGGAGAACAATTCAATCTTGCAAAACACATTGTGCTACTCCAACGACCCATTTTGCTGGCATCTGAAGCAGGTAAAGATCTCTCCCAGCTGTGCAAAGTTCATAAAGATCTCTGATCCTTTCCCCCGCCCCCAGATATGTTAGTTTTTGAAACAAAATGTACCCAAATTGTAAAAATTAAAACAGCTCACATTTTCTGTTTTCATGAAAATGGATTAATGATCCTTTGTTAAGTCCATACACAAGATAGATTATATTTTCTTCAAAGTGGCTACTGTAATCAAACAGATTGTCTGTCTGAAGTTTTTTTAGTGTGTAGTTGAAAACATCAGACATGATCACAGATAGTAGCATTATGCAGATGCAACACTGACTTCCTGGAAAACCATAGTTCGACAAATACAAGCCAACCTGTTGCTCTTTTTCTCTTCCATTGTGAATTTCAGTCTCCTCACCTCAATTCCTGGTCTTAGTTATGGTTTAGCACATACCCACTAATGCTAACTGTAGGTAACACTACACAAATTTCAAGTGCCTTTGCAAATCCTGGTTAAAATGTGATCCTTGTTAGCAACAAAAATGGTTTCTATTCAGAGTTGCATGAATAAGAACCACACAAGGGTAGAGTTGCATAATCTCAAAGATAAGTGGAAAAGGGTGTTTTTGTTTTTTCACTGCTATCTACAGTCCCCACATAGCACCTTGCGCTAGAATGGGTTCAGGAGGATAAAGGGATTCTTCAGGACAATGAATGAAAATTACCATAGAGTGTTCTTCCTCCAGTGAGGGGCCTTTGCTGAATCCCACTTTCTCCACCAACAGGAGGAAGGACAGGATACATAAAACGATAAATATCAGTTGTCATTCATTTGTGGCTATGTTAGAAACATAGACTGCCGCCTTCCGTATGTACGTACCATGTAGCTCCTTTTTCAAGTACAGCCATCTCTCCACATCTGAAGGTTTCACTTCCACAGATTTGATTATTTGCAAGTTTCTCCAGCCCCTGTGTCCCTCACCTCAAGTGCTTCTTTTCTAGGGGAACCTTCCCTCTCAATAGTTCCAATCAAGCCACGCAACCCTTTAAAACCTGCCTCTGGTCCTCTTCCTCGCCCAACAGCCACTGCCTGGCCAACTAAGAATGGATCACAGTCCGATTTCTCGGCACCACACACTCTCTCCCAATGCCCCACACACACCCAAGGAAAGAGATGGGCAAGAGAGAGGAAGTATAGGGCCACCATGCCACCCACCCTTTTTCTCTCTCCTTTCACTGAACCAATTTGCACCCTGGATGCCAGTTCTCCCCACCATGCCTCAGCCCCCTTCCAGAGACAACTCACACATATTTTAATATTTGCAATTTTTCTACTTTGTGAGGGTCCTGTGCCCCTAACCTTTGCAGATGTGGAGGGCCAACTGTACTTTATCAGTCTGAAGAGAGCCTTCACAGTGATGGCTTGTGGAATATCCTCCCCAGATAAAGTCTTACTCATACATAGCAGACATGTAAGCTATACTTCCAAGGTGCAGTAGTGAAAAACAGTGCACCAGTTTGGTCCCTTCTATTATCTCGTTTGTCACTCTCTACACAAGATGGAAGATTATACATAGGAGAGACCTCTTCTATCCATAGAGGCCGTCCCTGTGACTCAGAACCTTAGAATATAAGTCGCTCCCCCTTGCATAAAAGACACCATCCACATGTAGAGAGTGTCAACAACACTGTGTGTTGTTAGCATACTGTGTTAGCATACTTACTCCACCCCACCCTTTTCCTGTACAGCTTACACTCGCACTGACTACTTGAAGAGCCTACTGACTCAGATGGTACCTTTTAAATGGACATTCTCCTACGGGGTGTTCTTGTTTTTCTCATTCTTCCAGACCTTCTACAAAAGCTGTGTTTTTATGTACTGTTTATATTTTCTGATTCACCCCACTTACCGTATTTGCCAGTGTATAAGACACACCCGTGTATAAGACACACCCCATTTTTACACTGGCAAATACTATTTGCTGACATATAAGGCACACCCCATTTTCAAACAGTTTTTTTGGGGGGGAAAGTTAGTTTTACGCACCAGCAAATACAGTATTCTTCTAGACTGCAAGCTGTTGTCATTGTTTTATTTATTATTTCATTATATTGTGTCAGTATTTATTTCAACATACCACACTCCCTTGTTACAACAGCTCCACGGGCTGTCGGTCCCTTTCAGACACAATTAAAAGTGCTGGATATGATCTACAAAGATCTTATAAGCTCAGGTTGAGGCTATCTGAAGGACCATATGTTCCCATACAAGCCTGCCCAAACTCTTAAAGTCCTTGGGTGTTTCTGTCAATTCCACCAACTTTACAGGCATATTTGGTGGGAATGCAAGAGAAGGCCTTCTCTGTGGTTGCTCCTAGAGTCTGAATTTCTCTTCCTTGTGAAGCTAACTAGGCTCCGTCCTTCCTGTTCTTTCTTCTTCAGATGAAGAACATTCCATTTCAGCAGACATTAGGGAACCGATTGTTTTATATAATGGCTTTTCTGCTTTAGTGCTGTAATGTTTTTAATCTACACTTTTAAATCAATATTTTGAATGGTTTCAATTCCATAGAAAATTTAATATTATTGCGATCTTAACTTTTGACATATTTTTAGCTTATTGGAGGTTTTATTTCTTTTTATTCTGCAAGCCGAACTAAAGCCTTACTCTTGAGAATACAGCAGGATATAAAAAGTGATTGATTGTATTTCAGCTTTCTTAGACGAAACTGATTCTTTTTTCAGGGGGTGGCAGGAGACTTCCCTCCAAGGTCCTGGGGGGACGCAATGCTCCTCTAACCCCCTCCTTGGTGGTATTTGTGGAAAGGCAGAGCATGCGTACCACAAATAAAGCAACTGCATTTTATTATACTGCATTCAATTGATCTTTCTTTGTTTTCAAGCTGCATGGAGAATAATATCATTGGCTTGCTTTATATAAGCACAGTAAATAATGTTAAATAAATTCCCTCATAGAGTGGGATAGCAGAGTTTCTTCCCTCAGTGGAACTGGAATAAAGTAATGCTCCCACCTCACTGCAACCATTGACATCCTGAAAATCTATTCCGAAAGTGAAGTTGAAAAATCTGTCAGGTGGTATGAAGGATTATAGGAGGAAAAGGAAACTTTTGTCATCAGTGCAACGTTGGTTTTTAGGCCAGAATGTTTTTTAGTATATTTAGAGAAGCTGAACAGTAGTCCCAGTTAGTACACACATATATCTGCCACGCAGAGTGTTGTGCAGCAATTTTTGATTAGGCTGCATCTATTCATTGTAAGAAATTAGAATATGTGAAGTCATGTTTAACATCAATAAGCTAGAAAGTTCACTATGTGTAATAAACAGCCAGGATGGTGTAGTGGTTTGAGCACTGGACTACAACTCTGGAGATCAGGGTTCAAATCCCCGCACAGCCATGGAAACCCACGGGGTAATCTTGGGCAAGTCACACACTCCCAGTCTCATAGGAAGGCAAAGGCAGACCCATTTTGAAAAATGTTGCCAAGAAACTCCTGTGACAGGTTCACCTTGTGGTGACCATAAGTCGGGAACGACTTGAAGACTGACAACAACAAGAAAGACAGGTCCTTATAAATTCCTATTATTTGTAGCAGGAATTGTAGACTAAATTATGGTCACATTCAACCCAATCAACTTAGATATTGTAACAATAAGCTGAAATCTCAGGATGGACAGTTTCTTAACTGGAGTCCTGTTTATTAACATTCACTCCAATACACTGCCACTTCACTTAGTGGCAAGTGAAACATACAACCGCTATTTCATCACATATTTTCTAATTTAAAGGAGAGGGCAATGGGTGAAAGATCATATAAAATGGCACAATACCTGACAGAAGAGAAGCTTTCAACAAAGCTGAAAAGTTTATTATGAAGTGTGAGAGTTTTCAATTAAAAATGCTTCTTTTAAAGCTTTGGAGCAAGAGTTGTAATCAGACAGGTGTCAGATTCCTAACGTTGTCCATATTACTGAACGGTCCTATAATAGAGTGAAAAAGCAAAACCTCATTGCTTAATGACGGTAAGGATCTGTTCTACTTGACTACCTGACAGAAATTAAACGTATGCAACATGTCAGCAGGATCTAATGAATACCAACGGTGACTGCGGCTCCTTCCAATCAGAAATCATTCTTTCCCACAAATAGCTCTGGATAGCTTGTCTCCAGTCATTTCTCTTCATGCATTTAGTCTTCCTATTTTCATTTCCAGCCAGGCAGCTGTGGCCATTATTGATGCGGCAGCTTCCTCTTTTTTTCTTTTTTTTTTCCTGATATGGCAAAGACTAAGTATCTACTGGAGTCATCAAGCTCCATGCCAAGGGTAGGGGAAATGATGCCAATTTTCCAAATGTATGTTAAAACAGGCAGCCACAGGGGAAATCTCTATCAAGCCAGCTATGTCCATTTAGAGAGGCTGAGATGTTGGAAAAGCGCCACCTAGGCTTGCTCTCTGCTCTCAACCAAGATCTTTTCCAAAAACCGTCATTTCCACATTTCTCCTAGACTATAATATGAGGCTGCAACTTACAACTCCCTCAAGGAATGATGCCCATTGGCATTTTAGAAATGAATTCAGTGACCTATAATAATATGAGTTTCTTATGCACAGTATTTGTTAGCAGGCAGCCCAAGAAGTTCAGAATTCATTTTGAGTTTCTGTGCTTTACAAAGGCAAACAAAAGAATACTTAAGCTGCTTCCTCTGACTTGATAAGTATCTTGCGCTGAAGGGCTGCCTGCAACATATGAAGGGTTGGAGAGGAGAGATGGAGAGAGTACTATCGAGACACAAAGCAGCTCTTGGCATAGTTAAAATTCAAAAACCAGGAGGAAGAAAGCCCTCCAGATAATATATGCTCAAACAGCTGCCATACTGACCTGATGAGAAATTTAAAGCTTGTAGTAATTTTACAGCCTTTTTTTTTTCTTCAAGCAAGGCTTGCTGGGTCTTGCTTTTGCTTGCACAGCTTATATTTAGTCACTGAGTTGAAAACTGGCACCTGCTATTGCTCTTTTATTCACCTTAAGCAGGGCTTTGGGGATAAAAAAAAATGTCCATTTTGAAAGGGCTTAGCATTCAATTACCCCATGCTTTCTCCCTCTGGTTTAACATTCCACCAAATCTAATGACATCTGTGAAATGTCAGGTGTGGAACTTAGCAGAAGCGACTATTTAAGAAAGTACAGGAATGAATGTCCCAACAATGGTATAACAAATGTTGATACGTGTATGCTGAAAGAATAATAGCACAGCAGCTTCATGGGGAACACCTTACTGAGAGTATAGTGCATGACAGTTTCATCCCTTCATTATGATCAAGAAGTGCATGAACAGACTCCACGGGTGCTTACAGATCAAACAAGGTTTCTTCACATCACTGTCCCACAACATGTCAACACACCAATACTTGTATCCCCACATCTTCTGTGAACAGCACAGCCTCATTTTTACACTATGTCTATAACATCCATATGCACGATAAGCATGTACACAGGTTACTTTTAGTATAATGTAAGAACTCAAAATTATAACTCTAGCAATATTATAACTCTAGCAAACAAGTCAAATCTCCTGGATCATCAACAATTAGGATTGCACGAACAATGCAATGCAGTTCCTGTGTACTTTCAAGTTATTTCTGACTTAACGGAGACCCAAAGGCAGCTCTATCATGGGTTTTTCTGGGGTCCGAGAACGTGTGACACACCCAGATCACCCAGTGGATTTCCATAGCCGAGCAAGAAACTGAACCCTGATCTCCAATGTTATAGTCCAATGCTCAAATCATTACACCACTCCAGCTCTCAACAATACAATACTCATGTTAATAAAGTAGACAGCACAATTTTGTAAAAACAACCATTCTATATTTTCCTAAAATCATCTATTGTTCCAGTAAGATCAGCTAATAAATTCTGATATCTAGAATATAAACGTGTTAAATTTAATTATTTGCACACCATGCAGGATACAATAAAATCTTAAAATCAAACCTAAAGAAAATGTATAAAATACAGATAAATGCACATCATGCACTGTCTAGTGACTGGTGAATGCCATTCATAGTACCTTATTAGTGGAATCCTAAAATATTTATTTTAAAATAAATATAACTGGCTATTCATTCCTTTATGATAGGAATGGATACCTACCTCAGGCTCAGGGGCCAAAAATATTATAACTTCCATGACTGCTATTCCCAAAATGATTGACAGCATATTTGACCTGTTTCAGACCTAGGTGAGTCCTATTTGCTAACCACAAAGGGATCAGATATCACTTTTGATTTAGGAAAAGCACTCCAAGGTCTAGAAAAACAGACCACCAGACCCCTAAATGTTGCAGAATTGCTTCATCTGGCCCCTAGAGAATGGACTCGGAGAGGTCTGCAGAATGAAGAAAAATAAAATTACAAAAAAATAGAGGGAGTGATCAGTAAGGCTATACTTTGGGGTCTGTGAAATGAAGAAAAATAAAATTATAAAAAAATAGAGGGAGTGATCAGTAAGGCTATACTTTTGCTGCCCTGCTTTATTTTTTTTTTAAAGTGCGCGTGCACTCACACACATACACAGTTACTGTTAATGCAGTTGTTACATTTATACCTTACCTAACTATAAATTGTGAACAACCTTGTGACATTACTTTTTTAAGAGAAATTCACATTTATTAATCATTGTGATATTTACAGAATAGCTCATTACTATTACTCAATGCAATGTTGAAAAAGTGACTTACTATGTTGCTTCCTGTACTGTTCAGTACTTTCCAATTACTTTTCGTGACAAAACTTTAATGTTGGGAACAGAATTGCATGAAAATTTTGAAAAGCTGCTGTCATATTGCTTCTGAAAATACCCATTAAAATATCTTTTGAAAATAACTATAAACTTCACCTTAGGCCATTTCCACACCGGGCTTCTGTAACGGTGCAGAGCGACCTCTCACGGAGGTCTTCTAAACCATAGAGTGGACTGGCGTGGACTACTTTTTGTAGTTCCACACCAGAATCCACTCAGGTGCAGCCGGAACTAGCCGTGCTGCGTGTTTTTTAAAAACCTCTTTTTCGAGGTTTTTGAAAAGCACGAAGCGTGCAGCCCCGCGCCGCTCCTTCGCCCGGCTCCGACGCAGATTTGCAGGTGCACGCAAATGTATGCCTGCAGATCTGCCGGGGGGGGGGCTTCCAGCTGGCGAGCTTCTCCGGTCGGTGGAGAGCCTCCACCAACCGGAAGCCGCCATTTGGGACACCGGAGGACTGCGGAGCAGCGAGCTCGCGCTGCTCCGCGTCGTGACGGACTTACCCGGCTGCCGGTAAGCTCCGTTTTTGGGTGTTTTCGCCCGTTCCCCCCCCCACATGTGGAAAGGGCCTCAGTCATAGGCCATTTCCACACTACACTATTATAGTGCTATTATTCCATTTTCAACATCCAATGGAATCCTGAGGTTTGTAATTTACTGAGGCCAAAGATGCCCCTCCCTAAATTGCAAAGCCCAGGATTCCATAGGATGTTGAAAGTAGAATAATAGCGCTATAACAGTACAGTTCGTAAATGGCCATATTTTTCTTTCAAATGTAAATGTGTTATACTCTCATTAACCAAATACACCTAATTACAGGTTGTTACATTACTTGCAATTCATTACTTCCAAGCAAAGCTTCTGAGGAACACGACAAAAATTGGCAAAGCTCTGGGAGTAGACAATAAGATATTGGCACACATTATTGTTTAACATCATTCCCATTTCCTCTGGAGTCACTCTGATCCATAGCCTACCATTATGGATGTAAAATGTTACTATGCCATTATCGAACTGTTTAGAAGGCTAAACTAGGTAAGTTTCTAAATACATTTCCCTCTTTGCAACATTAAATCAATCAATAATATAGCTGTGAAAGAACTTAATACAATTCATATTGTTTCAATGACAGGCCATTTCTACATAATGCAGCACTTTTAACAGCTTTGATGCTTTCAAAAAGATGTGTTTCAAGTGCAAATGTGTATGTACTTACTTAGATGTAGGTCCCAGTAGACATATACAGATTCATGCATTTCTACCCAGAAGTCCCATTTAATTCAACAGGATTTCCTACCATGTAAATATAGACGTACAGGTACCATTTTATCCTATTCCTGAATTTGGGCCATAGTCTTCTCTGTACCCCATCATGCCCCCCATCACCCCAAAATTGGAAATTGAAATTCTGAACTCCCCTGACAAAAATTATTTCTCATTTCAATTTTAAATCAACTCCCCTGTTTTAAGTTAGGGAAGGGGAAAAAAAACAGGTATAAGGCAAAACAATACTTAAATTGCTGGGACTAAAATATTTCCACACCAAATAGTGACCTCCCAGAGACTTCTGGGACTGCAATTAACTATTCTGAAGAGTAAAGGGGGATCCAGGTGATTTAAGAGGCAGCCCATGGGAGCCTGAGACCACACGAGGTTCAGAGGTCATGCTTTCCCCGACTCCAGTGAATACGGTCATAGCCTAATTAATTAATTAAGAGAGATACAGTCCTGGGCAGCTCAACAGCCAATCCAGAAAGAGAGGATTCATTTCCCATGAGTAGAATTTTGTTCATGGGATGTACCCAGTGAAAGTAGGGGGGAGACAATTTGTGCCCATTCCTCCTTTTGCCTGCAGCTTGCTATTCCTGCTCCAGATGGTTAAACGTCCTTTCAGATCAATACAGAAGGTAGTACAGGAGAAATGGTGAAAACTGCTCCCCAAAGCAGGGCTTGAGACAGCGTACAAACCAAAACATAGCACAGGTAAAAGATCAACATCAAAATGGAATTAAGCTATCAACATTTCAAAACAATGTAAAAGATGTTGCTAAAAATTCTAAAAAGCTGTTTAAAAAACACTTCCCCTATGTCTGTATGTATGTGTGTGTGTGTGTCTGTTATACCGTACACCTTTGGCAAGACTGGTTGTTGTTGTTGTTGCTCTACTTTGTGAAGTGCCATGCACACTGATGATGCAATAACCACCCTGGATTACTGACAAAATTGATTATGAAAATGATGATAATCCCTTCCCAGGAAGACTTTGTTGTCCTTTCATTGGCAGGCTAAAAGCTTTTTCTTTAGGCAAACTTTTAAAAAGAGAGAAAAAAAAATAAAGAACATGCTGAGTGCTGTATTGTTTTAATTGTTGTTTTTTAACAATTTCAAAACAAAATGATCTTTTTAACCATTTTTTAAATCGCATTTTATTCTTAACTGAGGTGTAATTGTTTTAATACTGTAAACATTTTAATTCTGTTCTGAGATTCACTTTTTGTACAACTTTAACTGTATTGTTCTTTTAAATTGTGAGCTGCTTTGACTCCCAGTTTTTGGGACTAAAGTAGAGTGTAAACAAATACAATAAGAACAAGAACAACAACAACAGTACAGTAAAATCAGTATAGCACCCTCTTAAAAGCTCTTTCATTAAAAATCGTTAGTGCTCAAAAGCCTATTGGAATAAAATAAGTGTGTGTCTGTCAAAGAAGGACACCAAGGAGGGGCCTCACCGTTTGTGTCATGATGGGACTGAAAGCGGGGCCACTTCCAAGGTTGTCGAGGCCCGGATGGAGCTCCTATGTGGAGATGATGATACCTTCCTTACAGGAAAGACTTTCCTGAAGCTCAGTCCCTTAGAAACAGTACTTCCCTGTGCGGAAGGAACACACTGGATACAAGCCATTGATTTAAAAATCACTTCAATTATTCAGGAAAGCAATTTCTCTTTTTCTAAAAAAGCTATTTTGAATACAATAAACAAGCAGATAGCAGATATCATCACACAAGGGAATTCTGAAAACCTTTTTCCAGAACAGTACTTGCTGAAACACTGAACGTGCGAACACAAAGAAGAACACTCTTACCTTCAGAATTAATGTTTTTGGTCATTTCACTGAAGTTTTGTAAAGAATGATGATAAATAACCAATATTAGTAAAGAGTTAAACTTTTTTTTAAAAAAAAAACCCTAAATATAGAGTTATCTTCTTATTTTACCTCTTTGATTTAGCTCTCTTTTCCTAATTTGCTAACTGACCAATGGAAGCATATATAATCACAAAGAATGCATAAAATGTTCAAATTCTACATATGCCTCCAATATCTGACTGACTAGATGGGTATAATAATCACCATAGTGAGCAGAAATGCTAAAGAAGACACAACCAAGAAAGCATGCAAATTGTTTCTTTGTTACTCAACAGCAACCCTTACAACCAGCATGACAATTCAAAGCAATGTTAGCTGGTGAAAACTATAACCTTTGCAGGCTTTAAATCTTCACACAACTTATTTGTTGTTATGAGCAGTCATGAAGGAGATCTGGGGGACAGGAAGAGAAAAACTACGGTGGGGAAAGTTACAGAAACAGAGCCATGAAAACTCTGTTGAAACTCTTCAATGTCGGATTCGCACCACCACTCCCAGCCCACCATATTTCCTGATGCATCATTGCTCAAATTGTTCTGCAGATGGCTGGTGCTCCTTTGCAGAGAACAAGTAGGGAGTGGATATTTTTCATAGCCCAGGTTTGAAACACATCTATCTCTTTTTGCATCCTGTATCTTGCGGCCGTGTGTGTCAGTTCTAAATTTGGGAATCAATCCCTGCCCTTAATTTGATCAGCGTTAAGATGTTTGCCTAGAAAGCAATTTATCAACAGCAGATTTATAGCTCAATATGGATATCAGCCCACAGCTAAAAGTTTGCAGATCTATACAGCTAAGCACATTAAACAATTCTCCTGGGGAAAGTATAACCAGAAGTGACTCTCATAATTCAGTGTGCACTATGGGAAGAGCTATTACAGCAGCGTCTGCTCACCCTTCTTTAGCGAGGGGGGGAAAACCCAATCCATTTTCAAAAAATGCTGTGCATATCATGAACATAATGAATGAAATCACAAGCCTCCTCATAAACTATCAATGGCCTACAGCATTTTTACAGCTTCCCTGTGAAATCTGTAAGTTGTATTTTTTAAAGCAAAGTGGCTTTTGGAAAAAAAAATTAAATCACAGGTATTGAACAGAAGCACCTTTTACTGACTACATCACTGTTCCAAATAAGTAGAGATTAAACATGTTGTGCAACATTAGAGCCTTTTAAAAAGAAGTTCTTCTTCTTCCTCTTCTTCTTCTTGGAACAGCAGGATTCAATTCACCTCACAGATCCATCACTGTAATATTACCTGAAAGGATTATCCCCTTGTCTGTTTCTCCAGCTCTTACCATACTTTTGGTTACTGTTTCCATCACTCTGAATTAAATACTAAAGGTATGAAAAGAAAAAGTGCTAGACATATTCAAAGGAGAACTCATCTCAAAAGGCCAGATGACTAATAAATGTATTTTGAAGAGAATAGAGTAAGAGAAACACAGCTATAACTAAACAGGGCTCAAACAGTCTGGAACCTACATCTTTTTTAAAAAAAGGTTTAGAGGAAGGACGATGACAAGAACAATGGACTCTATTCTTTCCCCCTCATCTTTGTATTAAATGTTGTATAATACTTAAAAGGTAGAGTTAGCAGAAGGGTTTTCTTTCTGCCAATATCTCAGTATTATTGTTATTCATGACGCTAGTGTGTTTACTGTGTAGCACTGCTTGTGCATTCTTGTATTCATTGACAATTTCATTGTTATCCCTAGCATGAGATGGGAGAAAGAAACTGTGTTGAGTCACAAGCAAGGTTTTATAGTCACAACAGGTGAAAAGGAAGCTAAAAAGACTGCTTTTTCAGAGGGGAAAGGGGAGCTAGAGGAGATTGCCAGGAAACAACCAAAGAAAGGAGACAGTGTTAAAGAGGAATGAGCATCGCTGGCCCTCTAGATGGAGCACTGTCATGCTCCTCAACGTCCATGGCATCTCCTTCAGACTCCCAGAAGGACTTACAAAAGAAGAAAAAAAAACTGAGTCATGGAGGCTTGGAAAGATGGAGCTGAAAACATTAGAACAAGAGAATGATAATGATGCTATAACAATTAGTGTCTGTCAGGTAAAAGATTTTAAGTGTGGAACAGCAAAAAAACAAAAAAAACCCACAGCTATTCATAAGGAAAACAAAGTCAGTAACAAGTTTGGTAGATATGTGTGTAAAATATTCTTTGTTGGTGCTGTTATGTGCCTTCAAGCCATTTCTGATTTATGGTGACCCTAAGGTGAACCTATCAGGGGACTTTCTGGGGCTGAGAGTGTATAACACACCGAAGGTCACCCAGTGGTTTTCCATGGCTGAAAAAGGAATCACAACCTGGTTTCCAGAATTATAGTGCAATGCTAAAACCTCCGCACCATGCTGGCTCTCAGTATTCTTTAATTCATTGCAATAAACCCTTAATAGTACTATACATTTTGTACATACAGAAATATTTCATGTTAGGAATCTATGGAAATAGGAGACTAAGCTTTAAATCCATTTTAACCAGGGTAATTTCTGCTTACTTTAATTCTGTATTGTGGTCCCTTCCAAAGTTCATTACGAGTTTTCTTGTCCAAATCAGTTTTTTTTAAGTATGTGAAGTGTGGTAACTCATTTATTTGAACATTCTACAGTATGCCTTTCATTTAATGTCAGTGTCCTCTCAAATCTAACTACTTGTGTATCTGAGGAGCGGATTTTGTTGGTAGGGGTATAGAAATACACCGTAAATGTGATAGAAATAAATGTTTACACTATTCCTAACATTCAAGCTAAATCTGAAATCCCAGATTTCCATATCCAGCACATACAAACATATCATCACAGCCAGACAGGGACAGCCAGATGCTTCCATATCAGGGGTGCAGCGACTTTGCTCTGGATTTTATTCCATGCTTAAAACGAGTTACCCAAGTCGCTGTACCCTATCTCCATCAGACGTTCAGCCGTTTGGATAAACTCTACAAATTCAGTGATTAAATACAGTTGTGCTTGCACCAGCCAACCCTATTGATTTTAAACATTTCAGCTGAAACTGAGGTTGCTCCACTATTTTTCCTCTTTTTTTAGTGTGTGCATTTCTGCTTAGAACTTTCTGCATACTATCTCTCTGTGTAGCACTTATATAGATATACGGTAAAACACAGTTTAATAAACAAACCAGTAAAAAGGGGAAAGTACTATAGACACAGTTTAATAAACAAGCCAGTAAAAAAGGGAAAGTATTAAATTGCACAAGTAATTCCACCCTGCCATGACTTTAGAATCTGGTCATTTGTGGTAAAGAAAAAGACTTTCCTAATAAATCAGAACACCTTCATTACATTTATGAGCATTCAATGATATTGACAACAGCAGCTGACGTATTCCCTGTTAGTGGAGTGATGAATATTAGGCAGAACTTCAAAGGAGTTATCCCTTTTAGCAGTCCAGGGTATCTGCAGAACTCTCCACCAATGCCACATTTCAAATAAGTTGATTCTTTTTCTATCAGCTTTCTTCACAGTCCAGTTTTCACAACCACACAAAAATTGGAAACACAGTGGCATAGAAAACTTGACTTTGTTATTTTTTACACCTGAGAATCCTACCTAGCTCCTTCACAACTGCCTTCCCAAGCCCTAGTATTCTTCTGTTTTCTTGTCTTCTGATTTCTTGATTGCAGTCTCCATTCTGATTAATGACTGAGTGTGGAAAATCTTTGGCTATCTCAGAAGTCTTCATTGTCTACTTTAAAAGTTAAGTATATCATCTGTGGTCACTATTTTTGTTTTCTTAATGTTCAGCTGTAAAACTGCCTTTCTGCCTTGACTTTCTTCAGTAGCCTGTTAGTAGCACATTATTACCTGCCTATCTTAAATTGTTGATGCTCCTTCCTCCAATTTTTGCACCTCCTTCCTCCCAGTCTAAATCCTGCTATGTATATAATATGTTCAGTATATAACTTAAATAGATAGGATAACAAAATGCAGAATTCCCCCCCATCCATACACTTTTTGGGGGCCAGTCTGGGTTTTAGTACAATCTCTAGAAACTATATTTCAAGTAACATTGTTAATTTGAACTTGTGCTTAACTTCTCCTTGATCATAGGTGCTTTCCCAAAACTGCATATTCATTTCTTTTTAGTGATTCTGTTTAAATTAACCTCCAGAGGTACCAAAGTCAAGATCATACAGCTTTCAACACTGTTATTAAGAACAGCTTGATGCAATCTGCAGTCTAACCAATTTGCTAAGAAGTCACACTCAAAAGATGAATGGTTCACTTCTTGATAGCACCATTCTATATTGGGACATATGGTTGAAAACTGCACAGAAGGCAGTTTCAACAGATATTGGAACAACTGTTCAAACTCCAAACCATCATTCTATATAATTTTCTGTGGAATATAATTTGAATAAAATACTGCAAACAGGAAGAAAAACTATTCCCTAAGCAACTCCACTGAGGTTACTGAGGGAAGATGGAATCTATCCCTCTTTTCCGAAGAAAAAACAGAGACAAAAATTTCACAATAAGGCAAAGAGATATACACTAGAATTCTGACCTAAGTTTCTGGCTGCAGGGCTGCTACCTCGTAATATATTATTTATAAGATATAGCTCATGCTACACTCTCAGGACTTCGTAAGAGGTTGCCTACACATACATAAAAGTACATCAAAATATGATAAGCAAACAGTGGTTCAGAACACAAATAACTGGAGTAAGAACGACCTAAAAAAACAAAAAGCTATGCCATTCCCTTCAAAAGGCAGATATTCTTCTGCTTAATGGAATACATCCTTCATTTAACTTTCAGGTTCTAAAATTCTCTTCATTGCAGTTATCAGAGGCGATGCTATGGTCATCATCATTAAACCATAACTTTAACAAATGCATCCTCTCTACGCAAGCTATATTTCTTGCCAATCCACGCCTATATAATTATAATTATTTACTCTGAACTTGCACTTAATCAGCATTCCATAGCGGTTCATTTTTTAAAAACTCCTACATAGAATTATTTTGTTTGCATTTAACTTTGTATCTTGATGTTCACATTCTGGGCCCGTTATTTTTTTAAAAAAATGATGAAAAGTACATCCTTTTCCGAGAAGAAATACCCACTTTTTGCTGATGGGTGTACCACAGCAAGGAAAAATTGTATAAGGAGTTTTAAGTTTCACATACAGTACTACCATTAAAAGCAATTACTAGACTTAATGGAACACTGGCCTTGCATAATTTTGACACCTCCCTAAAATGGTAAAATTAGTCATTCCATAAAACCATTAAACCTTCCTATATCAGTTGTCCTATCTGATTTTCAAATTCTCTGTTCTTATGGTCAACTGAAAGGATCATATTTCACTTATTCACCATACCACATCCTTCCAAGTGCTTAAAAGCTAGGTGTTTTGGATGTTTTTCTTGTATGTTTCTTCAAGGATTATATGTATACAACATGTGGTAACAAGCTCAGTATGTCACACATTCAAGTCAGGTATAGGACTGTCACACTTTTTCTAAACAATTCTAACCCACCACTCTGTCTGCTTTGATCAATGAGACTACGTCTGTTATTCTGGGACTGTAAAATTACGGACCGGCATTGTCAGTCCCACGCACAGACAAATGGAAGCCATCCTCTAATGAAATGTCAAAGGAGTTGGGTATGTTTATCTTGAAAGGCAAGATATGACATTTTCAAATATTTGAGGAGCTGGCAGATACTGGCGCAAAATTGTTTCCAGTTGCTCCGGAGGTTAGAACCTGAAATAATAGGTTCAAATTAATAGAAAATGTAGTTAAACATTAGGAATATGTTCCTTACACAGTGGAACAGATTGACCTGTACGGTGGTAGCTGTCACTGCATTAGAATTTTCTTTAAGTAGAGACTAAATGGCCACTTGTACCCAGCAGAGGGTTCAATTAAATGATCTTTGAGGTCCCTTCAAACTCTAAAATTCTATTATTTTAATTTACAAAAACCTCATTCACATTAAAAGCTTGCTAACATACTTGTTCCAAGTGGTATTTGGAGAAATGCTAGCCATGCCACCACCAGGATTCCATTCATGCATACACAGGTATTACAGTTATAGTTTTTTAAAAATAATATTCATAGTAGCGTATAAATAATGAAGCTTGGCCTGTAAACTCAAATGTCCCAAAAGCTAATCCTTATCAAAGGTATTAATGAGGCCAAGGTGGTATTGATTTGTGAAACTGAACTTCTAAGAATATGACTGACTACCTTATCTTTGGCATGACAGGTTTTCATTAAATTCCCTAGGGCAAAGAAACACACAGATCTGGTTTACTACCTGCCACACCAAGTAGCAGCTGCACAACATCTATGCACATGAGGGTAGTCCACATGAGTAAAACTATGCTGGTCCACATAAGGCTGTGCTGCTGGCCTCTGGAGCTTTCTGAGACCATGACATCCATAAATCAACTGGAAATGCTAGCAGGCAGAAAATGCCAGCATGTCAATCTCTACATGAATAGGCTCCCTTGAGAACTGGGAGCCTATGAAATCTAGGTCCTAAGAAAGTTCGTATGTGTAGGCCTTTCTGCCACAAATACTCACACCTAATATGTGCCCATTTGAGCCAGAAAAGGCAGCATAACATTTTGAGCAGGGGCAATTACGTAGCTCCACTGCTCCTTTAGTTGTGTGGCTCATCTCTACATACATTGGTGCTACTCAAAGTAGTGGCCCATAGTCCAATGCAGGTCCACAAGCCAATGACTGCCAGCCAGCACCAAGTTAAAGCAAGCAAGCAAGGTGAGCCACATTGTTTGGGGGGAAAACCCTGCTGTTCCCCATGTCAGATGGTTTAAGGAGGAGAGAAAGAGTTTTCACAATATTAAATGCACAGAGAGAATGGGAGGGGAAAACGGAGAGAAAAGAAGGGCAACTAGCAGACACAAAGTTATACCATTAAATTCATAGAAATAATATGGACTTGAAAAATGTGCTCATCAATGACAGTATCCTATACTATATCTTTCTTTATTCTCAGGTTGTCCTTAACAAATTACTAGAAACTGAGAACAAGCAAACGAAGCAGAGCATTTCATAAATAAGCCCCCTGACTATGCTCTTCTATTCCAATTGTTAATTTGCATATGTCAATAACTATATATATATAAAAAACCCAACTTGAGTCAGTACAACACAACTATCTTGAACATAATTTTAAAACAAAATATAATACAACTATCTCGAATACTGGCCACTACCACAGAGTGTGTTGGGATTAACAGATACCTGGATGGATGGACGGACGGACAGACAGACAGATAGACAGACAGACAGACAGACACCATTTGTTCCTATATTTTTCCTTAAATACACTTTATTTCAATGGATGATGAACATCTCTCTTTTCTAAGCATCAATAAATAGGCCTGCTTACTCATCCACATTGGGTCCTTATATTTTAACTTTTCCTCTTCTGTTGACTTTCTGCCTTTTGATTCTTCACCAACATAAGATTCACCTCAATAATTTTTATCTGCTAACTAAGGAAGTTCAGTATTTAATCAAAGCTGTTGCTTCTTTTTCTTCTCCTTCTTTCTTCTAAAATTGTTTTGTAGAGTATCCCCTGGAAACTACAAAGATGTAGCACACAGTGTTCCCTACAATCTGGTGGCAAGGGGGAAATTAGAGGTATCAGGTTATTTCACTGAACACAATGAGGTATCACATGATGGCCGTGAAAATTTTTGTGGTTGAGAAGAATAGCACAATGACAACAGAATATCTTAATCCTAAATCTACATCAGTTTTTGAATCTTTTTGATGAACTATTTCTGCATCCCCTTGAACTGAAATTACCACAATTTGCAGCATAAGGTTTTATAATTTCAGTAAAAACAAGCAATTGCTGTGGGGGTTTTTTTGTTTTTTCTTTTGGTGCTTTCCTTTTAAACTGTGCCATACCAAAACACAGTGTTACATTCTTCTTTGACAAGTGCTATGGGAACCTAATTAAATTAAGTTACTGAACTGTATCAACAAACTGTGGCTTTAATTCCTTCAACTTAATACCATAAAATGTGGGCCATAAATTTTACCATGTTTACAATGAAACCATGAAAAGTCACAGCTAAACTACATAATGGGGTCTGTTAACACAGTAATAGAAGGCTGCTAACTTTAAACAGTGAGACTTTTTTATCGTTATCCAGTTTTCAAGCAAATATTCTCTGTGAATCCCTCCTCCAACATGGTTTATTAAGGTCACTACCCTTGCACACAAAATTCCTTAATCTGAGTACAATGAAAGCCTTAATTCATTGAACTGGTGATTTATGATGACAGTTGAAAGGCATATGGCAATATTAAACACTCTTCCTAATGCTCTGGCTGTCCTTGGTGCTATTTTTTCACATCACAGAATTCCTGCCCACCTGAAGTCACAGGGGAAAGTTTCAAGCATATAGTGAATGGTTAGCAAAGCAGATACTACCTAAAGTTGGAAGACAGAAAGTATCACCTGTAAAGTACCATGAAAACACATAAAAAGTTGCCTTGGCGAGAACTTCACAGGATGCTTTTAAAAATCTTTACACATTTTCTGGACATCAAAAGCATAAAGGTAAGGAATCACTTATCTACTTACTTAGAAAAGGTTATGTTGAAATACTATAGCTGAAATAAATTTTCAGCATGTCTTTAAAGAGCTGAAATTCTACAGGCAGTTTTAAAATAATGACAGATACTGGTATTATTTTTTTAAAAGGTCACCTTTAAGTTGCCTTAATAGCAGAGTTGATACAGAATGAAGAAAGGTTCTTTCTGACTCACTCCCTCACCCCCATTCACTCCCGTCCCACACAGTTTGATTCAAACTGATACCAGCAAAAATCTTAGCATGGAAAATAAGGGGTCTTTGAACCACTTATCTCTAAAAGGGGAGCCAATGCTTATTGCAGTTTCTAATTTTGTGTGAGAATCAACAAGACAAGGGAATAGGTACTCACATCCAAAATTTGTTCATACTGCTTTAATCAAGTCTATTTATTTTCATTTATTTGTGCATTGCCATTTTAGAAATTTTAGTCCCAACAGCTGACCCTGAAACCATACAACTGCTTCATCCCCTGGTGGTACTTATTTGGAACACTAGGAACTCTCCCCGCCCCCCCCCCCGCCCCCATCAGTTAATTTCACTATTTTGAACGTTTATTTCAAAGCATTATCTGCCTGGGAGAAAGGCCCAGTTCTCACAAGACATCTGTAATATATCCTAAATGTAGGCTCTAATCCAAAGATGGTTTTCTGCTAGAAAAAAGCACAGTCCACTCTAAAGAGTTCAGAAAACATATCCAGGGGTAGCCAGGTTGACCATATAGAAAGCTTTTGAAGCTCCACTGGCTTCTTCATCAGGCAAATAGGTTAAAAATCACATACAAATGACTCTAATATTGTCATTTTTTTCTTTCCCTGCATGAGTTTTAAAAACTTTGCCTGATGTAAGAAGCCAGTGGAGCTTCGAAAGGTTGCATGATGGATTTTGAGCATTTTTGGTTGGCCCAATAAAAGTATCATTGTTTTGTGGATTTTGGATGTTGCTGCATTTTGCTGTATTGCCAACACGGCTACCCTTGGATGTGTTTTCTGGATCAGCACATTTAAGCTGCAACTTAAGACAGCACATTTAAGCTGCAACACAAGAATCCTAAATAAGAGGGAGCCAAGAGACTAAGACTTAACTCTTTGGGGTTTCTACCTCCAAAGATATAACTTTTTTCATTGGAACTGCATTTGATGGGTCCAGATGCAACAGTACAGAGGCACATTCAGTGTTCTCTGCCTCAGAAAGAAACAGCCTGGATCTCAAGGGGTGTTATTTTTTCAGTTGCTTACTGCAGTTGAAATGAAATTGGATTTTACAACTCTTGTCAACATGGCAAAAGTCAGAAGTGACGTCTGCCAGCACTGATATCTCTCCCGACCATCTCAACTAACAACAAAAACAACATATTGACAAAATATGGGCCTGTCACTCTAACATCATCATTTTTTCTTCTTTTCTTGGACGATTTTTAACACTTTTTCCTGCTGAACAAGCCAGTGGAGCTTCAAAAGCTTGCATGATGTATTTTGGGGCTTTTTGGTCATCTCAAAAAAAGTATCACTGTTTTGTGGATTTTAATTGTCTAAAAAGGGTTGTTTCTGGTCTAGTGGGATGGTGCTGCATGAAAGAAGTGTCCCCTAAACTAGAAAAAGTTACTGGCTTGCATGCGCTTGTTACAGCACACAAGAATTTATATGCCACACACTTGTATTTTTTCCCCTCATTGTGTCTTTTTCATCATTTATTGCAGTCTGCAGTACATGGAGGTGCTCCATTGCAAAATCTCTTCCAACTAGATTGCGCTAATTCTTCATGGGACAGTAGTCATACATTCTCCTCTTTCCCCTCGCATTTCATAGACTCATAGAGCTCAAACGGGCCACAAGGGCCATCTAATCCAATCTTCTGCCATACAGGAATGCACAACGCAAGCATTCCTAAAAGATGCCCACCCAACCTTTATTTAAAACCCTCCAAAGAGAGTTCTGAAGAAATTCTTTGTATGCAAGCTGTAACATGTTGCCTGAAGTTCTACTCACCCTACTGTCATAAAAATTCTGTTGACAACAAAAAAAGGCCCGCAGTGAATAAATGAAAGCAAAGTTTGCAAAGTAATAGATGCCAATTGTTCATGAAATGAACAGTTTAATTGCACATATTGCTTATTAATATCACTAGTTAAATGAATTAATAAACTCTTCCAAATCCATCCACTAAGCCACAGCTGGTGTTTTATTGGCACAAGTGAATAAGGAAAAAAAAAAGCCAGAGGAAGAAAAGACAGAATATGCTCAAAAGGCACAGAATGGATGCATTATGCATTCCTGGGGAAGCAAACACATAGAGGGCATTATGCCCTCAATCCATTCTGTTTCCCTCCCTCAAAAAAAAATCTATTTGGATGACAAGTGCCAATATAACATATAGACTTTGTAGGGTCCCTTGGCTAAGACTATCACCAGAACAGAAACCAGAGGGCATGGAATTAATAATCACCTCATCAGATATCTCTGCTGTTCTTTTTTATAGCCTGTTGACAGAAATGAAATGGCAGCTGAGCCTATTCCTTCACCCTCATGTATTTCCCCAATTCATCAGCCTCAATTGGGTGACCATTGTAACTGATACTAGGACATTCCACTGATACTATACAGGGCAAGTGAGTGGATGAAAGGATTCTCTTCCTTCGCTATCTTGGGAAGCAGTATCTCCTACTGCCTAAACTACAGCAGCAGTTCCACCATGGCCAAATCCAGTTGAAAGTCTTGTTGTGGACATCTGAAGTCCTAAACTAGTGCTGTTCACCCTTGGTCCTCTGAATGTTTGGGACCTCAACTCCCAGGAGCCCAGATAGTGAGGTCTATGATGAGAAATTCTGGGTTTCTGAATGATAAAAGACCAAGGAACATTGTCCTAAACAACATGACTTCCAAGCACCTGAGAGTACTTCACCTCATACCAGTGGCCATGACCAACATAAAATGCCTTGTCGTGACAATAGTAACGGATAGGAAGGTGGTCGCATGGAAGTGTGTTTTCTGTAGGGGCTTTCTTTTAATAGAACTCCATCCAAGGTGATTTTAGCTCATGCCCTCTCAGCCAACTATTTAAATAAAGGCTAAATACAGAACTATTTGTTAATGTGTTTTCAACATGTAGCATGCTTAAGTTTACTCCTAGAAAGACTAATCATTGCTGCTTTATTGTATTTTAATATAGGTTTTATGATCTCAAGGTTCATATCTTAATCTCTGGATTGGTTGGTTATTTTGCATTGTAAATTGCACTAAGCTCCAAAATTTTAACAGAATGACAGGATGAAAGAACATTAAACAGACAAATAAATGAGTGTGCATGCTGTGTATTGTCTAGAGGAGAGGTGGGGTAACATGTCATCCTCCAGATGTTGATATCCAGCTCCATTAAGCTTAGCCAGCAAAGCTATGTAGTCCAAAACATCTGGAGGACACCAGATCAGGAAAGGCTGTTCTAAGCAGAATCTCTGGGAAATTACCTAGAATTTGGCTCCACTGATTTGTCATGCAATTGATTTAGATATGAACCTAGTCCATATCATAATTCAGCAAAGGGAACTCTGTGTAATCCACTATCCAATTGCAGTTAGCCAGGGTTCTTTCAAATAAGACAGTGGAACTTCCATTCATGGCTATATTTGCATTTTTCCCCATACAAAAACAAACAACAAATAATTTATAACAATTATTTACTTGGTGTGTTTCAATTAAATTATATAAAAACACTTAACAATACAATACACTCTTACGTTTTAACATAAATATAACATTCAAAGAACAAGTTCTTGAGATGAATCTCACAGTTCTTCTCACAATGGTGGTGTCTTCTATGTTCCTCTTGAATTACTCTAATATTTTAAAATGAATGAGTTCTATTCCCTCCAGAAGCAGTCCTTAAGTCCCTTAAGATGTCCTTAAGTCCTTAAGATGACAACCTTCTGAGGGAAATCAATTTACTGAGCATGCATGTTTGCTGTTACTGTAGAGAAAAGGGGGCAATTGATCTGCCCTCATTTGGGAGCACACTGGTAATGATTTATAGCATGCTCCAGTTATACCAGTTATGGGTTACATATGCACTCAGGCCTTGAAAGTACAGATATCCACACCAAAACATTAATTTCCCAGGAGCAAGACCAATAGCATCTCCAGGAATGGTATGAAAAACGCTATCAAGAGTAGATGTGGAATTACAAGAATCACTCAGTAAGGGACAGCATATATCCACCAAAATGTTTTTTTTTAATTATTTGGAACAGCAGGAAGCAGCAGAAGGGTGAACAATCAAAGAACTAGCACTGTTTGGAAAATTTCACACAGATCTTCCCCTCCTTTTCCTTGAGTCAGAGTTCCCATGAGCTGAACGTAACATCATTCTGCAGACGAATCTCTGATGACTATATTTTCATTCAGGGGTAGCACACTTTCTCTTTCACTAAACCCTCATAAAAGATATAACATATTCTATGAACAGGAAACCTTCAATAGAAGGAATTGAAAACTTTACAGGGAAGGTCATCAGCTGAAGTAATTTAGCATAGCCTCAATGATTTCCGGGAATTTCAACTTTATGCCACTTCGGATTTGGCTCATAAAATTGAAGAGAAGTTCCCACAGGAGCCCCCCCCCCCCGGGATCATAAACATCCACTATGCTGTCAAATATGTTCAAGCCACACCAAGGTAAAGCCAAGCTTGAGGAACCAAATATTGCTCCGAGCACCTATCTGATAATATATTCGATATCTACACAAAATAAGGCTCCTGCTTGCTTGCTTCCTCCCTCTCTAGCAAGCAGATCCTGTAGCAGGAGCTTAAAAAAATTCTGGCTCAGATCCACAGATGCCTTCTAAAATAAAACATATTTTGCTCACAGGGATACAGCACAAGAAAAATGACTGAATATCTTTTTAAAAAACTGTTTCTGTTTGTGCCAACTCTGGTGAAAGGGCTTGCAAACTCTTACAAAGATTTTGTGAAAGCTGTCTCCTCATTTATACAGCTTACCAGAGTTTATACTCTGTATTCTCTTTATTTATAGCTTTTGTCCTGACACAAAATCCATGGAAACCCTGGCCTTTCAAAAATGCTTTTCAACTGCTCTCCCTTGCAGTGGGAGCAGCTAAACACTGGGCCTCCACTGCATCATTGGTTCAGAAGGTTGTCTTGCAGCCAGCAACTCCCCTTTTCTAATTTTCTCCCCCTCCCTACAAGAGAAAGAAGCCAAGAACAAACCCTGGATCCCTTCTCTAGTTTGTTGGGAAGGAACAAACCAGTGCAAAGAAGCTGCCTGCTGGCAGCTGACATAACAAAGAAGTGGTTTCTTAGCCTAGGGGTTAAATTGTGCCCCCTTCCCAACCACCAGTGCAGCCAACCTTGCCCTCTCTTCATCTCCTTAGTTTATATACACATGTGTATATATGCACACACATATAGGATATAAGCTCACAGTGTTTTGTTCCAAAAAGGTTATATGGATAAGTAATTGCCAAGTCACTATGTGAGTGCTCATCATTTCATCAGAATTATCCCTTTGTGCCACTGGGGATAAAGACGATAACTGATGAACATTTATGGCATTCATCTTACCAAGAACTTCTTTGAAATATTCCCCTCAATAAAAAAAGGCAGTTCTGAAGATTTCCAATTCAAGCAGCTTCGCTGTTGCTAGAGTTAAAAAAAAAAAACCAGAACAAGGCACAGTTAACTTGATAGCCTGAAAGAATGTGGTTTATAGCTTTGCCTTCAAGTCACCTGTTAGCTTATGGCAACCCCAAGAATTTCATAGGGTTTTCTTAGGCAAGCAACACTCAGAGGTGAGTTTACTATATATACGAACAATTTTGACACATAATATGCAGTTGGTTAATGTACTGTCAACAGAACTACTTTACAGTGAGTTTCGTCTCTCTTATCAAAGCCCCGATCCCAACACATTCATAACTTCACTGAATAATACGAAAGAGATTTAACAATAGAAGTGCTTTACAAGTCTACCCAAATGTTAGGATCCTTGGTAGAGGGCTTTCTCTTGATTCCTCCTTTATCACAGGCACATTTGTTGAAGAGACAGCACAGAGTCTTTTCAATGATTGCTTAGAGGCTGTAGAACTCCCTTCCACAAGCAGTTCAATTACCTCTCTCTCTGTTTTCTTCTTGGCAGCAGGCAAGAAGACCTGTTTATTTAAGCAAGCCTCTGGCTCTTAATTCACGTGGCACAAGGGTTTTTAAAATCTGCTTTAACTTGCTGTATTTAACAGAATTATTTAATTGTTTTTAATTTTTGTTTTAATTCTTTGTAAGCAGCTTTAAATCCCATGTTGGGAGAAAGATGAGACAACAGTCCTTTAACAATCTCTTATTAAGGTGAGGCTCCAAAGAGAGCTGGTGTTATTCATACAATGGTGTGCTTTTTAAAAATGTAAATAGCAATCGCAGGAAACCTGATCCGGGCCAGAACTATGTCATGGATGGATGGAGAACTTGAACTCTTTGCTCCCAGCATAGTTCCAAGTAGGATCCCACTCCTCAATGTGAATTTAAAAAAGTTAAAAATTCACATTGGGAAAAAAAAAAAAGAATAACCAGCAGCCATAGGGACTAGGCTGCTAGACTAAGAACAGAGTAAAGAAAAAACCTCCATACCCCTCTCCACAACATTGTCCCAATCCATATTGGGAGTCCCTGTAGTTGTGAAGAGAGCATTTCCCTATGGTATCAGTGGAACTTGCTATGGAGAGGCAAACACAGAAGTATTGCAGAACCTGAAAACAGACTGGGGAGGGTTAATTAACATAGGCGCTGTACTATTCACCACAGCACTGCATTTCAGAAGAGAAAAACACACAACAACTCTCCTGCAAAACACTGGGAAAGAGCAGACAATCTAAGTTCCTCATTCTTCTGGTTGGGGAGGACAGGAAGGAGAAGCTTGCTTCTGGATAGTAAGATCACTTTGCTGTATAAACCTGCTGCCTGAGACCATACTTTTGGTCCTGCTCTCAGGAAGGGTAAAAAATGCTACCAGCCTAAAGAAAACTCTGGCCTGGGAAATAATGCCCTATTTGAAACACCCTGACATACAATCAGCTGTGAAGAATTTCTGCTTCTATCAGGTGAGTGAGTTTTCTTTGCTATAAAACAACTATCCCATCCATTAATCATCCTTTATTCTTCTTCTGCACCAAAGGCTTTAGCTCATCCCAACCACCTGCACCTCTTTTTTTAGTGTGGTGGCGATGGTCATCAGGAGTCCCGTTTTATATGGAACAACATGGCTTTGGGGACTTAAAATTGGATTCCCACATCAGAGTGATACGGAATATCCATCAGCTGAGCTCCCAACAGACCAAACTGCAAGAATTTGGTATGCACAGAGCATCAGGTCGTACAACGCAAATGCCAGGGGCTGTCTGCTGCATTACAACTGGCATGGCACCTCTCTTCCTTCTTTCTGTCCAGCTGAACTAATAGCAAGCACTTCATGATAGTTAGCTCGCCACTGCAAAATCTGTATGGGTTAGGGGAATCCCGTAAGATCTGAAATCTTACAGAAGCCTTGGGATCTCACAAGAGCCTCTCCTCTTAAAAGCCTGCTTCATGCGTCCTGCATTGCTATCCAGAAAACCTGGTAACCCTCGTAGTGGTCTATTACAAGCTTGTATTAACTTTAATGCAGGAAAACAAGTAACAATAACTGTATAACTGTTTTGGCTCTCAAAAGTAGAAACTGCTGCTCACATCAAGGTAAGATGAAGCCACACAACGTCACACATGCAGACAGCCCAAGCCATTGTGGCTATCCGTATCTACTATATAAAAGTCAAAGTTTGTGAGTTTGTCTGTTTGTCTGCGTCAGGCAGGCGACGACCTCATAGGATTGGCTGTGTGACATGAGAAGACCTCATAGGATTGGCTGGCTGTGAAGATTCTATGGAATCCTGGGGTTGACAGTTTAGGGAGGGGCCTTTAGAATTCTCAACCCAGAGCTCTTGGGCCTCAGGCCAGTTGCTATGGAGATGAGGCCTACCATCCATAAGGATGCCAGAAAACATTTGGGAGGCATATGTGAGAAAAATTAATGCGACATACACAACATAGCTACAAGGTCTTCTCGCCTCACACAGTAGATTGTAACGGTTCCATACGTGAGGAGTCTTAAAGTTGAAATTCAAAACAAAAAATGCTTCCAGGAAAATGTAAAGCCATTGCACAAATTCATCAGAAAGCAAAAAAAATCAACATCCCAGACAACACAACGTACATCAACGTCCCAGACAACACAGATTGGATTGGGGACTATGGGGAAAAGTTACAGGTACTGGAATAGGCCGGTTGCTATGGAGACGATGCCTTGCAGCAAGGAGGAGGACAGTGTATTCCTGCAAGAACCCAACCTCTGAATGTTAACAACTACGAATACAGATTGGATTGGGGAATACGAGGATAAGTTACAGGTACAGGAATAGGCCAGCTGCCATGGAGATGAGGCCTAGCACCAAGGAGGAGGACAGTGTATTCTCTCAGGAACCCAACCTCTGAGTGTTAACAACTCTGAATAAAGACTGGATTGGGGAATATGGGGGAAATTTACAGGTACAGGAATAGGCCGGTTGCTATGGACATGAGGCCTGGTAGCAAGGAGGAGGACAGTGTACTCCCTCAGGAACCCAAACTGTGTACGTAAATAACTCTGAATGCAGATTGCATTGGGAAATATGGAGCAAAGTTACAAGAAACAGAGAAGACAGTTTGATGAATTCTTAAGAGGAAAATAAAAACCCCGGGCCACACTGGGTAAATATGCTCTTGTGTAAATAACTGGAAACTGCTAGCCAGAGGATCATGAATACCATCAAAGGATCCTGAAGACAACAGGTACAGTATGTTCCAAACACATCTTCTCAGTGGCATCAGGTGACCATGTGTCATTTACCTGCAGCAAGTAAACAGCCAGATAAAAGGTGAGCATTATGCAGCTCAAATAGAACCTCAACCTTTTTGAGGTTCTCTGCCAGAACTGTTGCCTTTACCGATGCCTTTAAACTTTATCATTGCAATGGTGAAGCAAATCCTCCAAGATTTTTTTCTAAAACAAGCTGCATTGAGAGCCTTGTTTTAAAGTCAAATAGTGCTCACAGAAGCATGCCTTAGATCAGGGCTCTCCAAACAGTGTGCCACGACATGTTAGTGTGTCGCCTGAAATATGTAGGTGTGTTGCCTACAATCTTGCAAATGTATGTTATTATTTATAAATCATATATTTTTACAAATATATGAAAGGTCTTCTCATGAGATATGCTGTGTCTCCATACATTTTGTCATTACAATTTATGTATGTGTCTGTATCTTTTATAAGGGGTTAGTTTAACCTTCAGTCTGCTAGTAAAACTGAAATCACTGTGTTGCGAAATGATGCATGTATAAAAAGTGTGCCACCGACATGAAAAGTTTGGAAAGCACTGCCTTAGATGCTATTCAGATTATTTAAAAAAATGAGTTTGCACTATCCACCCACCTGTTTTAAAAGGAAACGTGGAACAACTGCCCCATTGCAAACGTTAGTATTGGAGTAAGATACAATCCCCCGCGCATTCAGCTGGGAAGGCAAAGCGGCACCCTAATCCTGTGGAATTGCCCACTTGGACTACAGCATGTTCATGCAAACGGTGGAGAGCTCATTATCATCTGATTTGGCTCTTTAAGTTAATCAGAAGTGTGATTGCCACACTAATTAGACAGTCTGTAACAGTGTCTCCTAGCATAAGACTAGACTGCCACTTATATAAAGCTCTAGTGGTGGGAAAAGTTTTCAAAAGAGGGGTGATCTAAAATGCAAAGAGGCTAACTTAAATACTGAAAGGAGGCAAGCCCTGCTTTCAGAATCTGAGTTGCTGGATTTGTGCCCACTGCCACCATTTGAATCTGGAACTCATGGGCATCAGAGGCATCTACTACAGCATCAAAAGTCAGATACCTCTACCCAGCCAAGAAGATTAACCTACCTGCCATTGGGATTGGCAAGGTTGTCAACACTCATAATGCCACTCATGTCCAAAGTTTTAGGCTACAAAAATTGTGTGCCACCCAGAATACTTCCTGTGGGAAGCCTCTAGACCCAGGTGTCTTTTCTAGCACTCTTTTGCCACCTGAAGTTTCCGGCTACGCCTAGCAGCCAATAACGCATACCTGAGGTTGCAGGATCTCAGTGGTCACGCATGGCGCAAAAGACTTTTTTTTAAAGAACAAATGCATTTTTATTGTTAAAATTTAAATAGAGGGAAGCAGATTTTGCTTTAATAATTATACTATACAACAGAGGGAGATTCAAATTAATTTGTTGTCGGTTTGCACTCCTAGGACAGAAGAGGTTTTTGCAACCCTTTGGCAGTTCTGCAAATTCTGCCTGTTGGTTTCTATACACTTGCAGTCTCCCACTTGTTTGCTCCTTGAGATCGTGATCCTTCTATCTCATAATCATCATCTTCTCCCTCCTCCTCCACTTTCTCATTTGATAAAAAGTCTTTCATTTTTATGATCAAGATGACTGATCCAATAATGACGGGTAGGAAAAGGAGGAACTGCAACAAGAGAGAATGATGCAACAGCAGAAGAAACTGTCATTGCAATAGGGGCTGGGCCCCTCCTGACTGCACCGGAGAAGAGAAAGGAGGAATCGGGGGTGGCACTGACAGCACCTACCGAAGTGGTTCCCCTATTGTATTTGAACATCATAAAATTACTCCCACAGTCAGGAACTGGCTTCTGACAAGAGACTTCCCTTAAGAGTGTCCTGGGCTTCTTGCCTTTTCCAAATAAGTAATGGAAAACCTATTCTTCAGCTGCTGAGTGCCCTGACATTCCCTGTGGCTGCTTACATCCAAAGAGTTGTATCAAGCCCAAGAACTCACCTGTACAAGTCTATCTAGGTATCACCCAAAGAAAAATCAATCTGTGATAACAATAGTAGCTTTCAGTACAATAACAGATATCTTGAAAAATAAGATGTCATATAAAGCAGTGCTAGAACTAAGACATTAAGGATACCCAGATGGCTTGTATTTAGCCTGAAGTAACACTTTGAGCTACTAAGTCAACTAAATGCACACTGCTTGTTTTATGCCAACCACCAGCTTTCATATAAGAGCCTGGAGTGGCACAACTACCTTCCGAACAAGACGGAGCCCCCCAAGGGCTCCAGCAAATTCTGTACTGCCAAACAGAGTACCCAAAGCAGATGACAAGCACTGCACTGAAATATAAAGGGTTGCTGGAAGAATTTTCTAGAACGCTACCCCAGGAGGCCTTTTATAAATTGTGAGATGAAGAGCTCCTTCAACTCTAAATTTCCCTCGGTGGTTATCTGTTGCTGTATTAGCAAAACCTGTGAACTGAAAACACTGCCGTGTTGCTGTGCATATTATTATAACTTCTGTTTCCATTCTAATAAAATATATTTTGCATAAACAAAATTCTTTTAAAAACCCTTTCAGACACATCTGGGAAGTGATTTCAACACCCTTCTCACTAAATGATTTACCACATAGCAGAAGTGAAGAATTCAGCATTGGGCACCTAATTCAGCTGGGCACCTCCTACAGCCAAAAATGTATAAGGAGAAACAAATAAAATAAAATAATAAAATAAAGTATCACATAGCGCCTAAACACCAACAATGGAGATCAATTGCAGTTGGTTACGGGAGGCTCCTATGTTCAAAACTGGTAAATCAATTTTTACTACCTTTCCTGCTCCCAGCAACTACAGATATTACTTTGAGTAAAAGATACTACCATCATATCACAGCCTGGTTGTGACTGTCACATTTTCTGATCATCTCCACTTTGAGTCCAGAGACCTTTCATCTCAGCAAAACAACATCCAGGTTATATGACCACAAAATCTATCTTTCTTGCCTTTTCTTTTTATAACATCATCCTGCCTGATGAAGAGATCTGAAGATCTCAAAAGCTTGTGTACCTCTCTGTGGGTCTGGGGGGCCTGACTGTAATTGAATATGGCAAACATAATCACACAAAAATTTATATATTATATTAGACATATATGGGTTGACCCCAAAGTTCCACGTATCTAGCAAGATGCCAACGCAGGTCGTGACTGTAACACACTTCTGCCTGTGCTGCTTAGTTGTACTGCAATCTTTGGATGCAAATGCTAAATCCCTAAATAAAAAATATAAAAGAGAAGCAAATGCAAGAGAGAAATCACACTACAGAGAATTTACCCTTTTGTTTTCCTTCCTAACACACAACTGAAAATACCACTATCTTACTCAGAGTGAAAAAGGCTTCCTCTTTAGCGCTGGCAATTGCAGCTCCTCTCTAGGTCCAGCTCTCCCTCTCCTTCTGAGCTCATAAGGGGTACACTTGCACATATTTTGATGCATTTTTTGGTTTGACCTTATTCAAATACTGTCCCGATGTGGTTGTTGGAACTTTTCTTACAGCCATCGCAGCTACCTCTGTCATTACTGTACCATAAGCATGCACGAGCAAATGGCCATATAAACAAATGAAAACTGGGCTGGTTTCTAAGTAGTTAATTGTTTCTTAGGCAGCACAATGTTGACGCTCAAATGTGGAGTTCACTTGCCCGGCGCAATAAGCCAATCACCACACCAAGGTAGGGATCACAACAGGAACAGCTTTATTTTGTCTGCACAACTGGATGCGATCTGGTGACGGCTCACAGAGCAGGTTCCAACTTATACAGCTCTTTTATAATTTTTCCGCAAAGCTTCTAGCAACTTCTCTTGACTCTGATTGGTCCTCTGTCCTACATAACCTTTTGTTACAGCGTGCAGGCCTGCATCATCGAGCCCCTATAGGCCAGCTTGCACCAGTTCTTTCTGTATTTCTTTCTTCACTCTGGTGTTACAGGGCATTCAAGTTGACTCCCCCTTCTCTTTTCTTTGCATTTCCTTCTGTCACGTCATCAACAACAATATTAAACTTGCTTGCTCTTCCTGCTTCCAGCAAGCCAAGGAATCACTTTGAGTAAAACTTAGTGTTACTGCATCAGTTACCATTACACCCCCTGATAACTCTATTGAAAAGCTCACTAGGAAGTTGAAACTCAGGTACTGGCCTAGTTCCATACCATCAAATTTATATTTGTCTGCCTTCTTTCAGTGCATAAGCAGTGACATGAACAAAGAGGAGGTACAATAACTACTCCATATTTGCTCACTCTCTCTCAGTTTGGGAGGAGGTACTGGAAAGTGACAGTTTATAAATTACAAGAAACATTTCTTCCTATCCTTTAATTTCTTCCACAAGCTTTGATGATGATGATATCATCATCATCATCATCATCATCATCATCATCATCATTATTATTATTATTACCATCATTATTATTATTATTACCATCATCATTATTAGTATTATTCCACCTTTTTCCCAGTTTCAGACTTAAACCAACTTACAATATTTAAAATAAATCTAGTTAAAGAGTAATTAAACTATCAAAAATTTAAAACCAGTTAAAACATAAACTATTAAATAGAACAACTAGAAAATTAAAAATGATGATAACGGTAGGCTACATTAGAAATATACAAAGAAGTCCTACAAAGGCATTCGCTGCAAATGCAAAGTAACCATCTCATCATCTGGTGCAGAAATCTGGAAAAACAGCAGCACAAAGATCGTCTTTTCACTAATTCTAAAACAAATTTTTACAGCAATACATTTATTAAACCAACTCAAAAGTAGAGAACAGCAGGCCAGCTTCTGAGTCTCTCTGAACTCCTCATCAGCTAAGATGGTAAACAAAACGAGAAGACAGAGACAGGAAAAAGCAGCTGATGATCAAGGCAAAGAGTCTGTTTTTAGTTATGGCCTAAAGATGGAATGGGCAATGATTCTGCAGACATCCACATTAGGCTCAGGAGTCATTAGAAAGATACTAGATTAAGAGGTGCTGAAATTTGTTTTTGAACAATTTTTAATAATTCTGAACTATATGCTTATAACTGATATATTCCAATCACATAATTATTCTCTTTGCCATGAAATAAACTCTGAATAGGTAGTTTGTTGCACAGGACATTTGTTTGCTTAATTCATTCTTCCCCAAATGGCTTAATAGTTTAAATACTGTCACAGCCAGTTGGAGCTGACCTCATATCTTTTAGCTTGGTAACAAGTCTCCCTTAGGCCAGCTTAGTGATATTATGAGAATCATAAATATTAAATTGCAGGATGTACTATTTAGGAGTCCTTCAATGAGTTATACTTAAGCCAAGCATGTGAATTCTGCTTACACATCAAAAGCATTTAAAATCTAAACGGTGCCACTGAAATAAAACAGGCTGAACGTTTCTCAACATGTGCATCTCTGCATAAAATTGAGCTTGTTTTGTAACGCAAAAAAGGGCAAACTACTCTCAGAGAGAAATTGACACAAAACCCATGGAAAATCAACACACTATACAGTAACATGTACTAGTGGTAAAGGCAGATTTTTTTGCTGCCTTCCCAGGTTGCAAGTAAATTTGGTAAAAACAGAACTTGGGAAAAAAATATTTTGGGAGACTATAAATCCTAGAATGCCCCAGCAAACATTTTCAGTGGGCATACTGGCTGACCGAATGAAAGCAACATTCTCTAGTTCTGAATAAAATGTGCACACCACTATAACCACCCCACCAGCATCATTATTAGAGATGGGCCAAGTGAATCCATGAATCCTCAAATTCTTGGCAAGGATCCTACGCTAAAATAGGCAAACAGAATCTTTCGAATCCACCAAGATCAGGACGCCTGAAAACCTGGGAGACCAGACGCACAAGGGGAGATGGCAAGTAGGCGAGTTTTTCCCTTAGAGTAATAATGGCCTCTGCTAACAATTTCGGAAATTACATCTGGGATTGTATTCTAAGATATTTAAATTGAACATTTAATATTTAAGTTCAGCACTATTTTCTCTGCTGAAAATCAATGGCATGTATAAATGCTGGGGTCAGTGGGTCTGATGCCTATCAGAAGTAGTGGGGTAGAGGGCAAGGTCACACAATCTCATCCAGTCATTGCCACATGGAGGCCAGTGTCCCTCCTTCCACAAGACCAGTGCCTGGTTGTAAACCTATAGCTAGAATAGGATGAGAAGTGAAATGTCTGTCATAGTTTCTCCTGAGCCACATGACAAACATGGAGCAGAAAGGAAAAACTGTCTCTAAAAATTGGTCCCTCCAGGGCCTGCCAAAGGCCTGATTGGCTGGAAGGTACAGTCTTCTTGAGATTTCAAGGACACCTGAAAGATTTCTTTGCATAGCTCCCTTGCAAAGCTCTTTCAGACACAATCCTGGGGTTTGTAGTTTTACAAGGTGTCACAGCTTTCCCTGCCAAAGTGTGCTGGTGCATTATCCAACTACAAACCCCAGGATGCCAAAAGGAGCTATGGAAAGAAAATCCAGTTTTTGACCTGGATTATCTCTGTGCTATAGTATATGGCCCTGTTTACACAGGCAGGAAAATGTGAGATTAATCCAAATTTTCCTGCCTTTAGTAAAAAGGGCCTTCATGTCATTTTCAATCTGGGGAGATCCTGAGGCAAAACTATGACAATTGTCCTGGCAAGATTTCTCCAGAGGGAGGTTTGCCTTTGCCTAGGCTTTTGCTAAAGCTGAGAGAGTGTGTCCTGCCCAAGATTATCCTTCTTTCCCTTGCTTTTTAAACCCCTTTTTAAAAAAGGATTAGAAAGATTTGAGATTCGTGATATTCGTGGATTCCCAGAACCATCCAGGGACTTGGATCTGGATGACTCTGGATTCATCCCATCTCTAATCATTATATACTAGAAGCTACTCACACATGGGCTTCACATTCATTCCTATGTAATAATGCAAGAAATTTATAATCTATAAAATGGTGCGCCACTAGGAGACTAAGAAGGAGAATGATACTTTGTGGCACAAAAACTGCTTAATAATTTTTTTTTCTCTTGAGCTTGAAATTTCCTGTTTGAGCACTCATTATTCTGACATGAACTATGGATTACTCTTACTCTTCTTTAATTTCACATATATTCCATATGACGGTTCTCACAACGTGCGTGAGTACTTTAGATGATCTTAGACTCCAATTCCCACCAGCCTGACAGCATAGCCAATGGTAAGGCATACTGAGACTTGGGAGTTCAATGACATTTGGAGGAGTAAAAGATTGCCACCCCTGCCACAGAGCTTTTAACAGCAGATAGCAGTTTCCCCCCTCTTAAAACATATTCCCCAAGTGGCCAAGGGCTTTGGTATTTCTGTTTCTTCAGCATAAACGGCAAAAACATTCTGAGGTAAAGCTCACCATAAACTGCCTTAAAATTTTGTCAGCAGGGTACAAAGGACAGCATCTAAGAGGTTAATAAAAACATATGAAGGATAATTGAAAGATGATTCTAGAGGAAAAGGGATGTTTGATTCACCTTTTTAATACTAAGTGATCAGTTTACATATTACCAACTGGAGAAGGGCTCCATTATTGGGTCATATGAACACTCTACACATACGACCAATTGAGCCATGCCATTTCCAAAACATCTTCTCAAGTTATTGTGCTCAGCAACTTGCTGTCATGCAAAGTATTTTTTTAAGGAAACTGTTCCTTGATCATCACAATGCCACCGGACTTCTGCCTCTTTGTTCACAGCAAAAACTAAACCTATCTGAAAACAAACTGCAGCTTGAAGAGAAAGCCATGAGAGAGTTAACAAGCCTCATTAAAGTAATGAATAAGAAAATCTTCCTCACAAAACATTTTGATTTTTAAGATCTGTGTCCAGGTATCTGTGTCTTCAGATGAGAATAGGTGGCAGAGAAAAGGGCCTTCTCTGTCATAGTGCACCCTTCTATAAAATGCCCTGTTCAGGCGAGTTAAGGAGGCACCCTCAACACTGGATTTTTCAACTCAGATTAAAATCCTTTGATTCAATAGAACTTTGAATAATAATTTTGTTATATTTAAGCTTCAGTATCTTTTGTTTTTACCTTGGTGAGCACTTACACATTCTTGTTTTGTCTCTCAAAGTCCATTTCCAGGGTTGTTTACAAACAGATGCAAAATATAACAATAGGAAACAGAAAACGAATGAAAGATAACAAAGCTACAGTTTAAATGAGCAAAAAAATAATCCAGAAATAAACACCCTCCTAAAAGTCTTATAAACAGTTTATTGATATACTATATCAATTCTGGAATTTCATTGTTTTACTTCTTGTGAACTACTTTATAAACCATGCCATGGAAATACAATGTAAAAGTCTTGCAAATGTATCTGTGGGGAGAACAGGTATTCAAAACAAAAGTTTTCAACTACAAATGCAAAGCACATCTATTTCAATTAAAACTGAATGCGTTGTTGTTTTGAGTATATGAATATACTCATGAATATATACAGATTTCCAAAACCTGTTTTTTTCCTAAAGAGAAGATGTTACACGACAAAGTTAAAAGAGATGTCACTCTGGATTCAAAAGTATAAATTTTAATAACTCATAAATAGCAAGCGCACAAAAACACACACACTGAAAATGAACTATAGCATAAGTAGGCAAACCAAAGCTAAAAATTATTTCATATCATCAGATTTATCTCTGCATAAGATTAAAAACCTATCAACAGCGTTATATGAGAAGTTTATTCCACTACCATTAATATTTAAGGGAATGATAACTTTTTTAAAAAAGGTATTTGAACCAAGTTTTTAATGTAATTATTCCATATTACTGTAATCAGTTGTGGAGTACAATAATAAATTATTCTTTCCAAATTTGTAATGAACTCCTCAATGAGCACGAAACATCAATCAATATATGTTCAATACCTCTGGATCCAGAAGGGCTTTCTTCAGGAGTGGACATCCCACTACTTTCTTTCGAGGCAATAAAGACTGCACACTAAGACACATTTATCACACCTTGAATCCACTTGCCAACTCCTTTCAGCCAGTGGGCAAGCACTGAGAATACATGGGCATAGCCAAATAGCTGCAAGAATCCTACCTATATCCTGAGATTGCATTTGTTAAAATTGATCCCACAGAACTGGGTCACAGGATACATCACAACTACTTATTTGGAACTGTCATAAGAACTAGTTAAGCCAGTCATTCAGTCACAGCAGGCCTTCCAAGTTTCAAACATGTCACTCAACAGGTTAGAAGGTTTTCCTGGACAACTACTACAAGATATGAGAGAAGCAGTTGATTTCACCAACACTTAATAGGTGCGATTCTCTGCTCTGGCATTTGTTCAGTTCCTTTTGCTTCAAGCTTTTCACTATTTGTGTGCTTTGACTATTGCTCAGCTAGTTTCAAAAAACGGCAGTTCCCCAGAGGGCCACACAAGTTCTACAATGCTGGAGAAAAAGTTTAGATAAGGATATCCACAGTTCAAGTTAGCAATCTGGGGACGGACCATCCTAACAGTCTTATCTAGCTCTCTGCATGTTCAAACATGCCTCCTGATGTGTGTGTATGTGTGTGTGCATGTGTGCGCATGCATGCATGCATGTGTGAACATGCTGCATAGGAATTGTTGGAATCTTTCTGGCTCAGGACAGGAAGGCTTTTACCTACAATGGAAGAAAAACTTTCCTTGCAAAAACAATTCAGCATCCAGGGAAAACTATAGAAATATAAATTCTAAACGACAGTAACTACTGGATGTTGAATATCAACAGCAAGACATCCTGCATCTAAGCAACAGGTATACTGACACAGAAATCAAGTGATCATCAAACCAAGTACTGTCTCTCTGAAGTAGGTGCTTGCCTGAGACATTACACCTTTTTTGTTAAACCCAATCACCAGCAATGTCTCACAAGAAAGGCAGATGGGCAGCCCAGAACCTTATAAAACACTGCAAATCTAATATCACTCTGGGGAAGCGATATGCTTAATGTTTTCATTTTTTACCAAAAGAAACTTTTTACCTCCTGCTGTGGAAGGTCTCCTCAAACAAATCATTAAAGCCTGGAATGCCTACCTCCACCCTCACCCCGAAATCCAGGATTTCAGCCAGAAAATCTCATTAAGTCTACTTTATCTCCTAAAGAGAACAAAACACTCTAATTTCCTCACTAGAAAGTCTGTCAAGACTCAGGAGAGGTCATCTATTTCATTCTTAAAAATCCATCTTTCAGGAAATATTTTCTGTGAACTCTGCCCACTCTTCATCTGGGGCGGGAGGGGGAGTGAGTGTGTAAATAAAGACCTTTATTCCCCTTCCCCAACTGTATTTTCAAAACTCTCTCTCTCTCTCTCTCTTATTTGAGGTAGCCTTAGCTTGGATGTTAAAATTCCCTAATAAAATAATTCTCACATTCTTCAACACCATGCTTTGTATCACTTCCATCATTTTTTTAATAAGCTGCAAAGGAACAAAGTAAGTATGTATCAACAATATCCCCAATTAGTTTTGATAGCCCAGTATCTGACACAAACTCTTAAAAATCCACACAAATTAGATAACGGGAAATATGAGGGATTATGGCCCCTTTCCATACCCTACTGCTTTGTGAAGTCCTCCAATGGGGATCCCAGCAGTGGCTCTGCCGGGAGGGGAGCATGATAGGAGCACTCCCCTCCACACTGGCTGGCCCTCCGCAGAAGGGAGTGTGATGGCCACGCCTCTTCCTTCTGCAGCACAGCTGAATCATAGAATCATACAAATGTAGAGTTGGAAGAGACCACACGGGCCATCCAGTCCAACCCCTGCCATGCAGGAACACCCTCAAAGCACTCCCGATGGATGGCCATCCAGCCTCTGCTTAAAAACCTCCAAAGAAGAAGACTCCACTACACTTCGAGGCAGCATATTCCACTGCCAGACAGCCCTGACCGTCAGGAAGTTCTTCCTGAGGTTCAGGTGGAATCTCCTTTCCTGCAGCTTGAATCCATTGCTCCTTGTCCTGGTCTCTGCAGCAGTAGAAAACAACCCCACTCCCTCCTCTACATGGCATCCCTTCAAATATTTAAACATGGCTATAATGTCCCCTCTTAACCTTCTCTTTTGCAGACTAAACATACCCAGCTCTCTAAGTCTATCCTCATAGGGCATGGCTTCCATGCCCCTCACCATTTTGGTCGCCCTCCTCTGGACCTGCTCCAGTTTGACCATGTCCTTCTGAGTATTTTCCCAGGCTGTGCTGGGGCAGGAAGCGCAGCTGTCATGCTTTTGCAGTTTCTGCAGGACAGGCAAGTCCATGTCATTGATGCGGAAAAGCTGTCAATGATCTAATCCACGATTGCACCACCTGAGGACAGGAGAAGAATGTGATCATAACAACGTCATGCAGAAGTGTTGTCACAGTCCTGTCCTTCTCCCTTCCCCATTGCGTAATGGGAGGGTGCTGCGGAAAGCGCCTATAAAATCCACTCCTTAGCTGTTTAATCGGGATTGGTCATGTACCAAATGCAACGGCAAAGTTGAGTGATATTTACTCCATCTAAGTTGCTCAGTTAGGCCCTGGTGATATCTTCCTGGTAATGCTACCAATTTTTTCTCTCTCTGTTTAAGTTATTGTAATCAATAATTTAATTCACCACATAAGAAGGAATTTTAGCCTTAGAATAATTCTGTACATAAAAAATGCATAACTCTTAGACTATAGTCACGTGGCTTAACACCCTTTACAAATTCCAGTGGTATGCCAGGTATGTTTTCAAAACCAAACTTTTCAAAACGATACATTGTAAACATGTTACTTGTGTTGTAACATGTAAACATGTTGTATCTGCTGTTTAGCAGAAACGAATAAAATTAGTGGCACTGAGGATCTGTATATTTGTTGTCAGGAGCACTAGGACAGTTGTAATGAGAGAACCACAGTCTTTTCTACAGAGAGAGACAAAATATATTGCCAGCAAGCAAGGGATAATGGCATCATGTGTACCCAGAAGGCCTGCTACATTGTTTGTGTCTACTTAAGTGTCTGCTTAAGGGAATGTGATTCTCCACACAGGTTATTTTTAACTTGGAGTATTACCTTACAGCTGAGATGCTGTAGAAACATATTTAAATCCATGATCATACACTCATTGTTGCTAAGGGTTATTGACAGTGGAAAGAGCTCCTTTTCCAAGACACTTTAGTATTAGCATACACATTTTCCAAGTTCTCCAAGTTCAAAGACTCAGCTGTTGAAAACATAAAGTGCAAATAAACTTGCCAGAATCCCCTTGGCGACTACACCAATACAATGACTCATGATGCCAGTGTAAGCAGAGCCTGGAAGTAACATGTTACAATTACTATTGTTTCTGCTCACTAGTTAGTAGAGGAGAGGCAATAAGGGGGCAACAGTTTACAGCCTAAAGGCAATATAACAAATAAGAGCAAGCATATTTTAATGATGTGAAGAGGTTTTTGTTATTTTCAAAAGTAACTTCTGAGAGCATTCTGACCAGATATTTTTAAATTTTATGTTATTCTCTTATGAATTCTAAGGATTTTCCCCCTTAGGGAAAAATAACAGAAAGTAATGGAAAAATAATAAACAATACAATATTACAAACAAAGCAGTGATTTAACTTTCATTTATCATCATCATAAGTAACAGGTTACTTTTTAAAATATTATTATGAGTTACTGGATAAATTATTTTTAAAAAGTACTTTTTCATGTTAAATTACTTTTTAAAGCATGGCACAGTGGGGTTCACAGCCAGTGATGTAGACTCAAGTCGATTAACTTGGACTCAAGTCGGACTTAAGTCGCTTTAGTGACTCAACTTGGACTCAGCTCGGCAATAAATAATGCACTGACTCCAGTGGACTTGAGACTTTTATATTTTTAGTGACCCTATTTCTGCTCTTGGTTCAGTAACATAACACAATCATCCAAAAATGTTACAACTTTGAACAATGCTTCCATCTCTTTTTGCCTACTGGTCACATAACGATCTGTCTCAAGCCCAAAGTGTGAGTGCATTTCTCAGAGGGAAACAGCAAACGGGTTAGGCAACAGGTTTGAGGAGGGCTTGAGGTCTGCTCAGCAGCCTGTCTCCGCTGCGTATCAAAAAAGCCTTCTAAAACTTTTCCTAAGAGCAGTAGACAGGACTTGTCCCCACAGTGCAGGGTGCATTTCTCAGAGGGGAACAGCAAATGTGTTAGGCAATAGTCTTGAGGAGGAAGGATCCTTCTAAAGCTTTTGAAGCTTGGGTAATGGGGAGTAAGAAGTATCCTATTCCCCACTTCCAAAGCTGCAGATGGCAAAATCGCAAATGTGGAAGGCTGAGTCTGCTTGAATTGTTAAAACTGACTTTATTGGACTTTGTCCAGAAATTCTGGAATATCGGTTGGGGTATAAAGTTGGCTCCCAGACTTGAGACTTGACTTGAAAGTATCTTCAAGGACTTGAGACTTGACTTGAAACTTGAAGGTAGAGACTTGAGACTTTACTTGAGACTCGGAGTAAAAGACTTAAATACATCACTGGTCACAGTTGTGCAGTGCCACCTGAAAAAGCTGTTCTGCCAGTTCACAAGCAACACTCTCATATCACAAGCATATACACAGTAGTCATGGTGGCACAGCCATTTCATCCTTGACTACACCGGCATAGCTCCATGTACCCAAAGGATCATGGCCATTCAATTCACATTACAAATCCACTTCTGGATCATTTTAACTAGTTATTTCTACCTGTGTTATAAACTGCTACCATGAAGAACACTGCAGATGGTCCAAACAAAAATGGGTACAAAGAAAGTGAATTGTCCCAAGATATCACAAGGCTAAAGGACTCAAAATAGATTGGATTATACTGCCCAAGATTATTGGGCAAAAATGTTGCCTTTGTATTTCAAGAAAATGGCTCCACAGATAAGCATCTTTGTCCTTGGGCCATACACTGGTAGAAACAGCAGTCCTTACAGATAAGAATGATTATAAAGCTCCAATATACACTGCAAGATTTATCTCCTTGCAGACTTTTCCTTACAGAATAGCAGAAGAGATTCCTGGCATGAGGATTATGAACTGTGAGCTGCAGAAACTACTGAAGAGGGTTTGTTGAAATTAAAAACAAAATTTTTGACAACCATGGCAAAAACAACAAATCGATGTCTTCAACCACTTGTACTCCAAAGGCCTTGAAAGTCTGTTCCCACAAATATGTATTGCCCTGTCACATATTCCAGAAGCTCAAGATATATTGATCCAGCTGCGAGCTAGGGAATCTAAAAATGAACAGTTCCCAAGAGTCTCATGGATCAAAAGATCCAAGAAGTAACCTTCCAATGGCAGCAAGGATATCTATCTGTATCAGAAAACAAGACACAAAGAAGAAAGACTAGACACAATGATCAAGGCAGATAATTAAATATCTAAAAGAAATATAAGTTGAAGAACCAGACAGAAAATTTTTCACTTACTAATAGTTAGAATCTGACTATTACAGTGAAATGAATAGATCCTACAAGAAAAATTATGTAAAGATCAACTGTGATTTGTCAAAAAGAAGTCAATTATTTCTATTTTCTAAATACACTTTTTCTTCCTCCTCCCTTCCCCCCCTTTTTTCTTTCTTTCTTTCTCACACGTTTTTAAGATAAACGTAAAAATAATTAGATCCTTCAGGTCAGTATATTAGTTTCTAATTATAGGCATCATTTCAAGATACATGTAATTTTTTTGCAGGTTTTTTTTATATCAGAATGCTTTATTGACCTTCTCTAATAAAAATACATTAAAAAAAGAAGAAGAAAGACTAGATACCAGCACATTTCAAGGGAAAAAAATTATGAATTCCAAGGTTGCTGATACACAGAAAATGTTTGGGAAATATGTTAACATATCTTGAATGTGACTCAATATATTGGGTAGGCTCCTCCCATTTGAAACTACCCAGAATTTTTCTAGATAAGACTAGCTTGTTGAGTACACAAGGCAGGCACTTCTTTGCTGAAGCACCTCAACGATAGAACTCCTTCCCATGGGAAGTCAGGTTTGTCCAAACTCTGTGAGCTACCAACAGGCAACCAAGACATAATTGTTCTGCGTCTCTCTTGATCCTGAAAACCAGAGCTGTCTTTGGGGGTTATTTTAAGCATATTGTTAATTTTCTTTTTTTAAAAATTAAATCTGTTTTTAAGTATGTTTTTTATCTTTTGTGCACCAGCATTGGAACCATGTTGAGCTGAGATACAACACTACTTTTCATGAATAAATAAATAACATGATTGCTAATATTCGCTTGCAGGTTGGCAACAGGCTGCTGCTGTTAATTACATATTTCAGGCAATTAAAACAGTTCAAAAATGAGCTACATTTTGGGGCACTTTATCCATGATGGGAAAACATTCACCTACATGATCTTATAGATCTGGTAAACAGTTATCTTTTTGGTCTGGGGGGGGGGGGACTTTGCATGTCTACTCCATTATTCAGCACTTGAGTTTTGCATAAATTTTGCTTTATATTGCATTATATTCTTGATAATAAAGAAAGGAAATACAAGTCTCATGTTAGAAAGATCTCTACCCAAAAAAATACCACAGCCCAAATCCAATAGTATACTTCTGTTTCCAGATCAGCAAAATGGTGATTTTATTTTTCTCCTGCTGCAGCTCTTGAGAGCGCCAAACACCTGCTCCCAAGGATTTCATCAGGTTTTTAGGCTGTTGGGGAATGAAGGAGGAAGGTCACCAGTTCTTACAAAAGCAGCAACATCCAGTGAAAGTACACTACTGGATCTGAAAGCCTATCACTGGATCCACCATTGGATTTACATTTTGACATAAGCTTGTTCTCCTTTATGTTTTATCATGGGGATATATGAACGTGTTTGGTTAACTTCCCAGCTAGGAGCTGTTAAAAAACAAACAAGCAAGCAAAAAGCATTAAAAATGATCCCCGGTCTAAATCCAAATGCTAGTTGCAGAGTCGAACCACTAAATGGACTAGTTATATATACCTTTTGTCTTAGTATCCAGCAACTGATTCAATGGGTCTTCTCTAGCAATAGGATTTGCCACAGTCCTAAGAATCCTCAGCTGTATCCACGCAGTTTTATCAACACTGTAACACCACTGATTATTAATTTATATATTATCATCATAAATGTATTCTATAATTTAATGTGTTCTACCTGTATTTTACATGCTCTGACTACCTGAGCTCTGTAGTATACTCATTTGTCAAATTATGAATGTTTATGAAGCCACCAAAACAAATAGCACAGACATCTTAGCACCGATTTAGACATCATGTCTAACTGTGGCCACTTCCGCACCGGAGCGGAGGAGCGTTTCACAGTGTGCTGTGAGTGGTGTTTTTTAACCTGACTTACTCCAATTTTACCAGATTGTTATCTGCATGCCCTCTGGTTTCTGTTGAAGTAATGCAGTGAAAATCGTTTGCCGCTTCCGCTCCGTCAGTTCTCATGAAACTCCCATCCTCCTCCCATTCCCTTCCTTGCTCCACACCGCCGCCTCTGATTGGTCAATTTTTTAAAAAAACCCTGTTGCTAAGTATCAACAGAGGTACTTTAGTTTGTTCTTACAGAAGAAAAGCCCCCACCCAAGTCTTGGAAATGTATATTATGTGTTAGAAATAAATCATGCATTTTTAAAAATATAAATGAAAGGCTTTCAGGAGATATGTTGTGTCCCCATATATTTCATTATTACAATTTATGTATGTGCCTGGATCTCTTATAAGGATTTGCTGGTAAAACTGCTACTAAAATTGCTAGTAAAATTACTGTGTCGCAAAATGATGCATGTCTAAAAACTGTGTGACCAACATGAAAAGTTTGGAAAGCTCTGGTGTAGATAGCAGAAATTGAAAAGCAACCATCCTGAGGATCCCAATGTATTTCATTGTATTCTAGCAGTCCGTGCAACGCAGTGGTGCCCACTCTGCGTTTGAGGGGCAGAGAGAGGAGCGGACAGAAATGATGCCAGGGAAAGGTGAGAATGCCACAGAGAACCACCTCTGTGGTGTACACCTTCCACATGTTGTCAGAAACACAGCCGAACTGGTTTTTGTGCTTTACATCGGAGTTTTTCCAGTTTTACAATACATCAGTTTTACGTCGATAGTAATCAGGCTAAGAGCTCAAGCCATGTGAATCCGCAGAGGAAACACAGATACTAACCGGTTTAACGTGCAGACATAACAGCAAGAATACGATGCCAGTGCAATGTATTGCCCTTGTGCGGAAACGGCCTATGTGTGTGTCTTGTGGTTCCTGTAGTCTGTCTGCTTCTAATATGCCATGATTCTTAACTAACCCCTACACTTTTCCTTGATAGAATAGCAAGCTGTTGCTCATGAGGAACCTAGAACTTAAGAAACAACAGCACACATCAGCCTGCTTTCACACACAAAAATCACAATTTGATAAGTGAGCTAAATATGACTTTGCTACATTTGCGATTGCTGAAAATATAGTGTAACACTTTTGACTGGATACCTCGTTGCGGTCCTGTTCCCCAAAAAGCAGCACAGATTAAAAAAAACAAATTTATTTCCTTGTCCTGAAATAGGCATAATTATGTAGTGTAAAAGATAGGATGACAGCATGAAGAAGTGTATGAAACAGATGTCAAAATACCATTAAGTGTCTGAGACAAGCTTGATGGAACTGTTCAGTGAGCTAGGAATGGACACAGTACAGCTCTCCAGATGTTGTAGGCTGTAACTCCCATCAGCCTTAGCCACCACAGGCCACACTGTATAGAATATTGAGACATGCAGTCACAAATCTCTCAAATTTCCCACTCCTGATTTAGGCCCATGTTTCCCAGAGTGACAAACCAGATGCTTCTGGAAAACCCACAGGCAGGACATGATGGTAACATCTGAAGACTAGGTTTTCCTCATCAGCAGGTACTCAAATGTGTACTGACCATGACCTAGACGGTTGCATAGCCCCCTCAAAACTAGGAGTCATTTGTAGAATTCTCCTTTATGAGTTTGTCTAATTCCACTTTTAAGTCATCTATCCTAGAAGGCACTCCCTCAAAAACAAAAATCTTGTGGAAGTTAGTTAATTATGCAGTGTGTAAAAAGGCAGTCTCTTTTGTCTGTCCTGGATCTCCTGCCAATCAGTTTAATTGGATGACCCTCGAGTTCTAGCATTATTAGAAAGAGAGAAAATAATGGATGTAGATTTAATCATTTTATCTGATAGACAATGCCGCACTGGAGTGACAGTTGCTTATTGTACCATTATTTATTTTCCCATCTGTTCAGGGGTTTCAGGAAGAGGCCACAAAAAAAAGAAGAAAATGAGTCAAAATCTTTGCAGGAACTTAGACAGAGGTCAGAAATAACCACAGCCGAAGCAGCCATACCAATTCACAAATCTATAAGATAACCTGTCTCTCACTTTCACTTCTTGGTGGTCAGATAGCACCGAAGCTTCTGATTCAAAATAGTAAGAGCTGTTTTTTTTTCCCCCTACCATAAATTGGATATATGTGCTGGAGCTTTCCTTACTTGATGCAACTTTTTAAAAATTCCCAAAGAGCAAAGACATTTTAACATAGAAAGAAGCAAGAAAAATAGTTGGCACACATTTGAAAGTAAAATAAGAGTGGGTGGCCGGATGTACTTCATTTACTTCTTAAGAAATTTAAATTCTCCTTTTAACCAGCAATCTTGTAAGGGTTTTTTCCCTCTATGCCTTATGTCTTTCTGTTCCTATGTTTGCAAAAACTGCTTCTCATAACAAGTACAGTGTTCTAGAAGCATTTAATGGTCTCTTTAATGCTTTTAAGATTTTACAGCCAATGTCAACCCAATCTTGTTCATGAAACAAGATTATCAGTGGGAATTAACTATAATAATTATGGATTATTTCCAAGTACACAAATTCAAATATTATTTGAATTTCAATGATAAGCAAATGCAAAGACCACAGAAAGGATCACACAAAAGTGTGCAATTGATGTTGTAAATGTGTCCTTCAAGAAAGGGTGGGCATCTTTCTGGTAGGAAGAAGGCCACAATGGATCCCACCACCCATCTCGCCAGGGGCTGTATCATCATTCCCAAAATTCAGTTGCTGCTCCTGATATTTCTCAATCCCTCACAGTTGCTGTGAAATCTGGGGCAAAACTGGCAACTCTCGAGGTTGATACAATGATACTGGAAGTATCCCCGAGTGTGTTCTTCTCTTTATGAAGAGAAGGTAGAAGGAAAATAATAGAAAGGTTCATACGTTTGGCAGTACGATACTTGGATGGGAGACTGCCAATGAATAGGCTGTATTTCAGAGGAAGGAACTTGCAAAACCACTTCTGAGTATTCCTTGCCTAAGAAAACCCTATCAAACTCATGGGGTCACCATAAGTCAACAGGCAACTTGAAGGCACATACACACACACATATACGACACAAAGCAGCTAGAGGAGACAAGATGCCCCCTCTTGCATTAAAGAATAGAGAATTGATTGCATTTGGATTCAGGAAACTAGTCTATTTGGTTTAATCCAGTAAATTTGCACTCTCATTTGCACTTACTTGATATGATACTCTTACATGCAACTTGTTCTTAGTATATCCATATAGTAATGGTTTATAAAAGTTCATCATTGTCCCTGTTTGCTCAGTGACATCTAGTAAAAAAATATTACCTGTGCACTATGAAAGAAAAACTTTTATTCCATGCACTTCAGACATTATTGCTATTTTAAATTAAAATGCAGTTTGAATAGGGTTATTTGACAGATCATCATGGAACGACATTTGTGTTCTAGAATCATCTGTCTCATGTACTATACTCTGAGATCCTCATGGTAAATGGCTTTTCCTGAATTCTCCTTCAGTTTGAAATGTGTTCGGTAGTTTTCAAAGAAAAGGTTTTTTTAGTGATGCCACCCTAGCTTCATAAAGTCTCCCCCAAAAGTCTCCCATTCTTCCAGTACCAGCTAAAAATCTCCTTGTTTTACCAGAGTTTTCGAACTTCTGCTAATTTTGTGTGATCTTTATAAAATCAAGATACAGCTTTATGCTATTCTTTAAAAATAATAATAATAACTTCATAGTTGGGATGCAAAGATAATTTTCCCTTGGAAAGACTCAACAGTCCTTTCTCCTCCTGACACTCCAAAGGTAATCAATCACAAGATTTGATGGTGAAGCAGAAGCTTACTTTTCAGAACTGTCCTCTGAATACACCACTGCATAAACAGGTATTGGTATTAATCTACAGATGTTGCCAGGATGGTCTTCCTTAAGAGTGGAATGAATGAAATGATAGTGATTCTCTGATCTCTTTCTCATTTTTCTATCTATCTTGCAATATTATTGCACTAGCTTTATACGTGCAACTGTCATTCTGTACAGAAAAGGTCCCATGTTCAGCCCCTGGCGTCTCAAGGTGGATCTTAGAAAGATTCCTGTCTGATAACCTGGAAAACTTATCTCATTAAGTACAGTCATCCCTCTACATTTGTGGGCTTCACTTTTGCGGATTTGATTATTCAGATTATTTGCTGTCACTTCTGCTGCCTCCCTATGACATTTTTAATAGGGACTGCAAGCCTCGTAAGACTAAGAAACTGTGAACAAGGCTTCTAAGCCCCTATTAAAAATGGTGTGGGGCAACAGTGGAGGTGGCAGTAAGCCCCATCAGCCACCCAGTTCTGCCTTGTGAAGAAACCCTGATGTCTCAAAGGAATTCATGGTGGATTGAATATGGTGATCATATTTTTTGTGTGTTAAATATGGTCTGGGAGGGCCTAGAGTTATTCACGTTTTTTTCACTTTCACAGGCATCCTGTGCCCCTAACCCTAGCGAATGTGGAAGGATGACTGTACAGTGATTTAGAAAGTCTTGCTTAAGACAGGCAGCCAGCTTTCTATATTCCTAGTTCTGGAAACATCTGCAAATGTAATATTGCAACATCTTTAGCCTTACACTAAAGAACATCATTTCCTCCTTATAATTTTAAAATTTAGCAGTAGTAATAGTGTAGTAGTAGTAGTAGCAGTAGTAACCCATTTTCAATTTAAAAAAGAACAAATAAGCTAAAGCATACAAAACTGAACATTAAACTGAACAGTAAAATAGAAATACTTTACATTCAAATATATACTTTAAAAGATGAAATGCAATTAGTTTGAACCAAATACTGCAACAAAACAAAAGCATGACTTTTTTTTAATTAAAAAAAATGTCAGGACACCATACCATTACATGTAATGCCTGAAAAATCATAGCTTCAACATCTAATGGACCACACATACCTTCACACTAATTTCAATGAAACTGAAGCATTAGCACCTATACACTAAATTGTACTTGTAAACAGAAACTGCAATGAACATTCCTATTCTCCCAATCTGACCAATTCAGTTAATGCTTTGCCCCTACTAGAACTATATTCAGTGTATTTCCTTGTCCTTTCTTCTTTATGCAATAAGTTAAAAAAACATCCAAAATCCAAATTAAAGCTCTTAGAACAATTTCAGTAAATATGAATTTTAAATGTGTAGAAACAGATGTTGATGATTACAGTCAGTTGTATTTCAGTAAAATAATCAGATGCAGTAATTTTAACACCAACATTTGCAGCTAATAATTTACTAAATAGGCTATTATTTATGGATGCACTGACAATGACTGCTTTATTTCAAACCATCAATAACATATACTACTTGTTGTTGCCTTAGTATTTATGACTACCAAAGATCTGCCTTCTTTCTGCTTCTATGTGTGTAGAATTTTAACATGGCTGTGCTGGTATTAATTCAGACTGTTTTATTTAAAAAAAAAAAAACAAGGGGGGGTTACTGTTTATTGTAGTTGTACAGCACTTCAAGGGCCATTTTTTGACAGAAGGCACAACACAGAAAATATAATAGTTGAAGACAGAAAAGATCCAGCATAGAAAATACAATATTCAACTATATGTTGTTGGGATTTTTAACAGATTGAATTTTTGGGTCGGGGAGGCTAAGAACTTATTGAAATTTCATAGTAAAGAGTCAGATAATGAACCATCATGCATACAGAGTTTCAAAATCCTGTATATCCAGTAGAATATTTCAGATAATTTTATACCTATGGGTAGTCAACATCACATGGAACTGAGACTAGAATATCATCACACCTTGGAACTATTTCTTTCAACAGGTACACTAGAAACTGTGCAATTATAACATACAGCAATGTGCCTCTATTACCCACTTTATCACAAATGCCACTGGAATAGCTCTTGAAATAATGATCAGAGAAATCCACCTATAACTTGACTAACTAAGAAGGAGATGAGGGACAGTCATAACTTTGTCAACTGCAACATGTAGAAAGTCAAAGCAGACAATAAGTGAGAAAGCCAACAGGTTTTTACTTGGTAATGTCTGCATTCTGGTCTTTGTGTTTCCGTGCTCTTTAACTATGTCACCAAGCATTTTTCAGCAGTGTTTTTCCAAAACAGGTAACCGCACACTAAGAACTCATCTAAATGAGATGATGTCCACTCTTTGTTCTGGAAGTCCAGTTTTGGAACATGGCCTAGCACAGGTCACAGCCATGCATGTATCAGACCCATTTATTAGAAGGGACAAACAACACAAAATGACCACCAAAATGCAATTGCCAAAACCATAAACACACACACACACAAATGTGATACCAAAATACCAATACAAAAACAAGAAACGAGCTCCCATTTATGCAGTTGCAGAATCAGTACAAATTAAATATAAAAATACACTTTTCTCAACACAACAACCAGTTTGAAAAGCAAGAAAAACCAAAGACAAATTTCATTGCTATCTATGCCCTGCATGCTTTAATTATAAAGCTGAAAAGCAAAGTTTGTCATCAGACCATGTACCATCAATTTACTTGATGTCATTGTGTCTGTTATGCACAATTCAACATTCCATCTTTACATTCCATTAAGAGTAGAACATCCTTTATATGTCAGTGAGATATTAAGCAGAGACACAGTGCCACCTTATGGCTAATCACACCATGGTAATAGTCGAAAACATGTTTTTTTTCCCTCTGACACACCTGTTTCAGGACGCAACCATTTATTCCCCCAATATCCACTGCTTTGCTACTGTTAAAATGAGAAAATGCCAACATTATACCAAACCAGATCATTTATGGTGTCCAGCTCTCAAGGAAACTTGTTTAAGAAGCAACATGTTTAAAGATTTACTCCAATTACTTGTGCATTCAAATCAGTTTGGTACACCATCTTCCAGTGTTACCATCTAATAATTAATTATAACAGCAACAACAGTAACCAAAGACATGCCAAACGCATTTGTATTTTTATCCATATTCTGTATGACCACAATCCTTTCATATGCTTGATGCTAAAAACCTTTGAAGATCTTCTAGAAATTTACAGTAGTTACTGTTCATGTGGTACTTATTCAATATATCTACAATCACATTCTTGTCTAAAGCCTAAACTACAAAAAAGTCCTACTACAAATGAAATCTTCTGAACAGCAGTAATGGGCCAAAAAGAAAATTTAAAGACATACTGATGTTTACTTACACCAGTGAAACTATGTCTCCACGTTGCACTTCATAATTCCGAACACTCCAGTGGTTTAAAAGCACTACATCTGATGCCTGCCTTTCTTCTGGATTCAAAGAAGGCTGAGAGGGAAGGAGGAAACAGAGGTGAGAATTCTGAATGAAAATCAGAAGAAAACAATAAATTAACTAATATAAAGAAATCTGAAAGCAAAGGCATGCGATATACAGAACATTCTATATATCTATATACCACATACTGCTCCACCCAGTCTATACTTTATGCTCCTCTGCATTTAACCTTTGCAGGTGAGGAACTCTGAGGCTTCCAAACATTCTGGACCAACTTCCCAAAACTTCAGCCAGCACAGTTAACAGAAAGGAATTGTGGAAGTTGTAGTCAAAAATATCTGGGAAGACAAAGGTTACCCTCCACCAAAGGTTACCCTCCACTTCAAGACAGCAGGTATACAGAACAAGAGATAACATTCAATAAAACTTACAAACATTACTAAAAGGCCCAGAAATCCCCACTCAGCACAGTCACTGGCCACTGTAATGTTTGAGCTCTGGAACTTGTAGTCCAAAATCCCTTCCCTTTCCTAGGCTCTGACTTAACAGGAATTGTCCTATGTTTATCATTTGCTATAATTGAATTCCCTAATTTGCAGCTGTATATAAAGCTCATCAAACTATACTGAAATTTTGCTGCTTGTCAGGGATTACTTTCCATAAGGAGGTAACTCCCATATCTCACCTATATCACCAGTTCATAACTATCATCATTAAGGTCACAAAAGATATTACTCTCCACAGTAGCAAAATCAAATATAAAGCAAGAGAAAAGTCATAATAGTCTATATTTATGAATAGGCTTAATTGCTATAAACTGTGAAAAGGTGAATTTCTATGGCAGAATTTGAAGCCACTTGTACTGAGAATTTAATAGCATATGTAACTGCATAAACTGTGTTTCAGCAAGAAAAATGTGAAAATTGTGGAAAGCAGTGTTAAGGATTTGTTCTATTTCCCCAGACAATAGGAAAACAAGCCATAGCAAACACATATGGAAAACCATGACATTAATAATGCCATTCATAATACGAGGGAAGAAAATATTTTCTGTAAAACATATAACATTTCTTCAGTGAAAGTGAATACCATACTGCTGCTTGTTAATAGAAAGGTTACAGAAACAGAGGTCGGAGCATCTTTCTGTGAAACAATCTGGGGCATGTTACTCGATGACCTTTCATATAATGCTAAAGATCAATATTAGCAGAGGTGGCTGTGTCAGACATTAGCTGGGGACCCACAATGGCAAAGGGCCTGCCTTCTCAACCGTATCACCATGCTCATTTTGCACAGAGCACCACAGAAAGTCAGAAACAGCGCAAGAAAATCCTTGGGGTTTTACCCCACCTCTTTCAAATAAAGAGGATCTGTTATGGAAAGACTGATCAACGGCCATCATGATCCTGGAAATGACAGTAAAAAATTGAAAACACCCACATTAACTGAATATATGGGCTCTACTCAGGTCACTCTCCTTGTTAATCCAGAAATTTTAAAAATCAAGAGAATTTGCTCATCATTCAAGGTGCCTCCATGTAGACCAGAGTGGAGAAAATAACAGCCCATATCTGCCCATATCTGAACCACCAAGAGGCTCCCATGGTTCCCTCCCTGCGCAAATTTAATTAAAAAAAAAATGGCCACAAATTGCTTACCATACTTCTTAGGAGCAATGGGAGAAGGGCAACTGGCCAAATTTTCACATCTCCCAGGCCATTTTAGTCCCAGGAGACAGCTTTGTTTAAATAGGAGTCAATGAAATGCACATTCTGGTTCACTTTCTGTTCTTGAAAGCGGGGCTTAAAAAGGCCCAGACATTTGAAAGGTGTAGAAAAATACTGTCTCCCACATTACCGCTATCACCCAATTTTCAGGAATGAGAGTGCCACTTCACAGGCTTGTCCAATGTGGACCCTAGAGAGAGTTTTCTCTAGGCGACTGCTCCTCCTAAGCTATGGAACTGTGGAGGCTCAATTGGCTCCCTCTCTGTTTTCTTTTTCTGCCAGCAAGCAAAGACCCTGAAACAGGCTTTCAAACTTTATGTAGTTAGGTCAAAAGGATGTTCAGTGAATTTCTGTTTCTAACTGTTTTAGTTGGATTGGTTGGTCAATGCTTTCTAAAAAGTTTTGTACTGCATATTGTTTAGAATCTTTTGGCTTAACGTACATTGTGAGCTGTTTTAGGTCCCTTATTTTGAGAACAGCAGCACACAAATTAAATAAATAAAATCTCATGGGCAGCCAATAGGGCATCCCAAGCCCTGGCAGTTGCCCCTCCCAACTGCCAGGCCATGGCAATGGGGCTATTTTTTACACTGACTGCTTTGGGCAGGTCTTGCTGAGGGCCACTCCATCAAAACAGATCTGGAAATAATCACAATGTTACAAAACTGCTGGTATGAAATCACACTACTTCTGGGTGCAATAAATAGATCATAGAAAGCCTAATTCCCCACACTAGGACAACTGGACTTCAAGGGCAGAGGGAACGGTCTAGAAGAGGACAGGGTAAGTATACACTACAAGCTGCAAGCATGCCCATGGCCAGCTTTTTTGTGGCCTCCAAGAGTCTCACGTACTCCCTCAAAAGCTGATAAACAAAGATGGGGGGCTGCCCAAAAATGCCTATTAAAGGAGAGGTGTTTTGTTTTGTCGGTATTTAGTAGAGGGGAATGCCACGACTGGTCTAGAAGCTCTCAAGGCTCTCAAGCAAATGTGCACATCTCCCAGCCTCACATCAGGTCAAAGGTGTTTGCAGACAGGAAAAACCTTTTATAGTAAACCTAAACAAAAGAGTCTCTAGTATGCAGAGCATTAGAGAAAGAAAGCTGATCCTTTCCTGGAGGAATCTTTTGTCAAGATAATAATCAAACTAATTATCAGGTTGCTAAGCTCCCGGCCATGAAAACACAGTGGCACCTCCACTTTTGCAAAGGTATGGGGTGCAGAACCCTTGCAAAAGTGAGAAAAAACACCAATAACTCCCCCCATGCTCCCTCTCCCATTCCTTTGCCTTTTGCTTTGATGTGTGTGCCTTCCTTCTCTGCACCCAAGCAAAAGGCAAGAGAATGGAGAGGGAGGCACATGTGCATCCCCCCCCCCATTCCCTTCTCTTTTACCCCTATGTGCATTCTCCATTCTGGGGCAAAAGGCAAGGGAATGGAGGGATGAGGCATGCTTGCCTTCCCCCTCCCATTCCCATGTCATTTGCCCCAGTGTACATTCTCTGCACCCAGGCAACTGGCAAGGGAGGGGGGGTGTACGTGCCTCCCCTCCCATTCCCCTGCCCTTCGCCCTGGTGCATGTTCTCCAGCATGGGTCCTGACAGTTAGGCAATGGTGAAGGAACTAGCTAAGTTCCTCAAGTGTTAAGATACATCACTATATACCAAAGTCAGAATTATCCGTGCCACAGTACTCCCAATTTCTATGTGTGGGGGTGAATGCTGGACACTGAACTAAGTAGGCAGGAAGAAAATTAACCCAGTTGAAATGTGGTGCTGGAAGAAAGTTCTGCAGATCCCTGTAGCCAAAAAGACAAATGAAAGGATCATGGAGCAAATCGGGCCTAAGCGCCTGTTAGAAGCTTAAATGGTTACTGAGGCTGCTGCATTATGCACATATCAAGAGATAACATGATTCACTGGAAAGGACAATAATGCTTGGAAAGATGGAAGGCAAGAGGAAAAGAAGACCACATTACACGCTGCTTGATTTAATTAAAAAAAACCACAGCCCCGAGTTTGCAAGACCCGAGCAGGGCAGGTAGCAGCTGGGGTTCTTGGGAGCCTCTAAATCATAGGGTTACCATAATTGGAAATCAACCTGATGGCAAATAACAACAACAAGAGGTGGGGGTGGATTTAAGAATGAATGCTTGGAAAAATAGAGACAGATCAGAAACAAATATAAACTAACAAACCACATCCTACTGAAAAACAAATGAGAACTATCCCTACATGGGATTCCTATATGATCCACTGACCAGATTAACCCACCCTTATAATAATCTGATTGTCTTACTGATTTAAAAAGTATAATCTGTCTTCTTTCTTTGGCTCTTGTGTAATAATATCCCAAGGCTGGCAGAATAATAAGTATTCAGACAGAATGTATCATTTTGTCAATAGTGGTGTTCATTTATATTCTTTCATTTGAGCAGCTATATGCCATAAACCCCCTTCCCAAACATTTTCATTATCTTTTTCACTTATAGTAGTACTGTCTCTTTTCTGATGGCACTGATCACATATACATACAACACTGTTTTTAAATTCAGAAAGGAAGCAACGGATTTATTGGCCCACATTCTCTATTGCACTTCATCTGAAATAAAAAGTTCCAGCTTCCCTGACACTGTGTCCCATAACTTTGTGATTCTATGTGGACTCATAAAGAAAATCTTATTCAAGTGGTTCCTTGCATATTTAACTGGCCTGATGGAGATTCACATACACTGGTTGGCTCCCTTTTCTCTTCAAAAGCAAGCAAGAGTCCAGCAGAACATTAAAGTCATTTACTACAACATAACCTTTTATTAAGCTTTTTTTTTTTACGTTCTCTGCGCCGATGATCAGAGTAATGACTGCACCTAATGTCAGCACTGAAAGAACACCCACACCTTCAGAACTCTGATATGAAGAGGTGAGGACCATGGAGATAGGGACAGAAAAGGATCAGAAGGCTATGCAGAGAAAAGAAAACCATAGGAAGAGAGCAACTGGATCCTGAACTGGACCTTTGATCCTGAAGCCTCCTCACAAGTCTCCAGTTTCCCCAAGCAACCATCTGAATCTCTTTCTTCCTCTCCAGGCACACTCCCAGCAACTGCTCTTGTGGTAAAACTGCACAGTGATACAGCATCATTCAAAAGGGTTTTGATGGAAGGGACAGTAGGTGTCAGCAACTGGATAAAGTAGAGAAAGAGATAGTGTTTCAGCTCAGCTCCACAGTCCTCACTATCCTCCTTTGGCAAGACTGGTCCTGACTATGATCAAATGCAGAATTTCAACTGGAACCTTTCATTACTTTTTTTTTTTCAAGAAAATTTGCTATGTTTGGCAAAAAAATAAAAATAAATAGTTAAGTCACACCTTGAAAAAGTCAAACAAGAATTTACCATAAGAGATGTGACATACATAAAGACCTGAAAATCCTCTCTTATTACCTCAAGTTGTAAGCCAATCTGAGGATCCTCAGGCCTACGAGACAGGACATAATTGTAATAAACTAAAGAAAAACTGCAAAGAACAGGAACATTTTGATATTAATCTAATGGCATGATTCTAAAATTTTTGCCAGGAACCTGTCTACTCCCACTATTCAGTTTTGCAGAATTTCTCTGAATCAGAGCTTCCTGCAGTGACATCAATAGTGACTTAGAGATTGGACCCACTAGACAACGGTAAGCTACTATCTCCTTTCAGATCCAGTCTCATAGTCATGCAACAAAATAAACTACAACTCTGTGTGCACCCCAATCTTCATGCCAGATAGACCAGAATATCTGATCTCTAAATCACTTGGCTTTCCGTGTTCTTCTTCGACAAGCCAAACTAACATTAGAATCCGGAAAGACATTTTCAATAGCATAAAACTTAAGACAGTGTAAGTTGTTTAATGCAGATGTTTGTGCTTTACAAACAGCAGTACAAGACTGAAATGCTATGGGTCAAAGAACGAAGATCATCAGCTAATCCACACTAACGTTTCTTCCTTTTCCCCCCAGTGCAGGATACACACATAGTACCATCTGAGGAAGTCTACAAACGGACATGCTTCAGTGAAAGAATAACAGAATGCAGGGCCAGCCCCATCACTAGGCAGAGTAAAGCAGCCACCTCAGGCAGCCCTCTTGGATTAATGAAAGAATAAACTGGTAGTTATTTTTCTTGTTTATTTTTTTTACTAACAAAGACATCCTGTCTTGTGAGCTACAATATCATGGCTGGCTTTAGGATAGGTGGGTAGGTGTAGAGCAGTGGTTCTCAAACCACTAAGGGGGGGCACAGTAGTTGCTCAAGGAGGGCACTAGAAAAGTTAGCGTGCAAGTACAACAAATATGAAGGCAAACCTCTGGAGGGCGTGCACATGCATACACGCACATGCACTGTTGAAGACTGACTGGCTTCTGTAAAAGAGCAACACAGAACGTCCTCCCGTTATGCCTTCCTCCAAACTCAAACCTTTTTTATGCTTCTCTCAGTGAGCTTGTCCAAACGTCCTGCCATTGGCTCAGCAAGCACATGTCCCTTAGTGACCACGAAAACTCAGCATTAAGATGGAGGGTGAGTGAGCCTGTAGAGGAGAGAGAGGCATAGGAAAGGACACTGGGGTGTAGTGAGTGCGCCATCCTCATGTGGACATAAAGGGGGTCACAGGGTTAAAAAGTTTGAGAACCATTGGTGTAAAGGGCACCATCCTTGCTTCTCTGACTCATGTCTTCACCCATTCTGAAAGAATCCACTTTATATAAACTTGACATTGGGAGCTAGAATAAAACACAGCTTTCTAGCTTATCAACCTCTAAAAAAAGTCCAGAGCAATTCATCATGAGCAGCTGTCGATTAAAGGGTAGAATTGTTCTTGTTCTTCTTGACTACTCATTTCCAAGATGTTTTAGAGAAGCTGGCTTTCCACCAACTGTGAACTATTAAAAGTCTCAGATGCCATCCATGACCAGACTTATGTTTGATGACTGATTAAAAAAATATAATACTTTCCAAGATTGGAATTAGAGCTTTACAGGAATCCTGGCCAGCTGTTCAGTTTCTAGCATAGCACCTCAGTCTCTTTATATGGCAAATCAGTATTTACATAATATGTTGTTATGCTAAAGAAAATCATCCATAACTGATGGTACAGTTATGCAGTTTTACTCAGTTAATTACAAATTCCACAGCTACCCACTAATTAAATTTTCTTTTTATAAAGCTATTTTGCAAATCAAGCAGTAATTCAAATTGCTTTTCTATAGTTTCTCACTCTCAGAGTGAAAGAGAAGTTAAATCAGATTTATGCTGGCCTTTAAGATAGGAATTATTTTAAAAGGGTATATATAGTGAAAACAAATCACTCAGATTGCTCAGAATGGAAGACATACATTTGAATGGCTGTGCCATCAAAGACCATCACATACGTTCATAAAACATGTCTTGTTTTATTTCCCAGTAAGTATCACATTTATAAACAGAAAACCCTGATTTTCTTTTGGGTTAGCAGGTGAAGGCTATTGTGTTTTATTACACAACTGTGATTAAAAGCTATTAACATCAATAATTTACAACATTGGTTGTCTGTGTGTGTGTGTGTGTGTGTGTGTATTCTGCTTCAAGAAATTCAAAGCTGCTCAGAGAACACAGCAACACTTACCACCAGAAAAATACCAATAAAATATTCCAGTGTTTTAAAAACTGTATTGAAACATCATCTAAATATATATCAATTCAGTGTCAATGCATAAACATCTGAATGAGAAGATTCATGGAACTATAGAACTGAGTGAGATAAATCTCAGCCAACAGTTGTTTCCAAAATAAAGGGAGGGAAAGAACATAACAGAAAACACCTCAACTTCCTCTCCTCCTGAATAAGTAGGACTCCTACCAAAGCCTCCCTCTCAGATCTTAAAAGGATTTCGTATTTGGAAAGGCATTATCTCTGACATGTACCATCCAAGCTTAACTGACTGTCACTGCAGCTGCTTGCTGCAATCACACAGGAGGCTCCAGAAACAGTATGTCCTTACAAAAAAATAACATTCAAACCAAACCTATCTGTTAAAATTTATGGAACAAACACAGTAATTCAGAGAAAATAAGCCAAGTCAATAGGAAAACTGTTGACTGAAAATGAAACCCTGTTTATATGAAACTTTGACCCAAACAAACTTACACAAACAGAACTTGCAAAGCCCATAGCAACAAATAGCTACTTTTTTACCAGCTGCTTCTGTCTTGCATATATGCCTATAGGTGTAAACAAATATGCCAATACTGAAATATGCTAATAACTTCATGTGAGCAAATCAAGGTCCACAGAAAAACAGTAATAATGGGAACAATTAGTCTAATTAGGAAAACGTTATGCTATATGATGTGCATTAATCGAATACTGATTTGTACAATTTGCATACTGTGGTAAATTAATTTGTAATCAGGTGTTGTTGTTGTTGTTATGTATCGTCAAGCCATGGCAACCCTATCACAGAGTTTTTCTGGGGCTGTGGGTGTGCGATATGCGCAAGGTCAACCGGTGGGTGTCCATGGCTGAGCAGGGAATCAAATCCTGGTCTCCCGGGTCATTGTCCAATGCTCAAACCACTATACCACACTGGTACAGAAGTTCAAATCACATGACAAATCGAGTCCAGAAAACAAAAATAAAGGAGAAAGGCCATGAAATAAAAGAAGAAGAGTAAACCATATCCCTTGTCTTTTTTTTTTCTTTTGAGACAGAACTTTTAATTTTAGTCACAGCATGAAACAGGATAATGAGCTCACAAAGCTAGGAGTCTAAAAGGTCTATTACAAATCCAATTCTGGTGGATTGTACAGTGAAAGCTTCAAGTAAGACAATCATACATCCAATGCAAGTGTGTTATTGATGAATGTAAGGCGTCATGCTGACAAAGCTTCACTTTCCATCATATCCTATAGCTTTCAAACACGTTCAACATAATGTACTCTCTGGAGTGTAAGATAAAAGAAAAAGAGGATGATTTGTCACATTTCCCTTTCTCAAGCAAAACAAGAGAAAGAAAACAAGTCTGATGTTCAGTATATTCTTATGCTGAAATAACCAATGCACTGTCCAAAGTTACCAGAACCTCTATGATACAGTAGCTATGGGAGCATACTAGGACTGAGGACGCCCAGATCTCAAACCATTCATCAAGTTCACTGGACCAGTCACTGCTCTCACCCTGACCACAGGACTGCTGTCAGAATAAAACTGAGGAGGAAACCATTGGGTGCCACAGAATAAAGGTTAGGCAAAAATATATCAAATAAGCAAATCAGTAACTGTAGATAGATAGATGACAGCCTTTTTTACCCCTAAGTTTCCCTTAATACACTAATACCAAGTGAGTCAGTTCCTACTTGCCTCCTCTACAAAGGTTCTGTTCTGCCATCAGCAAGTAAGCTCCAACAATAAACCCTACAGACAACCTGAAGGGATGGAGAACTGCTCACTCGAGAGGTGTAACAGAATCCTCAGATTCATGTAAACACCATAATTCTGTACTACCTCATTTCCTTGTACGTTGCCACTTCTCATCAGAATAGGCAATTACTATGAATAGCATCTTTTAGCATAAGACAGCCCATCACATTTTAACATCTGTTTTCTATTTCCTTTTTGAAGGGGGCAATGCCACACAAGCCTGCCTGGGGTTTATGCTGTTGGGCCCTGACATCACCCTGTATAGGGAGGACAAGAAGAATACATGACAAGAAGAATCACTCCCAGGCTCTGAAATAAAGACATGAGTATGCAGGAACAAGTTCAGCTGATGGGAAAAATGGGTTCTGAAACTAAGAAGAAAGTTGAATGCTGGGGTGGTACTAGGATAAAGATGCATTTTGTGTTGCTACAAGGCGATGGAGAGAAGAAACTTGGTATTGTTGGGAAAACATTCTGTGAGAAAAGTAGTGCTTTCTTTAATACGTTTTGTTTCAGGCAGTCCTGCTCTTGGTAAAAGAGGTGTTTGGAAGCTGTATAGAACAATCTCAGTCTCAGAGTATCCAGTAGAACTGCCATTTTTTAACACTGAAACAACTATGACACTTCACACAAGACAGCAAAACAAATAAATCCAAGTCTTGTGTGTTGCTGAAAGGAAGTATCTCACAAAAGGGGACCAGGGTTGGAGGGGCAGACATGAAGAAAAAGCATTAAAAATGTACCTTTTTTTTTACGCTGAGTAGTATGGAAAAAAAACACAAGTATTCTGGTTTGCCACAGAGCACACAATTCCATCCAGACAGCATTTTCACCCAAGTAACTTCTGCATGAGTACATGACTATGGTATCTAGTTACCAACTTTCCTGATTACCTTAATCTCTCTCTGGTAACACTTTCCTCAAATCTAATAATCCACCTAGAATGTTTTAAATTTCTTAGAAATAGCAAGCATCTCAATGAAACCGAAGCATGTATCCCTAAGAAGAAGTTTGAAACTTTAAATATGTCAACTAAAGTCGATGAGTTTTATAAGCTCCGCAAATGGAAGCAGCACCTACTTCACCCCCAAACGCATTAAAAATTGTTCTCTTTGTGATGAAAAAGCCTTTTCTGTAAAGCTAGGTTTAAACTTAATAATACAGAAAATTACATTTTTCTCCTGTCTTTGAAACTGGATTGTCAATTATTTACAATTCAGAATCTGTATAGGTGAAAATGAACAGGGCAAAGAAAGAGGTTGTTACCTGCATTGAAGCTCCTTCTACTCTCGCAATGCAAGCCACTCTGTCGAGGAAAGTGACAGTCACAGGAACAGCGACAAAGAAGCCTTTCAAAAAGGCTTTAATGTACCTTCTCCCAAATCCTTGTGTCTGTGCCATAATCTGAAGGATGAAACAAAGGAGAAGCAATGTAGGAAAAAGACTTTAGAACAGATGTGTATTCCCATAACAAAAAAAGCAGACAACTATACACAGTAGTGAAATGCAGTTTCTCAACAATCATTAGCATCTACTAGACAAAGATACCTTTAAAAATATCATTTAAAGCCACAAACAAAATTTGGTTTCAAATAATGGGGGAGGGAGGTTTTCTAAGATTGACTTCACTTCCTTTCATTTTCAGTCATTTTATATCCAGCTCTGCCACTAGAAATGATGTGGAGAAGCCAGTTTCTACAGAAATTCTATGAAGAAATGACAGAGTATTAAAGGCTATAGCTTGGATCCTAATGAAGTAAGGCTAATTTTTTTTTTCACTTACTCCTCTTTTCTCCAGAGAGCCCATACCTCCTGAAAAACACCTCTGGAGGACCAGAGTGACCTTCAAAACACTGAGGGTAGAGAGGCCAGAATAAGAAAGGAAGATCATCCAAAAATTTTAACAATCACCTTGCTCTCTTTCTTTCACAGTAGAACCCTCTGCTGCATTCATTCCCCGGCAGAAGTTGGAGACTTTCTCTTTATAAAAGAACATGATGGGAACTGAAGATGCTTCAAGAACAGTTGAAATCAGAACATCCATGGGAAATTAATAAGAACCTAAAGAGAATTAAACAAAGATTCTTTGAACAGGCTAATAAGCCTGGTAAATGGCTAGCTTATAAATTGAGGAAAGAAAGAGAAAGGAGTCTGATCGCAGAAGTAAACATAGGGGGCAAGACGATAACAGATCAAGAAACTATTAAATAAAAACTTTCCTCAGATACTATAGGGAATTATATAATGCAAAAGATAGAAAGATACAGAAAAAGATATTGGATTTCTTGGAGAAACAAAGGATATCAAAATTAAGAGAAGATCAACAGAAAATACTAAATGCTAAAATAACAACAACAGAGATAGCAGAAGCAATTAAGAAACTTAATTCGGCAAAAGCGCCGGGCCCGGATGGGTTTTCAGCTGCATATTATAAGAATTTGCAAGAAGAGCTGGTTCCATACATGCTGGAACTATTCAACGAAACCATAGAAGGAGGGTGACCAAATTCCTGGAGTGAGGCTTGCATTACACTTTTACCGAAAGAAGGGAGAGATCCAAAAGAACCAGGCAACTACAGACCGATTTCACTGTTGAACGTCGATTATAAGATCTTTATGAGTATTCTGGCAGACAGAACAAAGAAGATTTTACAAGAAATCATAGAGGAAGAACAAAATGGATTTTTGCCAAATAGACAATTAAGAAACAACATAAGAACAATTTTGAACGTTATACAGTACTATGAGAGAAATAACGAGAAAAAGCTAGCCTTGATTTTTATCAATGCCGAGAAGACATTTGATAACTTCAGATGGGACTTTATGTTTAATGTATTGGCAAAAATGAACTTTGGAGATACATATATAAAATGGATTAAAGAAATATACAAAGATCAAGTTGCTACTTTAATCATAAATGGGGAAAAAATGAAAAACTTCAAAATTAGAAAGGGTACAAGGCAAGGATGCCCCCTGTCGCCTTTACTATTTATAATAACAACTGAAATATTAATAAAGATGATAAAGGGAGACCCTGAACTGAAGGGATGCAAAGTAAAGAGCCATGAATACAAGTTAAAAGCATACGCCGATGACCTAGCGATCATCCTAGAGGACCCAAATTCAAGTATAGACAAACTTTTAGAAAAGCCGAACCAATTCGGTGAGCTAGCAAGATTTAGAATTAATAGGGAGAAAACAAAAGTTTGACCAAAAACATGAGATTGGAAGAAGAAAGTATATTGGTTCAAAAAACAGGCTTTAAACTAGAAAAGAAAGTTAAATATTTGGGAATTTGGATAGCCAAAAGAAACAATGAACTATACAATAACAATTACAAAAATACGTGGAAAGAAATTAAGAAATCACTAAATAATTGGAATCAGCTCTAACTGTCATTACTTGGAAGGATAGCAACAATTAAAATGAATGTGTTGCCAAAACTAAATTTCCTGTTTCAAAATCTACCTGTAATCACAAATGAGAAACCATTTAAAGAATGGCACAGAGAAATTTCTAAATTTACCTGGGACAAAAAGAGGCCAAGAATAAGATGGAAATTCCTAACAGAGAAGAAAGAAAAAGGAGGTTTTGGACTTCCTGATCTGAAAATATACTATCAAGCAAACTCCCTGATTTGGGTTAAAGAATGGTTAACACTACAAAATGAAAAAATACTAAACCTGGAAGGAGCTGGATTGTGATTGGGATGGCATGCGTACGTATGGTACAATAAGCATAAAGTAGATAAAGAATTCCAGAATCATTATCTAAGGAAAGCCTTACTAGTAAATTGGCAAAAATACAAGAAAAAATACTACAGAAAAATTCCATTATGGATTTCTCCTCATGAGGCATTTTACAGTAGATGGCGAGAACCACAAGAGAAAATGATAAAGTACCAAAATATGATAACTGTTGGGAAGAATCAAGAAACAAGATTAAAAACCAGAGAAGAATTAGAATACGAAGGGTTTAAATGTTCATGGTTTCTATACAGACAACTTAAAGAAAGATACAACATGGACAGGAAATTAGAGGGCTTTCAAACAGATTAAAATGATAAACAGCTTGAAAATATACTATTCAAATCACAGAAACAACTGACCTCTAAACTATATAAACTACAAATAGAGAGAGAATTAGAAATGGAGCAGATAAAACCCTCGATGATTGCATGGGCGCAGAACATAGGCCATGTGATCCAACTGAAACATTGGGAGAGGAGCTGGTCAGAAACACAAAAATTTATGGCAGCCCGGAGTTTGAAGGAAAACTATTTAAAGATGTTATATAGGTGGCACCTCGACCCTGTGAAAATTAATAGGATACATAAAACAAGAGAGAACAAATGCTGGAAATGTGGCCGAGAAAATGGGATCTACTATCATGTATGGTGGACCTGCGACAAAGCTAAAACATATTGGAAAAGAATACAAGAAACAATTTCAGAAGCATTACAGATAAACATTCCATTGATACCTGAAATATTTCTTTTGAACATAACACAGAAAATAGATAAAGAGCAAAGAAAGAAGCTTTGGAGAATAATTCTTTATATGATCACAGCTGCCAGAATGGAATTCGCACAAAAGTGGAAAAATAATCAGGTCCCACAAATAGGTGAATGGAAAGTTAAGGTTTTAGAATACAGAGAAATGGACAAATTAACCTCAATGATACAGGGAAAAAATCAACAAGCAAATGACGCAGAATGGAGGCAAGTAGAAGTGTTTTTCCTCCCAACATAGAGAAGAATATAGGAAAATGTAACCTCAGGTTCAGGCATATAAAATAATAACATAAGGTACGGGTGAGATTAAATTAAGAGACGGCATGCAAAGTTGAGAAGGGAGGGTAATGAAAGAGAAACATGATTGTGACCAGAAAGAACCAACTCTAGGGGAGTATGGAAGTGAAATATAATGTAAATGAGATATGAAATATTTAAATGCCATATCGTATGGAGAAAGATGGATATGAGTTGGAAGCTTTATAAAGGCATAATGTACATTAGGATATCTATATATTATCATATAATATTACATATTATTATTATATATGTATATATGACTATATACTATTACTATTCATACACCGCTTCTATTAATTTTATATATATATTTATTGACTATTGCAATTCATAGACAAAAATCGTTGTAATAAATATAATAATAAAAAAAAAAATAAAAGAACATGATGGGACCAATCCCAGCTGTTCAGTCCCATAAAGCAAGAAAACATATGGAAAGATAAGATAGTGAATGAAGAAATAAAGAGATCTCATCCAGTTTCTAAAATTATCCATCACCAGATTTCATAAAACAAAAGGCACACATTAAGTAAGAAACACTCTGTGGGATTCTGTGCTCAGCTTATGAATTTGTCAAAGAAGCCAGAAGGCAAACGATACTCCAGATCAGAAGCTGACTTTTCATGAACAGGAACCACAAAAACAACTTGCCTAAATGACTAGCATTCACTAAGAAAAATAAGCCAATTTACACCTTTTATCAAGTCTGTTTCAAATATGTTTCAAGAACAATGCTTAATTTAGTGTTGCCAGGTTTTCAAAACAGCAAAAATGGCCAACAGTTTTGACAACTCCGCACTCCCAAACGCAAGATTTATTTTTAGCATTTTATCCAATCTATATAAAAGGAAAAGCTTCCCAGACTTCAAGTGGGGGCTATACCTTATAATAAGAGACATCTGGCAAGCCAAGTTTTAGTTCCACTAAAACATACAGTAAAGTGGTTGGGGGATGTTGTGATCATTGTTGTTTTATACAAAGGAATAGCACATCTACCACACTTAGCCCAGAATATTTCTGGAAAAATCCACACTTCATGTTTTGAGTGCTGAGTATGTTCAGCAAAGAAGATCTAACAAACTTAACCTTATTTTGGGTAAATACAAAGAACAAATTTAGATCTGTGTGGAAGGATGAAGGAATATGTCTGGAGAAGGTGGGAACAACTTTCGTGCTGTATATAAAACATTATCACCACCATCATCATCATTTCAGATAGGGAACAAATATCAGTCACATATGCATACATTTAAGTAACAATTCAATCCCACCTAACCAAAAAAAGAAATGTAACACACACAAAACTACTTTGATTCAAGCTGAGAATGCAGCATTATAATGGTGAACTGACTTCTGACAATACACCTCACCTGCCCCTACTGCAAAAACCACACTCTCATTTGGAAGCACGCGGCATGACTCAATGACTTATCTCCTCTAATTACTTTGCAATATGGAAGCTGGTTTCCCTCATTAGTCCCTACAGCATATAAATCAAAAACATACTATCAGCTTCGAGCCAATCGATGAAACAAGAATCCATTCACACAAAAAGGAACATTCTATTTTAAAACAAATTACCAGTGCTTTAGTGGTGGCAGATAATTCAGCTGAAAGCATCTTCTATTAGCAACGTGTTTTGCAAACTCTGATGTTCAGCAACAAAAGCAATATTTGCATACCAAATAGACTAATATATTGCTTAATATGTAAAACGCCAATAGAAGAAAATGCTTCTAAGGGCCCGAAGAGGTTTTTAAAGAAGAAAGAAGAAAGAAAGGAAAGATGAAAAACTGGGCCTAAATGAACTAATTAAATATTGTGTTAATATCAACAATCAAATCCAAATCCTGGAAAAGAGGCTCTCTTTATAAATATTAATACGAAAAAATAAAATATTTGCTAGTTAAAATACTTCGGTACACCTAAAGATCTACCAGCTCTATTTCAAACCATCACCTCACAAAGTTATTTTAAAAGAAAAGAGAGAAAGAAACTATGAAACTCCCATGTTATTTTAGGCTCCCTATCAACCTGGTTCCCACCTAAAAGAGGGATCAATGAGTTATTCTTTGAGATGGGAGGAAGTAACTTTTGAATAGTTTCGGTGAGCACCTCTTTCCCTTGGACTGGCACCCATACATTGCTTTAAATTTCCAAACCTCAAGACGATCCTACAGAAAGACAAGCTAGAAACAAGTAGTAACAAAAAGTTATTTAATAAAAGGTCTTTTAACTGTCTGTACAGTTTAAAAATATAAACAACAACAACAACAAAAATACAGCACTTATCTTGAGGCTGACAGCAGTAAAAAAGGAGCAGGAGAGAAGATTAGGATAGCATATTGCCTTTCTAGCAAATATCAAAAGCACCAGCAAATAACAGGTCAAAATCTAAGGAAACTTGCATTGTGCAGCTTAGAGATTTCAGCAGATGGAGCACAGTATTATCTGGACCGAAGAGCTAGTGTACAAAAGGTCCAGGGGCTATAACGGGTCTCCAGTGCATACTACAACATATGGAGCAGAGATGCTATTTAAATTGCTCTCTACATTCAAATGTTTATTTTTATTTCCTATACTCATCTGTACCTTTGAACACAGTGTTTGTCAAGCTTCCTGGGGGGCAGTGGGGGGAACCTCATCAAGCAATCCATCAAAAGCCTCAAGTCACATATTTGCAAGTCTAAGCATTTAAAAATTATCCACCAAAGTATGGCAGGAAATACAGCATAAAATCGCAGCAACTTGCCTCAGAGAAAGGAGAAAATAATGACCCCTAATGGGGTCATAAGAAACAGGCTGCAAGGGGAAGAGGCAGAGAACTGAAACATTAGATATAGACAACAACTTATTTTAAATCATCTGCTTTTTTTACTTTGCCCTTTAAAGAGGACAAAAGTGGAAATGTTGGCTGTACTTATGGGAAATATGCTACCAAACTCTGTAAGCCTAACAGAGAAAATATCCCTTGAGTCACCAACTCCAAGAAATTTTTCCTGGAATGCATGTTCTGCAAAGAAAATTCAAAATAATTCAAATTTGTTGTATTTGTTTTTTTCCAAGAAAAAACTATTTCCACAGAAATAGCATAAAAGATAAGAGTCCATAAAACTATATTAAACTGTTAACATAAATATCAATGGAAACCATTCCATAACAACAATGCATATAAGAGAAAATAATTTTGTCATGGCTGCTAATGTACAACAAATTTTAAACATGTTTACTGGTTTGATTCTTTTTTTAAAAAAATCTAAATGGGAAATATGTAAGGTTTTAATAATCATAAACACAATTCTGTTACATCAGTGGTTCTCAACTTTTACCTGTGACCCCTTTTGTATCTACATGACATTGCGCCCCTTGTCCATGCCTCCTCGGTGTCTTATCCTATGTCATTTCTGCACTAGACTGTTACAGCGCTATTATTTCACTTTCAACATCCTATGGAATCCTGGGGTTTGCAGTTTAGGGAGGGGCCTCAAAGACTATAACAGTCTAGTGCAGAAATGGTCCTACACTTCTCTCTCCCTCTCTCTCTCTCTCTAACTGGCCCCTTGCGATGCATACGGCCGCTGAGTTGACATACTCTCTGTCTCCCTTTTCTTCCCCACCACCCCAGAAACTGCCTCATGGTTACTAAGGGGGTATGCACGTGCTGTGCCAACAATGAAATGTTTGGAAAAGCTGAGTGGGAAAAGCATTAAAAAAGGGAAGCCAGTTTTTGCTATCTCTGAGTTGGAGGAAGACATCACAGAGGAAGAAGCTTTGTGTTGCTCTTTTGCAGAGACCGGTCAATTCTCAACAGTGCACACATGCGCACACAGAAAGGCCTGTCTTTCTTTTTCACATTTGCGGTACTTGCAAGCCGACTTTTCTTGTGCCGCCCCCCCCCCCCGGGCAACTATTGTGCTCCCCGCTTAGGGTCCTACCTCACTGTTCTCGAACTGCTGTTATAATCAATAAACCAAACATCAGAGCAAAGTGAGAATTCTGAAAGATTTACTTTGTAGAACAAATTTTTTTAAAAAAAAAATCTAGATACATAAATAGTCATGCCTTTTGCAACACATGGTTTTTAACCATCAGTGAAATTATTATGTCTCAGTCTGCTTAAGCCAAGTGCAACTGCAAGAGAGTTAGGGAAGACATATGTGCACATAGCTTGTTTCCAGTCCTCAACATTATGGCTGGTCATTTGAAAAGATACGGACCTTTTCTTGTCATTTTAAGCAGGGTCTAAATTAGACAAACACTATGGATGTCACAGCTGCAAGCCCCTCAGTCAGATACTTGACACGCTACAGATAGGTGGAGTATGTTAAATGTGTGCTTACCCCCACCTTCTGGAATATACACACACACACAGGAAATTTTGAGCATCAGTTTTAGCCCAGCATCTGGAGGGTTACTGACTACAAAAAAATCAACAGTGGGAAAATATTTCCCAAAAGGTGAAACAGTTTTCCTTGCACATGCATTGCAATGAGCTAAACATGCTCACTTTGAAACAAGTCCATCTCTGCAGGAGACTCTTACAAGTTCAACATTAGCATGTACGCCAGGTGTCTCAGTAATAACGTAGGAAAGTATGATGAGATACAAAAAAAAGCAAGAAAATGGATTCAAGTGTGTCCCTGGCCTACATATGGCTCTTTGAAAAAACAGGATTTAACATTTATTATTTATTTCCTCTTTTGGTCTTGTCAAAATCTCAGCTCCATCAGCACTACAAAGTCACTTCCAATGTGCACCCCAAGTAGCCAGACCATTCTGCTACTGTTTAAATTGCATTTTTTTAAAAAAGCAGGATGAAGAAAATTATAGAGTTTTTTTTTCCATCTTATGTTTCAAAGTGGAGAGATTTTATTATTATTCCTTTTCTTCAAAGCATACGTTTCAGTCTATGCTGTATGCTTTGAAGTGTACAGCATAACCTCAAAGCACCATGGCCTTATTCTGACACATTATTACAACTTGAATTAAATCTGTAGACACAGTGAAAATATATTTGAGAAAACCTTTGCTGCTGCAGTGGTATGGCAAATATCAATGCCAAAAATATAATGCAGTGAAATTCTTTCACAAACCAGAAGCAAAAATTAAGTGACTCATGCTTTGCAAGATTAAATTATATTTTTATTTACTTTTTCTAAGTCTGCAGAAATACTTCCATCCTGTTTTTTTAAAAAAAAAAGCCTCATGCTTATGCACTGGAGTCCAAATTTAATTACCAACTTCCACTATTTAATTACTAACTTCCACATTCAGTGAAATCATGTTCTTATGTTTTTAGAAGCATTAATCACCAGTTTACAACACAAATAAAAAATTTTGTGGAGGAAATTTACAGCACAAAGTTCCCTCAGCGGCAAACAGAAAGTACATACTGATTTATTCAGAAATTATATGTTTAATTCACTTTCAAAAAATGCAAAAATATTATGCCTTTCCTTTAGCCACACCTTATCTAACATTACAAACTGTGGTGTCTAAGAAAGCCAAACACAATCATTGACGTGAGAAACCACAGGAAGCAGAGATCAACCTGAAAAAAAGGAGAACAGAAAAAATACTTAACTTCAAGAAAATCTGTCCTGGGATCTTTCTCTGGCTCATCACTCCCCCCCCCCCCCAGCGTTATAACCATTTCAAATGTAGGGAGCTCTTTCAAGCTATAGGACACACATAACAGAAAAGGGAAGGCAAAGCAGGAACTGAGACAGAGACTAGCTTTGAGATCAAGAAGCTTGGCTCAAACAGGATCGCTGGCTGGGAGCTGCGGACCCCTAATAATTGGTAGCAGTTGTGATTGCTGCCATCTTTGTTGTCGCTGTTGTCAAGTCTGTCTCAAAGCAAGCCTGATAATATATCTAATATCCAGTCTAGGAATGCAGGCTTTTTTTTTTCCGCAAGGAGTGTTGAAGAGCTAGATTTTTAAAGTAAATAGGCCTTCAAAATTTATTTTCCTGCTTCCAATTTCCGTGTCCAACAATTAAGGCCAAAATATATGTAAGAAAATATATCACCCTGCATACATTTTCAGACTTCACCCACTATCTTGCACCATTACTAGGGCTGATGGAGTTTGAATCCAACAATATCAAGAGAGTCACCAGTTTCCTCCTGTGACTGAAAGGTTTGCCACTTCCATGCGGCTGTCTACCGCTAGGGATATACCCAGTTCTGAGAGGAAAAAAAGAAAATGTTCTTCATATTTATATTTGTATGTAACGCTCAGTGACCAAAAGAAGATCCTGAAGCTTACTAATAAATTGACTATTGCTTCACCAGTGACACCGCTTTTTGTCCCAAGAAGAATCTTTCCCCCTACTTATACCAACTTCCTAAGTGGCATATATCCAGATGTAATTACTACTATGGTGAATTCACTGTTACTCAATGGGATACTTCTTACTAGATACTTTTACACCTCAAGCCTCTCCCAATTAATAAGAAACACAATACAAACATCAAAAATAAACTAGCTAGAATAAACTGACATGCTTCAAGCAAAGGTGGTCTTGCAGTACTCTCTCAGAATATATCGTTGTTGGAACTAGACAATATTTTCAAGTCTAGAGCCCTATGGTGTTTCAGCACATAGCAACTGCGACACAGTAACCACTACAAGTGAAGAAACACACTATCTGAAAACTAAGATTGGTAGCTATTATTCACAGACTCAGATAATAAGCTATAAATTAGACTATGATCCAAAGCATATAAATGAGACCTACCAGACTTTACCTCCAATTAAAACCACTGAGCAGCAAGCAGAGTGACTATCTGCTAATGAGTTTCCCATGATATATTCCAAGAAACACTTCTCTTTCACCCTGTAACCTCACATAACCTTTGCACCTCTAGTGGTTATTTTAACACAGCCAAACGTGAGTTTTTGTAATGGTCAGAAGATAAAAAAAAATAACCTCTTCCTAACAGAGGGATTTGGAATTGTGGTTACTGGTTACATCAGGGTTCATATGTTTTGAACTACAATTCCCAGAACCAAGAGACTGCTGATTGGAAGATCATGGGAATTGTAGCCCAAAAAGTAACTTTTTCAACCTCTGGCCTAAATGTTGTTGCTGACTTCAGTCTCCAATTGCTGTGAGACCAGTGCAAAATATGCCACAAAAACCTCTTCCTTTGTCACCATAAACCAAACAAACAGAAGTTTATAAACTGCCTCAAAGCCTAAATCCACGTATCAGGTTATTTATATTATAATTCGTTCAGCCCCCTTAAACATAATTCTTTAAAAGCATGAGTGTTAGAGATGTGAAGACCCAGTAGCAGAAAAAACATGAAAATTCTAGGTTTTCCTATTTTTCTTCCAAAAGTTTAGTTCCTCCTTCCCAATAAATATAGATTATGAAATATCACACTTTCAAATAATTAAGGAAATGTTTAAGACAGTGTGTTCCTTTATTGTTAATATATAGCTTTATTTCCCAAAATGAACTCCAAGATTTGGGATTCCCCATACATAGATTCCCCACACATTTGCTCATTGTGTCTTTTACAATTAACCCACTCACAGAAATGTAGCTTGTAAAACCTCTCCTAAGACAGAAAAAGACAGAGACGGGAGCTAACTACTTAAAAGCAATTAGAAATTATCCAACAAAACAAGCAACTAACTTAAAAGATATAAGTTAAAAATATTTATTTTATTTTAACAACTCTTCATTAATTAAATCAGAATCAGTCAATGATATAGTTTCTTACTGGTTCTTTATTCAAAGCCTAGTCTTCTTGGATTTTTGGAAAATTAAGCCTTATTGTTTGTTAATCTCTCAGATTACAAGGTTTAGGTCATAAAATTCTAACCACTGACACAAGTCATTCCAGCGCAGTGAACTGCATTAAGTGCTTTTGAGGTTAGCAATCTGTTTCCACCCCATGTCTAAAAATAATAAAAGATTCATATTACTGAGACCAAACGGTTCTTTTATCTATAAAATCTAGAGAACTGCAGAAAGTTACAGAAACACTTGAAATTCATGTGAAGTAGAATAAAAAAAGAAAAGATATATTTAAGAGCATCTCAGTTGCACAGTCTACCAGATGTTACTGGCCGGTATTTTGGACTGTCAATGATTCCAATTCTATCTGAGAACCTAGGAAGCAACAAGGTTGCACTGGATAATGTGGCATGTTCCAAGTTGTGTTACTTTTTGCAATGCCAGTGTTCTGTCAGTTTGTTCGGTCTTGCTCCCAGAGCACTCATTGCCACTGGAACCACCATTATTTTCTTTTCTCAAAGGTATTGAATCACAACTTGTAAATCTCAATATTTTATCATCTGTCTCTCTATGTTGAATTCTGCTCTCTTCAGGGACTGACACATCTATAATCCAAAAATTATTTTTTCAACTACAGTTATGTTTGGCACATTATGGGCTAATTGTTTATCAGTCTGAATGTAAAAATCCATTTTCAAAAATTCTTCTAGGCTTATGTTCCCACCAGTTTTTTTGCAGATGGTAAATAATATTTTTTATATAGAATCCAGAATATCATTGCAAACACTTTATCACGGTATTTCTTATATGCAATCTGTGCAATTTTGCTGCACAAATAATGGCATCAACGGTTTCCATATAGGTTCAAATTGTCCATATAAAATCAACGATGCATTCTTCCAACTTGCTTTTATACCATATTTCATATCTATGGTTTGTTTTCTTTGGTATTAAGGAAAATGGTATCAATAAGGGGGAGAAATTCCATGCTTAATATTAACCCAGCTGTGTTCTTGGTTTACTCTTACCATGGTATTCCATGATTTCACTATTGTTGAGAAGAATTTTCTGATGTTTTTCCTAACTTCCAAAAAAATTTGATCCCCATACACAGAAAGAACAACCGCTTTTTAAAAGTCAATCCATGCTAAGAAAATAACCCTAGGGCAGCTTTCTACTTTATAATACTGCCTTTCACCTAAATCCTGTTGCTTGTCTGAACTAGGGTAAACCCACTCAACCAAGCACTGAATGCTGAAGTCAACACTGATGGAAATCTCACCGATTCAGTGGGTTTCATCTAGCTGGGACTATCAACTGGACTGAGGCCATAGTGTCCAAGACACATCTTTTCAAACAATCCAAACTACTAAAATTAAATTTAAAAAAAAACAAGAATTTTTCAAGTATAATTCACAATGAAGTAAATATAAACAATATGTATTTGCATAAAGCTGTTGAGCTGTTTTAGTTAACCTACAAAATTATAACGAAAAAAGAGGAAGAACGACAAACTGTGTTTGTAAACCATAAAGCATTTTGATGAATTTGATTTTGAAATATATTTATTTAAGGCAAATTAAAAATATTATTAGAGTATTAGACTGGAACTTAGAACGTAAAACTCACTATGACCCTGGGACACCTGCTAACTTTGTTTGATGGGATCAGCAGTCAGTAGGGGCTTCCCTAACTAAAATCATACTAACAATGAAATATTGGAACAAAAACAGCCACAACTTTTACTGGTTACAGTTGTATAGGACTGCCCCCCCCCACCAGCATGTGTCTCCATCAAGACACTGGTTGACCGTCCTGCCACCCGATGTAAGTCAACACCCAGCCCACATGCTGGGAATAACTGGCATGACAAAGATGGGACTTTTATTTGGATAAAAGTCACTGCATGGTTCCCCATCACATGGTAGAAGAACAAAGCTACTTGGCCCCAAACTGGGCACAACTTCATATAACCCCACCCATAACGTTCCGTAAGTGGACCTCCAGTCAATTATTCCAGGGCCTGCCTGCCCATCTCCTGCCAACTGGATCTGGAAACCATGCTAAAACTACGTAAGTTGTGAGAAACATCAGAACTTTATTTGAATATTTCACAATAAGTCTTTCATACCATAAACTTAGAGGAGAAGGGTGGGGAAGAAGTCCAATGACAACCTGGCTCTGGGAGCAACTTTATGTATCTTGGGAGCAGACCTGAATGAAACATATGCATGGGCTTTCTTGAATCTTTCCACTAGCCACTTGCACACTCCTGATTGTCGGCTTCTCCAGCGATTTCTCCAGAGCCCACATATTTTTGCAAAGATCTCTGAGAAGATGGCCAATCAGAAGAAAATGGAAGGCTAGGAAGGCTCTCTGCCATAATGCTGTCCATACCTATTAAGTCAGGAGACATTCACAGGGGCTTTTTGTTTGTTTGGTTGGTTTTGAGGACAAAAGAGAAAGGAAAGTGTTGAGCTTATGTAAGAAATGTAGGGTAAATAATAAAAAAATTTCTCCAAAGAAGTTTTCCGCCACAAAACAGTTTAAAGATTTCAATTAAATAATAATTGCAAATGCAGCCAACTCCATTTAAAACAGAATTTAAAATACTATTGATTCACTTAAAAGTCATACATGCATGTATGCCTAATTATTAATTTTACATCCAATTATTTAATAAATGGATATAGGAAACTTTGTTAATTGTAGTTTATGATAAGGTTTACAGTTTAGTTAAACTGAGAGTGAAAAGATTTTAAACCAAGAAGTACAAAGAGCAGCCTTGAAGGTCTTCTTATCACCCAGATGATCCTCTTGTCTTCTATACCAATCACTGCACAGAGATTTTGGATCCCATCCTGGAAACTGAATTATGAACCCCTTAAACCTGAGACCTTTACTAGGATCTATGGGGAGAACAGTAAGCTTAGAAAGAGAAAAAATAGAAGGGGGTTGGTGAGGTACATGAGAAATAGTGTTTCCAAAATTCCTGAAACTCTTTCCTTTTCTCCTAAGCTCCAAAGAGGGACAAAACCATAGGTAACCTTTTTTTTTAGTTTAATTGTAGGAAGCTTTTTAGTACTGGCATTTAGCTTAAATTCACAGTGCAACCTAATTGTTAGCTTTCTATCCCTTCTGATGTAAACATAGATTTTTTTAAAAAAAGCCTATAAAAGATTAACGTAACACATTAATCATTTTTACTAACTTTCCAATCTCTGGATACAGCTTCATTTTCTAACTTTTTGGACTTGTTGGTTGCTAAATCCAACAACAAAAATATAATCCCTTAATAAGCGTTCCCTGCTATTTGCAGTATGTACATGCTTCAGTTGTTGGAAATTGACACACACACAGCATGCACTGGAGCTCACAAGCTGCTGAAACTTCAATATATGGTCACCGCTACAGATTAGATTTTGTAATCTTGATTATTAACCCCCTAAAGGAACAGGTATTGGGTAAACAATGTTACTCAGACATGGTTATTTAACATGTTATTTAAACATGGTATGAACTAAAAGTAAATATGTTTACTTTATTGTATTTTCTTTATTGTCAATACTCCAGAACCTCAAGGCCAACCAGCACCAACTGCTGAAGAGCGGCTGTCAAGGCGAAGTGTCTCCCGGGAGGTTTAGGCCCTACTGTATTGTCTACAGCAGTATTTCCTCACTTCCACCCCCTCAGACTCAGAGGGCAACTAGCAAGGAAAAAGCAGTAATAGCCACTATTGAGAAGAACAAGCCCAGTTTTGAACGTACACCAAAATAAGAGAGTGACAGTTTCCAGGAACAGCTGCCACCTTATCTACCCAGCCACTCTTTGGACACTGCAGCCCTTGGGGTACCTTCTCTGCCCAAAATGAAAGCACTGGAGACCAAGAAAGGAAAACAGCACCTCCTGCAGGTCTTTGCTCACATAGAGACACTATAGAAAGCTGGTGCGGTAGTTTGAGAGCTGGACTAGGACCCCTGGAGACCAGGGTTCAAATCCCTGCTCAGCGGCGGAAACCTGAGGCGCGACCTTGGGCAAGTCACACACTCTCAGCCCCAGAAAACCCCGTCGAAGGGTCGTCATCCGGTGGAAAGGACTTGAAGGCACACAACAACAGCGGGAGAGCGTGTTCGTTTATTTTGTAGATTTCTAGCTCGCTTTTTGCCTAGGGATCTTCTTGCAAGGTTTATGAAACACTATAGGTAATTTAGGGCTCACACACTGAAATGTAAATGAACACCACCACCCCCAGCAGCTTCACTGGAACCAACGGGGCTGCCCCAGCAGCAAATGCCAAGCTCTTTAAGGTAGGGGGGACTGGGACAAACTGGGAGCCCCCCTCCCACAGCTATGGCATCCACCTTGGGAGTGCAGGTGTGCAAGGAGCATCGACTGGCCGCCTCCTTTTCTCATCAGCTCAGCAGCAGACTGCCTCTCTCTCTCTCTCTCGCCATTTCCGCACTAGACTGTTACAGCGCTATGATTCCACTTTCAACATCCTATGGAATCCTGGGGTTTGCAGTTTAGGGAGGGGCCGGCCGGCCCCTCCCTAAACTGCAAACCCCAGGATTCCATAGGATGTTGAAAGTGGAATCATAGCGCTGTAACAGTCTAGTGCGGAAACAGCTCGCTCTCTTCGGGATTTGAGGCAGGAAACACAACCCCCGGTTCAACCAGCAGCTCATACTCTGAAGAGCAACTCCAGGCCGGCTTGCTCACTGTGAAACCCGCCCATGGCAGGGGGTGCTTCGCGGGCGAGGAACTGCCCCGGCCCGCAGCCGCTTCCTCTCCCCGTTCCCCTTGGCGAGGGGAGGGCGGCAAGCCGCTCAAGGGGGCCTCCATAACCTTGAACCAGCCCCGTCCAGCAAGACCCTCTGAAGCTCCCCCAACACACAACGGCTCGCTGAGGGGGGGGAGAGGGAATCTCGCCTCCGTTCCCCCCCCCCAGCCAATGAAAACCTTCATAGCAAACATGCTGCCTTTTTTGCCTTCTTCCCTAGAGCTTCCCTTCCCCACCCTGTCCCCGCACGCCAAACTCCGACGACTGAGCCTCGCCAGCTCCCGTAGAGTTACAGAGTTCCGCCTCCTCCATTTCCCTCCCCGTCACGCCGTCCCAGCCACCCGCTCGCGGACTGCGGCGCCCCCACTCACCGCTTTTCGGCGCTGACGCGACGCGGAGGAGAGGGGGTGCACTCTCGTGACGTGACAGGCAGGTGGGCGGGGCCGGTATGCGGATAGCTCCGCCCACCCCGAATCCGACAGTGGGAGCAGGTGTCGCTGCCCGCGCCGGCCTTGCTTCCTTCGCGACCCGGCCCTGTCGAGCGCGCGGAGGTCTCCAACACAGGCGCGGCGCCAATGAACAGAGGCCATTTCCACACCAGCCTATCGTAGCGTAATTATTCCACTTTTGACATTGTATGGAATCCTGAGGTTTGCAGTTTAGGGAGGGGCCTCAAAGGGAGGGGCCCTTGAGGCCCTTCCCTAAACTGCAAACCTCAGGATTCCATACAATGTCAAAAGTGGAATAATTACGCTATAACAGTCTGGTGTGGAAATGACCAAAGACTGAGGAGAATTCTCGTGCTCTTTAAGCAGAACAGGGGAGGCACCTGGTTTTCATTCTTTGCCTCGCCTGTCACGGCCACCTCGCCTCTGCCTGGTGCTTCCCGCCTCCCAAATTTCTTGCTCTTAGGTTTTGCCTACACACGCACCCTCCGCAGCGTCTTGTCCAGCCACCTGGGCTGCACAAATTACTCTCAACAGGAGGCAATAATGGCCCGAGCCTCGGCCTCCCCCGCCCGCGACGTGCACGCACGGCCTCAGGTGGAGGGAAAGGGTCGCCACCCTTTACAACCCCACCCTTCACCTCTCTTAGGCCCTGCTCCTCGCTTCAGAATAGTGGCCGCATTCCTGCCTTTAAGAAAAAAAGAAAAGCAGCATCAGATGCTGCTCTACAAACGGGCAAGGGCAGGAAGGGAGGGAAGATGGAGAAGAAAGGGGGCAAAGCGGTGGCGAGGAGTGCAGGAGAAGGAAGGGAAAGGAGGCAGGAGCGCCCAGCCTGTTCGAGGAAGGGATCTTCATTTACACAGTTTATAGCAGTGTCATACCACTTTTAACTATGGTGACTTTATACTATGGGATTTGTAGTGCTGCTGAAATAGTATTCCCAAGTACCCCAGAAAAAGGATTGAGGAGTAAATTAAGGTAGCTTGAGAACTGCGGGAGAAAATCAGAGCATTTCACGTGCATTATCCTAGTCATCCACACAACCCCATTACCCATTTGATTATCTCGACATTATAGTAGGCAGAGTCAGCACAGTGTAGGGGTTTGAGTGTTGGATTAGGATTCCAGGACATCTGAGTTCGAATCTCTATGCAGCTGTGGAAACCGACAGGGTGACCCTGGGCCCCTTGCCTTTCCCTTAAAACCTTAGTGGCAAACCTCTGAACAAATCTTGCTTTAAAAATCCCTGATAGGGTTGCCATAAGAACAACAAACCTTATAGCGGAGAGCCTGAGACATGGCATATAATAGTTTGATTAGCTGGATGGTACAAAACTTTGAGCATTTCGGCTAGACATGGCGACCTCCGTTCCCATCAGTCCCAACCGCTGTGATAAATGGTAAAAGATTGTGGGAGCCGTAGTCCAAAACATCTGCTAGCCCAAACTGGTGAATTCAGATAATTCCTGCTCGCAGGTTACTATGGGTTAGATCCAGACTCAGTACTGAAATCAATGGAACTTAGGTTGGGCATGACCAACTTAAATTCTATTTATATTTAATGAGGTTGCTGTAAGCACAACTGAATCTGATTCAGCCCAATGTTTTGAATGCATATATATGTTTTTCTCCCAAGAGACAGAATTTAATCCCTGTGGGATAGGCCAAAAAACAAGTCCTTTTGTTACAAGACACAGCTCGTTCTACTTTGCAGCAGCACTTGAAAGGTTAAATGACATATGATTAGAAGTAATGTTAGTATTTTTCATGTATCCCATTAAAACAGCTTAGTTCTGAATCATTTCCTCTTAATACGTGCATTTTAAGGGTGTATAATTAAGTGGTTACAAGTTGTTAAGCACTTGATGAAGTGAGAACCAACCAGTGATTTGTTTTCCATATTTACATCAACCCGCCCCCCCAACTCAAAAATGACAGCAGGATGTTTTTCATCCTCTACTTTCTACTTTCTTCAACAGATTAAGAAGTGATTTGTAAGATCATTTTTAATTCTTCCAGTCCCATTAAAACCAAATATCAAGGGGATTCATAATCAAAACACGGTAGGTGCTGAAGCACAAGACACCACTGCTGACAAATATCCCTAACTGGAGAGCCTCCAACAATGCTGTCAAATGATCATTTGGTATGTCTTCTCAGCCAACATATTATATGCCTTTTGTTAGACATGGCATGTTCAAAATATTGCTATACAGCCATACTACTGTGTTATACAAAATGGTGCCTCTTACCCTTCCCTCTCTCATCTCTACTTCTGCAGTTAACAATAGGTCTTTGTTTCATATTTTAGTGGGAAGAGGGGGTTAACTTCATATTCAAATATATTTAATGTCACCTTACATCCTCTAGGTTTTTAAAATTAAGTACCCATCACTGTAATTAAACACAATGCATGAAACTCAATTATCAGACTTAACTGAAGAAGACTCACTGACTTAGGGCCTTTCCACACTACACTGTTATAGTGCTATTATTCTACTTTCAACATCCTGTGGAATTTTGGGGTTTGTGGTTTACTGAGGCCAAATTGCTCTCTGAGAATTTTAAATGCCCCTCCCTAAACTGCAAACCCCAGGATTCCATAGGATGTTGAAAGTGGAATAATAGCACTGTAACAGTGTAGTGCAGAAAGACCCTTAACTGATGAATGGTGAATCAACACCTATGTAAATGTCATTGCTTCAATAACTCTACTCTAGCTGGCATTAGTAATTGGGTTTAGATTTGTATTCTTTCACTGTCTGTCTTCTTTGGCCAATATTACTTTTAAAAGCATATGTTCTATAGAGTGGAAGGAGGTAAGAAAAAGAGAAGACCATGTTACAGTTGGATCGATTTAATAAAGAAAGTCACAGACCTGAGCTTGCAGGACCTGAGCAGAGCTGTTGATGGCCAGGGCGCATGGAGATTTCTCATTCGTAGAATTACCATAAATCAAAGCCAACTTGACAGCAAGGTGCAACAAAACATGCTTTTAAGAAAGGCCTGCAAATATTTCATTGAGTGTTGGTAGTTTTCAGAGTAGACAGGAATCTTTACTTGGCTCGTTCATATTTATTTATGTAATTGCAATGTTCCAGGAAATTGGGAATAATGACTCACAAAAAGGCAAGCTTTGGAGAGGGGGAGAAGGCCTGCACATTTATGCCCATTGCATTATGTCAAACCAGCATGAATGACTATGCGTTCAATGATTATTAAAAGTTGGAACAGGGAAGGGAAAGGTGAGCTAGAATTACAGGCAGCAGTACTGAACAATGAAAGTACAGAGGTTTTATAAATGGAAATATAAAAGTTCCCATGTTCTAGAAAGAGGCAAACATGGGAAAATTAATAAGGGGTATGTGGGGAGGTATAAACCCAGTAATAAGCGTGTGGGTGAGATTTTGAAAGGAGAAATGGCAGTGGAAGCAATTCCTAAGGCAAAAACGATCAAGGTATATCATTACAGAAGACTGTGATTAGACTCCCGTGGAATTAGGGGATGGACATTTGTCCTAAAAACAGCATAGCATGAAAGAGGAGGGTAGCAATGGCTTTTTCGCTCTTGCCCCTCTTTCTTAGCAGCAGCCACTCAGCTGGTACCATTGTTGTCTGCATTCATAAAACAATTGCCTTTCCTACTTCATCATAATGCTGGTTAATCAAAACATTCACAGAGCCAACAGCACTGAGAGGACAAATATAATTAATTCACAGTCAACAATGAGAAACAGGGCACAGATGTTGACGTTACCAAAACGGGCCAAGGGGTTATTTTCCTTCACTTGTTTTATACCAATGGGTGTTATTGTTTCGTGTGAAACGGCAGCAGTTTTGTTTAATCAAGGATTAAAGTACAATTCAAATGCAGAGCTTGGAAAAGTTTATCTTCTGGACTACAACTTAGAATCCTCTAGACAGGATCACTAATGAGAATTCTGATCCAAAAGAGGAACTTTTCCACTTTCTGTTCGAATACATGTTCAATCAAGGCAAGAAGAGATTCTGAAATTTGAGTCCATTTTAAAGGGAGCTGGGCCTTTTCCCCCTTCTTCTTACAGGTCTAGAGTGATTTTCTAGGACCTGACTCAAGAGAAATAGCTCCCCAGTTCTGTATATTCTGTACCTGCTGGAATCATGTTTCAAAAGGAGCCAACTTGTTAGTCATAGACCTTTATGAGATCTTGGCAGAACTGAAAACTTTAATTTTTTATACTACAACTCTCATAGTCTTCTAACCAGAAAGTTCCTGCTCAAAATCTACCCTTCTCCAAGTGATGACAAGTTCCAACAGTGCAGTACTTACACAGTTGATTTTTTTTTTTTCAAAGCAGAAGTTAATAGGAGGTTTGGCTTTGGGGAGTAGAATATTTTCTTTTTCTCCCTGCTCCACCATGAACAAATGTACCAGTTTAATGTCAGTGGAGGCATAGCTTTGGGATTCCCATGAGCTGCTTCTGCCTCAACACCTTGGAAGAAGTTGTAAGTTGTCTTGTTTTTGTGTATTTCAGACATTCCTGAAAAATTCAGGTCTGTGCTAGAGGCCTATGTTGTTGGGATACTTTACAGCTCATTATTAAAGTTCGCTTCTCTAAGCTGGTGCTGTTAATATCCAAAATCCAGAGAGGCAGTCCTAAAGCCAAGATATTTCATATTAACCTCTTCATTTATGAATGCCTCTTCATTTAGTTCTATTTCATCCAGTGAATCCACCTACCCATGATTTCTACATTGGGGATTAGGAATGACACAGATAAAAGAAGAGCCAGTGACTATAGCTATTCACACCCAGATGCTGTTAGATTTAAAGGAAAGCAAAGTTGCTGGTGGTTGAAAGTAGGGCCATCAATAGGGGAACCTGAATTCTTAGATCTACTGAGACTTTACCACTGCCAGAGCCCAGAACCTCTTGCCTCTGCTGTTTTTCCTCCTTGCCTATTCACTTGTCTTTTCTGATGATGTCTACTGGCCCACTACACTTTTCAGCCTAAAAGAGAACAACAAATACCGATTCTGCCCTTTCATAGCATCAAGGTATATAGCACTCAAGGCTTGCCAAACTATTTTAGAATCTGAGGCAAACAAAAATCCCCAAAATACCTCTTGTCTCTGGCCACAAAATAAATAAGCAACAATATTCCTGTCCTAATACCAAAAGACAGCTGCTTTGGACTGCAGCATTGCTTGCCAAATAGTAGGGCCAGCTCTAGCTAGCAGTGATACAAATGAGGCAATAGACCAGCAGCTCTCACTTGCCTTCTGTTTGCTCTCTGGGCAGTTTTGCAGATTAGACCAAGAAGCTCCATTCAGAAATTATCCCTCCTTTCTGCTAAAGAGCACTCAAGAGGAGGAAATACATACTGGCCCCATCCCTACTGTCAGTCTCAAGTTTCGTTCCCAACATTCATGCATTCAGTGGACACTCAAAGTTGGATGTGTCTAAATGCATTCAAGGGAACCAACTTCCAACTGACTCACTCTACAACAGACTTGGTGCAATTTTCAAGTTGTGCTCAAAGATTGTGACTTTCTGTGTTGTTGTGTTCTGGAAAGCTAGGCTCCAAGGCCTGTGAACAACTATTGTGATGCTCTGTTGCAATTTAATTAAGATTACTTTTTTTTTCCTTTTGCTTGAAGAAACTTACAGACTGGGTCCCCTTTGGGAGCAGCAGAACTAGTGAGTTGTTCTGTGAGCAAAAAGAGAAAGTAAAATACAGTGGCCCCTTGATTTTTATGAGGGTTTGGGGTGCAGAACCCTCACAAAAGTTTTAAGAAAATATGAGTAACTCCCCTGCAACAAATGAGTGCTCTCCCTCTCATTCCTTCTGGGGCTCCCCACTCCCATTCCCTTGCCTTTGCCCTGGGCATGTGTGCCTTCCTTCTCTGCACCCAGGGAAAAGGCAAAGGAATGGGAGAAAGACAATTGGGTGGGGAGCAAGTGGGCACCTTGCAAATAATCAAATTCACAAAGATCAAACCTGGGAATGTGGAGGGAGGACTGTACTTGGTTGTAGGAAAACTACTGGGTGCTGTCCCTTATGTTTTTTTCTTCATCATTGGCATGGTGGGTTTTGTTATCACCATTACCACTGTTGGATTTAGAAGTCTGAAGTTCTTAAAAGTAATAATGCAGATTTTATTGTTTTGCGGTTCTTTTCCTGTCCAAAACCAGAAGCTGGCCTTCTTAGACCTCTAATAGATAACCTGGGGGTCAACTGTCTACATTTAGACCAGGTCACTCTTAACAAATCTGGTCTAGATCAAGGAATGGATATGACACAAACATTCCATCAGAAACATAGAGAGTTAACAGCACGAGAATGTAGAATGTTATGGACATCATGCTTTGACATCATGCTTTTTTTTGTTTGCCAGTGTGTCCTTCTGCACAGCAGTAACAAGTGTTAGCTAAAGTGCCACTGCTATTGTCTCTAAGAGATCTTTGAGGAAAGTGTCAGTGTCTCCACCATTGCTTCTGCAGAGTAGCTTCACTTGAGGAGCTTCTCCTGAATATCAGTCCTCTTCTGCAGATGTGGCCATCATTGGTCCCCGAAGAGGATGGATTTCTTTTAGTCTGGGATCTCCTCTTTGAGCATTCTGTCTTGGGGGACCCTGCTGGAAGCCTAGACCCTTGATAATCTTCTGATGATATTACTGTACTCTCAGCCTCTCTAATACATTCAAATCCAGGGTTGCCAGGTGAAATAAGGGACAGGATTCCTGTCCCTTTAATCATTGTGCGGAGAAAGGCATACCAGCAGGTGCTGCTTGTCCCACACTCATTAAAAGAACAGCAACCCTGTGCCGTATTTCACCTGGCAACCCAACATAAATCTCTAATACCAAAAATTAGAGTAAAGGTAAAGAACATTAAATCTTTTGTAGTGCCAAAATACAATCTAAAGAAGATCCTTGCAGAATATGAGGACTATGTAAGCAACAGACTTGCAGTACTAAACCTTATCAACTTTGAATTAGAATAAAAAAAAATGGTGACCAAAGCCAAGGACATTCTCAGAGAACAATATTTGTGAAATCACCCTCCATATTTTTTTCCTTCACTGCTGTGAGAACAAATGAACCCTCAGATTTGTAAAAAATAACGAACTTTAGTGGGAAATACCACAAAATAACTTTCAGAAATCTATGTAAGAAAATGCAGATGCAACAGCAGCAATAGGCCATGCTTTCATTGAGCATTCCTATGCACATGGAAAAAATTCATAGACTGCTTAATCCCATTCAGTACAATTGAGCTTGTTCATCTTCTTCCTTCTCTCCATCTAGAAGATGTTGAAACCATAACTGGAATATGTTAAATCAGTGGTGGTCAAAGTGTGTGTGGGCAGATGTGCCTTCAGGTTGCCTGTGGACTTATGGTGATCCCATGAATTTCATAGGGTTTTCTCTGGAATACTCAGGTGGTTTGCCAGATCTTTCATTTGAAATATAGCCCAAAGAATCTTGTATTCCTTGATAGTCTCCCACCCAAATACTAACCAGAGCTGATCCTGCTTAGTTTCCAAGATCAGCTGGGATCTGCCGTCTTTAAGGTATTTAGGCCAGTGTGTGGTACTTCAAAATCCCCAGAAGCTCCGTCCCTCTAAATTCTGAGGAAGCCCAAACCAGTCAGTTGTGCTTTTGTCCTTTTGTAGACATGTGTCAATTTCCCATAGCCCACTTTTAGAAACGCTCTTCTGCCCACCCCATTTTTGTCTCTGTTCCTTCTCCCCAATGAAAATTGTCTCACCAGCCCCCGGCACTCAGCTTAGAGAATATGGAAGCTGAAGGTGGGTGGCAAGTGCCTTCATCATCCCATTAATCAAGACACTGAGGCTTTACTCCTGGAAGCTCTGGCTCCATTACCCCACTGCTTTCTCATCATGCAGCAGCATATGGATACTCCATCATAAAGTGCCGTGGGGATACTTCTGTTAGTGACAAGTAACAGAAGAAATATTTATCCCCCTCCCCACTTTAAAGACCAAGATTTGGGGGAATATGTTCACAAGCCTCTGGAGCATGAAAGGTGTTCAATCACTGCTTCGTAGCAAGCCACGGAAGGCAGGGAGTCATGGCTGTGCTGCTAACATAGCAGCAGGGCGCCACAGAATGGTGTACTTTCTCCTCCTTCCAAATGATTCTCAGACAAACAGAGCAAATGAAAAGTATACCAGTGGCGCCAATATGAATATTAAATCAGTGATGTAAAACATGTATTTAAATTGACAATAGAAATTTCCATAGCTCATGAACTGTAGCATAACAGTCATTTTCAGTCATGGTTCCTTGTCTCCTAATTTGTTCTTTAAAACTCATTATTTCAAAGACTATTCCCTGCCATATGGTACAGAAGGAGTAGTTAATATATTCAAACGCAAACATGCTGATGATGTTATTTTGGGGGACATTTTTTACGATGTGAAATGAAAGTATAAATTTCCCATACATTACATAGTCTCCAGAAATGTTGAAAATCATTAGACAGTTCACTAAACCATGTTAGCAAGAAACACATTGTAGACAAGCTTTATTTACAAGTAGCCTTTGAAGCTGTTTTGTTTTTGTTTTGTTTTTTTGCAGGGGGGAAGCACAAAGGACTGCAAGGGGAAAGTAGGCAACGAAATTTCTGTCATGCTGGCAGTCACTGGGCAGAGCAATGTTGTCTTGGGTCTCTCCGTTTCATGAACAAGCAAATGATCTTCCAGATAGATACTTGATAAATGTCTGAAAGACATTATGCAGTTAGAGCTGAGGGTGGGAAGCGAGGGAGTTTGCCAAGAAAAAAGAGAAGCTCAGTCGATATCCCCTGTTCAATCTTTGTTCATGAAAAAGATCAGAAATGAAGTTGTATCCCAGTCAGGAATCTGAAGCTTTAATTCCATGGCAAACTGATTTACAATGCAGCACTCAGCAGAAAACAAAGTGTACAATGAAGATCAATCCATTTTATTTTGTATTTACGTTTCTTCATCAACCAGCATAACCATCTGTAAACATTTAACTACATTAAAATGTTTTGCTGCCAAGCAGACATCAGTAATACGTGCACATGAGTAAAGATTCTGCTTATTCTTGAATATATTTTTTTAAAAAATGGACTTGAGGAGCAAATAACACTGACTCAGACTAAGCTGAAGTACCAAGCAACACACTAATTCAGCTGTATGTATAAGCTAGGGAGGGATGAAAGTGGATTTGTTATCCAGTTTGTGACACTTTATTTAAATTACGATACCATCTTTTTTATATATAAAAAAGCATAAATATTTAACTAAGAGCTTCAAAAATCTGGTTATGCAGACATAAAAGTGTTATGATCAAAAGCAAGAGCTAGTTCAAGAAATCTCAGGACTTCAAAATCAGCAAGGTACAAAGCTAAAATTCATATGCTCCTTTTCCAGTTATAAACACTTTTGCTAAACATAGATATTTCAACATATATTAATATATTTTTCTGACATTCAAAGTTGTAGAATCAATATGGCAGAATTGTTAAAAGCACATATATACAAATAGTCTTCCCTGTGCCCCCCGCTTACATAAAGTATTTGGCATAATTATAACAATCATACTGCATACACAACTGTTTGCTTCACCCCACCCCCAACATAGTTGTACTCCTTATTAAAATTAACCAGTTATATACAAAAATACTTGAACATTTATTATAGAAAATTTCTATAGCTACCATTAACAGCATATACCTGCTGAAGGTTTCATTGAAGGAATATAAAAAGTGGTCACTACGTTCCAGTTAAGCTATGAACAAGGCGAATGGTTAAATCAACACCAGATTCCCAACAAAACAGGGAGGTAACTTTTTCATGGTATGACTGAAAAAGACAGATCATACTTTAGGATATCAGAAACAGTACATATATGGGGGAAACCCAAGTCGTTCTAGCTCTGAAAGCCCTACAACTGAACATGAGTTTCTGAAAGGCTCTACGGGAGCTCTCTACTCTAAGAGTGCATCCGGATTTTGTTCCTGTTCTTTCCAATTTTATACTGAGTTAAAATACAATGACCAGGGGAGCTGGTATAAAAGTCTCTAATCATACTGGGAACCGACAGAAAATATTCTGGATAAACAAAACATGTATAAATCTCCAAAATAAAATAAAAAAGAACAGGAACAAAATCTGGGACTTTCTCTCTGGATGCACCCTAACTCTACCTAGAAAGCATCATCTGGCAAGGGCACTTCCAGATAGCGCATTCTGCAGGAACCAGCCCAGCAAATTGGAGCACTTGTTGGTTGTAGACAAGTTTTCTGTTTGTGCACCATGGGATCTGTTTTTCTTTAGCTCACAGTTCCTCATACTCCTGATGTTTCTCCACACTTTGGGACTGGAACGTACAGCAGCAAGGTGGAGGAATACTGCTTTTTGGAAGGGCGGGAAAAGCCAAATAAAATAAATAGAATCCATTGTTTTACTTTGGGAGATCTAAGTTTGCTCCTCGGGATTCCAGAACTGCAGAGTTCCTTCACCCTGTCTTTTTTCCTTCTTGTTAGGTCAAGGTGCCTCAAGGCAATTTCACAATTTGCATCTGGATGACAGATACTGCAATCATTCTAGACCATACATGTATGCATTATTTGCTGCCTCTTTCTTTAAAATATGCAGGAAGAGCAGGTGGGAAAAGCAGTGGAATCTTTACATCTACATATTTCAAAGGCCTTCACAGTCTATATAGAATGTCACACTAATGCCCCATTATTGGATCCTCTCTCTGTAACTTCTGATACTAATCTGTACTCTAGCAGAGAAAAAAAATACAAAATAATGGGGCATGCCATCTATCTTGTCAAGAAGGGGAAAATAATACATGCCAAGAACTAGAAAAAATGCTGTAGAAGTCCCCCATGGCTGGATGGAATGAACTGAATATGGGGAACCTGCAGAATAAGGTACTTGTCTTTTCCTCAGATGCTTCCAAAGCTTTTGTCATATACTATCATGTGCAATCTGGGCACAAAAAAAAGTTGCCAAAAGCCTGAATGGATATCAAAAACAATTCATCCTTTTCCTTTAAAAAAAAATTAGATAGCTATTTGAATTGAACCCTACATTTAATGCCCTTTCCAGTTATATCTCATGCACACTTATTTGTACAGAATTATCTCCATTTTTAATGCTCATTCAGCAGCACTAACAATGGTCATTTATTGACTCCCTAGTGGACACAGTCATTTGAGCCGAAGAACAACTCTAGAATGAATTTCCTGTCCTGAAACAAAAATTTTTTTTAGAAAAATGAACTTTTATGTTAGGTACAAATTCAACAACCAAATTCCATGGCAATCATAATGTATTTTATCAGCTATATGGAATTGTGAAGTAAATTGTATCTCAAAAAGAATAAAATAAGTTGTACTGAAATTGTACAAGTCATGTAGATAAACCAACAGCATAGTGCTGAAAATTTCTTTAAAACAAAGCAAATCTTAAAACTGTCTATCAATACATTTAATAAAATGCAGTAGTACGTTGGTAGAAAGGAAGGAACTGAAAACAAATGTTTTGTTTCAGGAAATCAGACACAACAACATCCTTTCAATATTCCAATGCAATGTGATCGCTTGAATTATCATCACTTTTGTTCATGTACATGAATTAGCAGGCTCAAAAGTGGTGACAGAAGAGCTTTCAAAATGTTTGCCAAAATGCAGAAATAATATCTTACTATAGGAGCCTTTTCATATACTTAGTTTAAACCATACTACTTCGCATGCTCTAAAAAGTACAGTGTCATATGAACAAGGGGCTATGGGAAGAAAATATATGATTAAAATACATCTGGAAAAAAAATGAGCTTATTCAGATTAATACGAATCCACATTTCCTGTACTTAATACTAATGTAATTCTCTCAGTCCTTTCTCCTGTTTCTGTAATGTCCTGCATTCTAGGTTAGTATTTTCATTTGACAAAAAAAATGTGCAACATAATATTAAGCAATTTAAAAAATCACTGGAAAGTATTTCTGTGAAAAATATTAAAGTGCCTATATTAGATGTGTGTTTTTTTTCAACCTGTCATTACAAAAATGACGTTTTAGCTTCTTTCTTTCTTTCTTTCTTTCTTTCTTTCTTTCTTTCTTTCTTTCTTTCTTTCTTTCTATAACTGAGACACTTTTCGTGGAAGAGGCCTGGGACGAGGGACCTGTTCAGTTCTCTTGTTACTATTTTCCAGGTTGTTCGGTCGGACCAACAGGGGTTTAGGGGGCAGTGCTGGTGGATCCGTAGGAATGGGGATGGTAAGACTGTGAGGTAGTGGGAGAGGGCGCTTCAGTGTCCGTTCATAAACACTGTAAGGTGGCGGAGTCTTACTTTCTTTTCTCACGGGCTCTTCAGCAACATTGCAGTTAGAAATTGGTACTGGGTGTTCACTGACTTGAGTTTCAAAGCCAGATATTTCAGATGTGCTACATCGACTGAGTGAGGAGATACCACTGCTGTAACTTCCTGACAAGACTGGGGAGTTAGAGATGAGCCCCGAAGAATGGTAGTCCACAGGAGATGGAGTAAACGATTGCACACAGTTCTGGGTAAAAATAAAATAAGAAGAAGAATAAACAGAGAAGAAATTAATATGAATATAAGCAGAGGTGCAGGAAATATTTCCATGAGGTCACATACCAAATTACAGATAAACAAACCTTTACACTACTTCTGTTCAACTATATGGAAATGAAGATTTTTACACCTTCTAAACTTAAAACTGAATGGCTCTACTGTTTACAATTATGTGTTCATTCACTGGTAACACTGCAAAACCTAACTCCTCAAATCCCAGTACGCTCTGTCAAGGAAGTGGTAACATTCTGCCCTCTAATGCCAAACATGAGTACTTACATGACAGATTTTTATACTTCTATATCTACACTTCCCTATATTATGACTTTCAAGAGCATATCACTAACAGGAATAGGCAGTGACAACATACAGATGTTAGGTTGGCATTCCTCATGGAAAGGATCGTTTCTGTATACTGACTAACAGTACAACAGTAATAGTAAACCTTCCAGGCTTTGCATACAATGAATATGCCTTGGTTACATCCTGGTTGGATTACTGTAACGTGCTCTACATGGAGCTGCCTTTGAAGAGTGTTTCAGAAACTTCAATTGGTCCAAAGAACTGCGGCCAGAGTGTTAACTGGGGCTGGCTACAGGGATCATACAACTCCCTTGTTGCAACAGCTCCACTCGCTGCTGATCCTTTTCCAGGCACAATTCAAAGTGCTGGTGATGACCTTTACAGTCCTAAATGGCTCAGGTCCAGGTTATTTGAAGGACTTTATTCTCCCTTACAAACTAGCCCCAGCCTTGAGATCTTCTGGAGAGGCCCTTCTCTCTGTCCCACCACCCTCACAGGTACGCCTGGTGGGAACACAGGAGAGGGCCTTCTCAGTGGCTGCCCCCAGGCTCTGGAACTTCCTTCCGAGAGAAGTCAGACTGGCACCCTCCCTGCTATCCTTCTGTAATCAGATAAAGACACTTTTATTTAGACAGGCATTTGATGTATGATTATATGTGGCCTCTCTAATAGAAATGTGCTGGATATTGGGTTCTGATTAATAATTGGGATTTAACTATGTATTTCATCATTGTTTTAATCCTTTCAAATTGTTTAATTATGTTTTAACTTATGTATTTTATGAGTTTTTAACTATGTCTTTTTTAATCTGTAAACCACTTTGAGTCTGAACCCAAGAAAAAAGTGGGGTACAAATAAAGATGATGATGAACGATACTACTACTACTACTACTACTACTACTACTACTACTACCACCAAATAAATAAATAAATAAATAAATGATGATGATGATGATGATGACCTCATGGATTTCTATCCCACTGCTATGAGTGAGATGTACACATCTCCTTTTTCCTTCCCAAATTGTAGAATGTGCTCCTCTCAGGTTTGTGGTCTGTTCCCAAGCTCAAAGCTTTTAAGAAGGTTGTAAAGATAAATCTTTCTATTTTGTCTTTTAAATGATTTTGTTCGTTATGATTTCATTGTTCTACTGTTTTCAGTTGTTTCTAGTGATGCTGTAGCTGACCTGAGCACTATTTTGCATAGGATAAAAAGGAAAATAAAATGAATGAAAAGGAAAATAAAGGGTAAGCCCTAGGAAGACCCAGGTGCAAATCCCTTCTCAGCCATGTAGCTCTAGCTGAGTTCCCTTGGGCCAGTTACCATCTTCCAGCCTCACCTGGAGCTGTAGAAGAGAATAATGTATGCCACCTAAGATCTTTGGAGAAAAGATGAAGCATAAATATAAATACGATCACACAAATTATGAATTTATTTTAAAAGACATGCATAGAATCATAGAATCATAGAAATGTAGAGTTGGAAGAGACCACAGGGGCCATCCACTCCAACCCCCTGCCATGCAGAAACACCCTCAAAGCACTCCTGACAGATGGCCATCCAGCCTCTGCTTAAAAACCTCCAAAGAAAGAGACTCCACTACATTCCGAGGCAGCATATTCCACTGCCGGACAGCCTTGACTGTCAGGAAGTTCTTCCTGAGGTTCAGGTGGAATCTCCTTTCCTGCAGCTTGAATCCATTGCTCCTTGTCCTGGTCTCTGGAGTGGCAGAAAACAAGCCCACTCCCTCCTCTACATGGCATCCCCTCATATATTTAAACATGGTTATCATGTCTCCTCTTAACCTTCTCTTCTGAAGACTAAACATACCGAGCTCTCTAAGTCTATCCTCATAGGGCATGGCTTCCAGGCCCCTCACCATTTTGGTCACCCTCCTCTGGACTTGCTCCAGCTTGACCATGTCCTTCTTGAATTGGGGTGCCCAGAACTGGACACAGGATTCAAGATGAGGTCTAACCAAAGCAGAGTAGAGTGGTACCAGTACCTCCCTCGATCTAGACACCATACTCCTATTGATGCAACCGAGAATTGCATTGGCTTTCTTGGCTGCCGTATCACACTGCTGACTCATGTTCAGCTTGTGGTCTATTAAGACTCCTAGATCCCTTTCACACGTACTGCTATCCAGCCACGTGTCCCCCATCCTATATTTCTGTATTCCATTTTTTCTACCTAAGTGTAGGACCTTACATTTCTCTCTGTTGAATTTCATTTTGTTAGCCTTGGCCCAGTTCTCCAATCTGTCCAGGTCATTTTGAATTTTGATCCTGTCCTCTAGCGTATTAGTAACCTCTCCCATTACTTGAATCCATTGCTTGAATCCATTGCTTCAATACTTACATCCCATTAAAACTAAATGTAACTAAAGTACACAATAAATGCAGGACTAATTTACACTAAACTGTGCACAGAATCACTAGTGTTGATCTGATTAATTTCATGCTTAGTTTCTTCATACTGACAGATTCAGTTGCTTGGAGCCAGACAGTGACTTTTTGTTACTTGAAGAACTGACAACTTCAAATATCACACAATTGGCTTATATCAGACCCACACTGAGAAAGGTGATTAACATGAGTTGATTTTATGATATTTGAAACAAAGGGCCAAATCTGTTTCCTAGTCTCAGAATAGCTTTATTTAATCAACTGCTGAATGGTAAATCAGCATTTACAAACATTCTGTCAGTTCATGATTCTGCTTCAGTTGAGACTACCAACTGAGACAACTCCTTGCCTGAAAGACACCACAGCAAAGCTTGAGCCTTAAAACAATGCATTATTCCTAGCCAAGTTTTAGTCTAACTAAAGAGAAGAGTTAGCATTTGCTATATAACCAACCTATGAAGGTACAGCTATGTAACCTTCAGAAGAAAGATGCCTCCATGAGGAAGCTCATTGGTTTTCAAGTCTTTTCCCATGCCATAGCAAAAACCACAGATAGCATAATATATTCATGGAAAACATTTATTTCTGTAAACTTAGGAAAAATTCTGTTTGTGATTACTGTGTCACATCAAAAGGGAATGTTTGAATGGAAATCTGAGATAGATTGTGTATAGATAGTCCAGTGATTCACTTAGAAGAATAAACACTTGTCAAATATTTCCTTCATTTCTTGCTCAGTAGAATGAACTATGTTCTCTGAGGATGAGTTAAACTGTTGCCTGAATAATCACATGTGTATCTGACATTATTTCCTATGTTTCACCACAGGAGCTCTAAAAATAGCAGGCTGCCAAACTAACTTCAGCTGGTAACATGTAGGTTTGTTGTTCAATACTTGCAATTCCTGCAGCTAAAACCCCCACCACAACTCAGACATGTTAGCCCTGATCATAATTCAGGGAACTGTGAAAGGAGTTCTACCACCTACTGACATTTGGACCTGCATTTTCTTAATAGCTGCCATCTATCCAGCATGCTTTTTGGAACTCAGGGAAATGCATGAATATGCTGCTACGCCTGCCAGTGTTCTTGCCATTGGAAGGGAAAGAACAAAGTCATCGTAGCTAATATCTACATATCAAATGTATGTCAATATTATAAGCAGAGAAAGAAAGCCACCCTTTAGACCAGTGGAAAAGGAAGAGTACTAAACAGCCAATGATTCAAAATCCAGTAAAAACAGGTCAATACCTTCATTGGAGATCTTCCAGCAGGAGAAGGGGAGACTGAGGTTATGTGTCGAGCTGGTGATGCTGTGAAGAAAAACAACTTCAAATGCAGCAGTTAACTTTTTCTCCTTTTTTAAAGCTCAGAATCAAGAATGATCCTTAAAATTGCAGCTGGAAAGATGGTTTGTATAGAGTAGTTTTGTACAACATTGTGCCCTCTAGGTTATTTGGACCCCATCAGTTTCAGGTAATTTGTCCAACTGTGAGGAATAATTTGGTGCTTGAAGTTCTGTCTGGAGGGCAACATGCTAAGGAAGGCTTTTACAGACAAACAGACGGAATAACAGACAAATAGACACAAAGGCATATATAATCATTGCACATTCTAAACGGCTGGTGAATTCTGTATGAGCTTCTCTGGGTTTTCACTTTCCTGTTTTCTTCTTAGACCAAGATGAGCAACATGGGGCCTCTTGGCTGAATTCATTGCACCTCTGACTTTCTGTATCCTCTGCCATGCTAAAATTGGGTCGCATGTCAGTAAAATAAATAAATAAATGCATCAATAAATTTTTGATAAAACAAGGAGAATCATGTCCTTGGAAACAAGTACTTATCCCTCTACCAGTTTCACCCTACCAGTTTCTTCACCTCCTTGTCCCAGGCCAACATAAATCCTCTCTATCTTTGCTGACTGTCTCTTCCTTTGGCTCTCTTTTGGATTGGGAACAATTTAAAGCTGGGAATAATTGAAAAGTGCTATGAATTGTCTTTATGGCAGGGGTCCATATCCTGAATTCATGCCTTGATGCTCCTAGTCATATCTTGCTGATTGGCCTCAAGAACTCAAACTGACATATTTGTACTGGGAAGTCAAAGGCCAATATGAGCTGTCTTCAGCTTGTGGCAGCATATTCATTCAACAGGCAGTCTGTTTCACAACAGAAAGATTGTGCTGTCTGTACCTACCAGTTTGTGTGGGGCGTGGTGGAACTGGAGGAGACATAAACTTTCCGCTCTCTGATGTGTTTCTGGCCTCCTTCCCACTATCCAGGCTCCAGCTGCTGGGAGTGCTGTTTACAGCTGCAAATAATGAGAAAATGGGTACTAATATCTCAGTCTGTCAAGAGTTAACATACAACAGCTGAGCAATATATAGTTGATTTGAGATAACTTAAATATGCTTTGCCATCCAACTGGAATGTCACACTAACTGTGGAAATGGATATAGTTGCAACCTGGTGTTCTCTAGCTATGTTACGGCTACAGTTTCCATTCTGGGCCTTCTAGTAAGAAGTATTAGATATTATATTGTTTATGTTATATAATGAGCTATATAACTTGTGTGTGAACAATCTCTGCCTGATATCTTGGCTTTTATGATACTGTACTGCTGCACGTTCGGTTGTGAGTAGCTCTGGATATTTTACAGGAAGGCAGGGAGAAATATCAAACAGCTAAAGCAAATGCTTACCTTTTTCAGGACCAGACAAATTAGGATCACTTCTAGGCAAAGCACCATCTCCAATATGATTGAACAGAATTCTCTAAAAATTCAGAAGAGTGCATTTTTAAGACAGAACTTTTATCAGACTTCTATGTTTGGCAAAGTAAAAAAAAATAAACTTTGGAATGGCAGCTATAAAAAAAGAAAGGATTCAATATTCAGCTAAAACAGTTTTGCTGTGGCTAGCTGGCATGAATTTTCTTCAACTACAAATCTTAAGATGACATATCTTACAGTCAAAAGCAAAGGTAATTTAACCTACACAACACAGAGAGAAACAAGGCAATGCTAACCCTCTTCTCTACTGAAAAAGGAATAATCATTCATCTACAGAAAGCTTGTGTCATATGATACTATACCATATAATATCATATGCATTATATTATACAGTACATATTGAATAAGATGAGCACAAAAGGGCAAGTTTTACCTCCTTTAAAAAAATTAAGGTATAGGACAGGAGTGGACAAAGTCTAGCTCAAACCTTCCGTGCCCTCCACTGTTCCCCCAATTTCTTAAAAAAAAAGTTTGCTCCCAAATTTCACAGCAAACTATTACTTGTGCTTTTAGTCACTGGAAAAGTTAATGTTTAATTACCTGTTTCTATGGGCATACATGTGTGTGTACAATGTATCAAATTAATTAATTTCACATCATTTAAAATTCCATAATTCCACATCTATAGCATTTTAAATAAAGTCAGTTTCAGTACATTTGAAACTAATTTATCTGTAAATATAAATTTAATAATAAGCATCAAATATGAGTAGAGGTATTTTATTTGTCAACAATGACTGGTGATTATATCTGTTTTCTGGGGGTTATTTTATTTTAAAAAGTAAGCTAAGCTCCTTGTGGTGGGTGTCCCATGACCAACCTGAAAAGTGGCCCCTGGCCTTACAGACGTTGCCCACCCCACTGCTGGAACTAATATGCTTGAAAAGGGGTCATATGCTTCCTAATACACCTACAGAAACTCTGAGATATGAAAAAAATGATAGTAAAAAAATGTATTGCTGTTTTGCACAAAACCTCCTGTTTCTTTCTGTCTCTGCTAAACAGAATTCACCTCAGTTATGTCGTAGGCACGCCCTATATCAAACTGTATGCACAACCACATTTGACTCAGTGTAATGCAATATTTTTTTATGGATGCAGTAAGATCTGAAACTTCATATTTACATTGCTACTGGATGATCTCCTCAAATAACATGATCATATCAGATTTGTGGAGGTAACAAAATAGAGAGTCTATGACTAAAAACAGCATCATTTCGTCAACAGCACCCACAAACAAAAATTAGCTTCCACATCTTGTTCCAAAGGCAATTTTGGAATTCTGACTGTGTAAAAGAGGTAAAAGATACACAAATCCAGTATAGAGTTAGAAAATTGATTAAAATGTATATATGGAAGCAGTGTTAATAGACCTTTGCAAGGGCTAGTGCTAAAGTTGAAAGGGAAAAATTGTATAGGTTACGAATGCTAAATTGTTATCATTTCCATTTTATATCACTGGAGCATAGTCAATAATTCCATTCAAATGGCACATGAAAATCAAGATTTGCCAATTCAACAGAACTTAAAACTTAGAAAATTTCTGTAAAAAAAAATAAATAAAGAGGGATAAGCAAAGGAAATAAAGTCTCTAGTAAAATGGCAGAAGCAAACTCATAAGGAAAACTACCAGATATCCAAAGCCAATATAGAGTCATGGCAGCAAGAAAGCACAGGATTTTCAAGAGAAAAGAAAGAAAAAGATTTTAAAAATACAGAAACTTCGATGTAGAGAAACTACAGTAGATAGTAAATGTATCCCAAACTTGACTACTAGCAGGCATGAAGGCATTTCAGCTTGAAAATGGAGAATAAGCAGAAGACAGAGTAACAGCTCAGCCAGCTTCTTTCTTTTCATAACAGAATGCAATCAGCCAAACACAATGACTTGGTCCAATTATACAACATGTCCATTTGTTAAATAGGAGCCAAACTGAATGACAGCAATGAAATATGGATACTAAGTGACTAAAGCCACCATCATATCCCATGCTTACTGCATTCTCCCATTCCAAAAACCAGGCAAGTGATTTCTATAGTAAGATTTAGGCCTAGTTTTGTGAGGTGGAGAAGGATGGAGTTTTGTGACTCCATGAGCAGACCTGGAATAGCATGGAAAAGAAATGAATCAGACAGGTGGATATGTATTCCTGATCAGCCACCCAAAAGCATGAAGAAAGCTAGCATGATAGACACGTGGCTCAAGTCTTGCTCCTACCTTTACGTGCCCTCAGTAGATGTTTCCAATCATGTGACAGTAATGGTTTAAACATTCAGTTAAATTACAATAACATTTTTGATTCTGACCATATTAATTGTAACATCTCAGGCTTTTTTATTTGGAATGCAGACAGTCCCTCTCCTACGTGTGCTGTGAGTCCAAGGGAATGGTCAAAGCCTCCAAGAAAGAACTTTATAATCTCAGTATGCTATTCCCTGCTGCTCCATTTCTCCAGTGGTAACCCAGAAGATTTAGCAGTCTTTGGTATTCTACAGCACAAAGTTCTTAGAGCAAAATCTGCCTTTTCACTCAGATTTAATTTAAGGTGGGAGGGTGAAAAGTGGACTGCTCAAGTCATTCTCTTCATAATGTGTACATGAGAAAAATATTTTTTTTTCTACTTACCCTGTCAGGGGCTACTGAGGATGTTGACAGATTGGGAGATTTTCCTGTCAGGTAAGCCTCTGGCAGGACAGATACTGGGCCTACATGCTCTTCAGGCTCCCTTGGTGAATCTCTGATGCAGCGCGGAATGGAGGCCTCATTCCACTTGGCAAAGCAAGAGTTTGCAGGCTGGGAGCAAAAATGGCACAATTCTTTCTCTGTGGCGTGTTTTAAAAGCCACTTTACATACAGAACATTTGTCTGGAACCCTTTCCTGCTCCAAAGAATGGTACAAAGTGGTACACTGAATTCTGCAATACTGCTTACCAAGAAGTTGCTGTCACTGATCAAGCAAGCAGCTATTGTGGCAACCGGCAAGTCAGAAGACCACAAGGGACCAAGGCATAAAACTACAGAGGAACATGTCAGCAAGTATTTCCTAGCCAAGAAAATTAATTACAAAGATCCAGTGGGTGGGGAGAACCTACGTTATTTCTAAGTTAAGGTCCTTTGAAACAGCACAGTGATCTACTGACAGAGCCAGAGTCCTACAATTGACAGGGAACCTGGTCAGACATTTATCCAAGTCTCAGCATTAGAACGAACTGTTAATGACATGACATGAAAATAAAATGGATTGCAAGAGTTTTAATAAATGTTCCAAGGGTAAATGCATTAGTTAGACAGAATGCCTGTTCATTAGAAATGATATATGTAAATGAAAAAGGGTAGGCAGATTGTCCTTATTTTGTAAGTATTTCAGATATAACTGGAGACTGGTCTCATTTTAAATTGTAGTGTTACTAAATAAAAGGAGCTATTATTTGTGGGTTTCTTCCTTCCCAAACTTCCTCTCTGAGATATCTTCCAAGAAATTCTGAGTTAGGCTAAAAATTTCAGATACTAAGCCATTACTTAATTACTTTTTCTAAGAATAAACACCTAAGCATTGGTATTTGGGAAGGACTTCTAATCCAGTCAGATAGATCCATTGCATCTTCACCAAACACACAAAAGACATAAAAGTATGAACTGGTAGAAGGCTTAATAACATTTCTGCCCCGCAGCAGCCCGTATGCTATAGGACCACCATGACATGGGGCCCTGAGGAATGCCTACCTGTGAAGGCTCAGCAGGATTAGGATAAATGGCACTACAGGGCCTCTCCCTTGGAGATAGGCAAGAATTTTCTCTGGAATGTTTAAGCTTGTCAGACAACAGAGGTGAGCCTGGAATACAAGAGAAACCTACAGAATCAGTGCAATTCCTCCAACCTTCAGTTTGGCGGATTATCTTGGTGTAGGCATATAGACAGAGACTTTACAGTGGTTCATCTTCCACTGTAGGATTTCAAATGATGTGATCAAGAAACAGCAGCCTCAAAGGCATTTTGTGCCCAGAAAGCTTCTGTAAGGATCTCTACGTAATGAAACACTGACCTCTGGCACTGGATGGAGCAGAGCTGGTCACATTAGGTGAAGCAGAATGAGTGGAACTCAGGCTTGAGGTAGATGGACTTGGCTGGAAATACACAAGAGCCACAAAATCTCAGTATCATGCAATTCGATGATGAAAACAAAACAAAACAAAACAGACATGTTCTGGTTAATGATATGGTACATTATGGCCAAAGCTGAACACATGGGCTTCCAGGATTATTTGAACTGTAAAAACAAAGAGGTTGTAGCAAGAATATGATTAGATGAAAAGTAGATGGCTCACAGTGCAATTCCAGACTTATCTTCTCAGATGTAAGTCCTTCTGTGTTCAGTGGAAATTATTCCAAGGTACATATGAACAAGATTGCAGCCTAGATTCACTTCATATTTTTCCACAATCATCAACTCACCACTTCATTCAGCTTATTGCCTTTAAAAACCATGAAGTAGCCCTAGCAGTTCATGGCAACGGTGGACAAGATGAGCCTTTTATGTGTCAGAAAGGGACACAGAAATTTAGCGAAGAATGAGTATGTTTATTTTCTATTTATTTAGAGAGAGTATTTTTCTCCTGAATCTTCTATCTTAAATAAAGCCCACAAAGGCTTCACATTAAAATATACTTTAATTCTTTTCACGACAAACTATTGCTGGTTATTAAAACCATCCTACTTTGGCACTGTTACCTCTCAGCTGAGCAAACAGAGTTCCAAGGTCACAGCATCTGTCTGGCTTTAGGTTTCTTTTAGAAGGAGGTCATGGGACTCTTATTGTGTTTTGTAACACTGGCATTTATGTATTAGCATACAGGTTGAGAATAGGTGGAAGCACAGTCAAAACACTGCAACAGACAAAGTCTGCTGCTCCCACATCGGAACTTCAGAGGGAAGGAGCCCCACCCCATCCACCAACTATTAGGTTACAGATTTCAAACTTCAGCTCTCAGTTTCTTTTTCTTTTCTTTTCCTTCCTTCCTTCCCTCCCTCCTTCCCTCCCTCCCTCCCTCCCTCCCTCCTTCCTTCCTTCCTTCCTTCCTTCCTTCCTTCCTTCCTTCCTTCCTTCCTTTTTTTTTTATTCCCTCTGAAAACTGTGGTCTATTGTTTCCTTACCCACAGTTAACTTGCCCTTTTGCTTATGCCTAGTGTGAGGAACAGAACTTGGAAATAATAGTGTTAGAGGTACTGATGTTTAACATCAGTGTGGATAGACATAGGGATCTTTGAGACTAACTGAGAGAAAAAAGTTGGTAGCATAAGCTTTGGTAGACTTAAGTCTACTTCATCAGATGCAGATCAGACTTAAGTGTACCAAAGCTTATGCTACTAACTTCTTTCTCTCAGTCTCAAAGGTGCCAAAAGATCCCTTTGCATACTTGGCCAGGCTAACACAGCTGTGTCTTTGACTCAGCATGAATATTACCTCATCAATGTCAATAATTTTAGTTAAAATTATATAATTTATTTTTTATGTTTACTGTTAACACATTAGGAATGCCTTAGCTTTACATTTTTAAAAAATTAATTAAAACTGGCAAAAATGGACAAAAATAGATAATCCCATAAATTATTCCCAAAAAGAATCTGATTAAAATGACATAAAATAACTCAACTTGTTAATGTTGACATTAAAAATTATTGCTAGGGTGTTTTTTTTAAAAAAAAGATTTTAATGAATTTACCAAATTATTCCCAAGCTCTAAGAGGGAAAGAATTTTCTAAAGAAATAATTGCCATTTTCTCTCACCATCTCTCAGGCCTTTTTATTATATCTAAAATTAATCCTGTAACCATTAACTTCCATAGAACTACTTTTTTACCACATCCTGGAAGAATAACAAGTCTATTGTGTGTTCCTTCAGAAAAGCACACAATGGCAGTCCTATTGACAGGTATCTAATAGAAAACCTATACCATTATTTTATCTTAAAAGTGAGATATGAAGGGACAGAGTGCATTTTTCCTTTGAAAAATGGTTAGTTTTCCTCCAAAGATTGTGAATGGCAAGTGGCATGCTTTTTTCTTAAAGGAGTTTTCATTTTAGCTTTTGATTGCTAGGATAAAAAAAAAAAAATTTAAGTAATGCTACTATATATAGCATTTTATATCTTAAGGGGTATTTTGCATTGTAAAATCCATTAGCCGCACATGTCCTTGGTATTTCTAACTCTTTCCTACTCCTTCTCTAATTATCATCTCCCTACTAAAAAGATCTGCAGAATGATATAAATTCACCCAGGGTAGATGAGGGAGCATTTTGTACCTGCATGTTGAAAACTTCATCAGAACTTTCAGACTGTCCAGTTATATTGCTGACCTCTGCAGAAGCTTGAGAGGATAGTGATGAGGAAGAGTATCTGTTGACAGCTGGGTAACTTAATGGACTGTTGCAATCAAAGAAGAGAACAAATGCCATCAACTGGAACTACAATTTCAGTTTAACAGGCAGCAGTGGTAATAATCCAAATTTCCACAAGAAATTCCACTATATTGATATTGTTGTTGTTGTTGTTGTTAATATTACTACTACTACTACATTTATTTACATTTCAGCTGTTTCTCTGAAAATGGGGATTCAAAGCTGCTCTCAATTTAAAAGAACAATACAAGAACATTAAAAAGTGAATGTTTAAATAGAATTAAACTATTTACAATAGTAAAACAGTTGTCTCTCAGTAAAAGAATAAAATGCAACAACAACAACAAAAGATTTTAAAAACTCTTAAAAGCAACAATTAAAACATTACCTCATCTCCTAGTACATTCTTTAAAAACTCTGTTTTAAAGGCATATCTGAATAAAACGGTTTTAGTCTGCCAATGAAAAGACAACAAGGAGGAGGAAATTCTGGCCTCCCTGATAAGGAGTTCTAGAGTCTAGCGGCAGCCACTGCGAAGGCCCTTATATCCATATATCCCTGTATTATTCACATCCATGTCTTCTTCAGGTAAGGTATGCAGTCAGCCCTGTGTATTCACTAGCTTTAGTGGTGCAAGACTCTCTCAAAAGTGGAAAAACCACAAGTATCAAAATGTATATGTGTGTGTCTGTGGGAAGGGGACCAAGGCATGAGGGGGACAGCAGGCACCCATGGTCCAAACCAGGTCAGGGAAAGGAGAGTGCACAGGGTGAGTCAGCATGGTGGCCCTATATTTCCTCTCTCTTGCCCATCTCCTTCCTTAGGTGGGGGGAAAGGGAGAGGTTTTGTGGGGCTGAGAAATCCAGGTGTGAGCCATGCATAACTGGTCAGGCAGTAGCTGGTGGAGGAGGAGGAAGATCAGAGGCACATTTTTAAAGGGCTATGTAGCCTGATCAGAGCTGCTAAGAAGGAAGATTCCCTTGAAAAAGAAGTGCTTGAGGTAGGGAGCTGGGGTTGGAGAAACTTGCAAACTATGAATTTGGAGGGCCAACTATAGTTGTATTAAACCAGGTTATCTTAGAGAAATGCTATTCAAACTGCTGGTCCATGTTCCAGTGCCAGTCACTCAGGCATTAGCCATCAGGTGCTACAAAACAATTGTAGCAGCCAATGAGCACAAACATAGTACCTGTCCCTGATGCTGGAAAAAAATAACTACCATTTCCCTATACCTGAGAGTTTGGGAAGCACTGTCCTAGAGTATCTCATGAATTTAATAGAGAGGGGTAGTTATTGCTCAGCCAGGTCTAAAAGTGATGCCTTCTTAACCTTTTTCTAAATGCCTTCAAGGAAAGAATCTCTGCAATCACTCTTGCCAACTCATGTTGTCACATTTCTTTTTTAAAAAATTGTCCAAATTTTGTGAAAATTAGATGATCCCTTTATATGAAACATGTCCCAAAACAAGAAATGGGGAGGTTTTTTATTTTCTTCACCACTTACCTACGTCTAGGAATTACTCTTGCACCCTCTGGGCTCATAGAAACTGGCATTGAATTTCTAGAGACGCGGGGGCTCCCATTCGGAAAATGGACTGGACTGGACTGGATGCATGCAGCAAATTCCTAAGAACATATTTACATTTAAAATATTATAGATGATAAGAACTGACATCTTTGGACCCCCGTTTCCAGAATACTCCAGCTAGCATGGCAACTGGCTGGAGCATTCCCAAAAAATAATTTTTCCAAACTCCAGCTAAATGTTTAACAGGGGACATGACACACTGTAGGCTAAAAAAACCTGTATTTTTTAATGCTTTCCCTCAGTATGTTTTTTTCTCTTTGAGATATGAAGTTGGAAGCAAAGCAATACAGCTAAGCAACCAGAAGATGTCACCATTTGTTTCTTAATAAACATATTAACCACACTTGTGCAAATAGCCAACACCAGCAGCCAACACCAGCATAAGGCATCTCCTAGGCATCACAGAATTAGTCCCACTTACCTGTATTCCCAAACTTGATTTCATCACAAAGAATTGATCCACTAGTTTTTTATGTAATGGCCTCATATCTTGAGGAACAAACTTCTCGTGCACAGCTAGTCCAAATTCCAGAATCTGAGCCTTTACACAAAAAACCCCAAGAAGAATAAAAGTTAATTTTCTTCATATTCGTATACTTGTCTTCATAATAGTTATATATGAAGAAATTTTACTGATTATCTTTCAAGAATCTAGTACTATTAACACCAGTGATTGGCAAGTAAGTCCCATGTTATGAGTAAGGTAAATCCAGTCTGGGTTTTGAATAATTTGCAAGGAGCTATTCAAGGTGATGAATATTGCAAGAGAGGATTTAGTATTTTGGGTAACTACTTGAAAGCCTGGATTAAAAGCTGGACTGGACTTGTTGCCAGGGACAAATACCACGCATTCAGACCATTGTACATACAACTACAAGGAAGTTTTGTTTACATAGATCAGTTTGGGGCATCATGAGAAATCATATTTTATCATAACTTAAATGATCTTCAATATAGTTCAAAGTCACTCACTACACCCCTTCCTCCTCTGGCGTATGCAAAACGTGAAGGTTACTAGAAATTTCCACCTGATTTATATTAATCAAAGTTTAGTGTTACATCTAAACCCTAAACCAGGAATGAGAATCACATGATTATCCATCTGTTATTTGACTGCAAGTCCCAGCAACCCAAACCAGTACTGGCAATTGCAAGGGACAACAGGAATTGCAGTCCAAAGTCACCTGGATAGCTGCCCTAAACTCTTGTTAACTTAGCTATGGTTTGCTTGAACAGGCCAGATTCATAAAACAATTTCAACCATAGATCATTTCAAGGAAACTACACTTAACAGTTAAATTTTTAAAAATCCAGCATGCAACAGTTACTAAAAAATGAAATCCAAAAAAACCCGATCTCCTTTTCACTGCTTTATTGAAGAAGAAGAGGGGTGTGTGATCTTTGGCCCTTCAAACAACTTTTGACTGTAACTCCAATAATCCCTTGTCATTGTCTGTGCCCATTAGGGTTGCTGGGACTTGCTCAAGCTTGATTAGCAGTACAGCTAGTGTTGGGCTTCAAGGGCTGAGTGCCGAGCCCTACAGCTGAGAGGGCTACCAATGGAAACCTAAAAATAGGCTGACAGTGTCAGAAGCAAGAAGGACCATCAAATCACACCTCAGCTGGCCCTGGGAAGCACTGGGAGGCCAATGGTGCTTGTTATTGGATCTTTTCTTATTTTTAAAGACATGTACTGTACTGCCATGCAGGTACATAAAGGGTTACAGAGGGTTATTTTTATTATTTTGCTTTTAAAAGATATGTTTTCCTTTTCTAGAATTAAATGATGCTTGCTCCCAAAGTGATAGCTTTTGCCACAAGGGCAGCAGAAACAAACTCCAATCTTATTTTTACCATCATGATGGTGCCATTATTCAAGGGAACTTAAAATGCCAAACTTTTCAGAGTTTCACATAAAGAGTATTTCATTAAAAAAAATCTGGTTGGAAAAGAAAGATTTTTTTTGTCTGTTTACTCTAACATATCAGAGTGTTAGAAAAACTCACACAAACAACACTAATATATGAGGAATCTAGAAGAAGGTGTAAAACATGGAATGACAGGCAGGGGCATATTAGCTGTGTGTTTTACAACTGATGTAATTCACATGGCCATCTAAAGGCAGCTCCTTGTAAAACTAAGTCTCGAGGCTAAATTACCTGGCTGTATCCATCACTCAAGCCATGGCTTATCATGCTATTCAGTTCAGTTCGCTGTTGGTTACTCAAATGCATAGTTCTGCTTGTGTAGCTCTTTGCTGACTGCTATGCTCAGGGATTATTACAGCTAACCATAAGCAAACTGCATTACAAAGGCTACTCCCATCAGAAACATCAGCATTTAAAAAGCAGTGAATTGCAAAGATTTAGCTTTCAGGTTAAGTTACAGTCAGCCCTCCACATTTGCGGGTTTCACTTTTGCAGATTATTCACAGATTATTTGCTGTCACCTCTGCTGCCTCCGTATGCCATTTTTACTAAGGACTGCAGGCCTCACGAGACTGCATGTGAAACTGCAAACGAGGCTTGTAAGTCGCTATTAAAAATGGTGTAGGGCAGCAGTGGAGGTGGCAGTAATTCCCACTAGCCACTTACTTCTGGCTTGTGAAGGAACCCTGATGCCTCAAAGGAATCCATGGTGAGTTGAATATGGTGATCATACTTTATTGTGTGTTAAATATGGTTTGGGAGGGCCTAGAGTTATTCACAGTTTTTTTTTACTTTCACAGGTGTCTTGTGCCCCTAACCCTGGCAAATGTGGAGGGATGGCGGTAATCACCATTTTTTAAGAAAGGCAGAATGAATACTGTAACATTATCTTAGGAATTATTTTAGAAACACAGTATTGTTCCAGAGTCTCTTCAGTCGTTATCTGGAACCAGACAGAATCATTTCTACAATGTATTTCAAGCAGCACAGTATATTTATACACACACTCATACACACAGGGCAAAATTCTACCTGTCACCCACTCTTTAATTTAGTTTGCTCTTGCTAAACCTGAGAGAAACAGCCATTTTAAAAGATCAGAGAGCTGAAGTTAATAACACATAGCTTGCTCGCTCACCCCTATCATTGCTCTCTGAATATTGTATAAATCCTGGAGTCCTATGAATAATGGAATATTGCCATGTTAATGCTTCCTCCCAGGTACATGTCAATTTTAGCTACAAGAAACAGCACACAAAATGCTTGGACCTTCTTTTACCTGTTCAAGCATCAGTTCTCTCAAGCATGTGATCTTCTCTCCATCCTCTGGATGATTCAGGACATATTCCTTCACAAAGAATGCCTGTGCAGAATACAATTGCCATGCAAGGTCATCAATGTTAGTTCAAAGTACATTGTGCTTACAAGAGTTCTCAGCTAAAACCTATTCCCCTTGACAGCATCTTCCCATTTCCACCACATTTGAGCTCAGAGAGCATCACCAATACACACTGAGTTCACCTCAGTGGTATTGCATGTTTGCAAGATATACTTATCACCATATGATGAGTCAGTCATTTTGAAATCTAAAGATTTCAGGTCTTTGTTTCCTAAAACCAAGGTTACATTATGAACTTCATCTTTAAAAATATGCATATTTTATGAAACTGTTGATAATGGTGTTAAAGTCCATAAATTTTAACAGTGCAGCTAGGAGAAATTGCAAGTGATTGACATTTTCCATTTCTTCCATTGCAATATATTTGAAATAATGCTTTTCATATAAGGTGAGGTGCTTGTAAGTTTACAAATTTCTCTAATGTAGCAGAATTTACTATGGAAATCCCTCTGGAGGGAGGTCAGACTATTCATTGCTTTATTATGCTTTAGATTAGTGGTGAGGACTGCACTGTTACCCAGTATTTTGACAATTTCTAATTTTACTTTCTGATTTTATTATGAAATAGTTTGGCTCCAATTTTCCTTTTGCTGTTGTGAAATTTTAGTTAATTCTTAGTTTCATTACTGTTTTTATCTAAATCTTGTATATAGCCTAAAATAACCTGTGGGTGGAGGGTAAGTTATAAGTTAAGTCTAATAATCAGAACAAAAATATGGAGGAGGAAGAGAAGGAGCAGCAGAAGCAACTGCCAACAAATATAGAATATTACCAGTAGGGCCATGAGAAGGTGATTTCATGCTGTAGTCCCACATAGTCTCTGACCACATCTAACTTGATTTTGCCATCTTGCAGCATGACCTTAATTAATATTAAATTATTCAGATACTCCAGGGATGAGGAACTAAATTCTATGATGGTGAAGATACAGCAGGGTGGCATTCAGTGGGATGGGCTTCTCCACAAAAATAATAAACTATATCCTTCAGGCCATCCTCTTCTCGTACTCACACACACACTTTCTTACACATTTACACACAACACAAGCCCCACCATTTGTGCCCATTTCACACAGAGACCAATTCTCATAAATAACCTCCTTCGCCCAACATGAAGAGGGAGGGAGAGAGATCCTACACTCTATGCGGGAATTCAGCTTCAGAAAAGCCTTCTATTAGCTCTAACAGCATAATCTTTCCCAGCCTAATTTCACTGGGGGACATGGCAGGCGGTGGGGGGGGAGGCTGCAGGCACCGGTGTGGGAAGTGTTAAGTCCTTCCTTGCCAATAGCAGTACACTCTCTAAAAAAATTCCCCACACAACAATGAGAGTTTTACAAAGCCTCCCTTGGTGGGCAGAGCTGCTGTTGTGGGCTACATTTGGCCCGTGGGACTCAAGTTCAGCATCCCGATACAGTGCTATCAACATAATGATACATGACTCAGTGACCTAGTGAAAAGAAAACAGCCCTGTCTCAAGGATGATGATAGTGAAATAACAATGTTAAAAGTCAATATGGAGCAATGGTTAGAATGCTGTGTTCAAATCACAAGTTCACCTTGGGTTGATTACTGTTTTTTCAGACTAGTTCACCTCACAGTGTTATTATGAGAATAAAATGGCAAGGGAAGGAAGGGCAGGATGAAAGGTAACACATAACATGAGCACGCTGGGTTTTTTAGACTGCGTGGTCAGATCAAAAGGTCTCTCAGATCCAACACGGGATTCAGATTTCTAAATGCTTCTAAATGTTGTGGTAGATCATGTAGGTGAAAAAGTATTATCCATCCAAATAAAGGGGGTGGTATGGGATGGAGGTTAAGGGAAAAATTCATCTGAATAGCCAAGTGCTTTGCATAAGAACAACTTACCTCTTGGTACCTGGCAACTCCACCATTCACAGCTGCATCAATGACCCCATTTAAACACATAGTAAGAGGGTTGATATTCTGCATCTGTCGAGTCTGACACTGACTGATCAGCGTCCTCAGTTGCTGGTTCTTATTTTCCAGCACTTCAATGGCATTCTCCAGAGGGCTCATTTCCACCTGGAAAACAAAAATCTGTCTAACCAATCTGCCTGCGTGCCAACAATTTAACATCTCATTTGCAACTGACTCTCGCACTGAAAATCTGATCCCTAAGTTTCAACAAACAGCAAAATACTTGTTTCTCTTTTTTTTAATTTTTATTTTGTCTGTCCTTCAGCATCAGCATCAGTGAGGCACCAGCATCCTCGAGGGAATGTGGAATGATGGGTAAAGCTTGTGATCATAAAATTACAGCAGTTATTAAAATTCAAGACAAGTACAACTTACAACATTAAAAGTTTTGGGTGACTCCTGAGTAACAAAATAGCAGCCTTGCTATCATGCTGCACATACAAATGTTAGAACAGATAAGCTTTTTACAATGCAGACTTGAATAAAGTGGTCTGCTCTGCACACATAAACTGGAGTTCTCCCTTGCACATATGTGTGTGTGCACACTAGGGATGGAAAGAACATTCACAATTATTTGTTCCATTTTCAAAAAAAAGGTTTCCCAATAATGGGAACCCCACCCCAACTCTGAATAGTAATTGATCAGTGAGAATTTTGTGGAATTTTCTCCTTGTATTCAACGTCCCAAAGTGTTCTACAGGAATTATTCTGCAAGGAGAAACACTTTGTGCAAAAAAGCCCTGTTTTCTGTGCAGAAAATGTGTCTCCTGTGCAGAAAACACAGTTTCCAGAAAACATGTGTTTTTCTCCTCCAAATAATTCCTGTGCAACACTTCAAGACCTTCAAACGCAAAGTGAATACTGCAGAGGAACGTTCATTTTCTAGTACATCAGGGAAAAATCTGCTTTAATAATTTGTCCTCACATGCAAGATTGAAATAGTCAAGGATTTATATCTCTAATGAATGCACAAACTTTTGATAAAAATCTCTCAAAGAGGTCAACTTTTGAAGTTTCATTGAGTTTGGAAGCCATGGCCTGGTGGCACAGAAAGTTGCTTTTGGGAATGACCTGAAGCTTCACTGTGCATTTGCTGTTGTCAATGCGATTTTGAAATTGTATAGCCACATATTGTGGAAAGACTACAACATGCCTCTCAGTCTGGTGCCCTCCAACTGTGTTGAATCACAGCTCTTATCATGCCCATCCAATAGGACAGCAAAATCAGAATAGTCACATTCCCACTGCAAAATAGTAGGCAATACGCACCAGTATTAGCACACTGAGGTATCTAATCTTCAACATAAAACGTAGGGCAGAGTTTAAACTCTGATGTTAAATCCATTTGTTAATCCCAACTAGAGTAGATCCAGTGAATCAATGATAATTAACAGTTCCCAGTTATTCAAATGTCTAATTCTACTTGGAATTAGAACAACTGGATTTAGGCCTTGTAGTCTATAATTCATTAAGGACTCCCAGTGTTATGAATTTATTGTACTATATGGTTTATCCTACAAAATTTGTCATAATTTGTTACTCCATTTACTGAAGCAAGTTCACCCAAGAAGTCAAACAGACCAAAAAGAAATGTAATTATGTAGCTTACTTACAGAAAGCAGAAATCTTAGTTTCAAAGAAATTGAGTTAAAAATTGTGTAAGGCTTATTATAGGAAAAGTTATTCCATGATTAAGAAGGATCCTGAAAACAAACTACAGTGGCTCCTCAACTTTCATGAGGGTGCAGGGTGCAGACCCCTTGTAAAAGTCAAAAACCCGTGAATAACTCCCCCCACCCAAGTAAGCTCTCCCTCTCCCATTCCTCTTGGGGCTCACCCCTCCATTCCCCTGCCTGTCATCCATGTGCCCTGTCTTCTTTCTGAGCAAGCAGGCAAAAGGCAGGTGAATGGAAGGGAAAACACTCCTGCCTGCTCCATGCACCTGCATATTGCCCATGTGAGCTGCCTTCTTTCTGCCCATGCTGGCGAAAGGTAGGCAAATGGAGGGGAAAACGCTTCCCCCCTCCATTCACCTGCCTGTTGCCTGTGTGTCCTGTCTTCTTTCTGCCCATGCAGGCAACAGGTAGGTGAATGGAGGGGGAAACACTGCCCCTCACTCCATTTACCTGCCTGTTGTCTGTGCACCCTGCCTTCATGCCTGGGCAAAAGGTCAGGGAATGGGAGGGGGAAAATGGGGGGAGGCAAGTGGGCACCTCGTGAATAATCAAATTTGCCAATGTCAAACTCACAAATGTGGAAAGAGAACTGTATTGGACAAGCCTCCTATTGGAATTGGAGTATGAATCTTGTGATCTTCAGACGTCATAACAACTTATAGCAAGTATTAGTTGTTTAGAACTTTATGTTCACCATGACTACAGACACAGGTTTCTATGTTTAGATCTAGTTGTCATTTCTTTGGTTAGAATTCTTCATATCAAGAGGTGATATGATAGCCTTCTTTAAATACCTAAAGGGCTGTCATATGCAAGATAAAGCAAGCTTGTTTCCTGCTATTCCAAAAAACAAGGTCTGCAACCAGTGGATTCAAATTACAAAAAAAAAAAAAGAAATCCCATTGAAACATCAAGAAAAAATTTCTAGATGGTAACAGCTGTTTGGCAGTGGAATAGACTGCCTTGAAGGTGATGGACTCTCCTGCAGTGTGGGTTTTTAAGCAGAAGTCTATCAGTGATGCGTTGGCTACGGATTTCTTCCACTGGCAGGAGCTTGGACTACACGTTTCCTTCCTACTCTATGATTCAATTATATCCCTATAGCATTACCACTGTCTTTTTTGGGGGTTAATTTCTTCTACCTTCTATCTAGTGTTATGATCACCATCCAAAATGTCTTCAACAGGAAAATTACAGCAACACTGTCCCTCCCACCATTATTTCATACTCACCACTTCACGTTTTTCCACTTCAAACCAACGGGAAATGCCAGGCAAACTCTGCACCAAGATCAACGTGGTTCTCTCCACCCATAAACTCTGAGTCAAAGAAAAATAAATTGCTTATTGGTTTGATTCTTTTAGTGGGAGAAAACAGCATGTACTGTTACTACCCCTTTGGGTTGCTTTCTTGTTTCACTGCATTTAAAAATTTTGTTCCTTCCTCAAGGCCTATTATTTTTCCACTCAAAGTCAGAAAATGTAATTGAGTTACAGAAAGAAAGAATAAACACTAGCACTCTTCAGATGGACAACTGGCATGCTGACTGGGGATGACAAAAATTATACTCCAACACTATTAGAGGGCACTGTGTTTGGGAAGACTGCCCTAAACTCCTTCAGATAGATCAGATCACATGTAAAAGGTAGCATTCTGTGAGGCTATGAAAGAGTATAGAGAAGTGGTCTAAAAGAAGGGACTTGCTTTCGATCCTAAGAAGAACACGGTGTGAAATAACAGTTTCCATGGAAGCATATGTGAGAAGATGATCTTCAGATAATATTATTTGGCTTATATATTCCTCTGCTTAATATCAGTAGCTAATATGAATAAGCATAAAGGCAAACTCTTTTACTAGCTAGATCTTCATTACAGGTGGAATTTTTAAGAAAAAACAAGACTACTTCTGCAGACTAAAGGGGGTTTTGAATTTGTACAAGCTGGTCCCTTAGGTTAAGTGGAGACATGCCATCAAGGTTCAGGTTAACTCCAACCAGCTTTATTACTTATAATTAATAACCAACACTTACCAGTGCTGATAACCAGTACTTACTTCTGCCTTCTTACTTTTAACAAGGCACATGAAGGGGCAGGCAGACCACAAATAACCTCAAGGGTCACAGTCCAATGCTCATACCACTATGTCATGCTGGCTCTTGCTTTATTTGCTATACTATTTGCTTTCTGTTTTTGTTAACTGAGGATCCCATATTTGACATTTTATTGATTTAACATGTATTACCCTTTTTAAAGATGTTGGAAAGGAAAAAGAGAAAAACATAGACTGAGGGCAGTTGTGTTTGCAGCACTTGGGGTAGCTATCATAGGACACTGCCAAACTGTAGGAGCAGAGTCTGCTTAATAAAGCTGAATTTGTTTGCTTCTCTCTAAGGTGGTGTGTACCGTAACACAGGCATGCATTGTGTGGTGCTGATTTATATTTGAGTAAATTTGCACAGGTGCTGCATCCTCAAGAGATGGTTTTCCTCCTACCTCCAACTCCTATTACATTTTGGCTACATATTTCAGTGTTTAAACCAAATTTCTCCCGCAAGCCAAATCAAGTGTAACAAAACCCACTTTCATCTAGAAAACCATCCTGTATGTATGAATCAATACATTTAAAATCGGAAAGCGAGACTGGGTTGATTTGTGCTAAACTGACTTGCCAAAATATAGAACTCATAGCAGACTGGCTTTTTTCAAGCTATATTTATAAGTATTTATTCTCCTCTTGGCTGTTCTCTATACTTTTTATACAGAGGTTAAGCCTATATGTTTTCTCCTTATGGGCTAAAACATTTTCATCCATCAAGTGAGCAAACAAGCTGCTTCTAGAAAGGTCTTGTATTTCCATTTGTTCTTTCCCTGAAAATGGGATACAGCTAAAGAAATAAGGAATACAGCTAAAAAAAAAAAAAAACCCTAGCAAAAACAGTATTTCCAGTAAATGTGTTTAGGACATGGATTAAGTGACATATTAGGACCATAAATAACTGTGCAAAGCCTACATTCCAGACAAGGCAGTAAGGCACAAGCAGCGGTGGAGCTTGGAGTGTGTGTGGGGGGGACAGGAGGGTGTGTGGCCATGGTGCGTGGGGGCGTGGCCACGGCATGCAGGGGCATGGTTACGAGCAGGGACAGCCCAAACACAATACAGCTGGGGGTGAACCACCCCCATCGCCCCCCATAACTACGCGACTGGGCACAAGACTCAATTGTCAATATGAAAATTAAAATGACTATCCACTGGGAATATGTCAAAATCCACTGCTAAATAGAAAATGCTACCACATGACCTATTTCCTATGAAAAATATATTTAGATAAAATGCAGAAAATAAACCAGATGCTTGCTAATTAGAACTGAGAAAATGTCATACCTTGAATTCATTGTCCTTGTCTTTGGTGCCTTTGTGGAATGGTCTGTCATATCTGAATCGCCAGATGTGGTTTACTTTATAAAAACTTTTGATGTTATCTGGAATGCCTTCTCTCTGAAGCACTTCTTGGTTTTCTGGAATTGGTGTCACGGCATATATCTGCAGATCTGTGTGTTTGTTGTAAGTTAAGGACTAATCTAGCTTACCACAACCAAAACTAAACCAGTGACTCTTCAGACTAGAAAAGAGGACAGCAAAATCTTATCGGACAAGCAACGGACAAGCAAGTTCCTGAACTGCCCCCACCTTTTTTTTTTAAACCAAACTCCAAAAAAGAACTTCCACTTCTGGAAGCCTCCAGAAATAGCAGTTTTCTTGAACAGCAAAGAACAAGGCCTTACTCTGAGATATATATACATTTCTGGGGGGTTTTGCTTAATAAAAACTAGAAGTGGCCTTCTTGTCACTTCCTGATTTGGAAAAAAATAGGGGGAAAAATAACATTTTGATATGGAGTATAGAAGTGCCTCCAGGAAGAGCAATTCTTCCTCTAAAGCAAAATACAGGAGCTTGCTTTGGTATATATATCTACATGTCTGTTATTTTCCTTAATCAAAACTGAAAATGAACTTTCTATTGCTTTCTACTTTGACAAAAAAAAAAAGCATTTTTGTAGGAGGTGTGTCTGTCGCTGGTCCTGAAGAAGGCAACATTGGAGATTGCCCATACCCAACTTAGCCCTGTTATTTAGGGTCACCAAGAACCATGGCAAATATACTTCCATCATGGCTTCTGGTGTCTCCAGACCACTCCAGCCTCCCCCACTCTGGGTGATAATATAAACTGAATTATGTATGTTACATTATACAGGCTTCCCCCATTTATTTGCATCAGGGCTGGGGCACATCAGAAAATGGAATTGGTTGAAAAGTAGATTGGTTGAAAAGTGGGTTGTTTTCTGTACCCTTGTCTGGTTGTTTTCTTAGACAACCCCAGCCCCAATTCTACAAGCCTATCCTCTAAACATGCTGACAACTCCTTCTGGTTTTTCAGTAACAGCTTTGACTACACAGGCATCACAGCTCAGCATCTGACAATGTGACTATTTTTCAAGCATCTTAAAAAAGAATACCACTGCCTATGCCAATGGAGCTGTATTTGACTTTCATAGCCATTCTATTGATTTATGTAACAACTGAAGCTGATCTCTTCTCCGCTGCCCGCCCCTGCAAACTGTGTATATATGCATATGCATGCATTTAAGGCATAATTCCTAAACTTAGGCCACCAAATATTACTGGTCTACAACTTCTAGAATCCTTGTTCAATGGCCATTTTGATTAGGGACCTGGTATCTGACTTCTGGCAAAACAAAGCTGGGAACCCTTGGTTTAAGGTACATTTTATCGTTAATGCAACAGATACATTGTGCCTCTGCTTGAAAGATGGTTTCGTCTGGCTGATTGGCATGTTGCATAGCAATGGCATGTGGGAACTCATTTAACATCCGTTGCTGAAAAGCTTCCAGACGCTCATAGTCATGGCCTCGGCAAACAAACTCTTTGTTCTGTGCAGAATAAACAGACAGCAAAGTGGTTTCTATGAAACTGATTCAGTATTTTTAAGAAAAAATAATGAAACAGCAGCCATCAGTAACTGGAATGGTATTTCTTCAGTTTCTTTCAGTACCTGAGGTTATCTTATCTTTTAAAACGATCCCCATCCCAAAATACAAGCTGCAAATCAACATGTGGAAACATTTTCCCTGAAAGCAAAACTCTTTCCACTGAGTCACATATAATCGTTCAAAAGTCGCATTACTGCATTTCTTTTGTTATGTTCTTCATGTTTCTAGTTACTTCTGTGATCATCCTTTGCACTTGTTATGGCATACCATATTGTTCTGCATGATTACTTCATAAAACAACCAGCCTTAAAATACAGTATGAAAGAAAGATAATAAGCTATATTCATAATCAATAAAACATGGAACATAACAATAATCTACACTACTGAAGAAAAAGTTTCCAACAAGCTGTGAAGATGAAAATACGAAGACAAGAACCACAGAACAATACACTTATTCTTGAAAGAATCCCAATATATTTCCAGCTTCTTCTGCTTTCTCCCTCTCTTCCTTTTGTGACTCCCCTAAACAAAGTTTTTTCCCTTCCTCTCCATGCCTTGCCATCTCTTGCCGGCTCTTGGCTCTTGAAATGAAATAAACGCAACTCTAACTGAGAGGAACTGCAGAAAAAAGATGTTTAAAAATTGCTGAAGAAGCAATGGTGTTAGATCCAAAGGAGAAGAAATAAACTTTTAGAGCACTTGTGTATATTTTCATCTGATTTTCACTGCTGACTCATGTGACTCTCATATTTCTGAACCGTAAAGACAATTTGGTCAGTTGCGTGTTAATTATGGTAACTGTATCTAAAGCTTTTCCATATCTAAATACATGAAAAACACACAGAAAACTGCACTGATTACTGGCTAATCTATCAATATGAATTGGAAGAAAACTAAATGTTTATCAGATGTCCTGTGGCATAAGTGAAAAAAAATGCAGGTCCTTATCATGACAGATTCTGCCACAAGGAGAATCTGAAAATGCAGTGTGCTGAATTATATTTTTTAAAAAACATTATAACAGGATTTATTTCCAGCAGATGCAGGCCTTTTGTAAACCTAATAGATTTTGCCTGTTCAAGATCAAGCCATGCATTACCATGGATTAAACAGGGATGTTTAATTGTTGCTGGGGAAATCTGGCTGCTGCACTGATTGCAGCTAAAAACAGAGAAAACAAGGGAGTCCAAAGGACACTGGCAGATTATTGTCATTGTCCCTGCTAATCATAAAATAAAATAAAATAAAATAAAATAAAATAAAATGGCTTTGACCTGTGAGGTCTGGCTCCACTCTATCTCCATTTATGGAGCAGTTTGAATTACATACTAATCAGAAGGAGCCAGTGAGACAGAATGCACAGGAAGGGACAGAAAAGGGTCGTCACTGCTGATAAATGACCTGAAGAAAGAGAGAGAAAGAGATTCTTGGGCCTTTGCAGGAAAACACTGGAAGTGGGGGACACCAGGAAGCTAGACACAATACTGTGCTGCTATATCACAGCCCCCAATGGACACCTCTTGGCAATTTCTCACTGTGTATTTTACCTCAACTACAGCAACCCCATCCTTCTACTGGTAACAGCATGGAGGGTCTTCCACTCAGCAGTGGCATCATCTTTCTATGCCTTTCCACACATGTTGTTACCTCACCACCCACCACTGCTTCCAGGAATTGGAAATCCCACGACCACATGAATTGTTAGTTGAATCTTAATTTTTGTGAAAGTTCCACTTGCACAAGAACCTCACCAATTTGACACAATTTTGCTACTGCCTTTGGCATCTCCTTTTATATTTTTATTTTTGCAAAATACATCACAGTATGTACCTATCCACCCCCCCATCATCCTCCACCATACATCTTTGTACTCTTTCTCTGTGATTTGATTATGCTATTTTCTTAAAAGCAACCAGATACAAAAAATTACCACCCTGACAATGACAGGGGCATGAACTGTGCAGAATTCTCATCATGTACAACTGAGCCACTTTATGTTGCTATGGTAGCAGAAAACACTTGCTGAAGTAGATATAAATACTACACCTTAAATCAACTTTACATTCCTGGAATGGCTTTTTAAAAGGAATCTTAAATGGGCATTTGGCCGAAAAGTTTGGATTTGAGGGACCAGAACAGCACTGTAAATTGCTATGGGTAACATCACTCTGCACATCACTCTCCATTTTCAGTTTCATTTAAGGTACGAATTGGCTTATCTTTCCAAGGTGCTTTAATTCAAATTGTTTACCATCTACTTTTTTTTAATCACCTAACCAATCAAACTACTAAGAAAGCAATAAAAAAAAAACTACAAAAAAATGACATGACTTCCATAATTCCTAGCTGGGAGGCAATAGTGATTTATGCTTGATAAGGAAAACATAGGTTCCACGTCATTTAGTGAACAAATGTAATAACCCCCCTCCCCGCAAATTTCAGTGGAATACCCATAGCTTTGTTGGATAGGTGGTTTCATATGAGGACTAGGACCACATTCTGCAAAAAGTGGGTAAGTGGGGTACAGGTAATTATTGGACCAGGGTTTGTGATGTTTAAATGCTAAGACTTTTTGAGAATGGGGGACAATGACATCTTCTGTAGTCACAGTCCCTTTTCAGGCTCCCCTGTTCCCCCTGAGTTCATCAGTAGTCTTCACAGTACCTAGAGGAAAATGGATTTTCCAAGCAATCATTTTTATCTATTTTACCTATCCTTGCTGTGATTAGGGAGCAGCTTGGTCTGGAATTCAAAATGAAGACCTCTTCATTTTTCTAAAAGTCCCACTCTTGGTGGGGAAGAGAACTGGTTTCTTAATATGGCACAAGAATCATGGGCTTCAAATAAAAAAAAACAAAAAACCCCCAGAGAATTCAGCTATTGAATCCCCTTTTCTAGAGCAGGGGTGGGCAACTGTGTGGGGGTCAACAACCAATTTTCCCCCAATCCCCTCATGGGACGCACCGCCCCGCACAGGAAGCCCAAATACCTCCATTTTCCTCTGCAGCCCTTCTCAAAATGGTGATAGGAAGAGATATTGTGTCACTTCTAACTGCCATTTTGAGAAGGACTGCAGAGGAAAATTGTGGCAGTTGAGGATAGTACTGGATTCTGCAGTGTTTTGGGGGTGGGGGACTATTTTTGTGTGTTTTTACATATTTGGAGGACTTTCTTTGTGGTTTGGGGCAAAAATTGCCCAAAATTTCCACCAATTTCTCTTATAAATCGGGGAGAATCAGGGGAGGCTTTGGGAGGTTGGTAAGGGACTTCAAGGGCCACAAAAGTAAGGTTCTGGAGCCACATGCTGCCCAAAGACTGCAATTTGCCTACTTTTGCTCAAAATAAATGAGAGAGCCAATTGTTTCTATATCCCTTAAGGTAAAACCTGAGCGCTGCCCACCCGAAAGGTGATTGTTCAAGTTTTCAGACTCCATCTTTGGACTTTAACTAAAGATCCTATGGCTTCAACATGCATCCAAGATGATTTCTGGTCTTTTCTGTTTCTATTCCACCTCTGCTTTCCATATCCAGCCAGAGGAAGAATCTCGAAAAACTTGAAAGCTCATCTTTTTAATGATCTCTTAGTGGCTCAATAAAAGTGTTATCCAAATCTCATTTCAGATTCTGCATGATTGGACCTCAATATTTATCTTTGTAACAGTAGTGCAGAATTTATGTTCAGTTTTCCCATAAAGGCTACCAATCAGAATCAGAAATCAAATGAATGGGAGACATTGTCCGAATCAAACATAGGATTGTTACAATAATTTCAGCCTGAGATTCCTGTTAGCAGCATGAAGACTGATTACAGGCACAAAGGTGAAGCAAGCGTGACTAAATGTGTGTGTGTGTGAGAGAGAGAGACAGAGAGAGACAGAGAGAGAAAATGAGTCTGACATTTGAATGGTGCAGGAAGAATTCGTCAGGTGTCAGCTCTAGTGTTAGGTGGGTGGTGCAACAGCAAACAAAAAATGTTTCTTTCTCAACACAGTCATAAATGCAAAACTTATTAGTGCAATAAAAATAAATAAATTTAAAAATTCTATACTTACTCGTAAGAAAAATGGAAACTTTTTCCCATAAAACCCAACCCGGAAAAACTCAGGCTCCAAACGCTGCTGATCCATAATTTTATCATACAAAGAAGCTTCCATCACCTGCATAAGATTGAATACAGTTTGAAAAACATTTACAAATAATCCTATAGAGAACAGCATTCAGTTTTCTTGTTCAGGGTAATAACACTGTAAAATATTTTTTAAAAAAATACCTGTGGCCTGATGTAATTGTTCAAACATTAATTAGATCCGATGCTCACACAAGAATTAGAGAAATGAAGTTAGACAGTACTTCTCGCATTAGTTAATATTCAAGAACTATACCCATGTTTGCTGCTTTCCTTCTCCTTCCTAAGTCTTTTCTTTTTGGGTTGTGTCTTCTATTTTTTCAGCCTGAGTGCTCGAACCATCTTATCACTGATTTTTGTAAGCCATTGTAGGAGCCTTTTTTTTTAGCTGAAGAGCAGGATAAAAATCCTTCCTGTAAACAATTAATTTATTCCACGAAATCTAAAAAAAGAGCTGCAAGTCAAGGTACTAAGCTCAGTCTCTGGCCTTTCCAGAGCTGGAAGCTGCTCCCATCTAAAATTCTGGTGAATAACTCCTGATTACTGTATACTCGGGTGAACAATTATTGGGAGTTATGAGGCCACACTGTCCCCGCAAGAAGACCTTGGAGGGCTGTACTCCACAGCATTACCAGCTGACTCCCAAAATGGATTTTTGCCCCTAAATGTCCTGTATGGGGCATGGAGGCAGTTTCATTTGTTTTTGATTCTCCTTGGCCATTTTTATAGCCAGTGTGGTATAGGACTAAAACTCTGCAAACATTGGTTTGAGTGTTGGACTAGAACTATGAAAGAATAAGGTTTGAATCCTCATTCAACCATGGAAACACACTAGATGACCTTGGGCAAATCATAGTTTCTCAGCCCAAGAGGAAGACAAAGGCAAACCTCCTCAGAATACATCTTGTCAAGTAAACCCCAGGATTGGGCTGTCATCAATTGAAACAGACTTGAAGGTTCATAACAAGAGAAGAACAGGCCAGGAGAAGCTTCCCTGACAACAGAATGTAGTATGGAAATTGACTTACCGAGGCTAAAACAACTCAGGATAGCCCAAAATGTAGTGAAATTCTCTTCCACACCTCCTGAGAGGTATTTGGGAGAGAAAAAAAGTCTGGAGTGTCCTGTGGTTGCATGTAAGTTGTAGGATGCTCTTTCCAGACTCTTGCTCTATATCAAGGGGTGGGAAAGCAGAGCAGTTTTCACTCCTGCAGACCTCTGGTGAGCTGCAGTCCCCCAACGCTGGCCAAAAATCAATTCAGATATTGATTCCAGAGCTTTGGGGGGATTGAGAAGATGTTATAAGGCAAACCACCACTTATGTGGGGGGTGTCAATATTCACTCCCAGATTTTTGGCTTTTGTGGACTTTAGGGAGCAGTGAGGCAAGCCTTGGGACAGCATCTGGTTCATGGGCTACACTACAAGCAATACTGTGTTAGGCGGAACACTGGTCTGACCTGGTATAAATCAGCTTTCTGTGAGTTGGCATTAGACTTACTTGGCAACTTTGAGCATAATCTACTTTACAGGGCTACAGTGAGTATAAAATAAACAGTTAAATAAGGTTTCCTAGGTGATTCTAGGGGCTGCATAATTTTTTTCAAGCTATGAAATTTAGTTAGCTCTGCTTCCATCCCCTAACCCCTCAAGCTCCTTGATGAGAGATAGGACACAAGGGTGTATTTACAAATAACAGCACAGAAATCTGCATGGTTAGTTCCTGTATGCCTTGATTGGCACATTCTGAGAAATTAAATAAGGTCACTGATGTTCCAGAAGTGAGAGTTTAGGTAAGTTGCATGTCTCACCATAAAACAGCAGGCAAAATTGCATGAATCTAAGGTACTTTTCAAATGCTTAGTTTACCTTCAACACTGCTTACAAGATTCAAGTGAGTAGTATATACAGAATACAATTGGTTCTCTTAATTGTTTAGGGAAGCCATGCCTTTGTACTCTATCAAAAACCCAATCTACAGACATATCCTTTATGTACAAATAATACAGCCACAACTGTTGGCTTCCCAAGATAAAGTAAAACACATCTAGTTAGAAGTAAGTCCCACTATCTTCAGCAGGGCTTGTTCTCAGATAAGTAGACACAGGATTGATGCCTCAATACAGTACAGCAAATACACTGCATCCATTAGGAATACGAGGTACAAAACAATATAGCATTGGGATGATTTGGAAACAGATGTTTCACATTTCAGGAGCAACCTGCCTACACCAAAAGGCACTGGAGTGTCAGATTTATTATTTGCTTTGTCTACATGCTCTGCTCTAGAACTGGATTTGTTTCCCTCCCTTTCTTGGTTAAGAAAAAGAACATCATTGTTTTAGCATGCAAGTTACCCTGAGAAAATTAAATGTTTGCCTTGTTGACTACCCAAAGCTGTTTTTATATTTATTCTTAATGACTCATGATACATCCAGCTTTATTACCCGCATCTTGCTGAGGTTTCTGTAGTCATAATAGCTTTCATACTGCTCAGCAATCTTCCTGCATAAGATAATGCCATTCTCCCAGCACTGTAGACAAATAAGGAAGAGGAATGTTCAACATAGAGAAGAATCTAAATGTTTTTTGCTTGTTTCAAACAGATTTTCAAGTGTCTCAAGTTGGCAGTACATGCTAACATTAACCAGTACATTCGCATAACATTAACCAAAAGGCAGAGAACATATGCTTATGATAAATGACAATATGGCATTCAAGTATCATCCTCTTTGGAAACACGCATGCATTTACAGGTACTGAGAATATTTGCTGATAGTCCATACCAGTGGAGAGTATCCAGGGCCATTCACACTGGGCAGTTATAGTACTATGATTGTTCTTTAACTATCATCCTATGGAATCTTGGGATTTGCAGTTTAGAGAAGAATATTTAGAATTCTAAGCCAGAAAGCTCTACTATCTCACCAGACTACAAACCCCAGGATTCTTTGGATGTTGCCATGGAACTTATAGTGGATCTTCCTAGACAAGCCATCTGTATTTTAAAAACTTCAGGGGAAGGTTTTCACTTGTTCCCAGGTACAGTTGGTGTTCCCAGGCTATGGAACCCTCTGCCAAGGCAGGCTCAGTTCATCACCTCTCTGCTCTCCCTCTGCTGGCAGGCCAAGGCCTTCATATTTAAACAGGACTTCAGTTTTTAATCTGGTTGGGATAATGCAATGGGTAGGTTTTAATGTCCTTTTAATTGTTGTAAACTAATGTTTTATTTAAGAGGACTGTATTTAATGCTTTTAAAATGTTTGTATTCCGGATTGCTTTGAGTGGTTCTCAGACTTTTTACTCCTGTGACCCCTTTCAGGTTTATATGTGGATGTTGCACCGCCCCCCCCCCCGCTGGACATCACCCCCCCCTTGTTCTATCATATGTGTCTGTCTCTCTCCCTCTCTCTCTCTCACAGGTCTCTCATGCCACACACTCCCTGTGTCTTAATGCTGAGCATTCCTGGTCTCTGCCTCCTCTTTTCACTTCCCCTCCCACAGACAACTGCCTTGTGGTCACTAAGTTGCATAAGGCTGCTGTGCCAACTACGGAACATTAAAAGAAGCTGAATGGGGAAAGCATTTTAAAAAAGGGAAATCTATTTGTTCTATATCCATGGTTCAAGGAAGGTATAAAATGGGAAGACACTTTGCATCACTTTTTTGTAGAGACTAGTCAATCCTCAACAGTACACACATACACACACAGAGATTTGCCCTTCTTCATCACATCTGAGGTACTTGAAGACTGACTTTTCTTGTACCCCACCCAACTATCATGCCCTCTCTTAGGGCTGCCCCACAGTCTGAGAACCACTGCTTTAGCTGTATTGTTTTAATGTGATGTGACCCACTTTGGGTCACATGTGGGAGAAAAGCAGAGTGTTAAATAAATAAAGTCATAGTTTTATAATTATGTAGTGTGAAAAGGAAAATGCCTATACACCATGTTTCACAATTCATGGCAAGCAGGCATTTAACTGAAAAGACTGGCATGTGGGATTATTCACATACAAAGGAGATGTCAGGAATCAATCCCACAGCATTAGACCTAGAACAGAAGTCTTTAGGCTGCATAAATCTGCACTGACAATGCTGACCTCCACCACTGTCATGGGAAAGAGTTATATGCTGAACTCTATTCAGACTTCCTCTAATACAGAGCTTTCCAAACTTTTCATGTTGGTGACTCACTTTTTGGACACAGTAATACAGTTTTACTAGCAAACTGGAGGTTAAACTAACTCTTTATACGAGATACAGATACGTACATAACTTCTAATAATAAAAAGTATGGGGACACAACATATCTTATGAAAACCTTTCATATATTTTTTACAAATATATGATTTATAAAAAATAACAGTTACTTCCAAGATGGTAAGCGACACACCTATACATTTCAGGCGACACACTAACGTATCACGGCACACCATTTTGAAAGCTTTGCTCTAACATAAAGGCAGCAGGGGAACCAGGTGGAATTGCCAGTGCTAGGCCAAGTAGTGTTACTACCTAGAGCAAAAGCCCAAATACACTACCCTTCTACCAGTTAACAGAAACACTTCTGTTGTGCTGCATCATTCAAGCACTTGCATGCCTCTATAAAGCCTTACTGTGCTGTTGATGAGCACCTCCTACTAGGCCTACTCGGATGTTTACATGTTAGAGCAGGCTCCCTTGCCCTCATGAACACCAGATGCATTAGACTACAGCCTCTACCTTCCCCAGTCAGGTTGGGAAACACTAGAGACAGTAGTTGCAGGTCCAGTTCTTACTCCCCACAGTGATAAGATGCAGGCCATACAGACATTATGCCAGCCCTTTTGCATGAAGGGGCATAATGTGATTGCAGGCACAGCAGGAATATGCCTCTGGTCTCATCCCACCATGCTGCTCCCCAAGGCTCAAGCCCATTGTCCATGCAGTAGGGTGGTTATCTGAGGCAGTGAAGTAGTTGCAAGTATTTGCATCTGTCACATGGTGTTGCAGGATGTAGAGATGCCTATATTGGTAGATGTCTCCAAACAAAGATTTCAATGTCTTGCTTGTGTACAGTAATGCACCAATGGAAGTGGAAGGGCTAGAAGGATATATGCACAGTTGGAGGCAGGGCCTTTCTATCCACAGTGGCTTAAATAACAATAGAAGAAACCAGAGCACTACTTCTGGACACATCCAAGAACTGTTTATCCTGTAGGATTCCTAACCTTTAAAAAAAATATAGCACAAAGAGCTTTTCAAGGTCTGTTCAGTTTCAAAACTGTTTCCATGTAGCATGGGATCAAATATCAAAAAACAGAAGCCCCAAAACCTTTGTAGCCATGTAGAAAAAAACTGCATGATCCTTTTTATTTTTTTTTAAATATGACACAGTAAAAATGAAACACTGAACCCAAATATATTACTTAAATGGAATATATAATTAAAGTTACATCCACATTTAACCTCAGTCACCAGAAATATATAGACTTTCAACTTGTGTCATGCAGCAGAGAAAAGTAACTTTACGTAACTTTAAGCTACTGAAATGCAGCTATGCTATACACAGTTGCTTTAACCATATGGCAGCCAAAATAAAAAGATTTAGTACCAGCTGGGAGAATCAATAGAGTGGGGTATAGTGGCTATAAATCATGAACCAAAGATTCATCATGCTTACTCTAGACAGCTTCATCCCAAGTTCTCCATATGTAAAATAAAGATGTTAAATGAGATAAAAACAGGCCTATGCTGAAGTGTCCCACTGATTAATTTGAAAAGTCACACCACTTGCCAAACTCAGATTTCATGTGACGATACAGTAACATTTAGCATATTAAATGTAATATATGACAAGTTAACAACTTAAATGGAAAACTACATTATTACCAATCCTTTAAAAAAATTAACTAAAAACTCACTTACTTTTCCTCTGTCAAAGTTCTGGATTATAGTGAGATGAAGATATTCTTTACGTTGCCACTCTGTTTGCATGGGATAGTTCAGAAATTCTCGCAGTGGCCGGTCTGACCATTCCAGAAGTTCATCATATAGCAACAGAGTATAAGCAGCTTCTGTCATGTGTTACATGTAAACATGCAGCAGATTTAGTACAAATATACTATTAAAGAAAATGGTACTCTTTAAAAAACTAAAACATTATTGGTTTGTTCTGTCATTTTTGAGACTATGGCTCCATTTCGATTTCATTGTAAACTATCATTTACTGTGATCAATTAAGTCAAAAAACTTCTCCAAATAATGCTCTCCCCCGTCTCTTTTTCTTCTCCTGCATTCTCCTCCTCCTCCTCCTCCTCGCTGCAGTCAACCACAGTTTAGCATTTCGTTCCTCCCATCAGCATCACCCAATGGTGAGTCAAGATTAGCATTTCAGTCTAACAGTCTCTAGAGGGAGACAAGTTGTCCACCTTAGCCTTAACCAGTGGAGTTTAGAGGCATGCCACTTTATTGTTTCTGATATTCATACCACAGAATGAAAATAAATGTAGATTGTAATGTGAAAGACAATTATAGCTCCCACTACCACATTAAGAGATGTGTTGGAACAAGAAGATATAATTGATTATAAAAACACAACTGGTAGCTATAAAAACCACCATATATCCAAAGAAAGGCAACAGAAACCTCACAGAAGTAAATCATGATTAGGGATCTAATTCATCACTAATTTTCATCTGGAGGAAAGTAATTTTAACAATTTTCTTCCCACTATAAGAAACTCTTTGAAAAACCACAAAGTTTTCGAAGCCTGCAATTCAGGACTTATGTTCCACAAAATTCACACTTGGTTGTTTTGAACAGAAAACAGTACTTTTTGTGCAGGAAATATTTCTGCATGGAAATAATATTTCTATGCAAAACAATCATATGTAAATTTTGTGCAGAATAAGTGTAAAGATTCTTACCAGTCCAAGATTCTTATCTGGGTTTTTCAATACTGAAAATCATGGGGTTTTAAAAATCATTTTTCAATATTTTCAAATATTCTATCCATCCTCAATAAAGATATGTAAACTCTGATGAGAAGAAGGTTTACTTCTAAAAGCAAAACACAGGAGGGGGAGAAATGGCTATTCAGATAATATTCAAGTCTTTGAAAGAGGCACAACAGTACCCTCTATGTCAAATTGTTAAACCCCACCCCTGTTAAGAAGCTATTGATTTTAGTTCTACATCAAGGCTTTTGATCTGCACAGAAGATGCAAAGCAGTCTAATTTGCAATTGTCACCAAGAAGCAGTATTGGCTGCCAGCTGTTCAGGAGAAGATTTAAAATTGACATTAAAAGGGAGGAGGTTTTGCCAAGAATTATTGGAACATAAAACTGGCCAGAAAAAAAACAAAAAAGAAACCCAGAGAAAGTAGGGCATAACGAGCAGCACTTACACAGTCAAAACTTGCCATTTCTATCCAAGAAAGACTATTAATGAGACAAACACTTAATGTTTCTTGATTTTTAACATCAGAGAGCAGATAGGAAGAAGAGAGTAACATTATTTCACTATAGCAAGTGGCAGGAGGACACTGTCAACATATTCATAAACAATGCAACCCCTGAAGGAGGATCACTTCTGCCCCACTCCCACTGTTTGAGAAAAACACTTTATCCAAAAACTACTTGTGCAAAAGAAACTCTTCAACCTCAAGATCAGTAGTTGTGAAACTTTTGGTCCTCCATTTGTTTTGGACTTCAACTTCCAGAATTCCTGACTATTTGGTCAGGTAGCTGGGGACTTCTGAGAGCTGAAGTCAAAAACATCTACAGAACCAAACCCACTGAAACCCACTGGTATAAGTGAAGGAATATGGGGCCACATGTCTGACTCAGGCTTCTTCAACCTGGTGCTCTCCAGATGTTTTGGAATCTAGGTTCCACTAGCCATTAATGTTTAAGGATACTAGAAGCTAGAGTCCAAAACATTCAGAAAGCACTCAGTTCAAGAAGCCTGATTTGTCCTGTTGAGCTGTTCTTAAGCAATATGTTACCACTGCAGTTTGTTATGAAGCTGTCTGCACTGTGTATCTACATTAAACAGACCTCAGTGATACAGAAATCACCCCATAGATATTTTACTTTATAGACTGAGGGCGCAATAATTCAAAGGTTCAGCTCTGATGGAAGGTTCCTAATCCTCCACACTGTGGTCTGGAAATAATGTATGTGCCATGATTTCCCCCCAGTCTGTCCCTTCTGTTCACTCACTCCCTCATTGAATAAACTATAGTCTGCTATAGGAACTGGACAAACTATGGGTTACCCCATAGCCTTTGAACAGGATTCAAAATACAAACTGTGGTTTCACTTCACTGTTCTGGAATTACAACTGACCTAGAGAAATATCTTAGAAGTCCCTATGCTGATTTCTTCCATCGTAACCAGCTTTTCCCAGACAAAAGAAAGGCCACCCTGAGACACAGATAGATTTACTATTCTTTATTTCATTAACATGTATGAATAATGTTATCAAAAATATTTTTTGCCAATTATGTGGCACAAAATTTACCTGTAAAATTTTGTGCTTTTAAATGTAGATCATACAATTTATGTATATACCGGATATACATCTCTTCCTTGTTCAGTTCTGTTTTATAAAAATTCTGTAATACAAAGACATTGCAAAACACAATATAGTTACAAAAGAGAGCATAACAGTAAAATGCTAATCTGTAAAATCACTGCTAATCCAAAATACTTTTCTTTCCATTGAGGAAAGAACACAACAACTGATTTTGTGCAGTACTCTAATGAATCTTATGAAATAATTATAGATATTAAAAATGAAACGCCATTTTTTTTTGTAAAAGGAGGATAATGTCGTGTGATAGGCGTATATGTAAATAATGGAGAGATTTGCCTAAATACAGCAAATGTGTAATACAGTAAATCAAAATACAACTGAAAACATTAGGTCTAAAACAATAATCAGAAGTTTGCATAGATCATTTTGGGTATTTTTTTTTCCCATAGGAGAACTAGCTCACATTTGCTGTTCTCTGTGAGTACAAATTATGTGTGTTCCTCTGCGTGTGTGTGTGTGTCTCTGTGTGTACAAAATTCTGCCATATAGCATATTTGCACCTTATTGTGCACGCACAGCAAGAATGACAGGCGGTTAGCAGCACTACATACTGATGTTAATATAATATTACAAGAAGCCAGTTGAAGTTTAGTCATCGCCAGAGTTCAAAGCTGGAAAACGGAAATGCTGCTTAATAAGTCGTTTGTGTCAAGGTGTGGCAATTAATATTCATTGAACTTCATGTCTGAGACAAATGGTTTTGTGTAGGGCTCTGCATCTAACAGAATTTTAAACTGATGTTTTTCTCTCATTTTATTGTTCTCTGTCATATATTGTTAGCTGCAGAAATAGAGCCACGAAGGAGACGCAAACACATTTTAACACAAACATGTTTGTCCAATTTAATGAAAATATATGAATTCTGAAGATCTGGTATTTCCGAGAAAAAAAAATTTGTCTAGAGAACAGTGTAGAAGTGGAAGTGAGTTATAAGGAAAACAGAGAACCTGAGCTCAGTATTCAAGCCTCAGATAAACTGGAATGCAAAATTTTATATGGGTCTGGTTTGAATGAACAAGAACACTTGTGGATCTTTTTATGGGTATAGAGGCTATACAAATTAGGGGAACAGTATTATGTCTGTCAGATCAACTAACAGTGCATACTTGTCCCAGCTTTGGGCAACTTGCATGTTCTTGTGGAGAAACTGCATCCTGCAGGATACTTCAGCATCCTTTCTTTTTAATTTTTTTTTTAATGTTGCCCTCAAAATCCTTCTGGGGTGGGGGGATCAATTCTACCTTATTTTTGGGGCCGTTAGGCTCTTTTTGGCTCATAAGAGGATTTTGGGGGGAAAAAACCAGAAGAAGAACCAGAACAAGGTCACTACTGGTCTGGAAAAACAAAAAGGCCCTCTCCACATCTAAAACAGCAGGGGGATGTGGTGAATTTGGGAGATATTTTTGGCAACCCAAAATTCTGGGGGCAAGGCACAACCAATGCATCCCCCCAACAATTAATAATTGCTTTTGTTGTTGTGTGCCTTCGAGGCATTTGCAACTTATGGCAACCCTATCATAAGGTTTTCTGAAGCTGAGGGTGTGTGACATGCCCAAGGTCCCCTAGTGGGTTTCCATGGCTGAGCAAAGAATCGAACCCTGGTCTTCAAAGCTGAAGTTCAATGCTGAAACCACCACACCACACTGGCTCTAATAATAGTTGCCTATCCCGGCCTAAAGCAACATACAAAGGACCGAAGCACCTAGTTGTTTCCTGGGTTGTTTCTTTGGGTTAATTACCGTACTAATCAGGCATATGCTAAAGGGACTAGACATGAGTAAGTCTTATGCAAATTTTCAATCCATACAAAAATATATGAAAGAATACAGACACAAAGTGGGGGATGGTGGGGGGCAAGCCAGTCCTACTCCCATTATCAGTTGCAGCCTCATCCTACATGAAGATTTGTCCAAAGAGAACCATGGATTTTTCAAACTGATCTATGGACAAGAATAGTTGTTGATCTTTCTAAGGTAAACTCACAGGTAGACTTTGCATTCTTTGTGTTTTTCATGAATATTAATCTGCAAAATAAAACTAACTGCATCAAAAGCATCTTTAGAGCTAGCTCACACATGCATGTATATTACCCATTGAGTATACGCTAACATTCTTATTCCACCATCATTTGATAACTGCCACCTCAAGATTTTCCATGCACCCTTTCATAATACATAATTATAGCATAGGGATCATCCTGAGGCCCAAGTACCCAGTGTAGGGAGAGACTGTGAAAAGAAAGAGGGCAAAGTGAGTGACACGAGCCCAGAGGTTGGAGCTGCAGGACCAACCTGGAGAAGTGATCCATTGCAAGAGGGCGTCAACTCACCAAATGTGCATTCAGATTCTACTTGTCTCCAGTCATTCTAAAGACCGCTTCTTCCGTTTTAATTCCAAAAATTGCTTGCTTTGAAAGATCAATGACTTATCACACCAGCTGGTGATATTTACAGAAATTCCCCTTTCATATGAGTTTCATATGAGCCACAACCAGCACTGCAAAGCATTTAGAAGTTTCTTGGTGGGCTCAGGAGAAGCTAAATTATGCAATGCTATGAGTGAAAACTGCAGAGGTGAATTGTTCTGAGATGGGGGAACAGAGCCTTCAGCCCTCTAGACAGATGGTTTGGACTACAAACCCCAAAATTCTTTAGCATTGCCTCAGCCTTCTGGGAATTGAAGACCTGCTCGAGATCTCCACTGCAGAAACTGTAGGCTCCTTACTCCATCAAGGGTTTCCTCTTCCTTGGCCCAGTTTTGCCCTTTCTCACTTGCTGCTCCATATTCTTGGAATTGCTTCCCTGAACGCTTGCAGACTGCTTCTTCCCTCATTATTTTTAAATTTCGCTTCAAAACCTTCATGTTTTCAAAAGCTTTTGGAGTTTAGTTTAATGTTTTTTTTTATAATTTTGTATAGTCTGACTACACTTCCTTGTCAGTTTGTTTTATATTATATTGGATTTTTGGTATTTTACCTGGATAATTTGCTTTACAACTGAACGGTATATAGTTATTGATTCTTTCCTTCCCTTTGTGCTTGTGTCTGTATATACATATTTTAGATTGTTTACATTTGGCAGGATCCACGGTTTCTGGTTGTTTTATTAGTAAAGTATCAGGTACATAGATGGTGCTATATAAATAAAGAATGCTAACAATAACAACAACAATGCATGTCAAGGGACAATGCTTCCTCACTCTTGTACTACACCAAAACCAATATTGTTGCCCCTTAGTTCTGGCAAATACAATAGTGTGGCTGTACTCAAAAGGCATTCATTCAGCTATGTCCACATCCACAACAGGAGAATTTAACCTGAGACAACTGGGGACACAGGTAAAGTTTTCACCAAGTGCTGTGAATTATAAAGCACAGCCTACATTGACTGTTTCAAGGCAGAGAAATGAAAAGAATAGAGCAGTCTGAGTCCATGGCAAAAGTTTTTTTAAAACACACACACACACACACACACACACACACAACAACCCTGCAATTAATCTGTCAGTTCACAATTCCTACTCTGACAAGCTCTTGCTGTTAAGAAAATGGTTCAGAGCTTATTTTGGCTCTTCAAACAAAATGCCCAAGTTTTGGACTTTTCACAAACCTCTGTTCCTTGAACTCCATCACTTTATTTTCTGTATAGTTCTTTCTAATCAAGTCTTTTATATTTCATTCAACAGATTATTGTGGACATTACAGCCTATATCCAAGTAATATCACTATGGTAGTTCAAGGCTCAGTGCACTAGTGTTTGCCCATTTTTAGAGTTAACACAAGGGTAGTTGTGAAAGACTGATGTCCAGCATACCTTTTATTAACAGTTATGCAAATTGGTTGTGCAAGATATTCTATAATATATTCTGTAGGCAGTCATCCAGCCTCTTGCACATCCAGTTATGCCACTGTGTGGTGGCACAACTGCTTGAAAGTGTAAGATATCTCTGCTAGTGGAGATTTGTACTCTACTAATGTTAAACTGGATTTGAGCCTATGATGAATATTTGGATGAGAGACTGGAAAATTGGCAGGCACCGTCATAATTTTATGGTGTTGATTCCTAAATTATGAGCATTGGCTTTGGATCTGGAAACTAGGATTAGAACTTCTGTTCAGCCACAAAGCATGCTGGAATTATGCTGGTTAGACTAACAGCAAAATCCTACTCCCATCTACTGTGTCTATGGGATGAACTATAAATCATGATGATTTATTTTCTGGTTTAACATGTTGATTTTGCTATTATTAGATATGTTTATTTTCCTTATGGATTTTTACTGTTGTCAACTACCCTGAAGGGCAATGTATTAAATACTATTTATAGATAAATAAGCAAAGTCAAATACAAATAACAGACATATAACAATGGAGCCTTTCAGTTCACAAAGAATTTTATTATCACTCTGCTTCAATCACCATGGTGATTCAGCACATTATTTAACGTTTACCGAGGAGAGAATCATAACTTCCCCTACTATTTGGTAAACCAGAAAGATTTCTTTTATAGGCAGGTAAGATCATTGACATGATCATTTAAAGCTGCAATTTTCTGCACATTTCCCTAGAGGTAAATCCTGATGAACACAGCAGGACTTACTTCTTACTAATATTCATGGGGGCACATGGTAATATGCTGTGACACAACCCTACAATCTGATGTAGCTCAACAGGGCATCTCTAGCAAGTTGACACTCATCAGTCTAAATCCACATATACACCCCAACTGAAGCTTTTCATTATAACAGTCTATCTGGTTTATGCAGGCAAGGTAAACTTGGAAACATTACAAAGTTAGGTACAACTACTACTACAGATCAATGCTCTCAGAACCAACAGTTTTTATCAGACAGGTCATGGGAAGTTGCACATATTCTGGCAAGCTTTCAGGCTCTTGCCATACTCTTAGTTCTTTGGACAAGGGCCAATGACTCTAATGAAGAACACTTCTCTGTGTATAAAATGCCACTGGTAACCATGGCCTCCACTGACGGATGAAAACTGTGCACAAGAACTGTCTAAAATTAGGCATAGCTTAGTACAGTTGCCAGTTCTGGGATCTGGAGTCCTAAACAACAAAGTATCCAAGCTCTATTAATGTAAGAGATTTATTGAAGTTTCTGATTTAAGATCCTTGTAGTAATAGTCAAGTATTTAAAGGAAACCTAAAGAAATCTAATTTTAATTTGTGAAAAAAATCAGATGCAGTAATTAATGTTTTGCTGGAAAGTCAGAGTGGAATAGTGCTCTGAGAGTTGGACTTGGATTTTTGCTGACCAGAGTTCAAATCTCTGCTCAGCCGTGGAAACCCACTGAGTGACCTTGGCCAAGTCAATCTCTCAGCCTGAGAGGAAGGCAATGACAACCTGCTCTGAATAAACTTTTTCCAAGAAAACTCTATGATAAGATTGCCAATAACTGACTTGAAGGCATGTAACAACAGTTTTACTAAATAAACAAATAATTTAGAACAGTGACATGTTCACTACATAGTTACATTACAGTGTAACATATCAATATTCATTCATTCATCATTTATATCCCACCTTTCTTCCAATAATGGGACTAAAGGTAGCTAACAACATATTTAAAAACAATACAGATTAATTTGAAAGTTGAATTATGCTGAAATGTTAGGAGAGAGCTATATGTTGCAGCTCCTTTTTTCCTTCCCCACTTGTAGTCTAGACTCTTTTCCTGTGCTGAACCACAGCCATCAAGCCTCCAGGCTCTGAGCCATGAGTGAAAAGAAGTCTGTAGTCGGCAGAACCAGCACTGAAAGCTCAGATCTGCCTGAAAGCCATGCTGCAGCTGAAAAGATACAGATACTCTGTACTTGCTTAATGACATGCTTATTGGCTGCTGGTTCTTGCACTGGTGATTACTTTGTGGATGAAATATATACTTTACGTATGCCCATAGCTTTACTTCAGGAGATCTGCTTCAGGGGATTACTCAATGCATATGAAGAAGCAACTGATCATGTGGTATCGGAGGCTGGGCAATGCCCTTTACAAAGTACATATAGCAGAGTCTTGAAAAGATAGGAGGGTTTTGGACTACAAGGCCTAGAATCCCCCACACAGCACAGGAGATATCAATGCTGCCTTGGAGGTTCTGGAAATTGTGTTCCAAAACGTATTTTTTCCAAGCTCTGCAGTACAGTAAGGAAAAAAATCAAGAACCATCCCTGCTCTCCTTCCCACCCTTAGCAAAGTATAGCAAGGAAGTGATGCATATGCTCAGAAATTTCTTCCCATTACTCAGATTTTTACTTCTTCCCTACATCCTAACTTGTATGATACAGATCCATTCCCCCAAAATATACAGACTGAGAGAACATGAATATTTGATGATTTTAAAATAGGCTTTGAATTTATTGGCATACATTAATCCTGCAGCAGAATGTGTACTTTAAATCCCAGTCAGAAAAGCAGGCTATTAAAAAATACACTCCTTATCTAAACAATTCAGATCTTCAATGTGAAACAGAAAAATCTTCCAAATGAAAGACATACATACCAACAAACTCACAGTGCAGCCAATCTTTTTGCCATCCACTTCTCCCATTTTCATGCAGTCCCTGGAGACAGGGAGAGAGAAAATAATCAGACCAAATAGTGTGCGGATAGTGTGCCAAAGAATTCATTATGCACATCAGATTAAATTATGTTTTCAAGAGAAAATCTGTGCTAACAGATTCAAATACACCATTGATTCAAGACTGTGCAGCAGCTGGTAGCCTAATGCAAAATAAGATAGTTGATGGACCAAGAAATGAATTAGAACAAATCAACTTGAGACTGAAAGTATATATAACTGGGATAATTGCACATTCTTCCCATGTCTATTCTTGCCTCCATTTCCCTCTCCTTCTTCTTTTTCTCTTTTGCATCTTATTTTGTAGAATGTGAGAACCCTGAGGCAAGGACTTACATTCCCTTGTTCTATGTAAAGAGCCAAATCTGGACAATTACCAACATTTGGCCATAAAGGTCTACAATGAATTGCTAGTTCCAACGAGATTAGAGCACTGCATCAATGGCATTTACATAAGGGTTAACTTACATCCAAACGCTGGGCCAATGGATTTATTCTAGCAATTAGATTCAGATTTTTAAAAATTTGAAAAAGGTTTATTTTGTGCTTAATTCGCCTTGCAGTAGATAAATATACCATCACTGGCTGAACTGAGTTATCTGCATAGCCCCAAAACGGACTGGCCAGTATATAGAAATACAGGGTAGGATCCAAAGAACAGTGTAGTGGGATCTGTATGTCAGTTTTCTGCATGCATTCATTTAACTGCAACTCTCTATACCACATGAAAATGTACTTCTGAGAAAGAAGCTTTAATAAAGCTAGTCAGATGTGGTTGCTACTTAAAGGAGAAAAAAAAATGCTGTTTTTAATCCTACCAGGCAGGACCAAGCCCTTTGCCACACCTAAATTAGCTTTCTGATTCCAGAATGAAAGCCTGAGTAACTTATATGCATTATGAAACTGAAAACACACACATAGCAATCTTGAGCATTTAAGGATTCACAGTGCGATCACCTGTGAACCTAATTTATTAAGGTGACAGGGATTCAAAACATATTTTCTGGCAAAGAAGCATATGACAAACACATGCAGTCCAGTCCTAAGTGTGTTGGCTTGAAAGTAAGTCCCATCACTGAGTACAGTGATGCTTATGCCAAAGTAAATGTCAATACAATGATAGCAATCTCTCTCTCTCTCTCTTTGGCCATGGCTTAGTAGTAAGTAGCCAAGTGTATGAGCATGTGCTTCAATGCAAATGTTACTGCATAGTGGCTAAGAATCAGAAGGTTCATTATTTGGATCTTGCCTCTGTCATGAACTGGGAAAACCATTTTCTCATGGCCTCAGTCATACTCCCACCTCCACCAACAGGAAGTGGGTTAATAATGCTGATCTATGTTGCAGACTTGATGTGAGCCAGAGGCAGGCAGCTGAGGCAGTCTAGATGTGAGATGGCAACTCCCATCACCCTCTAGCCAGTAAAGCCAATGGGAAGGGATGATGAGTATGACAGTCCAACAACATCTGAAGGGCCACCTTTGTTGTAAGGATTATTTCCAAGGATTACATAACATCATGAGGCACTTCCAGAGGTCTGGTCCTATCATTAAGCACAGTGAGGTAACTGCCTCTGGTGCCAGACGTGGATGGCAGCATTGGCAGCAACTCCCTAAAGACGGAACCATCGAATACCCCTTAAAACTGCTGCTCATGTATGTGATAGAAGAGGCTAGTCTAACACTGATACTGAACTAAAATCCAACTGTCTGTTCAGTCAACTTCTCTTCACAGAATGGGGAAGGGTACATCATCTAGTTCTTTACTTCAGGTAGCAAAACGTCTTGAACTAGCCCAGCCCTTGGAGCACTTGGAAGCACAATAAAATGTTAAATGTTCATCAATGTCATTGTCACTATCTCCTCCACCACCTACCATCAACCTAAGTGTAGTCTTGAACACAAAGCCAAAGAGACCATTTCCATCATTAAAACAAGGTGAGTACTGGTATGCTGTCTGATAACTATCAACCAAAACATCTGGAACTGTCATCAGATTAGTAGATTACATGGACAATTTGTACAGTAACAGGCACACCTGGAAAGATGTGTTTTGAGACTATCTGTACTCTTTCGATTCAAATCTTCTGTGGTTTACAAGAAAAAAAGAGAGTGAGAGTTAGTGCCGCCTGCCTCCCAGATTTTTTGTCTGGTAAGCCTATTTAGCTTTACATTTTCAGGCCACAGATGGTCTTTTACTATGCCAAAAGTACAGAGCCTAGGACAATTAATCCTTGCTCCTCAGCTGCAGCAGCTCATACAGATACTAAAGCTGGAGAGAGGTTGTGCAGCCTCCTACTTGAGATCCATCAGAAGAAACACAGCAGGGACAACCTGATCCCAATGCTACTTCTGACACAGCACAGCAAGTAAAATCAGGGCCAACCCACAACATTTTCCCATCTGAGGTGCGTCAGCAAAGCGCTTCAAAGCCAAAGTTATTCATCCAAAGACTGCCAAGTTATTTCAATACCCGAAGCATAGAATCCCACAAGTACCTCTCCCTGGCAGTAAAAATGCAATAATAATCAATCAAGTAGCTAACAGTGTTCTGTCCCTGCATTCACAACATTCAAAGTCAGCCACCAGAAGCACAGTCCTTGCTTTAATCGTAGGACTGACCCTGACTGGGATGTGTGTCCATGTGTTTGTAGAGCAGATTTTCACTAGCAAAAAAGGCCACAATTAGAGATGGTCTATACATCATGAAAAAAAAATTAATTCTATACACTTTCTGACACCAGGAAATCTCAAGAGAGAAATATTCCTGGACATAGGAAGCTAGCATGTAATTCAGGAGAAAGGTAGGGCAGACCTCCTCCCACTGACATGCCAGCTTCCAATGGATAGTTTTTGATCCTGGACAAACATTCAAGCATATGATCGGCACCCTGCATAAGAAAAGGTGTACCATGCATTTTTTTTTCTTAGCACGTAGCTTGCCTTGAGCATCACTGTTTCCTTATGTTTCCTAAGAGCAGTAATATAGGATTAACGCCTGTTTTCTAGTCGTATCTCAACTCCTGAGAACTTTACGCCTGCTCTCTGTGTGCGTTCATATTCTTAACAATCCTTCTATCCAGGAAAATGCTAGCATTCAACTTGCAGACAATGGAACATTTCTTGCTACAAAACAGACAACAATTGCTCACCTGTAGTCCAGCAGCCTCTCCATAAGACGGGTTACAGTGGCGATTAATGAAACACCACTTTCTCTCCATGTTTCACGTTCAATTTTCTTCAGCAGGCTAGAAGGAATCAACCCAGGGCAGAATATCAGCATTTATTTTTACCAGTCTCCATAACAACCAATTTGTTCTCAAAGATACCCCAAAATGCCTTAGCAATATCTGCTTATTCACAGATTTAATTATATACATACATTTCCCCAAAGCACAGTTGCAAATATTGTCTTACCTGGGATAAGGACCAAAGAGTGGAATTCTACTCCAGGAAGCATTGATAAGGCAAATTGATTTTTTTTTAGGTTAGCCAACTCCAAGACAACACACAGAGAGATAACAGCCTATTTTCCATATATAGATGCATATAGATATATATATTGAAAGAGAGAAGACATTTCACAGCCCTTGCAAACAGAAGATTCAGGCTTTTATTACATTCTTGCCCTATTAAGCTATTTATCAGAGCTGCATTTCAGCATTAAGAAAAGAAACTGAAGGTTTTGTTACCTAGAGGAGAGCATTTCCCATCTCACTGTTCCCTTTCGTTGAGATTTCCAATCTTCTCAATGTAGGATTTTTTCCCCCGTACTTTAGTCGACAGTAGTTCTGCACCCACACAATTTACTGCATTGTAAGTGCCACAGGAAAAGCCTTTTCCTGAGATTTTTTTTAAATACTTCCCTTTCACTTGGTGTTATTTATGCATTTCAATCTCATTCATTTAACCATTAAATAATTCATGGGTTCTCTGTAGCAAGTATCAGTCCAATTCTCCAAGTCAATTACAATTATTCAATATTATTATCTATTGAGCTCAGATGATGTACAGAAGTACAGAAATACAATCATCGACAATACAGCTGATAGAAACTAACTAGAACTTGCTCATTTAAAAAAAAATGGGGGTATCACAAGACATCCTTTGCTTTGGAAGTCCTCTCCTCACCCACCACAATCAGTATACAGGCAAGCCAGGCTGCTATATGGCAATGTGAGAAAAGGCTCTTGCACAGGTTCTTTCATTACTCCATCCCATGTTCTATAGAGGAACCCAAGGTTGCTACAGAGACAGATTATTTAAGCACTAAACATGCTCAAGAGCCCAACATAGCTAGGTCTTTTACAAAGGCTCAAGGTCTGGGGCTTTATCCCAGAGCAAGGTGTGGTGGGGGGCACACTGCATGATTCAAAACAGAGATGGGCAACAGCTAGATGGTAAAGGACTCACATTGGTCCTCCCCATGTGAGGGAAGTGCTGGGCTGCTTTAGGCTAAGGAGAGGCCTTTAATTTTTTTAAGGAAGGAAACATGCAGTTTCAATGAGAGTGGCATTTTTAGTGAGAAAAGGAAGAAAAAAGATTGAGAATTTTTTGGCTGCTGGGGACATGCATATGGGCTGCAACCTGCACTTTGTCCACCCCTGCTCCTGGAGACTTTTAATAGCAATCTCAGTTTTGGATTGGTATCTCAGGCATGAGTGGGGGTGAGAGGAGCCCAAAACACCCTAGGGGTTACAGAACAAGGTCAACGTGATTCCCACCTATGCATGAGAGCTGTATTTGTAGCCACAAGCAAGGTCATATATCCAGCAGATTGCTTCTGAGAGAAAAAATGGCAGAAACAGGCAAAATATCTGCTTTTTAGTTTTGGTTTTGATTGGTTGGTTGGTTGGTTGGTTGGTTGAGCACAATAGAAGAAAATTCAACATGACAAGGCAGAGTGCATAATGATTAAGAGATGAGGAAGAAGGAGGAAGAAGGACACAACAAAGTAGCAGGACTGAAGTACATTCTGAAATCAACATCAAAGGCCAAAGAGACAGGGTAAAACTTATGAACACAACAGGAGCAGGAACAGTTTCTGTATATGGAGCCCATCAGCTCATGGCAAGCCAGTCAAGCATACCAACTGCTATGTGTGGTATTTAATTTCCAGCATGTATTGGGGAATGCTAGTTTTTTGGCACTTCCAATCCTTGAATCCTTGATGTAGCAACAGTGTACAAGATTGGCTTATTCTTCTTTTTTTAAGTGTATCAACCTTTTTACGGAAACAAAAAATGACACAACAGATTGGGAACTACCATTCACAGACTTTTCAAGTTCTTTCCTCATTGCTTGTCATAGCCATACAGCTGTTAAATAGCCTTCAGCTAACCCAAAATCATCTTGGGCACTCATCCTAGTTTAATTGATCTGTAACATCAACAACAAATCAATTAGCAGTAGTGGCAATGTAATTCTTACTTGGCAATTGCCAAAAGTCTGGCCCAAGGCCTTTTATGGGGACAATTCAGAACCATATGTAAGTAGAGGAGCATTTGATTGCCGTAATATGGATTTACCCTTTACATTCCTGCAGTTAAAGCAGTAGAAGTCTACTCCTCAGATGAGGAGGAAAGTTTACCAAAGGAAGGATGAGACCAGTTGAATGGTTTCAGAAGAGAAGAAAGTAGGTAAAGTGACAGCTGTTTTATGTTATATATGGCAGACATTTTATGTGCTATTTCTCAATTGTCTACTGTATGTACTTTCAGTCTGCTTTATAAGATCTGAAAGGAAGGAGGTCACCAAAGAAATTTTACCATAGATAGAGAAAGAAAAGTCAGAAATTCAAAGTGGTTCAAAAAGGAAAGAGGCACTAGAGATCACATAGCATATATACATTGGCTAATGGAGGGCACCAAAGAATTTCAGAAGAAAATTGGTGTGAGCTTCATATCAAACACTTTGATCATGTAGCTCATGAAAGCTATAGATTACTTTAAAAGAAACAGGAATGCCACAGTATTTGATTGTTGTGGCAACTATAGTCTGGATAATAGGCCACTGTCAGGACAGAACATGGAAAAAAAGTGGGTTTTTTTATTGGCAGAAGCTCAGAAAATGGTCCATTTTATTACACCTGCACAATACATTTATTTAGAACATATCATACAACAAGTGGGATTAGATTCACTTTTGGAGGAAGGACGGGTGGGAAAACTGGAGGAAGGAGCATCAATATTTTAAGTTATGCAGATGACCCCATATTACCAGCAGAAAATAGTAAAGAGTGATTGAGTGATTATTGATGACAGTTTGGGAAGAAAGTACAAATGCAGAGTTACAGCTGAATATTAGGAAAACAAGAAATAATGACCACAAAGGATTTGACAAGTAGATGATGGAAGTTAAAAATTATATACATAGAATCAGTCATATAATAAAATGTGAACTGTAGTCAAGAAGACAGAAGAGGAAGACCAGTAAGGCTGGCAATGAAGGAACCAGATAAGACCTTCAAGATCATCCATGCCACTGCATTTCCAATTTCTATGGTTGTAAACAGTGAAGAAAGGAGACAGAAAGAGAATCAATCATTTGAAGTGTGGTGCTGGAAGAGAGTTCCACACATATCATGGTCTGTCAAAAAGACAAATAAATGGGTCTTGTACGCAAATCAAGTCATCAAAGCCAAAATTATGAAAATGAAGTTAACATACCCTAGACATATCATGAGATGTCATGACTGAATGGGAAAGGTGACAGTGATCAGTGAAGTTGAAGGCAGCAGTGAAAAAGGAACACCTCATTACTGGTGGATTGATCCAGTAAAGAAAGCCATAATCTACTTAATTAATAACAGGGGCTCTTCCCAGTTTCTCATGTATAAGATCACCAGAAGTCAAAGCCAGCTTGACAGCACACAACACCACCAATGCAGCCCATGTCTGGAAATTGGTAGTCAAGGGCTGTTTCTTGGCATACAGTCCTGTGCGCATGTAACAGGGATATGTTTCCATTTCAGACATTCTAGAATTTACCTGGCAACTTTCAGCAACATGAAAACCCCAAAGGCTTGTAAAGATGTTTCTTTTTTTAAAAAAAAAAATCCAATAGAAGGTGCTGAATTCATTTAGAAATGGTGAGAGATTAACAAATTGCTAAGAGGGAATGAAGGGTTGGTACTTACGTGAACAGTCATTCTGGGATGACAGGAGGAGCAATCCACTACGTATGGGTTGTGATCCTCACACCAGCTGATGCAGGACCCATGTTCGTTCTAAAAACATTTAACTGATAAGCTCCAGTCCCCCTCTGGTCAGTTCCTTTCCCTAACGTTCCATACACCTGCCACCATACACCTATTTTCTGTAACAATCTTCCTATCCCAGTGGTGGGCATGGATTTCTCCTCCTGTCACCCCAGAATGACTGTTCACGTAAGTACCAACTCTTCATTCTCGGGATGACAGGAGGAGCAATCCACTATGTATGGGACTTTCTCAGGCTGTACCATGGGTGGGCCTAAAACTACAACACTGCCTGCAAAACACAACGACCAAAAGCTGCCTGTGTGGACTTATATTTGTCCAACTTATAATGTCTAATAAAAGTTGACGCGTCTTTCCATCTAGCTGTATTGCAGATATCTTCCAAAGAAGACAAAGAAGCATACGCCACAGAAGTCAACATCAATCTTGTGGAATGCGGCCACACATTCATTGGCCTTGGCCTCGGCCTCTTAACATAATCATAACAAAGAAAAAGACAGGCTTTAATCCATCTGGCAATGACAGATTTGCTAGCCCTCTGGCCCAAAGTCTTTGGACGATACAAAACCAACAAGGTTTCTGACTCCCTGAATTCTCTAGTTCTTTTAATGTAAATCTTCACTACTCTCTGCACATCCAAAGTACACCATGTTTTTTCTAACGCATGAACTGATCTAAGGCAAAAAGTTGGCAAATGAATCTCCCCTAGCTTCGTTGTAGACGACACACATTTTGGTAAGAAGGAAGGATCGAATCCCAGTGTCAGTTTATCTTGCTCAAACTTGCACATATGTTCATTACAGATAATGCTGCTAACTCCAAAACCCTCCAGGCTGAAGTCACAGTCAGTAAAAAAGCTGCTTTGAAAGATAGCGACCTTAATGAAGATTCCCTCAATGGCTCAAACGGTCCCACTGTCAATGCATTTAACACTAAGTTAAATCCCACAAGTGAAACCTATGAACTGTTGGAAATGAACCTAATGTGGCTCCCTTCAGAAACCACCTGATATGAGGATGCGAGTAGGCTTCCCCTTCCAAATTCAGAATCGCTGATAAGGCCGCCGCTTGTCTCTTTAAGGAATTAGGACGCAGTCCTTTATCCAAACCATCTTGCAGGAAAAGTAAGATGTCACATCCACCATCCTAGCATCGCACCACCTCTGAAAAGTTTTCCAAGTTTGATCATATATCTTCTGGGTGGTCTCTCTACCACCTTATCAGCATAACCCTGTTGTGTTAAAAATTTCTGTGAATTCAAGATTGGGCACTCAGAAAATATTTCAGGATAAAAATGAACTTTTTTGGGAATTGAAGTGATCACAAAACAAGATAAAGTATTACTGGTGGGAATATATGTGCCAAATGGGGCCAAAGGAGAATTCTTCCCTACAATACACAAAGAAATACAGAAATATATACAAGAAACTGGAAATTCAAATATTATCATTACAGGTGACTTCAATGGGGTCATTAACCCTAAGTATGATAGAACAACTCAAAAGCTGATACCACGAAACAACGGAAAATTGCCTAAGAGCTTCTTTAATACGATGGATGACCCAAACCTGTTTGACATTTGGAGATATAAAAATGGGCAATTAGATGGATATACATTTTATTCAGATCGTCATAAATCCATGTCAAGAATTGATATGATGTTGACATCTAAGGACCTACTGACTAGGATTACCAAAATAGACATTTCATCCAACCTATGTTCCGATCATAATCCACTACAATGTTTTTTAAATTTCAAGGACAGAGAAAGATCTTGGAGGTTGAATGAAGAGATATTGCAAGAAGAGAGATATATTCTTCAAGCAAAAATGGAGATAAATAATTACTTCAAGGAAAACCAAACATTAGAGATGCCTATGAAAATTATCTGGGATGCTAGTAAAGCCGTGATGCATGGGAATTTTATCAGATGGTCCGCGGAAATAAAGAAAGAAAAACGTCATTTGGAGCAGAAAATATTAGAAAAAATGAAGGAGTTGGAAAAACAGATGAGAAAAAACCCAGCAGATAGCAGATTACAGATGAAGGTTTGTCAAGCTGACTTAAATCAATTAAATTTGACTGAAATTGAACAGCAGATACAAAGAATGAAGAGTAATTACTTTGAGCAAGCAAATAAACCTTCTAAGTATCTGGCTCATATGTTGCATAAAAGAAGGACTGGGAACATCATAGCGGAGCTAAAAGTTGGTGAAGAAAGAATCACAAAGCAGGAGGAGATAAAGCAAACATTTTATAAATACTACAGGAAGTTGTTAGGGAATGGAGCCACGTTTAAAGAGGGACAGGAAATGAATGATTACTTGGAAAGAATGAACAAGATAAAGTTCTCAGAGGAATATAGAACAGCTTTAAACAAACCAATTTCAATGATGGAGATATCACAAGCTACCCGTAATTTAAAGAATGATAAAGCTCCGGGACCAGACGGTTTCACGGCGAGATATTACAAAACTTTTGAGCATGAACTGTCACTACCTTTGCAAACTACAATAAACGAGATATTAAAAATGGGCATACCAGACACCTGGAAAGAGGCAAATGTAGTGTTGATACCAAAAGAAGGAAGAGATTTAACTGATGTCAAGAACTATAGACCAATCTCGCTTTTAAATACAGACTATAAAAATTTTTGCTACAATTTTGGCTGACAGATTCAAGAGCGCGCTGCAAGATATCATTCATGAGGACTAAAATGGCTTTCTCCCGAAGAGATATTTGAGAGACAATATTAGAACAGTGCTTAATATAATAGAGCATTATGAAAAACATAACGAATGTAAGTTGGCAATGATATTTGTGGATGCAGAGAAAGCATTTGATATGATCAACTGGGCCTTTTTGAAAATGGTACTTAAAAAAACAGAAGTAGGAGATAAATTCAGAACATGAGTTGAAGCAATATATAATCACCACCAAGCTCGACTAGTTATCAATGGAGAAAAAACCAAACAAATTGAACTTCATCGAGGAACAAGACAAGGTTGTCCGCTTTCTCCATTGTTATTTATCATCACATTGGAAATACTTAATAATATAATCAGAGGAGACAAAGAAATCAGTGGAGTACAGATCAAAAAATATAAGCTAAAAGCTTTTGCTGATGATCTTGTTCTTTTTCTGGACAATCCTGTGAATTGCATCAAACATTTGGTAGAGACAATACACAGGTATGGAGAATTTTCTGGTTTTAAGATCAACAAGGAAAAAACAGTTTTATTAACAAAAAACATGAGTGAAAAAGAAGAAAAGGAATTAACATACATAACGGGATTTAATAAAGGACAGCAAGCTAAGTATCTAGGTGTCTGGATTGCAAAAAGGAACAACGAATTATTTAATGATAAGTATGGAAAAAAATGGAAGGAAATAACAAAAGATTTGGAAAAATGGTCATGATTGCGGCTATCATTAATGGGCAGAATAGCAGCTGTAAAAATGAATGCACTTCCAAAAATGATTTTTCTCTTTCAAAACCTCCCTATTATTACAAACAGTAAGCCTTTTATACAATGGAAGAGAGAACTATCAAAATTTATTTGGAAAGGCAAGAAACCTAGGATAAAATGGAACATAATGACTGATCTAACACTAAGAGGAGGAAAGGGACTACCGGATTTTCATATATATTACAAGGCAGCGGCAAAGACTTGGATAAAAGAATGCATTCATCTACAGAACATGAGAATGCTTGCGCTTGAAGGAGCGGACTTAAGAATGGGGTGGCATGCCTATATATTCTATAATAAAGCTGAAGTTGACAAAGATTTCTCACATCATGACTTGAGAAAATCCTTACTCAAAATATGGAACGAGTACAAGGCAAGGAACATTAGGCAGCTTCCATCATGGGTGTCCCCTCAAGAGGCATTTTTTGGTAGATGGGCTGAAACAGACAGATGGATTAGATATGATGATATAATAGAAAAATCAACCGGCAACACAATCAAGATTAAAACAAGAGAAAAACTGGAACAAGAAGGTATAACATTAAACTGGTTCCCCTACAGACAATTAGCTGAAAGATTTCAGATGGACATGAAAACTTGCAGAATTGAACAACAAGAGAAAGAAGGAGTGATCAAAAGGCTAATTGAAAGTCCTTTACAGTTATTATCTTGTATATATCAGGAAATATTGCAACAAGAGAGGGAAGAGGAAACAGTTAAAGCAACAATGATTGCTTGGGCACAAAATGTCGGACATCCAGTTCAGCTAGAGTCTTGGGAACAAAGTTGGAAAAAAACACAAAAATTTACAGCTGCCCAGAATCTAAAAGAAAACTACTATAAAATGTTTCATAGATGGTATATGACACCAGAAAAACTTATGAGATTTTACAAAACAGGAACAGGACAGTGTTGGAAATGTCAGAAGGAGGTCAGTACGATGTTCCACATGTGGTAGTCATGTACCAAAGCCAAAAAGTTCTGGGGAGAAGTCCATAATAAGATTTGTGCAACATTGAAGGTGCAATTTGATAAAACACCTGAAATGTACTTGTTGAATATGACACATATGATAGATGAAACTGTTCAGAAGAAATGTTGGCGGATAATATTATATATGACCACGACTGCTAGAATTGAATATGCATGGTTATGGAAAACACAACAAATTCCTACAATTGACCAATGGTGGGCAGCTTTGAATGAGAACAAAAATGCAGATATAGTCTCACAGAGACTAAAGGGGAAATCAGATGAAGAAATTAAGAAAGAATGGCAAATAGTAACAGATAATTGTTGGGTGCTAACAGGTGATAATGCTTGAAGATATTATGTGAAGACTGTATATAAAGACATATTAACATGTGATTTGATATAGATGTGTTAGAAAGTACAGTTTTGATGTAGGGCAGGAACTAACAAGTATAATTTTCATTTATTATTGCAGTACAATTAAAGCCAACATGTTGCATATTTGAAAAATGAAATCCAGTGAGAAGTGGAAGAATAACAGAAACATTACAATGATATGTACAATTATATAGTTGTTTTATATGTTTGAACTTTAATAAAATTATTAAAAAAAAATTCAATTTCCATGCTGCCAGATTCAACCATCTGGGGTCCGGATGACAAACTGGCCCCTGAGTGAGCAAATCCACTCTCACCGGCAACCTCCATGGTGGTGCTTGAGCCATCTGCAGCAAAATCGGAAACCAAGGTCGCCTTGGCCAATACAGTGCTATTAGCACCACTGAAGCTTTTTCCAAATGAACTTTCATAAGAACTCTCTGGACAATTCAAACTGGAGGAAAAGCATAGTGCATTCCCATAGGCCACGCCAATAACAGTGCATTGTGTGCTTTTGCACCTTTGCTTCCATCTATTGAAAAATACCTTTTTAATTTGGAATTTCCTCCAGAAGCAAGTAAGTCCACTTGTAAAGGACCAAAAAATACTTTCCAAACACTGGAAAACATCTGCGTTGAGGGACCACTCTCCCGGATGAATCAGATTCCTGCTCAAATAATCTGCTTGAATAGTCAACTCTCCTTTCACATGCACTGCCGTGATCGACCTCACATGCCTCTCGGCCCATTTGAATAGCTTTGTAGATTCCACTACCAAAGGCACTGAATGCAGTCTGCCCTGTTTGCAAATGTAAGCCTTCACTGTCATATCCTCCATGAAAACTTTCACATGTTGATTCTTTATTAGGCTCACGAATCTTTGAAGAGCTAACCTCACCACTTTCAACTGTAGGAAATTTATATTGAATCTCTTGTCTAATGAAGTCCAAATGCCTTGCGCCAAGTATCCTTTGCAGTGAGCTCCCCAACCGCGAAGACTGGCTTCTGTCATTACATGGACCATGCCTCGAATTTGAATTGGAACTCCTGAAGCTACATTTTTCTCTTTCATCCACCAAGATAACTCTTTCCTCACTTGACCCAGTATTTTCACCGTGTAATGCCTCTTTGCAGATATTGCGAACTGGTGATTCAACAGCAGCCTCTGCAGTGGTCTTGCATGAAAACTCCCCCACTGAACCAACTGTGTTGTTGAAATCAGAATACCCATAACTTTTGCTAGTTGCGTAAGATCCACTGACTTGTGCACCCATAACCTGAGTGTTTCCTGCCTCAGTTTTACTAACCTATCCTGTGAAAGATATATCATCCCCTCTAAAGTATCTATCTTCGTTCCCAAATAGGTTAAAGTCGTTGTTGGGATCAACAAGCTCTTCTCAAAATTGAGAAGAAAACGGTAATCCATCAAGACTTGAATTGTCATTTTCACATCCTTTCTTAATTTCTCTTCCGTCTTTGCTTTCAGCAAGATATTGTCTAGATAAGGGTATAACTGTACCCCTTGCACATGCAGAAAAGCTATCAGTGGAATCAGCACCTTCGTGAACATCAGAGGTGCCGATGCCAGGCCGAAAGACTAAGCTCGGAATTGGTAGTGGCAATCCAGGTAATGAAATCTCAAGTACCTCCTGTCCTCTTCTCTCATTGGGACATGCAAATATGCCTCCTTGAGGTCTATAGATGCCATGAAATCCCCCACAGACAAATTTTCCCTTATTGTCTGCAGAGTTTCCATTTTGAATTTCCGATATTCCACAAATTTGTTGAGGTACCTTAGATTTAACACCGGCCTGTACTTGCCATTGCTTTTGGGAACCACAAAAAATATTGAATAAATTCCAGAGAATTCCTGCTGGAACCCTCTCTATCGCTCCTATCTGCAACAAATGAAGAATTTCCTGACTTACAATTTGCTGTATGCTTTTGTCCTTTGACACTGGTGATGGAAGAAATCTGTCTTTCGGCCTGGTGTGGAAACATATTTTGTACCCCTGAGTTACTACCATTAAAACCCACTGGTCTGATGTTATCTGACATCACCTGTGTCTGGAAGACAGAAGTTTTCCTCCCACCAATTGTTGCTGATTGTCAATATTGAGTCTTTCCCCACTTGGGATTATCCCCAAGCTTTCCTTGTCCTTGTCTAGAATACTGAAACTGCCTATTGAACTATGGTCTCTGCCTATTCCACTGATATCTTCCAGACCTGTACTCGGAGCCTCTTCCAGAGTAACCATAGGCTCTTCCCCCACGAAAGGAGTAATTAGAGCTTCGAAAACTCCTCCTATCCAATTTTTCTTTTGTAAAGTGGGCATCACCTATTTCTTCTCCTTTGTTTCCACCAAAACCTTTTCCAATACCTGATTTCCAAATAATAACTCTCCCTTAAATGGGATGAAAGCCAAATTATTACGAGATTTTTGATCAGCCTCCCAGTGTTTTAACCATAATGATCATCTTGCTATGGTCAATAAATTCATATTCCTACCTGCAAATGCAGTTGAATCATGACCCGCATCAGCAATATACTTTAGAACTCTCTGGGTTCTTTCCACCACTTTCAATAACTCTTGCATACTTAAATCCTAAGAGTCCAAAATATCCTGAGACCAGAGAACAGTCGCTCTAGCAAACAGAGAAGTGGCTACTGAAGCTCTAATTGCTAAAGATGCTGCCTCATGAGCTTTCCTCAGAGATGTTTCTGCCCTTCTTTCATCCACTTCCTTTAGCTGGGTGTCCCCCTCCCTGGGGACAATTGCTCCCGATACCAACCCCACAATCAGGGCATCCACTGGGGGCACTTTAAGAAATTCAACATCTTTCTTTACAAATGAATATAACTTTTGACTATAAGCTAAAAGTCTCTTAGAACTCCACTGAGAAGACCACTCAGTCATAATCACATCATTGAAGACGTCTGGCATAGGAATGTCCATGCCTTGTGACTCCTTTTTTCTAATTACAGAAGCTAACTTACTTTCCTTACTACCATTTCCAACATCCTGCTCATTGTAACCATCCGATCCTAACGTTTGCATAACTCTCTTTAAAAGACTGCGAAAACGTTCTGCCTCAAACAACCTATCAGAGTCCGTCTTGTCCTCCTCCTCATCCTCAGTAGACATAAAGTCTTTCTCATCCATATTGTTGAAATCTTCTTGCAACTCATGCTCCTCACCACTTTCTTTGTCTCCTGTTGCAATCTCCTTCTAGAATTCCTCTGCTTCATTGACACATCAGTTTCTTTACTAACTTTCCCTTTCTCAACTGCAGATTTTTCCTTATTGCTTTTGTCTCTTAAATCACTTCCACCTGGTCTTTCATCTTGATCTAATCTCCTCCTCTTAGCTGCTGGCAATTCATCCTCAATCACTTTTCACTCAAATTCATTTGTATTTGTTTGCTGCTGTAAATTCATTTGATTCATTTGATATAATTGATTAAATTGAATCGACATATTAATATTATTAAATAAATTCATCACATTCACATAGCCATCTTGCATTGTAAATCACTTCCATTAAAATTCATTTGCGGCATCTGTGCATTCAATATTACTTGAACTTGTGCTTGAACAGCATCTCTTATCAATTGATTGATCTCCACCCGAAACTCATCCCTGGGTTGTTGCAGTGGTACACTTTGTGAACCAGACTGCAACTCACATGTGTCCTGTAACAGTTCCTGCCTCTGAGTTGGGCCACTCACGAACCAGCCAGATAAAAAAGCCTTAAATTCACGAGTCATACTGATTTGATTGAAGGGAGATTTGTTCAACTTGGCTGAATGCATCTCTGCAACAGTGGAAAACGCCCTTCCTGTTTCCTTTCTACCAGATGCTAGTGGAATAGCATCGCTGGTGACGTGTACCACCACTCTGTCTTTTGTGCCTCTGTCAGAGGCTGCGGGATGCCGGTTAGCCGCTTGCCACGCCATTTTAGAACTGGTATTTTCCAGATGGTGCCTGGGAGTCGCGATTGTAAGTTTTGGGGCCACCACTGACTTCTTCGAGAGCTTTTTCCCATTAACCAACTTCTCACCTTTCTTTGCTTTCTTGTCTAATACCCCTTTATCTGTCACTGATGTCTTCTGATTGTCTGGGACTCGCTGTTTGTGCCCACCAACAATCTTTATCTCTTCTGCCTCACTCTCGCTTGAGCTTAAGAAAATTCTTAAATCTGCTCGATTTTCCTCATCCATGACCCCTTGAATTTTGGTTCTATGGATGGAATCACTTTTACCATCGTCCGTGACCCGCTGTATTGCGGTTTTCTGGACAGGATGTTGTTTTTCCTTGTCCAAGCCCAACTGTACAGTGGTACTCCGGACAGAATAATCTTTTAATATTCCATGACCAGAAACTGATTTTTCTGCTGTTTGGGAAGGCTTAGCCCCTTCCTTTCTCAAACTCTTTCCTTTTTTCTCCGATTCCTGCTCCATAGTAAAGACACTCAAAACAATTGTACCGGAGAGGGACAAAAACACACCTAGCTGGTTCGCAGGAGAAATAAAAATTGACTGGAGGGGAACTGGAGCTTATCGCTAACATTTTTAGAAAGAGGACGACTTCTGCATCGGCTGGCATGAGCAACACAACCCATACGTATTGGATTGATCCTCCTGACATCCCGAGAAAGTGTATTCTAGCCTGAAGTTTTCTCTATCACTAAATATCAAAGACTGGCTCAAGGTGAAAAAGCATCTCAAAATAAAGGTTGTTAGAATTTCAGAACGGATGTGGATTAACCAGTTTAAACATAGGGCCTACTTCCAGTTGATACTTTCATCCTAAATATGTACACGTAAGGCATGTTCAAGAATCCATACAAACCCCCTTACATGACTGACCTTTTAAAGATAATGAGCAAAGCAAACACTTATAACAAAAGAGATTCTCAAATCTTTCAGCTACCTCAGGCAAGATCTAGAGAGAAAGGCAGAGAAATAAAGGGTATTTCCGACTATGCTGGCATTTTCTCCCTGCATACTATCAAGCAGAAACTCCCTCAAATGCTTGTTATAATATTTTATCCAATCTTTTTTTGATCTTTTTCTAGAGGTCTGTTTGCTCTCCAACCATCCACACCAGAATGGTGTGTTCTTAACCTGAAGCCTTCTGCACTAATCCGTACTTGGCACAAGCTGAGCAAAAGTAGAGTTGCGAAAAATAAAATAAAATAAAATAAAATAGACCTGAACAAATAACTGTATTCTATATTCTTTTCTGGTTCAGAAATCAACATATAGATATATTCCTACTACATCAGTTGCAAAGAATGCACATGTTTCTGCTTTCAGTCTAAAAGGTACAGATATGGGTAGAAGAATGATCCATGTCTCTTGTATATCAGAGAGGAAAAGAGCACAATTGGTATGCGCACACTTCATTCCAAACTGAGACACATGTTAAGTATTTTGTATTCAGGTATCTGTACCTGAGTGTAGCTCTGGCCCTATGATTAGACAAAATGATGCAAACATGTGAGCTGAGTGCACCCCCACAATAAAGCACTGTATATATCACACAGCCTGTCTTGCACCTTTTAAACCAGTCTGATGTCCTTGGATATGGTTGAAGATCCTTTCCAACTTGGCCTCTTCCTCATGCAGCAAAATGTGGCCAGTCTTGCCTCAGTTTTGTTTATGGCAGGGATGAGCAAATATGGAAAGCTAAGGGGCCACCTGAATCCCCCAGGAGACTTCAGAGGGCCATACCTCCCCACCACTGTCACGTGTACACACACACACACACACACACACACACACTTTTTTTTTTTAAATCCCCCAAATACCCTGTTAGAGGCATATGAGCATTGTCACCTTCCCGGGCCATTTTAGGCTGCAGTAGAGGCCTTTTTTAAAACAACAGGAAATGAATAGAAGTCACTTTCTGTTTTCTTTCTGTTTCAGAAAAGCTTCTCTGCAGCAGAAGTTGGTCCAGGGCCATTCAAAACATGGTGGAAATGCTGCCCATGCCCCCCGAGGTCATTTTGGGGCAAAAAAATTCTTTTGAAAAAAAATGGAACTTTTTATTTTAATCCTTGAAGGTTCAGCCCCCCCCCCCCCCCCAAATGGAATATAAATGTCCTCCATGGCCCTTAGAGGTCATTTTGCAACAAAAAGACATTGCAAAAATATTTTTTTCAAAAAACTTTTGATCACCTGAGGGACCTGGAGGCCACATTAAATAGCTCTGGGGGCCACATGTAGCCCACAGGCCACACTTTGCCCATCCTGGTTTACAGGATACTAAGTCTTCATGACAGCATTTTTTTCAAGATTTTAGACTAGTTAAATGTTGAAATAGCCTCAGTCTACCAAATGATCCATCTGTATGCCACTGTTGAAGTCACATAAACTCACAAAAACTCAAGAAGACTGCTGTAAAGCCTTCATAAACGTGATATGTTGACCCATCTCAAATACAATGTATAACTCCATCCATCAAAGACAGGTGTGTCAATAAATACACACCAGTCAAAACATGAATGTGTCAAGAATCACAAGTATGTCAACAGAATACCATCACCTGAAGACTAAGCCACAGTGATGGCCAATATAATGAAGATAATGTGTTGACTAATTTATTTTTACTGAACTGAGAGCAAATTTTCTAGTGTGCTGCTTTAATAACAAAAAAAGTATTTGTATAATGTCTTTCAAAGTTTACCTTCCTTTTGTTGAATTTTTGTTTCTGTTAATGGCTCCCTGGCTTTCTCTTCTTCTGCCATTGACACCCCAAAATTGTCAACTCTAGCTGGAGTGTACCCAGGAGGGCCAGCACAAGGAGCTGTCATCACTGGGCATCAACTAAGCAGCAATTTCTGGAACCTCCCAATCCTGCTACTTTTTTCTCTTTCTGTTTCTGAGTGTTCATTAGCCCTTTCTGAGGTACTGATATGTGATCTCTGCCATTATTGGAATAACATAGGTGAAGGGTGTGGGATCACCTCCAGGTCACCAAAGAATTAGGCTACATTTATTAGATTTAGCCTCACACAGAATCTACAGAGTTTGCAAGAAACAATTACCCAATGGGGATTACCAGCTTGTGAGAGGTATGAAAGCTACCAAATGTTTTGAAGATAAGTTAAAAGGGGCAATGACCCAATAGGAATGACCAGCCTGTGAGAGGTGCAAGAGCTTCCAGAAGCTCTGAGGCGTGTAAGAGGTTTTGTGATGGAAAGGTGCCATCTTCCTCACCAACATTAGAGAAGCCTGGTTCTAGGCTGGACAGGGATATTCAGACACCCGGCTTCCCATATGTATCTGAAAGCCCAGAATACCATCTGCATCTTGAGTAGAATAGGAATGTTTAACTAGTCACATTTGGGGTTGTATTTTCTTTCTAACCTCAACTGAAAGTGGTTTAAGACTGTTTTGTGACCTGAAACTACTCCTAAGTAATGCTTGAAGGAAAGTGGCCTTAATGTACAAGATACAAAACAACGCTTGCTTGGAATAAAGGCTTTCCTTTAAAAATCCCCTCCATTCTTACTCTCTCTCCACATGTCTTTGCTTGGTGTATGTGTGAATGTGTATCGGATTCCCCTATTCCCAAGGGAAGAGAAGGAGAGATCTCTGCACAGTCAGAAGCAGAAAAGAGGCAAGTTAATTCTCTCTGTGACATCCTACTAAATTAGTGCTTCTCAACCTTTTTTTTCATTTGTCTACCCCCTGGCAGCACATTTCTATAAATGTATGCCCCTGCCACACCCTTTCCTTGAGAGGGAAAAAAAAGCCCCATGAGAAATCTTCTGTGATCTCTAAGGAGATGTCCCCACACCCACAGAAAGAAAGGCAGGGTGTCAGACCAGCCACCGTATCCAGGTTTCTCCATCCCATCATGCTTCATTATCCATCTAGATGCTCTCTGAGGTCTCAGAATCTGGTTTGCTTCCCAGACAAAGACCCAGAGAGGAGCATCTGGTGCTGTGCATCCCTCCCTCAGACAGATTTGGGTCAAAACTGGACGTCTTCACTGGGTGTTCTTTCTCCTCATGGAAAGGGACACAAGGAAGAGGGAGAGAAGAATCTGCTCGAGAAGCCACCTAGTTTGGGGCAGGGTTAGAGTCGCAGCAACTTGAATAGAAAGCCGTGTGTGTATACGTGTATGAGAAAGTCTCTCTTTTAAAAAAATTTTGAGCCAATGGCAACTAGACATTTGGCTTATATGTCACGCTTCTCTTTACCTCTATGGCTTTCCTCTACTTTCTCCTAAGGTTCCAGGACAAGAATGTCAATGCCATGGGGATTCAAGAATCACATCGAGTTGTGAGATCCTCTAAGAAAAGCTTTTACTTTATACTTTTTCCAATATGATTCATTTTTTTGTTTTGTTTTGTTTATCCATAAATGACCTCATTTGTACCCCCGAGGTTACACATAGACCAGGCTGGGAACCACTAGATCAATGAAACTTGGTACAAACATTAGTGGATGGTGGCCTCTGATAAAAATGGGGGGAGGGGTCCCACTCTCCTACTAAAGAGCAGGAGATAGGAAAAAACGTTTAACATGATATAAAGACCATTTACAGTGCTTTCATACACACTGAGAAATCCCATTAAGAAAAACATCAGCCACTATGAGATTTTTTTGGCCCTGCACAAAAGCAAAAACACAAATGTGGGAGGTTTTTTTTTTTTTATTAGAGTATGGCAATTGTAAATATTATTTTTGCGCAGAAGTTGTATTTTGCATTAAAAGTTATATTTCATATGCAAACATTGTTTTTTTTTAAATGTAAAAAATGCCATTCTAATTTTTTAAAAAAGTCCTCAAATGCTTTTAGCAAATTATCAAATTTACACAAAACCTCTTGTAATTGTTCCTAGCAGGGAGAAAATTTTTGATTTTTTTTTCACTCTTCTGTGCAAGAATTAAATAAGCAAAGAGATTAAATCACTATTCTGAGACAGTGAACAATGGAAGAAGAACCAGCCATCTTCACACACACACACACACACACACACACACACACAGAGAGAGAGAGAGAGAGAGAGAGAGAGAGAGAGAGAGAGAGAGAGAGAGAGAGAGAAGGGATGTCATCTGGAGGATGGAGCAAGCTTGTTTTCTGCTGCTCCAGAGACTAGGACATGGAGCAATGGAGTCAAACTACACGAAAAGAGATTTCACCTAAACATCAGGAAGAACTTGCTGATGGTAAGAGCCATTTGGCAGTGGAGTATGGTGGAGTTACTTTCTTTCAAGGTTTTTAAACAGAAACTGGATGGCCATTTGCTGGGAGTCCTTTGGATATGTGTTCCTGCATGGCAGGGGGTTGGATTTGATGGCCATTGTGGTCTCTTCCAACTCTATGATTCTATGATTTTATCTTTCTCTCTCTCTCTCTCTCAGTCTTGGAGGTGGTACCAGTTATGCCCAAAAGAAAGGCAAGCAAGGGTACAATGGGAAAACCAGCAAGAAGCAGTTGTTCAAAAAGAGAGACCTATTTGCTTAAGGCTCTTCAACTTATAAAAATCAGCGCTGACACACATTATTTAACTCCAGCAATACATACAGAAGCATCTTTGGGAAGCTCCTAACAGACCTTCAAAAGTCTATTGGTAGAAGCATTTTTTTTTGGTTCTTCTGTTTGTCATATTATAGAGCAGTTTAACCATTTTATTACATTGTATTTCTCAATCCACACAACACTTGTATTTGGAATCAAGTGTCACTTGTTGTAGTCCTGTTTTTAATGAATAACTAGCTGTCTATCTGCAGTCTACAATGTAGGTGAGATGGGAATGGGAGAGTTACACAAAGGTTGCTCCACTCAATTTTCAAAGCCCACCTGAACTTCAAATATAAAGCTGGTCTGGGCAGTTTTCAAAGTTATAGAAACTTCTTGAGGAAAATATTTTAAAATAGATTATTTATATAAAAAAAACTTTTAAAAAGACCCAAGAAGGTTTGCAGTGTGAAACACTCTAATATAATAATAGATGACACCATTTCAGTGATTAAATACTCCTGCACTTCCATTATTTTTTATGTCAGGGCAATATTGTTTTTAAATGTCCGTGTTTCAATTTTAAAAAGTGGTAAGGTGAAATAAGGCTAAATAACTGGACAGTGAAAGCAATAAACCATTCACTTCTCCAATTTCAGTAACAATCTAGAGGGACACCTCTTGCTCAGAGTGAGATATATCTGTGACTTTTCAGGCTTCCCTAGGTGACAACTGCCAGAAGATTGATAGCTGCAATTTTAAAGGATATTTCAATGCAACAGAATTTAAGTAGCAGCATTCTCCAACCGTACTGTTTTAAAATAAAGATGAAGATGACATCGGTGATTTGTTTCTGAAATCAGTAAGTTCCTCTAATGGTTATGAGCTGCTACATACAGAACTGCCCCAGGGAGGTGGAGAAAGTAGTGAGAATATATTATAATTTCAAACTGGCTTGGTTTGGCAGGGACGTCCCCAATTAAACCTCTGTTGTCCCACTGTTTCAAATGCTTTTGAAATGTCCCCGTTTCTCTCTCCTTCACCCCCTCTGTCTTCAGATTACTTCAGTTGGTGCAAATGGAATTCAAAATGCAAAAAATAGTTTGCACTCAATTGACTCAGCAGAAGATGAGGAGAGGAGAGGGCAGAACGTTGCCCTTCCTACTAGGCTCAGACAAAAGCAAAATGCACTAATTTTCCTACCCTGTGCACTGTTTCACATTAATAACTTTTGCAATTTTGACTCCACTCTGATGTTGCTTGGACACACATGTCCTAGTTTTCATCTATGAAATACTGAAGGGTATGATATATTGCATGATTCAAGACAGTAAGGAGAATTTTGGATAAAAGTGAATTTTACTTTACTTTATACCCATACTCTGTATAATCCCCATACTCTGTATAATCAGCTCTGCATATCAGTTGCTGGGGAACACAAGCAGATGGATGCCATTCCTTTTGTAACCTGCTTGTATCTTCCCATAGACATACATGCCCCATAGTGGCATGAACAAAATAGGAGACTAGATATGCCCTAGATCTGAACTTATTTTCATTTATTCTTATATACACAGTTATCACTATAAGAACTATTTTCTATCACTAGAAATTACTATCTTACTCTACCAAAAAAGGATTATTGCAGTGCTTCCTAAAACTTTAATCATTGCGTGCACAATTCTAGTATTGCCTCAGCTGAGAGCATGATCTTATGAATGTTTTGTAGGAGGTTCGTAGAATTTACTCCCTAGTACGTATATTTAAGATTGTAGCTTTAATCATAGTCAAATCTTTAATCAATTTAGATTGCAGTAATACGAAAAAGAAACCTTGTGAATAGCTGCTTGAAATTTAAGCCCTAAGGCTTGAAAGATGAAGATGAAGATGAAGAAAATTATTTTGCATGGCAGGACTATCAGTCTCTCATCAGTACTTTGAAATAATTTCCTTTTAATAATATTAACACAGTTCCCCTTTGTTAATAATATTACAACTTCAGCCTCAGTTTCACATCTTATATGTATTTATTTCTATACTACAAGTCTCCTTTCCTAAAGTTTTGTATCTTAATACTGGCCTAAAATATTTTAAATAAGTAAAACAAAAATATTTGCTTTCCTTTTGCCAGCAAGCAAAACCATTTTTGTTCAAGCAAACCTTCAATGTGTGAGCAGGAGAACTTTTTATTTTTATTAGGAAGTTCTATCTACTTTTTAACTTTTGTACATTTTATAATGTTTGTATGCTGCCTCTGGTTAATGTTTAATTTTAATTGTTTTAAATTTCATTGTAAATAGTTTTTAACGGTTTTGGAAGCTGCACTCAGTCCCTCTTCGGGAGAAAGGTGGCATATAAATACAGTAAGTAAGTAAATACATGGTACATGAGGCACCAGTCAGCCTTCTAATGAAGAAACAATGCAGATATCTGACCTTTTTGGCAGTTTTTAAAAAATTAGTTCCAAACCCAGTGTACAATTTGCTGAGATGCAGTCTGTGGGATGGAATGCTTTGTTTCTTTTTCTCCCTCAGAGTCATACATGCTCAAACATACACATGAAATCACTGCACATTTGCATTTTTATCCATAGTTGGTTAGAATACACATGCATTCATAGGAGAAATACAAACTAGATTAGTCATTCTCAACTCTGATTCTCCACATGTTTTAGGCTTCAGCTCCCAGAAATCCCTGCCAGTAAGGTCAGTGCTGGGAAATGAAGTCTCAAATACCTGGAAGACCAGAGTTTGAGACCTACCGGATTAGAGCAAAGTAGAGGCCACTCAAACTGTTCTGTGTTATTAATTTATTGTAAAGAAGATGATGTTATAGGCAAAAGTGGCTCCTTTGTTTGACAATTAATGTCATACAGTCCTCCCCAACTCCACATAGTTTTTTTTCTCTTTGGGGTCCTAAAAAAACCCTTGAGATTTAAATATCCACGCATTGTGTGCAAATACAAAATTAAGGTTATTCACTGGCATACAGAATATGGCACTCAGTAGTTCCTCCTTCCTCTCCTGGGAAGCACTAGGTTGTGCACAGATACCTGAATGGCCTCTAGTTTCCTTTTTCTGATTGACATTTAGTTGAGTGAGAATATCTGCTTCTGTTTCTGCCATACTTTCTTTCAATATTACAAATCATGATGATTTTGGTAGTGTTTAAGCCAAATGGATATATGACAAGAAAAAATTGCTTTTTGAAAATTTTTTTAATCTGATAAGCCTTTCAAAGTACTCCTCTTCATTTCTTTCTGCTTCTCTGTGATATCCAAGTGATACAAGGCACATCTTTTGACTTGTCTAGATGTATTACAGACTTATCTCAAGTGAAAAACTGATTTATTAATCCAATATTTGGGAGAATAAAAATTATGTAGACAATCCAATCCAGAGAAAGTCTTTTTAGTCTCAATTATTTCAATCCTCCTACTTTTTCAGTTGAAATCAAAATGCTTTGTGAATCAATTCTTTTATCTGAACCAAGAGCTGAATATGATGTCAGAACATTATGATTATAGTAACACTTTAGCATATATTCTACGGTGATATGCTTATATACTTTCAATACAGAATTTTTTGGCCTGAAAACTGACCAAAAATCAAAATCCAATTTATCTGTAACTCTATTTTACTATGAAATATCTTCCTATAGGTAATGTATCTTTTTTAAAAAATATACAGGCTATTGATTGAAATGTAGTTGAAGCATTTCTATTTCCAGCTTTCCCAAATTTAACAATTAAATGAATGAGAAAAGAACCAGCTCCCACACTACAGAACTTCTTCCCCACCCTACCCCCATATCTTAATAACTAAAGATACAAGATTTGTTCACTCATTTAGGTAATTAATCCTGATTAAAGACAGTCAAAAAGACAAAGCATCCCTTTCCTAGCAGTAAGCTACATCTCCAGTTAATCAGCATAGAAAAATAACTCTCCAAACTGACTTTCAAAGTACACATATTACTCACATACTGTTGAAGAGTTCCCGGTATGTTTCATCACCTTTTCCTTCTGACATCAAGCTATCCAATTTGTCAATCAATTTTGCTTCTACCTATAAGAAAAACATGTGTTCATATGTAAGATGTTTGATGGGTACAAATCAACTTCTTGATCAAAATACTGGAAAAATAACGTTTTCTGCAAAGGGCTTTACTAAACAGTTACCTTTATATGAAACTTTAAGAGTTGCCACTTCACACTCTCTCTCTTCTTTGTACGGCTGGAATTATCTCATGTATGGTTTGTGCACAGTGATTTAAGTGGAATAATGTGCTCTTAAGCTACAGGCATTTGCTGTTACTACAAGGCAGCTATTAAGAGACCATAGCTAATGGAGCAGGCCTAACTTCTCTCCTTGAAAATCCCATCCCAAGGCTGGGAATAAAAGCAATAATACACATCTCAGCACAAAAGCACCATTTCTCTCTCTTCCCTTCTTCATTAAATATCTAGAGGAGCATTATGTTGACATGTATTTCTTCCACGTTCCTTGATGGTCCAATACGCAAACCTACTCTGAATTTGAACAACTGAGAAAATGTCCTTAATTTTCATTTTCGCCAAAAAGAGCAGTCGGTGAGTATAGTTCAGTGGCTAATGCTCATTGCTTAAACACACTTACGGCTGCATTTTGTTATCAAGAAAATGTAACAAGATGGTTCTGTGTAGTTAATATTGCAAGGGAAATTGTCTCCTGTGAAGTAATAGAGATAATTACTGAATGAAAAACTAAAAGGAAGGCCTACTGTACAGTTATTAAAGAATGAATGATAATTGGTATCTTCAATGAGAATGTATAATGCAGAGAGAAATCAGAATGTCTGCAAACTGCTTACAGGAGAACTGCTTCTCGGCTTTATGGCAGCCTATTTATCTTGTATTCACTGCTCCACTTTCGTGCCTTTATTTTTCCTCCAAGATATTTGTGTGAATTTGACTCCTGTTATTTTGCCATTTCACCTCACTAATTCATATGCTTTTGCTTTGCTTCACTGGCAGCAGCAGGAAAGGGAACACAGAGAAATGGCTTGAAGCGACACCAAGAAGCAGAATACAAAGCTGCAATAGCAGATGGTGCATTTAGTACTTCCTTAGCTAACGTGTCTAGGCTGCTTCAGCAGCAAGAGAAACGAAGATTCAGACTGTGGCAAGGCTTGACAAGCCACAAGGATCATCCTCTGGAAATGTGAATCTCAAAATATTTTAATGATCATGACAGAACTTTGTCTTCACAACTGTGTTCCCACTGGTACAGTCCTTAAGATATATTCCTTACATCCTAATATATTTCAAGATGGGCCTTTTGGAAGACTCATTGTTTCAGACTAGTTAAACCACTGTCAATCTTCTGTTGTGGGATAATATTTTCTTATTTCAATTGCTTTCTCAGGCATGAATGTGCTAGTCAGATGTTATTATGGAAGAATTAACTATTTTCTGTGAATATATGAAGAATTATTGTGGAGAAGACTAAAGGCCTCTTCTGTTCAGTATTTATTACAGTGGTCAACTAGTTGCCTACGGGAAGCCTACCAGAAGTACACGAATACAACTGCATCTGTTTTCTGTTTTGGAATACTGTACTGCAAACAAAAAAAGGCTGAACAAGTCCTGGGACCCCTTCACATTATGCATTAAACTGCAGGCTGCTTACAGTGAACACTGGGTTTGTAGTTTGGTCAGGCACTAGAACTCTTTGGTTAGAAATTCTGAAGACCTCTTCTTAAACTACAAATCCCAGGAAGAATAAAAAAAGGGAAGAACACTCCGTTTAGATGGACTAATAAATAATGGTTGAAGGGAACACAACACCTACAATATATTGTTCCAGAAAAATTTCTACTGTTAAAAATATACTATGAAACTAAAAGATTATTTCTTAACTGTATTTCTGCCAGGTCTATGTAAGCTGTGCGGGCTGAAGACAGCTTATTTATCTGTACAGCTTATTTGTGTTACTAGAATAAACAACTTATCGTCCTATTAAATTCCTGATAGACCAGTGCTTAAGAACAGTTAAGGGGAATACTGATATTGATCTGACTATTGAACTGGGTTTTGTAACCTTAGGAACTTAAGTGACCAACACAGCAACTCCTAGAAAATCTCAACACGCTCAGACCGACAAGTATAAGGCAAAGAACTTCCAATCTTTTACAAGACATCGGATAGAGGAATAACATCTGTGTTGTAATAATACAGAATAAACAAAGCAACTAAGAAATGATTTTTAAAATGTTTTCTGTTAAAAGACTTTACCTTTATATCTCATTCTTTCATTTATTGTTCTGTGCCTTTTTTTTACACAATGTTACAATTTATATTTTATTCTAAATACATGCCAATCAGCAATGGTCCTATTACATATTTCTCTAACAAGCTTTTATATCTTACTAGCGTATTTACTAGCGTATTTGCGTATTTAGCGTATTTACTAGTGTTGCTCAGGATTTTAGTTTTCTCTTAAGAACTCACCAAACTGTCTTCTCCAGTACCTGAAACTTTTCCACATATTCCCCAATTCAACCTGTATTCAGAGTTGTTAACATACAGTGGTTGAGTTCCTGAGGGAATACATTGCCCTCCTCCTTTCCGCTAGGCCTCATCTCCATAGCAACCAGCCTATTCCAGAACCTGTAACTTTTCCCCATAGTCCCCAATTGAATCTGTGTTCTCTGGTGACGCTGATGTACTGGCTTTTGATTTTTTTGCTTTCTGCTGAATTTGTGCAATGGCTTTACGTTTTTTCTGGGAGCATTTTTGTTTTGTTTTGTTTCAAATTTCAGCTTTTAAGATTCCTCACATATGGAACCATTACAATCTACTGTGTGAGGTGAGAAGACCTTGTAACTATGTTGTGTATGTCACTTTAATTTTTATCACATATGCCTCCTAAAAGTTTTCTGGCATCCTTATTGATGGTAGGCCTCATCTCCATAGCAATTGGCCTGAGGCCCAACAGCTCTCTGGCTGAGAATTCTAAAGGCCCCTCCCTAAACTGCTAACCCCAGGATTCCATAGAATCTTCACAGCCAGCCAATCCTATGAGGTCTTCTGGCCTCACACAGCCAATTGTGTGAGGCCTTTGCCTGCCTGACGCAGACAAACAGACAAACATGCAGACAAACACTGACTTTTATACAGTAAATTTAGCCTTCATTTCAAAAGTGAAACATCCATGATCCTGGCTGTAACTAAAACCTGGATGATAGATTTATGGCAACATAGCTGGATACCCTGGAAAAACTTTTAAATATAGTTATTTATGACTTTTTGACAGTAGAAGTCCAAACAATACTTCAGAATTTAAAAAGGAGACACTAAAGGAGTTCCTAAAGTTTGGGCACAATAATTAATCAGTACAGACCTAGTTTTAACCGTAGTGATGTAACCTTAAGTAGAATACGCAGAAATATGGGAGTTTTATCAGAAACAAATGGCTTTCTTACCTGCAGCAAAGGATAGGTGCAATTGTGTGCTTCTTCTCTTTCCTTGCTATTTTGATGTTTTTAGCTGTTTTGATATGTGCCTGGAGAGACAGGCAATCTTACTCTCTATTATTACTAGCTAGATTTTTGTTTCACTTTTGTCACCTGCAATTTTCTTTCATGAAGATTCAGAAAACTATTATCTCTGGTAAATTTGCTTGTTCATTTTGTTTTAAATATTTCAAATTTTTCTTGCATACCATTTATCATCTGTTATGCTTTAATTAGTTGTGCAGTAAACTTTAATTTGTCATCACTGCCTTTTATATTAGTCATACTGTAACTGCTTTATTTGTTATGTTCTGATCAAAACTATTACTGTTATTCTAATACAATGTATATACATGACCTTTCACTACCCTTCTGTTATTTCAATATTTCAGATTCTTAAAGAAGTTATTGCTGCTGCTGCTGCTGCTGCTGTTGTTGTTGTTGTTGTTGTTATTATTATTATTATTATTATTATTATTTCTCGTGTGGGTTTGGCCATAAGATCACTACAATAAAATAGTAGTAATGAGGATCCAATTTTTCAACTGTATGCCACAGGCACCTGTTGAACACTGACTGAAACAAATGGCTGGCATCCAGCTTTCTAAAGGTTTTGTTTGCTTGCTCTGCTTTAAGCAAGAAAGAAAGTTTACTGTGGTTTTGCCTCCTGTCTGCTTCACTCAAAGGAAAGAGATTATGGCTTAGTGACAAATCATGTGCATTCCATTTAAGGGCCCGGGTTCAAGGCTTGGAATCTCTAGTCAGAGATGGGCAAAAATTCATTGGGCTCATGAATTACGCAACTCAAACTGAATTACTCTGGAAGGAAGTGCACAGGCCAAAGTTGCTCAACCCTGCTTTAGATGATCATGGATATGCCTGCATACACTTCTTCACATAAGACAAGGACAAAGAGAGGTAAAAAACCTTCACTTTCACTATGGATACTCTGTTCTCATATACACACATTCAGGTCGGTGGTTTGTTATAGGGAACATAAGATGGATGATTACATGGAACATATAACTTCCTCATTGAAACAACATCACTGGCTACCAGTTAATTCCTGGGCACAATTCAAAGTGCTAGTCATGATGTATGAAGCCCTATACAGCTTAGGTTCAGACTACCTGGAAAAAAAAATCTTCCCATAATGGCCTACCCAAGTTTTAAGACCCTAGGGAAAGCTTTCTCTTGGTCACTCCCCTTCATGGGCATGGCTGGCGAGCAGTTGCTGCTCCCAGGCTATGGAACTCTCTGCCACGGGAGACTAGGCTGCCTACCTGCTGCTCTCACCTTCTGCTGGCAGGTAAACATCTTTTTATTTGTGGAAAAAAAATTAATGAGGTCCTCTACCTCAAAGTTTTAAATTATCTTATATTAGTTCAAAGTATTAATATTTTAATATGGGAGCTTTTTTCATTGTTTTTTAAAAAACTATTTTATTACCACATTGTAATCCACGTAATTTTGATTCATGTGAGCCATCATGGGACAAATGGAGGATACAAATTAAATAAATAAATAGTTTTAGCTACAGTTGTTAAAACATGCCAGGAATAAGCTGTACGTGGCACAGTATGATTGCTATCCTATGGAAAAAAAATATTTGTCTTCTGATTAACATAAATACCTGTTTAAAGTTGCCACTGCGCCTTTGTTCCCAGTCCATCATATCATGGAAAATAGGAATCATTACATTCCGTAGGTCAGGCTGAGGTATCAGTGTCACTTCTAAAAAAGGCCCAATCAGTGCTGGGATGAAGTGGACTTTGTGTTCCCCTAAAAGGAAGATGAAACCAAAGTGAATGAAACTGTCTTCATGGATCAAAGTGCTAGAAACAGAGACTACAGATGTATGAAAAATTTAGCCAAGTGTTCTATGGATCTACAGCCTGTTCTGGACTAGCATGGCTGATTTCAGAAACAAACAGAAGGAAGAAACGAGGAAAAGCAGCAGCAGAAGATGAGTTATATCCAATGGTGTTAATCCACTGGAGGAATCAGAACCAGCTGGTGGAACTGAATCTGCCCCTCTCCTGCTATCCTCCCTTTCATGTCCCTTAAGTGCTTCAGAGGATGAGAAAGGGGATTCCGAGTTGTGCGCACAGTTTATTCACATAATGTAGTCCACTGAGTCTAATCCTACACCTGTTCCAATGGAAACATCAGATTAGACTGCCATATATTGAAAGTTTTGGAAGAACAAGACTGTTGGAAAAAATATCTGGATTTTTTCAGTTTCCTTGAGAAGGATTCCAACCAATATACAAAGTACAACATCTTAACTGAAAGGCAACATGGAGCGTGTGGACTACAAATGATAATGTCCGTGTCAGAAGTACAAGCAACTACCCCACCTGAGTGCATATGCACATTGGGTAGACACATACCCAACCTCCATTTTGTGGACACAACAGAAGGAGTGCAAACTTCTCCTGTAAAAAAGGAAGCTGGAACTTAGTTTTCTGGGGGCAGGGGGAGGGAACACTTTCACAAAAAGAAAAGCCTAGGGTGAAAATGGGCCATTAAGAGTTGGTTTTACCGGACACTGCATTATTTAAAAACTATGTTACTATGTGCTCACTTCAAAACACATCGTGGAGCATTAACAACTTTCAGCCCACTTATGGTATGTCAGTTAAAGTAAACAAAAGTTTTTAGAAACTCTTACGATAGTTGTAAGTTACTGAATATTGAACATACACAACATTGTTTTTAATATATTTTACCAAAGGCAAATCTTACCATTCTATTTGCCAATGGTGTTGTAAGTGTTTCGCATCAGGAAGTGCTGTTTGCATGAAACAGTGCCTCTCTGTGATCTATATGGCTGCTATTGTCACATAAATCATAAAAACAACACAGGCACCCCTCAATTCATTCAAATGGAGCCACTCATTCATGCATCCCAGACATGAGGTTAGTGGCACCCAGGGTGTAGCTGCCGCCAGGGGGCAAAATGAGAGAATGGCCCCCCAATTAGAATTTTACCTCCATGTGAAATTTGTCTTCAGTCCCCAAATTGCTAGCATGACAGTACCTTAAAACCTCAATTGAGCATTTAAAAGTACAGCCCAGAAATCCAAAGAAAAGAGTAAGGTAAAGTTACCAAGGGAATGCAAACATGGTAAATATCAGAGTTCTAGGTATGAATGATTTTCAACATGTCACTCTCTACAATGCCAAAAAATTGGGGAACTGAAGGAAAATTTCTGTTGGAGGAGTATAATTCTTACCTGGTGGCAATGCCTTTATCCCCCACTCCCCATCACTACACTCCTGATGGCAGCTCTGCCCACTGCAAGCTTCTAATGAATGTTCAGGCATAAACTGCAGTCATAACTATTACTGATAAATCACTCATAACAAAAAGTATGTTAAAAATGTTTAGAGCATCTTTTATTCAACAGCAGGAATATGACAATAGTAAAGATACAAGAAGGTCAAACCATTCAATCTTCTAGTACACAAAGAATAAAGATCAGCTAGAAATAGCAGGGGCTAGCAAAAAAAAAGAAAAGAAAAAAAAGAAGAGAAAAGATTGTCATTCAGAGTCTTTCCCTGAAGTCTCAATGCTCCATCCCTACACAGAAGTATTGTAAAAGTGGATATAGAACACATCCCTCTGGGAAGAAACTACTGTTGTGCCACTAGATGAGGAATGTATCATAATCTGTCTGGATGCCTAAATATAGCACAAACAGGTACATTAATCTCAGGCTACACATCTTGGGCAGCAGTGCATAGCATGCATTATGTTGCTTTGATATAATACATTGCATTCTACATCAACTGGCTTGACACTCATCATCTGGCTTGACTATTTACTATCATAAAACTTGACAGCATGTCCACTTGTTTATGTATTTTCCTGTTATCTATGACTTAACTATTTTCTACATCAGTAAGAATTGTTTTAGGAAATAAGTTACAGGAAGTTTTACAGACCTTCCAGCACTGAGAAGCAGAGTTAGTGATGCTAATAATACACGATACAGTGGTTCTCAAACTGTGGGGCAAGATCCTAAGGGGAGGGTGGAATAGTTGCTCAGGAGGGTTCAAGTAAAGTCAACCTGCAAGTTCAGCAAATGTAGAAAAGAAGGACAAGTCTCTGTGTGTGCACCATTGAGGACTGACTGGTCCCTGCAAAAGAGTGATGCAAAGCATCTTCCCTCATTATACCTTCGTCCAACCTCAGACACAGCAAAAATTGGCTTCTCCTTTTTTATGTTTTTCCCACTCAGCTTCTCCAAACATTTTGTTATTGGCACAGCAGGTGAATGGTCCCTTAGCAACCACGAGACAGTTTCTTGGGTAGGGGAGAGGAAAGTGAAGAGAGGAGTCAGGGAACACAAGAGTTCAGTGTTAAGGTAGAAGGCATGCGCAGCACAAGAGTGGAGGGGAGAAAAGTGTAGGATAAGAGACAAAGGACAGGACATCGAGCAGCTGGGCATAATGTCTGCATGTAGATTTTAAAGGGGATTACAGTGGTAAAATGTTTGAGAACCACTGATACAATATATTACAACCATGCATGTATAACCATGCATGAACAAACACATCTAGAAGAAACACACACAAATAAGAATGGCTTTACCATTTCTAGTTTGATCACTAATTTTCTTAAGCATTGGAAAGGATCTCAAACCATAAAGTTGGTGTACATGAGATGGCCACCATTTGAACTTCTCATTTAGTCACCCTCTATGCCCTCCTCATTAATACAACATGCAAGTCATTATAAAAACACCTTCATAGTGGCTGTTCCCAACTGAAAAGTGGGTCACTTTTCCCATACCACCTGCAAACCTCCAAAAATGACCCTTTTGCAAGGGTTTGCAGTAAGCTTAATAAAATTATCCAGTATGCAATGTATGCCACTGTATGCAAAAGAAGAGTCACTGGACACAGACATTTAAGAGCAAACTACTTTCATGTCAAGGTACCTTAATGTGTACTGAGCCTTAGGTTTAACATCCAACAGAGTAGAACCAGCATTTGGATAAGTTTCTGCTTTAGGCTATAACTCCCAGAATCCCCAGGCAGAAGGACTACTGGATATGCTGGTATAGGGTTCTGGGAGCTGTGGTTGGAAAAGGTAACTTTTACAATTTCTGAATAGAACAGCTTTCCCAATCTTCCAGGAAAGTTAAACTCACTGTCAGTTTTGCTCTCTCCCATATTCCATTTTTTGATAACCTCAAGTGCCCTCCATCCCAAACATGAAGAGACTTGTGAATTTTGATAAATTCTTTGAAAAAAAAACTGACAAAAAACTGTCCACCATTTGAACCAGTCAGATTCAATAGGTACTAGCTATTCCTAGTGCAGAAAAATTGTTATAGCTGCCTCAGATGTAGGTGCTAAAAATGAGAAGTCTCTCATAGCAGCTCCAATTCAGTATGAATATGGTTGAGCACACAGCCAGTTAAACCTAAACTAAGCACTCAAAGCCCTTCATCAGTTACAGTTTCTCCCCTTTTCAGACTAACTCTATGTCCTTTCCATCCCCAGTATGAAGACTTTTGTGAATAATGGACAATCCTTTAAAAAAAGAAGAAAAAATAACATTCTCAGCAGTGTGTAGTTGAATTATAACCTGCGTAATTGAACAGCCAGCTATTGGAGTGGGAATCTCACATATCTGAAGGGCATCAGGCTAGGAAAAGGCGGTATAGGTTGGCATGTGTACAATATGGGTGTGCATGAGTTTTAAACATTATAGATAGAAGTTGATTTGAGTGTACATAATTAGTGCAATTTCTGGATCTGCACTGGTGATGAGGGGATCAATAAGAATAATCAGTGTACTGATTAAAGCAATGGTGGCTAGTGGCTTCCATGTCCTGCTCTGGGTTTTAGCTAGGAACAGCTAGCATCTATCTGGGAGAGGTTTTCCATCTTGGCTAGGTCCTTTAAAGATCAGGCTAAAAGCCAGAGTAGGTTCACAGTGACACTGTCATGAGAGCCACCAACTGCCCCTGGACTAGAGTAGAGTTTCTTATGTGTTGGCTCCCAGATGTTTTGGACTTCAGCTTGTAAGATGCTTGACTTCATCTCCCAGGATGGGCCATGCTTGCTTGCCAAAATATCTGGAAGCAAAAAGGTCTGTGAACCAGCAGGCTAGAAGGTGGCAGAGACAACCCCAAAAAGGGCCCTATCCAGACATGCCTTAGAAGTGAATTCACAATATGCTAATGATTGTATGCAATCCTTTGAAGTAACTCAGCAGTCCTTCCAAGCATAGATATTAATATATAGTAAATGTACATTAAAAGTATATTATTTGTTTAAACACTTTGAAGGCACCAGATCCTACCTGATCTTAAAAGTTAACCAAGGTCGGACCTGGTTAATACGTGGAACAGAGGCCTCTAAGAATACTAGCTGCTGTAGGCTCTATTCAGAGGAAGGCAATGGCAAACCACCTCTGAATATTCCTTGCCTAAGAAAATCCTATGGAATTCATGGGGTTGGCATAAATAAACAGGCAACTTAATGATGAAAGGTTACCTCTAAAACTAAGGAAGTTGAGGCCAGTGCAAACATTCAAGATACAGGTGTATGCTTTGTTAATAATCTGGATTTTTAATTTGCTAAATCAGGTTACCATAATTTATACTTGTTGCAGAACTCTTTTTAAAAAACTATTACAAGTAATCTTACCTAAATTTTGCCACATGCTGAAGATCTCACATCCCATTGTCACCCGCATATCACCGTATCTGTAATATATTTTTGAAACATCAAGTATTAGCTAGTGGATAACATCACTCTGTTTATGTTGGCAATGAGGGCAATTTGTGCTTGCATTTAGAATATGACAATTTGTAATGAAGGTGAAAAATAATTCTAACCCAAGAAAACTGCAATAGAAGCATTTTTGGTAGCAATGAGGAAAAGGAAAAGTAGATCCTAGAGCTGCTGTAGCAGAGAAGTAGGGAAAGAACAAGTCATATTCAGAGAAGGTATTAAAGAAGTAGAGAAGCAATGGTCTGGATATATGATTCAATGAATGGTAAGAATATTTTCAGAGATTTTTTAAAAAAATCTTGACACATGTGATAACCTCATTAAGATCAATAATTTACATGAATACTTTTTGTAAGGGAGAAATAAAATTGCCTTCATACTTTCAATAATAAAACTACCAATTTATCATATTTTGCTAATACCAACTTCCTAATTCAATTTGTATACACATGCTATAGAGCAGTGGGACTAGTCCAGTATTATGGCTGGAATTCAAGAAAGAAGCACAATCATGTGGTGGAGAATGTTAGAAGTATCTGAAGCTGTCTTTCATGTCTTCCCTTGCAGCTTGCTATTGCTAAAGAAGAAAGCCAGTATTCTATCTGAAAAGCAGATTGTGTCTTTAGCAGTAAGAAACACCAAATCAAAATCACAAAGAGAATACAAACTACACACATAGTTCTTCGCCACTGGCACCCACAAATTCATTCTCTGAATCCTGACTAATTCTTCTCCGTACATAGTCTCCATTAATTTAAATAAGCTGGAATCAAGATGATTTAGAACTAAACTAGACAAGAGATAATTCATTAGAAAGACTAACAGGATGTTTACAGAATTACCAAAATAACCCAAGTTGTTAGCTGACACAAGTCATTTAACCATCTGAAAGAACTACTAGTTAAAGCATGACTACATCAGTTATTAATACCTCACTTTTTGTGACTAATTCTCCATCAATATTTACATAAATTTTCTTTTGTACCCAGCAAAAAAGAAGCTGAAATATCACAGAATGTCCAGAGTTCATTCTCACAGTAACAGTTTGTACAGAAATCACATATGCTTCAGTTGTTGGATGCTCTCTAGTTTCATGGGAGTCAGTGATTATACTTACTTTTCCAATACCTTTTTCTTCTTGGAAGGTGTGAACATCTCTAATTGCAGACATAACTGATTTATAAAAATGACAGCAAGGTAAAAGTAGGAATCCCAAATCTAAAAGTAAATGAAATTGGGTAATTTTCCTTCTTTACAGAGACACTATTCATAAACAGACAGTATACTTACTGATTTCCAGAGTGCAAAGCAATTTTTATTAACCAAAACTACAGTTGCTATATTTTACATGTATGTTACTGACACTGTAGAAATGTAATTATTTCTTTAAGTCAACAGAGCTCTTAATTTGACTTCTGGATGGTAATGAAGCACACACAACTGTTTCTATATGAAACTCTTAAGATATCAGTGCAGAGGGCAAGAATCCAAATCCCTGTTAGTTATGTGTCAATCACCATGGTGGTTCAATGCAACAGAGGCTGATTCTTGATGCTATGGCTTATGATAGTAAGAATGAGGGTCAGACTTCTGGAACACTTCTTCACCCTTAATGTAATTCTCCTCTTCATGCACTAGCTACAGTGACTCCGTTGTAGTTAAACTGAGAAATAGCATTCGCTTTTATCCTTATTATATGCGAAAATACATCTGAGACAGCAATCTTAAAATCAGTTATTAAGAAGTAACAATCTCCTCCAACCAAACACAACTGGATTTAATTCTCAGTGGAAAAAAACAACAACACAGAATTAAACAGTTAATGCTAATTTACTAATCTCTACATGGGTGGTTTAAAAACAAATTAATTATGAGATGAGCTATTGTGGACTCAAGCCCACTCTATCAGTGGCAATGCAAACCAACAGAGAAAGTATAAAAATTAATGTTTCTGCTGGAAACATGCATTCCACTGGAAATTATAGTAGATGTAATCATCTTTAGCGAGTTCCAGTGGAGCTGTGATTAGCTATGACACAACATCCTCAATTTATTTTCATTTTTTGCAACAGCATCACTGCCATCAATCAACTATTTAAGCACTGCTGATTTAGGATGTGTTTCTGGAGCTAAATGAGTTCCACTGCAATGCTGCTCAATTAGGAGACAATCAATACAGGCCCCATTTGAATCAGATCGTTTGGATGGAGGTACACAGTTCCATCTGTATGGCAATGGAATTTAACATCTGCTGCTTCAGAGCAAAGGGTTGTTCTTGTTCTTACTGCTCTAATACTGTGGCTGTGCCATTGCTGATATAAAGGCTACAGCAAAGTGATCAAATGGTAAGAAGGCTCAGTGTTCTGGAAGCACAGTGACCACACGGTGGAATGGAAGATAAGGACATTTCAGAGATAGAGATCTCTATAATGCAAGCCAAATATAAGAGCTTACCTTGTAATCAAAGCTTTCATTTAAAAAGTTTTTACGAAGGGCATCCGAAAGGTATAGCACTGTTGTAATAATAACACTATTAAAAGAAAGAAAAAATTACATGGTGACTAAACTAAAGAACTCTATGCATTATGTGAGCTGGTATTCTTTTTTTTTTTAATTCTGAAAAATGTTTATTCAGGCAACAAAACCAACTGCAGAGTGTAAGATGAATGATACATAATAAAATCCTTAATATCTTGTGAAACAATTTACCAGCTGCTGCAATACTTATTTTGCTTCTAGCTTTGTCGGTGAGAAGTATAATATATGCTGATTAATATATCTCTTCAACTCACTGAATTTATGAACAAGAATAATGGAATAAAGATATTCTCTCTCTCTCTCTCTCTCTCTCTCTCTCTCTCTCTCTCTCTCTCTATATATATATATATATAAATAAATGCTTTGTTTGTCTGTTCCAACTCTAGATTTCCCATATGTTAAGGTTTGGCCTCAAATCTTAAGATCTGGACACTCTTCTCTGATCCTCAGGGTGATGTAACTTAGAGGGAAATACTGCCTTAAAAATGTATATGTATAAGTATTTTTCCTCATTTGTTAGACTTGGTGTTTTTGATTTGAATAGCATCCTCTGGACAGCTATTGTTGATGGTTCAGGTAATGTGCTTAATGGGATAACCAGAGCCTGCCCACTGTGCCATCACAAAGGATCTCAGTTTTTGACCTTGAAATCTGAAGTACTGGGATAGTGCAGATCCAATAACCCTATCTGACACTACAGCTTTGTTAGAATATGCTCATTTCTCAAATGAATGTATTGAGGAATAATTATTTGTAATTTTTAATACAGGAGCAGGTTGCTAAACTCTAATTTACCAAATACAGTATTATCAAAAGCCTGGGTTCAGATTCAGGCCTGTGCAACAGATCTGAGAGATGTGGACTTCCCCACTGGCCCTTCAGCACCTCAAAAATGTTACAGAAGCAGCTTACTCTACTGAAGGAGGTAGGCTATGGAGTACGAAAGGGGGGTATCCACAATGCGTGCTGGATAGGCTTCCAAGTTTATCAAGTTGTGACTTAGGTTTCAAAATTTCAGAACTAGATTTCATGTTTTACATACTTTTTAGAATAACAAACATTTATTTAATGCTATGGTACTTTTCAACATCACATAGCTTAGGTCTTGGCAGACCTTAATCCAGTTCTGTCTACAAATGATATGAAAGCACTTTCGACATAGATAACGCCCCCAGCCAAGCTGAAAGAGCAGGTATACCTCAAGGGGAAGTGCTGAACTTCAGTGGCAGATCATATATTTTGCTTGCTGAAGATTCTAGGTTCAATCTCTGACATCTCAAGATAGGGCTAAAAGAGTCTTACCTAAAACACTGGAGAACCACTGCCAGTTTCTGTTGACAACACTGAGTTAGCTAGATGGACCAGTGTTCTGATTCAATAGAAGACAATTTCCTAAAAATCTCAGCTGAAATATATTCCATCACTGATAAAAATATCCAAATCCATGTTTGTAGGAGACTTCCCACTCTCCCTATTTAGCCTTGGGCTGTTATCTCTTTCTTAAAGAGCTAGATAGTGCTCAAAATACATTGCAAACAAAGTCCCTCTTCTTTTTCTTATGAAATTGAAAATGAAATTCTTATGAAATATGCTTTGCTTAAGCACAGGGCAGGATATAGACTTGACTTTCCTGTAGCATTACTGGACGGTTTAATACAATTGCCACACAAGCTATATGGCAATGAATGAAGAATGAGACACAGCAGTTATGTGAACTGCTCTCTCATAGCAATCACCATGTTATGTCAACTTCCAAAGCTCTGGGTAAAGGTATATATACCACTACACTTTGAAATGCAGACGATATGGGTGCCTCTGAGTACAAATAATTTGAAATCCTAGATCCTATTGTAGGAGATAACCAAAACAATCACAGTCTTCCTTATTTGTTGACCATATCCTTTTTTCCGAAGAATTGGTTACAACCGAGTAGAGATTTAAGGCAATCTCTCTTACTAAATTGTCATTACCAGTTTCAGTATTCTTCCACTAATAGCAAACAAGAAGACAGTGTACTATCTTGCTAATTAGAGATTGGGGCCAGCCCAGTCTAAACTGGTGAGCTTTGGTCAGATTCCAAGGATTCACATCAAATTACCAGCAGCCTACATATACAGCCTCACTCTCTCTTTCTCACTCTCTCTCTCTCCACAAATGGATAGAAAGAGAAAGAGCCATACATATAAGACCATATTGTGTAACTTGCATACATTAGACAACAGCTCAACAAAGATCACACGTATATGCACATGTATGTCTAATCTCCATAGAAATTAATTAGATTTGCATGCCACACAGTTATGTACAGAACTGTATTTAGGAATGCAAAAAATTGGCTTATATTAAGTCAGTCCATAGGTTTATCTATCTCAATTCTGACAGTTCTAAGTGGCAGGTACTCTTCAGCATTTCAGGCAGGATTTTCCATTTGACCCACCTAGATATGTTGGGAAATGAAGCTGTAATGTTCTATGTGCAATTGAGGTATTCCACCGTTGATCTATGCCGCATTCCCTGCTTACCATATAAATAGTAGATTACCACTACTAGTACTAGTACTACTACTATTATACTAGTACTATTATACTATACTATTATATTATATTATATATATTACAGTAGTACTATTATAGATATACCTCAGTTAACAAAGCAGATGTGTTTCTGAGCATTATGTCTTTAACAGAAAATTTAGTACCAGAGCAGAAATAAAATGGAAAAAAAAAGCAATGGGGTCACACACACACATACACACAGAGACAAGTTGTTCAGCCTATTTCGGCAAACATTTTTTTATTCAGGACTTTTTTTATTCAGAGACTACATTACCACCTTCAGGCTCTAGTTGCAGACTTCACTAGCCACCATTCAGGACAACCGCTCAAATAAAGGAAGGCATTCTACAAAAAGTCAGATGGTCAAAAAAAGACTAGTGAAAGCTGCAGCGACAGCAACTGACACAGCAGAGCAGCAAGTTGTAAGACAAGTAACAGTGAGGCCTCAGAACTGTTGTTGCTGTGTGCTTTCAAGTCATTTCTGAGGTGAACCTATCATGGAGTTTTCTGGGGCCAGTGGGTTTCCATGGCCGAGTGGGGAATCGAACTCTGGTCTCCAGGGTCATAGTCCAGTGCTCAAACCACTACACCACGCTGGTCCCAGAATACCAAGCAACAGACAAATGATGGGTGTGGAGCAGCTGAGTTTCCAGAGAAGAAAGCTGGGAGACAAGAATCAGTGCTGGAGTAGCTTGGCGATGGGGGAGATAGACCACCCAGGTGGACAGAAAGGAAAGAGCGCAAGAGTGGAATAAAGGGATTTCTAAGCTGTGAAAATGTAGATACTTCTGTGAGTCTTAAACAAATAATGAACTTTTCAGGAGCTAAAGATTTTATGTTAGAAGAGGAGGAGGAAGAGGAGGAGGGGGAGGAGGACTTCACCGTTACTACTACTTTAATTTGATTCTTGGAAACCAATGGCTGATTTTCATAATTTCCATAATTTTTTTAACAGTGACTGTGATGTTTCTTGCCACCCAGCCTGACACGTCTTGTGTACAGGTCTGCACAGCCTGGGAGATTTCTGGATCAAGCAGGGCTCTCTCTCTCTCTCTCTCTCTCTCACACACACACACACACACACAGGTCTGCTTCTCTCCTTCCCCCACTGGGAATCGCAGCACCCGTTTCACTATTGTCCCCCTTTGGCCTCCTCCTACCAGACTGATCTCCCTCCCTTGCTTTCCTTACACTCTGGCCCTTCTCAGCAATAAGAAGAAGCAGACTTTTAAGCCTAAAACAAAGTGGTACTCTTGGTACTAATGTTGTAATGGTAGCGTGTATAAACCAGTATGTAGAATGACACTCTGTGAGGCTGCTTTTATAAAAACAGAAAGTCACATTTTATTGAAATACTGTTACTGCAACCTTTGTAACTACATTTTTATAATACAGCACACCCCTTTTCTCTCTCTCCCTATGCTCAGCTCATTTACTGTCAAATATTCACTCTGTCTCTCAGCTCTCTAACACAGCTCTTTTCTCTTTGTCCCTCACTGGACTCTTCTTCCCACTAACTCCTCCCCGCGTCAGTTAAATTTCTGTTTCTCCTCCCGCCTTGGTTCGCCCCTCCCTTGAGCTCTCCAGGGTTCCATTTTACCGACCAACCATTTTAAAGCACTCCCGGTCACTATGGAGGCTTGGTTACCATGTCCCTCCCTTCAGGTTTCGTCACAGTGAGTGTTTAAGAACTAAAAACTTAGTACCTTGCTGATGGATGATTTAACTAGCACAGAATACTGCCAGTTCATAGGAACATGCTTATGTTTGCTGACCAACCCACGAAATGAAGAGACCACACACAGGGCTTGGGTTCAACTAGGGCAATTTATTATACGCCTATTTAGCATGAACTTGCACTTGAACTTGGGCCTTGAACTTTGGGACACGAGAGAAGGGGACTCAACATAATGGGAATTGTTAAGGCAAGGGGTCACCACATGACCTCTCCCCCAACCTCCCTTGGGCGAGACACCAGGTCCCAAAATGAACTTCAGCCAACCCCTTTTTCTGGAAGGCAAGCCCCCTGCCGTGCCCTCCTTGCCTCACGGGCCCCAAAGTGAGGGCCAACTGTGGGCCTGCCCCAAGGACAACTCCCCCCATCATTCTTCTTCCTTGTCTAGTGACAAGACAGGAGGGCTCCTGAGGCTTGTCCTATACTATAGGGTGCCATAGGTACTCACCAAAGCTTTTAGACCCCCCCTTTCCTGCCAATGTGCCTATTTAAGTGACCTATTTAAGACACCACCCTGAGAAGCCAATTATCCGTTTCCCTTGGTGCAGGGTAGGGTAGGCAAAAAAAAACCCTTGTTGGGGAGAAAAAATTCCTACCCGGCCCGGAAGCGACCAGCAAGCTTACACTGAAACCAAAGGTAGGGAGGGTGGGTGGCCATGAGTCCAAAGAGGCTGAGGAAGGGGCAGTGTGGCCTAAAAGGAGGCCCGCTGGCTCCACCCCCTCTCAACCTACCGCGCAACCCTTGTCACACAGTAATTGTGTGGTCTCCTCTCGTGGGACGCCGGCAAAGGAGTCTCCCCCCACCAGATGCGGCATGGCGCAGTCGGAGGGGGGAAATGAATTATTTGGCTTTGCCAACCTACTCGGTGACGTACAAATTCTACTTGTTAGAACATAATATGCTCCAGGCTGTAAATCACCAGCAGCTCTCTGGCTTCAAAACCAGCGCCTGGGAAGAGGGAATTTCCCCTTGAGTTACAACAGACACTAGCACAATTAACTATGAATCCTATGTAAGCAAAATATATAGTGTTCTCTTCAAGATTTTATTTTCTTTGAGAAAGAAAGATGGTGGAACTTACGACAGAGAAGATGCTTATTTTCTAAGATGCTATTCCTTGGTCTACATTTACATTTTTATTTCACTTTTTGTAGCCCGTTAATTGATTTGATTTATATTAAATATTTTTCCACAACTGGGAGCCAAGGCATCTTGCAACAAGTCTAATGTTCTTTTCACTGACTTTGTTCATTTGAAATCTACTGAGACTAGGCCAATCCCAGCTTCATTGATTGCACTTTCCACCACCAGGCAGTGCAGATGATTTGCTATACTCTCCCATTAATGTTGTCCCTAAATATGAGTCTTGTCAGTTGAGATGCAAAATCTGTCCCACACTCTCCATTGGTGTGCAATATGGATGGAGCATCTTCTTCACTAAACAAGGCTTCTGAAAGCCTACACCCCTTGTATGGAGTATTGATACTAAAGTCAGAAGTGCTGTAAATAATCCACCACATTTCTATCAAGGAGGCAGGTAGAATGGGGTTCCTCTCTGTCCTATGGAGGTTATCTGAGTAACTATCCCATTTATACAAAAATGATGGAATGTGTAACATGGCATACACCTTTATGAAAAACAAATTCGTTCATATTGTTATCTTCTTTATATCACACCTTTTTCCTGAGACTGGAATTCAAGATAGCTCATAACAAGATGCAATGTGTAGCATGGTGTGTATGAATGCATAAATTAATATGCAACAATTCATTTTCCACATTTAAATCCTGCCTTTCTCCCAGTACTAGAACTCAAGGTAGTTCACAGCAGTATTAAAGGACACAGATGAAGTACAAAGGGAGAAAGAGAGAGAATACCAAGATAACACCAAACAAATAATAATATTGGAACACAATTGGATTAAAACTACAGCAGTAACGTCACAGCACCTAACCCATTAAAAGCCCTTTTTTCAGCAACCAGGAAACTACTAAAAGCCAGCCTGACTAAAAATGTCTTTGCCCAATGGTGGAAGGGAGTTCCACAAGCTGAAGGAAGGTCTTCTTGCATCCCTACTCCCCAAGCATGCTGCTGAGTATGTGGGACTGAGAGAAGGGTGTCCTCTGGGAATCATATCCTTGTATGGTTTGTCAGATATCCAGGACCACAGTTGCATTTTAGCAGTCAGCAGTATAACAAGCATGCTACAAAGATAAATATCTCCACAGCCATCAGTTTTAGCATGTTTTGATCAAACTGTACAAGCAGAAATGCTTCAAATATTTCACTGTCTTTATGTTTGAAGGCTTCAGTCCTAGGCTAACAAATGCTATCTATTAGAGTTGAGCAACGAATCACATGATTAGTACTCATCCTTATTAACACTGGTTCTATCATTATAATTCTGATTATATTCAAGCAGTCTTACTTGTTAGCAACTAAACGCATCATTGTCCAATCCTTTGGGAACATCTCTGGTCGTATTAATATTCGAAAGACAGTAAATATCTGTAACAAGAAATCCTAGGACAAAAAAAAAATAAAAGTCCTTAGGCAAGAGGAAATAATGCAATACATTGTTTTAGCAATAAAATTACAACACTTACAATTATAAAGGAAACCAATTTGTCTAACAGCTTCTTTAAAACATTCATTGGTTTTAGCTTCTTGAGAAAATTCAACAGAATGTCAACATGATTTAACATGTTTTTAAGTGAGACATAGAAGGTTGAACATGTTGTCAAAAAACCTATTAAAATCTTGTGATACAAACCAAATGCCATTCAATCAAGCATATCTTTATACAACACATCAGAATTTTTCACACTTCAGAGGGTAATACATAAGTGGATCTTTATCCTGACAAACACCTTTATTTTTAAACTAATCAAGTTGTATAAACAGAAATGCTTAAAATAGGTTCTTGGTTGTGAAATTAATTTTTACGGTATCTGGCTACCACAGAACCCCAGCACACTGCAGCACGCTGCGGGGAAGCAAAGCACACACAGTACCTAGGGCCTTCAGCCTTACCATCATTTCTCCAAAACTGCCAGCTGCAGAATAGGCCCAGCATTCTTCTTGTTACTGAGTACTTCAAAGGAAGACTAGCAAATAAACAGACTTTCATTGACCTTTTCCCACTATTACTGACGTTCTCCTTGGGGATAACCTTTCCAGAAGGACTCTACATTTCCTATAACATTGTATCCAACCACGTAAGCCAAGACTCCCTCTGCAGTTTGAAGTGTGGTAGTCCAAACACAGGTTTATCATTGCATTTGCTGTTAAATATGAGGCCTTAGAATAAACTGCTGCTGGAATAATTTAACTTCAAGCACATACATTCTAGACTGCTTGAAGCTAAATTATGTACAGTCCTTCCACATTCATGGGTTTGACCTTCATGAATTTGATTATTCGGGAGGGGCCAACTTGCCGTCCCCCTGCCATTCTCTCTCTCCCATTTGCTTGCCTCTTGCCCAGGTGCATGTGTCTTCCTTGTCTGTGCCCAAGCAAAAGGCAAGTGAACAGAAGGGAGGAGCCCTGCACATGGAGAAAGAAGGTGTGTGGGAGCCCTCCCCCCATTCTCCTCCTCCCATACACTTGCTTTTTGCCCAGATGCATGAAAGGAAGGCATATGGATCTGGGCAAAAGGCAAGCAACTTGGGGGGGAGCACACGTGCGCCTTTTCCTTGCATGGGGCTGCCCCCTCCTGTATGATTGTCTTTTGCCTGGGCAAATGGAAAGAGGGCACAGGCATCTGGATAAGAGGCAAGCAAATGGGAGAGGGAGAATGGGATGGAGGCTCATATGTGCCTTTTCTGTGCTCAGGGCTCCCCCTCCCATTCACTTGCCTTTTGCCTGGGTGAGGTGAAGGCAGGTCCAAGTGCCCAGGCAAAAGGCCAGGGAATGGGAGGGGAGAGCCCCAGAAGGGAATGCCGGGGGAGAGTTCTCATTCAGGCAGGGGAAGTTATTCACAGTTTTACTTTTGTGAGGGTTCTGTGCCACAAACCATCATGAAAGTGGAGGGGCTACGGTATTTAACTTACATCCCATCTTTTTCCGAACAGGAGAACCAAAGTAGCTCACAAGATGAGTTAAGACAAAATACAGTTAAAGCTATAGATAATACATTTGAAAAGCAATTAACAAAGCAATCATATTACTACAGAATATGTTGTTTTTCTGGTCGCACATTACTTTCACCACCACAATCTCTAAACTAATACACGTGGGGTTAAATGTGTACTTGAATTCATCACGTATGCTTTTAAAAGTGCAAATATCAGCTGCTCAGGGTTATGTGATAACCATTTGTATCACCGCTGTGTGGAGCTCCGTTGAAGTAGCTGCTTACACCGGGGGAAAATCCCCCATTGGTGCAATTTTCGTCAGGACTAGAGCAGGAAAAGAAAGTGCTTCGCTCACCCTCTCTGCTTGCTGAAATCCATATCATTATCACCGCACTCCTAGTAGCTGATATTTGTGTTTTAAAAACACACACACTTTTAGTGCTAAGCCATATTTAATATTTTGTCTAGCTTGGCTGATAGCATTGAGAAAGAAGCTACTATTATTCAGTACTTAGACTAGTTTATTGCACTGAAACCTTCACACTAGTGTTAAAACTTGGCAATTGAACCAGCTTTCTGTAACAGTACCTAGTCTCTAAAATTTAAATAAGTGTTGTTTACTTTAAAAACGGTTTCTGAAGTAAACAAGATGAATTGTAATCCAACAGTGGACAATATTTGCTCATTCTCTTTTGTCCAGACAGTGCTTGATTAGTTTTCAGCAGTCTGACTATTGACCTTTCTCCCATGTTTCTTAATCACACAGAACAATTTCTGTGGCATTGCTGCCAATTTTGCATCCCTGGAAATGCAATTTCTCTTTATGTGTCCATTACATGATCAAAATGGGGTTACTGAACTCTGAAACTTTAAGAAAAAAGAAGTAAGCATTACAGGGGGAAAAAACTTTAAAAAACCCATGGATGATACTTTTTAACAGTTTTTTTAGGGGAATAATGCACTATCACAACCAATCTCTATGATCAATGCTGATTTAACTCATGAGATATCCAGACATAATTACTGCTGTGTTGTGTTAGAAAGAGAGGATGGGTAGAGATAATTTTAAGAATGCCTTGTGTTATTTTCATTGTTAAGGCTATTCTATATTTTTAGACTTCTTTCACATTGCTTTTATTTGAAATAAAAGAGGAAACCTGTAAGGTAACTGTGAACTTTTTTTAAAAAAAACAAAACACTGTCGGTCTTTGTCTCCCACTCCTTCTCCTCCTCTCTCTTCATTTTCTATTTTGTCACTCATTTGGGTTTTCCTATACATTTAATTCTCTCTTTGTACAGAGAAGGGAGGTTGAACAAAAGAACCTTTGAAAATCCATATTTTTTTAAGTTGCATAAATGATCTAAAGACTTTCAAAGGGTGTTTTGAAGACACGGTCGGCATTAGGATAAATGGTGCCCTGGTGAGGACAGGGCTTGGAACATTAGGTTTGAAAATTAATTTGATAACATTAAAAGTTAGAAACTGGGAGGTCAATTTGCTACCATATAAACAAGTTTGATTAATATCAGTTATCATTTGTTAAGTCATTGATTGAACCCTTGGTGTTGGGCCAAACCATGGGATTTACAGGGAATGACATGGAGGTTGTCACTCTTGACCTGAGGAGAATACATTTAGTTGTTGTTGTCATGTGCTTTTAAGTAATTTCTGAATTATGACAACCCCAAGGTGAACCTATCATTGAGTCTTCTTTGCAAATTTGTCTACAGGCCTTCCTCTTAGGCTGAAAGAGTAGGACTTGCCCAAGGTTACACAGTGGGTTTTCATGTCTGAATGGAGATTTGAACCTGGGTCTCCAGAGTCATAGTCCAACTCTAAAATCACTGCACTACCAGTACACTCTTTCTGTGCCTTTCTGTAACTGAGATTTTTTTTCTTTCACATTGACTACAAATTCAGCGACACAACTGTTGGCTGGATACGGTGGAAGTCCAGGATGTCTGGGAACAATCAAGCTGGGGAAGGTTGTCCCAAAGCAGGCGATCTCATCCTATAACCTCTCCAATTAAAATTGTCTTTTCCACCCCCCTCTTTTATTTCCACCCCTACCAACACATGCACTTCCCACATTCTTCAAGTGCCTTGCTTGTTAAAGGTTAACAAGGAGTGGTTTATTTCAGTTAAAAGGCAGAGGCTCCAAGTATAGCAAAAAAAAAAAAAAAAAGCTACTAAGATGAGACAGTGAATCAAGAGCGAATAATTCTTAATTTTAAAGTTTTGAGAGTCTCTAGGAATATGCAGAATATTTTTCTGCATGACTTAATCAATGTATCCTTTCTGTCTCCCCACTCTCAATCAAGAAGCATGGTCTGCAAAGTTCAGTGGCAGAACACAGCTTTTGCATGTAGAAACCGAGGATCTAGAACATAATCAGTGGCATCTACAGGTTTAAGGACCATGTATATAACAATAGCATTCTTCTCTATACCAATCTCACCTTAATTTATAATTTAAAATGTAGAGGAGAAGGAAGAAGTGCTGGGGAAAAAACAGACTGGGAAGTTGTAGGAGAGAACAGAGAGGGAGGGAGAAGCCAAGAGAAAATGAAAAGAGGCACAGTGTTCCCTCTGGACCTGTGGGAGTTCAGTTCTAGAGGATGCTGAAAAATTTGGATTATTGCATACCACATTATTAAATGGCAGCGACATGTGCGCAGACACTTCAGCATGTTCACATCACTACCATTTTAGGCATAGGATGTGATGGTCCGTGGTTGGTGGAAATCACAGATCTGGAGCCCGCAGATCCGGAGGGTCCACTGTAATTACTTACATTTGGGTTTTCTTCTGGTAAAATTTGAACAGTGTACTCTGCATAACTGTAGTTATGTTTAATTTATCATGCTTAATGACATCACCACCACCTTATAACATTAGCCTTGTAACATCACCAGGGGCCGTTTCTTGTGATATCAAAAAGAATTGTCTCAGCTTTTGGTCCTGAAAACTCAGGGCCCGCCATAGCCCTGACTTGGCAACTTTTCTGTGCTCTTTCATCGTACCCCGCCCCCCTCCGCTTAAAGTCTTCTCTGTTCATTCTCTTCAGACAGACAGACATGTGACAGACTTTTGGCTAAACTCTCACCAAAGACTCAACCCCCAATCTAGGTCACATTCTCTGACCAGATTCTACTAGAGTCCAATTATTCTGCCTCTTACAAGGCTTCCATCAAGAATAAAACCTCCCAACATAGCCACACTTGCTAGCTGACTGAGGGACTCCACTCCCTTGCTTTCTGCTAGGCTCTCAGTGAAGGAATGAGTATCCCTGGGTACTTGACTTTATATAACTTTTTCTCTCAGCCACAAGCCTCTCCCACACACTACTGGACTGGTTTTCTCTCCTGAGCTGCCATTCTGGTTGCCTAGCAACCTGCTTCCAGGCTGCACTGGCACTTCAGATAGCCACAACCCCAAAACTTCATCACACTTAGTTAATAGGCAAGCATTCTCTTCCAGCATCTCAAGCAAACATTTTACATTTTCAATCCGAGCAGCAAACCCTGTTCTTTACCAGAAATCTACTTCCTGCTGAAATTAGACACAATGCTGCAAAACATTTTCATTATTATGCTGGGGAAAAGTCCCATTATGTCAAAATTGCATTCAAGATTAATGTCATCTTACACTATACTTACTCTAAACATTTTTCCCTTTTACAAAAACTCTAAATGGAATACCAAGAATTCTTGTGAGTAATGTGGCAGGGTGCGGTCAGGGCTCACTCGTATGCACAGACACTGAGGCAGCAGCCTCTTACACTGCAGGGGTAAATCTCTCCAGATGCCCCAGACAGCCGTTCAGCTTTGCAGTGTTGCCAAAATGTATGGCTTCTGCGGGACAACAGAACGTAGCAGTCTAATAGGTCCTCCTCCTCTTCTCAGCAATGTTTATGGAAAGAAACTAGAAAGAGTTATCTCTTACCTACTGTTTTGTTTTCAGTGCATCCCTGCTCCCATGTGGTGTGAGTGGCTCCACATAAATGACTCTCATAGAGTCACAGGCCTCACAGAGTTGTAGGCTTTTATTCTTTTTAAGTTCAACACACACACACATAATGGCATCTGCCGCAAACTCTCCCCCAAGCTCCAACACTGAGGCAAGAAGTAGCTTTCCTTTCCACTGGAATCATAAAACTAGTCTTAAAGGAACAGTGTCATTCCACACTAATATCTCCTTAGCTGTAGCTGCTTCCCTTGCTTCTGCTTTGAAATTTGGAAAATTCCAACTGCTCCACAGTATAGAGCTATAATAACTATGTTGCCAAGCCTAACAAGTTCCTTGTATATCAACCATATTTCTACCACAGGTGAGCCTGTTACCAACATACCACCTATGAAAGTAAAGCATACAAAAGCATCTGGATTGTAGCATTTCTGAACATTTCTTCTAAAACATTGCTACTCAAGTAGTAGTCCATAAAGCACTGCCAGTCCCTCAGCTGCCAGTCCCTGGTGAGTTCCCACGAAACAAAGAAACAACTGTAGTTAATGGCCACAAATATCATTGTGGTCACTGGTACACTGTGTGTGTGTGTGGGGGGGGGGAATTACTGGTCCCCTATATCAGATAGCTTGGGAAGCACTTTTCTTTAAAAACAAATTGACTGAATTCAATTAGGGTCAAGATATGGAGAAACCTGGCACCCTTGTAATGACATTTTCAGATTATGCTGTGAGATCTAGCCGAGCTGGATTTAAGATATTCTTAGACAGAAATTTAGCTATACATTTGCACACAGACAGCCAAAAAATTTCAGCCCTGTATGGATGGCCACAAGAAATCTCCAGCTGTAATGCAGAGAACTTAACGCTTTCTTTCCAAACAAATACATTCCCAGGGCTAGCTTCTTCTGTACTAATGGAACTGACAGACTGAAACAGAGTACGTAGTGCATCTGTTGTGCGAACATCAATGTCTCTGCTTCAAGAAACCAAGCGGGGGCGGGGGGGGCTTTGATGGAATATGATTCCTGGAGGCAGAAATCCAATATTATTATTGCTTGTAATAAAATCATGACATCATAATGGACATAATGATATCGGTCTGGTGAAGTAAAGTGTGTAGCAGTTATGCTGGAAGTTGCCCAGATAACATCCACTCACTGTGCACTTCCAGGCTTTTAGTGAATGATGTCTACAATCTATAGGGTTTCTTGAACTGAAAATAAAATGAGTGCATGTACTGCCAGTCTGTCACTGAAGCTCATAATATTGATTCATACGTGAATACTAAGCAAGATTTAATAATACTCTGGAGCATTTGAAGAGGCAGATGTGTGTGTTGAACTTCACTATTAGAAACGGGCTGGGAGTCTTCACTGAGACAGAAAAAACCATACAAAACAAGCAATGCTACATTTTTTCAATACTTAATTCCCTATCCTGGGAAAAGAATGCGTGCTCTGGTAAATACAAAATGCATTCTTATCAGAGCTTTAAAAGAGTAGGTTTTTAAAAATAGTCACTGTTACCCACTGTTCAGAGAGTGGCCCATTAATTTATGTTGCTAGTGTATTACTTTTTTGGTTACTTTTCACTTGTATTTAAAAAAAAATTACCACAATAAAACACATTTAAACATTTCAAAATAGCCTAAATTCCCCAGAGCAATGTTTTAGGCGTAATGACTCAATGCTAATAAGTTGTTACATGAAAAAATAATAACGTAATCAGTCGTCATGTTTTTTCACAAAAGGACTCTCATTTATGTCCTTCTCACTCCACTCCAAAGCTTATATAAGACATATCAGTACAATTATATTACTGCCAACCCTAATTCCTCTGTCTTTGCATGAATCCATAAATTATTGTTTATCATACTATAACAATTTCCAATATAACATAGTTATTGTTTTGAATCATTACTACTTTGTCCCTTGAGATCTGTGGCAAAGTGGGGATTTGAACCTGAATCTTTTACAATCAAGCCCAGCATACCATCCAATAAACCATATTGATCACATACCACATAGCTGAGAAAATATGCACTGCAAACCTGCAGTTCTCCATTAACACTGGGCAGAAAAACCCACTCACCTTAATTTAAAAGCATACTTGATTCACCTTAAACGTCCCCCTTTCATTTTTCCTAGACAGTATCTTGGATGTTCACTTCAGTGAGACAGAACAATTATGACCAAAAGAGGAAGCCACAGCAGGAAATATTTACAGCAGACAACACTAAGTCTTATTACTTACTCTTAGCTCATCCTTTGTCTTGAATCTGTCAAGAAGTTGTTGGTAATGTCTGTCTGTCATTTGTCGTAATAATGACAATAGACATGAAACAAATTCTCCCTAGAAAAAATAGATTTTAAAAAGAAGGGATAAATATTACATCTAAAATGGATGACAAATGGTAGAAAGCCCTTCTGTAAAGGATTACTTTTAACCACACACATTTTTCCTAGTTTAAGCTATTAATTCCTAAATGTTTAAGGAAAAGCTCAAACTTCTTGAGACACGATCCTTAATTCACTTACTTGGTTAAGACTAAGCCCCACTGAACACAGTGATACTTCTGAGCAAACAGGTATAGGATTGTGCTATTAAAATTCCATTTATTCAGGTTACCCCATTTCTTTTAACTTCAAAACAATTTCCATGTTGCAATCCTAGGCATAATTTCCATGCTGAGCAAATATCTTTCTGCCTTCTTATCTGTTCATTGCCTTTTAAAACCATGTTATCATGATACATATGCCAGTACTGATGTGGAAGTTGAACCAAGCCTCTTGCCATATGGAAGCAAAAAGGTGTCTCTCTCTCTTTTTTTTTAAGCCAATTTGAACAAATTGAACCTTTTCCCATAACTGTGACCTCTTTCCATGGCATCTTCACACATGACTGAATATCTTTTGGCTTGAAAACCAAGTATGCAACTTACATGCAATATAAAAGAGCATCTCTTTGATCTGAAATCCACCAGAATAAATGCAACCTTAATAGAATTCTGACAAAATTATGATCTTTCATTGTCTTACTGATATCACTACAAAACTGGTATGAGAACATCTATGGAATGTCTGAGGCTGCAGTTACGTTCACTTTCTATAAGTCCTATTGGAAAGGGTAGCATTTGCTTCTGAGAAAACAGACACAGTACTATGCTGTATGTTTCATTAAGGCTGTGCAACACTAGCCTTGAACACTGTGATGTCAGAAACACCTCTTTCCTTAGCTTTGTTCCCATAGCTAGACCACTTTACTTTCTGGGATAGAAAGTCAAGTCTGATATTTCTGTATAAGTCCACCTACATGTCATAAAATGTACTTATTTTTTCATTCTGATAAAATTGAATGGGTTCCTGACAACACATGGGGATAGAACCTGCCACCTACACTCAAATTGGGTGGTATCTTTCTTCAGAAATAGCTCAAGAGCATTTGGCTCAGTATGTTGCCACAAGCAAACACAGTACTGCATGAACTTGCTACATAAGAGTATATAATTGCTTTATGCTGTGCAATGAGTCACTTAAAAATTAAGTATTTTGATGTAGTATTTGAAACTTCCCTGCACAATGGCTTGCTAGATATTATACATGGACCCTGAGAGACCATTCTTCTGTATTACAAATGAAGGCCTGCATAGAGCTTTGTGAAAAGCAAAGGCCCAGGCAAAGGCAAACCCACTAACACAAAACTTGTTCAACTTAAGGCTACACTTAATTCTACAAGCCATATTTCAACACATACGCATGGGAACTGCTAAATCAAAGTCAGTGGACTGACATTCAACAAGGCTTCAACAATAGGAAAAATGTATTGTACAATTTACTGTAAGTTTTCATAACTTAAATATAAGGAAGTATGAAATCTTGTAAGAACATCTTCACAAAGCTAGAGTCTGCTCTTCAACACATACATTAATTTTGTCAATATTACTTTAATTTCTTTCTCGTAGAAAGGACTAAAAATTAAAATATCATGTTTTATTACATTATCTATAAAAATGTTTGCCCTCAGAATAACATATAGTTTATAGTATATTAGTAGATTCATTTTTTTCATATTTTTATGATTTTTTTTTTAAAAAAGGACTCAGTGAGGGAAGAGCAGGACTAATAAGGCTGCAAATCACAGAATGAATGTGTTAAATGTATCCCTCAAAACTTTTATTGAATGAACAAAAATAGGTCACTTGCTCTTTTAAAGTTCTTATGTGTCTCCCACTGTGTAAAGTTCCTACTATTTTTGACAAAAGCAGAGTATAACCTGACATTATTTCACTTACACAGTTTTCACGCTGTTCTCGAAGAAATGAGATTTGAACCCCCTAACTCTCATTAACCACAGCATACAACTGAAAGGAGGAGGACTTATTATGCTATTTATACCTAGGGATAAACTAGTGGGGTACATAATGTGGGAGATGCATGAACAGTATTCCAATATTTTCTCTAAAAAAAAGAAAGACCATTAGTTGTGAGAGCCATTAGATCAAATTCAATAGAGGAACAGCAGGCAGGAGGGGGGCTGTTTAACCTTTCCCCCCTTTGATGATTTGTTCACTGAAAAATGCCCTGCCCAAGTGGCTTTTCTTTCTGCAAGGGAGAGATCCCATCCTTTTTTTAACCCTCCTGGAATAGGAAAACAGCTGAGGGGAAGCAGAAGAATGGTATATCAGTAAGTGTTTAACAGGTCTTCCCATGTCGCTCATTGTAACATCCAGTGCTCCCTTTAGTACACACACAAGTACATCCATGTATACATGCACATGAGTGTGTGTGCGTGCGCGCGCGCACACACACACACACACAAAGGGTCTGTTTCTTGAAATGCACATGGAACTTGTTCACTGGAACAAGTTCCATGTGCATTTCAAGAACTAGTAGCCCTGAGAACGAAACAGACCCATTCATGCTCATAGGCATTCACTATTCACTACCAAATCATGGGAACAGATGAGGAGGGATAGCAGTTACTTTCTAGTTTTCTTGATAGAAAACATCCAGCCAGTAGTAGCTGGTGGCTTCCATGTCAATGGGATAGTGAATCTGCTCCAGGATTTAGCCTGAAGTTTTTAAAAAAACTGTTCAAGGATGCTGAAAGCCATTACCAAAATAGGTTCATTACCTGGACAGGTTCTTCAAATTTCAAACCAAAACCTGGAATTGATTCACTACCTCATTCACATGGGAGCCACCAGTGTATCTGGCAGACTAGTGATGGATATATGATTCTAGACCAGGTAAGCCCTTATGGCTATTTCTTGCTCTTTCAGCCTGTTCCTACTGTAGTTCATTCCTTCTCAGGAAAATAATAGAAATATAAATTGAGTTGGGCCTACGGACTGATAGGCTGCACTTCTCACCAGCCCTATCCATCACAGTCAATTGTTAGGCATGATGAGGGATCCAGTCCAACAGCATCTGGAGGCTCATCCATGCTTTAAATTCATGTTTTTAAAAACCCAATCCTTGCTGTGAACCTGCAGGATTCTTTTTCATATTCACAATGTTAATGGTTAAAAATTAAGCTCAAATGAATATTGAGTACATCTCATTGCAGCAGAGCCAATTTGCACCACTTTGGGGAAGTGATTTATCAGTTCATTACAGGAAAACTCAGTTAGAGGGACCACTGTTTGGCATCAACTAAAAGCAGCCACAAGAAATCTTAAAGCCAGACAAGGAATAGAAATAGGAATTTGCATCAGGAAAAGGTTGAGCATTAGGTTAATGAACTTGCTTGCTTCACAGCATAAGGCTTTCTGAAGCTCAGCAGGCTCTTTTTGTTCTAGAAGCCAGGTCTGACAGACTGCTTTGAACTAGCAGCTTTCAAGGACATTTTTAATCCAGCCATATGTTTTGAGAAATACTTTTTGCTGAAAAATGTTCCAGGCTTGCAGGAAGCTCTCAGTGACCTGCCTCAAAAATAATACTAAAACAAATGCTCTGTCTTCATGATCTAGTTGTTCTGCTGATATTAGCCACTCAATTCAAAGAAACTGAATTAATCCTTCCTTAGTCCCATCTATGATCTAGCCCATTAGCTACCCACAATATAAGTTACAGTGCATAGAGCACTTACTTTCACTCCTGGAACTGAGAACACTCAGAATGAGGCAACTGGTACAATGAAACCCAACATGTCAGTCCATGCAGGTTCACCTGCCACTGAGAGTATACCTCAGTTATATATTTATCTGTTTAAATATTTCTATCTCACTGTATGTTATGGGACCTCAGGGCTGCAGACAAATAATTTAACAATTAAACAAATTTAAAGTTTCAAGTAAGAACAATAATTTAAACAGATTAAAATATTAAAGAAGCTAACATGCAAAAACTTCTGAAAAGCTGAAAGAGAGTTTAAAACCACATGCATATACATTTTGGGACAAATCAGTTAGGTCCCAAACACTTTAGTAATGAGCTATTTTAACTTGGTGCTGGAATGAAGCCAATGTTGAAGCCAATTGGGTCTCCAAAGGAAGAACTTTCCACAATCAGTGTGTTCCATAACAGAGGAGACCCTCTCCCATGTGGTCACATGCTGGATTGTTCCTACTGATGGAAGAGACAGGAGAGCCCTTTCAGCAAATCTCTGGTATGTGGAAAGGGAGAACATGTATTCAAATATGGACACTCCAAGCTTTGAACACCATCACTAGCGGCTTGAATTCAGACCAGAAGCAGATCAGCAGCCAGTGAATTACTTCCAAGATCAGCATTGTGTGGTTTTGGTATGGTACTCTGGTTAGCACTTTCACTGCCGTGTTTTACACTAGTTGAGTCCTGATGCTCAGGAAGCCCAAATTCACATAAGTGCTGTTCCATTTATATATTAGAACATGCACATACACATACTTTGGAGCAAAATCATTTTTTCTGCATTTTTATGTACTCAGATACACTGGAGAAACAGGAAAAATCATAGCTTCAATACATAAAAGAAGTTATTTTTGCTGTAACACTTACAGTAACATCCTGAAACTGTAGCCTTGTCGCAGACCCTGCTGGTTGAGGGCGGCTTGTGATCTCCAGGATGGTCCTCAGCAGCACATCTAGGAGACTATTGACAATGACATCTATTTCTTCCAAAACTGATTTTTCCTTTGGAAGAAGAAATGGGCCATTCATGTTCATATTAAAGAGAAACAAAATAATAACCAAATTTTAACCAACTGAATTCATTGTGTTATTTCAGGAGCATGTTCGACATTTCATCCTAGATTTATCAACTGCTAAAATATGCTCTAGTAAAAAGCTGCAGAGTCATTCTCCTGGCTTTCATACACTTCCCATTCTGAATTAGCTAGATGATATTTAAAAAAAAATAGGAAAGAGAACTAAACAGGTTTATGTTTGACATAGCTGCCCACAATGAAATCCCTTTTCAGACTTTCAGGACGGGTGCAATGGAAATCACAACTGGGGTTTCAACTCCCAGAATTCCCTAGCTGTAGGATCTGGGGCTCCCAAAAACCTAACTTTCACAAGCTCTGAGAATATCAGGTGATATTTTCCAAACTAGGTTTCAAAAACAAAATACTATTAAAATGAAAGAGTACAAACACAAGACTACACATGCACAGCAGAACACAACAGTAAAGCCAGAGAAATGTTTTGGCCTGTACAAAAAAAAGAAGAAAAGGCTGAAATTAATTTATGATACCTACCCAGAAAACTAGTGGCTGACAGCTTATATTTTGCAAGCACATATATGTTTCCTTGTATTCACTACTTTCTTTTTTCTTTCTCTTAGTGGATTATTAAGGAATGTAAAATGGAATGCCTCATTATGTGAGATTCGGCCACTTTCAGACTGGCCTCTCTATCTTCTCTCTCCCTAACATCCTCAGGGGTATAGCCACAAGGAAAGGGCAAAAATGAAGCCATTGCTTCCCCAAAGAAGAATCATGCTCTCCAATGAAATTTTGTTGCAATTTACAAATGTTTAGCCTTACAGAGAGTGAGACACTGATCATCATAATTATCTAGACAATAACTTGTTGCATTCACATTCCCTTGCTCACTTTGCCTGCCTCTTTTCTTGGGATGCCTAAGGTGCATTTCAACTGAGGCTTTACTTTAAGTTGCTGCAAGCTAGAATTTAATGGGTGCAATTATTTGGCGGGGGGGGGGGACAATAACTTCATTTTGTTACCTTCTCCCATAGCTTGCATCCAAGGTTATTGTGTATTTGTGTGAAGAAGCCCAATTTTCTGCCTGACATGTACCTTGGCTTTCCATGTTGGTTGCTGTTATAAAGCAATCTAACAGCCAAGACTTTGAGGAATAACATATCTGACAGTATAGTTTGGTTGCTCATTTGTTTCTCTGCCATTATGAGAGGCTGGGTGCCATTCTTGAATGTTTTCAATTTCACACAGAAGAATGCACACAGCTACCTGAAAGCAAACTAAAATACAAGTTGGTGGAAATCTAATTTGTGCATACTTTTAACATGGGAAGACATTTTTTAAAAAGCATTCTTAAACTATCCACTTTTATTTGGAAGAAAAGCAGAAGGTTAAAATGGAACCTTAAAGTGGAAGGTTAAAATATTCACTTCACAGATCTGGAAGGTACTTTCTCATGAAGACCATCTTCAGAAGCAAGTATCAGCCAGGAAATAGATTTTCAGCCCAGAAGGCTGGGAGTGCAGAAGATAAGGAACATATTTCTTCACTGCAGCCCTTCATGGCTGCTTTTTCTTCAAAATCAATGGCAGATTTAAGCACACTTTCTGAAAAGTGTGAGTATCCTAAAGGATTGTTTGGTCCTTAGAGAGAGATGAAATGAATTAAATAACAGGAGCAGTATAGCCTATAAAAAGAAAAGCCAGGAGAGGTAGAGAGAAGATTAAGGGAGGACAGGATAGCAGTCTTCAACCTACTCAAGAGGAAGACTAGAAGAAGGAAGAGAGTTGTTTTCTTTGACTGTGGAGGGCAGGACTAGAATCAATGGGTAGAAGTTACAGGAAAGCCAATTTGGTTAAATGTTGGAAGAAACTGCTTTCTAATTGTAAAAGTCATTTGTCCATGTAGACCAGACTGCCTTGGGAGACAGTGGATTCTGCTTTTATGAAGTATTTAAGCCAAGGCTGCACAGCCATCTGTTAAAGAGTTTGTACTTAGATCATTTACTGCAAACCCTGAATCAAGCAGGTGAACTAGGTGAACTTCCAAGATCCTTTCCAACTCTATGATTCTATGATAAGCAAGTGAAACTGCAAGAACAACTCACTCACTCAACCTGTAGCAACTCAAGAACTATCTCTGCACATGTGTCCATCTCCCAAGTTTTCCTGGAAATACATCGTTCCCTTTAAAGGCCTCAGATCTGACCAACTTAAACAGTTTTCAAGGGGAGGGGAGAAATTGGGGGGGGCAATACCTTCATTCCCCCCCCCCCCCCGGTAGCTACATCACTTCATTTTCTTTCCAGTAATTAAGCTTCTACTTACGGAACTGTTTTTCTTCATGAGGCAAAATATATTGCTAAGGATGCGTGCACACATGACCAGATCCTTTTGCTCTTGCAGATGCACATAGAGGTGATGTAAAACTACTGGCAGCAGGATATATCGGGACTCTGGAAACAAAAAAATGCAGTGTGAACACTCCCCTTCTGTGGGATTTTTTTGCTCCAGTCATTTGAAGTAATTAAGGGAACAATTTAATCACAGTGTCCTTTCATAGTGGAAAACATTGCAGAGACCTCTCAGGGCCAACCCTACCATCAGACAGACTGAAGCAGCTATTTCAAACAGAAGATTCCATGTACCATGATGGAACAGCAGTTGTTAGTTGTTTACGGGGCAGGGAAAGTGCAGCTAACAGAGCAACCAGAAGCAATGTTACATCACCTCTGGGGCCCCAAAATCCGCCAGCATGGCCTGCCAGGAAGGCAAAGAGGGGAAAAATACCCCTTCTTTCTCCACAATTGCCCATGATCGGCTTGAATGAGAGATGCCATCTGCTATGGCAACAGAATATCTTAGGCCAGTCCAGATCAGGACTGCAATCACCTTCTTTTTCACCCTGGGAATTAACTGACAAAAAGTTTCCACAAGGAAAACTTAACCAGACATGGTTAATATACTGGGTTGGCTGTCATAATGCCTTATGGGTAGGTACCTATGTTTTCCACGAATTCACACATTTCCTATTTCCTCTACTCCTCTAGAGTGGCAATGAAGAGGAGTTTAGAAGTTTTTGTTTATGTTTCTGAGTAAGCTGAACTAGTAATGCTGTCCAAACCCAGACAAACTGTGGTAGACTGTAACAATGGGAAATGGCAACAAGACAACTTCACAATCACAATTTATGAAGCTGACTTCTTTTCACATGCCAGCTAACATCAGCCACAGTTTAATGACAAGCTGAACTGCAGTTGATCTAAAACAAGAGCAGAACCTTCAGGTCTCCTTCTGATGGCCAGGCCATATGAGGTTGGGGAAAATCCATGCTCATTCTTGTAACACAAAACCATGGTTGAGCATTATATCTCAACACAGCAACTCAATCACAGAGAAAATAGTCCTCTCTTTGCTTCTCACCATAAAATGGATGGGGAAGCTGGTGGATTTTCCAGGGAGGAGCTTCCAAATGGAGAGTTCCTTCTGCTAATACTCAAAAGGGAGGTATTTCAATTTGTTTCCTTTAAAGCATTAAGGATTGGGGGGGGGGGAGACAGAAGTGGTAGGAAAATATATAAGGATTGCAAAATGAAGTAAACATTGTCCAGACAGAATCAGAGAGAGCTACTTGCTCAGTAAAATTTTATTCAGAAGCATCCAGAGAACACAAACTTCTACAGCAAAGATGGGGAACATCTGCCTTCTAGATGTTTCTGGATTGCAACCTCCACAGTCCCTACTACTGGTTAGAACTGACATGAGTTGCAATCCCACAACATCAGTAAGACCACACATTGCCCAGTCCTTCTCTGGGCCTATTCACACTACAGAATTATGGTGCTATAATTCCACTTTAACTGCCACAGGTCCTTCCTATGGATTCATGGGACTGACAGTTTAGGGAGGGGCATTTAGAATTCTCAGCTAGAGAGCTCTAGTGCCTCACCAGTCTATAAATCCCAGGCTTCCACAGGATGCGGCCATGGCAGTGAAAGTGGAATAACAGTGCTACAATTCTGTGGTGTAAATGGATCTTGGGTGTCATGAGTTTGGCCATTTAGATGTTGATGTGGCTTTCTTGGATGTTGCTGGACTCGAACTTACCAAAACCCTCACCAATGATGAAGAGGGCTGATAGAATTTGGAGTCCACAAGAGCAATTGTTAAGCCAGAAGTTTACCACTCTTGTTCTGTTTCCCAAAGTAAAGTTCAAACAGTATATTGTCTCATGAATTTAATTCCAGACTTCATGTTAATTTTCCCCTATACAATAAAATAGCCACAAGCAGCACTACTACTCATAATTTCTGAATGAATGTGATTTCAGCATGTTTTAAAAAATGAGATTTCGTATTAGTCACTGTACTTTAGGATAAAACTCTGTCAGAATCTCCCAAAGAGTATTTATGAATCTATTGAGTTTCAGGCAAGTTCTATATCCAGTCTAAGCTAATGAAGAGTCAGGTAGGTATGATGAAACAGCTCTACAGCTGCACAAACCCAGCTTGGTGCTGTGCCACATAAAATTAAATATCACCTTTAGCAACACTACTTGTCTCTGCTTTTGTAGCACAAAACATGAAACCCCCTCAGTGTTATACAAATCTGACTAGCAGGTAAATCTGGCTTTGGAACAGAAAGTTATTTGTCACAGAAAGCTTCTTTTGTCTTAGAAGTTTGAAGCAATCTGTTTTCTCAGCCTACGAGTCCTTTCCTTGCCTGCTATTTTTCCATACTGAATAGCAAAGCATGTTGTAATATTCTGAAGTGTTCATTTTCACCCTCTGAGACAAGGGAGTTTAATTACATTTCACATCACAGGACACCCCAGGATATCATGCTTTATTTTTCCAGACCAAAGTACTTTAGACAATTGAATGAAATGCTTTCTTTAGGTTTCTACAAAGCCAGGGTGGGAAGAGATGGAAAAGGCATTCTTTCCCAGTTGGGGCTGATGGAGAGTAGACTTTAAAAGGGGAGAGGTAGAATGACAGATCAGATAGGTAGTGTCTCTCTCTCTCATTCTCTCTCTCGCTCTCTCTCTCTCACACACACACACGCACTGACACACACCTATACACACACACGTTCTAGGTCGTAACAGTGGTTACCAGTGTTTTCTTGAATGATGTGCAAGGAACACAATGCTGGCTGTGGAACTCAGAGCCTATAAATGGTGGGTCCATAATGCACTTACTGAGTAGTCCTAGGCAAAATAGGGTCTCTCAGCCCCAGTCCCTGAGACAGGTCGAGTTGAAACATTTTACTGCTTGAGACAGAACAGTTAATGGCACCCCTTATCCATCCAAGTCACATATTATAGCACCCAATGCTAGCCACATTATTTTGGCATAAATGACACAGCACCTATTCCCCAGGACTGGTAGGGAAAAAAATAGAACCACCATCTAATAAGGAATTTTAAAAAATGTCCCTTTCATGCCTTTTACCTTTTTGTTGAGCCAGCTACCTCACTGAGCCAACCTTACCATCACCTGTAAAGGGTCTTTGTGAAAACTCTCCACAAGACTGGGAGAGATCTGTAGGTGTTATAACCTACGTACAGTGAGCACCTGTTCAAGCCATTTCAAATGGCTTCCACATGCCTATCTGTTAAATGAGATTATGAAGTACCTTTCACAAAGACCCTTTACAGGTGATGATAAGGTTGGGGCGTGTGGAGGCCATTTGAAATAGCTTGAACAGATCCTCACTGTACGTAGCTTATAACACCTACAGATCTCTCCCAGTCTTGTGGAGTCAGTTACGTTCACTCTCACTCAATGGAACTCTCTTACATTCTGCTGTCTTTCATACTGTGTCGCCCTATCATACCTCATTGCCTATTACACATTTTGATACATTCCATCTACCTTTGTACCTCTCCTATGGGTTCTAAGAATCTTGTTATATTAGTCCTTACTAGTGTGGGGACAACTATAGATGACTATGCACAACATATACCAACAGCGTCTAAGTCTCTACTCCTGCATTAGTTTTGAAAATGCCTCTTCCTAAAATTTACTGTTTCACTCCTTGTCCCACAACCCCACTCCATTTGAATGTTTATACTATTAGATTGTTTATACCAAGAAAGGAGCCACCAGGGATTGTAGTAACCACCGAGCCATTGCATTAATCTCCCATGCAAGCAAAGTGATGCTCAAAATTCTACAACAAAAACTTTCACCGGATATAGAGTGAGAAATGCCAGATGTTCAAGCTGGATTCAGAAGAGGAAAGAGGCATGAGGCAAGATTCATACTGCAAACATATGTTGGATAACGGAGTGCACCACAGAATTTTGGAAGAAAATTCACCTGTGCTTGATAGACTATAGAAAAGCCTTTGATTCTGTAGATCATGAAAAACTAGGAATTATTGTTAAATAAATGGATGTATCACAATATTTGATTATCCTAATGCATCACCTATATTCAGAACAAGAGGCCGCCACTAGGAAAGAATATGGAGGAACACTCTACTTGTTTAACATTTTATCACTCTATTTGTTTGCATACAATACATGCTGAATGTATTGTATGCAAAGCTGTATTAGACTTGGATGAAGGAGGTGTGAAAATTAGAGGAAGCAACACCAACAATTTAGGACATTCAGATGATACCATACTATATGCACTATACAGCACATGAGCAGAGAGAGAGGACCACAGAGACTATCTGAAGGTTGTAGTGAGGAAGAAGTTGATGTTTCTTGTTGCTGCCTTGGGCCTCTGCTTCCCCAGTAGGACTCGGCTCTTTGAAGGACTGAGGCCCTAACTCAGCAGATACTGCTCACAATCTATCACAGTTGCCTTGCCTGACTGGGATATAAAAGTAGGACTCTTCTGGGGGCCGGTCTCTTGGCAGAGGGGTTGCTGCTGAAGGAACTTTGGAGGTACATGAAGGTGAGGGCTGGCCCTTCTGCCTGACAGAGGCAAGAGTTGTTACCCACTTTTACCATCTGCCTCTCTGTATATTATACTGGTTGTTTTAACAGCAGTTGTGTTGTCTGCCCAACAAAGGAAGGATGTGTTTTCCAGATATGGTGAACAGATTTAGCGAGCAGCCACTGAAGTCATAGAGAACAGAGGGAGATACAGAGGAAGGAGACAATGGCAATGTCTTGGAAGAGGGGACTGCCAGCTTCAGTGGAGAGTCCTGCCCCTTCAGACACAAAAGATACCCACCTTTGCCAAGTACAGACAACAAAGAGAGAGCCCGCACCAATCTCAGAGGATTTATAGCTGACAATAATTACTTAAGCAGCGACTGCGTTAAACTGTTGACCTATATAAGGGCTGCTTTTCTCCTCTAGGAGTTGTCAGAGCATATCTGACCTTCCTGACTGCTGGATATATTGCTGAACTCCATGCCTGGTTTGGGATTACACTGACTGATGTTGGACTTGCTTGGCTTGGAATTATGTTGGACCTTATTTATGGTCTTGTGCTTACTGAATAAAAGTACGTAACAAGATGTGAGCGATTTGGTTTGTTTATTTGAGATCACCTGTGCTGCCCGGACTGAGAAAGATCATGTGCCAACTGTGCCCATTCCCCTAGACACTGGATCTGGCTGATCCGGCCACAAAAGTACATGCCTTAGTTCCATTCCATTTGGGCTACCATAGTATGCTTTATGTGGACTGCCTTTGAAGAGTGTTCATAAACATCAGTTAGTTCAAAGAGCTGCAACCAGAGTGCTAAGTGGGACAGGTTACAGGGAACATAATACTCTACAGTTAAAACAGCTCCAGTGGCTCCCAGATGTTTCTGGGCAAAATACAAAGTGCCAGTTATGACTTATAAAGCCTTACATAGCTCAGGTCCGGGCTACCTGACAGATTGTATCTCCCTGTACTTGCCTGTGGCCCCTGAGATCATTAGGAAAGGCCCTTCTGTCAGTCTCACCACCATTGCAAACACCATTGGTGGGGATGCGAAAGAGACCTCATATGATTGGCGGTGTGAGGTGAGAAGATCTCATATGACTGGCGGGCTGTGAAGACTCTATGGAATCCTGGGGTTGGCAGTTCAGGGAGGGATCCTTAGAATTCTCAGACAGCGAGAGCAGGCTGGTTGCTATGAAAATGAGGCCTAGCATCAAGGAGGAGGACAATGTATTCCCTCAGGAACCCAACCTCTGTATGTTAACAACTCTGAATACAGATTGGATTGGGGAATATGAGGAACAATTACAGGTACTGAAATAGGCCGGATGCTATGGAGATGAGACCTCGCAGCAAGAAGGAGGACAGTGTATTCCCTCAGGACCCCAACCTCTGTATGTTAATAACTCTGAATACAGATTGGATTGGAAATTATGGGGAAAAGTTACAGATACTGGAGAAGACAGTTTGCTGAGTTCTTAAGAGGAAAATAAAATCCCAGGCAATACTGGGTAAATATGCTAGTTCTATTATAAGATGTACTTTTTGTATGTTTTTAATTGTATTGCTCTTTTAAACTGCAAACTGCCTTGAATCACAATTCTGGGAGGAAGGCTGGATAAAAAAATTTAATAACAACAACAACAACATAAAATAGCAGACTTGGAACAGCTATTGAAGGAGTCAAGGAAGAAAGTGCAAGGCAGGTTTACAGATGAACACTAAAAAAAACAAAAATAAGGACCATGTATCTTTCTGTACTCAGCATAGTGGCATAGGGAAAAGCAAAACAAAGTGAAGGAGGAGGAGTGCAATGCTTCCCCTTGGCATTCCCATTGTTGAATGATATGTTTTAGGCCTTGATTTACCAAATCATTTTTACAGCTGTTGTCTACAATAAGGCTGGATATCTCCAGATTTTGTTTGACTACAACTGCCATTGGCCTGAACTAAGATTGTCAACAATGAGGAAGAAGAGAGATGTAGTCCAGCTCCTAGAGGGCCATATATTCCCAATCCCGGATCTAAAGCAGTCATAGGCAACTTTGTACATTCCAGGAGCCAATTCTGTGCCCTGGATCTTCTAAGGGTTGCACAAACTCTTGAAAACACAATGATAAAAGACACCTGAAGAGGTCAGGGGTTCATCTGTAGTCTGGAAAACAGGTGTTTTGATGTTAAAATGTGCAAAGAAGGCTATGAGCTATCAAAGAAGCTAATTATCACTCCCGGTGACTAGAAGCAAGTTTTGCATAGAAAAAGGCTGTTGAGGAGCACAAAAACAGCCTTAATGGGGCAGATATGGTCCCCAGGACTACAGCTTGCCACCCTTGGTCCAAAGAGAGTAGAGATGAACATGCTATGATTCATGTGGATTGTCTTTCACCAGGACTGCTTATTTTCCCTTATATCTATTTCCATTCATGTTGTCACTGTCTCAATCCAACTAGGTGGAAAAATCTCTTTTATTGAATGGCTCATGACTTTCTATGAATCCTGTTTCCTGAGGCACCTCTTTCCTGAGCAATCAAGCAGACACAACATACTGAAAATCCTTCTTCTCATACAGCTATGCCATCCACTGCTTTTTAGCTGTTTTCTTCCTTTCTAATAGTACTCAGTTGATGTTTTTCTTGATCACTCTGAGCATTAACATTTCAGACTTAGGTGATCAGCTTCACCTTAGTCATAAGGCAACAATACCCAGAAAATATTTGCTAAGCTTTTACTTTTGCTATGGACATGTAAGGTCAGCTTCACTTTCCCTGCCATGCCATCCTAATGTTCTGAGGTTTGCTTTCATACAACACTTTATAACTCATCATGCATTATTGTACCAGGTTATTTGCTGTTTGCTGCCATGTAATGCATGTAGTGTTTTGCTGGTTGATGCCAGGGGGACTCTATTTTTCAAGAGGGTCTTTAATATTCTAGCTAGTATCTTCTTTGCCTAGTTATATGTGGCTTCTCTCTAAGTTGCTTCTCTCTAAGACTACGTGGCATGTTCTCAGATCTAGGCAGCACCCACAGCTGAAACGGTCTACTATTTTCAATAGTCATGGGGAAAAAGAGCTGTAAAACAATCTTTTTGTGATTTATGAATGCTCCCTGGATTAAGTTTGCCAACTCCTGCAACAATGAAATTATTTACATATATAACTTTCACACTTTCTAATACATGTTTTGATTTAGTGTACCCACAGTGAATTAACAATTCTATACAATTAACAAGTTCCAAACTTGTCTTACAATAAATTATTGCAGTGCTGAATCAAGCACAAGCAGTTTTTAAGCAGAGGTTGGATGGCCATCTGTCAAGAATGCTTTGATGTGGGTTCCTGCATGGCAGGGGTTGGACTTGATGGCCATTGTGGTCTCTTCCAACTCTATGATTCTATGATTCTATAATTTGTCAGCTGCAAACCACACACTGTAAAACAGCTGGGGGAGAAGATTATGTTAAAATGGCAAATCATGCTTCCCAGATGCTTCTGGGTTGCAATTTGCAAATGAAAGTTGGATGCTGTTGAGTGGGTGGGTGAGTGGGGGTGTTTGGCAGATATGGTAGACCTACGAGGCCATGCTGAGACCTCTGGCAGAGGTGCACTCAGCCTACTGGCCACATTTCGTGTACCTTTATTTCACGTGACATCTGACTGAAATCTGAATCTAACAACTATATATTTATTCATTCACTTGCTTGTTTAATAAATACCCTGTCTTTCTCCCAAGACCCAACTAGCAGAGACTTTTTCTCCTACATGAGATCAGGTCTTCTAAGCCTGTATATGGGCATTTACTGTTTGGGCTGATCACCGATCTCATCTCAGTTTGTACATGTGAGTGATTTAAAATTGCAGAACATTTAAAATAGGACAGATGAAAAACAATTTTAATGTTTAATACACTTTTAGACTTTAATATGCTTTTAGACTTCAAATTATTCGTACATTTTAAAATTGTTTTAAACTCTTCAAACTCATTTTACTGTACGTCAGCCTGAGACCCTTGTAAATAGGGCAGGATATAAATATTTCATTAAAATAGATAAAAATAAATATACAAACCTCAACACGTACAGTATCAGTTTTACCTCCCTCCCAAAACTGCACAACTATCCAAACTACAGAAAACATAGAAATACATTTTTTACAAAAAATGTGACTGCTGAATTCATGAAAATTTTACATTAAATGACTTGAAAATCCTACTTAGGATTATGAAGCAGAACACAATTCCTTTGTGGTGCAATATATATATCAAACAAACAAGTGTGTATTGTCTAAAGGAGATGGAAGATCTCCCTTTGCCATGCTGTTTTCACAAAGGAGTAACAAGGTGTTTGCCCTTCCTACCTGGATTGGTGTACAGTTCACTCTCCACAGTCTTTCCAATGCACTGTAGTTTCACAGCTTGAAGAGATTCATCTGCATTTGTGATGGTTGGCAAGCTTCCTAGAGTATCACGTACCAAATTTGCCACCTCTCTCACATCAAAAAGTTTCAGCAGCTCTGAGTATACAGCTGGGAAGGAGTTCAGAAATACCACCTAAGGCAGCAAGAATACGGAGACATATTATGTTTTAAAGATCAGAGGGGCAAAGATATGGAATAGGAAACAAACTGGGGAGGGCAGTATTTAACTGAATCTATTGCTAAATGTTCTTAATTTATCGACTTTACCAGACCAATCCAACTTTGGAGATCCCTCTTTTCTCTTCTTTTTCTTTTCTTTTCTTTTCTTTTTTAACGAAAAGTGATTTCAAATTGCATTATTGCTAATTAGCTACAGTTTTGAAAGGAAATAGAAAGATAAAATGACCACAGTTCAGAGGAATGAGAAGGACCATAGAATTTTTTAAAAAAGCTAATTGGAGGAAGTAGAATAGGGTGGAAGACTGATAATATTCTTGGAAGACACTAAGGAACAAAATGAACTCATAGCTCTGTAAGCCTAGCCAAAAGCTTGATGGTGCTTGATTACTGCCAGATGTCTAATCCATCTTCTGCCATCAGCAAGTTGACAGAATAAGATGACAGCATATTATGTCATTATAGTTGAAAGCAAACCAGCAGCATTAGCTTATCATACTAGAAGCAAGACTATCTATGTCTGTTTTAACAAACAGACAATCTAAACATAGTAGCGTCAACATGATAAATCAGCAACTTAAAATATTTACTTGGGCCTGAGATAAAGCACTAGTCCCTTTGGTTTCTTGGGAGAGGAAGAATCGCACAGACATCAGCAGCTCCTGAATACAACAGCAGAATTCCTCCTCATTTTGTCCACCAGTAGCAAGAGAAAACAGCTTCCGAGACTGGACTATATACTTAAATATATATTCTTGTGCCTACAAATGTCAAAACATACATACAGAAAATTAGATTATTCCTTTAAAAACAAAAAAAATTAAAAATTATTTTTTCAGAATGCAAAGTACTACACGCAAAAATAAGAGAGACAACGAAATAGTGTGTACCAGAAAGAAACCACTTCACTTCCAGTCTTCTAAGAATGAAAACTTCAGTGGGAAAAGTATTGTAAGCTAGGGGGAAATGAAGCCCATCTACTGCCAAAAGGGATCTTCTTGTCAGATACCTGTTTCATTATGGCCCCATACTGCTGATTTGATGTATTTTGTCTAATAATTATGCTACGTGGTTGTTCATACTAAGGGCCTTACTAGGAATGAATAAAGATCCAACAGCCATTCCAGTCTACCTGTGTTTAGAGAAGAAGGATCTTGTCCTTTTCCTCAGGCAATAAAAGTCTTGAGGCAGCCCTCAGTATGCCCAAGTGGAATATGTTCTGAATTTTAGATACATCAGTTTATATCCAACTTGTGTATATGCAGAAAGCATTTCCATGTGCATGTTCACTGAGGAGAGACAATCTCCCTGCAGGCGCAGTCCCTAACTTCTTCTAAAACTGACTCTATAAAATGCCCCAACCTCCAACACATTTTGGGGTGGTCTGTGGGCTGTCAGAAGGGAATTGGAAAAATGTTTTTACATGAGAAGATGCAACCTTACACTACTTTTTGATCCAAGTCATGCTATCATCATCTACCACAGTTAATATTTGTACAGAAATATTTCTATAGAAACCACCTTTCCTCAACCTGGTGTTTTTCACATGTCTTGGACTATATCAGTGTTCATGCAGGGATCACCAAAGCTGTACTAAAACACATCTGAACAGTACTATGTTACAGATGGCTGAGTAAGGTGATAGTACAGTAGATAGGTATGGTGGTTGTTGTTGTTGTTGTTGTTGTGTGCCTTCATGTCATTTCTGACTTATAGAGACCTAATGTGAACCTATACTGCGTCTTCTGGAATTTTGTGTGGGTGATACACCCAAGATCTCCTGTGCATTTTCATGGCTGAGCAGGAAATTGAACCCTGGCCTCCAGGGTCATAGTCCAACACTCAAACCACCACACTGGGCCCAGTGAAGAAAGATAGGATGTGTTAGTTACCATTATATAAGTCCCACTGACTTCCACGGGTCTGTTGTTGCGAATAACAACAGATTTCGCACATTGTATCTGCCTTTCATGTGTTGCAATGAAGAGGTCTCTCAAACTCACTCAGATTCTCATTTTTTTGACTCTGTGCAGCCTTGTTTCTTCATCAAATTATGCTTTTTCCCAATCTGCACAAGACCTTGTGCATATTTTTGAAACATATGCTTTTTAATGCACTTTTATACTTACACATTTTAACGTGTGCTCATTTTTGTGAGCAATTTTTTCACATGTAAGCATTGCTTCCGTTAAGTTTGGTATAAAACTTCTTTGTACATAATTTTCCAAACATGCATACCTTTTACGTGCACTGTTTCAAACACACAAATGTTGCTATTCTTTTTTATGAACTGCATTGTTAACTAGAAAAGATCTAGTTCTCATAGTCTACATTTAAATTTGAGAAGTATGAATTTGGTAAATTTGCACTGGAACCCAAATGTCTTATCCCTAGTTACCTTTAATACTTCCTGGTTGTGTGTCTGTCTTTCCACTTCTGTTATTCGATCTACATGCCATTTCAACACCTTTATGAGGTCTCTAAAATATAAAACAAAACCTATTTCCAAACTGAATTCCTGAAACACACGAAGCCCACATCTCATTACAATTATTTAATTTATAGTGCTGTTTTAGATGTTTATTTTATTGGATTTACAAATCACCTCTCTTCCCAACAGCTGCTTGAAGCACTTTACAATAAAACCATGAAAATAATAAAATACTAAACTAAACCAAAATTGATAAAGTATAGACATTGTAATAACACTGGAATCCCCTAAAATCAAAGAACAGCACAATCAATAAACACTCAACAGAAAAGTATAGTTCTTTTACGAACCATCCAAAAACTAGCCAAAATGGAATCAACCCGCCCTCATTTAGCAAGGTTTTCCACTAACAGCACTAAAACACAGAACTGATAGTCTTGAATCTTCACCAACCTGTTGTATGAGTGTCATGGAATAGGGTATCAGAAAATGTATACAGGATTTATTCAGTGAGTACAGCCTCATTTGAAAAGTAAGTCTATTGAGTTCAATGGAACATCCTCTCAGGTAAATGGCTACAGGCTTGTAGCCTTTACAAAATGATGCAAAAACAAAAATGCCACTGAAAAGCACAGGAAAAACAAAAAGAACGATCCTGCGTCCCCCACCCATGCTATACTTAAATGGAAAAACTCTGAAAGTAGAGGACTGAACATAGATTCAGCACTAATCTCCATAGTGGATCCACAATGAACAACCAAATAATAAATGCTTGGATTCTTTATGGCATGAGCACAGAGCTGGCTATTTTTCTTTAAAGAATTAGTGTCAGAACGAGTTAATTTAAGCAACTGTACATGAAGATAAAGGATCCTTATTCCAAAGTTTAAGACATGTAGGATAACTGGACTGAAGAATAATTTGGCACTCATGGTTTTTGACAGCCTATTTATATTTTTTCAATATCTCTAAGCCTCAAAAGTTATGCTCTTTTAAAACTATGTTTGTTCTAATTGTTGCAAGCCATCTTGGCTCTCAAACTGGGGAAAGGTGGTATATAAATAAATACCATCATCTCATCTTCGTCACCATGATCATCACATCATAATCTTAAAGGTGATATATGAACCACAATCACTTTGCTTAGAGGCAGACGGTTGTTTCACATGAAATGGAATTATGACAACTGGGCTAACTCAAAGTTGAGCTATTTTTCTAAAGGTAAAGCAATTAATTTAATTAATTAATTTGTTTGGTCCACCTTCAGTCATTGAAAGAAAATCATCAATAATTGCCCAAACTGAACTTGATTAAGTAGATATATCTATAGGTATAGATACACTTTTACCTGTATGCAAGTGCTCCTGCAAAGTGACTTTCAATGTAGGTGTCCATAACTGGCTTAAAATGATGGAATTTGCTGTCCTGCAGCAAATTAATTATGTGGACCTAGGAATAACAAAAATTATTAGCTTCATTTCCTTAATGTGACAGCTCCCAAAATTAAAACAAGACCAAAAAGATTAATGAAGTATGCCTTACCAAACAATCAAATACTTGGGAGCCATACTTCTGAGAATTTTCATCTAAAATTCCAAATAAAGTGTCCAGTGTATCTTGAAGAAACTAGACGAAATGAAAATTGAAGAAATAAATATCTGCAAATTTTGTTGTTGTTGTTGTTTTGCTGTCACAGGCAAAATAAAGCAGAAAGTGAAAATCATACCTTGACGATTTCTGACCCATCAATTTCTTTCAATTTGGAGAGGCAGCCTGCAATTTTTTCTGGATGGGCTCTCCATTTGAGAAGGTCAAGCATGTCCCCTACACAGCAAACATTCAAGATGGCACAAATGGCATTGGGTTCAAAAATGTGTTAAGATTAACATCATAAAGAATGGAGGGGGAGAGAGAAACAGAGAGAGACAATGGATACAATCCAGCAAAAGTGCCAGTAAATAATGAAATTGCAATACAGTTTTTATTTACTGACTGACTGTATTTACATATCACTTCCCAGCCTGCAAGAGCTCCTGAGGTGATACGCAACAAATAAAAGTATTTAAAACAGTACAGAGATTTGTAAAAAATTGAAAATACATTAAAATACCCCTTTAAACACTTTTAAAAACAATCCTTAAAATGTAACTTTAAATCAATCAAGGAGTTTCAAACTTCAAAGGCCCTGTGGAACAACAACAAATGGAATCAGCCTAATTTCCTTTGCCAATGAGTTCCACAATTGGAGTGTTGCTATAGAGAAATGCCTGTTGCGTGTGCATATCAACCAAACTTCATGAAGTGTTCAAATATTCAACCAGACCTCCAGTAAGGATCTCAAATTTCAGGCAGGCTCATACAGGAGAAGGCAGTCTTTCAGATATCTTGGCCCCAAGCCATTTGGGGTGTTATAGCAAGAGCCAGTGCAGTGTAGTGGTTTGAATGTTGGACAACAACTACGGAGACCATGATTCAACTCCCCGCTCAGCCATGGAAATTCACTGGTTGACCTTGGGCATGTCACACTCTCTCAGCCTCCAAGGAAAGCAAAGGCAAATCCTCTCTGAACAAATCTTAATGAGAAAACCCTGTGATAGGTTCACCTTGGGCCACCGTAAGTCAGAAACGACTTGAGGCCATTGCAATAACAAAAGTGAAAAGCAGCACCTTGAATTAAGCTTCGAAACGAATTGGAAGTCAGTGGAATTCTTTTAAGACTGGTATTATGTGGTCTCTAAATGCACACCTGATACTAGTCTGCCTACTGTATTTTGTACTGAGTGGTTCTCAGCCTTTAGTCTTCCAGATGCTTTGGACCTCAGTTCCCAAAAGCCTCAGCTAGCATGGCTGATGCTCAGGAAGTTGGAACCTACACATCCAGAGGGCTAGCGTCTGAGAACCTTAACTATACACACCAACTGGGAGTAACTCTCATTGAACCTTATGAAGTTTACTTCTGAGCAAGGCACGTATAGGATTGCCACACTTTTTCACTCTGTTCATTTAACTGGAGCACAGACATGTTTAATATATAACACCCAACACTGAAATAACAACTAGTGCAATTAATCATTCATAACAGAGCTTAAAATGTTAATTAAAACCGCTACTATCTTAGTTTTTATTTTCAAAGTATTAGAATGCATTAATATTAATCTTTAACTTTTAAAAACCCTTTTAAACACAGAAAGCAGCCAGCCTCCCTCACCATTGTCAACATGTAACAATAAAATCCAGAATGCTACATTGTCAACATGTAACAGTAACACCCAGAAAGTGGCATCATTACTCCCTTAACCCAAAAAGTAACATGTTGCTTTTAATACCTTACTTCTAAGGTCAGAGATCATTCAGAAAACTCTCTGAATATTTTATCTATCACTAAACTAAACTAGCATATTTGCCGGCATATTAGACGCACCAACATATAAGACGCACCCTTCTTTTCAAGGGATATTTTTCAGGAATTTTTTTTTAGTTCCCTGGTGAGGCAATATGTAGACGAGAGAAGGGGAATGAAATGAGTGCAGCATCTGGCTTCCCTCCCTTCCTGTTTTGCTGAGGCAGAGAAAACTCCCAGCAGAGTCAAAATGCACAGGAAAGGATGGGAAGATAAGGAGTGCAACACCAGGTTTTCTCTACCGCCTCCCTTCCTGTTTTGCCTCGGCAGGGAGAACTCCTTTTGTCCCCCCTCCCTTCCCTATGTATTTAGTGTTATCGTATTTGCTGGTGTAAAAGACATATTCCATTTTCAGAGGGTATTTTTTTAGGGAAAAAAGTACGTCTTATATACCAGCAAATACAGTAAGTCATATAAGAAAAAATTAAGAAAGAAACAATAAATGGCTAATTCTAAGATTAAATTCTTATTTCATGGTTGTGCTGGCTTAACAAATGTGCTTCACTGCACTAAATCCATGCCAATTTGAGTTCTATGCACTAGAAGTCTCATAAACCTCTTTCCACACTAGCTGATGAATCAATGGCTTCCATCTTGCCAAGGTTAATAACACATTACAGTACATCCTAATGTTAACAAGCCAAGTACTGCATTCTTATTGTTCACACTATTTTTATAATACATCATGTTACCGTTTTGAGTGAGTTTAGTTGAACACAGGAAAGATGTAATCCAGAATGATTCCTTAGTGGTTTTTACTGCTTGGTGGTTGTTTGCAAGGAGGTGTCCCTTTGAAAAGGGGAATTTGAGGTAGCGACTAGAATCCTGAAGACTTACATTTTCTTCACACTGGGAGAACAATTAAATTAAATATGCATTTTAACTCACTTCATAAAAATGAAATAACACGAAGAATAAAACTGTCACATAAAACTGATTTTCATTGGAAAACAGTAAAATCTGCTAATTACCTCTCTCTGTTGGGTTATTTCAGTACACTGTTCACAGTCTTTACTATTCTCTCAGACTTACTGCCTCTAATTGACCTCCTTAAAATCTCATGGCTCTTAGTACATTTACACACTGGAAACCCTCTGTTCTGTGTGCAATCCCCACCCGGTTCCCATTGTCCAACTCCACAATGACTTCACAATGTCTCATAGCTGATGTTCTGCAATTGCTTCCTCAAAATCCCTTTTCTCCAAATCCTTGACTACTGCATCTAAACAGTGATGCCATTAGGCAATTTAATGGATTTATCTGGTAATTACTTATTTGAAATGTGCTGAACTAGCCTGTTACACTGCTCCTTCTGTTGAGTGGGGCTCTAGACCAAAGTATTGAACTCAATAACTACTTGTCCTTTTAATTCCTGCTTTCACTTCCTTCCCCTTCTTTAGTTGTCTCCCTTATCTTGAAATCTAATTTCTAAATCTCTTCAGCCAAGGACTTGCTCTCTCATTTTTTATTGATCATCACATGCTTGGTGCTAGGTGCTAGGTGCTAAATAAATCAAATAGTGGTCAAAGGTTTTTAATTTATTTAAAAAACGACGAAGCTCTAGAAACAACAATAAATGTACTTCTTTTGTCACATGGTGTTGTTACATGACTGGGAAATGTAAACCTTTTGAAAGCATTTGATGTTGGCTTTCAAAAGATTCTATACAGGGAGATTTCCAATGTGAGTACCAAGTGCTGCAGGCTATATTTCAGAGGAAGGAACTGGCAAAACCATCTTTGGGTATTCTTTGTCTAAGAAAACCCTATGAAATTCATTGGGTCCTCATAAGTTGACAGGTGATTTGAAGGTACAAACACACACACACATACAATTAAAAGGAAGATACAAAGATAGTGGTAAATCAAAATGAACTATAGAATTTCACAATGAAGGTCATATTTCTGTAAATTAAACAGCATAAAGTCAATAGGACAACATAATTTAAGTCAGTGTACTACTACCTGCCAGTCTACTTGTAAAAATCATATATATTCATATTAGTGGGCTTCTTCTTAACTCATTCTAAAACAAGAATATTCATATAGGTTTTCCAGTGTCTAATGTCTTACTTTAGGCTTGTGGATGCATATGGACTGAGCTTTAAAACACTTTTTTGGCTTACGCTGAATCACAATTTAGGTCTGTGAAAAATTCACAATTTTTTACATTGTGAAGATGATGCTTTAGCCGACCACATATGCTGCTACCAGATGTCCCTAAATGTTTTTATTTCATTTCAACAATATGCTCAAAAACACAACATAACTGGGGAAGTGAAATACATAACATAACCTTCAACTTTTTCAAAAAAACAAAAACAAAAACCTCACACATCTTAAATACTTAGATCAATTCCAGCCTTAAACATCCTGCCACCCATTATAATGAGGGGAGAACACAATCACCTTCCTCATGATTCATATAACTAATAAAAGGAGACCATATATCACAGAAATGTGTTTTTTATAGTACCTTTTTAAATCTCACAGTGTTTTAAATTGAATAGGAGTGGGGAGAAAGAGAAAGGTGAGGTAGGGATATGGTTACCCTGCCAGCTGATTGTCTACATACAGTCTGTTAGCAAAAGATGGGAGTGAACCCTAAGGGAAATTACTCACGGCAGAAGATATAGCATTGAAATACATAACAAGATTTGTAGAACCAACAGCATAAGCTTGAAAGGACATAATGAAAGGCTATTTTACACAATGACAAGTCTAGTATTCTTCTGGCAGTTGATTCAACCTGCGTGAATCTCAGGGCAGCCTTAGGTATCTGAAGCATCCCTCTGAATAAATTGCATTTCTCTCTGACTTCTGACTGAAATTACCTTGTGAACAATGAGCTCGTGAGTGCCATCTGGCAGTGTTCTTCCATTTTCCTGCATCAGAGGGACGAAAGAAAAACCAAACAACTTCTTCTCCCCCTTTTCTTTTGCTGAAACACACACATATATTAAAAATCCACCACATTCCAGGCTGGAAATGATATAATGCATAGATTCAGACTCAAATAGACTTTGACACTCATTCACAATTAATAACCAGGATATCACAGCCACATGAAGGCTGTAAAAACGACTTCAGCAATTCCTAACTTCAGCCATAACTTCCAAAAAATACTTAGATGACACAATAAAGGTGGTGACAGTTATAATTAAGAACAGGATCTAATAGGGCTGTTGAATAATTGGAGGAAGGGCAAATCTGCTTTCCCCATAGCCTTCTCTCAAATTCAGGAACACTATCAAAGCCAGTTTTCATGTTATGAGGAGACTGGTGGTGGTGGGGAGAACAGAGGAAGAACAATCAACTTTGTTAGCAGACCTTCCACTAGCATAGTGTTGCGTATAGCACTCACAGGTAACAATGGACAGGACTATCTGACTATATTCTCCCTGATTTCAGTTGAATTAGAAGTCCATGAGAGGCAACCAGAAACACAGTACAGGAGTGAGAAGTGCAGAGATTCACAGTGTAATGACCAAATAAAAATTAAAAGTAAAAAGTAAAAATTTAAAAAAATAGTTCTATATAGCCATAATGAGAATCATTCACAAAGAGGCTGTTGGAAGTTGCTTGCTCATGGCAGAAGTTCTCTCTGTCGTGGGTATATTTTACCAGCACACAAGTTCACATTCCTATAGTAAATATAATCCTACATTCATCTTTATTAAGGAATCATACCAGCCATTTAGGAAAAGCATACACCTTGATGCTGAACTGATATACAATGGGGGAGGGAGGGAAGAATATGCCTCAAAATTATGTACTTTCAAGATCACTTAGAGTATACTAGTGCCATAAGAACCAGACTTTTTACTGATATCACTATCTGTGACATTATTATGAAAAGATCTGATTAGCACCAAATCCATCCATTCTAACCAAATTAGAAACTACTTCACATTTAAATCTTGAAATCATGAAATGATCAAAGCTTACTAATGCAGTGGTTTTTGTGTACACCTTTGCCAGTAATGCATGGTATAGATTAAAAAGAGGATCAAGCCACACTGGCAACCTATTTTTGCCCATACAACAACATCTGAGAGAAGGCAAAGATTTCTAACAGCTCATTACCAGTGAATGATAACTGTCATCCATCATCACTACTTTGCCCAGCATTGAAGCAAAGTAAGAAGATGTTCTTGCCTGTATCTTCTCTTCTCCCTTTTTCTGTGATTTGTTCTTATCACAGTGAGTAAACGTGACAATTCTATTAAGGCTTAGCAGTTCATGTAGTTCCAGATATTTGGGATTTCAATTCTCAGAAGTCCCAAGCCAAAACTGTCATTGTTAATGGACTGTAGTAGATATGGTTCAGAATATCTGGAAGGCCAATCTTTCTCCACTCATACTTTTAACTGTTGCTCTCTATTTGTTTGACAGGTGTGTCATTCACATCCTGCCCTTAAGTTAAAAAAACACGTAAAAAAATACCATCAGAAGAAAATGTGGCATAAAGATTGAAGAAAAACTTCACAGCTGCAAATACTTGTGTCTGAGTATTAAAAGGCTTTGTGCAGTCTTCGATTTTGAAAGACCAGTCTTCCCTTCCACAGAATATTGTTAAGGCAAAACTATTCATGCCAACTGATAGCTAGGGTTTGCATTGTGATGTTTAAATGAGCTCTTCCCCTCCCCATACCTCACAGACTGCAAATACTAGGAGCTCTATTACAGTCCAGCAGGTATGAAAAGCATTTGAGAAGCTCTCTAACACAGTGTAACGCAACTCGAAAGCACTACCACTTATGAATAGGTCTTACTGGAACAGTGTCGGAATTCAAAGCGAAGGTGTGCTCCCCTGAATTTATCCACAGGAATGGGAAGTTTCAGCAGCTCCGCCCACCTGGGACTGTTGTTGTGGTACAGCACAAAGGAGTGGAATTCACTGGCTGGTGGTTCTCCAGAGCCAAAGGAAATAAAATCCTAATAAAGAAAACAAACAGGTTAAAGATATTGCTTCAGTGATAAAACAGATGGCAAATCTCCTGGGAAAAGGAGGCAAAAACAACAGTATATGGAAAATGGCAAATCCTCCTTCTTCACATAAAGGACTGTCTAAATCAAGCACAGGTTGCATGTCTGCACACATTCCACATCTGCAACTCTAGAATCCTATGCTGACTGATGAATAACTGAGGCAAACTGCATTCAATCTAAAACAGAATGAGGCACAATCTGCTTCTGTAAACCAAAGGAAGGCAATTTTATCTTCCTGTGCCCCCATGGACCTCAGAATAGGGGGGTAAAGGAGCCCCCCCCCAAGATTAGACAAGGGAGGTGTGATGAAGTTCTAGGGGTGCGGCTACCTGAAGTGTCAAGTGATCCTAGAAGCAGGTTGCTAGGCAACTAAAATAGCTCCTCAGGAGACAAATCCAGCTCAGTAGTGATTGGGAGGGACTGCTGCCTGAGAAAAAAAGTCATATAAACCCAAGTACCTGTTATTGATATTTAGTCATTCAGGAAAATTCCTACTGAGAAGCTATGGTGTAGAGGCCTTAAGCCAGTCAGAGGCTGTGTCTGTGTGGGGAGGGTTAATTGTCAGTGGAAGCCTGGTAAGAGACAGCAGTGTAATTGAGCCCTAGCAGAATCTGGTCAGAAAGCGTGACCTAGATTAAGAATTGACCTTTTGTTTGACCTGTGTTTTATATGAGAGTTTAAAGATACAGGTGAACTGTCTAAAAAGAGCTCTGAAGAACTGTGTTAACTTTGACCTGAATATGAACTTTAATACTTTATTTTTATGGTGATCCAAGTAAATTTTACAGTTTATTTTTATAACTACAGTAGCCTCTCCACATTCATGGGTTTGACCTTAATGAATTCGATTATTTGTGAGGCACACGTTTGCCTCTCCACCACCTATTTTCCTCCTCCCACCTTTTACATTCGTCACCCCAGGTTTGCAAGGCTTGTGCTTAAAATTGACTTGTTTTTCCTTTTGGGTGAGCCCCCTCTGTGATTCCCCTCCTATTCCCCTCCCACTGGTGAAGGTGCAACCTCCCTGCCATGTGGTTGCACGTTCTGCTGTGTACTGGCTGCTGACTGGTCAGGTGCTGCTTTCTCAAGATGGCTGTCAGAAGTAATCAGAACTCCCCTCTTCTCTGTCTGAGGAGAAAGTATCAGTAAGCCCTTTACTGTGTCTTTCTTCTCCCCCACTGCACAACACTGGGGCCAGAGGCGAAGGAATAGGAGCGGGGAAGCTCCAGAGAAAAATAGGAGGGGAATGATGAGGGAGAGTTATTCGTGTTTTTTTTCACTTTTGGGAGGGTGTCCCTAACCATCACAAATGTGGAGGGGCTACTGTACTGACTCGGCTGAATTGTATGTAGTTCATAAGGAAACACAGAAAACATGCTAGTATAAAAATATTAAGGGCTTCTAAATAGACACTGAAAAACCTCACCCTTTTATACAAAGGTAGTGTTATAAGGGGGAAGGCAGAGCTATGTGGTAAAGACAGGGTGCCTATGAGATTGGAGAACTGCCATACCAGCCTGGAAGAAGCAAGGGCCAGTCACAAGAGGTTTAGCGTGCACACACACACACACACATACACACCATGATTAGGCAAACTGGACCGTTAAAGTTTCTGGGTAGTTAAGGTCCCTCAGGATGTATCAACCAGAGGTGTATCAAATGATCAAGCACTAAGAAATGTTAAGACCGCTATTGTTGTTGAGCCTCCCAGGAATAATAAATGTTGTCTACAATCTATCCTATGTGTCGTTACTTGGGATTATGCTACACTAAGTACTTGAAGGGCACCTATAAGAGTCTTCATATTTAAGGATGTTTCAATGACAATAGATGGCAGAAGTAATTTGCTCTGCTCTGGCAAGAAGGCAAAATTAGTCACAACTTGGCCGCCAAGGCTGAGCCCTGCCCTTGAACATGGTTCCAGGCCCCTACCAGCCCCCTTTCTGCCTACAGTCCCCATAAATAGGGGTACCGTTTGAAACAGCATGGGAGATATCCTAAAAAAAAGCTGCAACGGGAACAGGTTATCAGCAAAAATCAACTTGCTGAAACCTCCACTGAAATGAAACCCTTTCTGTTTGCATTACATTTCCATCTCCTATGGCAGTCAAAGTAGAATCATAGTGTTACAATTTTGCATTGGGAAGAGGCCCCAGTTGCATGGTTAAAACTACTGCTATTTTTACCTCATTAATATCTAGATTATGTACTGCGCTCTATGCATAGAACCTCCCAGTTATTCCCAGCTATAGAAGATAACCATTTGGAATACAGCATAGGGAAAGTGAAGAAGAAAGTGTGGAGAGACGTTACCTTTAAAATTTGACCACCACAGTCCACAATGTACATTGTTACTTCCACATTCCGGGCCACACTTTTTCCTCCTTTTTCAAACTCCCCTCTTTCTATTGTGATATATAAATCATTCCTCATTTCACCTATAGAAGATGGGAAAAAAAGCTGAAGGTTCACTGAAGCAGAAACAACATAGGTTCAATCCTTTTTTAAAAAAAAGTTAATTGAAGCAACAACAAAAATTGGGTAATAAGCCCACTAAGAGGGTGCTCTCAATATACATTCTTCAATATCCATTTGGATTTCACTATTTCTAAAGCATGGAATTAAGTAGAGAGGGCTGAAAACAAGTGAAGAAAGTTCACAATACAAGTTGCTATCTGTATCATGAGACAATATGACATCTATAAACCATGAGCTCTGTCAGATAACGTGTGAGAGACAATTACACTGATGTCTATCACATGTCCACTGTTGACTCTCAACAAAATCATGGTGTTATTATTCCAGTAGTAGGACTTTATTGCAACAAGAAAGGAAGCTAAGAAGATTAGGGAGCACAAGGAAGAAAGAATGCTGTGGCCTCTCCCTGACAACGTGCCTTTGGACTGTGAGGTGGAGTAGACAGAACAGAGTGATGCCATCACTTTGTGTCTCTTACATGTGTTTTGTAGCATCTTTCTTACATGGCTGCCATGGAGACATAGCCATTTCACACCATCACCAGTGGTGGGCATCGGCAAGCTTTCTAGTGATGCTGTAGATGCAACTATTACTTACCAGTGATGTTGGGAGTACATCTGTGACTCCAACTTGTATTTATAGTTATGGTACTGTTGAAATTCCTGCCATGAGTGTATTTGATTATTTGATTGTATTACATCAGCATTAGTCTTGACATAGCTACAGAATCCAGAGGCTTGTAATTTGGTGAGCTGCTAGAGTTCTCTGACAGAGAATTTTAAATTCTTCTCCTTAGGATTCCATAAGATGCAATCTTGGCAGTGAAAGTGGGATCATAGTGCTATAACTGTGTAGTGTGAAAAAGCCCCTGGCATAGTGTGACAATAGAATAGAATAATTGACTGAAATATGTTTAATCAGGTAGCGTTACTAGCTTGATAGATGAAGGGAATGTTGTGGATGTAGCATATCTCGATTTCAGTAAGGCCTTTGACAAAGTTCCCCATGACATTCTTGCAAAGAAGCTAGTAAAATGTGGGCTGGACAGGGCTACTGTCAGGTGGATCTGTAACTAGTTGACCAACCGAACTCAAAGGGTGATCACGAATGGCTGCTCTTCATCCTGGAGAGAAGTGACTAGCGGGGTGCCACAGGCTTCTGTCCTGGGTCCAGTGCTGTTCAATATCTTCATCAACGACTTGGATGAAGGAATAGAGGGCATGCTCATCAAATTTGCTGATGACACCAAATTGGGAGGGGTTGCTAATACGCCAGAGGACAGCATCAAAATTCAAAATGACCTGGATAGATTGGAGAGCTGGGCCAAGGCTAACAAAATGAAATTCAACAGAGAGAACTGTAAGGTCCTACACTTAGGTAGAAAAAATGAAATACAGAAATATAGGATGGGGAACACGTGGCTGGATAGCAGTACGTGTGAAAGGGATCTACGAGTCTTAATAGACCACAAGCTGAACATGGGTCAGCAGTGTGATGCGGCAGCCAAGAAAGCCAATGCAATTCTCAGTTGGATCAATAGGAGTATGGTGAATAGATCGAGGAAGGTACTGGTACCACTCTACTCTGCTTTGGTTAGACCGCATCTTGAATACTGTGTCCAGTTCTGGGCACCCCAATTCAAGAAAGACATGGTCAAGCTGGAGCAGGTCCAGAGGACGGCGACCAAAATGGTGAGGGGCCTGGAAGCCATGCCCTATGAGGATAGACTTAGAGAACTGGGTACGTTTAGTCTGCAGAAGAGAAGGTTATGAGGGGACATGATAGCTATGTTTAAATATTTGAAGGGATGCCATGTAGAGGAGGGAGTGGGGTTGTTTTCTGCTGCTCCAGAGACCAGGACAAGGAGCAATGGATTCAAACTGCAGGAAAGGAGATTTTACCTGAACCTCAGGAAGAACTTCCTGACGGTCAGGGCTGTCCGGCAGTGGAATATGCTGTCTCGGAGTGTGGTGGAGTCTCCTTCTTTGGAGGTTTTTAAGCAGAGGCTGGATGGCTATCTGTCGGGAGTGCTTTGAGGGTGTTCCTGCATGGCAGGGGGTTGGACTGGATGGCCCCTGTGGTCTCTTCCAATTCTACATTTCTATGATTCTATGTAAGAGTGAAAATTAGTACATACGCATCTAATCGAAGTGTCCACATTTCAGAATCATAACTCCATATGATTTACATGCTTGAAATCTGACATACCTACTAAGGGGACCAAGGAGTGTGTATCTGGGCTTATTTTGTTTTGTAAAATGCATTAGTAATAACAGTTTTTAAAACTGCAGTACCAACATCAGCCATTAGATGGCAGATCTTCTTAACCAATATATAACTGCAATCAATACAGTAAGAAGTCACAGAAGAAGAGTTCATGAGTCAAAAGTTATATGGTTCCCTCTGCTGAAAAGCAGGCACAATTCAATTGCTAGTCTCCTCTACATGGAGCTACAGCCATGCACTACAGCCGGAGGCACGTTCAGAAGTTCCAGAGCGCATGGCTTCATACACACACGTGCGCGCGCGTACACACACACACAAACACACACACACAAATGTATGATGGGCACTATGTCCAACTTTGGAAGCTCTATAACTTGCCTGAATACTTCAGGGTGCTGAATTAAGGGCTATTCCAACCTTTTTCACTCAGTGCAAAGCTGGATAATTTTGCTTAGTATGTCATAAAAGGCATTATAAACATTTTTTTGAAAGTCAACTGTTTAGCAAATTGCTTTTTGTACTTTAAGAAGTATTTTGAAAACAAATGCAAGAGAGGACCAATCTGTACATTGGAGACTGCTAATTTTAATATATTAAAGAGAAGGAGCCAGAACCATTTTAATTAATGCTACAGATAACATTAAAATAACTGTGAACGTTTTACATTTAAAGATATAAACCAAGCAAGATTAATTCACTCTAGCAATTAATTCATAATTCATTCTTCCTGTTAATCTGTCACAGCCCTAGTAGATTGTAACACAGAGGATTCATTCATCTGTAGATGCAAAAGGGTAACACGTTTCAAACCGAGTCCAAATAATTAAAGTAAAATGATTTGCTAACTGCTAATGTAGACAGATAAAGGAGGAAGTTCTGTTGGGACACAGAATGACAGCAGCATAAAAGACTTAGGAAACGAAACCACTGAAAACAAAGCAACAGATTAGGACATAGGACAACAAACACTTTGGGAGCCCTTGTCTGCCTGCATCCACGCCAGCTTGCATGGAGTGGCTTACAAACAAGTAGCTAGATACGCCTACATGAACATCCAATCAAGGAGCAAGGAGTGGTGATGCCTGTCTCCTGGCTACAACAAGAATCAGGGTCACATCCCCAAATATGGAGCTAAAGAGTAGCTTGAAAACAAGCATTCCATTTTTGTTGTAATCAGAAGGCCCCTGGTACATGTTGTAGTCACAAAAGGTTATCTTAATCGATAATTAACCTCTTCGTTTTTGACACAAAGCACTTAAAAGATTTAAAACTATAGCCTAAATGCAATGTGGCACTCTTAGTACAATGCCAGCACAATGGAACTTTCTTCCCGTTTCCCAACCCCACGCCCCTGCCTGAAAACTTACAGGGGACATGGGATGCTCCTAGAAATCTGGATCTGGTTGCTGGAGTGCAGAAGAGGTTACAGCACCTTCTTCCTGCTTTGGCAAGATTCTGCTGTTCCATCAGCAGAAATCCAGAATTGGATCCTGTCCTGTATGATAATTTTAAGCCATCTTGAAATTCTCCAGTCCTGGTAAGATTAACTAGTAAAGATTCTGCATGACTCAAAGTATTGCTTCAAGTGTAATGCAACAAGAGTAGGGATGGCATTCCTGTAGCCAATTATATTTCCCAGCACATGTCATGACATAGACACAGATGCGATCAAGGCACACACCGTCTGTATACTTCTTTTCTAGTTGAGAGTCTCCCTTATTTGTAAATTAGACACACTTCAAAGGGAGAGATGGGAATGTAGATAATTGGCTGCCTCTTGTCAGCTACCCAATTATTCCTTTTTTAAAAACCTAGAATGGCGTGAATGAGTGTCTTACTAGAAAAGAAATCAGCAAACCTTGCAAAATGAATGCTGCAGATACAATATAAAACTAGCTAAACAGTGTGCTAATTATAAGGACACTTTCCTAACAACATTTTTTTTAGAGTGGTGTTTTAAAAAATTACTTTCCAGGGAAATCACAACAATAATTCACAATAAAGCACAGAAATACACAATCATGCACAGAATTACACAAAAGTAGTATCTACCCATTTATCTTGGCATCAATGAGTCCTTGGAATTTCATTACTTTTTAAACGGAAGATGAAAGCACAACTTATTCTTCAACTCAGTTCCATGTTTCTTCTGAAACTCTAATCACAGAGCCACAGAGTTATGGGCCATCAAGTCCAAATCCTGCTCAATGCAGGACCCCCAGCTAAAGCATCCCCAGCAGGTAGCTGTCCAGCCTCTTTTTGAAGATGTCCATAGAAGAAGACACCACCCCTCTCCAGGCAATTGGTTCCATTGCTGAACTGCTCTTACTGTCAAGAAGTTCCTTCTAATATTCAATCAAAATCTACTGTCCTGTAACTTCAAACCATTAGACCTGGTCCTACTCTCTGGAGTAGCACACAACACGCCTGCTTCTTCCTCTCTGTGACAGTCCCTGAGATATTTAAACAACAAAAATTTTTATTTGTTACCCATCTCTCCCAAGGCTCAAGGTGGGCTACAGCACAGATAACAACTAAAAACAAATTCTAGATAAAATATACTTAAACATAGACTATTAAAAATAAAAATACACTATAATTAAAATATATCATAATTAAACGTACAATTAAAAATAGACTGGGTAGGCCTGCTGGAACAGATAAGTCTTTAGTACTTTTTAAAAAATTTGGACAGCATATTTTGCTGTCGAATCTCTTCTGACAGGTCATTCCACACTGTAGGGGCAGCCAACAAGAAGGTCCTCTGGGTGACCATTGCCAGTCTAGTCCTGGCCAGCTTAAGTAAATGGCCCCCAGAGACCTGAGTGTATTTCAAGACTGCAATCATGTCACACCTGAGTTGTTCATCATCATCATCATCATCCTTTAGCATCATCACTGTACACAGCGCTTTACAAGCAAAAGAACAATGAAACAGCAATCTGCCCTCAGGCTTACAATCTAATTAAGACATAACACAAAAGAATGCAGGGATGGCAGTGCGGGAGAGAGGATTAAGTCCAGCAAATAAGGCAGGGATTTGCACTCTTCAATGGTCACCATTGCCAGACTCAATCTCCATTGGCCTATCTGGGGTGGGGGCTTCTTTACAGACGTGAAGGGAATCAGGAGGCAAGGGGAAAAGGTGGATGAAAAATTGGCTCTGGCTGTTAATTTGGTGAATTACCAGCCTACCACTGCTGCCACACTCACTTGGTCCTGAATCCTCTATCCTCTTCCCTATGCTCCTCACTACTTCACCACTGCCAGGAGAACTTCTTCTTTCCCCACTCCAAACTCATGCTTCAACTCAAGGCTGGGGATCTCTGGGCCAGTCTTCTCAGTATGGCATGTATTCCCCACATCTGCTACTGTCACTTTGGTAGTCTCTTTTCCCCTTCTAGCTGGCAACAATCAAGAAGAATGTAGTGAAAACCTCATGATTTGAAGTAGAAAAAACTGGCCAGAAAGTTCTACTGATTGCAAGAAATGGGAGGGCAGGAAAAGGTTTCAGAGGCTCTCAGCTGATCTCACAGCAAAAGAGATATGGCTGCCATGCAGTGACAGAGGTTGTATCCAATCATCTCTTATTTTGTTTCTAATAACTTAGTCCCTTCACCAGTGTTCATAATATACACTGCAGTTTGAAAAGTCTAAGAGGTAAACATGGGAGGCTTTTCTGGAACCAAGAAGCAATTCAGGTCAGAAGCATTGCCTCGCAACAACTGACTGCTAACCAAACATCTCAACATTGAGAATGAAAGTTAAGGCAATGTTTAGTCAGCGAAAGAGAGAAATTGCACAGGTTTATAGTCAACTGACTGGTTGCCTGCACTGTAAGAATTGGCCCCAGGTGACCAGGCTAGGTAAATCTAGAAGCCAATTATTTTACTTCAAAGTCAAGAACATAGCATGGGTCTGTGTGGATAATGGGGTTATGGTAAGCTAATAAGCCCTACGACCCTGGAGACCAGGGTTTAATTTCCTACTTGGACATGGAAACCCACTTAGGTGACCCTGGGTGTGTCGCACAATCTCAGCCCCCATAAACCCCATGATAGGGTCACCTTAGGGTCACCATAAGTCGGAAGCAACTTGAAGGCACACAACAACAACTAGCTACAAACTTGATGATCATGAAGAAATAAAGAGATTGTTAGATCTTGTGCAGGTACTCTACTATGATGTTGGTAGGACATGGTAGTGAATGATATGAAAGTCAAATGTCCTTATTTTATAGGACATCTTACGTCTGGTCTCAAAAAGCCATCAGTTAAATAATGCCTAGGCCCAATATCTTATTTTCACACAGTATTAGTAATTCAAAAATTAATTATTCCTAGTCAAGCAAAATACTTTTATTACGCTTGGCCCAGCTGCATCCACCACTAAGGAAGATGGATGCAGACAGCTACTTTCTGCACCTGACTACTGTTTCCTGATATCTCATTGTCACACATGTATGCACGCACACATACAAAAAATGTTCTTCTGCTAGGTCAAGCTTGGCTATGCCTTTTTTCTGTTGTTTATATTGAATACTGTTTCACTTCAGGGACCCATTCATGCTATACGATTATAATGCTATTATTCCATTTTAACTGTCATGGCAACATTCTATGGAATTCTGGGGTTTGTAGTCTGGTGAGGCCCAAGAGCTTTCTGTCTGAGAATTCTAAAAGTCCCTGCCTAAACTGCAAATCCCAGAATGTTGCCAGGGCAGTTAAAGTAGAATAAAGCACTATAACTATGTAGCATGAATGGTCTCCAGAACAAGTTACCAGATGATTTTTCCCCATCATTTTTATATTAACCAATACATAGCTGCCTTCAATAGAATAATATGCAACTTCACTGAGTGTGATACTTTTATACCTTGATAGTAGTTTCCAAATGAGCTTGTCTTTGAAAGCCCACTCAAGTCTAGTGGTACAGGGGGCTCTTTCAGGCTCAAGTTATTGAAAGTTTTGCTGGTTGAATTCAGTACTATATCCTTCCCCAAGGGGGCACGGAGGGGCTTATATTCTTAATACAGGCAACATTTGCTCTGCTTATAAGTAAACATATCATGAACTGACCGTACTTTATCTAGAAGTATTAAACAAAATTATCCTTCTGATTTCTCTTAACTGAAAACACATTTGTTCCCAGATCTGAAAGTAAGCAAGCCAATCTAATTTTGGAAGCTAAGTATGGTCTTTCCTTGGTTACTATTTGGATGAGAGACTGCCAGGTGCTGTAGGCTACATTTCAGAGGAAGGCAATGACAAATTATCTATGAGCATTTATTTTCTAAGAATACCCTATAAAATTCATGAGATCACCATAAGCGAACTGGCAACCCAGAGGTGACATACAGATCCAGTTAGTAGTTCCAACTAGAGCAGACCCATTGAATCAATGGTGATTTGGTAAGTCAAGATTTAAGAAGTTTCACTGATTAAGTTGGTCTACTTTAGCTAGGGGTAGCAACTGGATTGAGACCATAAGTAATAAACCTAATTCCCTTGGATTAAATGAGCACATATGCTCTGATAACAGTGATAGTGGTTCTCAGCAATGTATCTTACCCTGCATTAATGTTTTAACCTTTTTTGGTCAAACTTCTAAGAAAGAATTGCTATAATAATTCTTTGGAGAAGTAATTCACCCCAATGTTGTTATAGGATCCATTATATACCAGGTGCTGTCACAGCCAATATTCAGTGTTAAGGCAGATTCAATCTCAGCAGCAAAGCTGAAGCTATGAAAACCTCTTTAAGATATAATTCTGTTAGTTAGACTTGAGGTGCAAAGATTGAATGAAACCTCTTCTTAATTCTCCACTGAACTCCAGGGATGTCGTACTTGCTATTCCCTATCAGTTCTGTGGACCATCGCTGATCATAGTGAAGTGAATGTGGTCCACGATTCTTCTCAGACTGGAATTGACTTTGGACTGAAAAGGGTTCCCCACCCCTGCTGCACAGCAAAGGCAGCAGAAACACCTGATATCTATCCTCAAATTATTTAGCCTAACTTTCCACCCTGTCAGAGAAGCAAGATAGACAGAAGTCAAGAGCAGTTATACTCTCAGCAATTTATTCTCCCTGTCATTCCAGACTCACTCCTTTATTGCCACATTTCTCATTGCATCAAATAAATCAAGGTCACAAGAGGAAAGAAAGAGTGCAGAGGGGCAGGTAGAATAAAGACAATTATGTGTTTATTGAATCTACTGAGTGAAGTGTGGCCAGACACTTGTTCACATACTATTTTCATTTAGGACAGTTTTAACTTTTTGGTACATTCAAGGAGCATTTAAAAAGGGAGGGAGGGAGGGGGAGGGGGAGGGGGAGACAGAGAGTTTTATGGACGTTTATACTTCAGCTCTGATTTACTTAAATATAATATATTGAACTTATTTCCAGTTGCTAAGAGAATCAGAAAATCTTTTGTGACAAAGGCTTCTGGTAAGAAGAAAATAAAAGGTCTCTAATTCAATTTATATGCTTTGAAATCATCATCAACAACAACCAAAACTACTGCCTGCAAAGATCGAAGAATATGACTGTTGAGAGAATAGTACTGGAGCAAAGAAATGTCATTCTCGGTGCTTTGGTATAGCTTGATTGCTCATAAAATGGCCTTGAAGGCTGGTAGGTGCTGGTAGGTGGGATTTGTGAGAAATCTACTAGGACAAGGAAAGAGGCTGAGACCAGTGTTCTGCCTGTTGTATGTGAGTGTTGCAGGAGACAGTATCTGGCAGTTTTCAAGGGAGCAGCAAAGACAAAGAAAAATGAGTTTTGCCAGCTAGTTAAACAAGATGCCATCCATGCAATCAGCAATTCTGTTGATGGATTTTTAGCAACAAACAGCAAGAACAAGGTCCCTGATATCAAGGCCCTGGAAAGAGGAAAAGAAGCTTTAACTCTTTGCCTCTGTCTGGAAAACCATTCTTACACTCCCACCCCTAGCTTGCGTTGGAGAAAGTTCTCATTTGTTTAAATGAGAGCAAATGATCAACTGGAATAGTCTCAGAAGTTATGGTCAGAAGTTTAAAATGAATATGCTGGACTATTAAATATTTTACTGCTTTTTATTATTAGTGTGGGTTTTTTTAACACTGGAGAGCCAACATGGTATAATGGTTTGAACATTGGACTACAACTCTGGAGAACAGGGTTCAGATCCCCAGACATGAAAACCCACTGGGTGGCATTAGGCAAGTCACAGTCTTTCAGCCTCAGAAGAAGGCAAAGGCAAACTCTCTCTGAACAAATGCTGCCAAGAAAACCCTGTGAGAACATCACTATAAGGTAGAAACTACTTAAAGGCACAAAGTAACAAGATTTTTTTCACATTGTTCAAATTATATAATTAAGTTAATACATACAAGTTGTGTCTCTATTGCATCCGTTTTAGTTATTTTGGAAGCAATAGCAATAACAGTTACATTTCTATACCGCTTATCAGTGCAAAACACTCCCTAAGTGGTTTACAGTGTTTTTGCTAATTGCCCCCAACAAGCTGGGTACTCATTTTACCAACCTACAGAAGGATGGAAGGCTGAGTCAACCTGGAGCCCTGCAGGATCGAACTCACAACATTGTGGCTGCAGTACCGGCATTTAACCACTGTACCACCAGGGCTCTTGGAAGCTGCCTTGCAGATAGATGGGATATAGATCAAATAAAAATACACACATTCATCCTTACATATATACATACATACATACAGATGCAAAGGCCCACACCGGGATCATAGTAGAGAGGAAGACATTTTTTGGGGAAAAAAAAACTTTGCCAGATTAGGATTCTTATGTCTGTTATCTACTTTTTAAACACCATTCACACTGTTGCTGACTGCATGAATGGTTTCTCATCTAGTTTTGCCCTTAAAGATCCCCAGTGGAGACAATTAACCATAGTATCTTTCTGGATGGCTCTGCATTATGGTGCATTGATTCCTTCCAGAAAAGATGAGTGTGATCCCCTATATTTGTGTATACTATACTATACTATACTATACTACACTATACTGTACTTGTATATACTATGCTACACACAAAACTACTTGAAGTATAATCCAGGGGTATATTTGAGAATGTGAGTCCATTGGCATGATGATAACTACTTCCCCTTCTCCTCTATTCCAGAGCTGTCATTGCTTCTACAACCAACTATCTAAAGTCAGTTCTGGGCTAGATAAATAAACCTGAAGGTCAATCCACATATGACAGAGCTGAAGACAGCAAGACAGTGATTGGACCAGTTAACTGGGAAACTACTGGTAATTGACTCTGCTCCTCAAGGAGCATGTTTGCAGTTTGGGAAGCTTTTGGATGAAGAATTGCTGGTGGGTTCTCAAGTAGTAGATGTCGTCAAGATTATATTATTTTGGCTTTGTTGAATACAATAGCTGCATCTCTTGCTTGAAGACAAGCCTGACTGCTTCATTCATTTGCTGATATGTTGGACTACTATACATGTTACTACCTTGAAACAATCCAGAAATTTCAACTGGAACAAAACTCTGGCCTGTTTCTTGTGAAGTATGGATAAACAAGACAAACAAGAACATATTAAATCTGTTCTAGCATGCCTGTGATACTACTGCAGGGCCCAATCAGTTTTACTCTGAACAGTTCTACTTGGCCAAGGTAGCTCCTAAAAATGTAGGAAGTCCGCTAGGTATTAGTGGGGTTGACTGCTTATCACACACACATCTGCACTGAAAAAAAATAGAGGTTCCACGGGCACAAGTTTTGGCCTTGCCTCCACTACCAACATGACCTGTAGCCATGCTCTTCACTGACTACTCAGTTTGCTGCCATACCCTATAGGCACTGTGTATTCAAAACATGTATGGATTAATGTACTGATAAATAGAGAGAGAGATTCTTGATTCTAAAAGAAATTCTAAGTGAGATAGGAATCATACAGAATTCTACATGGGTACATAACTATGCACACAGAGTCATTCCCAATGTATTTCAAAAGCACAGAGGACAGGAACCACTGGTTGCATTAGCGACAGGACTAGGGTTAGATTTCACAGCCCACCTCACACATTCTTTCAAGGCATGGAAAAGGTTATGTCAACGTTCAACCCCTCTTTTAGGCTCAATCATAGGGAAAGGAATAATATTCAAGAATATTTGAAAAATTATAGGAAAACATTATGTGTGTCTGTGTCTGTGTGTCGACAATGATGTGAAGAAACCTGGACTGACAAGAATTTTTGTAGTTCAGGAGTTATTCTGCACAAAAGTCACACATGGTTGTTTTGTGTGTAAAACAAGCTTTTTCTTGCACAGAAAAATTCTGCACAGAAAAAAAAATTAAAATGTAGAAAATAGTATTTCTCCATAGAAACATTACTTTCTGCATAGAAAATGCTGTTTTCTAAGCAGCAAAGGCCGTTTTCTGTGGAAAAACGAACCAAAAACATGAATTTTGCACAGAAGGCGTCCTTATTTGTAAATGAGTTTCAAAAACTACATAGTATTCAAAGACTTTCTCAGTAGAAAAATGATAAAAATACTTGTTATTTCCTTCAAGAAAAAAATAAATTAGGAATTATTTCCCTAATCTGAGACTGTAGCTTAGCTTCAGACCCTTCCTTTTTGGAGTTGTAATTGACTTTGTAATTGACTTCTATCAGAACCAAAGAACTATTCATTCTGGAATGATGCACCACTCTATTGTCCAACAAGAAATAAATTTATGTTCCTCTTTGTAGAATAGCAAGGTACATTTTAAAATATCCTGAGGATTAGCAACTAAAATTAAAACGTGTTTCACAGCTGATTACATCAAATTGTTTTGTTTAATCACATTTCAACACACATGCAAATATGTTTTGGTTACATTGTTTTGTTCAAAGGTGGTATACAAAATATTAGCAATGAATGATAATAAAAATTAAATATGATAGAGAACATTTCATTTCTCCTCAATTGCCTAAAAACAAATTCACAGTCCTAGCTCAAGCATGTTCACTTGGAAATAAGTTGAGCACACTATAAAAATGCAAAGTAAGTATAGTGAATATTAGGTAATGTACTTTATATTACTTACTGACACATAATTAAGTCCCAAAAGCATCATTCATATGTTCCAAGATTTGATCTGATCTCAAAGTCAGATTTATTTTAAAACAACTGCAACCCAGAAATTGAAATGTAATAAAATACTACCCTTTTAACTTTTGGGTAGACTGACCCGATTAGTTAGATTGATTCAAACAACTTAGGACCTGATTTCTAAAGACGCCTATTTTCCCTGATGGAAATGCTTCCCTGTAGATGGTGCTCACATTCAGCATCTGAATTATGCTGCGTTGCTTAATTACACAGGCTCCTCAGCATCAAAGCAAAGTATGTGTTACTGTTGTTAGAGAAGAGTGTCCCTTTCCCACCCCTCTGATTGATTTTGTGCTCCAGTACAAAGGTTAAGAGTTTGTTCTGGGATGAGTGAGCTCCTAGCAAGTAGATATAAATTCCTCTCCATGGACAGCTGGAAAGTGACTTGGAACTAGCAATGGAGATATCAAAGCTTTGTGCAGATGGGGTTCCGTTTCACGTAAAGCAATGTGCTATTTATGGAACATAGGGACAAAAAGGACAGCCTTCTATTTTGTTTTATTTTCTGTATTGTCTGGCTGTGATTAGCAACATGAAATTCATGAGTATTATGGTAAGAAAGGAACCATTCAATAAAAATCTCATTTACAGCATTGCAGAGAGGACAAAAGCTGTGTGGTATCCAAACAAAAGCATAAAACCAATTACTGAGTTGATGAAATGCCATGCTGAAATCTATATTTAAGAAAAATCTATTACAACCAAAGCTGCACAGCCCTGAGCAGCCAAAGTCCACCAGTGGTTGGTGAGCTACACACTGTTTGACTGAAATGTACATTTTCATAGTGGATAACCACATTATTTTGTCTCACAATGGGAAGTCAAAAGAAGAAAAATTATTTATAGCAGTCAAAGGAAAATGTGACAATGTCCAGCAGAGAGCTGCTATATCATGTGCTGCGAGCAAAGAATGGGACCACGCTAATGGGGATGCCTGGCATTCAGTAAAAGCTGTTACCAGTTAGCGTTGGTTATATCAGTTTCCAGTCTGCTTGACAGTATTATCTCAGATTACAAGAAAGAACAAAACAAAGCTAGGAGGAGCTGGGGATATGAACAAAATTAAGATTAGAGCATTTGAATCAGAGTCATGGGCATGTCTGCTTGATTCAGTGACATTTACTCCCAAGCAACTGGGTATAGGATTACATCTGCACTATGTTGTTTCATGAAAAATTTCTCATTTTTTTTACTTTTAGTATTCAATGAGGGGAGCTTCACTTTTAATGGGATGAGCATGGAGCTGTAGACATTAACTGGAGGCTTTAACAATCTAATGATTCTAGCAAGAAGTAAATAGCTTCAGCCCTTAAAAACTTCAGCCAGAAATCAAATCATCCCCAATAATTGATTCTAAGGGTGCAATGTTAATTTTGCACGTGATCTGGGTGGATTAACCTGGCACTATAAAGATCTTTGATTAGAGGCTGATACTTGCAAAGGACATAAGACTGAACAACCAAGAATAGGAAAGGTCTGAGCAGTGTAAGAAATTATTCCTTTTTGCTCCAGCACCTCAAGCAAAAATATTTTGATTACAGCCTATAAAATACGTACTAGGTGTAAGAAAAAATCCCCACAAGATTACCTATTAACAATTATATATGTAATAGTTCCCAAAACATAAGAGTATGGACTTCCAGTCACATGCCAATATTTGCTATGACTGGATTGGTTGATATATAACTAACCCAGCGACTCCAAAAGGTAGAATTCCCAAATTCTCACCACACACTTCTACCAATACAGACAAGATGCTGCATAATCTCTTAAATCAAAGTCCTTTGATATTTTGCTGTCCTAATCTTTCTGCTAACTGTCATGTGAACTTTTCTTTCTCCTGCTTTCTTCATTCTAAATCCAATCATCTCCTCTTGGGAGACTACTGCTACCCACCTAGATCTAGCTTGTTCCTGTCCAGTGCTTGCTTAGTTTGATGTGCCATGGGATCCTCTTCCCCGCGCCCCCCACTCCACATATTAGAAAGATTAAAACTAAAAATCATTGAAAGAATGTCAGGGGAGGGGTAACAGAACAGATTCTGTGGTGTCATCATTCACAGTCTGGAAGTTCAGTGACTGACAGCTAGGGTTGCTAGGTCCTGTCCCAGGCCCTGAGATTTTGGGCTCAAAGCTGAGACACAGAGATTTGTAACATTGGAGGAGGGTGGCTGGTGATGTTAAAAGAGTGGTCTCTAGTGATAACATTAGGCATCAACCACAATAGTTCAGAGTATGCCATTCAGATCAAAAACACGATACATAAAAATGAGGAAAATAACACATATGCACACACTTTTGATGGCAGTTTTCTTGCTTTGAGATTCTTCAGCTTGACCTATGGACTGGAGATGAGGAGTCAGGCCCTGAAACACAGGGTAAAGATCTGAGACCTGGGAATCCTACAGACTACTGCTATGTGTCCCAGGTGGAGCTGCTCTTAAAAACAATTCACAAGATTCAACTAGTGGGGAATACTAGTAGGCCTATCTCTTTGCCAAAGCAAGGGAGCTAGAAACATGTATAATCTATGTGTAGAACAGCTGCACTGGCTATCTATTCATTCCTCGTCCAACTGACAGCACATTATCAGTTTCTCACACCTTAACTGTCCAACTTATGATAGAAATATATCTATGTATCTAATTGTTTGCTGTTATTTTTCAGCAAATTGACTTTGACATATGGCAACCCTATACTGAGAGACCTTCAACAGATCTGGTTATCAATTGCCCTGCTCTGGTCTTGCAAACTCAGGGCTGTGGCTTCCCTGATTGAATCAATCTATCTATCTGTAGCGCAGTATTCCTCTTTTCCTACTGCTTTGAATTTTACTGAACATGATAGCCTTTTCCAATGAATCACAACATCTCTCAGGTCCAATATATGAAGGCTCAGTTTAGTTATCTTGGCTTCTAGTAAAGAGTTTAGGCCAAATTTGCTCTAGAACCCATACATTAGTCTTTTTAGCAGTCCATGATCTCTGCAGAACCCTCCTCTAGTACCACACTTCAAAAGGGCTGGTCCTTTCTTCACTGTCCCACTTTCACAATCATACATAAAAACTGATAATATTATGCCATGATTGATTCTGACCTTGATACTTAATTATATTTCATTACACTTGAATATTTGAGTTCCTATCAGGTTACTTCATAGCTACCTTTCCAAGTTTTAGTATTATAAATCTCTATCCATTTATCTCTCTCTCTCGCATCTTTCTTTAACCTACCTGGCATGATAATATTGGAAAAGCCCAGCTTCCTTATTATTGACACTCCATGGGTAAACATGGATGTGTAGTCTCTCCTGATCTGTTCAATGTCTCCATGTAGCAGTTGAAGAGAGACAGCCAGGCCTGTAGTGGAAAAGGGGGAAACAGAGATGAGAACCATATATATAATGTATACAAGAATAATATATATCACTGACTATATTTATTCATAAGCACCTGACTCTTTCCTCAAGAGAGCTACCACTCTACTCTGCTTTGGTTAGACCTCATCCTGAATACTGTGTCCAGTTCTGGGCACCCCAATTCAAGAAGGACATGGTCAAGCTGGAGCAGGTCCAGAGGAGTGTGACCAAAATGGTGAGGGGCCTGGAAGCCATGCCCCATGAGAACAGACTTAGACAGCTGGGTATGTTTAGTCTGCAGATGAGAAGGTTAAGAGAGGACATGATAGCTATGTTTAAATATTTGAAGGGATGCCATGTAGAGGAGGGAGAGGGCTTGTTTTCTGCCACTCCAGAGACCAGGACAAGGAGCAATGGATTCAAGCTGCAGGAAAGGAGATTCCACCTGAACCTCAGGAAGAACTTCCTGACGGTCAGGGCTGTCCGGCAGTGGAATATGCTGCCTCGGAGTGTAGTGGAGTCCTCTTGTTTGGAGGTTTTTAAGCAGAGGCTGGATGGCCATCCATCGGGAGTGCTTTGAGGGTGTTCCTGCATCGCAGGGGTTGGACTGGATGGCCCTTGTGGTCTCTTCCAACTCTACATTTCTATGATTCTATGATTCTATGAGAGTAAGAAAAATCACACATATATTCACAGTGTCAAAAAATGTTCCTTCTACACAGCCTCTACATAGTCTGGAGATGACCAATGTCTTTGTTCTTGGAACTATGCTGAAAGAGGTGAGGAACCCCGCCCCCCAAAAGAAGTCCAGCAAGAATGGGACATCCTTAGTGACTAAGAAAAGATAGGGAAGAAAGGGGAAATTGGGCGGAAGGCAGAATGGAACAGATTATCCTGAAGGAGGGCAGGTCACACAGGGTGGGATGCTAACAACATTTTGTTCCACAGCATTTTGTTCCAAAGGGACCCTTTAATTCTCTCTTTTAATTCTCTAAAATAGACAGATGAGAAGTATGTCAGGAGGGTGCTCATGCACAGCTGAAAGGTAATCCCAGACTAGGACCAGAAACTTAAAAGGGCTAGGTACAGCATCTCTAGCTCCCATTCCTCTGTGTCAGCACAGTCTTTACTATAAAAAAAGGTAAGTGAGATCTTGTGCCAAAACTTTTCAAAGGACTTACGCAAAAATAAATATCAATGGCTGACACTCTTGCAGGCTACAGCAACTCCATGTACCTGCCACAAATCCTAGCTTGCAAAAAATAAAACAGGACTGGATACATATAAACAGGAAATTCTTAATTTGCTCTTCTTAAAACCCTAAATATTTTTAGCTAAGTCTATCAATCAAGACAAAAAAAATTGTGGATATTTCTAATTCAGAAAATACCAGACTCAATCCATTGTATCAGTGGAAGGCAAGGTGAAGCCCTCAAGAAGATCCATAAAAACTGGGGCAAAATATGGCCCTGAAATAAGCAGTAAAGCCCCATGAAGCACTATCAGTCATCTCGCTACATAAGAGAGCCTTTTGCAGGGGAGTTGCATAACCTTTTTCAGGCTCAGACAGGGATTTTTTTTCCTCAAACAGTAAGCTTATGGTCACTTCCTGTCTGAGGTGAAAAAAGCCTGAAAACAGGTATGGATACAAAAAGGTCCCAAAATACAGTGAAATAGCCAATAATACATCCTAAATACTGTAGGGGTGCTACTGGCTATTTGGGAAACAAAATATAGTTAAAGCCCAAATTTGGGGAATAAGAGTGGAGGAACTAAAATTCGTGAGACTCTCCAGAGCTCTACAGATATGCAGTACCCCCCAAACCCTAGCAATTGCTCACACTTGTATTACATCCTGTAACATCAGAGGCATGATTGCATGCCCTTGAACTCATTCGCTAAGTGTATGTAAATCAGCCTTCTTCAGCCTATTGCTCCAGATGTTTGGGATAGCAACTCCTATGAGTGGCAGGCAGGACTGCTAACAGTCAGTCATTACGAGAGCTGTAGTCCAAAACCTATGGAGAGCATCATATTGGGAAATCAGATGTGAACAGAAGCAAGTGCAACGATTTTAGACATCAGCACTACTGCACATCCCTGAAAGAAGTTGATGGCACTGACCCTCGCTTATTACTGCCTAACAAATAAATCTAGATGAGTGATTTCATGGGCTAAAATAAGAAATACTGTCTCAGAGACAAAGATATATTTGCTACAGAGTCCAATTATTTCCAAGTAGAAGACATCTGCTAAAATAATATGATATTCTGCACTGCCTGGTGTCATTTAAATCCTGTTATTCTTCCTAAACACTTTAAAGTTCGAGACCTTAAACCTAATCAGCACTTAAAGATTTCTTCAACCTCTTCTTTTTTTTTCTGTTGGATTCCATTGGGGAATCCTATTTTGTCCAGGAAGCAGGAGACTATCAATCACAAAAACAGCTTTTAACCCAGAACTTGAAGTAACTGCCAAGCATTTTGAATTAAACTCACATTCCCTTGTTTAAATACCACATGGCGACAGCAGTATTACAGGTTCTGCCCCACTTCTGTATCACATGGGCACTTTGATACAAACAAATAAATGCTATTATCTAGTCATTAAACACATAAATAGTGTGAGTTAAAAGAACTGTACATATCTGTGTTAGAAAGACAGTAACGTTTTGTGCTTGCGGTAGCTAAACCTGGCTAAACTGGTAAAACTGATATGGCTAAACATATCTGTTGACACAGAATGTTCCTGAACACACAACTTCCACAAGGAATAAAAATGAACATAGTATTCTGAAGCCAAGGCTGAAAAAAATTGCTAGTTTGCCTCAAATTAAAATCTTATACAGGGAAAGGAGCAGATTTGTGTGACAGACTGGAGGTGGGAGACAAAGATGCCAAAGAAAAGGACTGTTAAGGGTCACATGTGAGGAAGGATGAGAAGTAGAAAACGGATAGAGGAAAGAGGACACTGAAAGAAAAATATGTGAAGGATATAAGCTGAGGAGACAATAAATGGAAGACTTCTACACACTAATGTAAACTAACCAAAAAATTAATATGCTACAGACTTCCAATATTTATAGAACTGAGAGGCCACTAGTTATATTTTTGAGAAGGAAGATTTCAATTAAGAAACAATTTAGAAAAGTCTTACAACAAGAAAAAGAAAAGTTTAAATTCAGACATATCTGCAAATAAATGAAATTATTTAGATCAAACTGAAGATGGTAAGATGAGGGAAGCAAAAAAGTCTGTCACTAGAATGGGTTGCGAGTATATTATTATGATTTTTCATTAATTGCAGTCAGGTCATTCTTTTACGTTGCTTGAACAAATGTGTTGAGGTGATAGCTAAATAATGGCATTAGTCGAGTAAATAACCTTACTCCAGCTGTCCCAAATTAGACTTGGAATATGAGGTGTTACTGGAGTTACCAAAAGGGAGCTGTGCACACTCACTAGAAGTTCTTCACTGGGAGTTTTCCTGTCTAAATACACAACATGGATGTCAAGGGCATCCTCAGAGCCTGGTTTGTTGAGAGAGGTGGGGTGCCATGTAACAGCTACCTTGAATACAAAATACTTAGAGATATATAGGTCAACACGAGTGCCTCAACCTGTGTATAAATAAAATACGATCTTATCGCTAACGCTGTAGCACTAGTAAAGTTATGTGCCTGACTAATTGCCATCTGAAGAGGGCCCATCAACTTCTTCAACAAACAAGGCTTCTTCAGGGTCATTAGCGGCCATCTCTTATGCGGATGGAAAAGAATTGCATGGAATGAACTATTTTGTATCCAAATATCCATTTTACATCTTCCAAGACTGCCAATGGAACCTATCTTTCTTCGTAAACCAACAGAATTGTGAAGCCTACAATGCATTTTGGAAGAACAAATGCACACTCACACACAAAAGAATGTGCAATTGAAAAATGCAAAAAATGCATACCTTTAAAAGAAGTATACAAACATGTTTCAGTCAATGTAAAAAAATGTGCATAAAAAGGTACATGTTAGAATAATACGTACATTTGAAAAACACATGCACAAAAATATTTTTGAATTTCCCTGCAGGAAAAGTAGAGTCCCAAAATCTGATCTAGAAAGAGGAATGGAATGGGAATAACAGTGGGAAAAGAGAAGCAATGCATGAGAAGAAAACAAGTCAATTTTTGCCACCCAGTCCAACATCTACTCAGAAAGCAGCAAGAAACAGAGAAGAGGTGCTCACACATGAGCACATTCACAGGTGGATGCTCACAGACAAAATTAGAGAAAAGAGCCCGTGCTGTCACCTCTACCTTTCCTTTGGTCCAATGTGAAATGGACTTACCTTTGGACAAGCAAGGCAGATTTGGTTGCTATCACAGCAATAGCAGCTACTGCTTCTCATGTGCTCTTGAAGCTTTGAGAAAGCAAGCAAAGCCTTAACCCCTTTCAGTGAAAATACAGGGATACTTCACATCCTGACACTTCACAGTGCCCTTAAGATAAGTGAGATATCAATAATGGTCACTAGGGCTGTATATTCTTTAAAAGCATTTCAACTTTCTTTTCAGTTAAGAACTGATAAAATCTGAAATGGCTTTCTGTATTTTGTTGAGTCTGGTATCCTTTAAGGAACAAAAAGAAGTTATACGTTCTGCTTTCGTCAGACCCTACCTGGAATACTCTGTTGAGTTCTGGGAACCACAATTCAAGAAGGATATTGGAAAACTGGAACATCTTCAGAGGAGGGCAACCAAAATGGTAAAAGGTCTGAAAACATGCTTTATGAGGAGAGGCTTAGGGAGCTGGGTATGTTTAGCACAGAGAAGAGTAAGTTAAGAGGCAACATGATATTGTTGCAACATGATATTGATGTTTAAATATTTAAAAGAGAAGCAAGTTTGTTTTCTGCTGCTTCGGAGACTAGGACAATGCAGCAATGGCTTCAAACTTCAGGAAAAGAGATTCCACCTAAACATGAGGGAAAACATCCTGATGGCAAGAGGAGTTCAGCAGTGGACTATGCTGTCTTGGTGTGTGCTAGAGTCTCCTTCTTTGGAGGTTGCTAAACAGAGGCTAGATAGCCATTTGTTGGGAATGCTTTGATTTGTATTTGTATTTGATTTGTATTTCTGTAGGGAAGCGGATTGGACTTGATGGTCCTTATGGCCTCTTCCAGCTCCAAGTTGACGTGTGATCCACATCTGTGATCCCACTAAATAGTGTAGACCAATCCATATGTACATGTGTTAATAAGCCCTAGGTAAATCCCAAGGCCACAGGAATCAGGCATGTACTATGTTAGATCTCAGACTTAGGGAGACTGATACTTATGTTCATGCATTTTTATTCTTCACTGGGGAGAAGAGTAATTCTGCTTCTTTTTTTTTTCTTTCTTTTTTAAAAAAACAAAATCTAGTACAAGGCGCAGGCATTTAAAATGAATAAAAATGAACTGGAATTACCACTAATTTCTGAGGAGCAAAAGCTTTCTCAGTTCTAATTTTGCTGTGAGGTCCTTTTTCAGTAAGTGCTATTCCTTGCACAGTTCCACAGAGCTTCTGTATTTTAAATACAGGAAACATTCTTATAGAGCATGTTCCCCACTATATCCAACTAACAGTTGAATCCAACTAAAAGTTAACCATAATTAGTGAGTGACAGGAGCTGATACCTCTGCTATAAGATAAACAACAAAACAGTTTGCTTATTTTTTTTACTATAGTCCACTTAAGCCAACACTGCTTTAAAAAGTATATCATTAAACCCAATGTGCGTGCATGCACTTACACACCTACATACAGTCATGAGATTTGGTTTCTTACTGTTCTGCCACCATATCTGAATTATTACAACCAACTTCAAAGTCTCAGAAAAGTTACATCACAAGTTCCCAGTGATGATGCTGCCTGAGAGATATTCAAAGAGCTGTGGTCCAAAATGCAACCTTTCTAAACTTTGCACAGCTTTTGAAAACCAATTATTGGTTAGTATGAATGCTTTCAATATAATAATGAGTAACAAAGATAAGTGTTCACAGAAACATGAACAGAGATATTTTTGGAACTATTTCTCTCCATGGAGAAACCATGGTGTCAACTGCAATCTAAAAACAGAAAACATAAAGCAACAGAAGTTTAAATCCTCGTTTGAAGCATCGTGGATGTTAGCGATATGGGCCAGGAGTGATAGTAACTAACATTTCTGGTTCTTTAAACTATACTTTATCGTCAGCCAGTACTAGCCACAGCATGTAGATTTCTTGTGCAATTCAATAGCTGTTTTTATAGTTCACCATAGAATTCAATGGAAAGAATTTCTATAAGTAAAAAAAAGTTTGGGAATTCTTCACATAAAACAACTTGGTCACCAGACTCTAGACCAACAGCAGTATAAGCTGCTAATAATAGAGTTTTAAGAATAAGGCATACTGCAGATGACCTATATAACAGACTTTCTGCTAAAATGCTTTCTGTCAATTATCCTTCCAGTTTTATTCTTAAACCCTGGCTATAAGGTGGGCTCACAGTAAGTTTATCTAGCAAACATTCTTTACTTATTTAGACATGGTTTGCTAAGAAAAAGAAAAACACCTTCCCAATCTAGCACCATTTAATTGCACTAGAATGGAAACAAAAAGTAAGCCAGTATAAGATAATAATCATTGCAATGGCATTGGCTGAGATATATGGTTGTGTTAGAATACTGCAGCCTGTATACATAATAAGAGGGAAATATAATACAGTACACTGCAGCCAGTGAAAATAAGGATAATAGAATTTTGGAAGATTTGCTACAAACTAATGAAATGCTCACCACGATATATGTAGGATGCAGAGGAGGAAAAGACTGTGCAGATTAGACAGACGGTCAGTCTGTACATAGAAGCATATTGGATTACTACATGGGTCCTTGTTGCCAAGGGCAGGTCAATGAAAACGAGGGCCTAGTAACAACTCCAGTGTCAGGCTGCCTAGGGAATTAAAGGATTTTACCTTCAACTCATCATTGACCCCTGCTTTATCTTTTAAAAAAATCATTCTTTACATATTGCCATCATGATGCTTTATAGGGAAACAACCGGACAGGTGTGTCCTGAGGAACTTACAGCAACATTTAACACAAGAGAAGAAATACAGGGAAAATGGGACAACATGTGGAGCCAATGCAGTATAGTGGTTTGGAGCATTGGGTTACGACCCCAGAGACCAGACTTTGATTCCCCGCTGAGCCACGAAACTCACTGGGTAGCCTTTCTCACCCCAGAAAACCCATGATAGGTTCGCCTTAAGGGTGCCCTAAGTTGGAAATGACTTGAAAGCACATAGCAACAGCAACAACAACAACAATGAGGCAAGGTTGACTAGGAGAAAGAGCATGTATTCTGTTCAGTTTAAACTGTTATATCCAGCCTTTTTCCCAGTCTGGGGCCCAACTTATACAAGTTAAAACAGAAAACACTTAAAACTTTTCATTGTGCAAAGGTTAAAAATAACTATCTGAAAGTGGTAACTGAAAACCATTAAAAACAAGAGTTTAGTTTCATTAAGCTTAGTTTCATGAGTTAGGGATGTAAAAAACTGTTGTTGTTTGCCTTCAGCTTGTTTCTGACTTATCACAGGGTTTTCTTGGCAAGACTTGTTCACAGGGGGGTTTCACTGCCCTCCTCTGAGGCTGAGAGAACGGGACTTGCTCAAGATCACCAAGTGGTTTTCCAAGACTGATCAGAAATTTGAATTCTTATCTCCCAGGGTCCTGGTCCAAACTCAAACCATCAGTGGGAGAGCATGAGCCCATGCCTTGTTCATGTTACCTCTACATCAGTTCAGCAGATCACACGGGCAACTTTCAGCCGATTAGGAAATGATGCAACATGACATTACTTCCAGTTTTGTTCAAAAGTTAAGTGGTAGTGGAAGACAAGACAAAATGTTTTGGCAGTTGTTTGGGGGTTTTTAAACTGATTTTTGGGGGAGGGCTTGAATGAAAAAATAAAATGGGGGCAGAGGTCTTGAGTGGCATTAAATAGGAGATGCCAAGTGAATTTCCCCACTCCTCCAATAACACTAACCCTACTTTTGTGTCATGTTTGTATCTGGATTTAGTTATTAACTAACAGTCAAGGACAAAACCTCCCATTTTTTATTTGCTTCGGTATTCTTCCTGTAAAGATATACAGTCTTGTTCACAAGCCATGTCGCTATGCCCAATCAAGCAATCCATTTGTCTTTGTTAGTGTGGGAAAATCCCTTCTTAGCCATTTTTAAAATCTTGAGAAACTACTCAGTATCTTCCAAGTACTGCAGAGATTTTTTAAAAAACCTATAAATGGAAAAATCTAAACATTTGATCCTCAAAAATACTTCTCCACTATCGAGTTACAAATTAAACCTAATTGAGCAATAATTGCTGAGCCAAAAAAGTCTCTGTCAAAGTTCACTTGCACTGGCTTTTCATTTATTGAGAACAAAGCGAGATGCTTTCACGCTGTGTGTATTTATGTTAAATCACAAGATCTCAGCATCATTCCTGCTTTGAATTTCTTTCAGAGTGCAGCCTTCAATGACAATAGATACTTAAACACATCAAAATATAATGTACATAATCTCTTTGCCCCAGAAGTGTAATGAAGGATTTAAAATGGCAGATTAATATCCTACCGCAAGAGTGTAAAGTAATTAAACAAAGACATTCTACGGATGTTAGTCAGAGTTAATATAGAACACAGCTCTCTAAGCAGTGATGATATATTTCTGAACCTAGGCAGAGGGTGAACCAAGAGACCTGACAAAAGATAGCCTGAGATGATTTAAACAGGGAAAGCCCTACCATTAGGCAAGCTGGAACAGCCACTTCAGGCAGCTAATTTTAGGTTCCATGAAAGGACAGGACCATGTTAATTATTAATTGAATATTGTTGTATCTGCACTGTGAAGGTTCTAAAGAAACTCCTGTGTGATTTTCACTTTCAGGTGCCAAAGTAACTAACTTTGGGGAATTCTAGGATGAGGGTTGCCAAGGTAGGTGCTTTTTGCTGATCTGTCCCCAATGGCAGAATGTTTTTGGCCTCAAATCCCAACGAGCTAGGTTAAGAATATTCCCAGATTTTATTATTTTTGATGAAATAGGGAGATGCCTTGTTAAAAAAAAAACACCATGGCAATATTTTCCACATTTTAGAACTTTTTTGCACAAAACACCCAATGTTTTCTTCCCACAATTTTTAGTGCAAAAATCCCCTTCTGAACTTTTCACCCCTCCAAAAAAATCTTAAAATAGAAAAAAAAATTGAAAAAATGTACAAAGTATTGCCACTTTCAATAATCTTGCTCAGTGGGGAAAATACTTCTGATATTAATCTAGTAAGATATTCTCTACAGAATGAAGCCAAATTTAAATTGTGCCATGCTCAGACCAAAAACGTTAGGTGGCTAACAATACTGCTGTTTTGTCTTAGATTACACTAAATGGTTGCTTAGGTTAGAAAAAAGATAACCTTATGCAAAGCAGCCCTGGACATCCTGTACTTACCAGACATTTTCTTTGAATGCATACCAAAGGGTCAGAAAAGCATCTTTTGCTTTACTTACTAAGCCACTTACAGTAAATCAACGGTACACAGAGGAGAGCTTTGAAAAGTTTTTATAGTATAACTTTCAGACTGCTCCAGCAAGCATGACCCAGAGGCCAATCTGATTGGAGGATTCTGGGAATTTTAGTCTCAAGCTCTGGTTACAAATTAAGATCTCACTTGTTGATGCAGAGAAGGAAAATCTGCTCACTGTTTGTGCCTAAGTCTAATCACTTAACCACACACTGTGGCTTACATTAAGCATCCTGTGTCTCGTGGGAGCACAAATACACACATGCATTCTCAGCATCCTAATGATTGCTCCAAATATAGCTGAAAAATTATCTATACCTCATCCAGCGAACTACTGGTTACTGAACAACACTACTGGCATGAAAAAATTCACATAAATTACTCAAATCCATCCATCAGCGCCTGTGATTTTGACTAATTAAAGATAGGCAAGGAATACTTTTCTAAATTAGCAATCTATAAGGAAAACATGTGCAGGATTCCAATCTTGCTCTCTTAAGGGCCCTGTGGGGTGATTCACATGCAAGGCAGTGATTTTCTTCCTCCTATTTACATTTTCTTTCGACTCATTCCCTTGGTTCATAGTGGAACTTTAAATAAACACACACAGGATTGTAACAATATCCAGAAAGCATGAAAGTTGAGTAGAGAGCAATGTGCAATTTCTTCGTGTTTGACAAGCCAAAACACCACCTATGACATCATGCTGCCATTTCAAATTTCACCAAAGAAAGTCAGGAAATTTACCAGCATTGGATCCAGTTAGGTTGTAACGAGCATTTAGTTTTTTGATGATGTTTTCATGGATCTGATACCAATCACTTTCTGTGTTGCACCTGCAAAAGAAGGAACGTTTTCAACATTTTATAAAGCAGAATATCTGTTTAATGTTGTAAAATCCAGGTCTCTCTCCAGTTAGGAAACTCATGTCAACATTACATCTTCCCATCTGCAAAATGGGAGCAACATCAGTGACAATGAATCCAAAGTAATCTGCTTAGAAGAAGTGTTATATAACTATAAAATGCAAGAATGTATCTAAGGTCCAGGTTTAGAAGAATCCCCAGATTTAAAACATCCCTTTGGTTAGCTTATGGATCAAGTCATGCTCTTGACATCATGTGCTACCATTCAAGCTACAAGTAGTGGTTGGGAGCAGCAAGAAACATGGCTAGCTGCAAGCTTGTCAGCCCTGTAAAATGACCAACAAAGTCCAGACATGGTACTGACCTACATTGGGGTGGCCAACTGTGGCAGGTCTAGGAGTCATTTTTCTCTTCCTGGGACTCTCTGAAGGGATACACATACCGTCAAAAAAGATGGGTAGTAGCCAGAAGTAGCCACTTTAGGTTTTAGAAAATGGATAAATGTTGATGGTAAATGATACGGGGGCTCAAATCGGTTTAAAGTATATTGCCACCGCTGAGGACTTCCAGGAGTGGCAATGCACCTATTTTTGTTTTCTCCAGAAAAGGATAAGCTGGGGAATGTGGAGAAGTCAAAGGTTCAGAAACAGCTGGCAGGATCGACTCAGTCAGTCATGTAGCCCTAAGCCTACACATGCCACCGCATGACTAAATCTCACAGAAAGATATGCTTAAGCCTACTGAAATGAATATGCTCAAATATTTCCAACTCTGTTGGATTTAGGCCAATACTCTAGAAGGGGGGGTGGAATTAATAGCAGGTAGGCACTAGTGATCTTGAGGATGAGAAATGTTCACTAAGCACTAACATGACACCACAGGAATGTTCGTTTCAGTGGAAGAGGAATGTTTGCTGGGCAATCAGAGACCATATTCCATATCCTAGGTAATGTGGAGATCTGTTCTTTCTGTATGTTAAAAGAGAAATGTTTTCCCCTAGTATAACAAAATCCAAAATACATATCATAGTGGTATTTTTATTTGACCAGCCAAAAGGTACAACATACATCACACTAGCTTTTGAAGTTTGATAGGATTCTTCACCAGGCAAAGATGTTACTATTCAGGGCGGTGAGTAAGAACTGTGACAATGTGAGGCTCACAGGGCAGCATCTTGCTTCAGATGTTTGCTTAAGATTCAAGCATCTCAGAGGAAAGTCAATGCATGTGGTGGCGATACTGCTTTGAGGCCTTCAGGAGACTTGAACCAAAAAGTTAAAAGAAATACTAGGAATCCTTCTCCATTAGTAGGTCAAAGTAACTTCCTTTGAAACCTGGTTCTGTCCCAGCTTCACACTAGCTGTGTGAGCTAATGTGATGTATTTTGTGACATTTGGTTGACCAAATGAATATACCATCATAATGTGTATTTTGGATTTTGTACTTTGCTGTATGGACAACAGAGCTATCTCAGAACAACTTTTTCCCTAGTTGACTGCCAGGTAGCAGAACTCACCATTTACCATCTATAGATGGTATCTAACTGAAAGTTTAAAAATCTTGTAGAGGAATCTTCTCGTAGTATGTTTACTAAAAATAGGAAGCTACAGGAAGCTAGCTGTGAGCACTAATTCCAGCCAGCAAAATAGCAGTTTTCAATTGTTTTTACAACAAAACTCATTCAAATTCTACAATCCAGTTAAATCAGAATTTATTTTTTCTGTTTAAAGAGTAGCCAGAATTGAAATGTCATGTGTTGTCTGCTACAGAAAAAAGAATGGTATTTTTTAAAAAATAAAACAAAATAAAATAAAAGCAGAATGCAATTGGCAAGCAAACCTCTCTACTGCTGAGGAATCCAGCAGAGAACACTTTCAACTGAACTGTCAGAAAATTAAAGTAAAATAAGAGCACACTAAATTGCTCTGAAAAACATTGCTTCCAGCAGCTATAATTCAACACACTAGGGGAGGGAAACAGGCTTGTGCAGTATTGACCTTGAGACAGCGAGGTGATTCATAATCCAAGTACTAACCCTGAAAATAAAAGTTCCCAGCGAGTATAGGTGATAACATCTCACTCTGTAGCTTTCTATTATTTCCCCAAACATTTCAAGTCCAAAGTCAGAAAAGAACTACAAATGTGCCTCTTTGCCGCTTCCAAAAAAACCTAGTTCAAAACTAGACACATTATAAACACATTATCAAAATGTGTAGAGACCTAGGAAGCTGTCTTATTCCGAGTTGATCTGAGCCTGTCTAGCCCATTTTGACTCTCCAGGAATGCAGATGAAAGTCTTGCCAGGGTTTGAACTTGGGATCTCTGCATACAAAACATGTATTGTACTGCTCGGCTGCAGCCCCCTCCTTAGTCTATGATCACTTTTCAATAACAAATGAAAAGTTAACACGCATTGAAAATAGATACCCACTAATTCCTTAATCAACCTTTGATAAAGCCAATGATGGTCTATTTATGAAAAAAAGCAAAGTTAGACATCAAAACTGCTGCTGCAATGAATTTCAAATACACTTTTTCTTACATGTATACTTTTAATACGAGGTCATCTTTCGTATCGCCTGCTAGTAGGTCTGCTATGCTGAGGACTGCACAACCAAAAGGTCGTCGGTACTGTACATTGCTAGCATTTTTCTTTTCACCAGCTCCCATTCGACCTGTCAAAATGACACAAGAAACCTAGATAGCATCATCCCAAATAGATACAGGGGAAGGAGGAGAACAATCACACTCTAACTTAAGACTTTTCTCAGGGAAAGAAGACGCCAGTTTCTGTACCTTAGATGGGTGGTTTTAGACCTCTCAGCTTTCTTCTAAACCAGGAAAGGAAAACTATGGCATATCAGCCTTAGCCAGCAGGGCCAACAGTGAGGGATTATGAGAGCGGCAGTCCCAAACCAGTTAGTAACAAGAGGCCACAGTCACCCACTCCTGCTCTAGAAAAATCCCTCTGAGGGGACAAAAAGCAAGATGTACCCATACAACACTTTCAAAGCAAACATCTTTTTGATTTCTTGCAACATTAGGTCAGAGATGTGGCTCTTGTCAGACATCAGCTGTGCTCAGTCTTCTCTGTGATTTGGTCTTTATCAGAGCAAAATCTCTCATACACATGGAACTATCCATGGTGCTGCATATCTTACCATGATCTACACTTTCTGCCTTCTGTGTGCTATCTTGGCAACCCTGACTGACTTTGTGAGCCCCTGCTTGGCTGGTAATGGGAATCTCCTGCCCCAGCTGGAACAAGAAAATGTATATGACAACAAGAACAAACAGGAGAAGAAATAGAAAAAAAAAGAGGAACAAAGGATTTTCAGAGAAGAGAGAGAAATTAAAACAATAATTTAAGAACCAACAACAACAAAATTGTACCATTTGGCACGCCCCTTTATTTAAGGATAGATAGAGATATCTGCTGATTTTCATCTGTGTGCTATCAAAAGTTTTCGCTGCTAGTGTTTTGACAATTTTTTCAGCAGCTTGTCTGCTCTCTACCTCAATCTTTCCCTCTTATAAATTCACATGAGCTATATGTTTAATTTATGTGGTGACAAAAGGCACATTATTCCTAACAATCTCCATTTTTGCTTGCTCCTTTTTGCCTGCCATGTCCATTTTATATTAAAATAAGCTGCATGGTCTTAAAAATCCATTGCAGTCCAACTGGTGTAATGAAACTGCACATACACAAAGTCTATTCTAGGCTTTGCAAGATCAGAAATCATAAGTAGCTGAACAGATGCAACTCAAACAGAAAACGTGACGAACAGCATACTAAGTCTTCCATTTAACATTCATAGCTAACATTTCTAGAATCTAAAATTGCAATCAAAGGATGAATTCACAATTATCTTGTACTGCAAGGTGACTTTTCCACCATCTTATAACAAAGATGAAAACCTCCCAATTCATATGCAGTCTAGATATTGGTCTACACTAGTGCAGTAGTTTCCTGAATACTCTTCAGTTCTTGCCTAATGTGCACTGAAATGCACATCACACTGCAGTTCAGCCCCTCAAAATATCATAAACCAATGAATTTTGTGACAGAAGAAAGATCTACTTGAATTCCCCCTCAAATATCTGACTGTACTTATAAGCACACTGTATACCTGAAAGGATACATACATTTTATCCTCACAACAATGTAGTGTGCCATTATCTGTTAAGAAAAGAACCTCGGAAGATAAGGGGATGCTTTGTCATTGAGTCCAGACGTGGGCCTGCCTCTTCCTTGCCTAAGTCCTCTAAACTAAGTATGGAAACAGCAGGTATGAAATGTATTGGTAGATCATTTGTCTAGAACTCAATTAGAGAGGATTTCTGACTGCTTTGTTCTTGTTTTTGTGTGCCTTTTGTGTGCCATAAGTCACTTCCAACTTATGGAGACCCTAAGGAGAACCTATGTGTCTTACGCATTCCGCGTCAGCCAGTGGGTTTCCATGGCTGAGCAGGGAATTGAACGCTAGTCTCCAGAGTTGTAGCCCAACACTCAAACCACTACATCACCTTGGCACTTTCTGATTGCTACTTGTTTTAACAAATGTGCTTCTCCAATTTTGAGTAACACTGCTGAAGCAAAAAAAAAGTTAGGATACCCAGGGCAGAGTAAACTTCATTCATTTCTGGTGGCCAAAACAAATTCTTGGTCTCAGAATTCTTTCTTTTCTTTTGTACCAAACTCCACTGAATGGACCATGAAGTTCTGGGGGTTTTTTTTCTAAACAGATCCCAGAAACACAGACAGCCACACTAGCAATTTAAATCTGTGCTTATTTCACTTTCACACTCAAGAAAAAAAATCACTGAGTTCCTCTAGTGAGTGAAACTACAAGAGCTCTGCAGATTTCGTGATCAGTTTTCATATTTCAGGAATTATTTGTATTGTATGGAGAGTCTTTTGGACAAAAAAGCAATGTTCTGTGAGAAAAAAAGAACTTTACTATTGATAGTGACGGTGCAAAAAAGATTGTATTTTTGCTCTTACACTGGGTGAACAATCTCTTAATGGTTGACACCCCCTCCTTTCTTTTTTCAACAGGGTGTCTCAGTATGCCAAAATACCTTCTCTTATCATGAACAAGAAAATTGCTTAATATTATTCACAGCCCTAAGACGCACACACACAATTGGGAATTGTAACGGCATAAGCAACTTTGTTGGACATTGTTTTCACTCATACATCAAACAGGCTAAAAAAAAAATACAACAACTTCATAAACAAAGCAGGGGGAGGAAAATGGGGAGAGAGGAAAAAAAAGAAAAGCCGATCAAAGTAATATGCTGGATCTTGTTAATTATCTTGCTGGGGAATGTGTGCATGTGTGCGTGCACATGTTTAATGACATATGTTTTAATCTGGTTTTAATTTTTTGACCGTTTAATCTCATTTTAAATTTTGCATCTTGTGGATCTTTAATGCTATGTTTTTTAATTTGTTATAAGCTGCTCTGAGTCCTGAACAGGGAAAAAGGAGGGATAGAAATTAATAACAACAACAATGGTAGTAGTAGTTATACTAATAAAAAAACCAAGGTAGTACATTAGTGATTTGGAAGTCAGCCAACCTGAACTCCATCCTAAACTCTACGAGTAATAATGCTCTATTATATTATTACTTTTTCTATCATCCTTCCTTCTAAGCCTTTTTTCTTTCTTTTTCTTTCCAGGTCACTCAGTTGCCCGGCTCCTGATTTGCTACTGAAATCTCCTCTTTGTCTTTGAAATGTTTAGAGGAACAACTCAGCAGATACTTCCTACAGTAACATGGGAGGAAGGTTTTGCTTCCATTTCAAGAAGTTTTTACACCAGCCTTCCCTGAGAAACTGCTTGAAGTTCCAGAAAAAGACTAAAGACTTTCCTCCCCATTCTCAGACTTGACCTTTGCAAAACTGATTATTCATGGAGTGCGTGTGTGCCTCCTCCCCATTCTCCTCCTATTCCCTTGAGTTTTTCTAGGCACAGAGCAGGAAGGCAAGTGTACCCAAGCAAACGGCAAGGGAATGGTGGGGGAGGCATGCATGCACCCCCCTTCTCTCCTCCAGAGTTCCCCCATACTATTACATTGCCTCTGGCAAAAGGCAAGGAAATAGGGAAGGGGAAGGCATGTGCAAGCCTTCCTTCTCCCACTCCGGGCTCCCCTCTTCCATTCCCTTGCTTTTGGCCCTCGCACTGAGAACTTGGATGAAGGCAAAAGACAAGGGAATGGTAGGGGGGATTGAGAGGAGGCTTAGTCATGGTTTTTCCACCTTCAAGAGGGTTCTGCACCCCAAATCCTTGCAAAACTGAAAGGGCCAATGTACAATATTGCTTGAAAGGCTACTAACATTATCATTTTGTCATTTGCCAAGCTACCACAGCACAGGCAATTGCTGACTACCACCAATAATATATGTTCAACAGTAGTCATGAATAAATGAAAGCACATTCAGTATTCCACAGTACAATATCTTTAAAGTTGAAGCTGGTAAGATGCTCTAAGGGAGGTGTAGGGAGAGAGAAAGAGAAAAAACCATTCTGAATGATGGGTAAGGATTATACCAGTTAACTCAGTGAAGCCCATATGACAGCTTCTTTAAATAAGGAGATTAACCACTCTTCTCTTCTGTACTACCTCAACATTGTCTTTGGATTAAATCAGATTTGTCTACAATAACGTTAACCATTATGTTAAACCATCCTAGGAAAGAAATACTGTCTTTATTCATGTGCACATTCTCTTAATAAAGCCTGATGTTACAAGAATAAAGCAGAAACAAATGAAAGACAAATTCAGGGACCAAAGCATGCCTAGGATAAATGGAAGCTGCTGGCGCACTAAGGGTTAAGACGGCTGCAAGGACTCTTTGGCTCTCCAAATATTTTGGCCTACAACTTCCATCAGCCCCATCCAGCATAACTAATAATAGGAGATTGTGGAAGTTGTTGTCCAAAACATCTGGAAGTCAAAGTTTCTGCTCCCCTGGGTTAGAGGATTCAGGAATGCCCCCTCATCCCTGCTAATAAGGTTGATTCTGCTTCCCTTTACCTGCATTGGAAGTTCACTAATATATGCAAAGAGTTATTTAAGAATGCTGCCCCAACACTAATTTGCAAAAAATTGTTTTCCACCATGTATGTTAATGGCAAAATACAACTGTGCGCATTTTTCACACATTACAACTGGCACATGCTGCAAAGGACATTTGTGGATACCTGTAAGTATCCACATATTCATGGACTGGAATTCCCACTGGTCCTAAACACAATGGCTAATGGTGAAGGATGACATAAGACAGACTGAGTACTACCTGGTGGCCCTAAAATACTGACAACAAGAATAGTGATTACTAATGCACTAAACCATAATCAAATTTTATAAGTTGTTATTAACTGACATTGACTTTGACTTACAGTGATCCTACAAATAAGAGTGTCCCTGTTATCAACTGCCTTGCTTAAGTCCTGCAAGCTCAGGGATGTGGCGTCCTTGATTGAATCTATCCATCTGTAATGCAGTCCTAACTGTTTTGGTAACATAAAGTTTTGGGGAAATAAATAAGCATACCAATGCGTATAATGTGGACAGTGATGTAGATGTCCTTCCTGAGCTCACTGCTTCCCAAATCCTGAAAAAAATAAATGAATACAAATAATCTACAATTAATGTACGACACTTATTTTGTTATATTACTAATGCATAAGATTTACAACATCTAAAGTGTTACTTAAAATGTAAGAGTATGTGCTTATTTGCTTATTTCATTTTATTTATACACTATCTCCTCATGTGGAGCCCAAGGCACCTTACAATAAGGTTAAAACAAGATAAAGCTAAAAACTGGATGATAAAAAGTTAAAACATAATGTGCTTCTACCTAGGATACTGAAGACCAATCAATAAACAAGGAGATAAAGAATAGTTTCAATATATTTAATTGCCTAGCCTTAGTACATTGATTAACCACACAGTGCTAAACATGTTTAGCCAGAGCGATTCTCAGACAATAAGGATAAACCTGACAACAAGAATTCTTCAGCAGTGGAAACAAACACATAGAGGAGCAGTGGGCTTTCCCACAATGGGGGTCTTCAAACCAAAGCTGGACAGCCATCTGTTGGGCATACTCTAGCCTTGGATTTTATGAATTGAGCACAGAGGTGGACTAAATATCCTATGAGACCGGTGCCGTCTCTATGATTCTACCAGAAGTAAGTCTGACTGCTCTTCAATGTGTGTTTAGGACTGCATGTCAAAGTGTCAAAGATTCAGGCCTTTTCCACACCATACTTCAATAGTGCGCTGTTCCGTTACAATCCCAGCATTGCCATTTCTGTGATGGTGTCAGGTTAGGAACGTTCTCTACCTCACACTTTCAACTTAAGCAGATGAGTAGCGTTATTGCCACCAATGTTCATTCCACACTACAGTATAATTCATCACTCCCTTTTTCTGCCTTTTCCCCACCCCACAGTTCCTGATGGTTTGGGAGGGGGTTTGTTCTGTTTTCATTTTGTAAGTCGTACAAGCGCAGCCACAGTGTAACGTCATGACACGCCAGTACACTATTGCAGTTTTATGCTATAACGCTAAAAAATGTATTTAAAAAATAAAATAAATTAACTCAAAGGAGAAATTTAAAATAAATAAAGAGAGGTGATAGATTCCAAACTTGCCATGCCATGGGAGTCCCTGAGGGAGAGACAAGCTGGGCATGCCCACACCCCGCCCACTCCTAGATCTGAGATAACAGGAAGTGCTATCAAGCACTATTACAGAACCGCACTGACCCAGCTGATGGGATTGTAGTGCTAAAGGAGGCTCTTAATGAATTTTTTCTGGAAATGAAATACGGCTGATTTGCAATGCTTTGGAACAGGATAGGAACTGGACAGCAGCAATGTTGTGCAGTAGTATAGCTCATAGCTACTGGACCACGAACAACTCGTTACTGTGGTGGGATGATGATGTCATGCAAAAAGTGCCTCATTTTTGGAATACTAGAACTGTAGCCACGTGCAGTCTGCTATTGGTTCTGATCGGATTTTGAAACTATGATGTGGCCTATCTCATGGAATGTACATAACTGCAACATATCAAGAGTCACTTTCTAGATCACAACGGTTTCCCCTGAGAATAAGTAAATACAAAATAAAAAGGGATGCCCCAAACTATCTAACTCACACATATTAAGCCTGAAATCTGTACTACCTGACTATCTGTATGATTACTTGTAAGTAAGTCCTGCTTCATTTAGCTAAACTGACTCTCAAGTAAATCCCACTAAAATGAAACAAAATATGTTAAACATACCTTAAAACATGTCTCTGAACCTACATCTGAAGGAACAAATCCCACTTAAATTTTGAACAAATTTGTTTAGGGTTTAGTTGAAAAGATGTCCAGGTGGCCGTAATATTCATTTGGTAAAGCTCCTCACAGCCAGTGAAAAGATACTGTGTCAAAGGGACAATGAGTCTGCACCATAAAGCTGTTCTGTTCTTGCAATTTCTTCTAGGACACTACAGTTCTGTTTCTTTTTCTCTCCCACGATTTGCACTCTACTCTTACAGTTGGGTGACTGGCAAAAAGACAAAGCTAATAAATAAATGAACAAGTGATAAATAAATGAACAAGTGAAGTGACTCACCACAAAGAGAGAACAATGTCTTTCAGGCTTCTCTGGACATTTTGGCAAGCCATTCCGATTAAGTCTTAAAAAAAATCTCTCACTGTAAAGAGAAAAGTAATATAATATCATGGACAGCATTAAGACAATTTCAACATTGTTATTGCACATGAAGGGGAAAATATATTCAACACATTTGAGCAAGATAACATGTTTCTTTCACTATATCTAAATGAAACCTTCCCAGATTCAAAAATGAAGCCGACTTTTCTTTTTATCTTTGGAACAAAGTTTAATCCTCTTGATACATGGTAAAAGAGAGCTCATGATAGGTAAAAATACAAAATTCCATGAAGACAGGACCATGGCTGAGAATGCTGACTTTAAATCAAAGACAGATGGTACAGCTCAAGAGAGTCACTCTATAGAGTAAGTAATTCACTAACAATGAGAAATACTGCAAAACTATTTTAAGAGATATTACAATATATGTGAATGAAAGTCCTTAAAAAAATCAGTCTGATGGGTCAGTGTTATCTCATAAGACAGAAAAATTATAAAACAGAAAAATCAACAAATCTTTCTTGTTTAACCTAAAGAAGCAACAGTGTACATAGGAACGTAAGAAGAGTTTTGCTAAAACAGATAAACATTCTATGTATTTCACTTTTCACAGCTAATCAAATTCTTACGGGAATCCCCGTGCATTTCTGTATTAGCAGATTTATGTTGTGCTGTATTTTCAAACATTTCTGACCAGAGATAAACATATGACACTGGTTCTCTCCATTTTACCACATATTATAATGTCCAAAACCAAGCACTGAAACTCCAGTGGGAATCTTGGTTCAGAGATTCCTTGCAACTTTTCTGAAAGGGATCAATAAGAGGAAAAATATAGCAATATAGCAAAAATATGCTAATATAGTGTTGGGATAGGAAACTTGACCACAACTTCGGTAATGGAGAGACAGCCTGGCCAGAGACAAAGGTTAATGAGAATGTTGCTTCAAAAAAAGTGTGGTCTGGTGTTTTGAATGTTGGATCAGGGTTTTGGTAGACCAGGGTTCGAATCCCCACTGAATCATGGAAACCCACTGTTTGGGCAAATCAGACTTTCTCAGCCTAAGAGCGGCAAACTTCCTCTGACTAAATCTTGCTAAGAAAACCCTGTGACAGAATTATTTTGAGGGAATATAATAACAAAAACTTCAGACTATGTGGAAGGTACCAGATTGTACAGCGGTGGTGTAATATACAGCATAGTAGGATATCTTACTCTATTTTTAAAAATGAGAGAAAGACTAAGCAATTTACACAACCATCTTGTAGCTGAAGCACTTGTGACCCCCAGTTGCATGCAGCATGTCCCTACATTTTGGGTGCTTCCAGGTGATGTTTCATTGTGCGCTCATCTTGCCTCAATCAGGAATTTTATACGGCTACAGACATGGTTGCTTTCCATTCACAATCTTCCCACATTTTTCAGCTGCTTGCTACATCTCTTTTCCTTACATACATACATACGTACATGGACAGACAGACATATGTACAGAAAAGACAGACTAGTAAGAGTTTCACAAGTGTCTTTTGATTGGGAGTGCTAGGAATCATCAAGTTGGAAGAACTGTTATTCTGACAAAACAGCCACAGAAGCTACAAACTAGGTAAGTGGACTTCTCCTTCCTCCCATGCTTTCAGCTATACCATCCCTTCTTAAAAAAACAAAAACAAAACAAAAAACTGCACAGGAAGACAAAAGGAATTATGTACATTACCTTTTCCTTGAAGGGCTAAAAACAGCTAGGGAGTTTGGACAAATTTTACAGAACGAAACAGTGCAGAAGAAAAGGTTTAAGATGCTCTCAATTCCACTACAGTTGTAGCTTTAGCAGCTGCACTTTGTCAAACAAAGCAAACAAGGACAAATTTCTCAAGACTAAGACTTGCACATAGCTTCCAGTCCTGAGCCACCAACTATACAATCCACAGAATTAGTTTTATGAAAGCGGCATCTAATTTTAGCAGTTGGCTCAGTAAACAACACTAATAGGAGCAAACTGGTAACTTTGAGAGCAAGCAGGTTCCAAGTTCAATACTTTTCTAATTTTTTTACCTTCCAAACATCCTATTAAGTGATGCCAATACAAACAAGAGACCTCTCTGCACATTCCTTTTTAAGCTTTCTTGGCTGTTTCCTTGGCTTTTGTCAAGGTCAAGTGATTATTACACATATATTTTATTCCATATGCAACAGTAAAAATAATCAGAAAATCTATGCAAATCTCTTCAGGGGCACAAGAGAAGAGGTAATACTAGCAGTTATATTCCTTGTATCTTCTCTAAGTTGGAACATCCTTTAGCTAAGATTAAGTTCCTATGTGATGCATTTTTAAGAAAAAATTTAACAAGCTCCTGCTCCACTTTGGATATTCACAGGCAGCAGAAATACTTTTGTTGCTATTGTATTGCTTTAAACAAGTTAAAACTAACATGCCAACTTTGGGGCAGTAGCAGCTGTCAGAGCCTAGCAGGAGGTCAAGCCCCAGTTGGTCAGGTTTCAGAGTTCAGAGGACCACAAATGTCACTTTGAAGGGGTCAGGTGAGCAACCGAGTACAGGACAGACAAGGGTCAAGCCCTCTAAGCAACAGCCATAGATCAGAAGGACAAGCAAAAAGAAAAACAATCCAAGGCAGCAGGCAAGTCAAATTTCTCAAGCAGCAACTGCATCAGGGTATGTGAGAATACCAGGGGCTGGAGGCTATATTTCAGAAGAAGGAACTGGCAAAACCAGCTCTATTTGTTGCCTAAGAAAATCCTATGAAATTAATGGGGTCGCCATTAGTTGATAGGCAACTTGAAGGTATATACATACATACGTGGGAAAGCTGAGGAGAAGAAAAAACTTCAAACTGGCAGGATCCTCTCACTGTGAGGATCTTAGGCCCTTTCCGCAATGCTCCTTTTCACGGAACTGGGGTGTGGGGATCACGTGAGCAGCCTCCAGCGAAAGGCTTTCGCGTCCTGGTTCCTTCAGCTCTGCAGCTGCCACCCACTTGTGCGAGAGCCCCGCCTCTTCCTTCCACAGTGCAGCCTGGGAGTTTCCCAGACTGCGCTGGGGCAGGAAGCGCGAGCGCTGTGGTTCCGGAGCTCCGCATGCACGGCAAGTGTGCGCGGGGGCCTGGAGCGATGCACAATCATGCACCATTTTCGGCTCAAAGCCGAAAATGAAAAAGTGCACGAGTGGCGCCTGCCAGACCCTGGAGCGTTGCACGATTGTCAGTGCGTCATGTGGACCACTCCTCACATTCGCGTGATGCTCGAGGGGCCCTTTTGCATGGCAAATACCGTGCAAAAAGGGCCTCAGACTAGCACACTGGATGGATTTTCTCACTGTGAATTAGCAGAAGAGCTATCACTTTGCACAGCGAGAGAATATGTCTTGACTCTATTCCTGAGCGGTTTAATGCTCAACCCATTCTGGCTTAGGGCTCTTACCAAGAGCATGCTTCCTAATTCAGGACTACTTGATGTATGCTTAATAAAATTATACCTCTAGCTTCAGGCCTCCATATGGATGCAGTGTCACTTATGTTGTGGGAATGATCTTAATGGGTCTGAGTGCATTGTGGAACCAGTGGGGAAACTGGTTCTTCCAATGGCATAATCCTGTAGTCTGACATCACCCCAACTGATGGTCTCTGGATGGTAATGTGAATCCTTTGGCACCACTCACTCCCACAGATCATCCTAATACACACCTAGGGAACTCACCTACATCTCTATTAGGATTGCTGTGGGTCATGATGGTCCTATATCCAGTTTATAGATGCTAAGTGTACAGTGTTTGGGATCCCACTCATTCACAGGCTGTTATGGCATAGCAATCCGCTAAATTCTAAATTTCCATATTTTTACATAGATGTGTTATGTTTTATCAGGAGTACGCAGTAAATTTTGTCTTTAAGGCACACTAAGTAATTTTCTCATGTGGTTTGTGGATCTTTGTGGATCTGCAGTGTTAAAAACCAAGTAGGAAATGACAGAGACCTCTGAAGTGCATGTTAGTATTTGTACGTACGTCTTCACTATCTTGAATTAATAAAGGACACCTAAAGGATAGCGATTAACAACAAACCTTAGGATATTGTGCTAACTTCAGTTTTTCATGAAGATTCCAGAAACCAGAACAGATATTGTGAATGCCTGAAATACTGTTTACCAGATAATGTGATTTTGTGAAAGCAAAAGCACACCAGAACATGTGTGCATCTACACAATAAAATCAACTAAACTTTGTATACTAGAGTAATGATACTTCATCTGTCACCTTTCCTGACAGTCACCACTACTTCCTCCCTATCACTTTTCAAAACTTCACCATTTTCAAGCTGGAGAAAGAAAAGTCATGCCCTTTCATTTAGGTATGGCCTTCAAATTTAGCTGCTTGTTTACCATCTACTTAGCAAGCTTGTTCTAAAATGCATTTACTAAAACAGAATTAAAAACGCCCTCATGGCAATGCTCTTGTCACAAACTTCACTTCCAGTTTATTACTGTCATCCAGCCAATCTCCATTGTCCTCACTGGGTCTTCAAATTAGGTCCAAAATAATTCCTCAGATGCAAAGATAACCAAGAAAATTATTTGGGCAAGATTTGAAAAATCACATTTACACTGCAGTAGTCTGCTAGATTTCTCTTTAAATGGTGAATCATGTTTGAACAAGAAGTTGATGAGTTCTTGCATCAGTCTTACTGTTATATAAACACTCTGCTTTATTTATTTATAAGCAATCTGCTTTATTTATTTATTTCACTTGTATGCCACCTTTCTATCAGAGTGGGACACAAAGGGCCTTTCTGCATTACACTATTATAATGTTATTATTCAACTTTCAACATCCTATGGAATCCAGGGGTTTGCATTTAGAATTCTCAGCCAGAGAGCTCTCTGGCCTCAGTAAACTACAAACTCCAGAATTCCACAGGATGTTGAAAGTGGAATAATAGCACTATAACAGTGTAGTACAGAAAGGCCCAAAGTGGTTTCCAGAGGAGTCAGTTAAAAACCATAACAATTAAATTTTAAAAGCAATTAAAATCCTCACTCTGCTTCCCTAAAATATGAGAAAGTATGGAAGATTGCCAATGAACACTGTATTTCTATAATAGATGCTACAGACTGTATTTCAGAAGATGAAACTGACAAAATCATCACTGAGTTTGCCCTGCCCAGGAAAACCATATGAAATTAATGGGGTCGCCAAAGTTGACAGGCAACTTGAAGGCAGACGCACACACGCAAAACAGAGATCCAGAATGATTTACCTGTTGCTGGACTAGACCATTTCAGACTACATTCAGATTAAATGCCTGAATAGCCCAATATGTGAAAAGCATATTTATGTACATATAATCAACATACCAGGGAGAAAGAGAAATCAGACTAGTTTCCTTGCTAGTTCACTATGCAGGCAGATAATAAATCTGAACATTTGTTCCTACTGTTAAAATTTCTCACCTGCAGTTTGCAGTCCAGCACTAAAAATATTATGCAGGACAGCTCATTAGGTACAATATCCAGTGCCAGATTTCTTTCAAAAATATGTAGGCTAAGTTGCAGAGCACATGCTTTTCATATAAACAGTCTCAGATCAATCCACATCATTTCCACACTGGACTAAGGGCCCTTTCACACTGCATAGTTTTAGTGCTATGATCACATTTTAAAAGCCATAGCAACATCCAGTGGAGCCCTGAAGCTTGTAGTTTAGGGAGGGGTATTTGGAATTGTTAGCCAGAGAGCAGGGGTGCCTCACCAAACTACAAATCCAGGATTCCATAGGATGTAGCTGTTAAAGTGAAAGCATAGCACTATAACTGTCTAGTGTGAAAAGAACCTAAGAGAAAGGCCAGCCTAAGACACTTTGGTGCGTGAGGTACCCTTCATTCCTCAAACATCAGTTGTCTGAACTGGCAGTAAAATCGTCCTACAAGACAGCAATGGTCCACTGCAGATAGCAGTACAGTCAGCCCCCCACATTCGCTAGGGTTAGGAGAACAGGGCCTTCATAAAAGTGGAAAAATCACAAACATCAAAATGTGTGTGTATCTGTGGGAAGGGGGCCAAGGCATAGTAGGAAGAGCGGATATCCAGGGTCCAAACCAGATCAGGGAAAGGGGGTGGGTGGCTCTATACCAGGTCAAGGAAAGGAGGTGGGTGGCTCTATACTTCTTCTCTCTTTCCCATCCCCTTCCTTGGTTGTCCGGGGCAATGAGAGAGGGTTTGTGATGCTAAGAAATTGGTCTGCAAGCCATCCTTAGCTGGTCAAGCACTGGCTGGTGGAGGAGGAGGAGGAGGACCAGAGGTGGGTTTTTAAAAGGCTATGTGGTCTGATCAGACCCACCGAGAGGAAAGGTTCCCCTAGAAAAGAAGCACCTGAGGTGGGGGACGGGGATTGAAGAAACTTACAAATAATCAAATCTGTGAAAGTCAAACCTGCAAATGTGGAGGGCTGAATGTATAGCTAAGCAGATGCAGGATACACACACAGCTCTGCTGTCCACTGCTTTTACATTGTTGTGGGCTGTCCAGGATTTGTTACTTGAGGCACTTGGCCCGCTCCTAGGACTAACACCCTGCATGGAAAGACTCATAACTTGAAACCCGGAGAACCATATTGCCAGGCAGCATATACAATGGTAAGCTACATGGACTTATAGCCTGACATTGGTATAAGGCAGCTTCCTGGGCTGAGGAGGAAAGATTCAAAATGTGCAGCGGTTCTGTAAAAGCTGAGAATGCGAGAGAAAGCATAAACAGGCAGTGCAATCATCGAAATCAGTCCCAGAAATCTGTGCTTTATTTGAACTGCCTCTTCTCATTATTCTTGCTTTCCTCAGGTCAAAATTCAAATGGTTTCATTTGCTCCAGAGACAGGTGATGCGTTCTACTAACTTTGACTTCCCATTAGTAAGAATTTGGCCATTCTTGTCAATGGCCAAAACATACCCAAATCAGGAATCAGGACAGCATGGCACTTAAGAGTCTCTGGTGTTTCTCTGTGTTCAGAACAAAAACAAAAACATTTCACACTCTGTCCCCCTTAGTCCTGAACTACAATCCTGAGATTCCTAGTAACTAGGAATCTACTCAGCACCAGCTGTCTAAACATTTTTTTTTCATTTTTACTGTTTGTTTTAAAAAGAAAACCTAAAGCACATATAAGACAAGGAAATGGAAAGAATGCTGAGGAGAACTTTATTACTGGGTGAGCAGGAGCAGCTTGTGATGTGATGATCTGCAGAAGTGGAAGCATTTGAAAAAAATAGTTTCTAGGGCATTTCAAAGAACAGCAAAAAGTTCTATGTCAACTTCAACAGCATCACTAACTCCCAGCTTCCATGGTAACTACCAGTTTCTCAAGGCAGCTACATATATGACACCACCGTTTCCCTGAATGTGACATGCAACATTACATGGGGATATCACACACAATTACATGCGTCTTTAAACTCCAGTTTCTCACTTCCCCCGAGACACCAAATATGGATTCGTTTTCCCAGCATCCACATGCCTCTAGAAAAAGGATATATACTCAATTCAAAAAGGAGTCCTCTATCTACCTACTCTTTAGAGTGGCCTTTTTCTGTGCACGCTCCAATCTACACAGTATGTTGTGTACAACAAAAGCATTTCCATTACTTAGTCTTCTCCCCACCCCCTTGCCCACCCAGTTACTCACTGTCCTTAGCCAACCACGGATTTTTTGACAGCCGACATGTATGTTACATGCCTAAGTGTATAATTGTATTTATCCTCCTAACTCAGCACCTTTTGAGGAAAGACTGTCTGGAAAAGAGACGAATAGAAACAGAGCTCGTACGATTTCACATTAAGTCTCACACTACCTGGTTTTTCTACATTTTGTATGATTCCCCTCCTAATACAGCCTTTAAAAGGGCAGGCTGATGGACACTGTCACACATGTCTGTAAATCATTTGTCATTTAGCTAAGCTTTGACAATCTCCCTCAACCTTCTCTCCACAGCAAGGAGTCAAGCAGACTCAAGTAAGGAAGTCAAGCCAAAGACTTCCTCTCAGAACTTGTGGGAAAGGGGGACATGTTTTTGGATTACAGTATACATAATCCAACAGTCACCATGGCCCGTGGTTATAGTAACTACTCCAAGCTCTCCTTCCGCAGTCCCACACATGCGAAGTAATCTGCAAATTATTTTAGCCCAGGGATTTCTGGCTGCAAATAGAGAACAGTAAAGATGCCAAGGCATGTCTCTGCATTAGCTGCATGGTTAGAGCTCCAACTGCTCTGCAAAGACCAAGATAAGCTTCCATTGCTCTATGCCTCCATTGCCCCAGGAACTCAGAGCCTCAAGCTTACACAGTCACATTTCACAGATCGAAAACCAGGACACATGCGGCCAAGCAACATCAGAGTGAGGTCAAGATCATAAAAGTTATTAACGAAGAAGAACATAAAAGCTAGGAGAGGTTGCAGCAATTCAATTTTGCCTGAGCCTGCTGAGAACAGCAAGATTCTGCACACCTTCTCTCCTCTCCCCTTTACTGAGTTAATTGAGTGCAAACTACTTTTGCACTTTCAACTCATTTCGCAGCAATGGAAGTAAGGTGAAGACAAAGGGAGGAAATGGGGAAAGCAAGAGAGAAACTGAGACACTGTAAACTCAGCTGACAAAGTAGGATGACAGAGGATTAATCGAGACTCCCTGCCAAATTGCAACAGTTGAGGGGTGTGAATCACACACCCTCTCCTTTCACCAGCTCTGAGCTGGTTGTCCTTAAACTTGCAGTGTGTTTCAAAGATGTGGCACACTGCCAGGGGAAATACCCTCCCTGTGTGCTTTGGACTACCTACACAATTCAAGACTTGTCAGTCCCTCCATTGTACTTCAACTTCACTTCTGAAATTCCTTCAACAGCCAGGACATTTCCAAGGCAGTATTTTCCTTTTGTTGCTGGCCATGACATCTTAAAATAAACTGTTGAAAGCATCTAAGGTATATAATACAGTGAAACAAAATCATTCTAAGTCTCAAAAAAAAAAAAACAGCAACAACCCTAGCTTCACCGTAATTAGAAAAAGAAAAAGACCAGTATCAGTATTCAGCATATTGTTATGTGCCTTCAAATCATTTCTGACTCATGATGAACCCAATGCAAACCTATCAGGGGGTTTTCTGGGGCTGTGTATGTGACACACTCAAGGTCACCCAGGGATTTCCGTGGCCAAGCTGGAATTGAAACCTGGTCTCCAGGGTTGTATTTCAATGCTCAAACCACTACACCACACTTGCTCTATTGTATAGAAAATCCAGATGATATTCCAAAGGGAGTACAGTAGGCCCTTCACATTCACGAAGGATACATGCCGAGAACCCCCACAAAAGTGAAATAGCCGCAAATAACTCCCCCCCAGCACCCTTCCTTCCCTGCACATTTGGTTGCGCCAGCCATCGCTGGCAACAGGCAGGAGATAGGAGGGAGAGAAAAAAATCTTTCCTCTCTTTTGTCCCCCCCCCCCCGCTGCTGGGGTGATCACTCCTGGAGCTGCGGGTGGGCACATGGTGACCAGCAAGAAAAGATCTAAGAGCCTGAAGCTCCGGCGCAATTGGCCGTGCAGCAGGGGTGGGGGGAAGATGGTGAGAGATCTCTCTGGTGGCTCAGGGGAACAGAGGGGGGAGCGCAAGATTGCTCTCCCCGCTTCCCTCTGCCACCCATCCCTGGCACAATGGAGCCCTCAGCTGTCTGGAAGGGGAGCTGGGCAGAGGAGATGCCCCTCTCATTTCACTCTCCCACCAGCTGCTGGTGCCATAGCTGGCAGGGAAAGGGCAGGGGAGGAGATCTTCTCCCTGCATTAGGGAATGGGAGGGGAAATGGGGGAGGCAAGCCACCTGTGAATAATCAAATCCTCGAGTCTCAAACCTGTAAATATGAAAACAGAACTGTACTCCCATGAGCAGCAGTTCAGTAAGTATGTGCTAAAGGGAAATATGCAGATGCAACAGAAAGACACACAAAGGCATGCACACACAATGATAGGAGGAAACCCAGTGCACTCAAAATCCCATATGCCCCTTCCTTGCTCAAAATTATAATTGATATATCTGAAGCAGTATTACTCAAAACAATGGTTCCTGGACCAGTTCCAGTCCATGAACCATTGATTGCTCAGTCTGCAAAGAGTTTCCAAGAAAGAAAGAAACAGTTTTGGTCAACAGTTTTCCCTTGCATAGGTTACCAGTCCCTAGCACTGTGAGAGTGGGGAAACCTGTCAGTCTCTCACATCAGATAGCCTATGAAGCACTGTTCTAAACCATACAAAGTCAGGATAAGGAGTTATAATTCAAAGTAAAAATAATAAAATTCTGCACAGCATTAGTTATAGCTCCTCCTTCACTGTTGCTAGAAAGCCTAAAGCCTTCTTTTTCTATTTTGAATGCAGCAGGATTGCAAGAAAATGCAATGGAGAAACAAAAACATAAAAATGATTCAAGATTTTTACAAGCAATCTCAAAAATAATTTTGGATCAAGATAAATAAGATAGAACCTATCCCTTACAAGGGAGCTTCTTATCTATGCCAATCTCATACCTGAAGATATGAATTTCTAAACACATTTAGGCACAGCTCCAAAGCAAAGACATAAAGGAAATGAGAGCTTAAGTCTATACATGCCTACTCAGAAGCAAGTCCCCTTAAACTGCACGGAATTTATCTGCAAAAAAGGACTGCAGCTTTAAAAAGTGGTTTGATAACATTAAAATGCACTACTATCCATAGGGGTTCTGAATACAGCTACAAAATGAGAAGAAAATAAAATTCAAATAGCGACACTACAGTGAACCACCTTTTCCAAGTTGATATGTATCGCAAGAACAAGTTTTTTGAAGAACAAGACATTTCCTTTGCAATAATGTCATTCGGTTTTATTTCACTCTCCCAAGCATGTGACAGCTGAAATATGTCGTACACAGTCTACTTCAGCTGCTTTGCAATGAGTAGCATTGGGGCGGGGGGAGCGAGAGAACCCTAACACTAAGGAGATTAAAGCAAGCAGGTCAACAAGGGATTTGGGTGTTGAAATTTTGTGTCCATAACTAAAGCAACAGTACGCTCCCAGTATTTTACGGTCCTTCACAGAAATAACACAGCTCCCATTTCCAATTATTCTCCTCATCTTTTTCTGCATCTGCGATGCTAGTCTAAATAGATTGTCTGAGACAGACTAAATTGTTCCTGTCCTTGACATCTGTTATGCAAAACAGTTGTCTCCAGAGGAAAATATGACAAACTAGTATTTTCTGTTAAAATAGGGCTCATTCACATATTCCCTTCATATATACATAAAAAGAATCTTAAAGTACAAATGTGAGCAAGGTTGACCCTGTGGGTTCTTCTTAGCTAGCTGATACCCTTCTGCCCAATGGAAGATCAACTGGAAGGAACCAACTTATGTAATATGCTGTGTCCATCTCTGGCTACGTTATCTATGTATCTGTATGGGATCCACATGGAATAGCACTACATAGCACCATCTCGGTGTGCAGGAGAAGAAGCCTTAATTCTTTATTTAACCAGCTTTAACATGGAAAACCTTGTTCACCCTTCCTGATGACACTTGTTATAAATCACTCTACTGGCTACCAATTACACTGGCTGCCAATCACTCCACTGGATGCCTAAGTGTTGGTTGTTAACTTTAAAGCCCTGCACGTCTGGGGTCCAAGTTACTTACAGGGTTGACTCCTCTCATACAATCCACTCTGTACACTCAGGTTGTCTGGGGGCCATTTACTTAAACCAGCCAGGACTAGACTGGAAATGGTCGCCTGGAGGACCTTTTCATTGGCTGTCCCAATACTGTGGAGCAAAACACACTGTCTGAATTTTAAAAAGTTCTAAAGACCTATCTCTTCCAGAGCACCTACCCGGTCAATTTTTAGCTATTAATTTTAAATTAATGTATTTTAAATGGTTTTATCTGTTTTTAGCTGTATTTATTTTATGATGTAGCTCATCTCAAGCCATGAGGAGAGGCAACACATGATGATGATGATGATGATGATGATGATGCAGGTTTATGTAATTAACCAATCTGTTATTAAATATCTACATCACAATTCAATGATTACTGATGTTGTAAAATATATCCCACCTGAGCATTGGTATAATGCTAATATTAGTGCCACAGAATAAAACCTATTCATCATGAGTATTGGTGGAATACCTTTATTAGTGCCACAGAATTCTTCCTTAGACTGGATGTTAACTTCTCCTACTCAGAATGGGGGAGAGGGGAGTGGAAGAGAGAAAGAAGGGGAATGCTTTTGGCAAGGGCATGGTATCTGTGTAAACCGTAATAATGTGATAACTAAGAAAACTCTTAACCCGTGTTAAGAGTGAAATACTGTTCACAGAAGTATAATGGGTACTTTACCCCAAATGTATTTTCATTCAAAGATATTTTTAACTGGGGACTTGCTGTTACTTCCAATTATGGTGCTTTTAAAATCATTTCCAATGAGCAAACCAGACAGTCTGCCTTAGAGACTATTTAATCTATACAGTATGAATTAAAATTAGGAAAATGTGTTTTTCACCATTATATTACAGGAGTGCTACCATCTGTATCTTGTGAGATTGCTAGTATGCTCCCGATTTCCAAGTGTTCAGACTGATATGCTTACAGATGATAGACGTTGCATATCAAGAAAGGGCAACAACTTGCTGGTCTGTTACTACTGTATTTTTGCTACTAGGAACAGGGATGTGGAGGGGCACTTATGGTATTTTTCAGTTCATGGGCAAGAATAACTTGTCCATCTTTGTGTACTATGTATCTTGATTCAAGTGGAGAGGGGTAACATTTGCTGCTCCACCTCAAATACATGGAAGTCAGGGGGTGACACCTGTAGATATGCAAAGATTAGAATAGGGCATCTATCATGATTGCCCTCTATCATATGTGAGGGCACTACAAGAAGAGAGAGTTTAGCAATGTTAGGTGTAAGCTTGCCACGTTATCCTTTCCCCCAATGGAATATTCAAAGTGTCAGCTGCAGAACAGGGCAGCAGGTGTAGACTATTTTCCAATTTGCTAGAATGTAAATCAAGCATGGAAAATGTGGGTCACTGCTTTGAGATGAACTATTTTCTTCCTCCAGAATCTCAAGTAAGACACGTATTTCTTTAGCCTTTTTAAGAGGAATGTTCTCCATGCAACAGATTCCAATCAATATATCTGTTACAAACATTCATTTTTTTAAAAAAAAAACCCAAAACTTTACATCTACAGGTCAAAGCAACAAACCCTTTTTTCAACCATTTTACTGATTTTGTTTTGCTTTGTTTCAAAGGACAGTAACAGTAGCTTTCTGACCAAGCAGCAGAGACAAAAGACTCTGAAGCATCCACCTATCTCCTCTTTCACACTCTATAAATCACTCCTGCTTACACTACAGATGCTGAAACTACCAAGAGGAGCTGCCAGAAATAGCTTACCTGAGAGTTAGGAAAGAGAATAGAAGCTTCCAAATAAGTCTGCCCCCCCCACCCAACAGTTTAATTAAGTTGAGCATTGACATATGCAGCTGCCTTTCTGGCAAGAACCTGATGGATGGCAGCTTCACACTCTACGAGGCAAACATGTTTCCTCTACTTTGACTGCTTTCCACAGCAAAGAATGGGTAGCAGACTTTAAGAGTGGGAAACCTGTGACCTTCCAAATGTTTTGGATTACTGATCCCACAATCACCTTCCACTGTCCGTGCCAGCTGGGGCTTCTGGATGCTGAACATCTGGACATCCAAGGCTCCCCCCCACAGCATAACATGAATGCACACTCAGTTTTCAAAACATCTGTGTACTTATCACCAGGAACCCTGAATGGGTATAGTTAACCAGACACAAGAACACACATGTTCATGTACATGTTAATGCTCATCCAGCGTTCATACTTTTCACATATATAAGGGAAATACTAATATTGTTCTGCAATTTGTTGAGAAATCCCAGCAACAACATTACTTCAACAGCGGGACAGTATAGGACCTGAAGCCAGCACACTTGCCTGAAGGGGCAGGGCAAGAAGATTTTGCACACATACCCCTATTCTCCAACACGGCCTCTCTGCTCCCCGTCCAGCAATATCTGCCTCTCTCTGTCAAATAACAGAGCTAGCCCAAGGCTTGCACAATTGGTGATTCAGAAACAGCTAATCACAATCCTACTTTTGTGGGTGCCAATGAATCCCAGTGTTCACAAGATGCGTTGGAATCTCCCCTACAACCTTGGTTTTCCACTGCCTTTTGCAGGAACTTTATTTCTGCTGGCACAAGAACCGATGTGATCATAACATAATTAAGAAGCAGATGCATAAAAAAAAATCCCCAACTAGGTTGAGAATATCCATGCCTATATACATTTCTTGCCTTTTTTCCTAGTGCTTGGACCCAAAGTAGTCACAACACAATTAAGAAATGAATACAGCAGAAAAGAGAAAAAGTTACAATTGAACAAATTATGTTAAAACAATAACTGACTTAAGAACAATTTTTAAAAACTGCTTAAAAGCACATGAGAGGGAGAACAAAAGAAAAAGTATAGCACCTGCACCATTAAAAGTTCCTTCCTCAGCAGACAGTCAGTTGCTAAAAACCAACCTGAACTGTCTAGAGTAAGAATTGGCAACTGTATATAACATGGCAGTTTGCTGCTGTATTCAGTTAAAACTGTCTGAGAGATTATGACTAAAGAAGGAAAGAAAGGCTATGGAAATGTTTCTTGGCTCTGTCCCTTTCTGTCCACTCAGTAATTGCCCCATCTGTCAATCCAAAATGCTTTCTTAGACACAGGTGGGAAGGGAGAAACATATTGGAGTCTACCTTGAATTCTGTGGGTTCCATGAAGCAAATTCCTCCAGCTTGCCTACATGTGTGGGGAATGTATTTTACTGTCCCTGACATCTTGGATCTTGTTGTTAGCAGAGCTAGTAAGCATTTTATAGTTCTTTTGTTTTTCTTACTACTTACTAATGTTAAATGTTCAAAGGAACCAAGCCAGACTGCAAGAGCATTGACTCACTTTATATTCCAGGTGCATTCTTTAAGGACAAATCTATATCATATGAAAGTCACTTGTGCAATTGTAATTGAATCTTATTATTTAGTAAATGATTTATTGGCTTGATGAGGGATTCAAGAAAACACCTTTGCACTTGTGAGTTGGGCACTTGTTTCTCATTATTACCACAAAATTAGTTTAACAACACTGGAGTAATCCTTACAATCACTCACAAGGATGAAATTAATATAGCAAAATATAAGGTAGGAATCATAGCCCTTTGGATGTGCTTGGACTTCATCCCTCAGCATTCCTCACCATTTGCTATGCTGGCTAGGACTGAGCCAATATCATCAGGAGGGCCACATAATTCCCATCCCTGAGTTGAATGCTAGTGGTTGCTGTTTACACTTAAAGATCAGCACTCATAGGGTTGGGGAAATCTCAAGATTTGGATATGTTAAAAATGTTCAGGAAAAAAACTTGAGGGGGGTGCTGAAACAACTGAGTAATGTTTGAGCACTCTCAGTGGCCACAGCATACCAAACTTACCAACTGGCCATTGCTGGAGAAGCAGGGATAGAAAATAGGGGGACAGGATGGAATGGCACATCCTGAATGAAGGAATGGCTGGCTGGAAAAATGACAAGTGCAAAAATGCAAAAACTGACACACTGCAAAGTTTTGTTACAAATTCCACTTGTTAGAAGCACTGTCATTCAGTGTGGAAGCATTACACCTTAAAATAATTATAGCTCCTTAAATTATTGTTAATTATGTAAGTGAAATAGTGTGTGTTTCTACCATTGTCTTCCATCCTCATATACCATAGCAAATTATGAGCAGCATGTCTCCTCTGCCATATAAGAAATGTACCTAACGAAGGCAGATGTGTCACATCCACAACATGATAATTCCCATCATCTCATCTGACTGACCAATGCCATGTTATCTGGGGATAATGGGACTTGTTGTGCAACACATCTGAAGGGCACAAGGTTGGAGGATCCATACTACTGGTATGCCCACAATGAAATATATTCTAAACATCACAGATGGAACAAGATTTGATTTTCTTTTCTGGGTGATCATTGTAGGCCAGCTTCATCATATCCTTATACGCTTCAGCACATGAGCACCTCTATCTCTGTCCATTCATCCTGTATAAAACTATAACATTGGCAAATATCCCACCCACACAGTAATTGCCACTCTTTTGCCTTTAAACTACAACTAATTTTATCAGACTGCAGTTCTGTTTGGGCAGTCCCTCCAGTGATCATAACAACATGAAGCACACACAGCAAGGCTGCTAGTACTGCCCCCACCTCTCTGCTGAATCTCTCAGCCCATGATTATCCAGTGGTGTAGTGCAGCCAGAGCCTGAAGGGTCAATGTGCCATCCCTACCCACATCCCACTGGCTTCAGTCTGAGTATAGCTGCAGTTGTTGTTGTTGTTGTTGTTGTTGTTGTTGTTGTTGTTGTTGTTGTTGTTTTTCATAATACCTGGTAATGGAGGAGGGAGGAAATTTCCCAGAACAATATATTTTTGTGAGCTTTCCCTTTTGCTGTATGTTGCAAAGTATTTTGGGTGGTTTGGCTTTAAATGGGCAACAAAGAGCTGTTAAACTTTAGAAAAGCCTACTTCTCATAGAGATAAGAATTTCTAGAATTGCACTGCTGATATTAGATCAGCACATCTGCCTGCATTTTTGGACCGTTCTTGGGGGTCTGGCTATGGAGACTTTTGATGATAAGCAACTGCATTTCTTCAACTGTTAGAGCGAGAATGTCTGAAGTGGGATGCCTCTTCTAGGACTGCAGACTCCTGCAATTTCAAACCATGATGCTATGGATACTGAAGCTCATGACTCCATATAGACTCCCTACTTCATAGGCTCCCTTTACGACATTCAGAAAGCAGCATGAGCCAATGATAGGGTCACGGCAGTGAAGCATTTTTTCTGCTCTCCCTCCTTTACACACCTGTCATCATGTGAGGGAGAACATCTGAATTGGGCTGGATTTGCCGCCTGAAGAACTGCTTTGCCTTTATTTCTTCCCTGGTGCTCCCATTGCTACTCACGCATGCACCTTCTCAGCCTTTGCCCACGCCTTGCAAAACAGACCAGCCTCAGCGGTATTCTATGGCCCAGGTCCTACAGTCCTAACAGTAAATAGAACGTCATACCATCTGCTCTGCAAAATGTTATTTCCAGGCAGAAATCAATGGAAAACACACCGGTGCCTCCAAACACTCCCCCCTCCACTGCCCCGTGTGTCATTTTTGCTGCTGCACTGCTTCCTTTCAGGGACAGAAGCAGGAAATATCTGTCCATGAGCTCCAGGCCCTAAGGCAACAGGAGTCATGCATGCTGAGACCTGTGATAACTCTTAACAGCTCCTTTCATGCCAATACTGACTAATCGAGTACTCACAAGAGGTGTTTCCAGCCCACACACACTTGCATGAGACATTCTGATCCATGATTGCTTTTTATGTCTTCCGTTTACCTCTTTTTTGGGATCCAGCTTCCTTCAAAAATGACTAATACTCTCCACTCACTTAAGACCACATGTGTCATCCTATAGTAAAGATGGATATTGTTCTCTGTTGTTTAACTACTTTCTTTACCCTTTGTGTTTTTATTTCTTTTGGAGTTTACATTATGAATTCCTGAATCATCTCAATTAAAAAATCAATAAGGAAAAAAGGATATACTGCACAAAAACATTAGGACCCAAACACCTATCCAATAAAATAAAACCTTAAACCTAAGAAAACTACTGTATCTTAATGAAGAGTTTAAGATAACAAGACATCAGAATATATTGATTGGGGAAAAATACAAGTCAGGTATCATGAAGGTATGAGACTCTTAGAAATGAAACATCATTAAAGACCAGATCCATTACTAACATATCAGCATCACTGCACCTTGGTTCCTTAAGCAAAAAATGTTTTTAAAAAGTGCCACAACACACTTTGACAACATCCCATCGTGCTTGTCATCAATTTCTTTTTTAAAACAAGTTCTGTGACTTCACTGTCATCTACTTGAGCCTAATGGCAGGCTAATGAAGTACTTTGTTCTAAATTAGAGATACCTTAATCTTAAGGAAAGAGTTCTTCCACCTCCATATAGAATTCCAGATGCTACATGAGCCACATCCTTTTACTGCATCAGCACCTAGAATCTAGATCTGAAATGAGAATTATACAGATGGCTATGTGGGGGGAATCCATGTGGACTTTGGCTCCATTTGATTACACTAAACTTGTAATTCTTTCCCTGTAAGAAGAAATACCAGTGAAAAAAAATTGGGCCCAAAAACTGTCTCCAGAACAGCTTTGTAGGGATCAAAACTTATACTTTGCCCTCCCCCAGGACAATAAAAAGAAAAAAGAAAATAAACAGAAGTGAGTTCCAGTCAGCTGACTAGTCACTGTCAAGCCTTCTTTCGTGGCCTGCAAACAGTCCACGGAAGTCAAAAGTGGCCTTCTGAACCTAGGATCATGTCTACCTTTTGTCTAGATCATTGCATATTGAGATACTATCAGAGATAATCATTTTTTTAAAAAAAAAATCTATACAAGTATCTAATGGGCAGAGAAGATGGCACTAAGAAGTTCCTAGGAGTAAATGTCAGTGATTTCTTGTGGCTGAGAAGTCAGCCATGACTCTTCAACTTCATCTCTTGTTTTTGTAGTTCATCTGAAGTAAGAGACTGCTGTTCCTGAGAGAAGACAGCCATAGCTCGGCCTTGAGCCTATGTGTGTGTGTAGGTGCCTTCAAGTCACCTATTGACTTATGGCGATCTCATGAATTTCATAGCCTTTTCTTAGGCAAGGAATACTCAGAGGTGGTTTTGCCAGCCCCTTGCTCTGAAATATAGTCTACAGCATCTGGTATATGTTGATGGTCTCCCATCTAAGTACTAACAAGGGCTAACCCTGCTTAGTTTCCAAGATCAGACAGGATCTGGTGCCTATATACAAGTGATTATCCCAGATATATAGTTCCTGGGAAGTAAGCATTTGTTAGGACCTTTGAACAGGATGAATCATAGCAGCTCAATTTAAGAAAAGAACACCAGAGTAGCAAAAAAAAAAAAAATTAAATTATATATACAGTAGTATGAGGCCAGAAAAATTTTACTTCATGGGAGACAAGAAACTAACCAAGCGTTAGCTCTTTGAAGGGGGAGAAAGAAACAGCAGCCATTATGTGGCCAAAATAAATCTTGTTCTTACTTTCTGTCTTCATGGATGATATATCTGTGTTCGTTTGAGGGCAATGTGATATATGAAGGTAACACTGTTAAAGTTGACAGAGAGCAGCAGATTAACCTGACGCTGAAGGAGGCAAGAACCATCAACCAGCAATAACAGAGCCCTCATATCATGTTGACACAGACCTGAAATATACACATACGAGCAGAATATCTTATCACAGCAACATCTTTCACAAGCAGTGGCTGAGAATTTCCACATTTGTATCTGTCTTTCCAGGGAGAAATGACAGAGTGATTTAATATGTTAAAAAAAAAAAGTACTACACAGGAGTAAATTTTGAGGAACAGTGCAAGATAAGCCCTTTCCCAAATACAGCAAATGTAAAATGCTATGCAAATATGCACCACAGATTTAGTAAATGGCTGAAACCTGTAGTTTTAGTCAGACCTTTGTAGTTTAATGGGATGGTAGATGTGTATGGTTTGTGGTAGTTAGGATTTTAGGAGACATGTAAGCGCTGACGATAAAACACAGTATTTTTTTTTAAAAAAAAAGACCATCAGCATCATACAACAGGTGTTCCTAAGGCCTAGTGACATTCTGTTTACAGAGCTCTAATATGCAAAACAATTAAAACAACAAATGCATAAATAATTTCATAACCTTTCCTCCATTATCTTATGGGGACATTTTTATTGCCACTACCAGTCAGAAGAACTAGAATCACAATTAACAGTTGCCCTTAGTACAAATGAAAATTGTCACAAAGAACATGTCTGGAGGGTACCATGATTCCTATGTCTGATTTAAATATATTGGGCCGTATAGCACTATTATTCCACTTTCAACATCCTATGGAATCCTGGGGTTTGTGATTTAGGGAGGGGCCTTTAGAATTCTCAGCCAGAGAGCTCTTTGGCCTCAGTAAACTACAAACCCCAGAATTCTGCAGGATGTTGAAAGTTAACAGTGTAGGGCGGAAAGGCCCATTGGCTTCATCCTTGTGACTCCATCCTCAGGTTGGATGGCAACTCCTAGCAACCTTAGCCTTCATAGTCAATGGGGAGGAATGCTTGGAGTTGTTAATTTAATAATATCTAGAAGGCAGCATGATTCCCATCTCTTTCTATATTTTGAGGGCTGCTCCTTGTTTGCAATATGTGCAGGACAACTTTTAATAGTGATTGCAGTTCTGATGGCCAGTTAACTGAAATAACAATGTTGCTACAGGATTATGGAAAGAAGATATAAACTGATGTGTGCATTAAATAGTTGCATGCTGTATACATGACACAAGGATGAAGTCAATACAGTTAACCAGGGATTGGAGACATGCTACTCTCCTGATGTTGTTGGACTGCAACTCCCAGCATTTTTCATCACTGTCAAACCTAGCTAGGGTTGCCAATAGTCACAGTCCAGCAACCTGTGGAGGGCTGCACTGTTCCTATCTCTGACACAGAGAAATTCCTATCAATGTAGAAACCATCAGCCCACATCCTGTTGTGAGTCCTAACTAGAGGAGACCCATTCACAACTGATTGACTGGGTCTACTTTGGATGAACAACAGAATGTAGGCTGATGGCTTCTACACTGGTAGGGATTCCTTTGGTTTAGTTTTTTTTTTAACCTCTTAATGGCATTTTACCTTTTAAAACATAATTTTAAATCATTTTAATACTGTCTAAAGTTTAAACCTATTTTTTTTAATCTTCACTTTTTTGTATGTTTTTAGCAGTGTTGTGTTTTTGAATTGTAAGCTGCCTTGGGTCTCAATTTTGGGAGAAAGGCAGGATACAAATAAATGTAGCAACAACAATAACAACAACAGGAGTAAAACAAAAGGATGCCAGACGCAGTATGAATGAGCACGATAGGCGAATCCAGGTTTCTCCAAATGTAACATAACATACAATGGAGCAAGCATGTTGCAAAGATCAGTCGGAGTGTTGCACCCCAACTACTAATAATGCTCTGAAGCGTAATGAGGAAGGTGAGCAGGAATCTGAATTCCTTCTGCCAGCTACCACTTCAAATGTACATTCTTCCACCAGTGGAAGTACATTCTTCTCACGTTTCACTGGCTAAAACTGAAACACAGCTTAGCTAATGGGACAGTTGCCAGGTGTATTAGGCACCTCCCACCAGGATGTCATACTCCCTAGTATTTCACAGATAAAAACTAGAATATGTACAGCCAAGCAACATCAGACTGCGATCAAGAGGTAAAAGTATTAATGAAGAACAAAAGACAAGCTAGGAAAGGCTGTAGGAGTTTGCTGGGAAGGGCCAGACTGTGCCTCCTCCTCTCCTCTCCCCATCCCTCCCCCACCAAGTTAATTAAATGCAAACTACTTCTGCATTTCAAACTCAGTTTCAGCAATTGAAGTACGCCAAAGACAAAGTGGCAGTGTGGGAGGAGGAGAAAGAATTGGGGCATTTTATAAGCAGCTGAAAAAGTAGGGTAACAGAATTCATTGGGACTGTCCCTGCCAAACTGGTACGCCTTTAACATAATTTACAATGATACAGGTTTTCATGCTGGAACATCAAACCACTTTACCTCACAGCAACCCCCCAAAAAGAATAATGTCACTTGCTTTACTCTATTGAGACTAATGCATTAAAACAACAACTAACTGTCTTGCTGTATTCTAAGCCCCGGCTACATGTAGAAAAAAGCGAAGTCTCATTAATGAAGTACCATTAAAATCACTGGGCACGTAGTACAAGACTAACACTGTTCAGTATGCCCAGGATTCCCTGGATTTAAATCTAGATTAGTGACAATGTGCTCAACCAAAACCTCCAGCAGCGTCAAGATCCCAGACTCAATTTCTGCTCATTTGAGTCATCAGAATTTAACTGCTGTTGACAGATACAAGAATTAATGCGTTGTTCTTAATGCTCAAACATTCAAGTAAATATAATCTGTATATGTGTGTGTCTCTTTGAAGCAGCCTGTCAACTGACAGTGACCCCAAAAATACAATCTTATGGATATTTACACCCCAAAGTTCTGGAGCACCACATCCAAATCTGACCCCAATTAACTCACTCTTTCTCAGTGGCATCATTCTCCTGCCTGTATAATGAGAACAGAACTGAGGACTACTTCACCAAGTCTTCATGAAGACAGGTAATAAAAATCAACAGCACTATTTTAATTACTACAAAGTGCTGTGTTGATGAAAACTAATCACAATTTTAAGAACAAGTCAGGCAGCAGTAAATGACTTTTCTTTTTAACCACAGCAATGAGAATTTCTCTTGTGGGAATTCCTAAAATGCACACAGATAAGCAGAGTTTATATGAGATCTGATAAAAAAAAATCAATATAGCTTTGATTAAAGAATCAGCTTTATCTGAGAAACACTGTAATTGGGCCCTCCAGCAAATCTGAGTCAAACTGCCTTAACATACTATCGCAAATGGCAAAAGTCTTCAGTTTCAGTTGGGGTATACGTATGTGTGTATGCAGGTGTAATAAACATTAATAAAGGCAACTTCTGAACAAAGCAGTAGTATTTCATGACTTCAGCATTTTTACAATAGATGCTTATTTGAATGGTGCATAGAAGCAAAATATTATTAAAACACATAAATTCATGTAATCTGCCTATATCACTGTTGATGCCAATTTACTACAACAGATAAAAGAAGTGTGTCTATATATCAATGCACATATCACATTGGAATGTTAATGCACAGTGTGTCTTAACAACTATGTACCCTTCAAGAAAACTAGCTCTCTCTACAGGCATCCTTCAACATCTACTAAGATAACTTGAAGAATCCAATAATATCCGCAAATTTAAGATTGTACAAATTCTTCCCAACTGTCATTAGACTATTTCATAATTGCAACTTGAAATAACTAATGTCTTATGGTATAATCAGTAATACAATAATTCAGATCCTGTTAACTACATCCAAAGCATGTAATACAAGCTTAGGTATCTGCCCGTATAATTAATGGCATTTTTAAAACTGCCCCCTATTCTCGGTTGTTGCTGTTGTTGTGTGCCTTCAAGTAATTTCTCACTTATGGTTATGGTTTTATTGGCAAGATTTGTTCAGAGGGAGTTTGCTCTTGCCTTCCTCTGAGGCTGAGAGCATGTGACCTGCCCAAGGTCACCCAGTGAGTTTCCATGGCTGAGCAGGGATTCAAATCCTATTCTTCAGAGTCCTAGTCCAACGCTCAAACCACCACACTACAGTGGTGTGGCTCTCATGCTCAGTAGTTGGGTACATTTGTTTCTTTCAGTCATGCAGACTAATGCTATTCAATTGTACTCAGTATTTATTTTTTGTAAATTATCATTAATTAGTGTTCTCTCTTAGTAACTCCACATAAACCTACAATATGACTACCATTATAGCCACATTCAATGCTAAATGACTTAATTAAGAGTGTTATTAACACCAAATGAGGTAGACATTTATGCTAGAAGCTAGAAGCCACTGGACATTTAAGTGGCAATATTCCTATCAGAACTGAATGGGAGTTTTATGTACTCTTATAAAGCATAAACTCATCTATAGCTGACATATATAGACCTTTTTATAGGTTACTTTTTCAGACTAAAGTTCTCATAATCTTCCAGCCAGGTTGGTCAGTGTAAGAGCCAGTGGCCATGCTGGCTGAGGGATTCTGGGTTCAAACTCTGCCTCCGCAGATGATGGGAATATACACTGTTGACCCTCTCAGTGCAGGAAGGACCACTTTCAAGGACAATTTTCACACTTCTTAATGGCATCTACAGCACCATACTATAATAGTTGTTACATGAGACCATCCAAGCCATTGCAATGAGTCTCAGCATACTCAAGAGTACTGTCTATAAACCAGAAGTGTGCTAGACCAGTTCTAGTTAATTGAGCCAACTTCAGATAAAATCACAAATAGCCTTGCAGAAGCAAATGATGGACAAATCATTTAAACAGAAAGCTCACAATTATATTGTGATTCTACATGGTCCAAGATATTCACAATATATCAATGAGCTGTGAACATTTCCGCTATACCTCAGTATAGCCCTCTGTAGTGTGAGGGAAACCACTGGGCTTAATTGGATAGATGCACTTTCTACACTAGTTTTAGAAGCAGCAGACTGATATATTGTATGGGAGAACTTTGGTTAGTGCATAGTATGACAAATAAATACTTAAATAAATAAATCTGTCTTCCTTTTTTGACTTGTGGTATGTATCCTTAAACATTCAGTAACATTGATTCTGAGAAGGAATGGGTGACCACAGCCCTCCAGATTCTCTGCAGCTCCCATGAGTCATCACGGCTGGCTATGCTGGTTAAGACTGTCAAGAATTACAGTTTAACAAATCGCAACAGCTAGAGTTACCCCTCTCTGATTTATCAAATTGCCAAATATTTTAAGTGCTTCTTCGTAATTTGAGGGAAGGGGTGTTTTTGAATATCTTGTTAGGGCAGTGAGATTTCAGAAACATAACAAGCCGTGCTGTGTACTCCAAATAGATGTGATTTGCTTTCTGTTGCCCTTCTTGGCATCTTACTAGCCTGGCTTAATTTGCTCCATTACTCTTTTGCCAACAGTAGAGAGAAAGCATTTCATTCCACCTTTCATAGGTCAAAGACTAAACCATCAATGCATCAAAGTGATCTATGCCTGCATAGTTCACGGGAAAACGCAACAGCTCATTTGTTCCTACATGAATCACAATCTGTCTCTTCTGCTTTCTTCACTGGCGCCCAGCTGCAAACTGTCTCTATATATACCACAATATGGTACGATGCAATTACAGGTTTGTGGTACAGCCTAAGGCAACATGCCTTTCTGCCTCTCAGAAACCAACTACTGAACTACACTTCTTTTTTCAACACTATTTAAACCTCATTTTCCTGCCTGTTTTATTGGTCTAAGCTCTCCCCAAGTTTTCAAGACAATAAATAATATTAGGCTATTCAGAATATATTTTCCATCAGATAACATGATCCAAAACAAAGAAAAATATTATCGAGGCCAGCCAGCAAAGTTTTTGTTAACTCATAAGTCTCTGCTACAATGAGCTGACAGAAATTATCAGCTTCCGTACGCTTCAATATGATAAAAGTCAACCAGTCCTGCCCTTCTGCATTCAGCAAAGGACTGGATAATATGACAGTCTATTGCAGGACAATTCTGAGGGGAAATAGGTAACAATTCTCTTACACGTTTACTATTAAAGGGGAAACTCCCAAAAACATTAACAGTTTTCAGTGGCTTGCCTCAGCACATACAGTTCAACTCTTGTCTGTACCACAAGTCACCACATTTTGAGAAATCTTGTTTAAAAACTGGGTCAAAACAGGATGGTAAGATATAAATTCAAAGGCATGTACACAAATTTTACCATAATTCTTAAGATGCTATCATCACCATCATCACCACATCATCCTTATTTATATCCCATCTTTTTCCCAGCCCAAGACTCAGCATCACCTAAGAAAGTTAAAAGAGACACTACAAAAAAATGCATGTCATTGAACCATATCATTATGTTATACTATTATATAATTAACCTATCAACGAAATTAACAGAAGTTAAATGCATTACCATTAAAAAGAAAAAGAACCATGAAAGATCCTTTTTTCTCTTGAGCAAACAGCCTGTAAGGGCCAATTCAAACAAAAAGGTCTTCACCCATCTATGGAAGAATAACAGATTGGTTCCACAAACTCAAGGGAACACTGAGTCTTACTTTTCTCAAACAGGACCTTCCACACTTCAGGGCAACCTCCCTTTGAAGGGTGGGGTAGATCACTAAAAAAAACAGCTTCTGAAGTAGCATAGGAGCTTGATGTTCAAAAAATAAAGTCAAGCCAACTCAAAGTGGCCATGCAGTTCTTTGAATTCCAGCGCTTTGGATCCCAGCCCTTGTTCATACAAATATCCTAGAACATTGCTTTCTAAAATTCATGGGTCCGTGCATCAATCTTCAGAAGCTAAGATTATTATTTATGCTACTTTTATTGTTTATCTCAGCCTCTGTCTTATGAGCATCAATAAAGATAATGACCACTTTGAGAACGTGCTGGCTGTTTAACTTTTTTGCTACTACGTACCTTCAACTTGATGACTCTGACTTAATAGTGACCCTATGATAACGTATTCTTGGCGAGATTGATTCAGAGGTATTTGTCATTGACTTCCTCTGAATATACCATATGGACCGTGGTACTGAGCCTGTGATTGTTCTTGCATTTTACAGACCATGTGGTTCTATGTACTGTACAGTTCTGAGCACAACAATGTATAACAATGGTATGGTATGGTATGGTATGGTATGGTATGTATATGTTGGACTTTAACACTTTCATTTAGCAAATTTCTCAGTACCTCTGCTGATCGTACTATAATTCTCTTCGTGTGTCTGTTAAACATAAATGCTCACTTATTCCCAGTGATAGTTTCCTTTTCAAGAGGATGATCAGTTGAACTGGTTTTGCTTTGAGTTTTTTGGACTTGCATATGCTCTTGCACTATTTATCTTTAATGTAGCTTTTATGTGCTATCAAATCAACCGCAGCTTAGTGTTTTCTTGGGAAGATTTATTCAAAGGAGGCTGCCACTATTGCCACTGCCTTCCTCCACACTGGAGAGAGTATGACTTGGCTACAGTTACCCAAAGAATATCCATGGTTGAGCAGGGATTCAAAACCTGGTCTCCTGGAGTCCTAATCCAACACTCAAATCACTCCACCAGGTTGGCTATTGGAAAATAACTTGGAATGGAATGGAAATTGTTCCTCTGTGCATTTAAGTAGTTAAAAGACTCAAATTGCTGTGTTACAAACCCAAATACCTACCTTCTATTATTCAGTGAACAGACCTCATAATCCTTTCAACATTTTAACAGATAATATATAGACATCAACGAGGCCTGGACATAGTTTTAGACATTTGGTGATATCATCTAGGAAGTTATACATAAATGGTTTCTTATTGGTGATTTTATTATCTGCTGGCTTATTCTTTTAAACTAATTCATTTTCACTTTCTTTTCTTGTTCTTGAAGTGATTGTCAAATAATAAAAATAAATCTGTGTTTACTAATGTCTATAAATGAGTTCAGATGCAATAAAGTTGCCAGTTTAAAAAGATTTAAGGAAACAGATATATATTTACAGTGGTGGAGAACAATGCTTGAATGCGATACAGTGGCAAAGTTTGCTGTTAACAAGAAAGCTGAACAAGCCTTCTGCTGTTGCTTTGACAAAGAAGGGATTAGGGCACTGAGCCTGTGGTTTTCATTCTATTTTACAGACCATGTGGTTCTAAGCACTGCGTAGTTCTGAGCACAACAATGGATAAGAGATGAGGCTTACTTTAATATGTTAATAATGGGTATTCTATCTTCAGACAGCTGGTGAATTATTTATTTACAACTCAAAGTATTTGTCTTCCTTCCCAAACATCACACAAGCATATATCCATTATAAATAAATCTAGGAAGAAAATTCTCAGCAGGTAGCAGTTGTAATGCAGCTTAAAATTCCACTAATGGCTTTTAATGCAGAGGAGGCAAAGCTTGGGAAGCATTATGGATTTTCCTCCACTGCGGAAATAACTTGTTTCATGTTACAAATAATCTGGTCTGTCCTCTAGTTTTCATGACACACAATGCACATTTGATTGTTATCTTTTGAGCCTTGCCAACAAAAGGATAGTTTGGCAGTAACAAAATAAGACTTCTCAAAGGTTTTGTAAGTATCTAGGATAAATGTCTTTAATCGGCTGCCTTTCCAATGTGTTGGACTACAATTCCCATCATCTCCATCCAGCATGCAGTGCTATAACATTTGGTGTTTTTAATATGTATACATATGTTTTAAGAGAATGTAGCAGGACTTGTATGACACAAAATATAACTGATAATATGGCGGCCAGGCTCCTTAGAATAACCATGCAAACATAACTTTTGTCAGAAGCTGAGAAAACAGAGATGAGGAGAGACAGAACGTATTATATTTCACTCTCTGAAAACAGATACTCTTATATGGTTTGAGTAAGGAGGCTGGCAAGTTACTAATTTGGGGTAGGCAACTATTCTTTCCAGCTCAGTGGATAAATGCTCATCAATCATAGCTATGTTTTATAGAAATGCAGCCCACTGATCTAAATAGAACTTATTTCCAGGCAAATCTTATTTTTGAAACTTTTCATAGCGACTCACAAAAATTAACACCAGTGAAAACCACATCCTTTTTAGAATAATTTCTCAACACTACCAAAGAAATGTCCTATCCGTTTACTTTGCCTTGACTTCACCTTTAAACTGATTTCACCTACCTTCAGCGACATCATGTACCTAAATTTGGTAGTTACATAGCATTATGATATCCTCTTGTACACTTCAGTTCAGATCGTCTTGCATACTTTCAGTTCTCATGCACCCTCAGTAATACATATCCACATGCATTGGTGTAGCATCAAAGGCTCTTGTTTATAATTATGTTCCTCACTGGACAGGATTACCAGTGTGAGTGGTCAGTGTAGAAGAAGCAGTGGTGGTTAGGGGGAAAATTGCGCCAAATCAACATCTGTTGTCGTTGTGTGCCTTCAAGTCGTTTTTGACTTATGGTGACCCTATGGCAAACCTATAATGGGTTTTTCTGAGGCTGAGAGTATGCACTATATTCAAGGTCATCCAGTGGGTTTCCATGGCTAAGTGGGGAATTTAGGGTCACAGTCCAGTGCTCAAACCACTAAGCCACGCTGGCTCCCAAACCATTAGTCAGGGTAATAATGGCTCAGAACAGGATTGGAATATGGTTAATATTTGCATAGTCTAAAAATGTTGGATAAATATTTCTACCCTAACAAAATGACAGCTTTCAACTACAAAACTGAAATGTACATATATTTTGGACAGCAGTACTACAGGTGACTATGCTTTGAAAATTATTTTTATGTTGTTTTTAGGAAATATGGTAATGTTTTTCCTGTTCACCACACCACTGCCTTTTCAGAGTAGCATGAGATAGCATGGAGAGGGAGGAAGCTGTCAGCTGCAAGAAGGCTAAACCTGCAAAGGTGAAGGGATAAAAACCTCAATAGGAAAGGCCATCCAATTGCATATAAAAGAGTACATTGCTCAAGGCTTCCCTGCTTTTTGAACAACTAAATGAGCACATAGTGGCAGAGAGAAAGACTTTCCTAGTAATCAAAATGGCACACTATTCAAGACTGTTCAAATGAAGAAGAAGAGAGTGAGTATCATCATCCACAGTGTCACTGGAAGTATCCACTCAGAGGTCTACAGTGGTGGCACAAGGACTCTGTACAGTGCTATCTCAATAAAAAAACAGTGGTATGAAGTGCAGAGGAAGTTATCTTACTCCAAGAAATTGAATATGAATATGTATACTGTGTTGTGTTGACTGCATAATAGCACAATCTGAAGACAAAGGTTTAACCAAGCAGGAGTGTATTTATTTAAATAGACACACAATCCAAATGTAATATCCAGCCCTAGTCACTTTTACTAACGGGTAGAATCTACATTACACTCAGATGTTTACTGTTGGCTGAGCAGGAAGGGATAAACTAGATTCACTTCTCTCTCTTCTTCCAGCATGCACCTGGATGGGGGAGACATTTTTGCCCTCAGCCCCATGGATGGAAGAATGCAGATTATTGATAGTTGAGCAATGGACAGGAAAGCCAACCAATTTGGAGCTGCTGCACATTTTCCCAAGACGTTCCCTTTCCAGGGACAACACTCTGAGCCAGAACACTTTTCTGCAACAACCCACCTTCCCACCCTGTTTCTCATGACAGCATGAGTTTTCTAATCATTTTTACTGAACCTGAGAAGTAATGTTTTGGCTGCGTTCTAAGATTTCCAAAGGATCACACTCTACTCTGCTGACTTTATGATGCACATAGCGAAAGGAGGCAAAAGTTCAATTAATCATGACATGGTTGATTTGGCATGTAACTGTCTCTTGTTTGGATGTTTTGGCTTTTTACTTAATCTCTGTTCCATCCATCTGACATTTAATTATTTCCAATTTGGCTGTTTTGGCAAGCAGTTAACTCTTTTGGAAGCACAGTGGGGAGGGGGCGATATTTCCTTTGGGCTTTTGTGAGCATATGGATGTGTCCATGTATGAGGGATTTGCTCATCTTGACCCTCCTTCACAACCAGCAGGTGTGAGGAGCTTTGGAGAGAGAAATATATCCTTGGCACTTGGCAGCCATATCCTTGGGACTTGGCAGCCAGTCAACATCTAGGGACTTAGCCACATGGTGTGCTTTATCTGTCAAGTCCAGTCTTCTGCTTACTCATTTGGGAATGGACAATGACAAGATGCATTGGAGTTCTTGCCTCAATCCACCTGTGAGCTGGTGTATTTTGCTCTATTGCAGGTGGCCAGTGGAATACATCCTAGCACTCACCTCAAGATTGGGATTCCTGTGCTGTTTGACATTAGCCTTGGTACCACCCTCACTATAGTATTTGTTAAAAAATAAGGTTGTGCCCTTCCCAAAACCAAGTATCACCTCAGTTGTCTTAATTCCTGGTGGAAGGACTGTGCTTATTCTTCCAGGTCTTGAAAGAACTGACAGCACAACTCCATAGATGTCTACAGAGATGGAAACCACAGTTGACTTTGCAATAACGGAGATGTCTATTCAGAAGTAAATCCCAAATAGCAGAGCAATTCTATAGATGCCTGCTCAGAACTAAATCCCAGCTGATGATACAGTTCTACAAATCAGAGTGGCCAATTGCTGGATGTGTGTGTGAAGCTGTGTCCCGTATCTGCCACAGCCGCACCAGCAATGACACTGCATCACTTCTGGTAGTCATCTGGCTTTTTGAGGGGGTAGTTTTCTGGCTTTTGGGGTGGGGGTGGGGTGGGGTTAAAAGTAAAGGTGGTGGGCAATTTGAGGGCTGGTTTCGATTAAAAATCAGTACACCCAAAAATTAAATGGTGGGGTTGGAGGACCTTAGGAATAATCAGTGGGCTGTGGGAGCAACAAAAGTGAGGTTTGTGGGTACACGCAGCCCATGCACCACAGTTCTGCCAACCCTGCTATAGATGTTTACTGAGAAGTAAGTTCCAATAACTTTAATGTCACTCATCCCATGATAGGTTTGCATGGTATTGCAACCTGAGGTTCTGAATATGTTGTTCAATGGTGACAATATCAACAGAATATGTGTATACAACAGAATATGTATACACAGTATAACATGCAAAGAAACATAATGGAAACAGTAAAGTCTTCATAGGTATGTCACAACTTTTTAACCATCCAACTTGATTTGACTACTGCACATTTTCACATGCTCTGAATAGGCTTCCAGAGGGCTGAGGCATATAGAGAAATCTCAGTGGAACGACTTTCAGAAGTTTTTTAAAAATACATTAAAAACTACTGACGAATACTCCTTATTCTGACATGCAAATATCTCTATTATTTGATAATCCCTGATGCTCTCCTGTTTGAGGAAAAAAAGCCACCTACAATGACAGAGCAACTTTACCCACATACTCAAAAAAAGTACAACTAAATTTTCTCAAAGTGTGCAACAAAAAATATAATATAAATGTAAGCTTGTATCTACCCACTTGCAAGATCCAAGAATCAAATTCAAAAAGCCAAAATGACATAATCCCACTCACTAAATGCATTAAAAGCAAAATGGATGAAGCAACAAAAGTTTTGCATTTTTTCCATGAAAATATCAGCACTACCTGATTGGTCGATTCTCTTTACTATCAAAAAGAGAGAAGATTACTTCCAGTTCTTCTCCCAAATTGGAACACATCAGGCTCTTCATCTGAACAAAGAGATGGTGGCTGCTTGCTGGAACAGGTGTGTCTTTTTTGCGATGACGGTGCTCCATCTAGGTATTGACATCAACAAAGTGCAACATGTGAAATGAAAATAGACTATGGAGGAGTGGCAGCTGGTGGTTTCAGTAGATGGCAGATACACTCCAGGTTTTAGACCTAGCTTTAAAGATGCTTTCAGGGACCAGATGCCTAAACCTATCACCTAAATAGGTTCAGAACCTTGGACAGCTCTTTTTAAATTGAAACTACTGTAAAACCTGGAGCAGAATATGACGATCTCACTGACACCAGTTGCAACTGCCAACGAGTAAAATAAAATTTAAAATTACATTTTCTCAGTACATGTCACATAATTTTTGTCCACAACATCCAATTTTTTAACCTCACAAACTAGCTTCAACTTTCAACGTTTCTCTTCTAAGGTCATATAGGGAAGGGCTTGAGGCTACCTCTTAAAGAGGTCCTGATGCTCTCCTGTTTGAGGAAAAAAAGCCACCTAAGTTTGGTGTCTAAGTTTGGTAGCCAATCAATACTTTTAGTAAACAACATTGGCGCCACTGCATTTATCATTTTTATTTATTTATTTAGCTTATATCCCACCTTCCTCCCAACAAGAGACCCACTTGTCTCAGTTTGTACTTCCAGATTTAATTGGTTGTTTTATCCTACCCTTTCTCCACAGGCTTACAGGTGGCATACTGTGTTTTCCCATCACCCACGTTAACCTCCTAATAATCTGTGAGGTTGGTTGGGCTGAGGGAGAGGGAGAGAGGGAAAAAGAAGGAGGGGGGAAAAGGTGAGAGCAGTTTGCCCAAAGAGAACTAATAAACTTCAATGCTTAATGGAGTTTTGTACCTTGACCATTTTTTGTTTTAATCTAGTACATCAATGCTGTATCATATTGCATCACGGAAACAAAGTTGGTTTAACTTTTTTGTAACTGTCCCCCCTCCACAAGTTTTGGAAGGGGGGCAACGGGCGGTATATGGCTGTATTTGGAATAACTCTATTATCCCATAGATACTAAACTTGATTTTTGGCAGAAGACATTATTTGGTGCTAGTTTGCCTCTCTGTGTCTCCCTGTGTTTGTGAGCCAATTTGTTTCTAAAGTATCCTGGTCTTTTGGCAAGTATTACGGATTTCCCTCCACTATGGAAATATCTTCAGTGGCATGCTACAAATAACGCGGCCTCTTCTGCTGTTTTCATTATATGTAATGCATATTTTAGTGATATATGTTTTCACCTTTGGAAAGAAAAGCATAGCTAGGCAGTAATGAAATGGAAATTTGAAAAGCTTTTCATAATGTCTACAAAACAGTCACCTCAGCAATTTAGCCACTCAGTACTGCTATTTCCAAGAATTCTCCTCTTGCATATTCTGATGCCTTAACTTAAACACAATTTTTAAAAATAAAAACAAAGCTGTGTGATTGATAGCTCTAAAAAACAGATTACTCTCTGGTGAAATATACTGAAGCCTTTCTCCTCCGTTAGGCACTGGATCTCTCAGTTTTAGAGAATCTCACTTTTTGGCAAAGCATACAATTCTTGAACTATTAATTAATAACTGGGCAATTAAATAATAATTAATATACTAGAAAGAAGTACTTGGGCTCCCCAGGTACAAAATCCATTTTATTTATTGCTTTTGCTGCAAAGAACAGCCCCCGTTGAAAACGTACTATCTTGCTTCAACATTAAGTTCAAAACTGAGTATTTCCTGTCATTTTTAAAGAATTCACAATTCACAAAGCATTTCATTTTGAAGTGGTATAACCAAATATTTCAGTCCAATGAAGAGGAGAAATGCATAGATTTGGGGAAAATCCATATTTAGTATGTTCTGGCTGCAATCCAGTGGCTTTAAAATCCTCACAGACAGTCTTTCCACACAGAACATGGAGGGAGAAAACCTTACGCTCATTTCCTTCGTCAGAGTATATTTGGTTTTAACTACAGTTAAAGGTGATCAAGTAGAATACATACTCATGGTAAAGGGACACCTGGACAATAAGTTCACAAGAAAGGAGAGAGCACGTGTTTCCACGACCCAACCCTAATTGTTTAATCATAGTTAACAGCTTGGTTACATATGGAGTAGCAGCTTCCTACTGTGGAAATTTCAGTTAACCGAGAGAACTAGGGTGCTTACCAGTCTATACAGCTCTGTAATACTGATTTCCTCTGGATCTACCATTGCATATTCCTTTCTCGGAACCAAGTCCAGTCCCAGTTGTCTGTAAGTGCATATGGAAAGTCTGGTTAGAGAAGAACTTTCTAAAGGATCCGAACAGAAGCTTCCAAAAGCATACAAATTTTTATCCAATTTCTCATTATCTTTATCCACTACAATATTTCAAATCATCAACAGTAACAGGAAAAACAATAAGCAATACGCGCTTTCTAAAGAATGCAATCCAGCACAAGAGTACAGTTAGATACAATCTCCATTGCTACCACTGATGTAAAACTTGGGATGATTCAAAATGTTTCACACGCAGTTATCTTGTAATCTTTACAACAAAGAGTACACTTAATTATTTTCTAATCTAGCAGACTGATTTCTTTTATAAAAGAAAAGACAGCTGGAGGTTAAATAATAATACTGATGATGAGAAGTGACAGAGGAAATAACAGAGAAAGAAATCTGAAGAGGCAGACAATGGTGATGGGAATATAATAAGGGTAAAAAAGTAAATTTTGGAAATAATCATTAGTCTTTTGTCTACAACACAAATGGTTTATCATCTCTTTATATCTCCCAGGAAATACGGCTTTCTATCTATGTCTTTTCTGTCTATGCTCCCCTGCTGCCATTTTGATCTTGCAATTCTTTCCAAGGCTTGGATCCAAAGTTCTGCACGGATGAACAGAAGATATGTCTCCCCAGGAGCATGGGATCACCTGTTCCAGTACCTCTTTCTCCATCCCTTCCTGACACATGACAGGGTTTACTTATCATGGAAGTGGGTAGGTTCTAAGGAATTACAATGAAAGGGCAGTTCAGAAAAATTTTGTCCATGCAACAATATCTTTACTCAGTTTTCCTTTTGCAACTAAATGGTGCAACAATTGCATGAGTAAAAAAATCTCACCAGATGGCATAAACATGATTAACTTATCTGTTTCATCTTGCAAAGCAATGGAAACACTTTAAGTATCTTTGAATTTTAACCTGTACATGCAGCTCCTTTGATATCATAGATTAAAGCTCTCACAGTACTGTCTACAGCTGCCTGCCACCTTGCTTCTAAACAACCAGTCAGCCAACCATTTATGCAGAAAAACAAAAGCTACCAAACCTGTGCAGGAAAACTTTCATATAAAAGCATCTCTAAAATCTCCTTGCCCTAACACACAGCTAGGTGAATTAATCTTCATCCTCACCACCACTCTCAAAGACCCTTAATGCAACACCACATCATCACCCTTATCTTACTCCATATTAACTCTCTATCCATTCTGCAACTCAAAGAAACACTTCTCAGGCTATCAGTGGGAGGGACCCATAATTGTTTCCTGTAATACACCAGACACCAGTACCATATTTGAGCTTGTTGGCTACAACTGTTTCTTTCACTCCTGAAAACATTCTGTGGACTGAAAAGTGACAGTTCACGGACCAGTGACAGTCTAGGGACCCTCACTTTGAGTAGCACTGGTCTAAAGTATATTGAAGTAAAGATCTGATTCCTGAACGTGAGAGTTCATAGAAAAATAACGCACATAGCTGACAACACAGACTAGAAACATTTAAAACAAACCAATGACAACGGCACAGAAACTACAGTTTGCTCCACATTCACTAGGGGGCAAGAATCCTGTAAAAGTGGGAAACCCACAAATATCAAAATGTGTGTGTCTGTGGGAAGGGGGTTGAGTGGGCACCCAGGATCCAAACCAGGTCTGGGAAAGTAGAAGGAAAGGGAGTGGGCTGGCATAGTGGCCCTATACTTCCTCTCTCTTACCTATGTCCTTCCTTGGGTGGAGAAGGGCACTGCAAGAGGGATTGTAGTACTGAGAAATCAGGATGTGATTGATCCTTAGCTGACCAGGCAGCAGCTGGTAGAGGAGGAGGAGGATCAGAGGTGGGTTCTTAAAGAGCTGTGTGGCCTGACTGGAGCTTCTAAGAGGGAAGGTTCCCTGGATATGAAGCACTTGGATAAGAAGCACTTGAGCAGGGGACAGGGGTTGGAGAAACTTGCAAATAACAAAATTCATGAAAGTAAGATCCAGAAATGTGGAGGGATAAATGTATTACTTAGGTTTCTGTGTATGTTGGTCTATCGGCCTGTCCATCTCAGGAATTAGAATTTTTAATAAATGACTCAGATTCAGAGATGCCAAGAATTGTTGGTGGTGTTGGTGGTGGTGGTGGTGGTGGTGGTGGTGGTGTCATTACTACCTTTATTTATACCCTGCTTTTTTCCTCAAAAGGACTCAAAGCGGTTTACAATAGTTTAAAAAGAAAACATAGTTCAAATATAAAAGTTAAAATACATATTACACAGTGGTAACTAAAAACAAAATTAAAATACATATTAAAAACAACAAACCAATCACAATTAAAATAACCAGCACCTTTCGTCAAAATTATCATGTATTAAATGCCTGCCGAAACAAGAATGTCTTTAGTTGTCTCCAGAAAGTAGGCAGGGAGGGTGCCAGTCTGACCTCTTTGGGAAGGGAGTTCCAGAGCCTGAGAACAGTCACTGAAAAGGTCCTTTCCTGTGTTCCCACCAAATGCACCTGTGAAGGTGTTGGGACAGAGAGAAGGTCCTCTCCAGCAGATCTCATAGCTTGGGCTTGAGTTAATATTATCTCCAACTTTAATGAAAATTTGTGATACACTTAGGCACAAACATCTGAAACATAAGGACGTTATACAAGGCAAGCCCCTATTGCCTTAGGCAATAGATTTGGGGTGTCATGCAGTAAAATCAAATTGTTAATTTCTTTTCACTGTTATGGGAAAATGGCTTATGGCAGTGGTTCTTAACCTGGGGGTCCATGGAGCTCTCACAAGGGATCTGCAAAGTCCTGCTGCTGGACACTAACAGCAGTGGTGGCAACAGGGACATGGCAGTGTGGAGGGGGTGCAGACGCCAAAACTGCTCCCTCGTTTGCAAACAAGGAAGCAGTTTGGACATATGCGCACATACCTGCAACCCTGCCCATTTCGTCAGGGATGCAGCAGTAGAGGTTGTGGGCACTCAGGAACAGTGGCAGGCATGTGCGCACACCCAAACTTGTCCTTCATTTGCAAATGAGGGAGCAGTTTTGGAGCTTGCACCACCATCTCCACTGACATCTCCCTGATGAAAGGGACGTGGCAGAAGGTGTGTTCACACACCCAAACTATGGCTCTGTAGACCAGGGTTTGAATCCCCACACAGCCATAGAAATCCAATGGGTGACCTCTGGCAAAGGCAAACCCCCTCTGAACAAATCTTGTCAAACAAACAAACAAACCCCTAGGACAGGTTCACCTTAGCATTGCCATAAGTCGGAAGTGACTTCAAGGCAAAGAACAACAAAGTGCCACTGAAAGGGAGAGGGTCTTTCTAGCCATCATGCCTTTCCCTTTTGAAAACTGACTTATGGGGACCCAAAGGTGAACCTGTCATGGGGGTTTTCTTGGCAAGATTTATTGCTTTCACCTTTCTCTGAGGTTGAAAGGATGTGAGTTGCCCAAGGTCACCCAGTATCTGAGCAGGGATTCAAATCCTAGTCTCCAGAAGCCTTTAATAAATAAATATCTGAATATTTAAATTCAAACAAATTATATTTACAGGGGGTCCCCAGTAAAGAAAAGGTTAAGAATCACTGGCTTATGGGGTTTTCTTCCTCCTGTGCCATAATATCTGCCTGGCTTTGGGTGGGATCTATACACCTTGATTGGCGTGATGAGGAAAGATGCCACTCACTGCTCCACCTCTGGCAGCAAAATGTCTTGGTTTGGCCCTGACCATTATACAAAACCAGAGTAAATGCTGCAGTGTGACATCCATTTTCCATACTGCAAGTTTTTAAAACTCAAAATATATCCTCCAGGCATGTTTCCTTCTCCAGCATCTGCTCCACTCATCTGCTAGAAGAGCAGATAATAAGGCCTCAACAGTTGGCATCTTTCGAAAAATGAGTCAGAACGGCCTTATGTCCCATCAGCTTACTGCAGGAACATACCCCTGAACTGGAATGCAAGCGCCAATGTGCTTTAAGTCTGTGTTGTCATTCTCCCAAGTAATATTGCACTAGAAAAGCTCATCATGTTTATTTCTTTCTCCTCGACATGATACATGGGTAGAATAGTGATGAGCTTGTTGGCTTTTCAAACTGCAAGGTACTGTCAAGAGCAGCAGGAGCCATACCTGGCAAGATCCAGATCACACTCAATGTCAACACATTGCTCTATGAATTTTTCACTTTCCCGAACAAGTGACAGTATTCTGCATTTAGTAACAGCAGAGTGAAAGCCTTTGATATGGTACAATTTTAGAGAGCACAAATGCACAAAGTAAATGCTTGCCTGCTGTAAAAACTCTAACAGAGATGCCAATTTACTCAGCATTCTCAAAGCAAATATTCAGATGACAGGGAAAAAAGGCAAGGTTTTCTGAATGATTTCTGCCCGTGGGTTTCCCCCCCTGTTTACATACACCGCTGAAAAGAAACTGACTTGATTGTAGCTGTCAGAGGATAAAATGAAATCTTGGTGCAAGAATCTCTGCCGATATCAGAGCAGAATCAAGGTGACTCACTAATGAGATTCAATCTAGTATATAAAACTGCCACTAGGAATATCCAATATGCTTCGAGACAACAGAACACTACACAGCGTGCATCCTCATAGACTCACCCGGGGCACCAGAGCCTCGAAATAACCACACGCTGCACAGGAACATACACAAATATCAGAGCTTGGGAAACTTACTTTTTTTGTCCTACAGCTCCCAGCAAGCCTGGTGAGTATGATCAGTGAAGGATTCTGGGAATTGAATCCTAAAGAATAAGTTCTCTTGAAGGAGGCAGAACATGATAGTCTTTGATAACCTCCTGCTAGCATATCAGTATGGTAAAAAAGATCTATGTATTTAGCCCCAACAACTAGAATATTCACATATTCCCCAGCGGCATGAGATCACAGCAGTGTATGGGTTTTTATGTCATGGCTGAATGATCGGCAGGGCTGTGGAAACTACAGAAAGCAGTTAGGAGTGGGATTTTTCCCATGTAATGGAACTTCCTTGCCTGCTTGTCACAGCAACCCTTTACAATGGAATTCTAATGACAGTCTCCAAGCTGGGCTTGGAGGCAAGGATGCACCTGAAAAGTGTGGAGAATGAGACACTCACATTTGCTTATAAGGAAGTGCGTTCTACTTAAGGATCCTTTCCAGATACTATTCATTTGATTCCCAAAATTAGCTAGAAGGACAAAACTGCACCAAGGGTACCAATGATGGGATGGGGACTTCTTCTGGTGGAAAAGCTGACTCCTTTTCATGTTTCATGTTACTGATGCCCTGCTCAGAGATTTCAGCTTCCTTTTAATTATCTTATTATGAACACAGTAAGGGCAGTAAAGGTAATATAGTCTGTCTCTTACTCACTCGTTGCCCCAGTCCAAGCGGGCAGTGATGTGCCGTTTGACATCCTTCATCCTATCATGAGTGAGATGTCCCACTAGTACCTGCCGTCGCAAGTCTAGGATTTCATTCATTATGTGCCATAATCGGTGAAAGAGATCCCCTTCATTTCTCTGTCAAACACATAATGACATTCTTAGATTGCCAAGATCATTAAGTTTGATATAAATGCCTGTTGCCGTGTTGCCTCCAAGAAATACAAAAAAAGGAGCAAAACTTTTTTATTTTATTGCTGTATGAGGTTACAACCTAAGTTCATTCCATTTAAATAAAACATATTTTTCATCCTTTCATAATCCATAAAAGCTTGGCAAAAGTAATACTTGTTTTGATACAAGGTTTGCTTCTTCATTCCTATTTCGTGTGTGTGTGTGTGTGTGTGTGTGTGTGTTATAAGGAAAAGGCAATGTGTACTAACAAGGAAAGCTCTTCCTGTTCTTGCCCTGTCTACCCACTTCCTGCAGTTAGCTTTCTCATTCATCAACTTGTTGACAGACCAAACTGATAAACAGGTATTTTGAAGTACAATGAACAAATAAAAATAATTGATCTCTTGGCTCAGAATTCAATGAAAGACCAAATGCTTTTGGTTCAGAATTCAATAGAACAGCATATGTTTTGTGTACCAAAAATCTAAAATTCAATCCTATGCATGTCCAGATGGAGCATGAATAAACCCAGCCTGAATGCTAGAGAGCCACTCAGTGTAGACCAGGTAAGAGAATCACATGGCCCTCCAGATGTGATGGGACTGCAGCTCCCAGCATTCCTCACCATAGAGTATGCTAACTAGGACTGGCAGTTCTGCAACATCTGAAGGACCATGTGATTCTCACCCCAGTGTACAGTGCGTTGGTGCTGACCTAGATGGAACCCTGATCTGACTTTTATTACACCTCTGGCATTCTTTCTTCTTTTAAAGCAGATAAGCGACATAATGCCTGTAATGTACTACCACTTATGTTAATCCACCTACTTTCTGCCCAAATGCAAGTCAGTTCTAAATTATAAAAGGCTATCTGTTTTTAAAAAAAGTTTTAACAAAAGCTATCTTTAATCTCAGGATATCTGCAGATGGCACTGTAAGCAAAACAGATCAGGACACTACAGAGGCAAACTCTTCTCCTGACAGGACCATCTTGATTTCAATCATATGACTCACTCATATACCTGTCCTTCCAGTCAGAGTCAGCTACTGCACTTGGTGATAAGCTCTGTGATTACACATGATGAAGTTTATGCATGAATACACATGTGAAATCAACACCTATGGTTGTACGCCCAAGTTGCCCAGTCCCCAGGTTCTCATCATCTTTTATGACAGGAGTAGGAATAAAGGAAATTGAGTTATCCCTATTTTATGCATCCACATAGCTGAGGATATATAACTTCTTCTGACGTTAAGTGATATGCTTATATAATCTAGAACAAGGGAGGGCACCTGTACCAGGGTAGGGGCCAAATCTCTACCCAATCCCTTCATAGGTGTCACTCCCCACCTGAAAACCCTTCTTTTTCTTCTGTTTTCCCTACAAAATGGCAAAAAGTGATGTTGAATAATTTTCTTTTCTCATTTTGAAGGAGAAATGGAGAGAAAGGAAGGCACATGAGAGAACATAGGAGTTTTGAGGGGGTTTGTGTCTTTTGGGAAGGTAGATTTTACATGTCTGTAAGCATCTGTATCACCATCACAAGCAGATCTGTGGTGCCTGTGACTGCTTTTGGGTGGCTGCTCCCAGGTTCTGGAACTCCCTTTACTGAGAGGTCCAGTTGGCCTCCTCCCAGCTGTCTTTCCACTGAAAGACCTTTTTATTTAAGGAGGCATTTGCTTGTATGTGTAATTTTCAAACAACTTTCACTTCAAAAAAAGTTTCTATTTTTAAAAAAATTGGGAAGGATTCAGGGGGCTTTGGGAGACTGTGAAGGCCATAAATTGGAATGGTATATGGCCCATAGGTCATACTTTTCCCACACCAGATTTTAGAAGCTTCCTCACATCCTCTGCTGTATTTGAGCTGTTTCAAGGAAACACCGCAAAATCAGAAATGGTCTATGGCCATTCAGGGTGGCAAATGGTTCAATTAAAGGACTGTTTCCAAATGACTGAAACCTAGTTCCACTCACAATTCTATTATGTGATTTTGGGATACACATGGGATTAGTACATTTGATTTCTATTTCAAAATGTTTTAGACAGCCATTCCTATAAAAGCACCACTTCCCACTTTGAAGAACCAAGGTCAGTTTTTTCAAGCTACTTCTGCACATCAAAGTGGGCTTTTTCTTTGTAAAAAAATTTCTTTATCTTGAATCAAAGCCCAAAGTTGCAAGGCACTGTGTAAAGAAGGTCAGATTCTATTGATTTTTGGTAGCCAGCCCATTCCCTTGCTTTCTAAAACTAAATCAGTTGATTGCAATTTTAATTTCTTAATATTCTTACTGATATGCAGTTGAGATAGAAGATTCTATATTTCCTTTCTGTTGTTGTTACATGTCTTTCCCCTATTCATATTACCTTCGAAAAAGTATGTGGTCTTCCAGACTTTCTGGAAGAGGAATTTTGTATGTTAAAGGTTTATACATGTACACTTCAGGATCTTGTCTAGTTCCTTCACAGCTGCCTTTCCTAGTCTTCTTCTGATTTCTTGACAGCAGTCTTCATTCTGATTAATGACTGAGCCAAAGTATGCAAAATCTTGAACTATTTCAGTGCCTTCATCATCTGCTTTAAGATTATGTTACAAAGCACAAAATTAGAAGGTACAAAGGTACTTTAAGAAGAAGAGAGAGACTGAGGGTTATATCAGTTTAATTTAGTATACTTTGGGAATTATAATTCACAGGATAGTTTAGGAGAAAATTCCAAGTATCTCCTCTAACTTTCAGGATTCCTTTCAGGATTCCTCATGATGCAGCCTGACAGTTAAAATGATACGGAATGGATATACAAGTACAGTGTAGATACACCTGAAATGTAACATATAGAACTCAACAGATTATCTAAAGAGTCTGTTTTGACAGCTATAACCACCAGCTGGAAGACTGGGTGACTTCATCCAGTTGTACTCTTTCCCTTTCTTAAACCAGCAGTGTGTGTGTAATGTGTATGTAATCAAAAGTTTGCAGTACCTCTGGGGTGAAACTTTGATAAAAAAAAGAGTTTGAGAACTGTGGTCAAAATATTCACATGGTCAAAACACCTAAAGTTACAGTGTTAACTCTTGTATTGTATTCAATATACTGTATTGTATATTCCACCTTTCTTGCAACATAACACTCAAAGCAGGATAGAAACAATACAGAAAACAGCACTACTGTTTATTGTGAACAATAGTGCCACTGAAATATTATTACAAAAAGGAAAATTAATAATTTTGTTTAAAAAACTGAAACTGTTCTGATTAACTATGCTGTGTAAATATGTTTGAGGGGCAACCTAAAGTCTCTTATTATATGACACCCTCCGCCAAATTAAGGTCCTTTCCAGACGTGGGGAGGGGAACGACGGAACATGCTACTCACCGGATTTTAACTTCGTCCAGGTGAGTCCGTTGCGACGAGGAGGAGTGCGAGCTCGTCGCTCCGCACTCCTCCGGCATCCTAAATGGCGGCTTCTGGTTGGTGGAGGCAAATCAGCTCCGGAGCCGGAGCGGCACGGGGTTTTTAAAAAACACGCCGCACGACCAGTTCCAGTCGCTCCGGAGTGGACTGAGGTATGGAACTACAGAAAGTAGTTCGCCCCAGTCCACTCTACGGTGCAGAAGACCTCCGTTGGAGGTCACTCTGCACCATTTTACTAGCCCGGTGCGGAAAAGGCCTAAGTCTCTTATAAGAAAAAAAAAAACCCTTATATCTAAAGATTTTAGTAGGAATATTTTTTTAATTTGGACAAAGTCTAACCCCCAATTCTGAATTAGGTTCATTCAGACAGATATGAGAGATGCCTGATTCAAAGCATAATTTTTCCAAAGTGTCCAGAATCTGAATAATGAGAAATTTTTAACTATAATCAGTTACCACATAAAGTTGTTTCCACATTGTCCCCCAGTCTCTTAAGGTTGATGTCATCTCTGTAATAACAGAGTCTTCTGTTGGAACAACCATTTCAAATTGCCTGTTAGAACCAGAGAGTATAAGATGTCAAACAAGAATTTTAAGCAACATTACTGTTAATAAACTTTTAAAAAAAAAACCATTCAAACTGCCTGGGATTTCTAGTCCTATACATAATTTCTTTCAGTTCACCAACTTTCTTTCAGTTCAGTTCTTTGCCCTTTGGAATCAGTAACAAAGACAACAAAATATTCTGTTATGTGAGTTTAGAGCAAGACTGGGACATTTTGCTGCACGGGGAAAAATATTTCCTGTCCTCAGTCCCCATAACGAAATTGACTGGACTGGCAGTTAAATTACACTTCAACAAAGCAGACAAGACTATGTTTTACCGTTCATCTCAGGGAAGCAGGCTCGCTTATGAGATATAGGGCAGGCTATTTGACTCACAGAGCTCTGTATTCTAATACCTTGCACCATTCTGCACTGTTCAGCATCTGCCTGACGAGAATGCCTCACTCTGCCTCATGGGAAGACCAGCCATATGTTGATGACTCTACAGCAAACAATCACTGCAGCAGAGTATCAAGAATTCTACTAAACTCAGCTTGGTTCACACTGCCTTTTGGAAGTAGTATCAAGAAACGTCCCAGGTTGGGGACTAAAATACAAATTGTAATTAATTAGAATCAACCCTTTCCCTTAACAAATATTTTAGAGTTGGCAAGCTGCAGTCCATTTAGTCCTGAGTAAATTATGTTAATCACCAATAATGCCTTCACTCCAGCAGGACAGCTGTATTCAGACTGTTGTAAAGAAAAGAAAGAAAGAATCCTGCGGCAGCTTAGAGATTAACATTTGTTGCTCATACACCCATAGCAAACATAAGCTCCCCGCTTCTTCTAATCATGGGCAGGAGATCAAGAGCTTGCATGCTCCTTTCCATCCCTCATATGAAATACATACCCACCCACACCCACATATCTCATTTTCCAAGTTAAGCACTGCAAATTTCCACTGCTGGTGTTTTACCTATCTGCAATTAGGTCAAGCCACAGTTTAAAAACCCATTTCCGACATGTAACATGGTTACTGGAAAAAAAAACTGACACTGAACCATAGTCTCTTCAAAAATTAGAAGAAGGTTAGAATGTGGTGCCATATGAAAATTCACAGGACACTCTCTGCACTAGGCCTATCAGGTGCCATCTGCCTCTTCGTTGGTCCAATACTTTTATCCAACTCCAGACTATTACTTCATTAACACACACTTTCCCTACAGCACTTTGTTATCAGCTAAAACCAGGGAGCTTTGAATCACTACCTACCCTTTGTTCTTAACGCATGCATTTTTCAAGTGAATATAGTTGGATGGGAAGATACCCTGAAAGAGAAAAACAGTCCAATAAATGCAAGAAACCTTCAAAAGCAGGGAGGAGAAATGCATAGAAATGAAGTATATACATATGTCTATGCATTCGTGAAAAAGAAAGACACAGTAATTCATGACTGAAATTAAAAAGTACTAGTGGAAAGCAAATAGCAATGGAACATCATATATTTACACATACTAAGGGGACATCCAAAATGTGTAGTGTTTTTTATGTCTTCCATTCTGACAAATTAGCTCCTGGGGAAGACAGGATTGAAGACTGAAGGAGAAATTCAAGTCTGATCATGAAGCAGGCACAGCAGTGGAGAAACTTCTGCTATCCTCCTTATTTTTACTTTGTTATCCTCTTACCACTCGTGGCAGAAAGGGTGGGTATTAAGAAGCCCAAGAGTGGAGTGAGCCTGTCTTTCTTCTTCTTTGAGCTTTACTCCATATCCCCACTCTCTTCCTTCCCGATCCACACAGTCAGCTTTCATACTACACAGTTGTGGCACTGTGATTCCACTTTAGCTGCCAGGAATCCTGGGGCCTATGGTTTGCTGAAGCACTAGAGCTTTTGGGCTGAGAATTCTAAATACACTTCTCTGAACTACAAATCCCAGGATTGCCTAGGATGTTGTTATGGCAGTTAAACTGGTACAATACCACTATAACTGTGTAGTATGACAGGCTCCTGGTTAAACCAGGGCATAAAGGCAACAGTTGGATCATCTGCACCTTATCCCTTTCTTCACAGGGCAAGAGTCAAGCCACTGATTCATTTCTGCTCTGGAAGATTTCTTCCACGCTTTTATAATCTGACTTCCCAGATACCTTACAGTTCCCCACGGGGCTCAGTGCTCTTTCATATTACAATTTGCTTTCTACTGTTTTCACAGAGAGAAAGGTGGCACTGCAGTCCCACTCCCCCAAACCAACTGCACATTGCAACGCTAGTGAGTAAGTAGGGCTTGAACTGCAGCTGCTGAGCGAATTTGCTACATCTATACAGCACTCCTCATCACCTAGGGCATGCAACATAGGACTTTTCCATTCATATATTTTGTTTCTCAGACATCTCTGTATTGTGCCCCAGGCACAGCCACTAACAGTCCATCATGGGCTACAACTCCCTTTTATGTTTAAAAATTTATTGCCACATTGTTATGCCAGACAATTTACATGTTGTGTGACAGCTCAATAAACTATCAAGCTATTCACTGCATGAAACTTAATTTAGAAACAGAAGTAGTTTTTACCTTGAGATTTGGGTTTTTTAAGGCAAATCCTCTGTACCAGCCTGCAGAAAAATAACAATTATTATATACTTGCATTTATCTTTAAAGCAGGGTGTCTCATAGATAGATGATGGAAATCCATAGATATAGGTCTAAATCTAACTTAATCCCAGCTACTGTAGATCCATTAAACCAATGGAAAATTGATGAGTAACAACTATGTAAGGTCCATTGATTCAATGGGTTTACTCTAATTGAGACAAATTATTGGATCTAAGCCACAAATATTTCAGCAAAGGATAAAAACATATTTGTAGGATGCCATTGTTACATAGCTATGCATTAGCAAGTCCAGTACCCTTCAGTGGTATTTCTGGATGAGAAATCATGGTCAAGACTGAAGTCTTGTATTTTCTCTCTATGTTTTCACCTGGATCAAACTAATGTTCATTTGTGACCAATACCTTTAGCCTGATGTAGTTTCACAGTACCCTCTAGAATGTCTGACAAATTAGCACCATACTGCACTGCCAGAATAAACTCAGTGTTAACTTTTGTTGTCCAATAAGCTTCTGGAACTTCAGCTCTTAAAAAAAAATCTCTTCACATCAAACTGACTTTTTCTGTTTAGATGTGAGCTACAGGTCACCACAAAGGTGAATCCAGATACTAAGTAATATTATTATTTGCTGGCTAGACATAAATACAATGATATCACACTATTTCACAGAGTACAGGCAGACTTTCCTAAACAGACAGCTTTTATTGAAATCAGATTCTCATAAAATTCAGAACAGGTTCATTCTCTATCATGATACTACCTAATCAGAGGTCCCTTTCGCAGACCATCCTTTTTGCAATGCACTATGCAGAAGCTGTGAAACCCAAGGAGGACTCTATGTGAACACACAACATGTAAACAGCAGCATTCTCTATGTGTGATGGTTGCCTTTCCTTGGCTTTCCTTCTGACCTCCCCATATTCCAGCAAGTTCATTTTTTAAAAAAATTCACATTTGACCAGGATTATTTTAAAATGTAAGTTTTCACTACTCTTCCCCACATGAAGGACAATATCTCTTTTGTTCTTAGGATCCTCACATGTTTTTGTTGACTTCTGGAGTTTGGGGGAAGAAAATCTAATGCACTTTTTAATTCTGTTTTCTGGACAGACTATGGAGGTTTATTCCAACTAGCGCTGTCTACCAGTAATTCTCTTACTGAGAAGCCTTGTAAAGGAGGGTCTGCCAGTAACTAAAGGCATCCTCCTTTTCAAATACATCCCACTCTCTAGGAGCTCAAGGTGATTGAGACTCAAAATTTAAATCAAGAAACAAAGTAATTCTCAAGGTTTGTGGAGTTCTAATGCTATACTGAGTCAATGTAGTATAGTGGTTTGAATGCTTGGACTATAACCCTGGAGACCACAGTTCGATTCCCCGCTCAGCCATGGAAATCTACTGGGTGACCTTGGGTGTATTATACACTCTCAACCCTACTAAACTTTGTGACAGGTTCACCTTAGTGTCATCGTAAGTCAGTAATGACTTGAAGGCATACAACAACAACAGTGCTAAACTCTTTTAATCCAAAAGACTTACATACACAACATTTTCTTGAATAATATATTTTTAATTAATCTACTAGTTCAGTTATGATTGATTCCCTGCCCTACGGTTCTGGACAGCTTCATGGAAAAGTGGTGATACACATATAGGGATATATTTGGGCATACATCAGGTTGGTGTCAATGTACCGATTTTGCTTTCCTTACAACACTGGAACTGAACATGCCTACCATATGGTCTCCCCAACAAACATGGTTGCCTTCTCCGTAGCATCTGAAGACACAGATTAAATCTGAAATGTTGTGGATTGGATGCATTTTATTACCTCATTATTTCTCCTTACATAGGCACTCCTGAATTCTTGAGCCTTTTGGTCATAGAAACATAGTTTGCCCAGCACTGGGAAAAGCTATTTTATTGGAATTCAGCTCCAAGAATCCCCCAGCTAGTGTGAATCCCCCAACCTCTGTGGCTACGGGGATCTGTAATCCAAAAATAACTGTTACAATCTCTGGTTGTTTAGCCGTACCTTTTTTTCCCCATTTAGACAGATTCTCCTCTACAGCAAACATTTGGTTACTGCACTAGCATAATTAGACAATATGACCTTGAGCTCTCTTGCCACCTGACAGTTGCATACTAATGTCAACACTTACCATCACATTTCTCCAGTATTTGAACAGTGTCTCCAATCTCCAGTGACAAGCCATGTGGGACTGCTCCTCGAAAACTTGCAATTACTGAAAGAGATATTAAATTCCAATTAATCATAATGTTTTTAACAAACCACGTTTGCTATTACACATTCACACTGCAAGAAAAAGCACAGCAGTATTTTTATATGCCTCACAACTGCTGTAAGCTATATCAGTTATAAATATCACATTATAGGATTTGTAGATAGTTGATAATAGCCTATTCCCCGCCCCCCCCCCCCAGTCTTCCAAAGCTGAGATAGAATGTTTAAGATTTTAGGAGAAGTAATTTACATGGAAAGGGTGGAAAAACTGTCCAGTATGCAAGCTATATTTTACTCTGGAAAAAGCTTCAAAAAAGTGTAATATATTTTATAATGAAAGCTAATCACACTGTGCTTGGATATCTAGTGGCTCTTCTATAAATCCAGGTAGAAACTGTAACAACTAGGTTGCCTCCTGAAATGATGAGGAAGAGAAGGAACATTTTACAGAGCACCTCATGGCCAAAGCAAGGTTGTCAGCCAGCAAGTGTAACAGGATGTCCCAATTCATGGAACGAGTTCTTCAATATGCACACTATTCACATCTTTTTATGCTCTCTTATATTTGGGAATTAGTGTGACCATTTGCATAACATGCCCTCCCCCAAAAGGGGAATGTATCAGCTCAAAAGAGTACAGTGGCGTAGGGATGGGGGGGGCAAGGGGAGGAGGTGCTTCTTGGGTGGCACTTTTTTGGAGGCACTGCCGCTTCTTGTCTGCCCCCCCGCACGCCATCACCCCACCCCGTGCGTTGTTGCCCCTCACTCACGCCAAGCTACGCCACCGAAAGAGTACAAGTACAGGTTTCTGCATAAAATCTATACATGTTAGCTCTTAGTTATAGATGCAAATTTAAAATTAATTTCTGCTTTTTAAATAAAGAACACTGCATCTTGCCACTGTGGGGAAGACTGAACCTAGGTGATTTGCACGTCTGCTCTCTGCTCTGCTGTCCAGTGTAATGGACGATGGACAACCTCAGGGCCCTTGGTAATCCTTTGTGTGGTCTTTATTCTTTAAACCAGGCAGCTCTTCTAAAAAAGGGCGTCTTGAAATAACAACTGACATTCTGACAGCCCTTCAAACAAGAGGCCTGTCCTATGCAAAACTGGTGATGTTGTGGAGTTGGGAAGAGGTACTCTGCCCTGAAAGTCTCATTCTCATGTTTTGCAAGTTAGGGATGGCTGAGATATAAAAGCTTTTCTAAGCAAAACTTTACTGGCTCCTTCTATGCATTAATAAATAGTTGTTATTTTAAGATTCTTTCTAGAAGATTCTAAAATTAGAACAATGTTTTACCTGTGATTTCAAGTACACTATGATCACCATAAGTTAGAAATGATTTGAAGGCACACAACAACAACAACAACTACTACTACTACTACTACTACTACTACTACTACTATTACTACTACTACTACTACAAAAACAACAACAACTGGATACAAGGTGCTTGGACTTTTGATTTGCCCAATTAGTGATTTGATACATGCTTTAAGAGGTAAGGGAGGAATCCTGATCACCCTGTGCCTTTGCATGACTACTTCCAAATATAGTTACATGTATTTTATTTTATGTTAAATATTTGGGAGAAAATTAATAGGAGAGGAAAAGAAGTAATAATTATCTGGACATTAGGCAATTTGTTTATTCCAAAGGTGGCCAGAGAATATGGTAGTATCGTTACAGTATGGAGCAAGAGTTCTGCTAGCTTCCGCAGGCCCCAGGGGAGAGAATAGGCCAGAAACTAAAATCAGTGACTGTATGTTGCTCAATAGATTGAACTATGAGAGCAGGCAGAATGAAAGGAAATCCATCAGACTGGCTGAGAAAGCAAAACTCCAATAAGGAGGAAGCAGCTGTGCAACTGCAGATGTGCAGGGAGAATTACTTATCAGCCCAATCAAGGAACTGCAATGATCTTTTGAATCTCAGCTACATGACAAATGGTCTTTAAAATACCAGCTGCTCTCTCAAAGACACTGCTTGTAAGTCCCACAATGGGAAGTGAGGGGAAGAAGGGCAGCAGGCAAGGTCAGTGGCGCCCTTAAATTGTATTCCTGAAGACACTTCCTCTTAAGCATCTCAGCTATGAGCCAAGCAAAACAAGTACTTTTACAAAACACATCTTGGAAGAAACAGGCTTGAAATTGCCCACTCTTGGTGTAAACACAGCCATTACATTTGCAGATTGTGGTATTTTAAATGAATGTTTCTACGCACTGAAGAAAAGAAAGAAAGAAAGAAAGAAAGAAAGAAAGAAAGAAAGAAAGAAAGAAAGAAAGGAATTTGTTACTTTTGAGGCTGTTGCCACTACTACTGAACTGTGTTTGACATGATCATGAAGATAGATGAACAGATATATCCGCATATTCATGTGTATCCATGATGCAAAGGCAGAGTTTTGGATTTCAGCAGTGGTGGAGGTAGGTAGTAGGAAAAAGAACAGATTTCAGCTGAGGACACTGGTTCAAGGGCTTGCTCTTTGATGTCAAATTGCAAAAACACAGTGGCTTGGACACTAAGATAAGTGAAAAGAGGAAGTTCATGCAAGGAACAATTCCTATCCTCTGTTTGCCCTTCAGCTGCCTATGTAATCTTCACAAACACACACCCAACAAAGCCTCTCCAGAAAATCAGAGGAGCCCTCTTGAACAACACGGATGGGGAGTAAATACCAATCCTTCCGTTCACTTCCTCCCATTCACTTATCTTAGGATTCAAGCCAAGACCTTTTAAGAATGTTTGTCACTTTCTTTCTCCAAAACCTTAGGAAAACTGGCCATATCACCACAGAACACTCAGAAAACAACCTATTACTACTACTACTACTGCTATTATCATCATCATCATCATCATCATCATCATTACCACCACCACCATCATCATTATTAGACAAGCAAAGGAATACATGGATTGAACATGAATATGCACACCAATATACTTAACTCTTCATAATAATAGTTATCCCTCAGTATATAGAGCAAGCAATCTGTTATTCCGAAATAAGTGCACATGTTCTGAAACGTAGGCAGGGTGCCTTGCCCTCCTGCTGAAAAGCACTTCTGACATGCCATTGGTCTGCTATGACACTAGCTGTTATGTTCTCAGCTGTGTAAATAAATAACCAAATGCTCAGGACTAATATACTGCTTTTTTAAAAAAAAGTATTTAATATTTTCAACTGGCCCTATTAATTGGCTTCAGGACTAGCTGCAGCAATTTTCCTATTAGGAGCGCTATTCAAGAGCTCATTGTCCGACAACTAACATATTCAGCATGTAGAACCACAGAAACATAGAGTTGGAAGGGACCACAAGGGCCATGTAGTCCAACCCCCAAATGGGCAGGAATATGCAACTAAAGCAATCCCAAGAGAAGGCCATTCAATTTCTTTTTAAAGATTTGCAAGGAGGGAGAGTCTATGTCAGCGTGAAACAGCTCTTACCATCAAGGAAGTTCTGTGTAAAGTTTAGGTAGAATCTCTTTTTCCTGTAGTTTGAATCCACTGGTTCATGCTCGGCTCCCTGAAGCAGCTGAAAATGAGCTTGCTTCATATTCTACATGACATCCCTCCAAATTTTTATACATCTATCATATCATTTCTCAGTTACTTCTCAGTCTTTTTTTCTCCAAGTTAAACATACCCAGTTCCCTAAGCTGTCTTCAGACTGTGGTTACATGAACTTACTTGGCAGTAAGTCCTGCTGAAGTCAAAAAGGCTAACTTTGATTAAATATATATAAGGTTATGCCATCGGTTAAGTTTATCTAATCTGTTATTACTACCATTCTTTTACAGAGTCAAGAAAAATACTGTATATAATAGAAGAATGAGAGCCACCATGGTGTAATGGTTAAACTAGGACTGCAGGAGATTAGCCACAGAAAACCACTAGGTGACCTTTGGCAAGTCATATATCCGCAGCCATAGAGGAAGGCCATGGCAACCCCCCTGGCAAAAGCAATGGCAAAGGCAATGGCAACCACCCCGCAAACAAATCTTGCCAAGAAAACCCCACAGCAGGATTGTCATAAGTCCAAAATGACTTGAAGGCAAACAATAACAAATAGCATAATAAGGAAATATGGATTCTGAGAGTTTTTTTAAATCTATACTAATAGAAGACTATATGTCTGCCTTTGTACCAACAGCCAGCATGGTGGAATGGTTTGAGTGTTAGACTAGACACTGGGAGAACAAAGTTCAAATCCCTGCTCAGCCATGGAAACCTACTGAGTGACCTTGCACAAGCCATACTCTCTCAGCCTCAGAGAAGGCAAGGGCGAACCACCCTGAACAAATTCTGCCAAGAAAACCTTGTGATAGGTTTGCTTTAGGGTCACCATAAGTCAGTAATGACTTGAACGCACACAACAACAACTGTCTCTGAACGGCTCCAAGACTGTGAAAACTAGGCACCTGAAACTTGATGTGCATATTAAGGGATCCACTGAATGTGCACCTCAGGTTTATTTTTTGGTTTGAGAAATTAATTAATTAATTTTTTTTTAATCTATCTGCAGCATGCAGTACTCTCTTCAGTCCTTAACCCCCACAGTTCCTTGTAATTCCCTAACAAGTTGACAGAAAGTAGCAGTAAAGCCTGACATACTCATTTCTTCAGAGGGCTTCTAGGCAGGTATGTTGGCCAGAGGCATGGAAAGAGAAGCAGTAACTCAGGCTTCTGCTTCTGTCTGCAGAGCTCCCAAATACAAAACTCTTTTAAGAGAAAGAAAAAAAGAAGAAGCTCCTGCTATGTGGTAAGTGAGAAAGAAGAGTGAGCAGGGGGAAAGGCTGAATGAGCACAGGAATAGAATAATATACACACACACTCAAAGAGGTAGCCTGTCCAGAGTGAGTGAAGAAAGGGCAAAATAACAGGGCCATCATTTGATCCCACACATTCATGAACTCTGCACCAAAAATACAGATGGAATCTAAGAGATGCTTCATGTCAAGGTCAGTTTCAATATAACTAGCCCATTGTCCAGCAGAATTGCTCAAAAGACACCAAGTGTATATAGCAAATAGCAAAGGTATTTTGAGTTTGTCAAAGAAAGCACACTGGACTCAGAAAGGACCAAGAAAGGGGAAAACATGAAATACATTTAAGAACTTAAGACCCTGCATTCACAACTCCACTTTCTAGCAACTAGGAGCAAGCGTTCTCAACCATGTAGTGAACAGGACAGCTGATAACACACAGCTTCCCACACAGCCTATTTCATTTCCTCTGCACCTTCCAAGATAGTAAGGAGCCAGTATGGTGTAGTAGCTTGAGAACTGGATGATGACTCTGAAGACCAAGGTTTGCATCCTATTTGGCCATGGAAACCCATTGGGTAACCTTGGGCAAGTCACATTATCTCAGCCTCAGAGGAAGGAAGAGGCAAATCCTCTCTGAACAAATCTCACAAAGAAAACCCTTGCAAAGGAAATGCCTTAGAGTTGCTGTAAATCTGAAATGACTTGAAGGTACACAATGATAACAAAACAAGCCAAACCTATGGGGAAATTAAGATGCATGCCAAATAGTAATTTCAGAAACTACTTCCTAAAAAGCCATACTGTATTCCTTGAAACAAAGTGGTCATGGCTGCTGATAGTTGTTGTCATTAACTGCCATCAAGTCAACTTCGACTTATTAGGACCCTATAAAGGAGAGGCCTCAAAGTCATCCTATCAGCATCAACACTGTTCAGATCTTGCAGATTCAGGGGTGTGGTTTCCTTGAATGAGTCTGTTCATCTGTAATGCAGTCTTCCTGTTATCTTAATGCCTTCTACCTTACCAAGCATTATTATCTTTTCTAGTGAGTCAGGTCTTCTCATGATATGTCCAAAGGATGACAGCCTCAGTTTAGTCATCTTGGTTTCTAGGGAGAGTTCAGGCTAGAAACCATTTATTTGTCTTTTTAAACAGCCCAGGATATCCATAGAACTCTGTATCTATAATGATATCCAGCACTACCTTTCAAGTGAGTTGATTTTCTTCCTATCAGATTTCTTCACTTTTCACTTTCACAACCATACAAAGAAACTGGAAATACAGGAACATGGCCAGTCCTAACTTTAGTATTCAACAATACTTGAGGATCTTATCCAGTTCTTTCATAGCTGCCCTTCCAAGTCCTCTGATTTCTTGATTGTCATCTTCATTTTGATTAATGACTGAGTCAAGGTATGGAAAATCTTTTAATTATCTCAGTATCTTCATAATCTACTTTAAAGTAGTACTGGTATTAGCAATCAATTTGGTAAGAAAGGAAAACAACGACATCCCTACAGTGACAGTTTTCAGGAGGAGTAGCCATACTAGTCTGCTGCAGCAACAAAAGGAACAGAAAGTCTTGTGGCATGAAAGCTAGCCCATGAAAACTTATACCAAACAAAATACCTTAATCAGGAGTCCTTTTCTAACTTGCACTTCCTTGGCATGTGTCTCTGCACCTATCCACTGAAGCATTTTTTTATGCTGACAGAAAAAGCTTTTGTTGAAAACTTTCACTTTGTAATCTCTCTACGCATAACTAAGTGCTGTATTTAAAAAAAATCACTGGAAGAAAGACACAAAGTTGTCTGGTTCGGAATACAATTCGATTGACTGTGTATTTTACCTGAAATAGTAACATTTGGAAGAAGTATCACAACGCAATCACTCTGACCTTCTTTGCATATATGTTGGCATTTACCAACTGACTTCTATTCATACTAAATCTAATTTAAAAAAAAAAACCCAGCACCTTCTTGTATACTTTGGTAATTTCATATATTCCTTTATAAACAGCTTTGCTTTTCAAAAACATGACATTCTAATACACTGAAAAAGACTCATGAAGTTGCTTATGCATTTGAGAGACAAATCCAACTTCATCATCACAGCTTTTCTTCAAATCTGCTTGGATCCCACATAAGTAGACTCTGGGGTTATTTCATACCATCTTTATCACACTGTAGCCTGAAATTCATTTTTTGCTCAGCTGAAATCCTGCTTGTGGGAAGGCATGAGCAATAGCATATGTTTTTGAATTGTCTCCAGGCATTGCTTTTGCATTCCGTGATATTTTAGCGTCCAATATGAAGGTATCTGTGCAGAGACATACACACACACCGTGAATTGGTCAAGGACAGATCTCCAAAAGACTGACTGGGAACAGCTTCAGCGGGTGACTATAAGAGCTTCCAGGCTTAGAACTGTCAATCTATAGTTCTATGTGCTTGGTGCCCACATGGCAAGCTGTCTGAACCGTACTTAGAACATCTTGACAGTTAAGTATTTTCCAGTTCTAGAAAGGACCTGCCAACTCGGGCAGACCATTTGACAAGAATGGCTATGAAATGCTTGCTACTTGCTTAAGCAACAAGGCTTCCCTGGATCTGGTGTGCTTCTGTGTATTTCTTGACTAACTTCTGGCTTTCTTCCTCTGCTCTAATGCCTTGGCTCAACTTGCTAAGCAAAACACTTGGTTCCTGGCTCATCTGATAACTGCCTACATTAGTATCAGCAGTCACTGATGTAAGAAAACATCTGAGAAAAAAGTCATGTCTCAGATCTACAGCCAGCATTTAGCTACCAGACAGCATGATACAACTTCCTTTCTCTTCCTGGCCCACTACAATAATCTACATAGTCCCCAAAACCAGCTCCAGATGGTGTCTCACTGGCTGGGGAGGGTACGTGACACCTCCCTCCTGGTTCTGGCAGGAGGAACAATCACCTCCCTCCTGGTTCTGGCAGAAGCAGTTCTCTCTGTGCACCACTCCTCTGGATGATGCCCTTGGCCTCACAACTGAACTCTTACAGACAAAAGGAAATCACCAGCCACAGGAGTTTCTTAGTTCCATAACAGAAGTGCTTAATTCAGTACTCTGGATTCCTTATAACAGGAACAGATCACTTGAGTTGCACACCATTTATATATTATCATATAATTATACCCTTTAAGGACCTAGGCAAAAGAACTACAAAAGGATTACTAAAAATGGGTTCATTAATCCCTGGAAGTAGTATTTTTTTTAATTATATATCCTTGAGTTGAATTCATGTGACTTTGAGGTACAGTGTGACTAGATATTTTGAGGGTCCACAGATCAGTGGCAGCGAACACTCTCTACAGTCAGAAGTTCTTAGTTACAATCACTGGTACGTCCAGGTAAGAAGGCTCTAGGAAAAGCTTCTACTTGAATCCCGGGAGTATGAGATACTTTGCTATCTTCCTAAACTTGTTTTAAAACACAGAATTTAAAAGATAAATTAAAAGATAAATCCACTTAATATTCCTCACTAGTGTAGTTTATATGAGGAGCTAAGTGTACTTGTTGGGCATGGATCATAAGAGATATTTGTATTTATTTTATTACTCAAGACACTTAAAGTTGACTCAAGCAATTATCTAATTATAGAATTTCTATCTGATAAAAAGAAAATAAATGACCCTTCAATTTTGTACAACATGGTAAAGAGATGGGAACAATAATTATGTACAGAACCATTAATCTTAGTATCAAAAACTGAGGAATATTTCTAGTACCTTTTTTCTATGTGTGCAGCTGCATGCATGTATGTGCATATACCTACAAAAAAGAATCTTGTACAAGCAAGCTGAAACTACGGACATACAAAATTACACAGACTCTATAGTAATAAAAGCCCAATGTCTGATTCCTTCCTGAGAAGCCACTGTATTACTCTATCAATAAACAGGATCGCTACAGACGTCTGTTCTCATTACACTGTATGAGCCACAATGATAAAATCTCATATGTATTGTGAGAGAAAGCCTCACAGCAACTGCTCAAGAAAAAAGGATATGGGTTTCCATCCTCCACAACCAAACAAAGCTAAAGGTTCAAATGCCTAATACCCTCTGGATATAATAAAAATTAATGAAGCCTTCCTAAGCATTCATAATCTTTCTAAGCTTTAGCTGTTTTTCACTGCACCAAGGAAAAACTATCACAACACTGTGTGCATCTTGCCATCCAAATCCAACATAATGTATGTCGCCTCTTGCATATTTTTTGTATGGAAGGATCTCATTGTGTGTCTTGCCTATTTAAAAAACAACTCCCACTTGTATTTTCAGATAACAGAATTCCATCCTAGCACACAAAAAAGCAAACTTGATGTCTAAAAACACCTTGGAAAACTAACATCTTTACTTTTTTGCCAAATATTTGCTGATCAGTTGCCAAATACTTCAAAATGCTGTTTTGTATCTACTACTAGTTGTATCTACTACTATTTGCTAAGTGGCATTCAGTGCTATTTGGTATGAGAGGTGTGGCAGACGATGCTGTTTAGTAGGGGTGGGGGTGGCAATATTTGGACCACAAAAGGCTAGTAAAGAAATGGCAATCTGAATTTCTAGGTAAATAGGTAATATTCAACATTTAAATTATCCTCTTGAAATTCAGAAGCAAAATAGATACGTTAAAACAGTGGAAAATGTGTCAGAGTTCACATGGTTGTCAATATTAATTTTAGGTCTAAAATTACACCAGTCTTACATGAGCAAGGTATATAAACCTGGTCCGACAGATTTCATACCAATCCTGCACTTTCAGGTACATATCTGGCAAGTGTGCCTTGGCTGGATACAGTCATTCTCACAGTGTTTTTAGTGTAACTCTCGTATTCTTCTTAACAACTGTTCTCCTCTTTTGTTCTCCTTAACAGATCTGTGAGGTAGGCCACTACGAAGTGAGGCTGCAACAGAATAAAATTCCCTGGGGCTCTCCAGAGATTCATGACTGTATAAGAGAACCAACAGTCCAGCATTTTATTTTTATTTTTATTAAATATATAAAACCAACATAACAACAACAGATACAACATACTGTATCTACAAAAGACAACAGCAACAATCAAAATAAAGAAGTGCACAATAAAAATAAGCCAGTATATAATTCTATCAATCATTCAAAAAACAAATACAAACAATTAAAAGGTGGTTGCTGCCCCAACATCAGCTACACATAGAATTCTACCTACCTGCCTACCTACCTACCTACCTACCTACCTACCTATCTATCTAGTAAAATAAACACCAAATATTAAAATAGTGTTTGTTGCATATTCTTAGTTCTATAGTATAAAACACTTCCAAAAAGGATATTCAAGCATACTTATACCAATACTTAATAATTGTTAGTCTAAAATTAAAAAAAAACTTTTCACATCATATTTCATATATTATATATATATATGAGCAATAAATAATCATCTATAGCAGCAAACTAAAGTCATCTATAATATTCTTAAACTCATTTGCACAAATTATAAATTCCTCAGTTCTATAACAAACAAAGCTAAATAGCAACACTCCAGCACTGTTATTGGGATTATATTGGCCCTTGGTGCAAAAAGACTTACTCAGAATTAAATTGATGTAGCAAAGCCTATATAAGATCTAAATAAAACTATATAACCTATATAAAATCTTAGTCCATGTGTAGGTATGCGTGCACATGCACACACACCCCTAAGTTTTAGGTCAGCCCTATCAAGACAATGTGTGTATCTACACTTTATAGTTATAGCTATTTGATACACTTGAATTTTGCTGGTTCGACTCTACAGAATCCTGAAACATGCCCTATGGTGAGGTATTACAGAGTCTCCGACATTTCACAGATCAAAACTTGTGGCCAAACAACATCAGAGTAGTGTCAAGAAAATAAATGTTATTAATGGGGAAGCACACACGCTAGAATAGGTTGCAGCAGTTTGCTTTTGTCCGAGCAAAATGGGCAAGATTCCACCCTCTCCTCTCCTTCCCTGCTGATTTAATTGAATGTGAACCACTTCTGCACTTTGAACTCAGTTTGCTGTAACTGAAATAGGACAAAAGGGGGGACTGAGAGGAAAAAAGAGAAACTGAGACATTTTAAGGGTAGCTGAACAAGTATGGAAAATCTCTGCAAAACTGAAGTGGTAGAGGGTATGGTATTGAGATTCCTCTGTCACAGAACTCTAGGTTCCTCCTCAGACTACAAGTCCTACCAGATGATGGAACCACAATGAGCGGTCAAACTGCCGTAATGCTAGACTGTGTACACCACTGAATACCTGTCTTATCTAATCAGAAAAATCTCTCTCTCTCTCTCTCTCTCTCTCTATCTATCTATCAGTGTTTGGAGGCAGTGGGGGATGACAAATGAACAAAGTATTTTCTCTTTTCAATATATTAATGGGATACAAATAGATTCCCAAATAGTTCAGGATATGACAGAAAAGGGACATGGGGAAAATCCTTTGTAACTTGCTGTCATAGATTACTTTGTGTACACTGAATCCACAGCTAGTGCGAGTCATTCATAGAGCAAAGGCCGGAGAGCTGAGAAGTCAATCTGAAGCCAGGAAAATCAAGTAAGACAGAGGGGCCTGCAGATCCAGTTCCTGGCTCGAAGAAAACAAGGTGAGTGTCTGAACAACTTGGGCGTTTTTCACAAGGAGTGATGGATGTTTCCTCCAGTATGGGGCAGCTCCAACTGAGCTGCAGATATGCTTGACCCCTCCCCAGGTATTCTTGCTGTGCCGCATCTCAGAGAGAGGCATGATCCTTGGCTCCCTGGTACACGCTCACTACACAGAACACTTGCACTCACAGATTACTACTGAAAGCCTGAAAATATTCCTGCCTTGTATGCCATTGTAAAAGAGAGAGAGAGAGAAAGAGAGAGAGAGAGAACCAACTATCAGGAAACGTCACTGTACACAACGTAATTGTCGGGACAGGGGGATGAGATCACAGCAATAGCCATTTTCTCCCCACCAACCTACATGCATTCAACTGCTTACCTAGGAACAAATCACATAGCTGGAATCTCTAGTAGTGTCACATGCACACAGACAGGACCTATACAGATGACCAACAAACTGTATGTGTTTACGTCTGCAGAAGGTTTTGAACCTGTCATCACTCATCCCCTCCCAATCTACATGCATTCCTTCATGTCTAAAACTGTGTCATCTGAAGAGTACACTACTGTCATGGTCACAGTGGACAGGGTTGAAAGGGCTATCCTAAGTCCTGGGATTTCATGGCTGAAACCTGAGCCTTTGGGTGATCCATCTAATATCACAGGAGGCAGACCCACATGATGCCATTAAGCATGATACATTAAGCATTGAGCATTGGTTGCCAGAGTAAGCCATTCAAATCTAAATCACAAAATCTAAAAAATGAATAATATACACACTTTTTGAAAGCACAGTGCCGTGCTGAGATTCCTCATCCTCACCTTGAGGACTAGAAAAGACTGTTCAGGCCTTGACATCTGGTAATCCTAACAATGGAGGACATTTCATGCCCATTTTTCTTCAGACTACTGTTGCCAGTTGGTTTGAAACATATACTTGTTCCAACTTTCTATGACTAAAATATTTATCTTCAACTTTTGCTACCAAAAATCCCCCTAAAAAAACCCAAAAACCCTTCCTCCTCAGCTTAGCATACATTTCTCTGACAAAGCAGAAATTCCCAGTTCTAATTTTGCTTGAGCAATGGACAAGGGTGTTGAGCTACGTAAAACTTTATAAAATCAGGTTTAAGTGGCTGGCAATTTGCCTGCAGCCTCAAATTTTAACACGGTTTCCTGGGCTTAGTCTTCACATTTACATTTTTAAAAGCTCCACATATTGCTTTAAAAAACATCTCAAAGTTTGTTTACTAAAAGCCACCCAGACAGTAAATCTGAATGATGGTGCATTCATCAACTGTCAGGATCATGCACAGGAGAGGTTATTAGCTTCTTTCTAAATCTGTCATCTGCTTGTCTGAAAAGGTGATGGATCTCCTTCTCAGCATTCTATTTCTTACAACACTAACATCCCTAAAGATGAGGGCAGCAGTAACAATTTCACTTCCTCCTCCTCTCTCTCTCTCTCTCTCTCACACACACACACACTCACACACACACACACACAGCTGACACAAACCCATTCGCCCTGCCCATTCTGTTTCATTGTTTTAATTCAGGGTTTGTTATGTTCTGTCAGAATGTTGGCTAACTTTCTGAGAGATGTAAAAAATGCAATGAGAACTTCTAGCTCAAATCAGCTAAAAGAGATCTGAGAAAGCACTATGAAACATGGAAACTCAAAAGACTGCACCTAATTGTCATTCTCTTTTCTTCATCTCCAAGATATGAAAAAAGATTACATTTTTCTTCCCCTCTACCACACTCACAAAAAAGGAATGTCAAATATATCTTAGCCCAAACTCATTTATTATCTGCACGTTTTGTCCTCTCTCAAAAGTTTACCCACAATCTTCTGAGATGGGCAACAGCAGTAAATTGGTATGGTCTGAAATCAATACACTGATTAAAGTCAGTCACAGGGTTAAAAGAAGAAGAAGAAGAAGAAGAAACCCTTGAAGGACTACAAAGGATGCCTTCTATGAAGACCTATGCCAAACCTTATAAAGATGGAAAAGTCTGGTTAACATTAATCATGGTCAGCATAAGGGCACATGTAATGCCAAACTGTGTTTAAAAAAAAAAAAACCACCCTAGGAACAAGAGAGGAAAAATCTCTCCATTTCTAACAGTATTATAGCAGCACTGGGCCATGCTAATTTCCCATATAAATGAATAATTTTGTTTGATTTCAGCTGGAGGCCTGGCAACAGAAACTTTAGCTCTCCCTGATCACGGCAGAAAGAGAAAGCCAGCAGGAAAGAAAAGGAACAGGAGTCCTGTTTGTGTTTGTGTTAAGGAAATCATATACTGTTCTTGTTGAACTCACAAACTCACACTTGCTAACAATCAATGAATAAAACAATAAAGACCATAAAATGTAGCTGCAAAAATAAACCCACATAATCATAAGGGAGTAAGCATTACTCACTAAAAAATAGAAAAATAAAAATAAAATATCCACAGTCATCAAAAAAAGGAAACTTGTAGGAAGCAAGTATTTACTACAACCATCATCAATTCAGGCAAAATGCTTTACTCCAAAAATGGGCAAAGTGCTGCCTTCCAGATGTTGTTAGACTGCACTTCCCATCATCCCTCACCACCAAGGCCATTTCCACACTAGACTGTTAAAGAGCTATTATTCTACTTTCAATATCCTATGGAATCCTGGGAGTTTAGGGAGGCACCTTTGAGGCCCCTCCCTAAACTGCAAACGCCTGGATTCCATAGGATGTTGAAAGTGAAATAATAGCACTATAACAGCCTAGTGTGGAAATGGCTCAAATGTTCTGGCTAGGGATGATGGGTGTTATAATCCAAGAACAACTGGAGGACTGGCCTTTGACCATCCCTGCCATGTGTGTCTTTCAGACAACCAGCTAAAATCTATATCAAAACTGGGGCCTGGGTGGGCCTCTCTAAGGCAGGCATTCCAAAATGTTGATAGCTGGCACACATTGCCCTAAGCTAAGAAAGAAAGTGTATAAGTTCTGTCTTCTTGCTTTGGTGAGGGTGGTTTTACATATAGCAAGTTCATCTGTTTATTCTACTTTCACTTTCATGTCCTTTTTACTGTTAAGTAACCCAAAAGATGGAGCTCTGTCCTGAGTTTTGAGAATGCTGCTGGCTACATATTCTCCATTGGGCTGCTTTCTATATTGATGAGCCCCTTTGGGCTTACCTGCCAGCAGCACCAAGATTGTTTGAAGATGCTGTTTTAAATCTTAGTAGCATTACTCCAGAAAGTAGAGGGAGATATAAAGTGGTTAACTCCAATCATGTGGGTAGAACAGGGTTAGTACAGCAATGGTCACTGTAGAATACTGGGAACATGGTAACTGCCAAGGCTACTATGTGCTGATACCAAGTCTGATAGGAAGTAATATTCCAGTACTTTCTCCTCCTTCTGGTATCAAAGTAACTACGCAAAAATGCTATCTATGCAAAAATGGTATTTCACCCAAAGATGAACAAAAGTAAGATTCTTCAAATTAAAGCTCATTTTTTAAAAAATGTACCTATATATTAAGTAGAAATGGAAATAATAGTTGCCCTTTTCCCTTTCCTTATCCAGTATTAGGTTTCCAGAAAGAATAACACAGTGGTGAGAATTGTACACAGTTTCTCCCCACTAATCACATGTCCCAAGATGTTTCAAGAAATCATTCTGCACAGAAATACGTGTGTGTGTGTTTCTGTGGGGGGGGGGGATACAATTTCTGAAAAAAAATATCTGTGTGTGTGTGTGTGTGTGTGTGCATGCACACACAAGGAGGAAATAGTGACGATGTTGTTGTTGTTGGGTTCTTTCAAGTTATTTCTGATGTACGGAGACCCAAGAGACCCCAAAGTGAACCTATCATAGTGTTTGCTTGGCAAGATTTGTTTAGAGGGGGTTCTCTTTGCCTTCTTCTGAAATCGAGGCCATTTCCACACTACTCTGTTATAGTGCTATTATTCTACTTGCAACATCCTGTGGAATTCTGGCTCTTGTAGTTTACTGAGGCCAAAGAGCTCTCTGACTGAGAATTCTAAATGCCCCTACCTAAACAGCAAACCCCACGATTCCACAGGATGTTGAAGGAGGAACAATAGCATTATAACAGTGTAGTGCAGAAATGGCCTGAGAGACTGTGATTTGCTCAAGGTCACCTAGTGGGTTTTCATGGCCAAGCAATGATTTGAACCCTACTCTCCAAAGTCGTAGTCAAACCATTACACCACACTGGCTCGCAGTCAACATTTGTTGTTGTTGCTGTTGTTGTCTGCCTTCAAGACATTTCCAACTTATGGCAACCCTAAGGCAAACCTATCACGGTGTTTTCTGGGGGCTAACAGTGTGTGACATACCCAAGGTCACCCAGAGGGTTTCCATGTCTGAGCGGAGAATCAAACCCTGGTCTCCAGGGTCACAGGCCAACACTCAAACCACTACCTCCTGCTGGCTCTCCAGTCAACATTTTACTTCACTAATATTTAGGAGGTCACCCAAATTCCACACTCCAGTTCCATCTTTTCTCTCTTGAGTAAAACCTCTTTAAGCACTACTTTGAAAAATTCTTCACACTGAAATTAACCTTGTTCACATGCATACATACCAATTGTACAGAAAATCTACACCGCTGTAGAAATACTGGAATGTATAAAACTGCGTGAAACTGTGAGTTTTCTTCTACTTCTGCTCAGCAGTAGCATCCAGCTTTTCCTTTGCAATGCCAAATGCATGAAAGTTTGAAATCATTAGACATGCTGCAGCTATGCTCTAGCTTATTAAAGTGTGAAATTTTGCTAATCACTGTTCTCACCCTAGCTGGTATATTACTTTGTTTTAAAAGAAAAAGAAAACCTTTCCAGCTTTGTTCTTAAAGGCTGCTGATTAACTCAGCGTTTTGTCCCGCTGAGACTGTGAAAGGCAAATGTCCTGTTTTATATCTGTTCTACCACTGGGGATAAAAACAACTTTCCTTGCAGCCCTCGACAATCAAGAAGCCTCTGAAGCCAATAGGCATGTTGATGAAGCTCATCACTGAGAAAGTCTTCCTGGGATCAGTTTCATCAAACACAGCAGGATTCATTCCGCAGCCTCTTGAAATGTGTCTTTTAGAAATTTAAAAGCAAAGAAGGCATGTGCTGGGCACTTTTGGAGCGGGCAGGTAGTGAGCCATTAGCTTGGCCTTTCCACTAAAAACATAGTATCATATTTTCTTTTTAGTGTCCACATAGATGTGCCTTCAAGTTGCCTTTTGATTTACAGCAACCCCATGAATCTCATAGGGTTTTCTTCAGGCAAAGAATACTCAGAGTTTGCCAGTTCTTTCCTCTGAAATACAGCTTACAGAACCCGATATTTGTTGGTGGTCTCAAGTACTAACCACTGCTGACCCTACTTAGCTTCCAAGATCAAACAGAATCCAGTGCCTTTGGATATGAAAATCTGAAGTTTGGTGAGTTTTTCTGAGTCCCCGAACAGCATTTCCCTACATGCTTTGTTTGTTCTAGATTCTGCTACTTGGTATTTTCTCCAGTTCTTTCACTAAAATTCATGCAATTTTTAATACATTTTTCTCACTTTATTTACACAGAATACCGACTTCAGTCAGTTAGCTAAATGATGAATAATTATTGACATCCACACTTCTTTCATTAGGGAAAGAAGTGTGAACACTGATAATAGCCTACATCGTCTAACATAGCCCATTTCCACCCTACATTATTTTAGTGTTATTATTCCGCTTTCAACATCCTGTTGATTTCTGTGCTTTGTAGTTGACTGAGGCCAAAGAGCTCTCTGGCTGAAAATTCTAAATGCCCCTTCCTAAGCTGCAAACCTCACGATTCCACAGGATGTTGAAAGTGGAATAATAGCACTATAACAGTGTAGGGTGGAAATGGCCATAGCATTTCTTAGGCTATTCGATGTGGTAACCAGCAATTCCCCACCACCACCAATTTGCCAGAAACTGTCATCATATTTGTGTCCACTGGCTACAATCACACTTTTCTTTACTGGAAACTCACCAGAGACCAATAGCCCATGGCTCACAGTCCAGCACTGATCCAAATCAACACTTTAAGTAGAACTAATTCTAATAGGTGGTTGGATAAGTTTAAGCTTGCACTGACCACATTTGGAAAAAGGAGATGAGCCTTGCAAAGCTTACTGAAGCCTGACCAGGGCATACAGAGAATAAGGAATAAACCCTACCCTCTACTTTTTCAGCTCCCAGGTTTTTTTTTCTCCTTCTTCCACTTTCCCCCATGTCCACAGCTCACTTCAATTGTTGTAGACTGAGTTCAGTGTACAAAAGGGCTTTGTGCTCAACTAATTCAGCAAGGAGGGGAGAGGAGAGAAGGGGGCAGAGTCTTGCCCCTTCCAACAGGCTCAGGCAAAAGCAAACTGCTGAAGCTCTCCTAGCTTGTGTTTGCTTCCCTGTTAATAACTTTTGCCATCTTGACCATGTGGTCTGATGTTGCTAGGCCACACATCTCCCAGTTTTCATCTGTGAAATGTTGGATGGTATGTACTACATGTGATACAGAAGTCTATCTCTGAGGATTTCCTGGATTTCTTTAAAAATCATTGTACTTGCTGATGAGGAAGAAAACAGTGATGTACACTCTGGCACTGAAATCTAGCCCTTTGCCTGTAAGTAAGCTCCATTTCACTTTGGTTTCTCGGTGATCCTAGAATCACAGAATCATCCGAGTTGGAAGGGACCACACGGCCATGAGGCCCAACCGCCTGCCAAACACGGGATCTCTAGCTTGAGCATCCCCAGCAGGTAGCTGTCCAACTGCTTTTGAAAACATCCAGAGAAGGAGACCTCACTTTCTCTCTAGGCAACCGGTTGCATCATCAAACCCTTCTCACTGTCAAGAAGTTTCTTCTAATGTTCAGTCAGAATCTACTCTCCTATAACTTAAAGCCACTAAACCCAGTTCTACCCTCTGAGACAGCAGAGAACAAGCCTGCACCCTCCTCTTCATGGCAGCTCTTGAGGTATTTAAAGAGATCAAGCATGTCACTCCTCAGTCTTCTCTTCACCAAACTGAACATGCACAGCTCCTTCAATCTGTCCTCATATGTTTTGCTTTCCAGAGCCCTTATCATCCTTGATGCCCTTCTCCAAATCTGCTTCAACTTGTCTATATACCCTTCTTAAAACGAGGTGCCTCAAACAGAACTAAAGAGACACAGAGATTTTCATGTTATATAAAAAGACAGATTGAGATATTTAGAGAAAGTGGGGCAGTACTAGTTGAGAAAGACCATGTGATGGGATTTGAGCCACTGGAGTACAATTTATGTGATTTCAGTAGAAAGTTGTTCTCCCAGTACTTCATCCAAGAACCCTATCATCAGTTTTGTACTACATCCCTATGTCACCATGGAGCCAGATAACCGAGAAAAGCAGAAGCTTACCAAATCTCCCAATGCTATCTATATAGAACACTATACTCACAATTACTAGAGAAAGGAGACTTACTTATACTCCAGATAGAAACAGAAGAAGAAAAAACACCCTAGTTTTGTCTCTATTTCAACAGTCAATCTAGTCAAAGTAATAATCAGTGTAGGAAAACATCACTACATCAGCTTGTCATACACCAGAAAAAAATGCTTCCACAAGATATGTATTTGTGGGTACAGGTGATTTGAAAAGGCCAAGCCAATTGGCAAAGCAGTGAAAAGAGGCACTGGTATGTGCTCCCATGACATGTAAAAGAGTCAGTATGATGCACTGAATGGAGTGTTGAACTTGGACCAGAAAAACTTCACTCAGACATCCATGGATTCTGATAACTGGCCCTCGAGTAGTGTCACACATTCATGCTAAACTAATTTGCTGAGCTGTCTTAGATATAAAATGAGAAGAGGAAAATTATTTGTTACACCCTGAACTCCTTGGAAAAAGGGCAGGAAGATATATAATTAATAAAATAAACAGAAGTAATGGACAATAAAAAATCTTACCTAGAAAAACAGGTTAAGTGAGAAGGACGTGAAGAAAAAAATTAAATTTAATTAAACCGTCAGACTCAATTTCTTCTCTGTTTGCTCACTTCCAAGTGGAACAGCTTGAATGGCCATAGGCAACTGCACAGGGGGCAGGGGGCATTTTTCTACCCCGTGTCTGCCCAGTGGACCCTACAAGCACCAGTTTACAGGCAAAAACAAAAATAAAAAAACAAAAACAAAAAAAACCCTGTAAATTGGAACTTAAAAAAAAATGATGGGGGCTGCAGGAGCATTTCATGAGGCCCACTTTGGGCTCCGAAGGACCACATGTGGCCCGCAACCCAAACTTTGTCCACCAGATACATGGAGCCTTATTCTGAGAACAGGACAACTTTTCCCTCTATATGGAGGTGATGAACTACTGGGATGATTGATTGGATGGAAGGGATAAATAGGGACCATGGAATATCTAAAGCAAGGCTGGGGAACCTCTGGCCTCCAGATATTTTGAACCTGAACTCTTCAAAGCCCCAACCAGCATGGCCAATGATCAGGAATGATGGGAGATGTACTAGAAGTCCAAAAGTCCCCCATTTTCTAAAGAAATATATCAATTAATAGAATATAAAGCTGGGTTAGAGAACAGCAGTTTAATATCACCTTGTGATTGAATTTACTGACTTATTTATTTATTTACTTTTAGTTTACCACCTTCTCATTTTGTTTTACTATGACATTACAAAAGAATATCAAGATCACATACTTACACACTGCTTTGAGTAGTCAAGACAAGGACTATGCTGCTTTTGTTATGTCCTTAAGTAACACAGAGTCCCTCAAACACAACCCTGCAAGGCAGGATAACATGCCAGTTGGCATTACACCATGGAGGGAGGGGCAAAAAAATGTCCTTGTTATTACATATGTAACTCAAGTGACCTTCCATCTTACATTAAAAAAAAGAAACGAAAAGAAAAGAAAAGAAAAGCATCAAACTTACTTGCCTATTTTTCTTATCTCTTTCTTCTGAAGGGCAAGGTTTTGTTTTGGACTTGGCAAAGTCTCACTGGAATACTAATAGCTAGGAATCAGTGCTTCGTACACCTCTGAGTGACAACATTTTCCAGCTTTACCAAGTGTTGTGTTGTGCTCTCTCTAACCTCATCCTCTCACTGTCTTGGGCTTATCTCTTTGACATTTAGCTTTCATTTCACTGGAAAGAAATGTACATACAGTGCTGTTTGACACACACAGAGCAAACCTTTAAAACTTTTCCTTTGTCAATAGGAAGCAGCCAAAGTATTCAATCAAAGCCCATCTCCATTCTCACAGCAACATCGCCAAATGAAAGATTTGTCCTAAATTTTGTTGCTATTTTTTATACATATTTCCATAAAGAATATTTCATACTTAATTTATCTTATGCAGATATAGTTCTATGTAAGTATCTCTGATATTTGTTTTATGCACTGTGGCCCCAAGTAATATGTGTGAAAAATTAAACTATAATCCACTATTAACCCCAAAATTCTGTCTTAAAAGATAATAGTGCTAAAAATATAAATCTGCCCTCCCAAAGAAACGTTCTACAACTTTTCACATTTTCAGTGTTGTATACTCCCCTGTCCAGTGTTGCAATGCACAGTTTCTTTGATGACACCAGAACACAAAGGGCTATGGCTGCTTCCTTACTTAGCAACATCAGAAATATGATGGGGCATCACACCTGCGTATACTCCTTTCCTTTATGCATAATGACAAATGTACAGTTACATATTTGTAGTTGGGAGTATCATGCGTATGTTGGGAAACCGTACCTTTGTAAATCCCCAAACTCAGTAAAATTATTTGTACTAAAGGGGTTATATACATATACTGTGCCACATCTCCATGATATTTTTCCAGTACTTTTTTCTTCTGTAAAGGTCAATGTATTGGGCAATGGACATATACCTTGCACTTCAAGCCCACACAAGCAGAGGCCCTTCCATACATATATAGGACTCACAGGAAGGGGAGTGTTACTCTATTCAAAAAATGACTATGGCCCAGACCATATACTAATGAACTTGCATGGGAATTGCACTGGAAAGAAAGCTTCCCACAATAGTCTGCTAATACCAACTCTAATATGCCTCAAGCCACATGTGTGTACCATGTTCACTGCATGCATTGAACAATTACTTCTCCTTAAAAATTGCCATAATGCAAGGATGCAATTTATAAAGAAAATACATGCTGCCCTGTGGTAGCAGAAAGGCCAGTGGGACCTCTGTTAACCCTCCATGGCCAACCAGCACCAACCAAAACATAGTGACTAGCCCCTACATTTGGGGGGCAATAAAGCCACTTAAAAGCCTTCGGACCAGACCAACAGCTATTTGGGGGGGGGGGTCCTCTCATGCTGAAACAGCTAGAAACAAAAAATGGCCTGAAAGGCAACAGGCTGCCAGAGGCCTCCACATTCCAGACAGAGAACAAATTTTCCATAATGAGAAAGGGAAGAAGACACAATCTCTCATCCCATTCTGGCAATGGATCATTGTGAAGTAAATATGGACGTTCCCTTCATATAGAGGAACTCAGTCTTTTATGAAGGAAAAGAATATTACAGTGGTGGAAGAAAATCAGAAACAACGCAAGTTTCATGATCTAAGGAAAGCTTTTCTTTAAAAAAACTATTTAGAAAGCCCATTCCAAGATAAGTGGAAAAGATTATCTTGCATTTCAAATGTTTCATATGATCTTGCAGCAACAATGTACTCTTAGGAAAGAAAAGGGGAAATGCCAATACTCAAGCCGGATATAGCCCAAAGCCACTAAGTTCCTTCTGTTGTTATCTCCTGTCTCCTTAGATAGTACATATTCTGCACAATTATGCTGTTAAATAACTTGTTCCTTATTTTCACAGATGGGAAAGGTTGGCAGCAATGGCCCAGTTGCCAACCAGGCTGATTCTGAATCCTACTGATGGCTGGATCACCATGAGATCAGTTCATATTCAAGACTGAGAGAGACCAATACTATGGTCACATGGATTGGCCCCAAATCTATGCCACAACCCTCCCTCCATATCCACTGGTTTCACCTTTGTGAATCTCATTATTCACAAGGTGTCCACTTGCCCCCCTCTCCCCCTCCCATTCCCTTGACTTTTTCCTAAACATGCTGTCTTCCTTCTGTGAATCCAAGAAAAGGTAAGCAAATGGGAGGAGAAAGGCTCACACATATCTCCTCCCTCCATTCTCTTGCCTTTTGCCTGGGAACCCTGCCTCCTTTCTCCACACCTGGGCAAAAGGCAAGTGAATGGAAGATGAAAGGCTCATGTGTGCCTTCTTCACCTGCAGGGTTGCCCTGTTCCATGTGCATGTCTTTTGCCTGGGTGCAGAGAAGGACGGCACACCCGCCCAGGCAAAAAGCAAGGAAATGGGAAAGGGAGCCCCATAAGGGAGTAGGAGGGTGAGCTCTCACTGAGCCCCAAACCCTTGCAGAAGTTGAGGGGCCACTGTATATCTACACAAAATTCCAAGTGCAGTTTTTTAATCTCTATCCCCTTGAATTTCCTATCCTTTCATTTTGTTTTATTTGCAGTGCTAGAAAAATCCCCCATAACAGCTTCATGTACTTCATTTCTTGACCCTGAATTTAGTGAATTTTTAAAATATTGACTTAAAGAGAAGCTGAGAAGTGAAATTTAAAGGGAGAAAAAGTTGTCTTGTGTGTGTTAAATAGCTGTTGTTCTTGTAAACTGCCAGTTTTCTTGTTTCTGTTTCAAATAAGATAAATGTATTTAACACAAAGAATAGAACAACTTCAAGTACAACTGTGGCTGAGAGAGAATTCCACATTCAGAAAGTTTATTTTCTCCCAAATAAACTTACATCAATACCGGAAAGGAAAAGGAAAAATCAGCATTCAGTCATATAGGCAGTCGAATATTATATTTTTGCTCCATTTAAATATTTGCACGAAATAGATCCAACATACTAAACCATTAAATGATTATTCCAATTAAAAAAAAACACTTTCCACTTCATTAGGATTATCTGAAAGGTCAGCTTGCAGTCACTTTCAGCAGGCATTGCAATTCATTAGTCCCAACAAACAGACGTGATAATTGTACTCCTTGGGTGGTTTGCCTGCTTACAGTGACAGAGAGAGATACTATTATACGACCAACTTAATCCTGTCTAAATCCCTTAAGGCATATGTGTTCACCACCAGTGTGATGGTGGTAGGATTTATTTAAGAGAGAGAGAGAAAGCAATGGTGTAAATATATCTTTTAAACTACCTGTGTCATGCTAATAACCACTGGGTTTTCAAAATGGGTATGAAAATTGACAGATCTTTAGACCTGCATTTGAGAAAATCTCCTAAGATGACAACTTAAGCTGATCTTATGCAAATGCGCCTTGGAAAGCCTCCATACCCTTATGTTCCAATTGCATGAGAGAGACAGGAAACCATTATGACACAGTTATTTGCAAGGGAAATAGAATTGCTGACACTTCAACTTTTGTCCTTACCATAAAAGATTTCTGTCCGCCTACTAGTGAAGAAGTCACTTGTTTGTTTACATGAATGCTCCCCTCTATATAACTGCTTCCTAGCTCACACAAAAGACCACCAATACTAGCAACAGCAGAAAAAGGTTGCCAAAATACCCCACCCCCCAAAAAAGAAGAGGTTAACCTTAAAACAGAAAGTTGAGCAAGAATGTATTAGAAGTACCGTCAATAGACTCAAAGTAAGAGGAGGAAGAAAAGAAGAGGATCTAATTATTCTCCTTTACACTGATGTGATCCCAGAGAAGTTGGTGCAATTACTGTGCACTGGTGCAAAACTTGAACTAATGAATGAAAAAGTAGGGCCTGCCTATCAGTGTGGGAGATCCAATTCTGTTATTGAACTGTTGCCAATTCAAGCTGCTGCGTTGTCCTCCTGGATCTTGAGATATTTAATCCTCCGCCCCCTCAACACACACACACAAAAAAGGTCCCTGCTTTGAAGTGCTCATATTCAAAGTTCATTTTTTCACATTCACCAGATGACAACATGTAAACCAGGGTCATGGAGGAAAGCCAACCCTCAACTATTGCTAAAGGCCATACTCAGCTATGGGTCGCAGCACACCTTCTTCTAAAAACCTGCCAAGTATCCAGTTGGCAGCAATGGAATCTCTGGAGGCTAAAGCAAGCAAGTATCTAATCAAGATAAGAAACAGGACCATGAATTACAGCAGTAGATGAGGTTCCAGCAAACAGCAGATGGGGCTCCTTGATAATTGCAAAGAGCAACTTCAAGATGTGCAAGTTCTGGATGGATAATAAAAGAGGGGCTGAAGATAGATTATATAATACCTATATCCCACCCTCTATTAACAATCTCAAAGCAGTGTACAATAAAACAAACATGACTAATTTAAACATTAAAAAAAATGATTTTTAAAGGCTAAAAGACGTAACAAATAAGCTAGCAAATTAAAACATAGTCTCTTCTACACAACTTTTAACAGGTGCAGAAGCCGATTAAGCAAGTTGGGCCTGGTTTGAACTTGCTTGATACCTGTTTGGTAAAAGACCCTGTCCATCCTTAACCAGAAGAGCCAGCCTGACATAGCAGTTTGAGCATTGGACTATTACTCTGGAGAACAGGGTTCAAATTCCCACTTGGCCATAGAAACTCACTGGGTGACTTTGGGCAAACCACATTCTCTCTGTCTCAGAAGAAGGCAAAGGGAAAAACTTCCTTGAACAAACCTTGCAAAGAAAACCCAATGATAGGTTTGCCTTAGGATCACCATAAGTCATAAATGACTTGAAGACACACAGCCACAAATCCTTAAGCAGACAAGACGGTACAATATAATTAGATTTGGGGTTTTGCCTTGCTCTTAGGCTCATTAGAGGTACCTTCCATGTACAGAACGTTTTACGGAGCAAACTAGGGTGGTAGCCAGGAAATCCATTCAAAGAGCTCATCATGTGAATTCAGTGTCACCTGAGATCTGTTAAGGTTGATGCTACAGGGGTCAAGTTATGGACTATGCAGAAATGCTGAGTTCTAAGTGTTGTAAATAAAAAGGAAATTCAGAAGACAAAATAGGGAAAGAGAAATAGTCTTTTATATATTCTAGTTAAAAGATAAAAATAGCATATAGGTTCTTAATGTACAAAAGGTTAAAGGAGAACATGAGCAAGTTTGGCAAGTTAAAATGCAAAATATATCAAAATATAATACCACAATGAAGCAGGATATGATACAAACTGCAGCAACACCAAATCAGGAAGTGAGTGTTCAGTAAGAGAATGCTACTCTTATAGAGCCTTTACAACTGCTGAAGGTCCTCTATAACACCAATAGACCAATTAACCCCATAATGACTAAAGTTGTAAGTCTTGTCAGTTCCAACACTAAGAAGAGAAGGAGAAGGAGAGAAAAAGAGAGGGGGGTTGCAATGAGGTGAGCTGCTGAGGAACTTTAAAGGTAGGAGGGAACTAGAGGAAATGGGTGACGTTCCCGGTGTCCCTTCAGAACTTTGCCCCCTTTGAGAAAGCCAAGTGCTGCAGCCACTGGTGGCACACAGGGTAGACAAGAGTCTGCTGATGAGGCAATCAGTTTTAACACTTGACTGACCTTACTTCAAAAGCACATAGTAAAATGGCACTCTGGACGTTATCCTCCCACCCCTCACCCCTGTTCCACTGTTTCAAAAGGCAGTCTGAAAGCAGAGAGGGGCGAGCAAGCTGGCAATTTAGCATGTTACCTCAAACTGAAGAAAATCCTTTTTTGGGTCACGAAGGGCAGCTTTTTTTTTTTTTAATAGACTTCTTTGCCAGACAAAACTCATTGTTCATTCATACTCAGTGTTAGTCCAAATTTCATGGAGCTTTTATGGAGATCTCAAGATTTCATGGCAATTTGATTCATCGCTTTTAAAACTCAGCAGGATTACCAACCATGCAAGGGAAGAATGCAACATCTGGCACGAATGCCAGCAAAATGAAATGTGAAGACTAGTCTCGAATGTTGGGCTGCAATCCTTCAAAATTTCAGGCATGTTGTGAGAATTAGCATGAGAATGAGTGAAAATATTTTCAAATCACCTTGTGCTACACTGGCTTTGATTTTCTAAGTACCATATACGAAAATTTGAAAAACTTGCTGTTTTTGACTACCAAAATTCTACAGGCAACTAGGGGGTTCTAGAAGTTGTTTGCTTCTTTCTGATGTTTATTTATTACCTCTCGGCTCACGCAAGTCCCCAACGTGATATAGGATGGACAAAAGCACTCAAAACATTAGATACTGTATATAACTAAAAAAACAATTAAAAACCTTCTAAACCTGTCTTTAAAAATAGTTCTTAGACCTCACAATTCAAAGCAGATTTAAAAGTAGGCAGAGCAGATACTCCTAATTTTAAGAACTAACAGGCAAGCAAAATAACAGAGTCTTCACTGCTGTCAGAAACTCAGAAGGAATGGAGTCAACTTGATCTCCTTTGGAGTGAAGTTCCACAGTCAGGGTGCTGCTACAGAGACACACCTTTCATGTGCAGCCACCAGTCTAGCCTCATGGGTGGTGGGACACATAATAGGGCCTCTGAAGAAGAACTTAGATTTTGGGCACACTCATACAACTCAGGGCTGGGGAAAATGCAGCCTGTGACCTGTACCCATTTTTGTGGTGCCTGAAGCCCGTTTCCAATCCTACAAAGCCCACAGAGCTCCCACACTGTGATACATGGCTGGTTCTCCACAGTATCTAGTGGATTCTCTAGCTTTCTCAGTCTTGTCCTATAAAACCAAGAGAAAGGGATACTGACCTAGGGACTAGAATGAAAACGCTTCACGTGTATGTTGCAAACGTTCTGACCTACACTGGCGAATCAGCTGTTAACATGTTACACTTTCTTACTTTAGGTCTAGTTTGGATGTACAGTCAGTTCTCCACATTTCCGAATTTCATTTTTGTGGATTTGATTATTCACAGATTATTTGCTGTCACCTCTGCTGCCTCCATATGCCATTTTTAATAGGGAGTGCAAGCCTCACGAGACTGAGAAACTGTGAATGAGGCTTGTAAGACCCTCTTAAAATGGTGCGGGGCAGCAGTGGAGGTGGCAGTAAGCCCCACCAGCCATCCACTTCTGCCTTGTGAAGGAACACTGACGCCTCAAAGGAATCCACAGTGGGTTGAATATGGTGATCATATTTTTTTGTGTTTGAAATATGGTTCGGGAAGGCCTAGAGTTATTTGTGATTTTTTCACTTTCACGGGAGTCCTGTGCCCCTAACCCTAGTGAATGTGGAGGGATGACTGTAATACTATCCTATGGTTTAGCACTACATCTAAAAAAGCCAGATTTCTATTGTCTCCTTTTCTTCAACACGGGCATAAAAGGAAATTGGAAACTTTCATTTCTACTTTTGATTCACTTTGTTTTATTGTCATGTGGAGACTTTGAACAGCTAGGGCAGGGATGGGTTACACGAAGCCTTTCAGGTGCTGTTAGGTTCCAACTCTCATCATCTCTCAACTTTGCTAAAATAGTAAGGGTCACACCTCTTCCCTCTCCCGATCAGGAAACAAGCCCAGGATCATAAATCATAGTTTCATGTTGCTTTTGTGTCCCCTATGCCAGGATGGGCAAAGTCCAGACCTCAAGATGCTGTTGGATTGCAATTCCCATCAGTTTAACCAATGGTGAAAAATGCTGGGAGTTACAGGGCAGCATTTAGAGGGGAGCACTTTGTCTGTCACTGACCTATATCACAGATAAAACTAGCCACTATTTGTCTAAGATTAGATATAATGTCTAACATTAAATATTAAGTCTTTCAGTCTTGTAGGCATGTTGGATAGGAGGTGAGGGGCAGCTCATGAACCCAAGGTTCAGTCATGTTAAAGCTCCAACATTGCTTATCATTATTACCAGAATTCAAGAGCACACGTGTGGAAGGAAGCATCCATCCTACATCAGAGGAAGTTTGCCTTTTTTTAATTCTAATTAAATGGGGACAGCCGGCTTAACCCTTAAAAATAAGTGTTTATCCCAAATGCTGGCAGCTGGAATTATAGTGATGGAAAGACCTGCTCCGGAAAAGTTCCTCCTCCAAGTATGTTAAACGAGAAGCATAAATCCACTAAAAACTAGCTTCTCTTTCGAGAAGAGGAAATTGCTAAGACAAACAGTTAGTCATAGGCTTGCAGAAATTCTGACCATTATCTCCATAGAAACAAAAATGGAAAATATACATAGGAATGCTTAAAAAGTAGTGCATGGAATTCACTGGAATTTTTAATCTAGTCTTAAGACCCTTAAGTAGGTCACTGTAAGCTTAAAGATTTTTGACAGCAAGCAAAGAATGATGGTTAATGTCATGCAAATCACCTTGCTAGCAAAGTTGATATTTTCTCCTCTCAATTTGGACGAGCTTGAGCTTTTGAGTTTGAGAAGAAAGCCAATACTCTAGAAAATGAGGGATACTGAATGGCAGCAACCAATTCCAGCAGCTTTTAAAATCACTACTGAAGGTCACTCCCTAATTTTTGAGAAGTCATGAAAATGTTTAAAACAAAAAAAGATAAAAGCAACTTTAAAATTGTACTGAGTCCCTCAGCAGCCAAAAGTTTGGCAATTCTATAGTAAGTTTACTGAAAAACCTTCTGTGCTCTTGATAGGCAAGTTTTCACCACCACTTCAGTTCTGTCTGGGTTCCTTTTCACATGTCCCATAGTGGTCTTTAAGGCAAACAGTTTCTCCCCCAACTCAGTGGGGTTTTGGTTAGCATTGCAGTTCTACAAGTTCTGCTCCTGAGGAAATCTGGACACAACCTTAAACAAGAAGGCTGAGGCCTGTTCCCAAAGATACACGGTTGGAATAAAAGAATGACCCTGTTGATGAATAATGATGTTCATTTGAAACCTTATTGTGCAAGCCTGAGCATTACAAACCCACGCTGTTGTTCCAAAAGAAAGGATATACAAGCCAATGGGAAACAAGTGAGGAGTATCAGTTCCATCCATTGTAACAATTATATGATCATCCATTCTACCCTATTTCTTGGCACGCTATCCTAAGCGATCAGCACAATATCGAGCAATTTTTCAGCCCACGATAGAAAGTCCAGCAGGACAACTTTCCACATATGAGATTATGAATGTTAACACTTTGTTTTTGCATGCTTTCAAGTCATTTCCAAAATGGATAGGATAAAGACCTGCTAGAGGCAATGAGATAGCCCTTTAAGGTAAAATTCTTAATGTTCAGTTCTAGGGCCAAACCCTAGATCAGAGCTTTCCAAACTTTTCATGTTGGTGACACACTTTTCAGACATGCATCATTTCACGACACAATAATTTCAGTTTTACTAGCAAACCGGAGGTTAAATTAACCCCTTATAAGAGATACAGACACATGCATGAATTGTAATAATAAAATGTTTGGGGATACCTCATGAAAACCTTTCATATATTTTTAAAAATATATTATTTATAATTAATAACACATTTCCAAGATTGTAGGTGACACACCTACACACTTCAGGCAACACACTAATATGTCTTGGCATACTGTTTTGAAAACCCTGCCCTAGATGAACGGTGCTACTGGCCCACTTTGAAGGACTAGCTCATTGTCACAATTCCTGGTGCACTGACAGAAGAAAATACTAGCATCCTTAAAGATGCAAGTGTCAGTTCACAACAACAGCAGCAACAACAACTAAAGAATATCTAAATTCTCAAAATATGTAAGCATCATTCCTTCCAGAAATTTATAGAGGGCAGCATGATAGTTTGCACATAATTTCCACCTTTAAATACAGAAATTTTGTCCTATTAAATTTAGTGAGTTGAAAGCACAGGATTTTACAGTACAAAAACATTTATTCTAATACAGATTTTTCTTCTCTAAAGATCACCTTCACAGAATATCAAGTTCTTAGCTATTATTCAGTTCTTTTTGAATCAGTTCACACACATTACACTTTCAATTCTTTTATCTAAAGAGCATTTAATTTAGTATTTCCAAAGTGTAACTTGGTCTTTTTTTTTATGGAGCTTAATTTTAGAAAGCTCTCTCTCTCTCTCTCTCTCTTTCCCTCTCTCTCTCTCCCCCGCCCCTTTCTTTACCTTTGAAAGGCTTCAGGTTTCTCTCTTTATGCTGAAGGGCAGCAAACTTCATTGCCTATCTAGGTCAAGGCTGTCACTTATGAATGATCATAACCAAGGGCAAAATCAAGAGAAAATGAGTTCAGAAAGGAAGCTGTATTTTAAATATTTCTGGGGAAGAGAAACACAGAATACAGAATATAGATTCCATTCAATAAACAGATAGAATCCAACTTATTGTTTGCTTAGAAGATTGTTGTTAGCACCTGCCTCCCCAAACAATCCAGTTCACCCAGTGTTAACATTAGTTTTCTTTTCCTTTATCAGATGTCTTTAAGGCTATTCTCAAATCAACTATGAACACCTTTCGTTCTTTACTTTCCCACATTTATTTATTAAGATGCCCCAGCATTTGGCAAGAATTCACTAGATCAGGCTCAGCTATACTGTTTCAGTATGCTCCCTGACAGCCTGAGTATCAAATTCTTTCATCTATCTGAATTCATCCCCACCATCACCACCACCAAACATATTTGGCATGAGGCTCGGCACAGCAACAACAACTGAAAAGTATGGGTTTTGTGAGCACTCCAAACCAGGACTGAAAACCATCATTTCCATGCAACCAGTACACCCATATTAAGATGGCGTTGTTGCTGTGTGCCTTCAAGTCATTTCCAACTTATGGTGATCCTAAGGCAAACCTATCATGCAGTTTTCTGGGGTAGTGTGTGTGCAACACACCCAAGTGGGTTTCTATGGCCAAGGAGGGAACTGAACTCTGGTCTCAAGTGTCACAGTCCAGTGCTCAAACCACTACACCACACTGGCTCTCATAAGATGGTGAGAAGTCAATGAATGGTTACAGCATACCTGTCCTAATCTGTCCATGCTTGGTTTGGACTGGCAGCCAGGAGAAGCTGATAACACACAGGTCATTAGTCACTTTACTTTAGCAAAGAAACAGCCTTACAAATGAGAAGCAAGTAACAGTCCCAGCAATGTCCATAAATCAGAGGCAGGCAATATAAACACAAGTCAAAGGCAACACCAGGCAAGAGAAGCAAACCGAAGCATGGGAAATGGTCAGTTAATCACCGACAAAAGCTACAGGGGAAAGCTTCAGTTCTTCCGGGTTCCGAGATCAGTGCAACTGATGCTTGATTGATTGGTGTTTGGCACAAATTTGCTGGGAATGACGCAGGAGACCCTCTTAGTGTCTACACTGGGAAAAGGTAGGTATGGATAGGTCATTCTCCATATCAGAATGCGCAGGACTCCCCGCTGGGGCTGGCACTTCTGTCTCTGGGGTGGGTGGTGGTACTGTCTGCTCTGCAGGTTCTGCTGTAACAGTCTCTGTGCCAGGGCTCAGAGCAGGTTCTGCTGTCTCAGACTCTGTGTGAGTCTAGGTCCTAGAAGTCCATGACACCACCTTCAAATATTTCACAGATGAAAACTGGGACATGTATGCCCAAGCAATATCAGAATATAGTAAAAGTTATTCATGAAGAACAGACAAACTTGGACAAGCTGCAGCAGTTTGCTTTTTCCTGACTTTATTGGGAAGGGCAAGATTCTACCCTTCTTCTCCTCTCACCATGGCTGAGTTGCAAACTACTCATAGCTTGCACTTTGACCTCAATCTGCAGAACTGAAGTAAGCTGAGGACAAAAGGATGAAGTGGAAGAAAAAGACAGAAACAAGGACATTTTAAAAGAATCTGGAAAAGTGGGACAACAGAGGATTAATAGAGGCTACACAGAGACTGCCCAAAATTAATTCTATGAGTTGGCATAACATATGATAAATCTTTTCCATGTACTGTAACCACAGAGCTACAGACTATAACGAAGATTGTTAAAATATGATGTTAGTCAGATCACAGTGAGGCAATTGTTGGTAGCATCCTCCTAAAAATTAGTCTGAATCCTTTTCTTTAGTCAAATATCTAAGGCGGCCCAGTGAGCCAATTCCATCAAGAACTGGGATGACAACTTGACTGACATCTCTGCTCAGACTATTATAAAGAATAAATACTCAAGCCCTCACAGTCAATATTCTCTTTAAAATATAGAGAGGCATCATATCCTCACCTAGATTCTTATTATTTGAAAGGCTCTGAGCAAGCCTTGCAAATTCATCATCTGAAACAGGATGCCATGATGGCAGATTGTTACTATTGGAGAATATCAGTGGACACTATTACCAGACTAACACAAGGACAGCTAAAGATGCAATAAAAGATGCTATTCCTATTGCATGTTTCATGGTTGACACCCATGCATCCCTCATTCTCTACGACACATGACAGTCATTGTTTTTCTCCATTACCACATGCTTTAATTCTGTCCAGTTTGAACAGGGACAATGAACACACAGAACAACTCATTCTGTCTTCTGTGAAATGAAAAACTACCACTTGCAGCTTTCCATCTTCTGGAAGAAGACAGAAGCATACTCATGTGACCCTGCTGTTCCCATATCACATTGCTCAGGCAAGTAAACATCACTCATGTGAGCAGCACTGTCGTGTAAATCGGCCACCAAGGTCTTATAACAACCAACTGAGATACAGCAACCAAGTCAAAAGCAAGAGAAATGTACCAATTGGATATTTTTTTAACTGTCGAAACATTATCAACACAATAGAGAAGCAGCCACATTTGTACACATCTGGCTGATTAAACAAAACAGCTGTCACACCCAAAAAATAGTGCAGGGCTTTAAAAAAAAAGAAGATAAGAACTAATGCTTGCTTGAAAGCAATTCTTCAAGAGATATTTACATTAGTTTATTTCAGTATAAAAAGAAGGGAGGGGAGAGGAGGAAGAAAAAGCATTTTGTAGCACCCATAAAACAGTTTTAGCTCAGCTTCTGTGGATTACAATCCACTTCCTCAGATCTGCTGATAGAGACTTGCTTGAAAGCTAATTAGAAGCAGTTTCTCATATCCAACATGCTAAGCAATTAACTTTACCCTCCTTGTGCACTTTAAATCTTACCAAAAGGGGGAAATTAAAAAGAAACCTTATGCTAGGATGTAGGGCAGTATTCTAGGTCAGTGTGCCAAGAGGAGCAGGGGAACGTTATAGGCTGGACAACAGTGGTACTGTAATCTCACTGTTTGCCAGTGGGTGTTGCTATGGTTACAGAGCTCATTAAGGGGGCGAGATAGGAAAGCAGTCTTTTTCAACAAGTGGATAGCACAGGGATGGAACAATGCAGTCCATCCATTTGTGATTCATCCTTATCAGCCACGAACCCCCTAGATTCTATCACCAACTTGAAAGAAGGGAAGAACAAAACACACACACACATTTGTCACACGAACGTTCTCCCTTTCCATAACAGTCACATTAATAGTCATTTCAGGCTTTCATCTTATTTTTGGATTTGCCTGTGTCAAATTGCAAGAATGCCCCATGACCCACACAGACCGTTTTGGTTCAGTGACCTGCACCTCTCTCTCCGTCTCAACGGACAGTTCTGCCCCAGCCTTCCTTGTCAGGCTGTTTATATTTTCTTTTGGGGTTTTTTTTAAGCACTACTTTTCCCACCAGGGCTTCCCACCCCTACCTCAGGCTTGGCTTGAGATTGTCAAACAGCTGCTGCCCAAGTATCTTAATTTCTCGTATATCTCTCAGTGTGCTTCTTTCCTGCCAAATCTTCTCTCAAATATTGGAATTTCTGCAAAGGACAGAGAGTTTGGCAACCTGCTGTTCCCACTCTAAGACAACAGTTTGAGAATTATTGCAGCTAAAGGTGAGACTGTATGCTTCATGTTCTCTCACCCTTCCCTTGTACACAAAACCCTTTCTTTCTGACACACAACTCCAGAAGGGAGATCTGCAGAGAAAAGATCAAAACACACTTCATGAGGGCTTCATGAGGGCAGTGATGAATTAGCTAGTTTTAGTCTGCTAAGCAGGAGTTAAAACAGTCAGTGTGGCATAGCTCTTTCACCAAAGAAAGTCTGCCCTCATTCCTGCTAAAAGTCGAATAGTCCGAATCAGATGCGCTTCCTCCTTCTTCAGTTCTCCAAGCTGCAAGATGCTACACGTGGGACTCCTCTAAGAACCAAGATAACCCAACTACTGAGTTACTACTGGAATCAAATGGCACTATTTTTACCATCAGGGAAGAAACTGCACCACATTCTCATGATAAATTTCCAGAATAACCTTCAGCTATGAATACTGCATTGTCCTCATCACAGACCAGCCAGAGCTTTTCCTCTGGTGGTCCCTGTTCTTCAGAACTCTTTGCTATAGAAGGTTTAGCAGACGCACATTTGCTTTCTTTTAAAACTATTTTTAATTTGCCCCCTTTTAAAACTATTTCTTCATCAATTATGTTCAACAAATTACATTATGCTTGGTCTGACATGTTTTCCTACCAGTTATTATATATAGCTAAACATATTTTTAGTTGTGTTTTTATTGTAAGCCATCTTGTATATTATAACTGCAAGATGGCTACTGATCAGCAAGTCTACCAACTCTCCCAGAGTTTTGGACCATCGCCCCCTTCCTCATGCCTGCCTAAGGTTTTACATCTTGAATTAGCCAGGCATGCCCTCTTAACTTCTGATGCCAAAACCACACAGTTAATCCAAATTGGAAGCAAAACCTTCTGATCTCCAGGGGATGGAGAAGGGTGGGGTGGGAACGCACACACAAACCTTCTTACAGGCTGTTCGCACGCTAATAAATCATGGCTTATTGTGAGGTCCAAATGCTACATGGAAGGGTTAGCCTCGTTAGAGCTTGAGTATTATACCAAGAAGACAATTTGAAGAAAAAAAAATAATTAGAATTTACATGAGTGTCAGCCTAAAATGTTTTGCTGCCTTAGGCAAAGGAAAAAACTGGTACAACACACACATTCTATGTGCAGAAACTAATCAGATGCAGAAACCTTTAGGATTAGAATTTGAATTGTAAAGGCCAGCTATCTCTGCTACACTTGTAGGAAGCACATTAGCTTTGGCAGTTGGAAAACATGCAGCTCTACTCTTTGATAACCTGATGCCAGTCCCTGCACCCCACGATCTCTGCCTATTTGCAAGAACCATTCTGACTTGAAAAGCTATATTTACTGAGAGTTTCAGTTTTTAATAGTTTGTTAGGCTAATAAATTGATTCTTAATTAAGACTATCAATTACTCTAGTTAAATAAACAAAAAAGAAGAAAAAAGGGCCCCTTATTGGAACAATTTCCTCTTCTTCTACAAATTAAACTTGACCCATCTTAAACAAGCTGGTGGATGCAGATTTAATCAAGTCCTAAGATTAAATCGGTGAAGTTTACTTTAAATTGGGTGACATCAGTAGAATTTGCTTGTTCTAAGGCAGACAAATAACAGTGGATGTCTTCAAGGAACTCCTCTGGAAACAACAGAATACAGTGATAGGTCAAAATAGCATAGAACAGCTGGATCCCAAACAAATTTAAGAAGGGGAAAATAATTTATCTAGTTCCTTGAAGACCACAGAAATACAGAAATAAGCATCAGCATCTTTGAAAACAGACGCACAAGGATGTCTCAACTTCCAACTGCATTTCAAAAAAAAAAAAACCACCCATGCACTGAAATGTTACTCATAATTCAGCAAACATATAATTCATAATTCAGCAAATATGCACAGACTTAAAAAAAAAAACTACATTCATCTGAAGAAAAGAAGGTGAACTCAAACCCTGACTACACACTGGTGTGACAATACCTGTTTATGCCATTATCTGGTGACTACTAACCAAACAACATCCAGATAACAAAGGGATAATTTAACCACTTTGGGGACAAAGTTACATAAGGTCAGGGGAGATACCCTTTGCCCACAAAGCTCCACGGGAGTTAAAAGAGGTGGCAAAACATCTGGAACTTTTTAGAGGGGAAAGATCAGTAGTGACTGGTGCCAAAAGAGATCCAGATTCCCAGCTTTCTAGCAAAGGAAAACTAATTCAACATCTGCTTCATACAAGCAATAAGGGCTGTTTAGATAGAGGCATCACAGATTTCTCTTACATTCTCTGGCTGGTGGTTGGGTTCAAGTGTACTCAGACGTAAATTGTTTTGTAACTTTTCAACTTAACACAGAGGCTCCAAACTGTATGATGCTTTGCTAGTCTGATACATATAAACATTCTTTTTATGTTGTTGCTGCACGCCTAGAAATCACTTCCAACTTACAGCATCCCTAAGGCGACCTTATCATGGGGATTTCTGGGACTGAGAACGTGTGATGCTCCCAAGATCACCCAGTGGGTTTCCATGGCCCTAATCTCTAGGTTGTAGTTCAATGCTCAAACCATTACACCACACTGGTTCTCATTCTTTTTATACTTCTTGTTAAATTACATCGGATGCAAGAGCTTACAATAGAGAATAGTCTTGAAAACTGGAAAGAATTATTAGCCTATTCACAAAATGAAAAACTTAACTTAAAATTATAGACAGTTTGTCTAGAACAGTGATGGGGAAACCTTTGGCCTTCTGGATATTTTGAGTCATAATCACGTACCAATGCCCATTCTGCTGGGGCTCTTGGGAACTAATGTCCAAAACATCTTGAGGGATAATACTTTCCCACCCCTGATCTAAAGAATACATATAAAAAAGGCAGGAAGGAAATTAAGAATGTAAAGCAGACATTCTGGCAACAAAAATCCTTAGGTTTTAATTGTTAGGAGCTATGACTCATACTTTCAGTGGTTTACATTTTTATAAAAAAAAAACCTTCCTCCTGACATCTAGAAATTCACTAAAGTAAAAGGAAATACGAGTTGTTGGTACTTTAATAGACAAGGGTGATATTTATTATAGAGGAGAGAAACTCATTTTTGGGGAGTGGGAGTGAACTGCAACTTCTCTCCCATGCAATAGCACCACTGTCTTTGCTTATTAGCACAAATCCAGCTCTGATATACCTAGGGAATAAACAGTGCATTTTAGCTTACAGAAGCATCTATGGCCAATAAGATCCCACAAAGCCAAGTTTAAAATCTTTACCATGTTTCTTCCCTGTAACCTAAGGATGTAAGACTTTGTTCACAGAGAATCTATTTCAAGCACCTATAGTTAAGGTTGATATCATATAGTTCTCATAAAATAACGTCTGTCACATAGACCTCAAAACAAAACACACAAAAGTCCAAAATATGGGACTCTACCAAGGTAGTGTGTACAAACCAGACAGATATCACAAAAAAAAAAAAAAGACTAAAAAGAGGATAATGGGGAAAAGGATTCTTCTCTGCATTTTTTTACACAAATTAATACATTTACACAAATGCAAATCTGAAAATATTCCTGACAATTTAAGTAGAACTGCAACACCTAAGAACTGTCCTGCTGGATTAGACCAAAGGCCTATTTAATTAAGCATCCTGTGTCTCACTGTCGTCAACAAAACGCCCCTAAGGAAAGACTGTGGCAGGTTTTTATCCCCCATCTTAGACTGTTGAGTAAAAGTAGTAACCTTCACTTTTGAGGTGTCCTGTGCCTCTGTTTAATACACACATACAGCTCTCTGAATAGGCTCCTACAACCTTCCCTGGTGGGGGCATTTTGTCAACAGGTTGAAGAGGCTGAATATTGAAGCTCTGTTTACACACACACACACACACACACACACACATGCATACTTCTGGGAGTCAAGAATAACTGTTCTGGTACAGTGAAGTAAGCCTGTTCCTCCTGGAGCTCTTCCCTTTCCTCAAGCAGAGAAGTACAATGAATGCACTGGGCACCTAACGTACAGCTGAAGGGGAAAAGGAGGAATTTGTAAGAAGAAAGCTTTTGTGCCAGATAAGAAAGTTACTTGACACTAGAAGGCACAAGGTATATGCAGCCTTCTTCTAGGCACACCTTAAAAAGATGATAAAGAGTCACAAAAATTAGTTTTATACCAACATCCAGCCAGATGAAAAATAAAGACAATTTGGCCTGACACGTCTGCCTACCACATTTCCTATTCTACTCACACTGAGGCTGGTGTTTTTTGTTGAACAGAAGCTGGGAGTCTCAATCTTTTGTCCATCTTCAGCTCTTGCTTCCTCAGTCAAGCAAAAAAGTAGTAAAAAAAACAAAAAAACAAAAAGAAAAAACTCTGACTCCACTGGGTCCCTCATTCCCCCATCCCTGGTCTCCATTCACAAACATGTTTTGGAACCTTGTCTTCTAAAACCTTGGCTTTGAGTGTTCCAGACCTGTCCAAATTTGTCCAACTTCTATGAAGCCACTGGTCAAGGGTCTCTCTCATTAACTTACGCCATTGCTTAAGCAGTTCTATTTACTGTTGTCATTTTTGCTGCTGCTGCTGTTTATTTTACTGTTATCGTTTTACTTATTTTTACTGCACCTTTTCCCCAGGATTCAGGGCAGCTTACAAATTATGAAAACCAGTATAAATAAAAAATATACCAAAACATCAGTAACACACACACACTATATCATAAATGTATATTAATATTGATATGCAAGTTATTTGTAAAATGATTAAACATCTACAGAGATATTTAACCAGCACACCATTACAAGCCCATTGCAGTTAATTTCAAAAAACCTGACGGAAGGGGAAAATTTTCACCTGCCAGTGGAAGGAGGCCAAGGAGGGAGACATCCTAGTCTCCCTGGGGAGGGAGTTCCAAAGTTTGGAACCAGCTCCTACACAAGCCCCTTCCCTTGTTAACTCTTTACTTCCTTGTTACCTGAGCCAGCATCCTTTGCAGAGTTGTTGTACAAAAAAAGAGAACAGACTAAGACCAAGGGTAATGGCAGGGTTTCCACTCTCATAAAACAGACAGACAAGACATGACATCAATACAGTAGGGGCCTTCTTCTCCTGGTGCTCTCCATCAGCTGGATTCAGATATATCTCAGGATGCTGGGAAAGACCGTGACCACCAAATAGATCAGAAGCAGATGAAAAGCCTTCCCTCCATCCCAACTGCTAGTATTCTGGCCTCAGAGGGAGAGAAGAAAGGTTAGTATGTGTTGGACTTAATCCCTTTCCACACTGCCACCTCTGTTTCCTTTTGCTTCATGTCTTAATTAAATTGTAAGCCTGAGGGCAGGGAACTGTGTTGTTGTTCTTTTACTTGTAAAGCATCATGTATGGTAGCACTTATCTTAGAGTATCTTAGAGTTGGAAGGGGACACAAGGACCACGTAGTCCAAATCTGTCATGCAGAAATGCACTACTAAAGCTACTAAAGTCTATTCTACTGTCAAACTGTACTTACAGTAAGTAAGTTCTTTCTAGAGTTCAGGTGGAATCTCTTTAATTGTAATTTGAATCCATTGGTTCATGTTCTAGTCCCTGGTACAGCAGAAAAACAAGCTGACTCCATCTTCTTCATGACATCTCTTTCAGATGTTTAAAGTGGCCTACATGCCTGCTCAAATGGTTCCCCCTGGCCTAACCACTGATGAGCTACTAGAAGGTCCTGCTCTCCCTCCTTATTTTTCTTTTCTCTTTACATTTGGTGTTACACAACCATTCAAGCAGAGAACACCTTTAAAGAGCAGAAGAGTATCCTCTAGCAGCCATTTAAATAAATGTAAAGTAGGACCCCGGCCACCCCAGCAACCACTGAAGATAACACTCTGGAAGTACCTACTTTCCTGCTTCTGTACAGCATTGATATTTACTAGGCTCGGGTAAACCTTCCCTACACAGATGGCCATCAATATTGCTGAAAGACTGATTGAAGTTATTTGAGCACCCAGAAAATAATTAGGTTATAACATCTTTTGCAGAGGAAGAGCGTAGCTTGGTAACCCAAGGAATTCAAGACAATTTTACATAATTCCAGCCAGCCAGTTCATCTTTGCAGCAACTTGCTGCATTAGGCTAGGCTGAGATATTGTGCCTGGGTCAAAATCTGCAGGTGAGCTTCAGCACAGAAGAGTTTTGAAGCTGGTCTCCTAAGTTCTAGCCTGACATTCTAACCACACTAGCTCTTTGTGGAAGAAGGGATGATCTGACACAGATTGTCCTCTATCTTATCTGCTTTCTGTAGTACAGAAGCCAAGATTTTCTTCTTTCATTTTGGCCTTGGGAGAAGGAGGAGGAGAAAGCAAGCACATGCTTATCCCTTCTCTTGATCCAACAGAAGAGAGCTAAATTGTCACATATGCACCCATTCAACAGAGTAAAATATGTAGTAAACAGAGAAATGGTTCTCTTATTTAGGCTGACAAAAGCAGTCTGATTTCCCCAGATGTGAAAAGATTAGTGGCTAGTGGATTAGAAGGTGCCCTTCTATACTAGAACTTGTGCAAGGGTAAGGAAGGAAGGCACAAGGCAGAGGCAAGAAAAATGTAGATCTCTTCCTCTATAGCGTCATCATCTTGCCTCCAGTCTTGGGTCACATACTGATCCTCAGTCTGCTTTACAGTAGTCACATTTTTTGAAAAAATATTCAAGACAGATAATATATATTGAAAGCCAACATGTTAGTGGTCTAAGTGTTGGAGTAGGAAACCAGGATCCCAGGGTACAAATCCTACCTCAGCCATGGAAACCCACAGGCTGAACTTGGAAAAGTCACACTCTCTCAGCCTTGGAGGAAGGCAATGGCACCCCCCATAAATCTTGCCAAAATATGCCATGATAGACTAATATCAGAGTCACCACAGGTCAGAAATTACTTGTAGGCACACAACAACAAATATATAAGACAATACAAATTTACTTCCATTTTCCAAATAGATTTTTATATGTTGAATATGTTTTATCAGTAATATAACACACACATAATCTACTTGGTTAATAATTACAAGTTTGGCAGATTAAGGGAGTGATATGGATATAGTTATTGATTTCAGTGAGGCTTTTAACAAAGGTCCCCCATGGTGTTCTTGCAAACAAGCTGGTGAACTGTGGGCTAGATAGTACTACTCTTAGGTGGACTTGTAACTGGCAGACAACAAAAACTCAGAAAGTATATGCCAATGGTTCTTCATTCTGGAGAGAAGTAATGAGTGGGATGCCTCAGAGTTCTGTCCTGGGCCCTATATTGTTTAACATCTTTATAAATTGCTTAGATGATAGAAGACATGTTTATCAGATGTGCAGGTGACATTAAATGAAGGGGAGTTAGCAAATATCCTAGAGGGCAGGAACAGGATTAAAAATGACCTTGATATATCAGAAAGCTATACCAGAACTAACAAAATGAATTTCAAGAGGGATAAACGTTACTACCCTGGCTCGTCCAAGCTTTGGGGATATTAAAAGATATCCTCTTGATATCATAATTCGGCCTCACTTCTTTATTCCTCTCCACGTGCTTGCGAGGCCACCGGACAAGCACATAAACAAGCTTGGCCATTAATTGCCGTAATATTCAAACTACCATACAGGCAGGCCAGAAATAGCTGACTCACTGCTTTAGGAGACCTCCAGGCAAGTACTCTAATTAGGTATGCACGCAACTTACAAAAGAGCCTCTGCCCCGCGCTGGCAGCTTGATGGGTAAACTATGCAATACCCAAGTACTCTGCATTTGCATACTGGCTACTCTATTGAGAACCGCTACGATAACTCAATCATTCAGATTCCGACCTTTCGGAGGCTTTGTCTTCAACTCTAAATCTATTGTTTTCCCCCAAGTACGGCATAGCCTGCAGTCACAATTCTCTTTATAAAAACCCTTGATTCCAAGACCTTCCTCGGAACGCTCCTGAGTTTCATCCCGCCTTGCTGCTGCTTTGCTTGGCGAGCCTCCACTCAGCTCCACGAGCTGAGCTACATCACACCCCAGCCTCGCTCTCTATTTTTCTGGGCTTCAGGACAGGTGAAGTATCACCCAAACCAGCAATCCCTCTAAAATCCCTCTATATCACTCCAACCTTTATTTCCTTAGTTATCTTGTGTGAATGTGTCACATACACTGTTTTGCTTGTGTATTTAATAAAACATCATTTATTGCTTCAACTTTGATGTGCTCCTTGACTCGACCCGACCCCGTAGACATAGGGTTCAAGATCTCGCTACGTTACCCTGCCTCTCGTAACGCTAAGCAGTGCTCTGAGCTAATTTTCCCCAACTTTAGTTGAGCACATTTTGGTGTCCCTCCCGGGACCCCCAGTTCACAGGGTAACATAAACGTAAGAAGGTACTACATCTAGGCATGAAAAATGAAAAGCACAAATATAAGATGAGTATACCTGGCTAGAAAGCAGTACATGTGAAAAGGATCTGGGGGTCTTAGTAGTCCACAAGCTAAACATGGGTCAACAGTGTGATACAACTTCCAAAAAAGCCAATGCAATTTTGGGCTGCATCACCAGGGTACAGTGTCCAGAACAAGGGAAGTCGTAGCACCACTCTATTCGGCTTTGCTTAGGCCTCACCTGAAATACTGTGTCCAGTCCTGGGCAACACAGTTAAAGAAAATGCTAACAAGCTGCAACATATCCAGAAAAGGGCAACCAAGATCATCTAACATCTGAAAACCAAGCCTTACAATGAATGACTTAGGGAGCTGGGGATGTTTAGCTTGGAGAAGAGAAGCATGACATGGCAGTTATCTTTAAATATCTGAAGGGATATCATGTAGTAGATGAAGCAAGCTTGCTTTCTGGGAGTGTGGTGGAATCTCCATCTTTAGAGGTCTTTAAAAAGGCTGAAAGGACATCTTTCAAAGTGCTTTAATTGTGTATTCCTTCATGGTAGTGGGGTGACCTAGATTGCTCTACCCAAGCTGCAGTGTAAACATGACGTAGCTGGATTCTGCTCACTTTCTCAAGGTACCAACCCAGAGGTGCCATTTTACAGCCTGGAATAGACACTCAGAAATGGTGGGGAGTATGTCCCCCCTCCACCATGGTTCCAGCCTATAAGCCCCATTAATTGAATAATATCTGGAATGTCCATTCTCCAAACCTAAAATATAGGAAGCCACTGAGGTAGACCATTGATTTCCCTGAGCAAAAATTATCTACACCAGTAGCTCCCAAGCTAGGGTTCCCAGATGCTGTTAAATTTCAACTTTCATAAGCAGCAGCATCAATAATGAGGACTTCTGGGAGCTGAAGTCCAATACCTGGAGACACACACCACTGGCCTTCACTGGCGCTGTGAAATCCCAGGCAGGAGTTTTTCCCAGTCCTATGTGGATACTGAGAACTTACCCTGTGAATATCTGGTATGTCAATGTTTTAATATTGAACTGCAGTCTTTCCCCATAGCATATAAGCAGTGGTGATCACAGTGCACCCCAAACTTTATTTTGCAGCCATGCATATCCCCCCCAAATAGACCTCCCAATGCCCTTGGATACCCAACATTTAAAACACACACACACATACACACACACAAAGATGGTGATTCATGTCTATTTGACCTTCTTTCCCCTGCCCCCTCCAAAAACTGCCAATTTTCAGCTGAAAACAAAATGGAAATGACATAATGGCAATTCAAGCTTGGGGAAAATACAGACACTAAGAGAGGCCAGAGGAGTGAAAATTGCCTCTGCTCCCGGAGGACCATCTACAGGGTGCATAATAAGGGTCATTTTCTTTATATGCAGCTACCCAGACTTTCCTATTAGTTTTGGAGGCACCTTCTGGGTACACTTCTCATTCACACTGCACAGTTATACCACTACAGTGGCCTTCTGCTTTTACAAAGTTTTGGGGCGCAGAACCCCTGCGAAAGTGGGAAAACTGCAAATAACTCCCCACTCTGTGATCCCTGTCTCATTCCCTTCCAGGACTCACATTTCCCATTCCCTTGAATTTTGCCCTGGTGTACGAGACTTACTTCTCAGAGCTGAGACGAGAAGCAAAGGAATGGGAAGCAGAGCCCATGCCTTCCACCCGTAATTCCACTGTCTTTTGCCTCAGAACATGTTCTTAGCGCCGAAGCCAGAGGTAAGGGAATGGGAATAGGAGCTCTGGAGGGAAAAAGGAAGGCGTGCATGTACCTTCCCCCAATCCCTTGCATTTTGCCCAAGCAAACTTGCCTTACTTCTCTGCACCTGATAAAAGACAAGAGATTGGAGAAGGACAATGAGAGGAAGACACACCTGCACCCCATGAATAATCAAATTTGTGAAGGTCAAACCAGAGAATGTGGAGGGAAGACTGTATTATTCCACTTTAATTGTCATGGCAACATTCTGTGGAATCCTGGGATTTGCTGTTTAGGAAGGGTACTTAGAATTACTAATCAGAGAACAGCTCTGATGCCTCTTCAAACTATAAATTGCAGGATTCCAATGAATGCAACGTTGGCGATTAAAGTATAATTAAGTAGTGTAAAAAGCCTCCATTTTTTGCCCTCTATTTGTGGACTAGCTTTCCCAGAAAACCTCATCAAGCACCTATGGTGTATTCTTTTCAACACTGTGAAAATGGTACTTTCAAGCTTTTAAAAGGCTTTAAAGGTTTAGAAACTCTGAAAAAAGATCTCTTTATCCTGCCTGGAGAATCTTAACTGTACTGTCAGCTGCCCAGTGTGTAATGCTGTATAAAAATGTCAGCAAGAAATCAACAAAAAAAGTATCATAACAGCTGGACAATGCCAGCAAGCTACAGCACAAAACCCTACAAAAAACGAGCACGTTGGCAGCAGATATTCACACCAGTGAAGTGGGGTTGGCTGAACTGATTATGTTAAGCCAAGAGCAACCACAATCTTCTTTCAAACAGAATGCTCTCCACCAACGCCAACGCACCAAAAAAAGGGGGGGGCAGTTTCAAGTTCGTGTTTCTGATGTATTTATATATTTATTTTTGCATGTTCTACTCCAAGAGATCCAAAAGGACAGTAAGAGGAAGCATGTACCAATCATGCTTCCTCCAGTCTTCAGAAATGATTCACAACTTCCTTAAACAGCAAAGAGAACAAAGACAGGAGACATGAAAGAACTTGCCTCACTCTGCTTTTCAGACTCATGCTGAATTAGATCTCAGCAGATATCTATATCTATATTTAGCCCATATTCAGGCAGATAAATATGCCTGGTTCTTCTGTCATGCTTTTCCCACCCTCTTTAGCACTACTGTGTTTATTGACAGTTTTTAAAATTATATTTGTTTATTTGCTTGCTGGCCTTAGGAGTATTTAGAATTCTCAACTGCTATCTCTAGTGCCTCATCAAGCTACTGATAACAGGATTCCAAGAATGTAACCTTGGCAGTTAAAGGGGATCACAGTGCTATAACAGTGTAGTGTGAAAGGAGCCCCCGGTGGCCTACAAGCCTTGCTAACAGGGTGGGGAAGGAACAGCAGCCTGAAGTACATACAGTTGCCCCCCACATTTTCTAGGGTTTGGGGTACAGTAACCCCACAAAAGTAGAAAAACTGCAAATATCAAAATGCCTGCATGTGTCTGTGGGAAAGGGACTTAGGCATGGTGGCAATAGTTGGCACCCAGAGTCCAAACCAGATCAGGGAAAAGCAGACGGAAAGGTCAGTATGGTGGCTCTATACTACCTCTCTTGCCCGTCTCCCTCCTTGTGTGTGGAAGGCATAGAGAAAGGGTTTGTGGTGTTGAGAAATTGGGCTGCAATCTGTCTTCAGCTGTCCAGGCAGTGGCTGGTAGAGGAAGAGGAGGACCAATGGCTGTGTGGCCTGACTGGGGCTGCCGAGAAGGAAGGTTCCTCCAGAAAAGGAGCACTGGGGGTGGGGCAGGGGTTGGAGAAACTCACAAATTATCAAATCCGTGAAAATTAAACCTGCAAATGTAGAGGATCAACTGTAACATGAAATCAACTGAAAGCTATTCATGGAAGGAACACTTTATGTGAATTGTCCCCTGAACTGCACCTGGAGAATTATGAGACGACCTGATCAATATGGGATAAGTCAGGTAATGAGGAGACAACAAACTTTCCTTTACTAAACCTCCTTAAAGTTAAGCTTATCTCAGAACCAAGCCGGATTTCCTCCCCACATTGTCTAGGAAGACTTCACCCTTGCAAAAAGGAGTAACTGCAGGAGAAAAGAGAAGACAGGAACCTTTCCTACCATAAACTTCCTCAACAAGAAAATCAAGATGGACAGCTCTGAAATCATTATTTAAATCACTGAGTGAAATACCACTATTTAAATCATTCATTTAAACAACATTTAAATCAGTGTCATAACACTGATTCAATCAGTGGAATAAAAACTGACTCAGTCTGTGGCATAAAATTGATACATCTTTACACATTCTTTGAATAATAGTGGAAATCTGATCACTAAAGTATGTTAATGTGTAACCCCATAGGACATGTAGTTTGCAATTTACATTGATTGCTCCAGGAGATATAAGTTGTGTAAGGTAACATTCTATAAATTTAAGAAACAGTAGTGCATTACGGGCCTAAATATCCTAAAGGCACCAAATCCTGTCTGATCTTGGTAGCTAAGCAGGCACAACTTTGGTTTGTACTTGGATGGGAGACCACCAAAGATGACCAGGTACTGTAGGCTATATTTCAGAGGAAGAAACTGGTAAAACCACTTCTTAAGTATTCAGTGCCTAAGAAAACCCTATGAAATTCACGATATCACCACAAGTCAACAGGTAATTTGAAGGTGTGTGTGTGTGTGTGCGCACACGTGCACGCACACACACACACACACACACACACACACAGAGTGCATGATATAAGTATTCAATGAGTCAAGCTACAGATGCTTCATCAGTACATGTAGAATGGTAACAGCACTTAGACCTAAATTGTTATTCTCAGTCAGAGTAGACCCACCAAATAAACGGCCATTTGGAAAATCAACAAATATAAGTTCCACACCTTCACTGAGTCTACTTTAATTAGAAACAACGATTGGACTTGGTCTTGAACCAGGCACCCAACCACCACAAGGCCACCATACTAATCTGTTTGCTAAAAGCAAACAAACAAACAGACAAACAAACGAACAAAAATTTGCCAGTGGAATAACATCTAGGGATTTCGCTCTAAGATACCAAAATAAGTATCTTTGTAGAGAAAAAGAAGTTCTGAATAAAACATCAAGGATGTCACATTTTAGTATTCCACTAATCCTGAAGTGGGTTACAAAATGTGAATTTCATGCAATATTAAAACAATGTTGGAAGTCCTCTTTGGCAATATGTACATATGTGGGAAAACATTTACGTGACTAGAAAAACATGAATTGAAATTTCAATTAACATTTCCAAAATGGCTTAACAACTGCCACCTTTACTCTCATACTGGAAATAGCAGGAGTAGGCATCCCAAGTAATGGCCTCAGGCCCACAACATTCATTCAATTTTTATGCATATATGCAATTTTTATTGTGTCAATAAAACTATGCAAAATAGCTGTTGCCTGCCAGCTCTTCTTATGTTTTTATATTCTTTTGTGAATAAGCTACCCAACCAAGTCTACTTTCATTTGGCAAAGAGACAGAGAGAAAGATACTGACTGGGCACATGGCATCTGAAGTAATCCTATTAAGATGTTGTCATTAAGGATGGGCAGAGAATTCCTTGTGCATTATGTCAATAGACATGAATTACAGCAACACTCACTTAAAATTATCTACACTCTCTTTGTTCAGTAATATTCTTTTATCAATAAAAGTTCAGGTAAATGTTAAGACAACTGAATGACATGGTTCTAGGGTTCTGCATTACTGCAGGCATGTAAATTAGCCACTTATACAGTGAACAAATGCATCATAAAAGAACAAATGAGCATATATTCATACAATATTTGGTTGTTGTTGCAACTGCTATTATATTATTATTATTATTATTATTATTATTATTATTATTATTATCATCATCATCATCATTATCATTATCATTATTATTATTATATTTTATATCCTGCTTTTTCCCAAATATTGGGATTCTAGACAGCTTACAAAATATTAAAACCAAGAATTAAAAACATACCAAAACCTCAGTCAAAATATATAAAAGTTATTTTTAAAAGCCAATTAAAACAATCTGTAGAATCGAAATAATTTAAAATTCATTGAAAAACAGGATATAAGAAAGCAATCACGCAGATATGCACTTTTGGTTATAATTAATGTAAATAGGAAAATCACGGTGGGAAGATTGTGGCAAGATATTCTAGGTGCCTGCTTACTTTGCATACCCTTTGTCATTTTATAGATAAAAACCAGGACACAGGAGCAACATCAAAGCATGGTCAAGATGTCAAAAAAAAATTGTTGAGAAAGGACACACAAACTAAGGGAGCCTGCAGCAATTTGCTTTTGCCTGAACCTACTGGGAAGGGCAAGACTACTTTTATACTTTGAATTCAGTTTGGAGCAATGGAAGTAAGCCAAGGATGGCGGGGTAAAGTGGGCCAAGGAACAGAGAGAGAAAAAGTGGAACATTTCAAAAGTGGATGAAAATGTGGGATGACAGAGGACTAATTGAAACTGTCCTTGCCAAATGGGAACAAGTTGGTGGGCATCCTTGTGGCTAATGGATGGTTGATAGTTTCAAGGCTCCGGCTCTCCCTTTCTATTTTACCTGCTGGCAAGTTGTTCAAAAAGAAGACTATGTCTAACAGGAAGAACTATTTCCTCACCTGGCAACTCTGTTTTGAACTCTGACTGAAACTGGCTATCCAGGGTTTCTGACAGGATCCTTTTTTCAGTCTTCCTGGAGATGCCTGATGATCTCATGTCCAAGTACTAACCAGGTCCAACTCTGTTTAGCTTTCAAATCAGACAAGATTGATTATGTCAGGCTGGTATAGCGACGCATGCATGGAGATTCTACAGAAGAAGGAGTTCCCTTGAGAATGCTGATCCAGCTCACATAAGCCTCTTAAACAGGTGACATCAGCACTTTCAATTACATCTAGAAACTAAATGGGGTAACAGTGAAACTCATGCAAACTAGACATAAGTGCTTTGTGGTCAGCAGGCTGTCACATTCTGAGTCAAAGCAATGTGATACTCTTCCATTGTGCTAGACTACAACTGCCACCATTGCTGGTCAACATGGGCCCTAGCCTAGGGGAGACTGCTTTGACAAGCTATGTTCTTTTGATCTCTCCACACTTTAAAAATCATGATGGCTATTAGTACAGAGACAGACAGAATGGAAGACAGGCATGGAAACTGCCTATGAAGATCAAGCCTTAGAAAGCCTTGCACAAAGATCATGTGTGGGGAAAGTAATGAATCATGATGGCCTAGTGACAATCTCAATCTAAGCAGAAAGACTACCCTTCTCCCACACACTCCCAAATAAATAGATGCACATCTACGTTCACCCTTCTGAAGTTCACTAAGAAGTTCCTAGCACGTGTCTAACTCTTGTGACTCCTCTTGAAGACTTCCAAGCAACAACAAAGCAAGCTGTTAATGCTAGTCCTGACTGAGTACTCACTGCACAACAGCCAATCCCTCCATAATGGATAATAACCTGAAGGGATAAGCTAGGTTTGGAGAGGTTTCCAAAGTCAAGCAGTTGAATGAATAAAAGCAGCAGCAGTAGCAGAGGTGAGGTTCTATAGGTATATCCATTTCTCTGCTGTAGAGATCCCCCTTTTTTTTTTAAAAAAAAAAAGAGGATTGGGAAATCAATATCTAAAAGTGTGTTGTGGGGTATTTCAAATTCACCAGCCATTAAGGCTTATGCTAAGTGATAGTGTTGATGTTTGGTCTTTTATTGAAACTGGTGCAGTTCCACTAGACTGGGTCAGAAGCTTCAGGGAATCCCTGTAAACATTTGCTGGCAAAACAATGACTATTTATCACCTTCAGCAATGTTATCTTTCTTATGCCATCCCCTGTTTATGAATATTGACAACGTTTTTCTCTGTCAAAGGATAGGAGGAAAAGATGCTACATAGGTTACACGGATCTTTACTGAAAGATATAGCCATGTATGTATGTATCAGCATAAAAAGATATAAAAGAATCCTGTGGCAACTCTGAGACTGAGAGGAACTTCAAGCATAACCTTTGGTAGACTCCATTCCACTTCATCAGATGGATGGAGTAAAGCCTCTCTGGACAGACATATAAAATGGGTGTGGACTGTAACATAAATGCAAAACATGAGAATATGGCAATGGGGTAACAAATGTGACAGAATAAGGTGAGAGAAAGGTTTTACAGACAAGCCAAGATGAGCAGGAAAGAATAGAGGGAAGGAGGTTCTCGGTCTACTGTATTGACTATGTGTCACTAAAGCTTTAAACCATTACAATAAAACAGGCATGAGAACTCCAGTTAGTAGCTGGGATGTCAACTAGTGTTTAAAATAGTACCGGCATCTCCTGCTTATCTGATGGGTCAGGGACCACAGCATTGTCAGAAAGTGGAATTAACTGAAAAGCGGAATCCAATCTTTCATCAGTTCTTCTCCTTTCGTCTTCCTATAGGAAACATAAGGAATTATGGAGGCTCCCTTCCCTACAGGAGGAAGGCAAGAAGAGAAGAACTGATGAAAGAGTGGACCCCGTGCTGAAGGAACAGCATAGGTCTATAATTTAGAACAGTTGAAAGAGTGGAATGTCAAAAAACAAGTCATCAGAAAGAAGGCGATTCCTGTATGATTCTTTACTAATAAAAGATTTTTCTTGTAAAACCATCCCCAAAACAAGGCAACAGCTGATGGAACAAACACAGGCTGCTTCGTATGACACAGCTACCAGTCCACCAAATTGTCCACTTCATAGCCATACTTTCATTAAAAGTGCATACACTGTAATCCTGAAGAGACGTTGTGAATTATTATTATCAGCTGTAAACTCTAGAAAAGGCTGGTTGGGTAAGACAGCGAAGGTATCTGGTGTGCACTGTGGTTTCAGCCACATTTTAGATGCAAATTGGATTCACTCATTAAAGTTATCCACAGGTGGTATATTATATGAAACATTTCAATGAATATTTAAGCACAGTTTGGGAGAGGGTGCAAGGTTCCCAGTATCTACGTGCGTTTGTGGTACCCATGTCTAGTTTCCAAAACCTATGGTCAGCCACTTTCTCTGATACCAGTGTGATTGCTAACCAAACTGTGCCTTACGATAGTTTTGGGACTGGTGCATTATCATTAAATTCTGTGATTATAAATCCTTGCAACATAAAAACCTTATTAACTTTATGTGCACAGTAGCTCAGCTCATGCTAGAGGGAAACTAGAAAAATCCCTATGATTTAATTTTTAATAGGTGAAAAAACCATCTACAATGGAACCCAGAAGCAACCAACAACATAGTCACATCCTGGGTCCCATCCAGCCTGCTGGGCCCCAATAACTTCTATCACTCCCCTCCCATCACCCCTGGTTTTAACAGAAAAGCAAGGTTTAAAACACAGAAGTGTTTTGAGAAGCTGGTGCAAGTTCCAGAGCCTCTGACGTCAGAAACACAAACTCCAGTTTCCAGAATTTGCCAACCCTTAGTGTAGACGCCACTATAAAAAAAGAATTAATGTTAGCCAATATGCCTGCCACAAGGAAAAAAAAAATCCACTTTCTCTCCTTACTCTTATTTTTTTCTCATAGCAGGCATATTGGCTAACGTTAATACTCAGAAACACATTTTCACGCTAGGACAGCGAGTTATTTCTACAGAGAAGTATATTTTGACAATCTGATTTAAATCCAAATTCCACTTCTGCACAGGTAGTTAATGAAATGGTTTGAGAAGCATTACTGAGACTCACCAGAACAACCCCCCAAAATAAATGAGTCAGCTGACAACTAAATCCTATTGATAGAACTTTATCTTCAAACATACTTGTCTCTTGCATGTATGTTAAATCCCACTCCAAAGCAAAAGTGCAGCATAATCCCATAAATACGCCAGAAAAAAAGTTATAGCTTCTATTTATAGTAAGCTTTGAAACACAATTTTTTCCCTACTATTTACAGTGTTGCAACTTGGCTCATCTCTTTGGTTCCTTTTCCATGCTATTTTTTGCCCAGGCTTTTTATTCCTTTCTAAATTCTTGAATAAGGAAAATGAGGTGGGGGGAACAGCCCAGCATCATTTTGGTATAGGTCGTAAATAAAAATCAAAGATCAGTTACAAGATATGAAGACAAATTTGCAGTCTATCAGTTCAGAATACGTAAGCAACTGAGAGAACATCCACATTATTTCAGGCCGTTCTAAATCTCTTAACAAGGCCCCTCTACTCACAACTTAGTTACTTTAAAGAAGACTGAACATAAAGACAAGTTGAAGCCACCCATAAACGAGCAGTGGTAGGCTACTAGAGGTTCATCTGTCTGGTTATGAATGACTTCTGCATGTCATATATTCATTCCTGTTTAAAATAACCAAAAGACAATTACATTCCAGTTCAGTTTTTACGGCAGGGTATATGAACTGTTAGCTCATAAAAACCAAACAAATTCATCCTCCATCTCTGGATCAGAGTTCATTTCTAGCCTGTTTATATGCCCTTAGAGCTATCTATCTTTTGAGTACAGCTGAGTTAATTGCTTACAATAGGCAAAACTAGATGTTCTGCTGGTGTTTGTCACTAATTTTCTTACTATGCAGATCTCTGTCAGCTAAGAATCATCTGCAGATCTCCAGCAGCTCAGTTTCATAGAAAGGAAAAGGCAACAATCTTGCAAATATAGTTTTGGGGAAACATGAAAGTTGCAGTGAGGGGAAATGATCAATTCTGATCTTAGATGCCATTCCACTGGTGGAAGTCCAGTGTTGATCATGCCCAAAATTTCAGCTTACCTAGAAGGCAAACACAGACACAAGTTCAGCAGTTAATTTTCTAGGATACCTCCTCCAATTCTTTAAGGAAGTGAGAGCTTGCCAGTTTTCATCATGCAGCCCAAACAGAATTATGAGACCTTCTTTTCCAATTATACAATTTTCAATGCAAGTAAAGGGCACAAATAAAAATATGCAATAGGCTAGAATGTGTACACAACAATTATAAAACTATTTTTGGTTTGAAATCAAACAACAAAGTAAAAACAAGGTAAACAAAATAAAACAAGTAAAAAGCAAGGAGACATATCAGATACTGGTATGTCTGAAGATAGTAACCAACTGCAAGGAACTGATTGCTCGAGGCTCCTCACACCTGTTTGAGATCATTTCAAAAAGGCTATGATAGACTTAAGACAGTGGTTCTCAACCTGGAGTCCATGGACCCCTGGTGGTCTATGGAGCCCTCACAGTGAGATCCGCAAAGCCCTGCTGCTGGACACCAACTGCAGCGGCAGCAACAGGTATGCAGCACTGGGGTGTATACAGGTGTCGAAACTGCTCCCTCATTTGCAAATCAGGGAGCAGTTTGGGTGCACACATACATATACTTGCCATTGTCACTTTTGTTAGGGACATGGCAGCAGGGGGTGTGGGTGCTGAGAGACACAGGGGTAGGTGTGGACACACAACCAAACTGACTCTGGAGACCAGGCTTTTAAATCCCCACTCAACCATGAAAACTTACTGGGTGGCCTCAGGCAAGTCATATTCTCTCTGCCTGACAGAAAGGAAAAGGCAACAAATCTTGTCAAGAAAACCTCTGTGATAACTTCACCTTATGGTCATCATAAAGCAGTTTTCAAAGGGGAGAGACATGATGTCTAGAAAGAACCTCCCTGTCAGTGGCACTTTATCACTGTGCACCTTCAAATCATTTCTGACTTATGGCAACTCTACCACAGGGATTTTTGAAAAGATTTGTTCGGATGGGGTTTGCTTTTCCCTTTCTCTAAGGCTGAGACAATGTGAATTGCTCAAGATCACCTAGTGTCTGAGCAGGGACTTGAATGCCAGTCTCCAAAAGTGTTTAATAAATAAATTAATATTTGAATATTTAAATCCAAATTTAAGTGTTTAAATACTGAGTTAAGTCTTGGAGGTCTCTGGCAACAAGGTATATTTATAAGGGGTCCCTGGTAAAGAAAAGGTTAAGAACCACTGACTGCAGAAAAAGACTTTTCATAGACTTCAAAGGATGGACGGAAGGAAGGAAGGAAGGAAGGAAGGAAGGAAGGAAGGAAGGAAGGAAGGAAGGAAGGAAGGAAGGAAGGACGGACGGAAGGAAGGACGGACGGAAGGACGGACGGACGGAAGGAAGGAAGGAAGGACGGAAGGACGGAATCCCATGGATAGGGAGTTCATCACTGATAAACTTCTGTTACAGCACAATTCCTAAGTTTAAAGCCAGTGTTTTATGACTGTGACACTTGGCAAGCAACAACTCTGCAAATGTGATCTTACCACATACCTCTTGCACTGTTTAAAACATCCTTAATTTTGAAATGAGGAAACAGCGCTTTTCAGACAGGAAGCGCATGATGAAATCTGGAATAGAATCACAAATTTTGCTATATATGACTTGAGACGGAATGCTTCCTCTTGTCATGTTGACTGTGATTCATATATATAGCCCTTGTTCCTAGTAAGCTAAGGAAGCACTGGTTGCCTGCCTTTGGCCAGTTTGCATGCCACCAGCTGTCACGTAACCATGGACTTCTTCATAGCCTATTCCTTGCATGTTTTACATTTAATTCTGGAAGGAGCTACTCTCCAGATCTGCATCCTCAACCTGCAAAAGATTTTCAAGGATTGAAAGTGGGACTTTCTGAACTCCAGGCCATGTCTTCTAGGCATTTGGGCAATTTCCTTTGCAGCCTAAACACACTTTATGTTTTTGCTATAAAACCTAACACATACAACAAACTGCATGCTGTAAAGTCCCAGAATGTTAGTTGAAGGCTTGCCTTTGCAAACCTCATTGAAGGAAAGAAAAATGGGGGAGGTGGAGAAAAACTTTGTGGGAAATACTATGTCCAAAGAAACATCTCATTTTCTGTCCATTTCTGCCTTTCTGATTGACCAGCTCTTGCAGCCACAAATCAAGGATTTAATCTGTGAACATAAGAGAACTGAGCCTCAATTTGTCATTTCCTTGAAGCTTGTTTTTCTTTTCTTTAAGTCAGTTTTTGTTTTTCTAGGTGTATGATTGCATTAAAAAAGATGACTGAAGCAAGTTTGGCTGGCCCATCTACCAAGGGAATGTGTTTTCTTTTTGCATAACTTCCCTACCTTCAATCTAGCTTTGAAATGCTAATCAGAAGGAATTATGGTGTTTGGAGTGTCAGTTCAACCTACTAAGCAATAAAGCAAACCAATAGAAAGGAAGGAAGTGAATACACTCTAGTAGCTTTGTGGAATTTTGTTATCATTCAATCCACTTCTATGTCCCTAATACTTGACGTCATTTGAAATAACTTGTGCAAAAATGCAAGACAAGAAAATGTGTGACTAATTTGATACGTGTTTGTATAACACACAGTATCAATATTAAGTTGAAAGATATAGTATCTATTATTCCTTCTTTCCAGAGCAATTCTTTTCTCTTTTCAGAATGCACTGAAGAAGCAACCAGTGTGTTTACACAGGCAGAGGATCTGTGAGCAAAGCAAAAACAACCTTCAGATAGGAGAGGGGCTGTGAATGGAGTAGTAATACAGGGATCAGGAGAAACCCTGACAAGAGTTTCCTTTCTGGGTAGCCAGAACGAATATGCCAAGAGATAGAAATTAGCTGGAAAAAGCAGAAGAGGAAATGTCAGTTAATAGGATCAATTTTTAAATCATCAACTGTGAATCAATATTTATAGGCTGCATCTGGAAAGATTTGATTATAGTATGCATACATGCATTATCCAACACTCAGAAATTAATGAGATTAATTCAATAGCAAAGAAAAATGAACATTAAGCACGGAGTAAAGGCATCTTCGTGCTGCTTGAAGAGGCATAGATTCTAGTCCTGCAATGGCAGCCATCCATGCAGTAAAATGATGTAGAGCTTAGCAATGCAGCAAGCTGTTTGTTTATTTATATATCCTGTATACACACACACACACACACACACACACACAAAGGCCGCCTAAACACAGTGTCCACATGGCCACAGGGTAGCTCTGTTTCAGCTTTAATCATAGGGACACTGCTTTAGGCAGCCTCTTTATAAAATTAAACAGGTCAAACCATTCCAATTAGAGATTAGGTATGTTGAATAACCCAAATTATTTCCACAAAGCCACTAAAGCATTTATAACATATCTGCTGCCTTACACCTTTCAACGCACATTAGACAATGGGTCTACATGAATTACAAGTCAAAATAAAACATTAAGTCTTCAGCATGTTGTGATCTAAGAAAGGATACTAAAGCATTCTTTCTAGTCCATGTCCCTCATCAAAGACACATATAGAAAGAAAAAATGTCATATAGTAGAATTTTCTGGTAAGTTCTACTCAAGAGTTTCATGTCAAGCTCAGGTAAGTCATTAGGTTAGGAACACTAATTCCATCATCATCACCACCACCATCACTACCATCACCATTTATTTAGATAACACCATTTATGTACATGGCACTTTTAAAAGTAAAGCAACCAGAAACAGTGGGTCCTGCCAAAGGTGTACAATCTAAAATACGTATACACACACAAACACAAAGGAAAGAAATAATAAAAATATACCATTCAATTGTAAAACAGATTCCAAATGGATCAATTAAAAAAAACCAACTTGACTTCTCAGTGACTATTGTGATCTATAATTACTATACCATTTTAATGCATCCTATCAAAGTCCTCCAAGGAGCAAAGCTAGTGATCATGCCAGCTGGGGGATTCTAGGACTTTTATTCCAAAAAGTAACTTTACCAAGCTCTACCTCTACTTACCTGTGAGGAGGAATTTTTCATCTTTATCTAATTATAATGAGGATTTACTTGAGTCTCTTTTGTGCAGTAATGATTTCTACCATCTTTCCTGAATCCCAGAGGGTGTTCATGAATTTGGCAGTTGTCATGTGTTCTCCCCAAACCTGGCCAGATCCTCACATATCTAGCTGGGCTCCAGCCAGGAGCTTCCAAAGCAGCTCCCAGATGCCATTTTATATATCATAGCAGCAGCCACCACAGCCTAAAAATGGAAGCTGAAAAAACGGTCAAGAAGAGGAAAATCACAATGAGTAAAAAGACATAAAATGTGTGAAAGATGGACTTGAAAAGGTAGAAGAAGCAAAACGACACTCAAGGTTTTCTGTACTTTTCAAGACAGAACTCTGGAAATTAGGTTTAGCACATACATTACAGAGTTCTAGGTAGCTTCTTTGAGGGGGAAAAAGGCATTTAGTGTGACTATTCAGACAAGGTACAAATATATATGAGCTTCATAAAAGTTGTCGGCAAAGCATGGAGTAGAAATGGAAAAGAGTGTCACTAATTTCAAGATTTTCTCCAAATTTATCCATTTCTGCATGTCACTGAGAGACAGGCACATTTTGCAACAGAAATTCATACATTTGCAAACCTTGAAATATATTTTGAATGCACACAACCACATATCCATTTTTAAAATGCACACTTTAGTCAATGCAGAAAGAGCCCATAACTTAGGGAAAGTGTCAATAAATGTGTATAGTATGAAAAATGTACATAGAAAATGTAGATATGTTGTCATGAGAAACAGAAAAATGAGTCTTGCAACCCAATACAAACAAAGCACAAGACAAGAAAACAGCTGTGATGGGGAAAATGACAATGGCACTGAGACTTTTTCACATCCATACTACATGGCACACCCTGCTATTTTGTAGATTCGTGAGCTTGGACGAGGGAGGTGTATAGCACCTATCACTTATGTCAAGCACAGCTAACTAAAGCTAAAGGACCTATTCAGGTATTTATGAGTCAAAAATCTAAATCTAGCAGGAGTTTTGGAAGACCAGACATTATTTCAAGCCACACAATTACAGGGTTATGATTCTACTTCAACTGCCACAGCAAAACCCTATGTACTCCTCAGTTTAGGCAGAGTTATTTAAAATTCTCAGCCAGAAAGCTGTAATGCCTCACCAAACTGAAAATTCAGGATTCCATATGATGTTGCCATGGCAGCTAAACTGGAATCATAGCATTGTAACTGTAGTATGAAAGGGGCCTTGCCCTTTTTCTATGAGCTGCAAAAAGTAAGTACAGTGGGTCCTCCATATATGCAAGGGTTCCATTCAAGGAACCCGTAAAGACTGGAAATCATGAAAGCTCACATCCCATTATAGGGTGGCAATGTCCGTGTCACTATTTTAGGTACAGGATGTAACACTCCATGGTTGCTCAAAATATGAGATCTGGAGGCTGCAGGTAAAGAAGGTCCACTGTATAGCTGTGCTATACATATTTAAAGCCTGTACCTCCTGCATAGCTCCAGATTTTCAATAGAATTGGATCAGGGAGGATCGCCATACAGACACAAAGCTGCATCACACATGGTGCTGCCTCTGGGTCAGTCATTTGCGCATACTTTCCCCATTCATCCGTTGAAGCTTATACAAATAACCCGTCTTCGCTTTCTTATTTCCATCATTATCCCAGCCTTCTGCTTCTGACACAGTATACAATTTGAGTTAATCCCAAGTGAGTTACTATATAGATCTAGAGAACAATCACCCTATGAATGGAACATTTCTTGATTTAATAGAGATTTAATAGAAATTTACTGCTCTATTGCTCTTAAGGTGCTGGAAAAATAAAGCCCTGTCCCACTGTATACAGAGCAGAGGAGGCAGTCAAAACCTGGTGCAGGTGCAGGTGTAGTCTGCCTAGCATTCCTGCCATTTGGACATAGAGAAGGGGATTCTTATTTATAAACTTGCCTTTCAAATAACCTGCTGATCTGGCTGAAATTTATGTTAATACGACAACTGGAAGATATGCAAATCCAGTTACTGCATACAGTCTGCAAAAACACAAAACCAGACTGTCACAGAATTCTAACTTTGGAATTGAGGCCACGTTATTTGAGGGATTGTTCACACAATATGGCAGATTCTTCTAATCTGTATTTCCAAGAGTTTTAACTCTGTCCTTATCCACACAGATAACCTATTCCACAAGGCTGTGTCTGCTAACTATCCTCTAGGTCTCTAGAGTCTAGGGACCAAAGAATATGCCAACTGTACTTTCTCCTGCATTTCTTTAAAAAAAAAAATTCTCCATGTCTTTCTGTCTTCTGTCTTTCCTGATTAAGCCCTCATATCCCTAGACCTGAATGGGCAAAACTTTGAATTTCAGTTTCTCCTATATTTAAATTTTATCTGTTTTTAAAACTTGAATTCATGAAGAATTTTTTAGATTTTGGTAAATTCATGCAAAAAAGTAAACTAAAATGCAATTCTCACTCTATATCTAACACTTGCTATGGCAGTAGCAAATCTGGCTTTCTGACTGCAGTGCCTCAGGAGAACTGTATTTTTGCCCTGGTTAGAAAACTAGCTGTCTGCAGACCTAAAAGGGGTCTTGTGACCAACTTACATTAGATTCAGTAGCTGATATGTGTAAAGAAACCAAATGGTCTTCTCACTTAACTTACCAGAAAACAACTTTCACAATGTGAATGGTAGTCTGTCTTTTAGGCTTGACAGATTTCAGGGCATTTCCCTGAGTGTCCAGTCTTCATAGGTTATCCGTTTTGGAGGACTCTGGGCAAAAGGAAAAGCCTAGGTGCAAATCTCCAGTTCAGCTACTAGAGCAAGAGCTGGCTACAATTTGCATGACTTAATTGATTCGTTGCTGCAACATGCAGAGACTCTCCAAGAGAGTCTATATATTTACTTAAGCTACCTTCCCTTCTAGTCATTGCGTTGCCAGGAGTCACCCTCTGCTTCGCATCCACCTTCTAGCTAGAAGCAAGTAGTCTGTATGGAATATTCCTTATCCCATCTCCCTTGATAAGGGAGAAGCAATAATTCCCTCATTTTGCTTTGATCTGAGAAAAAACTCTTTCATTCAGATTTCTGTCTTAATTTCCAAACAGGAATATATATTCGCTCTCTCTATCTGCATATATACGTATCTTTGAATGATGAGCTGTGAGTAACTGTGGCTGGTACTTAATGCATTATGCTTAACGATATCATCAGGGGCTGTCATTAGGTCTCAGGTTTTGGACCAGAAATCTCAGGACCTGGGACGATCTCAAACTGGCAACTCTACTGTCTTGTGATAATCATACCCAGCTTGTAAAATAAGGCCCAGAATTACATGATTCTCACTCTCTCACATAAGATAATTGGCCCTATCAATGGCCTAATTGAATCAGTCATATGATACACATGTTCTAGTATGAATTTCCATAATTGTCTAGTGCAGTACTTCTCAGACTCTGGCCATCCAGGTGTTTTGGAGTTCAGCTCACAGGACTGCTGAAGTTTCATGTGCAATTCAGTTGACATCACTCTCAAAGCTTGGGAACATTATCTTTTTCGGACTACAACTCCCAGATTCCTCCAGCCAGTTAGTCCATGTTTATTAGGGTATTCTGAACTATGTAAAGATCAGGCATCTTGAACAGGGTGTGTCATATAAAGCATTTACAACTCTTTCTCACAGGCATACATTTTTTTCCTCAAAACATTCGCTTGCATCGCTTTCTGTATTCCTTGTTTCTTACATGGCATTACCTTCCAGTATGCACTTCCACATGGGCCCACTTGTTTTACACAAAGTGAACAATCCATCAGTCATACAGGAACAAGCAAGCCAAGCGCGCAAGAGATTTCCATGGGGTTTAGTCACATGCCTGCTCTTGCCAAAGAATGTTAACTTCAAAACAGATATTTCGCTAGAATGCAGAATGCTAGAGTTCCCATCTTCAACGTATCCTGATGTTCAGCCATAAAAGCATATTAAGATTGGATTGTTAAGGTTGCTGAACTATCCCAAATGGCCAAACTAACATGGGTTTTAAAGGATAAGCCAACTGAAGTTTGTTTTTTGTTTTTTTAAATGAGAAACTCTTTATGGACTTTTTGAGCAACAAGAAATCAAATGATCCAATAATTTGTGGATATGGTTATTAGTAGTCTGTTTATGTGGACTTGTAATAGTAGAATAATATTTTTTTTCTGTCTTTTCTTATTTTCTCTTTTTCATTACAGCTTGGTTGGAGGACAGTCAGAGTCCTTTTGTTAGTATATTAGTGTTTAGTCTGTAAATTAATATTCTAGTGAGTTAGCGTTTAGTGTGGGGGGGGGGTTAGTTTATTGTTTCAATATAGTTTTAATTTGAGTTTATGTTAAAAATGTTAGCTAGAGTTTATGTTATTTTGTGTAAAAACTGATAAATATATATATATATGTATTAAAAAGAAATAAATAAAATCATAATAATGACTAATAAGGCTCAAAGCTATCATCCACTGTCAAAATGCAATATAATGCCAGCAGTACCATCAGATTTCTTTCTTCAGTGCCTAATTTGCAGTTAATCAGCTCAACAGGAGGGAGAGAAGAAGAGGCAGTGGAGTCTTGTTTCTTCCAGTAAGTTCTGGCAAAAGCAAACTGCTACACCCTCTCCAAGATTTGGAACAGAACATCCCACACAGTATGGCCACAACCTGCTTCTTGGAGTAAGCAAAAGGAATAAATACACCTTGTAAAAAGCAGAGGAAGGGCAGAGCCCTGGCAGTTCAGAGGGGCTTTTCTTGAGAGAGGTCCTCTGGGAATTACAGCATTCTCAGAGTTACACAAATGTCGAGGTTTTCATCTATGCTATGCTGAAGGGTATGTAAACTAAGCATCCTAAGACTGAATAGAAAGTTGCCATGAGAATTAAAGTAGAATCACAGTGCTATAATTGTGTAGCATGAATGGCCCTCTACTTTCCCACTATCAGCTACTTATCATACACATGACAAGCTGCATGTTTAGTTTGGCCCTGACTTTCTTGCCTCCTCTACACTGTTCTACCATCAGTTTCCTGAATCTGCTGCCCATCAACTGTGCACTGTAAACACACGTGTGGTGTATCTATTTTACACAACATCTGACAATTTGTTGATGTTGTATTATGTCACAGTAAAGAAAAAAAGATCTAATAAACCTTGACAGGTGTAAAAGAAAGATAAGACAGTAAGGGAAAGAGACGGGAAAACCTCAGCTTATCAATTGAAGTAACTTTTGTTGATCCAAACAGAAATGTGTACAAATAGCCTTTCGGCCACTCTAACTAAGAGTAGCTACAGTACTGTTTTATCTTTCTTTTACACCTGTCAAGGTTTATTAGATCTTTTTTCTTTACTGTGTAGAGCCTACCTGGCATGCAGAGCCTCCGGAGCCGCGCCAGCCATGCTTCCTGCCCCAGCACAGCCTGGGAAACTCCCAGGCTGCACTGCAGAAGGAAGAGACAAGGCTCTTGCGCAAGCAGGCAGCTCGTGCGGAGCCGAAGGACCCTGGACGCAAGAGCTTCTCGCCAGAAGCTGCTTGCACAATCCTCACACCCCAGCACCAGAAGAAAGTAAGGTGTGGAAAGGGCCCTAGTCATCTAAAGTCAAAGAGGTGAAAGGAGAGGCCCAAAATGTTTTTAAACAGAATCCAGTCTTCTTAATCAGAGCTATCAATTATTCCAGAACGAAAAGAGAAACAGTTCCTTTCCCTCGTGTCCATGTAGGCTATTATTTATTTGGTCAACCAGAAGATACAAATTCCTAAGTATGATTATTCAAAATCATATGACTTTCAAGTGGATACAAATTAATGTTATAGTTTTAAATTGACATTTATTGACCCAATTACAGTGATTGCCACACAAAATTTATCTGGACAGGCTTGGAATGCAGCTCCACAGATCATTTTCAACCCTGAACTTCCTACCTCTAACCTAAACCAAAAAAAGCTACCAGCAGAAGCCAAACATAACATGCCACACAGAGCTGTTACACAGTATTAATATTGTCTAAGCCCCTGGTGCTATCAGATTGGCATTGCATTTAAATTATAATGTTTTTGAGGGTTAAAATACCCATTTTTAATTATGAACTCTGATCTAAAATCAGCTTTCAGTAAAGAGATACAGGCATAAGATGGGACACCCAAATCAGTAAATATGTTCATAGAAACATAGATTCTTTATTTAATCTACATTTTCACAGACATAATTTGACACCACAAACACTTCTACATTATGAGTTACACAGTGAAAACAACAAAAGAAATCCCTGGCACATTAAAGACTAACACAGTACTTTAGCTGCCACAGAAGTCTGTTTTTACGGCAACAAGCAACACAGCTTCCCCTTTGGAAACTGTTACATAGAAAGATGTTCTTGAACAGCAATTCCCAAATATCACTACAGCTGTCAGTTTGTCTGTGTGATCAATGAGACGATAAGATTCTGAAATAATAGGGGGAAAAGTCTGTTGGCCACTTCTGTAAAGATCTGAAGGTTTGGCTTCAACTCTCTCATTTCACTGGATAGAGGACCAATTAGAAATTCTATAAGGCCCACAGTGAACTCAGTGATCAGCCCAAGGTCCTCTACCACTCCCTGTCCATACAGAGAACTGTTAGTATCTCAGAATAGTCAGCTGTCAATTCCTGATTGTGAAAATGTGCCCTTAAAACAGGAGTGGAGAAAAGGTGGACCAAAGTTCATTGGTGGCTGCTGAGCCCCTACAAATACTTCAAAAAAATATTTTAAAAGATATAATTTTCAGGTGATTTTTCCCTTCTAAATGTCCCAAAAGCACATACGCATGCAATGGTTTCACTTACCAGACCTTCCAAACCTACCCCCCAAAACACCACCAAAGTAGTCAAAAATGGGGAAGATGGCAACCATACATGACACTGTGTCACGTCCAGTGTGGCTAAGAGGCAGGGAATCATCTGCAAAGGAGCAGGGGTGAAAATTGGCCCTGTCTTCCATGCAGCTCCTCACCCCTGCCTTAAAAGATGATGTTGGGCTGTACCTAGACCATATCAGTCCTAGTTTAAATTGACTGGGCTTGTTAACCACGTAGTTACCTATGTAGTGAGACCATGAAATTATTAACATAGTCTGGACCAGCCTATTACATTTATGTTCTACAACCTCAAACAGCTTCAGAAATTCGTTCAGGAGTTGTATCCATCAAGTTGAAAAGTATGCTCATCTTAATTCAGAAAACTTTAATTTAACTCATGAGAGGAGTATTTCCATCTTTTAAGATTTCAGCTTTGAGTTTAAAATGTATGAGGGGGGAAAAAAGCATCATTTCATATCACAATGCAAATAAACAATCACAAAATTCAAAAGCAGGCAGTAAAGTCTTTGTTTCAGCACCAGCAGACAAACAGCACTTGAATGTGTGATTTTATTGAATTCAAAGCCAAAGGGGTACAAAAACTAGTCAATAGGACAGTGAGGGTAATGAGTTAACTGAACTCTGTCCCATTTTCAAAATGGAATTAGGTTATCACAGCTGCCATAGCCCAAAGTAGTAAGATGCTTTAAGACTCATCTAGATAACCATGCCCTCTCCTACATTTTAGCCCTAATGGGAATTGGGAACTGCCATAATTTGCTCTCCATTCCTAATGGATATGGGTTAAATCCAGCGCAACATACATGGAAAGTATTATACCACCATCCAGCTCTTTGTGCACTGGCTGATATGCCTCCAACACACAAAATGAAAGGTGCTTTCTGCTCTGTTTCTCTCTCCTGCACCCATTTCCTTCCCCATTCATTCTTCCAGGGAAAGAGAATAAGATGAAGAAAGAAAAAGTATTTCAGATAAAGTTTGAGAACTGGATGGAAGGGTTTCCACATTTCTCCTAGACATCAGTCAGCTTCTGTCCAAACACAAGTCTCCATTTTCCAGACAGAATGCCAATGTGCATCATGTGGCCTTCACTGCATTCCATAAACTAAATGGCTGCTTTCAATTATCATGGAGACTCTCAGTACAGAAAATCTGCCTTCAAATCTGGACAGCCTTTATACAAGGAATGGTAGGGTGGAGGAAGGAAGTATCTTGTTCTCCCCCTCATAAAGCCAAATGTCCCAAAACAACTCTGAAGTCTTGACAGGTGGTTCCTAGACAAAGAGGATAGGACTTCATTCTTCACAGTTTCCAAGGCATCCCATATTTTCAATGGTCCAGAGACCAGCATAGACAGATCATCTTGGAAAATAATGCGTGTAACATTCCAAATACCAAAAAAACTGAGATTTATTCTGTAAGGGTGGACCATTTGGAATTTGAAAGACATCTTTTTGCAGTAAAGTAGTTAGAAAGTATCATGCATTTTAGAAATTCACAGAGAGATCACATAAACACCTCCAGTAGCAAGCACCAATACTTGACCAAGATTCTAAAATCTCAGAGAACCGGGTAAAGATTTGCACCAACAGATAAAATACAGAGGTAGCCCAGCATATCATTACAATAATCCCTCCACATTCGCCAGGGTTAGGGGCACAGGACCCCCATGAAAGCGGAAAACCTGAATAATTCTAGGCCCTCCCAAACCATATTTGACACAGAAAAAAGTATTAATCAACCCACCATGGATTCTCTGAGGCATCAGGGTTCCTTCACAAGGGAGAAGTGGGTGCCTGGTGGGGCTTACTGCCACCTCCACTGCAGTTCCACACTATTTTTAATAGTGACTTACAAGCCTTGTTCACAGTTTCTCAGTCTCACGAGGCTTGCAGTCCCTATTAAAAATGGCATAGGGAGGCAGCAGAAGTGACAGCAAATAATCTGTGAATAATCAAATCTGCAAAAGTGAAACTCACAAATGTAGGGGACTGACTGAATATTTAACACAAGCCAGTATTCCAATGCTAGGGGAAGAGGAAGAGAGAACAGCGGTAGTAGCTCAGTACGTTTCAGCTGCTCTTACCACACAACAAATAAGAAACACTTTTCTGGCAATACTGCCATACTACACTTAAGTAACTGCTACCATTATCACCTTGCTTCAGTATGATTTGCTCAGAATACAAACAGCTCTGCATGTAAAGCTCAAGATAACACAGCTAGTGAATGTTAAACAGAATTGAGAAGCTTCAGAAAAATGCTTGACTGTTATTTGTCAATATATGAAGCTTGCTTTGACTCTAGCATTTGCGATTTATTACATCTAGGGCAGAACTCTTATTTTCTGAAGCAATGGTACAATAGCCCATCATGGCACAGAAGTTGTTTCCACCAGCTCAGAAGTTACAGTCCTGCATGGTGTCAAGTACTTCTGGCTCCTATTGAATTCCATGTCTGTTACCAGATAGCTGGAATTGAGAGACACCACAGCTAAGAGAAACATTACCCTTGTTCAACAGCATAAATGGCACAGTATATTAGACAGTTAACTATATGATGCTCAAAAGCACTCTGATATAGAGATTCATTCCTCTCCCTGCTTAAAACATGCAACGTTAAACCATGCCAATTTAAACTAGTACTCAGCTCATGAAATCTCCAAAAGAAAATTTAAGTGTGTATTTAAATACTTTATGCTAAAGTTAAATTTATCTTATCTCCACATTCAAAATCATATGCAAGCAATATTTTATATCACCATAATCATCTACATAGCAGTTTTTTGGCAAAAATCTGTTTTACAGTTTTTATAAAAAATCAGTGACACATACCTTAGTTTCATCCCATTTGGTTTACAGTAACATACTCTATATGGGGCTGGCTTTCAAGAGTTTTTAGAAACTTCAGCTGCAACCAGTAGTTGCAACCAGACTGTTAACTGAGACTGATTATACGGACTCATTTGTTGCGACAGCTACACAGGGCTGCTTTCCAGGCACAATTCAAAGTGTCAATTATGAGCTATAAAGCCCTACAAGGTTCAGTTCCAGGTTATCTGAAAGACTCATATTTTTCCATTCAAACCTGCCTGAGTTTCAAAACCTTCAGAGGGAAACCCTCCTTTCCATCATCCACAAACAAGATCAAGAAGAAGGGAGAAGCTGGTACAAATTATCTGGACTTAACAATATGTTGAATGTGTTTTTGTCTTTAGGGCAGAGCAGACACCATATTTTTTGATCCAGTGAGAGAAGCAAGAGTAGGCACTAGCTGCACTCACAATAGACAATAGACTGATGCCCAAGCATTTGCTATGCAGCAAAATTACCCCAAATTCCATATTGGTTTAAGTACATGTATTAAAAACCTGTTCTGAAAACAAAATTACTCTTACTTAATTGGAAACACATTTTTAGGTACTCATGCAGATTTTAATCAATTAATCCAAATAATTATTTCACTAGAGCTGCAGCCCTTTGTGCTTGGCAGTACGTTGTATTGAACACTTAGGAGTGGAACGTGAGTTAACCTACTTAAAATCTAGCTGTAAATATTGGCATCCTAATTAGTTTACAGATCGTGATACCAACTGAAGACCTCTGAAGTGCTGTTCAGACTTAATGTTGTCTGACATAAAATATTTCTGAAACAATTAATCTTACTCGCTTCTCATGAGAGATGCACCTAGCATAATTTTAACAACATGCTTGATATTCATTCTCCAGGGACAGAACTGCAGGGAACTCTTTGAAGAAAAAATAAGTACTTAATGATCAAGGTTTGCCAAAGTGACAAGCAAGGGGCGGGGGAGAGATCGTAAATGAAGTATTTGTGAAGTTGTTGTTGTTCCTGTATTTAATGTATTTCCTTTCCTTTTTGTCATGCTTTTAAAACTACATTACCTGTAAGTAATGAATCACTAGCAGAGCACTCAAGACAAGTATATGCACACAAGATGCATTGTTTCTTGCCATCTTCTCTTTGCTCTCTAGAGACAGCTAACATTGTGGCTCATGTGCTGATATGGATACGCACACAGCTATGTTTATACACACACAGTCTTTCTTTCACATATCTTTACATTTCCCATTAGTAATTAATTCTTTCAAGCCAAGCCATTCTTCTTGCCTTCAATAAAATGCTAATTGAACAAGCTAGTATATCCCAGGAGCTTGCCACTCACTCCATGTACTTCATAGCTCACTGATATTGATCTGTTGTAGACTGAATTAACAATGGATTATGCAATTAAAGGAGAACCGATTATTAACGCCACAACTGAGTTAAGTGTAGCCTTTCCCAACCCTGTGCCCTCTAGACTGTATCTCCCATTGTGCTGGCTGAAAATAGCAGATGGTATAGTCCAAAAAAATCTGCTTGATAAAGGCTGGTTTAATGCTATCAACTGGATCCAGCACAGCTGTAAATAAACCAGTACAAAAAAGGAAGGAAGGAAGGAAGGAAGGAAGGAAGGAAGGAAGGAAGGAAGGAAACAAAGAAAGAGAAAGAAAGACAGAAAGACAGAAAGAGGGAGGGAGAGAAGGAAAGGAAAGGAAACCTGTACTTTGTTGAAAGGAAGAAGCATTTTCAGAAAATCCGGATGTGGTGACTTGCAGTGTGCGTCCCTCTCCTGGCAATCTTCTTTGAATGCTGTTGCAGTCATAGGCACTGCAGTTTTAAAACCTAAGTTGCCAAGTAACAGATTCATGTACTTTTGACTATCTCACACTATCACTGAAAGATTACCTTTCAGCTTCAGTGGGCTGGATGCCAAAGATGGAACAGGAGAACAGAAAAAGGGCCATGTTGGATGAGACCAAAGGCCCACTGAGTTCTGTATTCAGCTCACACAGCACCCAAGTGTTACCTCTGGGAAACCTGCCAGCAAGGATATGAGTGCAACAGATTGTGCCGATTTCATTTCCATCTTTACTTTGCAGAATGGATTAGAATGATGACTGGAAAAGTGAATGAATTCAATCACAAGCTACTTTTCAGATATTTCTTTTGTTCACATTTGCTCAGAACTGCACTTCCTCTTGACCACCCCTAAGCACTTCAACACTTGGCAGGGAAGAAGAAGTATATTCAGGAGCTCAATTCACACTCAGTGAGATTATATAATTTTAAGCCTGTCTAATGCCTCACAATGTGATAGATTAAAGCCATGGGGGGGGGGGCATAGAGACCCTTAAAAATCATGAACAAAGTAATATGTTGTTCATTAAACTGGAAAGGGGACTTTGGGCTTTGAGGAACAGGTTAAACCTCTAAAAGCTGCAATTTTCTTCAAAGTTTAATTAGCATGTAGCACAAATAAGTATGTCAGGGCTGGGAACAAGTGGCCTGCAGGCCAGATGCTACCACACTGTCTAGTTTCGCAGTTCCCCCCTCCAGTCTCCTGTTGCTACACAGTGCAAAAAGCATCATCTTCTCTTTCAAGGTAGCTATCATCTGTTGAAACAAGGTTCACATTCCCTGCAAAGGACAAAAAAAAAAAGGACAAAAGGCCACTTTTAACAGAAAAAGAATGCTCTTTGCTCTTTCAGGTGGCAAATATGGTGGTTTGGCAGTGGTCTTTGCTCTGCTGGGGATGTCCCCATGCCCCTGATAACCGGAAGCTGCCTAGTCGTGAAGTTGCTATGTGTACTTAGTTAATCCGTAAAAGAAAACATTAGAACTCATTGGGTTAGCCCTTGACTTAATGTTTTTTCAAGCCCATTCAAAGCAAAGTGCAACTAAACTGGTCAGAAGACCAAGCCACTAGAAAGTCCTGAACTCCAACTTCTAATGTTTCGTTCCCACACTCTGACATACAGCTACATGAGGAGGAGGAGGAGGAGGATGTCACTCCCCAGCTATGTTCAGGGAGAAGAAGGATCTTCTATCTCATGGAAATATGGTTAAAAGAATTGGTGACACCATTTAAAAAAAGAACTCTAGTGCAATGTTACTCTGAGTGGTGAACAATGGACTGGTGCCAGTCCATGGCAAGTTTCCAGGAATGAATGAAACAGTTGTAGCCAGTGGGGGCAAATAAGATACCAGCCTCTGGGATATTCAAGTGAAAAAGATTGCCAGTTTATTTTATACACTGAGCAGCACTACTCTAGAAGACATGTGCTCACAAAAAATGAAAGAAAGAAAGAAAGAAAGAAAGAAGAAATAATTAAAATTTCCCCCTGTCATTGAATCACTAAAAACCCTCTGCCCACTCTTGCCAGTGTAATTCCTAGTCTTTCAGATTACCCTTTCCTTCTTTTCATGTTTGTCTTCTCTTTGTTCTGTACGACTGTTACATTTCCCATTCTAGCAAACAGAAAAAGTGATATAGTATTGATCTCTACCTTAGTATAATCAGTACAAAGTAGGTCACATGCAAAAGACTGTTAGCTTGAATGGGAGAAATCATCTGTAATACTTTAACTGTTTGGAGCTTCTCCCATAGTTATAAGCTAATATGAGAGCTGGATGAGAGAAGAGTAATGGTGTTTGAAAACAAAATAATTTATAGTTAAAAAAATTGAATGGCTGGTGTCAATGGAAAACTTTCAGTCCTTGGACTGATTGGCTACTTAGGAAGGCCATTCATTAAATTATAATTTTAATTTTGTATTCTCCATGTTGTATATTTCACTGTAATGTTCTCAGTTTGCTGAAAAATGTCATAGCAGAGTATGTTACAATAAATAAATTTATGCTATTCATTCATATCTACAATTAGTAGAATCGAAGATTGCATTTAGGATTGTAATTCTCTACACACTTTTGAGTCAGTAGGCACCACTGAAAACATGCTGCAAAAAAAGGTGAATACAACTGTGCTCAGAGCTTGGAAAAGTTACTTTTTAACTCTTCAGAACCACCAGCCAGTAAAGCCACTGGGGAGGTAACTTGTGCCTTTGAAGTGTTTAATCATTTTAGAATATGAATTCAAAGATCATTTAAAAACACACACACATGAAGCTGGAGTCTGACAGAATATACTGCAGTAGCACCATCAAAGCGTGTCACATCAATCTTCAGTTATCTTGACAGAAAAAAAAGAATCAACAGCTCAATATGGGTAGTTCACGTTGACTTTTTAAAAAAATCAAATGTTATTTCTCCTCTAGAAAACCTCGCCAGCTATGTAGTACATTGCTGCATCAGGACTGCAAATGCTGAGAGAGGCATTTAAAACAATATAAAAATAACATTAGCACAATTATAATTCACTGGGCTTCGCTCCAAAAATATGGGCAAATTGTCTCCTGTTAATGGGCTCCTTAATGAGTCTGGAATGTACAAGAGCAAGTTGATTTCCATTTCCACTTCCAAGATACTATAAAATCACTTCCAATTTAAGGGAAAAAAAACCGCCAGAAAGAAAATAGTTCATTTTCTCAGTATAAATAAAGCCAAGTTGGACACTTGTTTTGACAAAATATTTGAAGGTGAGAAGATAGGATCCATGGAAATAGGTACCGGTAATTGCAGCTGTATCTGTAATCCCCATACGGAGACCCAATTTAAGATAATAAAAAAGGAGTCATTTCATTTTAAAAAACAACTAACTTTGCTATGTCCAAGAAGCTAGAAATATAAGGTTTCTTTTGTTTTATTTATACAGCCTCAGGAATTAGTTAGAGGAGAATCATGTCTTTACTCATATCTCTCATTAAACCTCTCCTGCCCCCAGCCAGGTTCATTCTGATCATCAGTGCACGGGTGAGTGGAAAAAGAAACTTCAGGGGGCACACTGAGGGTAAGAGCAGTGGGTGGGGACATCTGGCCCTTCCCATTTAGTGCTTTAAGCGTGTCTCATTTAACCCTGCACTGTAAGGGATCAGCACAGATCTGTCTTTGAAGACACAGGGCTGCTTCCACCATGTGCATTTCAGCTCACAAAAGCAGTGGCGTATTTAGGGGGTGGAGGGGCGGTGTACCCCTGGTGGCATTTTTTGGTGGGCGCCACCCTGGGGATCGCAGCAACTGGCTGTGTGTCAAAAGAATGGGGGGGGGCGAAACTACCCACCTCTTGGACTCCCCATACTCCCCCTTCAAGGCAACCTGGCAGGCAGAAAAGCCGTCCTCTGCTTACTGCAAAAAGTGACCCCTTCCTTCCCGCCAAGGGAAGCTGGAGTTGCTGCCACCTTGGTCTTTCTGAGGAGATGACAAGCAGCAGCACAGTTTTCCTCAGCAAAGTTTAGGTGACCACAGCTGTGAGCAAAACAAGCAACCTGTCCCTTTCAAACCAGCCCTTCATACAGCCCTCTCCTGGCTTGCAGAGCAGAGCCATGCCCCCAGGCTTGGGGTGATGGGGTGATTGTTGGCTGGCACTTCATGCCATTGGATGGCACTGGGAGCTGGCATCCCTCACAGCATCAGCGACATCCTCAGCTGACCCGTTGCCGCCGCTTCTACCGTCACCGCCAGCAACCTCCTCACTGACCTGCCCCCACTGAACAGACTGGCTGCCACTGCCACGGAGATGTATTTTAACCTGGCAGCCATCTGCAGGTACCTCAAGCCGCTGACTGAACTGCCCAGGTGGTCATCCATCTTCTGGTCTGGAGTGACCAGAAGGGACCCGCAGCTTGGTTGTCCCAGTAAGGCAAGAGCATGGTGGGGCTTGCCAAGCGGAGGGAGGGACAGCTGGCCCCCAAGTCCAGGAAAGGGGAGTTGGGTGCACGTGTGGGAGAAGGAGCTCTTTTGCCCCAGGTGGCAAAAGCTCTTGCTACGCCACTGCACAAAAGGATAATACTATTGTTGTTGTGTGCCTTCAAGTCATTTCTGACTTACAACAACCCTAAGGTAAACCACAGGGTTTTCTTAGTAAGATTTGTTTGGAGCAGACTAGGCTAAAATCACCCAGTGCATCTCCATGACCAAGCAGGGATTCGAAGCCTGGTTTCCAGAGTCACAGCCCAATGTTCAAATCACTACACCACCCTGGCTGTCATGGAGGACTCAGACAAGGAGGAGGAGGAGCAAGAGGAGGCAGATTACCAAGAAGCTGCAGCTCTCTCTAAGTCCAAGGAGATCAGGGCTGAAGCAGGAGGGGATCCTGCTCCCCAGCAAGACTTGGCAGAGGCTACAGACGGTGAAGATGACACTCTTCCATCCTTTGTTGAGAGACAAAGAAAAAAACACCACACCCACCCCAGCACCAGCTAAATAACAAATGCTGACTCGATTAGGCACTAATGAGGCAACAATCGCCATAGAGAAGCTGCTGATAAATATCCTGGCAGTGCTTTCTTAGCCTTAGTGCTGACAACTGTCTTATCTGGTTGACTGGCAGTACATTCTCACACTCCTGTTTTGTCTTGACATTGGACTGGCTACATTTTGGACTACACTGTTTACTCTTTGCTGGTTCATGTACCTGGATTTCTCACCTGCTGATACAACTTCCAGACTACCCTTGTGCTTCTTCTGTCATCTTGTTCAGACAACCCCTGACTGACCTGGATGGGACTGACTACTCAATCGCTTCTCACACCAACAACCTGCTGCTTCAGGCACTTGCTGCCTTGTGTTCAGGACAAATCCCACTTTACAAGCCACTTAGAAGCTTATCAACCTTTGTGTATGAAAAAGCAAAAGACAGGTGATGGTGGTGGTGGTAGCTCTGATAGGTTTTTCCCCTTATCTCCATAATTCCTTTACTCTCTTAAATTTTGGGAGTCATTTCTTCATTTCCCATAAATTCATGAGCTTCCTAGCCACGTGCTAATCAAAAGTCAGATGACACAGCTGCAAGACCCACTCAGAACTCCTCACTTTCCTTTGTGTATCAGCTTTTAATTTTATTCTTTTTAAAATAGTTCTGATAAAATAGTTCTGAGTATATTATACTACTATAATAAACAGCCAGAATGGTGCTTGGCTCCTTTGTGCTTCAGCTGAATCATGCTTGTCTGGGCCAGTTATTGGAGAGATAGCAGAATATCCTCCAACAAAATAAAAACAGGACGGCATGAGAAACAATTATCGTAGAGCTACACGTGTGAGCTACATTACTCCACTCAGTAATTTTCTGCAAGGGCTTATTCCTCAGTCAGTCTACAGACATGTTTAGACACACATGTCTCAAGCGAGTGTTGTATCAAGATAGGTCTCAATCCAAATTCCTTTCCGCTTCTGCATCCTGCACACATAGAATCCTTCACCCCTTTTCAGAGTTTTCCCAAAAGTTTGCTGTGACACCTGAATCAGGCAACTACAGAACTGAAGCCAAAATTCAAACTAGATTTGGGGGCTACTGCCTATCTCCCAGGTACCATGTATGCATGCACACACTTATTAACAAGCATGTTAACAGGCTGCAATAGAAAACCATGTTTGCCCCATGTAAACTTTACAATAAACTTTTGCTATGGAAAACCTGGAAATGAAGAAGGTGATTAATGTGTAGCAGGAAGTATGAGAGTCTGCAACATTTTTCTGATTTTCTAAGCTCATCTTTTGGAAGATTGGAATGTGACATCTGAACTGGGACACCATCTCATTGCCTAAATATTCAAAAGAGCACTGACCAATATCAAATCTTGCAGCACTTAATAATCTTACCTGCTAGGAAAAAACAAAAAAGAGATAAGCAGACACAGATGTTTTCTGTCTTCCAAGACAATGAAAAATGCTTTCCCTTAAGCATTCCAGAAAGAAGCTGCTTTGTTACCAGACACCATTAACCTAAACTATTTTTGCAGTAAAAGAAAACCACTGCTGTAGAAGTACTTCATATGTTATTTCCCAAAGCAATGATCTTGCCATGAAAACAAACTAGAAAAGTAAAACTGGAATAATTCAAAAGGCACATCTTTACAAAAAAAATATTCTAGCTTAAACATTTCAGCTACAATTATCTTGAGTTTTCCTGCTACCTCTGAATCTGTCCAGGAAATAATTAAAAATCTATTCAGTACCAACCTATTTTCCTCCAGTTTCAACTCATTAAAAGAGCAGACATTTCCATTTCCATATCTCCCTCACTATGTCAAATTCATTTTGAGAATGTTCGAAAACACAAGGTATACCCATTTTTCAAGAATGCATTAGACAATGTGAACAATCAGTGTAGTGTAGTGGTTTGAGTGTTGGACCAGGACACTGGGAGACAAGGGCTGAATCCTTGCTCAGCCATGCAAACCTATTGGGTAACCTTGGGTTAGTCACACTCTCTCAGCCCCAGAGGAAAACTACTGCAAACTTCCTCAGAATAAATGTCATCAAGAAAATCCTGTGCTAATGTTGACATACAGTTGCCATAAGTCAGAAAGGCCTTGAAGGCACATGACAACAACAAGAAATATCTTAGTCTGGTGACTGCAACCTCAGGAGTGGAGATCATGTGATTTGTTAGCCTCATGTGGCCTGATGGCCACATGAATTCTCACAGCTGTTTTTATGACTGCTGACTTCTCCTTCAGCTGGAAAAAAAGCTCAGAGAAAAAGGGAGAATACAATTCTTTTAACATCTTTTTTAAAAAAATCAGAAACAGAATTATGCCCACTGCCATTTTTTTTCTTTTTCATATCAGGAGGACATGGTGGCTTGCAGATTCTAGGAGCCTGCCCATGTCTGATTCTCACCCATCAGCATCTCCCTCAGTTCCAGGACATTTGAAGAACATAAGCAGGGCTGTTAACATTCACATATTAAGAGTACCATATTTCAGACTGATGAATGTCAAGAGAGGTTAGAATTCCACTGTTAATACATACAAACAGTTAATCTTGTACTTGACAACTGCAGTATAGGATGCTGGAGGCTGAAGGGGGCAAAATGATAGCATTGCCCGTTCAAATAAGATTTTATCCCCCTCATGAAATTTTCATTCAGTCCCCAATTTTCTTGCACTTCAGAAGGAGACGTTAAAAACTGTTTACACCTAGGACTCATATTTTGTCATGGTAGTTGTTGTGTGCCTTCAAGTCACTTCCAACTTAGAGGGATCCTAATGTGACCCTATTATGGCCTTTTATTGGTAAGACTTGTTCAGAAAGGGTTTGCCTTTGCCCTCCTCTGAGGCTGAGACAGTGCAATTTTCCCAAGGTCACCCAGTGGCAAAGTGGGGGATTCCACTGTGGTTTCTGGAGGCATAATCCAATGCTAAAACCACTACGCAATGCTGGCTCTCTCATATTTGCTGTGTTCCTATAGTAATTTTGCTTGCTTCTTTTCCTAAGATGCCTAAACAATTCTGAATGATAAACTAGAGTTTTAAACTACTGGAATGCTAGAAATTTGGGGACTGAAATGCTTTGGGGGGCAATGTCTTCATTCTCCTACATCCCTAGATGCTGCCTTATATTAATTCAGACAATTTGTCTAACCAACATGGTGAGCACCACAGGGCCTTGGCCTCTCTAGTTAAGACAAGCAGGTGATGGGAAAGATATCCTTCCTCTGAAGTTGACAGTCACCAGACTGAGATTCTGAGCATTGTTGTATACATGTTTGAAAAATGGGGTAAGTTGTGTTTCCATTGTCTTTGACATCACCTGGTCCTCTTAGCCAGAGATGCCAAATATTAAGCCTAGGACCTTCCGCATTCAGCCCATGTGCTTTCTCACAGAGCTACCAGATTGCTGTACTTGCTGTTAAGCAAATGGCAGTCAGACTGAGAAAGATCAGACAAAGAGCAGAATGTAGTAAGTTCGTTAGTTCACCCACAATAGCCACCGGTCAGTCAGTCAATTCTATTTCAATTTAAATAAGATTATCAGGTGAACAGAAGTTGAGAACAATTTTGCTCAAGAAAGAAAGAAATTTGTGTTTCTTCCTTGAATTTTTTTTCACAACTTCATGCTTCAGAAAATTAGAAATCCTACAAACATGGAAGAAAGCATTCATCCACTTCCATCTCAGAAACTATGAGGTCACAAAGAGAACATAACCATTTAAAGTCCTTACAAACACCCCACAATACAGCGCACCCTGGTTTAAAAAAAATAGGTATGTAACAGGGTGCAGTGCTTCACCAAACCTCTTTACATCTCTGGCCCAAATCTCAGCTGAAGACCAAACTAGATGCGATATTAAATATTTAATTTCCCCCTTTTATAACAGCAGCTGGGAAGTGGGGAGTGCATCTGTATCAAAATGGAGTCATGGAAAAGTTTTTAACAACTCTTTCATTCCAAATCATTATTCTCCTCAGGTTCCTTTCACGTATTTGTCTTCAAACAGCATGGGGAGGATTTAAACCTAATTACCCTTACATTTATGGCCCTAACCCAGCTTGAGCCCTTCATGACTGTTTCAAAAGAAAAAATCATGGTGAATACTATAATGCATGTGCTTCTAACTCACATGCTCAGTAGATGTTCTTATTTGGATTGCTTGCTTTCATACTCTTGTCTGCAATATGAGGATATCATTGGCCTGCATGGCAGGAATATTGTAAGCTTTGCCAGGATAAAGTACTAAAGAAACAGTATTCATTCTCCAGTTGCACTTCAAACAAAACTTTCATTCAAAAATCTGATCTAGATTATGCAAGATTCATTCATGCACAGGTTTGTTCCATCTGTTTTTTTTTCCCAATGGAAAGGAATTGCTTGAGTAGCCACAAGACTGCACAATTTCAGATCCCACTGTGCTATGAGACTCCCTGATGCTTACCCTGCATGCAAGAAATATCAAAATACTGCCAAGTGGGCACATTAACCATATTAAAATGAAGTCAGACAACAAGACAAACTTTCACTTTTAAATTCAGATTTCCATTCAGTTTCTTCAGCTGAAAAATTAATTGAAAGCATTTACAGATTCTGCAGCTACACCAAGCTGTATTTAAACTCTTACCCAATTTAAGTCCAGAAACCAGCTGCTTCAAATCAGAACTGTTATTTTGTTACGAAGGCTTCCTCTGATTACTCAGCATTCACTATTTGTAGCACAGAAAGGACTTCCTTTTCTCTATCTTGGTCCATCAAATCAAGGTAAGTGTAACTCTTTCTGGCAAGAACTGCTTGGCTCAGCTTTATATTATAAAAACACCAGTAACACACAGGCCAACTGAGAGAGAGATATTCTTGTAAACCAAGCACTAAGACAGAACAAAGAACAAAATAGAAACTCTTTTCCTCATAGTACATGAGGAAAAAAGTCATAGAGAAATGTGTGTACGTTAGACAAGTGAGAATCTTTCAGCTTATTTACTTGCCTTTCTTGGAATCCCACTGCATTTTTTTTCCTGTGTTCATTACATTCTGGGTTATAAGTCTGTTTCTTTCCTTCTTCACAGAAGGCCATCTGTATTTTGATATGATCTGTATTTTTCGTCATATACGCACTGTATTTCATTTTTATGTACTCATTTTAATCTGTCTTTCTCATTGACTATAGCATTTTGTACACACTTTTCAAAGATACACTTTTTTATACACCACTGTGTGCAATCATTTGTATATAATTTGAAACAAAAAAAGAATTTGATACTCATGATTTCTTCCCAATGATGGTCATGCAAATCCAAAAGTAGGAAAAGGCTTTTTAAAAACTATGTTCATCAATTTTTTCTATCCCTAGTGTACGCACCCACACACTGGATTGTTAGCATTTACACACATTTAAATTGTTTTTTAAAAAAAAGCTATGTTTTTAAGGTTCACCTGAAGCTTCCATAAACTGTGCTTCCACCAATATGAAGCGTATGAATGTCCTACAAAATGTTGTTACAAGTAATTGTTGATTGTCACTTTTGATACACTCTGATAAGAATCAGATTTTGAAACAACTCATCATTGCTGTTGCTATTAAACATACATGGCAATGCCACACTTTAACACAACAAAAATCAGTAAAGGCTACTATCAGCGAACTTCGTCTTCCCATATAAAGCAAAGAAAGACCATCACCTATGCAACTTGGGAAACAAGTTCCATAGAGATATTCAGAACCCTTTCACACTAAACAGTACACTGTGATTCTACTTTACTTTCTGTGGTTCCGTGCTGTGTAACACAGGGATTTGCATTTGGGAGGTACTTAGAATACTCTCCCAAACCTAGTAAGTGTCTCACCAAATTACAAATCTCAAGATTCCACTGGATTCTACCATGGCAGTGAGAATGGAATCATAATGCAACAATTATGTACTATGAAAGGGCCTCTGACTCATGTCTTTCCTCTTCTCTACTCAGACCTGTCTACTCAAGAGAAGTTATTTTTTGTTGCTAATAGAGCTGAAATTTTGGCTACTTGGCCAATCAGGGGACTGGACTCTGTGTTTGAAATTCCACAATACCATCTTAACTGACAGCATCTGAGACAGAAGGTAGGCTTGTGGCTCTAACATCATCATTTTAATCCTGTATGATTTTCAACATCTTTGTCCGAGGAAGAAGCCAGTGAAGTTTTAAAAGATTGCATACAGTAGAGTCTCGATTATCCGACATTCGGTCATCCGACATTCTGGATTATCCGACGTCGCAGCTGCTTGGGGGCGTGGCTTTAGGCATTTCCGCGCCCCCAGACACGCCCCCAAACATGGCGGCCACGACGGGCAAGCAGGGAAGGGTGAGTGAAGCCTCGCCCCAAAACATGGCCCCGAGTGCGGCAGCGGCGGCAGCGAGCAGGGCGAGTACCTCCAGGCCCCAAAACAAGGGCCAAAGCATGGCAACAGGTGATTTCAAGGTGATTTCTTTGACCCTCCAGATTATCCAACATTTTCGACTATCCGACTATTAGCCTGCCCGTTTATGTCGGATAATCGAGACTCTACTGTAATATATTTCATGCTTTGGAGTTGACTCCAAAAAAGACACAACTGCTTGTAGATTTTGTTTCTACTCAGAACTGTTTCATTTTGTCAGAGGTTTAAAACTGGTGCACTTAATAAAATCTAACATGAGCATTTGCCATAAAGAGGAGAAAATAGCATGCCACTTCATGAAGAGTCTGAGGCTACTGTCCCACGTACAGTTACCTATGAGTAATGTGATATTAATATTTTAATTGGACTAATTGTATAACATTTTTTAAACTTTTTGTAACAGGTACTGTTTTAGCCACTTAGTTTCAACATATACTGTAAGCTGCCTTGGGACCATATTGAGAAAGGTGGGATATATATCGGAGAAACAAAGAAAGAATTTATGTTTACTTAGAGTTAACATGATCACTTTCAGTTTCATGACCACTTTTAGTTTCATGCAGTACTCACGTGAAAAGAAAAATTAAGTTATTCATACTAATAAAAATATGCTGCAGGTTTCTGAAGACTACTGTAGGAACCTGCCCTTCTTTTTCATGATTTCTACTAACAAGAAGGAAGATGGAAACTTTAAAACAATCAAAATTACAAGGAAGAGATATAAAAATATAAAAATACACATTAAGAACAAATTATTTTATATGCCTATAAAAGTAATCCTCAGATGCTACATAAAATTTAAATCAATGCACATGATTCATCCTGAACTAGTGAAAATTTCAGCCCTAGTATCATACTCAAAACTATTATGTCTGTACTGAAATACCTCATCTATATCAATATTTTCTGCTTCTTTCTCTCTAGATTGCAGAGTGAACTGAACTGAATCCAAAGTACTACTCCCTTTTCATGGCTGAAAATAAACCACTCACCTTTTCCCAGTGCTGTGCTATCTCAGCAGCTAGTAATAGATGACATATTAATTCAATCCCTAGTTTTGAACGTCTTTATTCAATATAACCCAGAATGACCATCAATGGATCAAAGAGAGCTGTAATACCAATCTGTTCCATTATCTTATCTGAGAACGGGGACCCAAGAGCTCTGTACTTGAGGCCATGTCCATTCTACATACACAAGATCTGTTCTACTATATGAACATCACCAACAGCAGGAAGATAACAGTAGGCTGAGCAGCAAGAATGATCCTACCATTAGCAATAGGAAGGCAGGAGTCTTAGTGTTATAGAAGAGCAACAAAATTGTTATCTCCAAGTAGCAGAAGAGGTGCTTAGGGAACCTTCAGCTTCCAATAGCAAAGTAACCTGGTTGGCTCTGGCTGCTATGCATCTTGACTTGGATACATGAGTTGGGACAGCCATTTCTAGCTTTATAGTGGTCAGCAAAATGTATTGGGCTCACCCTGCTAATTGTAACTTCCAGAATGAAGTGTTGTCATTTTTTAATCATTTGAACAGGACTTGACATGGGGACACTGTCACTCCCTTCTCCTACCTGAATGGTCAGAGTCAGTTATAATTTCTGTTTCTAATGCATTCCCTTTTAAGCAGCAAGTGTAGCACAATAACGCTTGTAGTCTTTATTAATCAACAACTATAGGTAGTGAATCTTTATCAATATCTATTATCATATACTCAAAATCAATTCCCACTAAATCAATTAGCGGGGTCAATTTGTGCAGGACAAACTTCTTTTACAGTGTACTTTAAATTATTTTGAATAGAAAAATCTCTCATACAGCACCATGGCCCTGATCCAACAAGAAGGCTCTCTCTCATAATTGGGAAAAGCTAAGTGAAAGAAACACTTGTGGTGGAAATCTGCTGGCAGCATCCTGAGGTTTGAGGGAAAGCAGAGGAAAGCCTCATATATGAAAAATTCAATGCAGCTACAACCACACTAGTCAAACTTTTGATCTGAAGCCCAAATCATGATTGCTCTTAGAAATTTAGAAAAGAGATGTGCAAGGGAGAATAAATAATTTAACCCATTTTCTTCCCATTGCCAGTTACCTTCAAAAACTATGCAGTTTTCAAAGAGGTCTTCTTTGGAGACAAACTCTCTGGTGACAGCGAGGAGGAAGGGTGATTTCCCCTGCTTCAACATGACATCAGGTGGGGAAGGCAGCTGCTTTGGCTGCTGCCCCGCTCCATGCACACACAACATGGAGGGGAAGCAGCCAAGGATCTGGAGGTTGTATCCCTCTAGGATCCTTCACCAGCTCTCCCACACCCACTTGCTGTGAGACATCAGGAGCGAATTCTATTCAAGGACAGGGAGGAAAACCAAGAAAGGAGCTTGAGAAGAATTTTCCTCATCGGAGTTTTTGGACACTCATAATGCCCCTTTTTCTGTCCTCCCTCCACCTTGAGCATTCAAATGTTCTTCCCACCCCTAATTCAGGATACTATCATTTGAATATTTTAAAGAAGACTAATGGAGTAATACGAAATTTATGTTCATGTACTAGTTCTTTTCTTTCTTTCTTAGATTCTGCAGGTCAGTATAACTAAGACAGAAATGGGCAACTGGTGGTTCAAGAACTCAGTCTACCTACTTGGGTCTCATCTCCTGTCTGACATAACCCCTGATCTCTAATCATGTCCCTCAACCAAATTCTCAGAGTCCTTGGCTTCCAAATAATCTAACATCGGTTTTAATCAAAATATGAAGGGAGCTATCAAAGGTGCTGAATCTAGATTTATAACAGAGTTCAGTATTTTGGATTGTTCATTTAAAGTTCAGACTAAAGCCCAGAGTGAATTCATCATCCCATTGATACGTAAGTACCGGCCACCACTGTCTCTTCTTTTCTAGACTTTGCCTATCCACATGTCGGACAAAAACTGGGATGTGGGTGAATATGAAAGCTTCCGCCACAAATATTACTCTGTATCCAGAAGCATGCCACATCTGTACATATTGAGCAAAAAGGTTCAGCTGAATGCACTAACAAAAGTCCTACCTCACCCATGTTTTTGATCACAGGCATTTTATAAATGAATTCAGCCAAACATGATTATGTTCAACACTTAAGAGATCAAGCATGCTTCCAAGTTAGTGGTGACATTTGAGAGTAGGGTTACATGTGTACTCACATCCCTCACATACACAGGAGCAGACAAATACTAGCATTAGGCTACAAGTGCTATTCTGAGAAAGATGCAGTTAAAAGGCAATCCTGAGAAGAATGAAAATAAAGCCATTTATTTGCCTGTGGGCTCATGATGATGATGATGATGACGACGACGACGACGACAACCATGATTTTGACACTTCTACCTTTTTCCCAAAGGTAGGACTCAAGGTGGCTTATAAATTAAGATCAACATTAATGTTAACATTGAATTAAGCTACTAACACTACAAACCATTTAAAACACACTATTGAAATCATTTAAAAGATACAACCAAAACAATTGAAAACATACAATAAAATAGTAGATAGTAGACAGACAGAACCAATGTGGCTGGACCTTTAGCCCTGTTATGGACAGATACAAGGTTTGTATGAACTAAAAGAATCCTGTGTTAGTCAAACTCTGAAATCCTGCAGCTGGATCAAAGTGTAAAAGATGTACAGAATTACGTACTTCCTAGCTCAGGGATTTGTTTTAAGCACCCCATGCTTTACTTTAGACATGCTGTTACTACCATTTTTTGGAAATGAGTGTTGGAAATCCAAACAAATGGAAACTACCGATACAGCCATAATCACATTTTGCATACTTGTTAGAGATAAAATGGTGTCTGTGTGCCCCTCCACACACATAAATACTGTTGGATTAAAGCTCCCACCATCCATTACCATTGTCTGTGTTTGGCTAAGGCTTCTACAAGTTGCAGTCCAACAACATTTGGAAAGTCAGATGTTTGTTTAGAGGGTTTCTACTGCAGAATGACTAAAAATTCCAGCAAGCAAACAGATCTACGATAATTGGCATATACTATTTGACCCTAAATCTCCTCCTTTAACAGTAATTATGTAAAACCTAGTCTCTGTCTGGTTTTGTCTTAATTCAAATAGTATTACACACTAACAGCTCAAGTTACCTACACAGCTGAATCCAATGTAAAGAAAATTCATGAGGTACCTGCTTATCAACAAGATGGCACTTAGCTGCAAGAATTCTAATTTGAAAGCTGAATCGTAGATATTATTGTTACTAATACTGATCCTTTATGAATATGTCTTTTTATTTTTATTTTTTTTCTTTATCAGACTTTAAATTATATACAGATTCTTCTCGGTTTACAGTTGTTGCTAAATTAATAATTGAAAAATATTTCCATATAGATCAGAGACAAACATAGAAAGTAAAAAAAGCAGTACAGCAGCTATCGCATTAATCTAAATCGCTCTTTATAAGCTAGAAGCTAGATCACTCTTTGTAAGCTATAACCAAAGAATCTCCCCATTTTTGAGCCAGATATATAATTAAATCCTCCCATTCTTTCCTAAAATTATCTAAAGATTTATCATTTAATAACTTTGTTAGTTTATCCAGTTCCAGTATTTCATGAATATCCACAAGCCACATATCTATATTAGGAATTTCTTCCTTTTTCCAATTTTTAGCATAGAGGATTCTCGCCTTGCTTATCAAACTAAGTATCATTTTTATTCTGTTTTTGTATGTGTTTTCCCACCGAACTAAACATATTTAATAAATACAATTCTGCTGTCATAGGGAAATTTTTCTTAATAATCTCAGTAATTTCTAAATGTATACTCTTCCAGTATTTTCTTGCCTTTTTACAATTCCACCAACAGTGGTAATACGAGCCTCTTTCTGTTTTACACTTCCAGCATTTTTCATTACCTCCCTTGTAAATTTTTGCAATTTTAGCTGGTGTTAGATGCCATTTATAAAACATCTTATAATAGTTTTCTTTAAGTGCTTGACAACCTGTAAAATTTAAATCTTTCCAGGTTTGAGTTCAATCGTCAATTTGAAGAGGATAGCCAATATCCTGAGTCTATTTAACCATAGTATTTTTAACCATCTCTTTTTCTAGTTCCCATTTTAACAAAAGTTTATAAAATTTAGCTAGCAGATGTTTTTTACCAGTCTCTAAGATGACATCTAACTCGGTAGGGAGGTTCTTTGTATTTTCTTTCATATCCTGTTTATATCTATGATAAAGCTGCATATATAAAAACCAAGAGCAATTCATCCCTTCAGTAATTCTATTCTAGATTTCAAAGTCGGGACATTATTTTAGAATTTTAATAATTTATGATATGTCCACCAATTTGTTTGTGAGTTATTCAGGGTATTAAAAAAGGCTTCCTGTGGGGAGATCCATAATGGTATTTAGGGAGCTAACCGGTACTTGTATTTATTCCAGATTCTGAAAAGAGAATTTCTTATTGTATGTTTACAAAAATCTTTATCTGATTGTTTCTGAAGATACCATAGATAAAAGTGCCACCCTTGAGGTAAATCTCCTCCTTCTAGGCGCAGCAATCTCTTTATTTTCTAACATAATCCAATCTACTATCCAGGTTAAAGCACTGGCATAGGCATAGGTTTGTAAATCAGGGAGACCCAAACCGCCTCTTTCCCTAATATCTGCCATTATGTTCCACTTTATTCTGGGCTTTTTTCCATTGATTAAATATATCCTGCCTAGTAATAATTGGGATATTTTGATAAAGAAAATTCATTTTTGGTAATACATTCATCTTTATAGGGGCAATTTTTCCTAATAAAGATAGCTTTCATTTACTCCAAGATACCAATTCCTTCTTAATTTCATTCCAGGTTTTTATATAATTATTTTCATGAATATGTCTAAAAAACAGCTATCTGACAACATCCTGTGGCAGTCTTCTGCATCCATTTAGTCATGCATCATGTGAAAAGTTATGGATCACCACTACAGTGAAGTAAAATAAATAAATAAATGAGTAATCTGAATCCTAGTGATGATAGAAGGAAGGGAGGGCCTGTTCCTGGCAACTTTCACCACATAGTAGAAATAGTGCCCACAGACCCCTGTGTTTGTGAGTGCACTGCACTGCAACCACACTGGCAAGAAACTCAAGCTTACTTGGATTGCTGAACTTGCAACCCACAAAGAGGACACACACAGCTAACTTTATGACTATATATAACAAAAGCAAAACTGCAGATTCACCTTTATTCAAATACATAACAGATTGAGGCAGGACAGTGGCAACCAACTTAAGTTTTTGTGAACTGTAGTATATTGTGACTTTTAGTAAGTCAGCCAATATTCTGTCAACAATTAAGATTGCACAACAGATATTCACCTTTTAAATGCCTTTAAGCATACAAAAACATAAAGCAAACAAGGATTTCTTCCAGTTTCATGTCATTTGTTTTGTGATCTGAACAGTTTGCTGCCTATTATCAACCAAGCTTTTCAGAAATACTGGATCTCAACATATCCTTGAGAATACAAGAATTGACTGTCATTATACAAAATGCTCATAAGCTGCTATAGTTCAAATCTTGCTTTGCATCACAGTTTGACAGAGTAGAAGGGGTTTTCCCATACCAACAGCTATTTGTACTAATCCAGCAACCAGGAATGACAGTTCTGTGTTGGAGGTACACTTTTCTGTCAGATTGGTTTGCTTTCTTAATGGAACACATGCTCAGATGTTTTTACAGTGATATTAAGAAATAAATTCTTACAATTACAGAAGCTGCAAACCCAGAGGATTCAGTAGCACAGAAGGATTATTGGTGAAACAACTTCTAGCAGGTGAAGAAAATAATGATGAAATATTTCATCTTTCTGATTTGTTAACAGCAATGACAGATTTATGCACAAGATACATGAACTGCAGCTTAAGACCTCAGATTATTAAGAGCCTTGATGTATAAAAAAAATTACTGGATTCAAGTTTTAATAATGGTATAGGATTTCAGTTGGGCTTCTTTCCTATTCCTATCTGGTAATCACTGTTATGTTCTAGTGGTCTCCCATCCAAGAACAAACTATCTCTGAGTAGCTTCCAAAATCAGATAAGATCAGACTTATGCAGGGTCATATAGTCATCCTAGAATCATAGAAATGTAGAGTTGGAAGAGACCACACGGGCCATCCAGTCCAACCCCCTGCCATGCAGGAACACCCTCAAAGCACTCCCGACAGACCTCATTATGTCTTAATCTGACCTTAGTTCATGGAATTGTTTGGAGAGGCTACAACTTGCATTAATATATTCATGCTATAATGGGAAACGGTGTTAAAAGTTCCAGACTTCGTTCTACTTGAGTAAGGGTGTATGTACTTCTGTCCACTTATAGACCAAAAGTGACTCCTCCTCGTCCTCTCTCGCCCCACTTGAAAAAAATAGTCTGGAGCTGTGGAGGGAACTTTAACAGAAGCATCAGCAGGACCTCTCTATGTGCAAAAGTAAGTATCCTCACAAACAGATCTACACATTCAAGGAAATGAATCTGGTTATTGATTTGTATTCACAAATGTATCTGCCATAAGTCGTATCTTTAATACTAAGTCGTATCTTTAATACGAAGAGAAGTGAGAGATACATTTGTTGTTACATGCCTCCAAGTCAACTGCAACTTACAGCTACGCCTTCACAGGGCTTTTTCAGCAAGATTTATTCAGAGGAGGTTTGCCATTGCCTTTCTCTTAAGCTAAGATAGTATATTTTGTCCAAGGTAACTCAGTCGGTTTTCATGGCTGAATGGGGATATGAGCCTTAGTTACATAAATTTGACTGATTCAATGAGTCTCCTCTCGTTGGAACCAACAGGTTATACTATTATGCATGCCGCAGCTTTCAGGGCTGGAGGGAAAAGAAACAAGCACAACATAAGAATTGCTCCAAGTTCATGTAGGCCCAACACAACTCTAGCTGCTGAAGAGATTCCTAAATATTCAACCATTAATCCAGATTTGTGCTCAAAATGTGATGCTGCTTCTTCAGTTTCTTCACGTGGCCTGCCCACTGTGTCTTGCCTCCCAAGGAGACAAAAGACAGCAGGAGTGACCTTGTTTGTCCAATAATCTTATGCAATAGGAATCAAAGTGCTGCAGACTCTCATTCTGATCCTGACACAATATGTTCACCTTCTGGATCTCTGGCCAAAGTCAATTAAGCTCCCAAATCCAAGTGTGCACTTTTTTACATGCTCAAACAAGTCAATATGCAGAAGCAGACATGAAAAAAAAAATGAACAAGGGAAATAACCAATGTGTTAAAGAAGAGTCAAAGCCTGAAATCTGAGAATCCCAACATATTGTAAATCAATGGAACATAGGGAAACTTTCACCTGACACAACCCTGCCTTCTAAAGCAGTACAGTGGCCCCCTTGACTTTTGTGAGGATTCGGGCAACAGAACCCTTGTGGAAGCAAAATAAAACTGCAAATAACTCCCTCCACCTGAATGAGAGCTCTACCTCCCATTCACTTCCAGGGCTCTCCTCTCCCATTCCCTTGCTTTTTGCCTGGGTGTGTATACCCACCTTTCAAGCATGCAGACTAATCACAACTTGGATGCAAAACCTCTACTGTTCCATAGCTTAGTATACATCTCTCAGAGTAACATAACCAAGGGGTTCATATATGACCTATCCTACTGTACATTTGGCAGAAGCTGCTATGAGCAAGGCCCTCCTTTTATACTCCAAAGATCATCAACACCCTGGCTTGACAATGTGTCATCAATTTGTGTAGCAGAGGTGTCATGAATCATACTGGAGACATCAAAAAGGGCCTAGTAAAACTCCTGTGCTAATCAATGAATTAAACATAAAATGAAGTACATAAAATGAAGTCCTCTAACTATATCTGGGTTACATTGTACTATTTGTTAGATAATCCATCAAGGAATCCTAGGGGATAAATACTATGGTAGTTCCAAATAGAATAGACTAATTTAAATGAATGCGACTAATATTCACCACTTAGTTAAGTCACATTCCTTTCAATCTATCTTCTCTAGCTGGAATTAACACTGGATCCAGCTCATTATCTCTTAGCAAAATTCTCTCATACCAATGCTTCTCACGCTCTCTCATATGGAGAACCAGCTAATGTTTCTTCTGCTATGCCAGAGACCAATACCATATTTTTTCCCTTTGGCTACAACTATTTTTCTTTTCCTTCCTGGAAACTTGCTGTGGACCAACAACCAATCATTTGTAGATCAGCAAAGTCAATGGCCCACCACTTTGCTTAGCAATGCCTTACAGGACTGACAAAAATCCACAAGTATTTCCACTAGAAGGAAGGATCATTACATTTCAAGTTAATCATTGTTTATTTTGTATCAAGTAAGCCATTCTATCTGGAAATTTCTTTCAATATGATCATTATTCAAATTGGTTGAAAAATGTTCACATCAGAAGTCCAAAACTGTTCATTCTGTATGTGTCTTTGTGATTTCCAGAAAAAAAATACTAATTAAGCAAATGGACCATTGCATTCATTTGTATTTTATATTAAAACTGAAATGTACTGTATCTAATTATTACAGAACACTGGATGATTATTTTTGTTACTAATTGTTCTACAAGGAGACATCACTCTCTTTGTCTTTAAAACACAAAGGAGTGCTGGAAGTCAAAAGATCCATCCAACACATTTCTCTCTGTATTAGACTGAAATTACTCTGAAAGTTGTTTACTTATTTTTGTCTGCTCTATTTTCTGCAGATCATGCCCCCAGGTAAATAGAGAAAAATGCTGCTGCTATGCAACAGACAACTAAGGGATAGAAAGAAATTAATTCTTGGATCTACAACACAGCACTATACCTAGACAGCTAGGCACTGAACAAGTGGATATAGATTATTTACACGGTAAGGTGAGAATTCATCACAGTACACATGTAATTACCTATGCTAGCATACCCTCTAATATTTCACAGATAAATATAAATATTCAGTGGACACCTACATACTTGCAGGATACTTCATACTAACAGCAACATGGTGTAGTGGTTTAAGCATTGGACTATGGCTTTGGAGACCAGGGTTCGGTCATGGAAACCCGCAAGTAACCTTAGGCAAGTCACACACTCAGCCTCAGGGGAAGGCAAAAGCAGCCCCCCTCCCGCCAAAAAAAAAACTTACCAAGAAAATTCTGTGCTAGGTTCACCTCGGGGGTCACCTTAAGTCAGAAACAACTGGAAGACAAACCAACAAGAACAACATCTTCATATTACGGTCACTGCCGGAGTGTCTCCCTCACTGATGGATTTAGGAATAGGTGACTCAGGCAGTTGTCTGGGGCACCTGGCTTGGGATGCACCCATGAGAGGTTGCCTACTCAATCCTACTCAGCAGCTGAAACAAACAGCACAGATTTCTCCTCTTGTAAATTATCTGTTGTGTATGTACGCCAAGGATAGGAATCACACAGCACTCCAGAATTTGATGAGCTATAAGAAATTAACTCACATGGATACCCACATGAGTTAATTTCATCAATACCAAAAACAAAAATGAAATGAAAAGGTATTAATGTTGTAAAATGATCTCCAAATGCAATAAAAAAGAAGGTAAGTCAAAAGCTCAACGGATAAGGGGAAATTAGAGATACTCCTTGCACTGTTTAGTATAGGATGGATCCCACTGCTGAAAAGGTTTCCTGCCTGATTTGCATTAACATTAATATTATATTTCAACAATGTGTCCTACAGTAACTCAGAAAAAGACAAGTGTGTATATGGACCACAGATTAAACATGTTTAATACCTTACCTCTGACTGTAACTCTGGACCAGTTGCAGCTCAAACACACTTTCATTAGCTTCCACTACCTTGATAGGCCATCACGGCTGAAACCACAGTGAAGCAGTACACGAACATTGTGTGGGTATCTGTGTAGATGCATTTCCATCAAATATCTGTGTCCACTCAGAGATTTAGTTCCTGCAGACCTTTGGAAGTTCATCTTTTCACAAAGCATCTGCCTAAGAGGCAACAATCTTCTACCAGTGACGGATAAGAGAAACAGGCTACCTCAGCTGGCTCCAACTAGGCAGTGATGGTTGGAACAAATTGATGGATCTGCTATAACATTGCAAATATAGTTAAGCAACCAGTGGTGAACAGAGGTTTTTTTGCACACCACCCACTCACAATCAGTAGGAAAAGGAAGTAAGTGGAAAAAGTCTCCCACTTACTTGGCAAAGCATTATGGATTATAAGAGATCACCAAATTCTTATACAAACAGCATACTATATTAGCCCCTTGTAAATATGACAGCTGTCTATATATACCCTAAGAAAACAGATAAAATTATTATGTGAACTACAAAAGTTTTTACATTTATTCCTTGAAAGGGAAGCAGGTGTGCTGCTGACAGAAAATGGCAGCTTAAGCACTAGGACTTAAAAAAAAAAACTTTAAGGACAGTGAAGAGAAAGAGAATGAAAGTCAGCAACATGTTTCTTCACTAGATCGTTCAACAACAGTGAGCTATGTATTTAATCTTTATTGCATATCGCTTTGCGTTATGCATTTCCTTTATCCATTCCTTTTCTTTCAGAAGAGACTCTCTGTGGAGTCTGGGGATCCAATACTCATTTTTAGGCCAACCATCATATGATACAGGAAATTTCTGACTGGGCCTCCCAATTTTTATCAACTTTTATTGTTGTTCTTTATTTATTTTTACTGAAATGAAACCAAGGATATCAGCTTGCTAAAGGCAAAAAGACTCCTGTACTAAGAGGGAGTAGCCTTTTTTAAAAAAAATTTAGATACAAAAATTCTTACAGAATACTGTGTGTGTGTGTGTTTTTATTTATTTTAATTTTTTGCAAAGATATTATCACATAGTAATGCCCATCACATAGTAATGCCCAGACTACAGTTATAGAGACTATACCTCTTTGCAGCTATTAAGTTGTTATAAAATTACCTTCCAGAGGATGGAACCCAAATATATCAAGAGAGGAGCAAGCTATACAGAACCATCAAAAGTTTGGAACCAGCTGCCACAGTAATTTTCTACATTTACTTTTGTTCATATCTATATTCCTTTTTAAAAAATCACTCACCAAATAGCAACACTATATATTCTACTGTTCTGTGTAACGTCCAGGACAAATCATAGCTTTCTCTAATTCCATTCCCTGTCAGCAGCAGGCAACAGGTGCAAGGAAATGCAGCAACATTCTGAAGTAAAAACACAGGTATGTTATTCTGGACTATTCAGAGAAGGAGAAGGAACTAAATACATTCTCAGATTCCTTGAATAGCCATGCACTTGTGTTCTAGCCTTCAGCATGCAGTCTCCTCAGCCTCAGCTATGCACCAATCGATGGTTATAATATTTCCCCCCAAATGTGCTTCTGTTCAGTAGCCTAAGTAAAGCTGAGCTTGACCTGTTCACATAGCTTCAAATTTGATTTTAATTTTGTTATTTACTTACGCTGCTTTTGCTTACACTGGAATTATGCTCCAGACTTCTTTAGCTTGATACCTCACTGTGGCACATCTAGAGGGCACCAGGTTGGTCAATACTGGCAAATGCATCATGGATTTTTTTAAAAAATGCTGTTCTAAATCTCTACGATGTGCTATCAGCAAGCCAGCAGAGAGTCACATTTGGGTCCAGAAGATTCCCTGAGGGTATACATATGAACCTGACCCAGGAAGTCCTATCAAAACAACAACACTAACTGCCAATCTAGGGTAAGGAGGGAGTTAAATTTTCATATACAATTCTGATGAAAAGTTCTCTCCTAAAAAAAAAAAGTGTAAAATTTAAAACAAAAAATTTTGGCTTGCAAGGTCCTCATCTACTTCTTGCTACATTGGAGTAACAAGCACACAAGTGTAGCTTTCCCTGTGCAGGTGATTTTTGAGGTAATCCTAAAGAGGACTTGAGTGTACTTTTCGAGCCCTTACATTTTGAACAGAGGTCTTCGTTTCTTTCTCCTTCTTTCTTTCTACAACTCCCACATGCTTCCAGAGGATTCTAAGAGCTGCAGTCCCAAAAGCCTCTGGTTACAGATGTGGTACAGAGGGATTAGAGATGTGAAGGCTTGTTGGGGGCAGGGATGGGTAGCATTTTCATTTTTTTTAAAAGAAAAATGTGCCTTCACATCTCTAAAAGGGACATTCTTCGACAGTCTCCCCTCAGACACAGAACTTGCTTTGCCTACAGAATTAAAAATAATAATAGTAATCTTCTCAGCTGTCATGACTCTGTTGTGCTTGGTTTTGGCAAACAGGTTTAAACAGTAGGACAGTAATAACGTACAAATACTTCTTTTTAAACTGAGTGCTTTATGTCTAACAATTACACTACTACCGCCCCATTTCCTGAGTCTTTGGGATGGGCCAGCTAGATATAAATAGTCAAAATAAATATCCTGTCAGGCATATACACAGACAATTTAAACATGGCTCAAGACCCAACTCAAGAATACTGAGTTAGCATTCTTAAAAAGTGTTACATTTCTACTCACAACATTTGACCATTGCACAACACATTTTTAAACATGCTGAAAGATCAGAGGGGAAAGCAGAGACTATTATAATCCTTACTGTACCTGGTGTATTTGTACTCAAGTTCTAAAACTGTTTTCAAATATTCTGTGTTACTCAAAAGTTCAGAGAAGACATCAGTAAACTCTTAAAATTTCTTCATTTCCAAGCCAGAGACAAAGGATTTGTTGGCACACGATGTGCAAAGAGGCAGAAGACTAGTATTTACTTCCCACTCACCATAAGATAAAAGCTGTCTTATACCTCACAGAGATATTGGCAAGACTGAATATATCCACAAAGGAAAGATTTCTAACACAGCTGATCTGTATTAGAGCTCCTACATATGTGAGAAAGAACATCTTTCATCTTATCAAGCATTTAATTCTTTATGGGCTACACAACATATCACAGAAGATATGTACATATACACACAAAAGTGCTAACAGGAAGAGGTGGGTTTGCAGAGAGAGAAACTTATTCTTTAAAATATCCTCTCTCAAGCGTTAACCTCTAAACTCAGGGGTCAGTTATTCCAATAACTATTGATTACTTATTCTTTCATTCAAGTAGCTTGCTATTCCCTGTTCTCTTGTACAGCTGGTATGATGTACAGTCCTCCCTCCACATTTGCAGGTTCGACCTTTGTGAATTTGATTATTCGCGAGGCACATGCTTGCCCCCCGTCTTCCTCCTCCCATTCCCTTGCATTCATCATGCCAGGCTTGTGTTTAAAATGGACTTTTTTTCCTTTTGGGTGAGGAAAGCCCAAATCCCTCTTTCTATATGAGGTTTCCTTTTTGCATTATCCAATAATTATTTTTCATGATGCTGTGGAGAAACTGAAATGCAGTAATATAAGCTTCATGGAACTTCACAGTGTCGTGGAAAGTCTCCATTCAAAGTTGAAGAGAAAACAAATTACACAGAAGATAAGCCCAAGGTATTTTGGACCATGTATTTCCAGCGAACAACAGACAATTCAGAGTGGAAGCCTAAACAGCATTAGCATAGCGTGCTAAATACCTTGAGAAATTATATAACGTGGAAACAGTATTGTTTAAACCCAAAAGTCAGTGCTCTAATTTCACAATGATTGTGAAATGGGCAGATTTACCAACTCTTACTACAGCATTCCTCCTTGAGACTGACACTGGCAATCTTTGTGATGACTAAAGGATGACTTTAAGTGAGGGAGTCATACTTCAGATATACCACAAGATGATGTAGCTCACTGGAAAAGACAATAATGCTGGGAAAAGTAGAATGTAGAAGGAAAAGAGGAAAACCACAGTGCAGATGGATTGATTCAAAAAAAGGAAGCCATGATCCAGATTTTGCAAGACTTGTGCAGGGCAGTTGATAACCAGGCGTCTTAGAGGTCTTTTATTCATACGATCACCATAAGTCAAAGTCAACTTGTCAGCAAATAAATGACGACTAACGTGTACAACAAATAAAGGAAGATATTGTCTGCAAGGAGCAGAACACAGATCAAAGAGGGCCAGAGGTTTTTGGTCAAATGCTAGACTGTAGTGAAAAGCAAGTGATTTCTTTCACACTTTCCATCCCATGTCTTACAGTGAGACAGAGTTTTCTGTTTAACATCCAACAGTGAACCAAGGACATTAACAATCTCAGTGGCAACACTGCGAAGTCCAAGATGGAGGTGAAATTAAATGTTATCATGACCAGTGAAGAATTACTAGATTCCCTTAAAATGAACCTGGATTCCCTAAAAACACAATAGGCCAATTCATATATACCGTAATGTTTAAAGCAAGAAGCTGAGGACAAGTCAATCAGTTTTTAAGTTAAAATATCATATTAAACTTTTTCAGCATGATGGTGTCACGGTCATCACTTGGAAGGATAGTATAAGCCTAAGAGGGTGACATAAGAGTCCTCCACTACTGATTGTCTTTGGAGACTCCTTCCAGGCTAATAAAAAATAAACAAAATAAATAAAAGTCTCCCTGGATTCTAAAGGTCTGGCTTTCCACGTCAAGTTGAAACAGTAAAGGCAAATTAAGTAGTGAAATTGGGTCTGTGAATTTATACAGGTAAAGCAATATGGAGAAATTTTATATCAGAAATGTTGGGGGAAAAAATCCGAGTACTTCTTCAATTAGAGTTGGCAGCCCTAAATGGGCTCCATTCTGGCAGTGAACTCCAACAGGAAACAAGCTAACTACAACAGATGATTAAAAAGCTGGACTGATTGGGTATTGGCAGCATACAAACAGAAGTACAGGCAAAAAGATATGGCACTTTGCAAAGTATCTTCAGTAAGGACGTTCAGACTCCAAGGTGTTCTTAACCATGTTAAGCAAGTATGATCAAGAATTGTATGTTTTTGTTTTCAAGAGATGGAGGTTAGCAAATACCACTTCTGCCTTCAATGGCCAGATTGTCAGAAAGATCTAATTACCAGGCTAAGCACTATATGTAGATAATGGGGGTCATATATTATCAACAAAGTGACTACTGCAAACTGTTTATTTGCAAGGCTGAAATAAACTCAAGGAGAACTGTTCTGAATTGATATAAGCTTTTTAAAAGTTACTATTCATTCACGCACAATGAAAGGTGTCACTGTATGATGATTTATTCATGCTGTAAATGGAGGTCATGCTCCCCTGGGCATAACAGCTTTAAAACGAAGTCCTATCTGTCAGAACCACTTAAACAATATCAGCAGTCCATTTGTGACATTTCCATACCCTAGTTAAATCTGATTAACAGAATACAAAACTAGTACCTTAGCCAAGCTATTTTTTTCTACAGGAATAATTTCTCTCCAGGTTAACAGAATACAACATATTGATCCCAGTTCCACCTGAAATATTTGACATGATGGAGTGTGATAATTAGCAATAATATCCTTACCCTCCAAATGCATTCATTTATCTTTTCTAAAGAAATTGGAATGAAAGCAAGCTTTTGTTACAGATTTCTTTAGCAAACTACCCAAGTTCCCCACCTGAAAAGAAAACCTCAGTGCAAATAAAGCTGCAAGGTCCCCCTGCTACACAAAACCTATACCATGCCATTAATTTAAATATAGGACAGAAGCTGGAAAATGTAGCAGCTGGTATTCATTGTTTAAAAGGGTTGGTTTTCCATACTTATTCAGACATAATACATAGCCTGCCATAGCCAGAGGCCTCAAGCAATTGTTTGGATAGTTATAGGTCTATTTCATTTAAAATATATTTTCTCATATACTTATTAGTATTCTTCTACTACAGGTAGGTAAGTGGGAGGATATACAGCAAAGTCAGGTGTTGTTGTTTTTTCCCCTTTTCTGGCAGGGCCCATACTTCAGTAGCCAGGACAAGCTTTGCATCAGGAGGGTCCCAGGTTCAATTTCCAGTAAATTGTTTATTGTACATTTTAAAAGCCCAATATGAGAGAATAATGTAAAGACAGATTACAATCATTCATTATGAGCAGACTTAAGTAACTTTAATAAATACAGAATGTTACCTTGATTAGGACTGATTAGGTATTGGCAGCATACAAAGAAAACTACAAGTAAGCAGATAGGGCAGTTTGCAAAGTATTTCCATTAAGAACTCCATTCAAATTACAAGGTTATCTTAACCATTTTAAGCTCTCATATCAAAGTGAGTGGCTTCCATCTTTAATATTTTAAAATCAAGTTCTCTGGTGTCTGACGAATATTCCAGATGTCACACTGAATACCAGATTTTTGGATATGTAATGTGTCTGTGTTGTAACTGGATGGGAGTTCAAGCTACTGAGCTTTTATATGAATAGCAGCTATGATAATTACCCAGTATTTTGAAGAATGGAACAAGTAGATTGCTGTGTACAGCTTACACTGAAAACTGTGGTTTTCAAACTATATTTTAGAAACTCCAGGGATTCCTTAGAAAAAGAGAAAACAAGCATCCATTGAAGACATCTTGCAACAGTCTCAAATTTGCCCTTTAATGTATAGCCGAAGCAGCTTGTTTGGTGAAATTAAGGACGTATTTTTGGTCAGAAACATAAAAGGCAGGTCTAATAGTGAGTGTTCAGCCTAGGATATGCTATTCAAAACTCTGAAAAAGATTTCTCAGTAAGAACCCCAAGGCAAAAAGGGTTACTTTAATACACAAAGTTTGAAACTACTCCTCCATTTCTTAGAATATACAGTTTAACACATTCTGTAGTGCATTTTACTTGTTCACAATGATTATATACATCAGCTTAGTAATTCTTAGAAACACACAGTTTGGGGAGAGCAGTCAGTGTTGTCACAGCCATATAACAACCCTCAAGGTGATAAGAAGTGACCAAGTGTTATTGTCACTAAATTGCAAATGGTGGCCAGACCCAGTTACAACCTGACTGAAATTAACATTTACTTCACTGGTTAGTCCTAGAAGTTTATCAAAGTGGGATATAATATGCCTGAGTGTAAGATAAGATACAAAATGAAATAAAGAATACTATGGGAACCAGCATAGTGGCATTGTTTGAGTGTCGGACTATGATTCTGGAGACAAGAGTTCAAATCCCTGCTCAGCCATGGAAACCCACCAGGTGGCCTTGGGCAAGTTACATTCTTTCAGACTCAGAGGAAAGCAAAAGCAAAGCCACTCTAAAATCTTGCCAAGAAAATCCTGTGACAGGTTGACTTTAGGGTCATCAAAATTTGGAAATGACTTAATGGTACACAACAAAAACGGGGCTTCCACTATGTGGAGACAAAACAATAGTCAACCTTGAATATCACTGATTCTCAGTCAGCTCACTGCACACTGACAGGAAATACAATACATACAGCCAGACCATCACATATGGCATTCCTTGGTAGAGCCACAAAACTCCACTAAGAAACAGCATGTTAATTAACACATCTGGCAGATTACCTACATAGGATGGCTTGAGAGTTGCCTTGAATCTTAGCAATTCGGTATGCAAGGAGGTATTCTATAGCTCACAATAATAGAATTCTTTAATGTACCAGATGACACTACTGCAAATCTATTTTCATCTGTCTTTCACTATCCAAAGGATTATGACAGCAGGCTCAGGATTAAGATATATTTCTAGCTGGCCATCTTTACCCACTTCCCTAGAATATGCCGATAGCCAGTCACAAGCTTTAATTCCCATGAGCCAGATCAATTGATACAATGGTATATTAAGTTGCAGTTCTCTACTGGTGCCTGCTGTTTATTGCTGAAGATCAACTTTCATAAGAGTTTGTTCTTTGTTTCTTTGCTCCCTCCAAGCAGACTGTCAAAGAGAATGTAGCACACTATTATATGGAACTGTGCTTAGAAGAAGAGACAGGTAAGTTTGAGTATTCTCATTTGCACTGTATATACACATTTGGGACATGAATTTACAAAATTAGTGAAACTAAGTTTGAAGAATGGTATAACTTGGGATTTGTAAGAGTCAGTTACTGTTACCACCTTGCTGATTACGGTTATCTTGGTTCAGAAACTTCTGTTGCATGCCAAAGTCCTCAGTCAGTTTGAAGTTGAATATTATCTTTTGTTTAAAAATTGTACTAATGACTCTGCAAAACAAAGTACATGTATTTCATAGCAATGGAAATCCTTTTAGTTAGGTGGTGCTAGCTTTAATTAAAAGCCCATGAGGAAGCCCAACTGTCAAACTTAACAAACTTCTGGGCCCTGGACCACTACATGAGGAATACAATGCACCATAAGAGAACTACAGGTGATACCTGTTCCTGACCTTGGCCAAATCTGGGTTGGCAAGAAGCCAGCAGCATCACATCAATCAAAGGCTAAAACCTCCAAAAACAGTACAGATGGGATCCTGGCTGACCAACTTAAAACTTGTGCATGGCTCTGATTGCCATGAAGCTTTTATCAAATATCTCATTTTGAAAGGAAAAAAAAGTCAGCTTGAGTGTATTTATAGCAAACCTTGTTGTTGTATGTCTTCAAGTTGTTTCCAACATATGGTGGCCCTAAGGTGAATCGATCATGGGGTTTTCTGGGGGCTGAGAGTGCATGACATGCCCAAGGTCATCCAGTGGGTTTCCATGACTGAGCAGGGAATCAAACCCCCTCAGGGTCTTCATGGTCACAGTCCAACGCTCAAACCAGTACACCAGGCTGTACTCCCCACATCCTCTAAAGGCCTTCAACAGCTAACATAAAATGATGAGCATTATTATTATCACCATCACCACTACCATTACCCTTTACATATTATTAAATGATGGCTTGCATTCAAAATACTCTAAAGGCACCAGATCCCATCTGATCTTGGTAGCTATGGAGGATCAACTCCGGTTAGTACCTGGATGGGAGATCACCAGCAAATACCAGGTGCTGTAGGCTATTTCAGAGGAAGGAACTGGCAACATCCCCTCTGAGTATTCTTGTGGAAGAAAACCCTATGAAATTCGTGGGGTCGCCATAGGTTAACAGGTGACTTAAAGGTATATCTATTCAAAGTGTCCCCTTGCACATGCAAAGAACTCATGTAGAATGCATGTAGAACGCACATGCATCACCCATACAACTCATAGTATGCCACTCCAGAGGGACCTGAGAAAATTACTTTAAAATTGATTTGGGGGAGGGAAAGAGAACACTGCATTAGGAAAGAGGAGAACAGGAAAGTCAGATGAGAAACAGATGAGAACAACATGGGCAGGTAGTCCAGCAACTAACAAAACTGGCAGAGTGTTTCAATGGTAGCTGAATGGTTTGAATTCTATCGTTAATGAGGTCATTATTATCTGTTCTAACATACACACCTTTATTATGATTACTAAACTTACTTAACAGCAAACCTCAGAATAAATGAACAGGAAATAGATAAATTAAATGCAATCTAGAAGGGAATATCCACAGAAAAAAATTCCAGGCTTTTAAATGGCATTTTTATTATAATGCTCCCATACGCAATCCACAATAATGCAAGTTCTCCTTTTCCACTGCATTGCCTATAAAGGTCTTTTGTTCTGTTATTTAGAATGGTAGTGGCACATTAACACACTCTCTCACACTCTTCTGTTTTCGAAATAAAACAGCCTGCCAACTCTCTAAGGCTCCAGAATGCTCTACAAACAGCAACCTTGGGAGCCTTTGGAAGCTCAAAACATTTTATAAGCCAAATACAGTCAAACATGGATCTACCTCAATAAGAGAGTTAAAGCAGTTTATGCTTCCCATGGAAAAACAAGATGTCACTGGAGCTACAACCAATGCAGGTGCAGCTATGACCAGAAACTATCACCTGCATTTTTGGCTCTTTTGATGCCAACTTGGCAGAAAAGAGCTAAGCAAACATTATAACAAGTATAGTTAAAAGCAGGCTCACACAACTAATATCACATCATGCCAGCCTTACATAAATGGTGCCAGAACTCCCTGCTGGAGTTCTTAAAATCTCCCTACCACAAAGTTTAAAACTGAAAAGTATCCCCTACTTGCTAATTGTATCTAGATTCTACAGAAGAACTGAAGTGGAATCAAGAAGAAACTGTGTGGTGTGAGAGGCTATGCGGTGTTATAGCTGGAGTGTGGCACAGGAATTTGTAATGTCCAGATTCAATCAATCACTACTGAACCATGGAATTCACTCTGTGACCTTTGGTGAATGGTTCTTAGTATGATGCACTTCAGGATGTTGCTGTCCGGGTAAAGCGTGGAGGAGAAGATTTACGAATGACACCTTGAGCTCCTGGTGGGGACACAGGATATCTATTTAAATAAACAAATACTAATACAAAAATAAAAAGGCTGCATTCTCCAGCACCTCTTACAGACTGATTATATGAATCCAACACTGAGTGGTAACATGTATATATTTCCACAAACCATCAAAGATCCAAACATCACACGCTGAATTTTCCCATCACAAAAGTGTTCAAAATTGCAAACAGATTAAGAGAAGCTTTTGCTTGTCATTCAGGGGCTGTTTTTCAGATCACAAGAGTAGATTTTTGGTGAGCTACCACTGGAAACACATATATGTACTATGATATTCTATCCACAAATAATAAATGCCACAGTACTGCCCTTCTCAGTGTGATTACATTTTGAAATCAGGGAAGAAGCTGTTGTATCTTTTTGCCACTTTTGCCTCCAACTTATTTACTAATAGAGAAGTAGTAGTATCCCTTGGGTCATATTAAGAAGAAGAGTTGAAATCTCTCTCCAGTATTCAAAGTTCAAGTTATTAGCATTTCTTATCACATTCAGCTCTTTTAAGTAAAGGTCAATAGACATATTATGTGGCAGTTACTAAATGTAACTCTGAGCTGCTTTGAGGCCCAATTTTGAGGAAAAAGTGGGATACAAACAACAACAACAAAATGAAATATATATTTAGGTTTTAAGACTCTCTATTCCAGTTGTTTTACAGCAATGGGAGAATTATAGGATTCCAATAAGCTATCAGTAGCATTTTGTACCAGTTTTGGATCAAGAGATTTCCTTTCCCAGACTAAGCTCAGTAAGTCTTAAATGGGCCATCTTTCCCCTTTTGAAATGTTAATAATCAGTATCTAACTAAATTCTGAGTTCCATTTTTCCTTATGAACACACTTAAAGAGAAAGGTACCACCCACTTTTGAAGAAATTGTACATAGTCAAAATGGTGCTGAAGTTTACAGGACAATCTTAGACACACTGGATCCAGGAGTTAACCCACTAATGTCCACTGAGCTTCCTTAAAAACATACACAGCCTTACTAACGAAATACTTATTATGACATACTGTTTGGAGGTAAGAAAAAACAAGGCTAAGGAACAGACAATATGGGCTAGATTCAGACTAAATTAGTTATGCATTAGTCCTATTGACATGAATGGGAAAAGTGAGTCATGGACTTAAGCCACATTGCTTCCAAAAGAAAATTGCACACAACTAACTCAGTCTAGAGCTACATCGTGTCACCCTGATCAGTTTTATAACTAGTTGTGTTGAAAAAGGTTTTATGGAAATAAAATTACTTGTAAACCTGAGACGTATTCATACAGACAGACTTGAGATTAGTCAGTGATGAAGATAGTCATTTACCTCCTTTGCAACACTTCTTTTTTAATCTGACAGTGGAGAGATCAAACAGATCATACTGCTATGTAATAGCATATTAGAACCACAGCTTAAGAGGGTTTTGTAGTAAAATGAGAGGGTTTGTAGTAATGATTTTCATAAGGGCACAATGACTATAATGAACTTTTCATTCATAAGATGTTGCCTTCCCTTCCGATTTTGCATGGAAAACTGACTCTGATTTCTCTTCCTTTCTTCTCTTGGTAATGGTAGTGAAAGAATCTAATATTATCTTAACAAAATAAAAGTCAAGCTTCCACTGGGATAATCGGTACTACTGGGAAAAAATGTCATCTCACACTTTTAATCATCATGTAACAATTGTTTTGCAGACCTTTTACTATATATTTAACCAACACTGAATGCATCTGATAATTCAGTAGCTCAGCCACCACAATTACCTTGCACTAACTTGAAAAAGTTGAATCAACATACTCTAGCACTTTCCAGACCATTTCACCAATTTTAATATCAAAGCATATTCACCTTATCTCAAACACCCATCCTCTGCGTATCTTAAGCATCTTGGTAACTTATTTCTTTTCAGTACTTCTCTAACCAGACAGCATCATCCATTCAGGTTACCTTAACAGCATCAGCTTCCAAAATTTTAATTGTTAAGTCATTTGGAGGTTTTGGTCCAATTTGATGTCCCAAAGCATGACAGCACCAGTACAAGCTTGTATAGCACTAGATGCATGAAACATGGAAGCTGATGATCATTGTACTCCAAGCCTCTCCCCAGATCCTAAGAAGATGCATCTTTTGCTCAGGTAAAATTGTCTGAATTGTACAGAACGTGACGAGTTACATTTCTGGATAAGACTTCCCAGCACTTTCGAACCAGCATGATCAATAATTTTAGAAATAAGGTTATATGAACAACTACAAAGCTAAAACAATATAATTCCTAAGTTGCAAATAGCAGATACTAATCCCCATGTCCAACCTGCTGTGTTGCAGCAAGACTTCCCTTATATGAAAATGCGGAATTCCACTACCGCTGTTGGACCCTGATTTGTGGGAATATCTTATCAAGTGTAAAATATGGGCCATGTACACCTTCTGGATCATGTAGGATGAATACTTGAACTTCACTTCACCCCTGCCCCCACCTTTAAGCATTAACATCGAATCACTGCAACTGCCCAACAAGGATGGCCCTGTTTTATCAATTCCTTGGATTGCTTTCCATATCTAACAATATGTCAAAGCAGTGTACAATTTAAAAACAAAACAGTGCAACCGCCTTTCCCAAGCAGCTACCCTCTTGTCACACTAGTTTGAAGGATCACAGGGCAAGACCTGCTGCCACTATCCCTGATGTCTTCATAGTGGATTTTCTCACTGGATGAAGAACTAGAGGAAAAATACTGGCATGTGAATTTCTTTCTACATCTTAAACCCAGTTCAGTGCTTCTACTCCAGCCTTCTTTTGCATCTTGGGTACACACAAGCCCTACCTCCTTTATAAGTCATCCTTGACTCACGTGGGCCCCTTCCAGATGTTTTGGCCTACAGCCCCTCTTATTCATAACCAGCATCTCTAATGGATAGGTATGGCAGCTGTAGGCTCAAACATGTAGAGGACTCAGGTCATCTAGGCACTCTCTCAAAGAATCATGGGAAGTTTAGTCTGAGGTACTAGACACACCCTGCTTGAGATCTCTAGCACTCTCCCAGAACCACCATTCTGATGTAACTTGGGAAGAGATAACCACTTTAAACAGTTTAAGATAATGCACAAAAGATAAGTCCATTGAAAGTTGAGACATATAATCAGCGACTCCAAGCAGCAATTCAGGCCACAGGCAGGAGATTAAAATATGATTTGAAATAAAATGTTGTACCAAGAATGATACTCATCAGGACTTGTTTGGCTCAATTTGTACTCATTAGTGTATTCACTTGGATTGGACTTCCCAAAAGAGAAGGTTTTTGGTCAGATCAGTTAAGTTCACGTTGCCACAAAATACATTCAAGAGAGATTAATCACAAGATACTGATAACATGCACAGACTACTATCAAGGTTTTTAAAAGTTGTCTTCATTTGAGCAAAAATTAACCACTAAACCCAAAAGGGCTCTTCAATTTCCTCTAAGGCTGTCAGAGAATTTGTTTCTTTGTTAGAAAAGAACAAAAGGGGAAACCAACAACATTGTGACTGTGAGTCATGGAACTGATCTTTACCAACACATCTGTAAAAAAAAAAAAAAAAAAAACCTAACCACCTTCTTCTGACTACCTTGAGGCAGCTAAAAAAAAATTGAAGATAGGACTTCTGCATCAGGTTTTTTTTAAGAGAGCAAATTATAGGCTGTGTGACAGTGACAGTTCCCAATAATACCTTTTATCTCCATCCTTCTGTGTCCATGCTTTCATTATTAGCTATGTAAGGAGCAACAGCGATTAAGAAGCTTTCAACCATTTCTCTGCTCTCTCACAAAACAATATACAGTTAGATACCTCCCACTAAAGTTTTCACTGCTGGGAAAACTTTAATTAAAAAAAAAAACACCTGGAGACTACAGTGGAACATACAGTGGAATACAGTGGACAGCTCCTGCCCTCAGATGTGGGTGGGAAACAAGCTTTGGAAAACTTCAGTAAGTGGCGCAGTTGCATTTTCTCCCTCACCCACCCAGTGCATTCATTCTGCTTCACTCTGCTTCTGCTCTGGGCAATTACAAAGGTGAAGTGGTCAGAGCTGGCCCAAGACATCTGCTGCCCAAACCCAAAAGGCAGGACAGTACCCTTCATATTCCAGAAGACCAAATATTTCTGATTCCACATTCAGATGTTGTGGTTCTTGCTGTGTGCCTTCAAATCATTTACTACTTATGGCAACTTAAGGCATCCTTATTGCGAGGTTTTCTAGGGAAGATTTGTTCAGACCCTGTTTGTCATGGCCTTCCTCTGAGGCTGAGACTGTGTGACTTGTCCAAGGTCACCCAGTGGGCTTCCTTGGCTGAGCAGGGATTTGACCTCCAGAGTCCTAGATCAACACCCAAACCACTACACCATGTTGACCAAACTGGAAACAGAACCATACTTCACCAGTGGGTAACCAGGCTACCCTCTCCACACACACATACACACAGAACAGCAGCCTAATTTGGAGGCATGGAACAGCATATGTGATACATACAACTGTATCCTCCAATATCTTGCTGCTACTCTGGGTCCCACACATCTCTCCCCTGAGACTTCCCTCTCATTATGTTCAGGATAGCCCTAGAAATGAGAGTTCAAAGGTGCCTCAGTGTCTTCCTGCCAAAATTTTCTGAAGCCAGAGAAGACGTATCTATGGCTCTTGCAGAAGATGCTCTTATAGGAGAAGACACCATGTAGTTTCCCCCTCAAGAACATACAATTTTTCTACAGACACTTCCCTAGCCAGCTCTATATACCATGAGATTATTGTTATGAACAACAAAATGTTCAGGGGTCAAATCCCTGCTCAGCAATGGAAACCCACTGGATGACCTTGCTCTAAAGGTACCTTCCTCTAAGGTTGATCTTGTCAGCCTTAGAGGAAGGTAAATCTCCTCTGACTAAATCGTGCCAAGCAAGCCCTTGACAGGGCTGCCATATGTTGGAATCAGCTTCAAGACACATGACAACAACAAAAGACAGTGCAAACCCTTTGCTAATAGGCTCAGGCTTCATTGGCCCAGACCAACTTCCTGAGAATCATCATCTTGAGAGATATCTTCCTTCTTTCTCCTTCACGATTTGCAAGCTTGCCTCTGAGGGAATTTAGAAAAGCTATCACCACCTCCTTATGAAGTGCTAAGTGGCAACACTATGCCCACAATACAGTTAACACAAAAGTCAGTAAAGCAGATAGGGGAAATGTACATTAACTCAAAGTGGCAACTCTGAACAAACTGTAATTATATCTGACTGAATACTATCAAGATACGTTTAAAAAGAACACTGACATAGTAGCTTGAGGTATCTTGTTTCTTGGATTTGATCTTCTCATTACACTGAAAATATATATTCACTCAACAGGAAACTCTTTTTTTTAATGAGACAGTAAAATAGTGGGAAATGATGCCAGGGCACTGTTCCTTTTTTCACATAATACGTAGAACAGAAGTTCTGTATAGCTTTAATGATTAAAGAATCTGTGGACCTTTCACTCCCTCTCTCTCCCTCTCCCTCTCCCTCTCTCTCTCTCTCACACACGCACACACACACACAGAGTGCAAGAGCAAACATGTTAGCTTCAGTACACTGATCTACCCTTACATCAGGCAATCAATTACCCCAATCTGCTGTATGATCAAAACAGGATACTATATTTTGGAAGCCCCTACCATTTTGTTATTGTGTGTAGGGAAACCCTGTAGTGATAGATTTGCTGTAGTCCAGACTGAAGAAAACTATATTTAACCCTCTTAATAAAAGCTCTGTATGTTCTTGAGATACTGGAAAAACATCTGAATGTGCAACATAGTCTTTTAAGGGTGTCGGCATTGCAGCAAATAAAGGTGAAGTAATTCCTAAGTGCCTTCAACTCTTCTTTCTAAGTTCTGCCAGTTTTTTGGGCACTAACTCCAAACATAAAGGTCTATGATCTAGCTTTAAAATAGGTTTCTTGTTCAGTTTCAAGTCTGATGTCATTTGTTCTAGATAAACATCAGCAGAACACAACTGTACTTTGAGGAAGCATTAGCAAGCTCTCTAAGAACTGAAAGTCTATAAGCACTATAAATAATAATCTAAAAGGAAGCTGGAAACTGATGGGGTACTGGTATAGGCATACTCCAAAGCAATAATTAGTCCTGATTTTTTGTTGCTTTACATATTCTTATCTTAGAATCATAGAATCATAGAATCATAGAAATGTAGAGTTGGAAGAGACGACACAGGCCATCCAGTCCAACCCCCTGCCATGCAGGAACACCCTCAAAGCACTCCCAACAGATGGCCATCCAGCCTCTGCTTAAAAACCTCCAAGGAAGGAGACTCCACCACACCCCGAGGCAGCATATTCCACTGCCGACAGTCCTGACTGTCAGGAAGTTTTTCCTGAGGTTCAGGTGGAATCTCCTTTCCTGCAGTTTGAATCCATTGCTCCTTGTCCTGGTCTCTGGAGTAGCAGAAAACAAGCCCTCTCCTCCTCTATATCTTTACTCTGTTCTGTCTCCTTGTTAACTTCAGGGTGTCAAACTCCACAGACCCACAATCCAGAGGCATATCTAGGTTGGGGCAAGTAGAGTACGTACCCTGGGCACCAATGCCGAGGGGGCGAAAAAGCCTTGCCGGAAATGGCAGAGGAGGAGGAGGAGGAGGCAGTATCCCTGAAGGTAGGGACACAGCTTCCGTGCTTGCCCTAAATGCAGTTTATGCTAGATACACCTCTGCTGCAACCTAACTGTTAAGCTTGCTGGTTTAAAGAGCTCTGCTCTCTGGGAAGAGTGGTTTATCATGTCATGGAGAAAGTTTGACTAGCCATCTCCATTATGCAGAGAAAATGTTTGTATAAACAAATATTTATTCATACAATTCCCTCATCTGGCATCTGAAAGTCTCCTTGTAACAGGATAGACCTTTGGCCAATCTAATATCATGTTGTCTCTCAGCAAAGTATGTGCCCTATCACCAGCCACATCCCAGCAAGAACAGACCAAAAAAGAATTTTTACAATATCATCTTTTGTTCACTGATTAGCTCACAACATGTTTCAGTGGATTCATTTGAGTGAGGAGACATAAAGTAAAATTTACAAGTGTGCCAATCTTCTTTAGTGATAGAAAGGCTGTCAACAAGTTTCTATTTCCTTTTGCCTTGTAATAATAGTTAACTTGACCTGTAATGTGTTACTCTAACATTAAGATGGTGTAGCAACTTGCATAAGATGGCTACGGGTCCTGCTTTAGATGACAGCCGCCTGTCTGAAGAACTGTCTGCCTTGGCGATTCAGCAAGTGAAGAATCTCTAGTAACAAAAAGAGGCATCTTGAAACAAACCAAGAGCAATAGACTATATTGGGGGCCGGGTGCAAATGCCATTTTTAATCATACTTAGTGACGCCACTTGAATTGTCCAGCAACACTTAGCACCTACACAGGAATACCAATCACATAGCAACAGTCTGTCTCACTATAGTGAGGTGCACCACATTTCTACTTAAATTCTATTTATTATTTTGTAATGTGCATCTAAACAAGTAAGTTGGCATGTGCAAATACCAAGCAAATTTGCATAACCTCTTCATCACTTCTTTTGGTGATGTGTAAGTAGCAATGTTGGGCTAATAATATGGCATATTGTTTGCATAAACAAAAAGGTTGTACGAATATATACCATGCCAAAATGCAACATTAGTATTCTTTGTGATTTAAAGCCTCTTTTTAAAAAAGTTGCATTTATACATGGGTCTGCTCACAATCTGAGAACTCATTCAACATTAGTTCTGCAGAAGTAATCATGATTTTTTATTTGGCTTCATCAATCTTCACACACGAGATACACTCTACTTGATTTGCCCTCCATTCATGGCAGATTCAAACTGGAAACAAATTTCATCTAATTAACTGTCTTCTGGACAGCATAGCTGCTAGAAAAATGGATGGATAAACCAGGAGCAAAGCCCATGATGCTTTTATTTCTGAGAAATGAACAGCAGTAGTCAGTAAAGGCCAGCTACAGAACTGCTCAGCACAAAAATGACTGCCTTGATACATAGCAACCGCCTGTAACACAACTGTTAGAAATCTACACAATTCTCCCACGGTTAAATTTTCTGAGCACCTTTGGCTCTGTTTAATAAAGCACAAACGAGGATGCTAGATGGTTGTCCACTTCCCAAGGCTGCTTCCCTCCCACTCTCTTCCCGCTGCCATCAACATTTTATCAGATATTAACGCTTATTTGCAAAATGCAATAAAAGTGAACAATTCAAGTTGCATGTACTATGCTTTCATATTTTCAGGGTCATTTTTTTCATTAGTTAGCATACTATCTAACATGTGTTATGCTCCTTAAGGACATCAGGTTTTATATTCACAATGTTTTGCTGAAGCTTCTCTTTCTCTTTAGCTAAACTGTTTTAGCTGTTTTGCATGTATAATTGTTTCAGCAGAAAGATAGACTGGTGGATGCCATTGCAAGTCTGCATCAAGTTCCCTAACAGTAAACCTCTGTGTTTGGTATATGAGAGAACTAGAAATAAAAATGTGAGAAAATAGGATCTGGTGGGCAGGGGGTCACATGTAGTATAGATCCATACGACAAAAATCGTGGGTCAGTTCTCCACACCAAATATGTCAGTAATATATCTATTTCCTTTAGCAAGCATCAAATAATCTCTCTGTTCACGGATATATAAACTATATTTTAACGTAAACCTGATTACTAACCCCTACTAGAGCAGACCTAATTACCATATCAACATCTATGTTTATTCAGTAAGTCTACAACATCTATGCTTATTCAGTAAGTCCACACTAGTTGAGACTAGCAACTAGTTGAGACTTAGGCTGATACATCTTAACTTTCAGGGAAGACACTGCAGCTCTGTCTCAGGCAGCAAAATGCCCTGGGATGGTCTTACTTCTTTAGACATCTGAAGGAAGGTCCCTTATGTTGATGTGTTCCCTCTTCTCTGTTCCAAGCCCAAAAATAGAACACAATTCAATAACAGCATCAATGGAACACAAAACATCAAAGGGCTGAGCTCAACCAGAATATTACCAAAGGAATATACCTATGAAAACCAGCTGCAAAATATTGGCTCCCTCACAGATACTTACTTTTTTTGCCCCTCAAAAGAGACAATGTCATCAATGGTCCTTACTGAAGTATAATCCATACAGTTTGAAAAAGTGTCAAGCAACCATTGGAAAAAAATATCCTCACACTGAAAAGATGTAAGACACCCTAACTAAGCATACCAAGCAGTTGGTAAGGAGACCAACAACTGAGAAGCATGGAGCTTCTGGGTTGTACAGCATAGCTCCTTGGGAAATTAAAGTGACATGAGACATCCTTAGAAGAACACATACCTTGCATGTGACTCATTTGTAGATCTACTCCTAATGCATTTTATTTTCAGAAATAAAATAATGGAATTTCATTTATCTTTTATTTGTGTGAATAACGCATGTATAATTTACAAATCATGATGATTATTTGCTATCAAAATACTCACTTCAGTACACCAAAGAGCTTATCTGCACACAACTTCAAAAAAAAATATAGCTATCCTGTTTATTTTGTTCTAAACCATTTTAGCATTTTTGATACATTAAATACTGCCATTTTTGTTCAGGCGTAAATAGCCCTCTGTAAATGAAGAGTGAACTGGATAACAGTTCTCCTTTGGAGAGAATGTGACAGGTTCGGATCCCAAACCTCACTGCATGAGCAAAAGACATTTGTGCATTTTTGACAATTCTTTGTTGTTGCCCCACCTCCATATCTAACTTCCTAAAACATGGTTCCAGGTGCTTACAAGATGCTTTAGAGTCACTTTTTGGGGAGTACAAATGCCTGCAAATCTGGGAATTGTGGAAATGGGACTGGTAGACACCATTCCACACTGAAGTCATGACAAAAATATATCCTGTGTAGATCTTCCGTGCCCATATGAACACACAATAATGTTCTAATTATTCAAAGAAAATATTGCCCACCTCAAAGCCTTAGAAAAGGCATGAACTGTAACATCTTCACAAGTGTAGACAACCTCATCCCTCCAATTGACTAATACCCAGATCATCTTATTTAACCTACTTATTTTGAATGATGTCATGCAATTTCAACTGTACTACCAAGCAACAGTTATAAATAAGTTATAACTGGACCCATTTTTTCATGAAACCAATATGGAATTAACAAGTGCCAAATTCTAACATCCTAGCAAAATCTACCCTTTTAAAAAACTAAGCAAAACAAGCAAGAGCGTCCCAACTGACATTTTCAGAGAATCATTAGCAAGCAGATGTTGCCCCAACAGAGATAAGAGGTTAAGGCGTGGGGCAACTGGGGATCAGTTAAGTCAAGGTACATGTATTAAAACTGCTACATTTGTCCAGTTTGCTTTCAAATTGTTGTTGTTGTGTGCCTTCAAGTCATTTCCAACTTACAGTGACCTTAAGGTGAACCTATCAAAAGGTTTTCCTGGCAAGATTTTTTCAGAGTGGGCTTGCCTTTGTCCTCCTCTGAGGCTGAGAGAGTGTGACTTGCCCAAGGTGACTCACTGGGTTACCATGGCCGAGCAGAGATTTTAATTCCGGTCTCCAGAGTCACAGTCCAACATTCAAACCACTTCACTATGCTGGCTTTCATCTAACTATCATCTTACCCATAATTTACAATGATTAGCAGAACAAATTATTTGCAGCAGGAACTTTTCTGCAATTCAATATTTTTAATGATTAGCCCTAGTGTGCTAAAGAAGCTTTCTAACCCAGCTGTATTTAAAGGAATGTAAGGCGCATTCTATTAGCACAATTTACATTACGATAAATTCTGTATCAACTGAAGTGCAAGGGATTTGGGGATATTGCTTCCATTTGGCAAAATAAACATGGACAGATGAGTCTCTTCTCACTTTTGATAACAATTTAATCCTTTAATCTAGGAGAAGGCAATGTACTGCTTACAGCCTATATCCTGCTTGCCTAGGTTTTGCCTTTAGCTTGCAAAATCTACTCAGCTTTCTCCACAGTCTGTGTCTTTGCTGCCAAGATCAAAACTAAATTGATTAGATAAGGCTATGGACCAGACCATATCTAGCCCATTTCTGATGAAACACACTGAACCAATCATAAAATGTGGAAGTTAAAATGACAAACACTGGCCAGATTCAACTAGATCCCCTATTGTTAATTTAAATTGCTGTTAATTCCACCTTTCGACCTCTTAAATTGTTTAAAATATTCTTTAATCTGTTTAACATTTTTCTGTTTCAAACTGGTCACACTGATTTTATAGTACACTGCACTGAGAGCTTTAGATATAGGACAAGATATCAATACTGCAATAAATAAATAACTCCACAGTTAGTTTCAGTAAAAGATCATGATTTATTTCCACATCCCTATCTCATAGAAACCTACTGGTGACCATGGGCACATCACACTCTCAGCCCCCAGAAAACCCTGTGATAGTGACTTGAAGGTGCACAACAACAACAGATTGTGTCATAGTCATATTGATAAAACTAAGTTCATAAGCAGCACACATGAGGGACTGTTTACATGCTTGGTATCCTTGGATGACAATCTCTGATTTCATGTCATCTCCCCATCAGTTTAAGTCTTCAAAGAATTTATGGAGAATGGTAGGAACTAAATTACAGCTAAGTTTCTTGCTAGTGTTGCTGATTTCTATGTTTATCACAGCCAAGGCTGCTGTAAAACATTTTGATACTGAAGCGAAGTACAAAATGATGCTTCCCTCCTTCCATAAACAAAAGGCGTATTGGCAAATAGATATTGCTTCAGACTCATCATGGGCTACCATCTACTACAGTAGTTTTACACCAGAGTTCAAAGGCAAGCAAAACTCAATCCACAGTATTGTTCCTGAACACCTGATTTCTGAGGCAGCAGCCTCAATTCACCTAAAGGTAAGACCAGCCCTTACAGGCTGAATTCCATATCAGATGCACAACCTGGGAGTCTGTGCAGAATTACAGGTGGAAGGTGACAAAGCACCAGGTATGGTCTAAGGGACAGTAGGGCTTGATCCATTTTGATCTGTAAATTCTAGATGATGGTGTTTGATATAAGCCTTAAACTGTGATTTACACTTTATAAAGACTCAGTGTAGCATTCCAGCCAAATCTTCAGAGTCTTTTTTAAAAGCGCCCTTACTTCTGCTTAGCTTGTTAACCGCTCAGACATCCAAACCTGTGCATATTTCTTCAGAAGTCCAAGTGTTCAGCAGGGCTTACTCTCAAGGAAGTGACCAAGGAACACACTTAGAATATAATACAAAGAATTCTCATGCTTTGCAGGATGTCATATTGAAACAATGGGCCTTAATTGTAAGTATGTACAGGATTAGCACCCACATTGTATTCACTGGGATTTATTCCCTACTAAAAAAGTTTAGGATTGATACTGAGGCTTTCCTCTCAGCAGAAATACATCTGATCAATTGTCAAACTAAAATCAGATGCCAAGGCGTATAAACATTGATTTCCAAGGACTTCCTTAACTGCATAGGATTAAGCTACATGGCAGGAATCTTTTGCAGTCTTAGTAGAAATGCAAGTGCCATTGAACAACCAAACAAGCACACCTAAGATCATGCCACAAGGCTGCTGTATTACATATTCTCATTTGGGGGTTAACCCCATTGAACTCAGCAAAGGTTACCTCTGAGAAATATGTATAGAATCAGACTGCACAACCAGCATCTGCTAAAAATCTGCTAAAAGCATCAAACAGTGTTTTGGGGTGATGGTGATTTCTTATTTTAAAAAATCCTTACACTCGAATGCAATGAAGTTCTCCACACTATTTTCTTTCACTTATATTTTACATGTCCTCCACATCTCAGGCTTCTGAGTGGGTTCAACAGTAGTTCTTGAGGAAGAATCACCTGGCAATTGACTGTGCGAAAGTCCTGAATAACCTAGGATCTTGATACTTAATTGAATTCTTCTCCTTGTAAATACCTGCTCAAGTTTCAAGATCAGCTGTAGGGCCCTCCTCTGTGTCCCAATAGATATAAGTGAGGTCTTTCTGTGCTGTGACACCCTCATTAGGAAATCCCTTTTCTCTGAAGGCCAAGTAAGCACTGACTTTGGCCTTATTTTACTGGCAATGTAAAGCCTGTGCCTTTACCAAAGCTTTTCAACCCACTAATCACAGCTTAACTAGGTATGGATTTTGTGTTTTAGTGCATAATGCTTGCACACCTTTAGGAATGTTTTAAATTGTTCCAAATCTCAATCATTGTTTTATATGGTTGCAATTGTTCTGAATATTCTTGTGTTGTTTTATTGGCTATATTCCATCTTGAGATCACTGGATACAGAGCAGGATATAAATTCTTCAATAAACAAACAAATGAATACTGACTCAGTATTAAGTCCATTCATAAGACAGTGTTGGTACAAGCAATATTGTAAAATAGTGACAGCAGAGTTGTGCATTCTCAGTATAGACATAGTGGCTTATGTTTAGAGCAATTCAGGAAAGAGTATCAATAGTTAGATCAGTAAAGGCTATGTTCAAAGCTTCATATATTCTCTTTCAGGAAAGAGCATGTTATATTTCCTCCCTCTCTGTGATTACAAGAATAATAGTTTAGCCACTCTTGTCATTCCTCTTCCATAGAAAAGGCAGCAATCTGAAATGGGAGCAGTAGAAAGTTAACCTGGCAGGCACATCTTTTATGAGAAAGGCTAAGGTAAACCATTTTAGAGAGGTAATTCAGTCGGGAATTCTACTACATTTCATCCCCAATTTTTTAAAAAGTAGCAATCATGTTGCTCTTTGGTTACCGAAGATAAGTTTCAGTTGAAAAAATATACTGCATGCACTGTGTATGTGTTTTAAAAACAAGCATGCATTATGGCTTGAAATACTTGACCAGTTATATCCCACATGCCATTCCAGGAAATACCAGAGTGGCTTTTAAAATCCATGTCCACAGCTCTGTATATATCCATGCGTGTGTGTGTGTGTTCGTGCGTTCATTCCTCTCAAAGGCCAATGAGAGGACTAATCAATATCTAGTAACCCAGCTGTGACTGGGCACATAAAGAAGTCAAGAATATAAATCTCCCCACTGATCTCTATAATGTAACATTTGGGTCAGAGAGCAGCATCTGGGACCATTTCTAAATGGGGTGGCTGCATGGGACAGATCTTGTGTCCCAATGCTGATTGTTAAACACAGAGAAATCAGTACAAAAGTCTTTGCATTCCAGCCGGATTCTGTGCTACAGCTACAACTAAGTAGTACTGACATACCTCAAAACAGAACAAGCAACATTCTTGCCATGCCCTTTACCTGTCAAGCCAGTGATAGCAACTATGAATGCTTTCTTATAGGTTCAAAACAATAAATATTTCTCCAAATATCTACAATCTCAAACATATCTACTTAGATATAAATCAAAGGGTCTACTCCCAGGTATGTGGGTACAGGATTGCAGCCTTCATCACTCTGTCATCTGAAAAAATGCCTGTATTCCATCCCCAAAGCAGAAATGGGAGAAAGAACCCAGTGACATCAGCTATCCAAAATCAAAACAGAGAAGAAGAAAAATAACATATTCTTGGTCTTTGCACCATTTAAAAGTTTTTTTTTGGAGAGGTTTATCAGAAATGTACATCACAGGCTTAAGCCTCATTTTAAAAGGAAAGACTGGACATGTGATCTACAGAAATGAATAGTCCCAAGTACTATCAGAAGGATCTGGTGTAAAGTGTCTGGAAGCAGAAATAAAATACATGTTTTAAAATATTCAGTTGATGTGGGGAGGGGAGAGACCCAGAAGTAATGCTGTCCTTTACAGTCGGAAGGCGGGGTAAAGGGAAAAGATGAGAAATTCCACATTCATCAGTCAACATCTAACGTCCTTTGTTGTTCACCTTTTGTAGAAAGGGATGGAAGCAGCTTTTCCGCCTTCCCAAACAGAATCGTAACTTCCCCAACTGAGAATACGTCGCCCTGTCTGTTTTCTTGTGTAATCCGAACACTTCTGTACTCGATCAAATCACAGAACAAAAACATCACTACTGGAAGTAGGTTACGATCCAAATTAAAACAAAAACACCACACACAGGCACGCTCAGCCGCGCATTGGTGCCTCTCTCGGTTTACACGAAAGATGGCAGTTCAGCCCCTATTTAAACCCCACGCCAAAATATACAGTTTTAAACAATCGTGAGAGATTGCTTAGTCTGCTCTTTTCAGATGAGTAGGTTGGCGAGATTTTTTTTTCCCCCCTTTAGAAGATACTATCTCCTTGGGGACATTGTTCTGGCAATCTGCAACACGATTTTTTTTTTTAAAAGAAGCAGCTATGTCTCTTCACCATCAATGACATCCAATTTGGGGCGCGGGAGGAAGAATCCCCTCGCCCTTTTCTTTTATTTTAAAAGCCACACGCCGTCCAAACGACACTTGGCGGGCGGGGAGGGGGGTGCGAAGGAGAAAGATGCGGAAAGACAGTGGCGGAGACAATCATTTTTTTTTTTTGGGAAACCCCAACCAGCCTCCACTTGAAGAGTAAATCAGATAAACGCACAATTGCCAAGAAGATCAAAGCTGTAAGGAGGGGGGGAAAAACCAAGGCTGGAGGAGCACAGGGTGAAGGGTGTGTAAAAGAGAGGTTCATCGGTCCCCCTTTCTTTCCTCCCTCCCTTCTCTCTTTCTTTTTAATTACTTCGGCCACACACAGATTAGCCCTCGGGAGGGCAAAAAAAAAAAGAAAAAAAAAGAGGGCAACCAGATACCGAAAAGGAGCCTGCAGGGAGGTCTCTCTCTCACTCACCCACTCCGTATTTCTCGTGCTCCGTAGGAATCCACATGCTAAAAAGAGTGCGGCTCTTGGTCCCCCTTTTTTCCAAACAATAACAGTAGTAGCTGCAGCGCCTCTCTGCTCCGCAGCAGCAGCGGTGAGCCACGGCTGCCGACGAAATTCCCTTGCCCCGCGAGGACAGCGCCGCCGCCGCCGCTCCTGCCTCGGTTACGCGCGCCTCAGCTCCGCTCCTCGGGCTCCGACGGAGAAGTCATTGTTCTGATTGACTAAGCCCAGCTCGCGCTCTGGGACAGCGGCCGCGAGCGCCGCCTCCTTCGCTGCGCTCCCCGCCCCCGGGCTTCCATTGAATGATGGGAAGTGTAGTCTTTCGTCCGCCTCAGACCACTACCTCGGGAAAACCACGCCTCCTCGCCGCGGTCGCTGGTAAAACAAAAGGCGTCCCGCTCCAACTCCCGACATGCTTTGCCCTCACGGAGGGGGAGGGGGAGAAAGGGGAGGAGCCTCGTCTTTCCTCATTGGCGCAGGTGAGGCTGCAAGGCGTGCGCGGACCCTTCCCCTGAGGAGTTTGGGCTGTAGCCGTACCTGGCGGGATGGCGCGTTCTCATGGTTTGGAGGAAGGGAGGCGGAGGGACGGTGAGTGCCGTCGCTTCTTCCGGAGCGTTTCGAGGCTAGCTAAAGCTTTAAATACTTCAAGCTCAGTGGGTCGATTTTTCAACTCTTCTGCTCTGTACCTTCCGTGCTTTCCCTTTCGTTGTCATGTGCGTTGTGATAAGCTCAGCAAGGAAATGCTTGGCAAAACATTAGAGAGGAGGAATCTCTCTCTCTCTGTATACGTGCACACACATAGTCGAAGATGAAATGCTGATTTTTCTTTTCCGTGTTTGCTGTACTGGTCTGCTACCCTCCTAAGTGTGTTGCTCTCCAGCTCCCATTATCCCCACCCACCATGAGGATAGACTTAGAGAGCTGGGTATGTTCAGTCTGCAGAAGAGCAGGTTAAGAGGGGACATGATAGCTATGTTTAAATATTTGAAGGGATGCCATGTAGAGGAGGGAGTGGGCTTGTTTTCTGCTGCTCCAGAGACCAGGACAAGGAGCAATGGATTCAAGCTGCAGGAGAGGAGATTCCACCTGAACCTCAGGAAGAACTTCCTGACAGTCAGGGCTGTGCGGCAGTGGAATATACTGCCTCGGAGTGTAGTGGAGTCTCCTTCCTTGGAGGTTTTTAAGCAGAGGCTGGATGGCCATCTGTCGGGAGTGCTTTGAGGGTATTCCTGCATGGTAGGGGGTTGGACTGGATGGCCCGTGTGGTCTCTTCCAACTCTACATTTCTATGATTCTATGAGTTGCTGGTTGAGGTGAAGAGGGCTGCAAACCAGTACATGTGGAGGGCACTAGTATGAGGAGGCTTAGTCAGCGGTAAAAATGTCACCTGGGGTAACTGTAACCATGCTTTCCCTCCATCCTGTGGGAAACACTCTGGAACTGAACACCAGAGTCAAGTGGAGCATTAAAAACTAAGAGTTATAGTATGAGCTTTTGTGTACTTAACGCTGTGATAGCTGTAGTACTTGGGAATGGATAACAACCACGTGTTGCAAATTCATGGATACATACCCTTTATGGTGATACCTAATAAGCTGGTTGTTGGTCTATCAGACCTCAACATTTTGTTACGACACTTTTGCGTCTGCCTTCAACTCATTGCACATTTTCCTGCAGATGCCCTTTTGACAGGCTATGCAGAGTTTTAATAACCTTGGCCATCTGAGGGTTGGTTGTGTCACGTAAGGGAAAAGCAGGATAGATATTTTAAACCTATGCCCCTTCCCTCAGAACATAGCTCTCCGGCCAGCCTGCTTTCTGGTGTGCTGGTGTTGCTACTGAATTCCATGTCAGTTTGTAAAAAAAAAAAAAGCAATGCACTTGACATGGAGTTATTCTTGAAGACAACATGAAAGCTGCAGTTACTGTACTGCAAAATGCGGGAGCTAGACTTATGACCAGAAGGCTATACAGAAATCATATAGCACTAGCTTTATATTTTTTATTGACATGGCCTACCAATATACTTCAGGTCAAGGTTCAGGGTCCTAGTGGTAACATTTAAGTCCCCAAATGGCCTGGCACCTTGATACTTGAAGGAGTGCTGGAGAATTGATGTCTGTGGGAACGGCCTTCCTTCGTGTGCTACCAGTAGGGTCAATACACAGTGGGAGAGGGCCCTCTTAATTGTAGCACCACAGTGGTGAAATGCCAACACTGATGTCATTCCAGCACCAAATAAAAACATGGCTTTGGGGGACAACCTTGGGGACCTGTTATTTTTTTTAAAAAAAATGATATTAATAGACATTTGCTAAAAGTAAAAAAAAAATGCACAAGATGCATAAAATTGGCACAGTAAGGAATGCACAGAGCACAACATTCTCCCACACCATTCAGATTAATTACTGTGCAGAATAATTAGTAAGTAAATTTTCTCTTACATTACTGTGTGAAGGAGGTGGACAATACTGACAATTGTTAGAATAATTAATGAGCCCATATTACATAGACTAAATTATGTGGTTGGTCCTTACTTTTTTCCATGCACACATCTGGTCAGCTTTTCCATAAGAACCGAAGACCAGCATTTCTTTTTCCAACTATGAGGAGACAAATTCATTGCATCTTTCCAATGGCATCCTCTTTGTAATCATGTCACTAGGCAGAAAAAGCCAATTATCTCTTGATGCAGGATAGGTTAATTGAATTCCAAAAACGTGCTGAGAGACCTGTTGCTGGATCAGCTTCAGCCTTCTGGGGGGCAATTACCCATGCGCATGGTGTTAAATGGTCTTATTTTAACTTGTTAGATTGTTTGGTATGGTCTTAGCCTATTAAACTAGGGTTTCTTTTTTTAAAATATTTTAAACTGTTAAAATTTATTGTATTTTATGCCACGCAGGGATCCTTGGAAATACAACAACATAGAAATATTTAAATAAAACCAAATAAGAGTATACCTAAAATACTTAATTTATTTGATTTTTATTCCCTTCTTTCATCCAAAGATGTGCTCAAGCCTTTTAACAGTATTTTTTAGAATTTTTTTTAAAAAATAACTGAAAAATAGAGTAAAAACAAATACAGTTAGCCATTCAAGCCCACAGGTTTAACATTCACAGATTTGATGATTCGCGGATTATTTGCTGCCACTGCTGCCCTATGCCATTTTTAGTAGGAACATAAGTCTAACACCACATTTGCAGTCTCTCTGAAAGCCATGCAAGACTGAGAGAGATTGCATGAGACTATGAGTGAAAGATGAAGCTCATAAGTCTCTATTAAAAATGAAATATGGCAGCAATGGAGATGGCAGCATGCCCTTCCACTTCCTTACGAAGGAACTAGGAACTCCACTGCCTCAAAGGTATGCTCTCCACCACAGGTTCAAATGTATTGTGTGCTATACATTGGAATCCATGGTGGGTTGAATCTGTTCACCTCTCCTTTTGTGTATGTTTTAAATATGGTTCAGGGGCCTATAGGATATTCACAATTTTTCTACTTTAATAGGGGTCCTGCACCTGTAACCTCTGTAAATGTGGAGAGCTGACTGTTCATAAAACACACATTGGAAAGTACAGTAATAAAAGGGGCACCCAACTAGTTAGAGCCTTTTTAAAATGAGATCATCTTACATGCTAAAGGTATGCCTGATTAAAAATACCTGCCTTTGAGTAGCCTCCTTTTCCTCTCATGGGGAATTTAGGAGAACTTATGAAGATGACATATCATTCTGTTCTGAACAACAACATTGGAAACAGAACCTAAATGAATCCAAAGGTGAGGACTGAAGTATGTTCACTGATTGTTCAAGTATAACAATGTGACATATTCAAGAGATGTTTGTCTATTGTAGAACAGTTCTTGCCCTTAACATTTACATTTTCTCCTCTTCCATGCCATTCCCATCTTCTTCATACTCAGTTAATCTTGCTTCCAAGAGTGCTGGAAGTTTCTATATCTTAGAATCAATGTGCTTCTAGGAAACACTCCATCTATACCTGCTCCTAATGATGATTGCAGAGAAACAGAGTAAAGTAAATTCTAAATATTCGTTTAGGTACAGAACAGCCTTATGTTACTATTCTAGCAGTTCAGTTTGGCAGAAGCAGCAGTGGGAAAGGGATGTTGCTATCATGATCTACTTGAGCATCTGGTTAGCTACTGTGGTAAACAGGATGCTGGACCAGATAGATCTGACCCGTCTGAGCTCCTCTTATGTTCTTAGCTGAAGAAAAACAAGTTGTAATTATGCCAGTGGAACCTCTAATGAGGGAAGAACCAGAGCCAGCATAATGAGTGATGGGTAATGTAGACCTTGGCCCAAGGCCCTGTCACACTATGCAATAGTAGGGCTATTATTCTACTTTAAACTGTCACTGATCCATTCTCTGGAATCATGGAGTTTATATTCTGATGAAGTACTACAGCTCTTTGGTTGAAAATAATAAATACCTACCCCTCCCTTAAAGTCAAATGCCAGGATTCTATAGGATGTTGCCATGGCATGTGAAATGGAATCATAGTGCTATAATTGTGTAGTGTGAAAGGGACCCTGGAACAATTGCATTCCATCCTATGTTCAACCATGGACCCTACCTAGTGTTACTGAAGAAGTTACTTTTTTCCAAGCCTAATCTACCTGAAAATTAGTGCAGTGGCTAAGAGCATGAAATGTGTGTGGGGGGAGTTTCTCTTCCCAAATGTTGCCTTAGCCATGAAGTCATGAAGAGTCAAAGATTCTGTTCTGTTCTTTCCCTCTCTCTTATCTTCCTGTCTACCTAACACCACAGTACCAGATTGTATAAAGATTATGAAGCAAACGTCCCTGTACACTTAGGAAGTTTTCTTTAAATTGTAAACATTAATTGTTCAGGAAGGAAAAGTGTCCTGTATGCTGATCCACTTCACACGTTATCGCAATTATGAGCTCTGTGAAGGCTTTGAGTGAACACATTGAAAGCTCTAGAATTCCAGAAACTTCTTGGCTTCGCCATTAAGGTCCCTTAGAATATTTTGTCTCGGTTGCAACTGACAGTTCAGTTTAGAACATTTCCAAGCTTGCATTTTTTCAAAATTGATTTTACAAGTCAAAACAAAGACGTTCTTACTAAAAGTCTTAGCAGGTATTTTAAGAACATCCCTCTAGTGCAGTGCTGTTAGAAGGGTAATGATTACAAGGGCAAGTGATTATGTCTGAAATAGCTTTACTAATTAAATTCTAAGCTCCAGTTATTATCACTACCAAAACTGAACATCTTAAAATAGTAGATTTTAATTACATGGAATTAAAATCATGTGAATAAATCTAAGTAAAATCTTTTAAAGTTATTATCTGATAACTGTACTGTGTGTTATGGATGGCTGAAAGCAGGAGCTCTGAAATTCCACTGGTTGGGAGAAAGGCCTGCTTGATACATGAAACAAATTGCATGTGCACGTTCAAATGTCCGAACTGTGCTTTCGTATTCATTATCTTTTGTCCACAAGACACAAGCTGGTACCTTTTCTGTTACGTTGCCTTTTCTTAAGCAATGGGCTGGAAGAATTGCCACATAGCTGCAAATAATAGAGTATTTCAGTTCCTAGTAGTAGGAATGGTGTCTGCATGCATATTTCATAGCCACATCAAGATCCATAGCTCCATGTGCAAAATCTTCCTATACAACAGTGATATAATGTCCACGTTTTCCTGATTCCCTAAAAACCTGAAATCTACCTACATACCATTTCAGATAGCCCTTATTTTAAAGAAATTAGATTCTGTGAAGCCTGAATTAGGGACACGTTAGTGATGGCACCAAAAGTATGGGACACACTGCAAAAACACTACAGTATTGCTCTTTTTTTTATAGATTTAATTCTTGACAGGCTATTAAAACAGCTGATATTCACAAGGATCAAACAGTATAATTACAGGCAGTGCTATGCAGAGTGGTTGTCCATGGACCAGAACCAGTTCTTGAACTGTCAGTTGCCAGTTCTTGGAGAGTTTCTGGAAAGAAAGAAGCAGTTGTAGCTAATGGTCACAAATATGGTACCCTGGCATAAATCCCACATCAGATAGTTTAAGAAGCACTGATCTTAATGCATGTCCATTCAGAAGCAAGACTTGTTAATTATAATAGGAGTTACTCCCAGGTAAAAGATTGCAGCCCTGATATAGTAATGAGCTGAGAGAGACACACACATTGCCACTTTGTGTTATCTCTCATTTGTTTGCCTTTTTAAAGTTATTAGTAGTTGTAAGTTTGACCAGGGACCATTCTTTCTTTTTCTGAGGAGACTATTATCTTGCCAGTTCTGAAACAGCTAGTGGCATGTCATAGTGATTTTTTTTATTGGGGAGTGAAGGAAAGGAATCTTTTATGTTTCTTAAATTTTATTGAAGGTGCCAAAAGAGTTGAGAACAAGGTGCCAGACTTGAAGCTGCTACCAGTCTTGTTTCTTAATGAAGTAGAAATTACTCTTGTGCTCATTTGAACTAAGGGGCCAAGTTGCTAGAATTGCTGCTGTGAAACAAAGACGCTCAAGATCTGAATGAATGAAGCATAATAGCATGCCAATAAAATATTTGGCTACATTCAAAGCCTCACTGACACAGAATTCAACAAGATCTGTGCTGCTTTCAGTGAGAGCTGAATCACTCGCCCAGAAAGGCTACAAGGTCTAAATTCAGTGTTTTAACATTGGCTTTGAAAAGCAATGCTGGTCCTCCTTTTTTGTTTTGTGGATAATTTAAGACTTTCTGGAGAGAGGAATTGGAATGAGAAAGTGAAATTTTCCGGCATAACCATATGCAGAGGTGAACAATGCGTGTGTATAATGCCTTCAAGTTGCCTGTCGACTTTCATGAGGTTTTCTTAGTCAAGGGGTATTCAGAAGTGATTTTGCCAGTTCCTTCCTCCAGCTTGTAGCACCTGGTATTCATTGGTGGTCGCCCATCCAAGTACTAACCAGTGCCTTTGTAACATATGTACAGGTTATAGCATAAACCTTGGAGGCTCATACTTTGGTAATATTAAGCATTGGGCATAACTACTTGCCTAAGAAGTCTTCCTTCTTACTCTGCTGAGCTTCTGTCCCAAAGTCCTACCCTGACATATTTTTTAAAAAAACATGTTTAATTTTAAAAAGAATTTTCAGATAATGTAGAAATAGGGATGGAAAATATTTGCTCTTATTTTTATTTGCTGTCATGTTAGCTTTGACTTACAGTGGTTCTACAAATGAGAGGGCTCCAAGAGCCCTGGTCATCAACAGCCCTGCTCAGGTATTGCAAACTCAGAGTCTTGGCTTCCTTGCTTGAGTCAATCCATCTGTGACATAGTCTTCTTTTCCTACGGGTTTCTGCTTCCCTAGCATTTTCTCATGATGTGTCCAAAGTATGAGAGCATCAGTGTAGTCATTTTGGTTTCTAGTGAGAGTTCAGGTTTGATTTCCTCTAAGACCTATTTATTTGTCTTTTTAACAGTCATTGCTATCCGTACAACTGTCTTCCACGACTACATTTCAAATGAGTTGATTCTTTTGTCTAGCTTTCACAACCATACATAGAAAGCCATACTGGCTAAGATAATCCAAAGCAGAACGGATTTAGGAATGAACGTATGTGAAACTGACACTGACGTCTTTGTCACTACCATGCCAGTATGCCTTTTCCTCTCTACTTAACAACATCTTTAATTTGGGAATACAGTTTTCCCAGCAATTGTGATCATCAGAATGAAGATTTTTAAAAATGACGTTCTTAGACTACAGGTCACTGGTGGCTTGGTAAGCCAAAGTAAGTTACTTTGATTCATCTACTCTAGTTAGGCCTGAAACCTATTGTTAGTCCCATGTCAGAGGTATATTGCATACAGAAAGCTGGGTGCCTACAACAGAAGCTTTAGGATAAATGCAGAATTTTCTAGTATACTCATTACTTTCTATATGTAGCCCAGCATTCAGGGAAGAGATCTCTCTGGCCCACACAAGAGTGTTTTTTTTTAATTTTAATTATAAAGAAAAACCAAACAAAACATTACACCACGTGATTACCATAAAAGTGAAAAAGAAAACATTACAATGAAATAGCTTACATTGTTATTTCTTTCCAGATCCTTTGTCATCATATACTTATTCCACATGTTATGTATCATAGAATCATAAAGTTGGAAGAGACCCCAAGTCCAACCCCCTGCTATGCAGGAGCACACATCAAAGCATTCTCAACAGATGGCCATCCAGCCTGTGCTTAAAAACCTCCAAAGAAGGAGGCAGTATGTTCCACTGCTAGACAGCTTTGACCGTCAGGAAGCTCTTCCTGAGGTTCAAATGCAATCTCCTTTCCTGCAGCTTGAATCCATTGCTCCTTGTCCTAGTCTCTGGAGCGGCAGAGAACAAGCCCACTCAACATATCCCTTCAGATATTTAAACATGGCTGTCATGTCCCCTCTTAACCTTCTCTTCTGCAGACTAAACGTACCCAGCTCCCTAAGCCATTCTTCATAGGGCATGGCTTCCAGACCCTTCACCATTTTGGTCACCCTGCTCTGGACACATTCCAGCTTGTCGATATCCTTCTTGAATTGAGGTGCCCAGAACTGGACACAGTATTCCAAATGACACCTAACCAATGTAGAATAGAGTGGTACCGTTGTCTCTCTCAATCTAGACACCATACTCCTATTGATGCAACCAAAAATCGCATTGGCTTTCTTGGCTGCTGCATCACGCTGCTGACTCATGTTCAGCTTGTGATCTAACTGATCATATTGCTTATATATTTTTGTTACATTCTTAACTCTATCCTTTTCAACTATATTTAACCTATTGCTGAATATGATCCTATTACTGAACATATTAATACTAACCCTAACTTTAAATATAACCTTAAATATAACCTTAAATGTAAGCCCTAACACTAATTGTTAACCTGTCCCCTGAGCCAATTATCTTTCAGCTTACTCTACTTTCCAAAATTGTAATTCTTCTTGTGGAGGTGTGACACTTCCCTCTTTTATTGGGACTTTTTCCACAAATATCTTCCATATTTCTTCAAAATCATTCCCGTTCATTATTCCTTTTTTGACTTTAATTCAACATGTTAGCTTATCATTAATCACTATTGTCCACACTTCTTTATACCAATCCTTTATTTGAAAGTCTTCTTGCATTTTCCATTTTCTTGATATAATTAACCTTGTTGCAATTAGTAAATTTGTAATTAAATCCTTCATTGCCTGGGTATAATGAACCTTATCAAACAGAGATAATAACACTATACTCGGACATATTTGTAAGTCAGTTCTGTTATCTCTTTTATCTCTTTAAACACATTTTGCCACAATTTCTGTACACCTTCACAATTCCACCACATATGAATATATGTGCCAATCTCTTGGCAACCCCTCCAACATAACCTTGGGTGTTTCTTATCTATATAGTTTAACCTTACTGGTGTTAGGTACCATCTCCAGACCAATTTATAATAATTCTCTTTTATCCTTACTGATAAATTTTTTCAATGATGCTGATTCCAAATCTTTCCCCATTCTTGAATATTTATTTTTTGTGCTAGTTCTTCCTCCCATATTTTTTTAAGATATTCATCTTCATCTTCATATGTTGACAATATTTTATGTATTTCACCTGTGGTACCTTTCATTTCATTTCCCTCCATTCCATCTCTTTGCTTAATCATCACACAAGAGTTTTCTAACAGAGTACTGCAGTCTAGTAATAATGCAGTTTCTTGTTGCAGATCAGACTATGATTCAATGCAAAATTAGTTCATCAGTCAATAGACATCTTCCAGTAGTAACAGCACATGTATGAAATTCCATCCCACTTGCCAAATCTGAGAGTTTGACCTATTCAATCCTGTAGTTTAGATTTTATTTTAAATGCCAGCTTCTCTTTGTTAAGTAGGCTGTCTTTTATTTACATGATACCTATTGGATTCTTATTATTGGTGAGAGTGAGATATAATTTATATGGCAATGTGTTGATAGAATCTAAAGTAATAGTTATGTTTTTATATATTAAGGGTTTTTAAAAGAAATTATTTATGTCTTGTCTTTATTAATGTTTTTCTCCTGAAAGAGCTAAAACTGAAAAAACGGATGACAAATTTTTATGTAGATGTAATAATTTTTCAGAGTTAGCTGGTCTCACCAGTAGGTTTATGCTGTCGACTGTACTCAGCATAGATATGTTTGTCTTCCATATTTGGTACCATGGTTTTGTGTCAAGAAAGGAAGAAATGTAAGATGCTAATAACTTCAGGAACTTGCAGAACTAAAAAAAAAAGAATACAGTACTTTAAAAGTTGTGAGGAATGTTTGTTCCAGAGTTGGCAATTTCCCAGGGAAAAAATAGTTTTTGAATATGATAAATGGCAAAGGAGGTAAAAACTTGGGACTGCGTATCTTTTCTTGAGCTAGTGGTTCAGTTGCATCTTTATCAGTGTTCAAATGATTTAAATGTAGAATGATTTTTGGTTCTGTCAACTTAAAATTCAAGAAATAAGATTGATTTCTCTGTGAAAGAAACCTAAGTATTTTGTGATAGAAGAGGTAAAAATCATGTCCTTTTGCAGATACTGTTGAACTGCAACCTTATCTAGCATAGCAGGCAAAGAATGTTGAAGTTCCAGTCCCAGAACATCCAGAGAGCTGCATGTTTTCTCCCTTACGTTGTAGAGCGTCTCTTGCTGTTTTATACTAGAGGGATTACCTACAACTCTTCATTTTAGAACATTCTACGAGAAAGAATGAGAGTGTAATAGAATGTGTGTGACAGGGTGTTTGGTAAAACTCTATCAAACACACTTCTTTCCACATTTCAGAGTTTACTGCTTTTGTAACAAAAACAGAAATGTATTTTGGAGTCGAGTATTTGTATTAGTTTTAATAATTGTTAATAATATTACAAAATATGTTACAGTCTTAATTTTGTTAGCTTTCTACACTTTACTACACTTCACTCAGCTTAGTTTTACTAGCGAAGTTGAGGGAAAGACTTGTCTACAAACAATCAGGACGTGATTAGGAATGTGTTTGAGGTCTAGTTCAGTCTAGCAGACTTTAGTACTCCTGTTCACTTTATCATTATTTCTGTGTTTCATGTATTTCTGAATCTTCTGCCTCAAACCATTGCATTGAAAAAACAAGCTAAAACGTAGCTTTTTTATATACAGTCAGCATAATAGAACAAACCTAATAATAGAAAATACTAATGATAAGACTCCTTTAAAAACAGCAAAACACAAAAACAAAAGAACAAATTTTTACCATTTGCTTTTCTATTTTCTGGGAGGAGGGGGACAGATCAAAGAAACTATTCACACAACTGAATAAAAGCCAGAACTATAATGTTCATATAACACTGTATATGCCAAGACTTGCACAGCTTTATAAAACCCATTCTTGTTGTTTTTAAACACTACTGGAATGGTTTCAACAGAAGGCACATGTGCGTGATCATTCTCAAGGACTTTATATGCACTGTATGTAGTAATGTACCTACATTTGTTTGTACAAAAGAGTAAATTACTACATTGTTCTTTTCAAAAGGGCCTGTGCAATGACATGGCCACACCAGGGGGCTAAGGAAAAATATCTTGTTTTAAGCCTGTCCTGATTTAGGCTGTTTCCTTCCAAATGTTAAGATTTTTGTTCATCTGTTTGCTATTTCTTCCATTCACTTATATTCCAACGCCTCCACTCTGGTACCCATAGCAACCTGCTAATGCTAATGAAACTGCAGCATCTAAAGCCTCTTTACTGAACAGTGCTGTTAAATGTAGCTGTTAAACACAGTTGCATTTATTTCAGTCTTAGGTTCCAGCTTGGAGCAAACTTTTAAGATGACATGATTTGGTAACTTACTGCTGTACTTCACCCTCCCCAATTATGCCTTTGTGCCATGAAGTCTTGTATTGGTGGCAGCAGATGCTCAAGAAGATCGATATGTAGCTCTTGTAAAATTGACCCAGTTTAGCTGTAGAATAAAGTAATCTTTTGAAGTATTAAATTTGCATTCAGTGGACCACTGCTGAATACTGAAGCTGATTGATCTGTGGGATGTGCTGCCTCAGAACACATGGGTGATTTGGCTAATTCCCATGTAGTATTAATAGCATGTTAACGAGCAAAATAATAGGCAAATGGTTCCCATGAGCTTGCACAAAATAGGCATTTAGTATATTGGGATAATCTAAAACATTTTGCAGAGTGTTCACAGGTTCAGTTCCTTTAATTGTGAAATCACAATTTGCAGTCTTAAGGCAGAAACCCTGTTGCTTCTCTTACACTAGGTAACACTGTTTTTCAGACAGCACTGTCATTGGCTTTGGCATAAAAGTCTTCTTCATACCTAAGACACCTAAGTTCATGAAGTCATGTGAAAAAATTTGAATGAAAGTAGTAATAATGTGAACTCTGTTTGCAGCATGTGCCTTCTGCCTAGATGCCAAAGAAATCTAACAGTGTCCCAGTCATGCTTAAAAGAGCAATTTGGCCAAATTGCTAGGCAAATGGATGCATGAGAGAGGATCAGGATCATAAATTGTGCATCTCTGCACATTGGGAAAATGATTTCAATCCTGTTGGTAGTTCCAACTACAGTAAGAATGACTAAAACGAATTATTAAATGATCATTAAGCTCAGGTAAGCTCACTGATTCAGTGGGTTGCCTCTCATTGGGTCAATGCTTTACTCAGTAGAATTCAAGCTAATGCTGGATGTCTGCCTGTGTGGACTACTGGTTTAAAATCCACAGTACTGACCACTTGGAAGGCCAGAAGTGAATGCAGTGTATATTGTACTATATGCACATTGACATCAGTACATTAGTTGTAGGCATTCTTTCTGATCTTGAGAGCTAGATGTAGTATATACTGAACAGTTGAGAATTGCACATGTGTACATACATGTTTATGTGCTTGTAGTGTGGTTGTTTGAGCATTGGACTAATAATAATACTAAAGGGGGTTCAAATACCGCTCAGCCATGGAAACCTACTGGATGAGCTTGAGAAAGTTATATTCTCTTATCCTCAGAAGAGGGCAAAGGCAAGCCTCCTCTGAACAAGAAATACCCATGATAACTTTGACTTAGGGTCCCTACAAGTCAGAAACAGCTTGAAGGCACATAACAACAAATGAGTACTTACATCCTCTCATCTATCCATATCTCAGCATGCAAGGATGGGAAGGTTTTATACTTCCCTTCAATACATACAGAGATCTAGAGTCTTGGTAGAGGAAACACCACAGCGTGAGAGAGGCTTTCACCTCTCTCATCTCCCAGCAGTCTGGGCTGTATTGAGATCACTTGGTGTGTAGAGGAGGGAAAGTCTGTCCTACACCCACCCATCCTAACCAAGGTCACTATCCTGGCATGACTAATGCTGAGTAGAAAGTGTGTCTTATTCACAGTTCATAGGGCAGACAGGTGGAATTCTCTAGCACTTTGGCATTTCAGACTTTTTCTAAATGTATTAACAGCACTACCAAGATCTTATTTTATGAGCCATATAGATAGATCTGCCCATTAATTTCTAACAATCTGTCTTGTATGACCGCTGTCTTGCAAGTAATATTTATGTGTGTGTATGGCTTTGAAGCTTTGTACAAAAATAGACCAAATATGATCTTTTCTATTTTACGTTTTTTGAGAGCCCTGGGCTTGGTAAGTGATATTCCAGATTCGCAAGGTAGTCTCCTTGTTTGATGGCAGTCCTAATTCAAAATGGTAGTTAAAAGTGTTCCCCGCAGTGCTTCAGATGCCAGTATCTTTTGAAGGAGTAACGACAGAAAAAACGCAAGATAGAAGCCTCTGGAGAGTGTTAGTAGTATGTTTTCTGGCTGCCATTCTTTCTCCCTTTCAAATATAGTTTGGTTGTCTTCATTTGCAGCTAATACACTGTACTCTAAGGAGCACCATCACAAAATAAATGCTATGGACTTTTCCATTTATTTTCAGTTTTGTTGATGCATACCATACACAATCATATACATGCACCACTTTGGGATTTTTATTTTGTCAGAAAGAACATCCCTCTCATTGTTCTCACATATTATCTTGGCTGTGCTGTTTTGTTGTTGTTGCATTCCTTTTTGTTTGTGGATTGTTGTCAAGTTCTTCAACTAATCTCCTCATATTAGCCAGCTGTATTAATGAGATAATAAACGAGGCTTGTTGCTAATGAATTGATTCATTCAACTGCTGAATTTAATTAGAAAGACACTTAACATTCCAGCAGATGTTCTTATTTTGTTTCAGTGCACTTGTATTTCCACACAATGAGCTGACAAACACATCAACATCCATATTCATATGCCATATTTGTAAAGTCAGATTGTGTCATAAATACTGACAGCTCCTGAAGTCACAGGCAATGAGAAAGGAAAATCTTACTTCAGAGAACAGAGATGCATCCCTTGGAAGATGGACATATCATCTTGTTTCTTGGAGACAGTTCTGGTGGGCAGAGGCAGTAGGCGATTCATTCGCTAGAAACATAGGTAGTTGGATTTGTGACAAGCATGTAGACCATATGGTAGATTGCCTGCCTCGTGTGAAGGCTGCATCATGCATCAGACACAGTTGTTATGATGTATGTTGGCACCAGTGACATGAAGAATTGCTGTCCTGAGGTCCTTGAAGAAAAATGTATTTGGGTAAGGTCATTGTTGTAGAATATTGAGTGTGAATTTGCTTGCATGGGAAATTAATGCGGCGGCCCTGTGTTTACTGCATTCCCTGGTGTTCTCTTTCTTGGGGATTGGGATATATATTGAGCATTTCCAATCTGTAGGCCATTCTTTTGTTTTCCATAGTTGTTGACAGATTTTAGCTAGAACTAGAGTAGATTCTGAAAATCAGCCTGTGCTTCTTAGATTATAGCAAAACCTTCAGTTGTGTAGATCCTCAGAAACTATGCTCTTAAAAGGATGGATCACTCTTAAAAGATCACTCTTAAAAGAATGGTTGTGTTGCAGCATTTATACTTGCATGCTGAACACATCATACATAAAGCATGATTAAACTCAGAGGAAGGAAGCATGAAAATAGTAGGAAGAAACATCGACAATTAATGATATGCAGGTGATACCATACCACTAGAGGAAAACAGCAAAGACTTGGAACAGTTACTGAGGAAAGTCAAGGCATAAAGTTCAAAGGCAAGGTTACAGTTGAACATTAAGAAAACAAACAGAATTACCACAGATGATTTACATAATTTTAAACAATGAAGATACTGAAATAATTCAAGATTTTCCATACCTTCGCTCAGTGATTAATCAAAATAAAGACTGCAGTCAAGAAATCAGAAGAAGACTAGGACTAAGAAGGGCAGCTATGAAGGAACTGATGTAAAGATTGAATACTAAAGTTAAGATTGTCCGTGCCATTGTATTTCTAATTTCTATGTATGGTTATAAAAGCTAGATAGTGAAGAAAGCTGACAGAAAATTAACTCATTCGAAATGAGGTGCTGGAGAAGAGTTTTATCGATATCTTGGACTGCTAAAAAGACAGCTGAATGGGTCCTAGGGCAAATCAGACCTCAACCTCTGCTAGAAGCCAAGATGACTAAACTGAGACTGTCATACTTTGGCCATATCGTGAAAAGACCCAACTCACTAGAAAAGACAACAATGTTTGGTAAGGTAGAAGGCAAAATGCTTGGTAAGGTAATAGGGGAAAAAAGGAACCCTGCATTACAGATGGATAGACTCAATCAAGGTAGATAAATCCCTGAATCTGCAAGAAATGAGCAGGACTTTTGATGATAGAGGGACTTGGGGGTCTCTTAGAATCATAGAAATGTAGAGTTGGAAGAGACCACACGGGCCATGCAGTCCAACCCGCTGCCATGCAGGAATACCCTCAAAGCACTCCTGACAGATGGCCATCCAGCCTCTGCTTAAAAACCTCCAAGGAAGGAGACTCCACTACACTCCAAGGCAGCATATTCCACTGCCAGACAGCCCTGACTGTCAGGAGGTTCTTCCTTAGGTTCAGGTGGAATCTCCTTTCCTGCAGCTTAAATCCATTGCTCCTTGTCCTGGTCTCTGGAGCAGCAGAAAACAAGCCCACTCCCTCCTCTACATGGCAAAGTCAGTATTTAGGTTATTAGGCTGAAAGTCCAAATCTCCATGGTAGTTTTCTCTCAAATGCCACCTGTATTCCACATACATGGCTAGCGTGGGAGGTAAACCTGAGGAGTCCCAATGCATGGATGAGAAAGGGGTGTATGTCAGAAAGCTTTAGATTTAGTAGGCATGAGGAAATATTCTGGGAAAAGCCAGGACTGTACAAAAGGTACAGATACTACTTGAGCCAGGTGATGAGACCAGACTGCTGGTGCCTAAAATGGCAGCCAAACAGTTGGTTTCTTCCAGCTTGTGAGAAAACCAACAGGAGATAGGAAACATCTAACCCAGGCTAAATCTTCACTGGGGATCTGAAGTGAAACTAAATGCAGGAAAATATAGTAGCCAGTCAAAGAACTCTGAGTGTCAAAGGTAGGTGCTAGAGATATTTGGACACCACATATAAATATTTCTGTGCTAGTGAGGAAACCTGTGACCTAAAATGAGAGTTGGGAGTGCTTGGTTTTAAGGAAAAATACAAATATAGTGGGTATGGCAGAAATCTAGTGGAATGAAGAGAATCAGTGGGATATGGTAATCTACGGATACAAATTCTGTAGTAAACCAGGAAAAGATGTAGATTGTTTTGTTTTAGATGCCATGAATGAAAGCTAGCATGATACTGTGTTTTGAGTGTTATACTATGACCTTAGAGACCAGGGTTCGATTCTCTGCTCAGCCATGGAAACTCACTGGGTGACCTTGGGTATATCATATACTCCCATCCTGAGAAAACCCTGTAATAGGTTCACTTTAGGATCACCATTAAGTTGGAAATGACTTGAAGGCACACAACAACAATGATGGCAACAACAACAACAACAACGAGCTATTGGCTCCTCCACAGAATTACTGAGGATGACAATACCAGGCCACCCAAGGAATTTAGTATTAGGCACATTCTGTCATTCCCCTGACCAAAATGATCAAGATGTTGAGGTGGAGAATAAAGTTAGGAAGGAACGGAAAAGAGACATTATTGTCGTAAAGGGTGGCCTTAATTTCCCTCACATTGACTGAATAAACATATGTTCCACTTATAATAAAGAAGTTAAATATTTCCAAATCCTAGATGGGTGTACCCTGAAACTGCTGGTCATGGAACCAACCAGCAAGGAGGTGATTTTGGACTTAGTCGTAAGTGTTACTACACAAAAAATGCAAGACATGACTGTGATAGCAGAGATTGGAAACAGTGACCACAATGCTGTTAAATTTTAATTTTGATGGAAAAGCATCAACTTTTAACTCCAACATGGTACTATTTGACTTCAAAAGAGGAATCATTTCTAAAGTGAAGGGACTAGTTAAAAAGAAAGCTGAGAGAGTTTAAAAGAGTCCTATCTCTCCATGATGCTGAGGGGCTACTTATTAAGAGCAGGTCAGCTAGAATGTATACCACAGATCAAGAAGGGCAGCATCATGTCCAAAAGATCACTAGCATGGCTAATGAGAAGGGATGGAAATCTTCCCATACTTCATTCTCACGTGTGAGAATAAAAAACACAGGGCAAGATTATGAGAATTTTTGCACATTTTCCAATTCCTTTTCACATTTCACAACTTTTCTCTGTAGTCTTGTTGTTTTTGCATTGTTTTTGTTTTGCAAAAAAAAAATCATTCTTGCAAAAAAAATACAGGGTTTTTGCAGGAAAACTTTTTTGCCACTGCTGGTAGATAAAGCAGTTTTGTTTTCTCTCAGTCTCACTGAGCAAAAAACTTGCAACCTCTTATAGTTATTTTTCAAAGTAGGAGGTTCCTTGTCAAGGACAAGAAAATATGTAAACAATCTTTGTGTATATATATGTTTTCATGTCAGATTTAGACTTATAGTGATCCCATAGATTTCATAGGGTTTTCTTAGGCAAGGAATACTCAGAGGTGATCTTGCCGGTTCCTTCTGCTGAAATACAGTCTGCAGCACCTCGTAGTTATTGGTGGTGTCCCATCCAAGTATTAGCCACAGCTGACCCTGTTTTAGCTTCTAGATTAGATGAAATATAGGACATTTCTGCACTAGACTATTATAGCGCTATTATTCCACTTTCAACATCCTATGGAATCCTGGGGTTAAAGGCCCCTCCCTAAATTGCAAATCCCAGGATTCCATAGGATATTGAAAGTGGAATAAAGGCTCTGTAACAGTCTAGTGCGGAAATGGCCATACTGTAGTGCCTTTATGGTATTTAGCACTTCCTTAGGAAAGGCAGCTTCCAGAAACTGCGAGCCTTACTCAAATGGGGTAAATGTAAAGGGAAATGAAAAAGTAAAGGCAGGTGGAAAATTTGTGATGCAAAAAAAAGAGAGAGAGAGAGAGAGAGAGAGAGAGAGGGAGAATTAATCAATTAAGTCTCTCAGAAGCAGGAAGCCAGGCAGAGATGCAGTGAGACTTTTGGATGACAACAGATTTAATACAGAGTGGGCAGCTGCTTGTGGGGCCAGGGAACACATTTCTGGTTGATCAAGACCTGAAGGACTGCATTTTCTTCTTCTTCTTCTTTTTAGTTCCAATATATTAAAAATAAATGATGGATATTTAGAATAGATTTAACACTTAGCGAAATTAATTAAATTCATTAAAAATTTTCCCCACTCAGTTAACACCCTTAAGTGTGCTTAAATCGACTTCAGCATTGGTTTTAAAACCCTGGATAGTACTTGCATGGGACACCACTAATGAATACCAGGTGCTATAGGTTATATTTACAAAGAAGGAACTGACAAAACTACCTCTGAGTATTCTTTACCTAAGAAAACCCTATGAAATTCATAGGGTCACCATAAGTCCACACGTGACTTGAAAGCATATATATACACATTGATAGTAAACAAGAAGATGCTAAATTAACAGTGATATTCTCTGTCTCATTGACTCTAGTGTGTTTAGTTCCACTTTCCAGTTAACTATTTTGCGTTTACCAGTTTGCAACCAAGTTTAGATGACAGACCAGTATCAGTTTAAATCACAGTGTCTTCAGTGCTTTGGATAACTGAGACTGGATTTCAAATATTTTCTCATGCACTGTGCAGACTGAAGAAAATGCTGAACAGTTCCCAGTTTGATCTGACTAGTTGCTTCTGAACTTCGTCAGTGCACTTCATGAAACGTAATATCAGCTAATGTCATTTTTGTGCTTCCAAACTGCTTTGCATGTTCTTAGAGCCTAAGGAGAGGGATGTGTATATGTAATTCCAAGTCTTCTTTGAAGGAAGGGGTAGTGTTCTTTCCTTGCATAGTATGTACACAGATTTTCCTGTGATCTTATCTTTTGCAGTGATGAAGTCCAGCCCAAGAGATTTTACTGTCTGAGGCAAAGAACAGATTGTCATTCTGATTCTATTCCATGTTCAGAAGCAGGCTGGACTGGCAGTTTAGCCTTACTTCAAGAGTGGCAGTGCTGCTTCCTAGCATCTGCTTCCTGTGACAGTAGCCTCACTTGACCAGTTGTTTGCCAGTTGTCTAGATGAGACATAGGCATGTCTTTTCAAGAAATTATGTACATATGTAGTTCAGTACAGTAGATCTTTCTTTAACATCCAGTGAGATGAACTGCATAACCCATATGCAAACAGTCTATGTGGCAGCCTATAAATAGTGCCTGAACTCATATCAAACATAGACTGTAGCTGGAATGTGCCAGTTCAAACTGGCTAGGTGTAGTCACTTCTCTCCACTGCCACACTGACACCCCTGCTCCAATACTACAAGGAGTATTGATGGTTCAGAAAAAATTGACAGTATTACTGAAAAATATATTTCTTTTTAATGTTAGGAACTACTTTTTCTCAACTTACTTTTTTTCTGCAATTTGATAGCATCTTTACCTACCTTATTAATATATGTATATTTATCTCCTTCAGGGCATGATGACTATATTTTGGAGCCACTCTGTCTGCCAGAAAACCCAAGTGACATTTCTGCTGTGGAAGGATCTCCATCTGTGACTTGTCTGTTCTGTGAAGAATGTTCACCAGTATCAGAACAAAGCCAGCTTCTAAAGCACATGATTATAGAGCACAAGCTTGTCATAGCAGACGTCAAGCTGGTTGCAGATTTCAGGAGGTATGTTATTATTCTGCTTGCGTAAAATTAGGTAACACAACCTAGCTCAAAAGATGCCATGTTCTAGGCTCAAGGACATTGTTTTTGCTTATATATATATCTGTAGTGTAATCTAGTAGGAAGTGAGAGCTTTTTAATGTTCTCCTTCTGATGAGGAACAGTGAGACACAACAGCAATGTCACAGAAAAGGCCAACAAGAGTTAATGAAAATGAAAATAGCCTGTGTTTCCCAGTCTGCAGGTCTCCATATGTTCTTGCACTACAGTTCCTGTGAGTCCCTTACCATTATCTGTACTGATTGTGGTTGTCCAACAGTTTCTGGAGATCCATGATCAGAAATTCTTGGAATTATAGTTATATATTTAGAGTTCAGAGGAAATTATGCGGGCGCAAAAGGCAGGTTTGCTAGGTGTTCTTGCAGCAGCTATGAGAGCAAGACTCAGACACTGCAGACAGAACCCTAGAATCTTTTGCAAGCGTGAATAGAGGAAAAAAAGAGGAGGCAGTAAATCATTGTATTAAAATAGCATTGGCCATGGAAAGTGAGCTGAAGCTTTTGAGGAACTGTAATTAGGTATTAAAGACCCAAATTACAGTCAGATCTTAAGAATGACTGAATTAATGCCATAAAGGAGACAGTTGTGAGAATGACCAGCATAGATTTTGTTGCATAAAGAGCCATCATAGAAAAATCACTCAGAGTATCCACCATAGGTTTTGGTATGTTTGCCTGTTTTGTTTGTGGAGTTCTAGCCATTACAGTGATTGTCTTATTCTGCTGTTGCTGCTACTAAACATGTTGAGGGAAGATTCTAAAATACTTTATACATCTGTCTCGTTGGGCTGATTCACAGTTGCATGATAGTCGCAGTCTAAAGAATGAAATGTATTACTAGAAAGAAGGTTCTTCCCTCAGGAATGCCATTTTATATTTCTGAGTTATCCATGATACTCTTGGATCTCGACAACTCACTGCTGAACTTCCTGCTCTTAACAGTTCATAATATTGTAGTCATCAAGTGATAGCCATGCCTGTGCGATTTTGTTCTTCTTTAAATATATTAGCCCCAGTGTTAATTGCACATTCTGCCAACAAAAGTTTCAGAACAAGTTGCCAGAAACTAATATACTCTGTGCCAAATAAACCAATTGCTCCACTCCACAGCCATGTGCAATTTCATAAGGTACTCTTGGTTTCTCTAATAGACAAGCCTAATTCAAAGCATGAAATGCTGTTGCTTAGCAATTGCATATACTATAGCATGTGTTCCAGTCTGTCCATATGTTCTGTTTGTCACTGTCTTTCAAGCCTGGTATCTGTAAATCATCTTTCATCCTGGTTAAACATTTCTTGTTTCCAGTGGCAGAGATCAAGCTCTTCCCTGAACAAATTGTTTACCATGCATCAGTGTCGGATTTGATATGCACAAAAATGCATCTGTGATTCCTTTACCACTGACAACATTGCTGAAAGTTAATGGCTCAGAGTCAAACCTTCCCACCTTCTGTGGCTATAACACAAAAATGTGTGCAGACCAAAACTCACCAACTTGTCCTTGCCTGTGTCATCTGTGGATGATATACGCCACTATGTATGTATGGTAATGCAGGCAAACTAGCTGCAGCTAGGTATTCTGCTTTGCAAGAGATAACCTGAGAAAAGTCAGAACTTGGACAAGTTCCTTGTTTGGACTTCAGATCCCACAATGCTGGCTGGAGTGTTCTGGAAGTTGTAGTTCAGAAAGATAACTTTTCCAAGTTCGTAGAGAACCTATATATGGTCTCAAATCAAGGTACATTACTTATTGGATTTTTTCCAAAAAAAAGTTCCCCCTAGTTGTTATATTTCACTGTACTCTTTGGTAAACGGGGAGGGAATCAGAATTCTGTCTCAGTCTCAACTGAATGTCATGACCTGTATACATTATGCAACGCACTGAATATGGGAAGCAAAGGAGAGGGGGAATCAATGATAAAGCAAGCAGGGTGAATGAAGATGTTGCTTAATGTTACTGGAAAAGGGGTCAAGGGATGAAGGCTTGAGAGGAAAGACGAGTAGGTATACTGAAAAATACTGGCTAGGCTAAATTTGAGATGACAATGAGAAGTCCAAGTAGAGATCCAGGACTGGACCATAGGGGAGTGATCAGGAATAGCAGTGCAGTGATCAGATGCAGCGCCAATCGTTAGCAAGTATATATAGATCAATGGTAGGCAGACTAACCCCCAAGGATTTCATCATAAAAACACCTTTTTCAGACCAGAAGTTGACTCTTTTCTTTTTCATTTTTGACAGTCCATATGCCTCCCCCCTCCAGCTGGGTCTGTACAGCAGAAAACTGGCTCCCATACCCACCAAAATTGCCCACACCTGTATAGATTATACTGGCTTCATTCTGACATAACCATAAGTTGTCTTCCCCAGTGTAGTGGCCTTCAGAACTGATGGGCTGTAACTTATCCCTACTCAGCACAGCCATTGACAGGGGCAATGAAAGTTGTAGTCAAACAAACTTCAAGAGTGCTAGGCTGCGTGAGCTTGGACTAGGTCATAACTTGTTTTAACCATGATTGGTTTAAGAAGTCAGAATTGAGCTCACGAGATTTTATGGCTTGGTTCACCTAATTCCCTTGGAGATCTTCAACCTTTTTCAGCATGCCTCCTTTCAGCAAATATCTGTTCAAAACTTTCTGTCCCCTCCCCAGTTCATAGATATATCGCACGGGGGTTTGCTAGCATTATTTCAAATCTTTTCTTTGCACCCCTTGTGAACAATAGTATATCTCATTATAAGATTTCTGTCTGCAGTCAGTAGGCTGTCCAAAACAGTGACCTGTCAGAATCAAAGGGATTTGTGAAACAGCTCCTTTGGCCCCAGGCCACACAGTGTCGGTTAGGGAAAGGATGAGGATGGTCAAGATAGAGATTTTTGATTGTTAGGTAGATGGTAGCATGTTTGAACACACCAGAAAAAGACCCAGAACAGAGAGAATGCATGACGGTTTTGTGAAGAGCTGAGCATAAAATCAGAAGGTGAAATATCAAGAGATAATGGGAGATTGGCATAAAAGATCTGAATGTTATGAAACAAGTGTTTCAGAAGGAGTGATAGGAAGAATGAGGAAGCTAAAGAGATTGTGTTGGATAGATCCAAATGTTATCAATGAAGAAGAAGCATATCCCCTTGCAAAATGTAGGGACAGGGGATGCCGAAGGACAGGACTTATTTGAGCTCTAGTGATTGTTACAATGGGAGTGGATTGCAGTGGAGTAGCAGTAACACTTGGGCAGATAAACAGCAGAAGAGAAGGAAAAGAGAACAAATTGCAGGTGGGCAGAATTGAAGCAGACATGCTGATCTTTCCCCCAAAGTGCTTAGAAGTTTGAGAATACAAAAAATGGTAATGGAGCCTAGGCTGAGGAAAAGGGGGATAGTGTAAGATAAAATGGCCAACAAATCAAGAGCTGAGGACAGAGAAGACTTGAAGGAATGGTTTTAAGAGTAGCTAGAAATTGCAGCAAGGACTAATCTGTGATTCTATAAGATGCTGAACTGCAACCTCCAACAGCCCTAACCAGTATAATGAATGGGTTAGAGATGATGAGTGTTGAGTCCAGCATCATCTACGTGGTCATACATTCATCATCTCTGGGTTATCCATTTTATTAATATATTTTCCTTGGTTAGTTTTTTCTAAAAACAAAAATATATTCTACATATTGCCCCTTCAGACTTGTAATAACCATTCTCTAGAGCACAGTGTGGCCTTCCGAGTGTTGTAGGACTGAAGCTCCCATCTGTTCTAGGAAGCATAGCCAATTGCACAGGATTTGGGAAGTTGCTGTCCAGTATCATGTGCAGGAGTACAGTGTCCAGATTGAGGGAAATAGTAGTGCCACTCTGTTCTGTTTTGACCAGAGCTCACCTGGAATACTGTGCCCAGTTTTGGGCTCCACAATTCAAGAAGGATGTTGACAAACTGGAACTTATTCAAAGAAGGGCATCTGAAATGATCAAAAGGGCTGGAAACCAAGCTTTGTGAGAAACAATTTAGAGAATTAGGTATATATAGCTTGACGAAGAAAAGATGGAACAGTGACATAACTATCTTTAAATATTTGAAAGGATATCATGTAGAATACAGAGCAAGTTTGTTTTCTTCTGCTGCAGAGATTAGAGCATGAACTAGTGGATTCAGATTTCAAGAAAAGAGATTCCACCTAAACATTAGTGAAAACTTTCGTACTATGAAACTTATTTGACAGCGGAAGAGATTGCATTAGTGGAAGGTGGAGTCTCCGTCTTTGGAGGTCTTCAAACAGAAGTCAGATGGGTATCTTTCAAGAGTGCTTTAGTTGTGTATCCCTGAATGCCAGGGAGTTTGAACGGATGGCTGTTTTGGTCCAAACTCTAAGACTCTATGATTTGAAATGAAATTCCTGTATTCACTTATGACATGTTCCACAAGCACACCAGATGCATTCAACAGCTGCAGTGTATCTTGATGCCATATGTAATTTACCATGAGCAAAATGCATTCTTAAACTTCTCTACTTTCAGTCTAAGCACAAGGTGCAAGCTCACTTCCTTTTAATGCCTAAAAGACATGGCTTGACTACTGGGACTACTGTTTTCAAGCTCCCACTAGAGCTATTCGAAGGCTTTCATTACTCAATTCCCTTTCTTGCCAAATTGCAGTTCTAGTGTACCCAGATCTGGAAGCTGACCTCTTTGATAGGAATGCTGTGTGGTGGTTCATGATCCTGTGCCACGGGGCTGGCTCATGGTGAATGGCTTAATATATGCTTTGTTGGGACAACACATGTTAATGCCAGTTGGATAATTAAACTCCTAAGTAAGTCTCAGTATTCATGGAATATACTGTTTTAAGTCTTGTGACCAAGCATGCACAAAGCATCCATTTATGTCTCAGTAAGTATCAAGTTTTAAAGCAAAGTAAAAAGAATTGAAGAATCTGGGGCAAATAAAAATCCTTACTTTTAAAAAAAATGGTTAGCTTATTCAGTAGCATCAGCTTGGTATGTTAAAAGCAAACACTAGACATTGTGTCTGGTTTCTTCATATATGGTAGATTTTGAAAAAAAAGCTTGGTAGTGGATTTGCAATTTGCAACTTCTTCATGCTAAGGAGATTTTTTCCAGCTAGATATAGATGTCATCTAGCCTCCTCAGAAGACCAGAAGTATTAATGAATGATTGAAGTATCCAAATGCTAAGATCAATATTGTATGTTAAGAATATAATGAAATAGCAACAGTTTGGAAGTGTTTTGTATGTTTTGTAATAGCAGCTTACAATGTAGCTTTCCTCTCCTCTTTAAAGATATGCACTGTACTGGAAGAAAAGGTTTGCAGAGCAACCAATTACAGACTTCTGTTGTGTAATAAGGACAAATTCTGAAGCACCCCTAGGTAGGTATGCTTCATAATACAATCTGTGTAATACAACCTGTAATGCAAGATATAGGATCCTTGCTGCTGCCAGATTGATGACATGGTTTTGTTTAATGTGGGGATGTGGGACATGTGTCTTTTGTCAGTGGCTGGACTGCAATTAGCCCTTGCAAGCATTGTCATTGGTGAGGGATAATGGCCACTGTAGTTCTACAACATCTGGTGGATCACATTTTACCCACTCTTGACTGGGTACTCAATACCCAGTGTGTCACATACTGAAAGGCTCAGATTGTGGGCCTATGTTACTAGATGCTTTGATTTACTTTGAATACACAGTTTGCATGAAGTTAAGGGTATGGCATTACAGTTTAGATTATAAACTTAAGCATAATTCATAGATGTGGGCAAAACTACAGTCATCCCTCCACATTCGCTAGGGTTAGGGGCACAGGACACCCACAGAAGGCAGAAGTGGGTGGCTGGTGGCGCTTATTGCCACCTCCACTGCTGCCCCACACCATTTTTAATAGGGACTTACAGTTTCTTATTATTCACAGTTTCTCAGTCTCACGAGACTTGCAGTCCCTATTAAAAATGGCATAGGGAGGCAGCAGAGGTGACAGCAAATAATCCATGAATAATCAGATCAGCAAAAGCAAAACCCACAAATGTGGAGGGCTGACTGTATATAGCTTTTATTTATTTATTTATTTATTTATTTATTTATTTATTTTACAGTTTCTAGGTACTTTATAACATCATCCACTGACAGGGGTTTATCTACATCTTTCACCAACCATTGCAAATGAAGTTAAGAGTATAGTATTACATCGTTTGATTATAGACATAGATTATGGACAGGCTTTCTTTATAAATTATGATCATCATCAGTAGCCAGAGATTCATCTGTATTGGTAGCCAGCCATTGCAGTTGTTATGCACAAAACTAACAAAAGTACCCAGCTTTCCTTCCATTCAAACCTACTATGCCAACCCAACCATGTTGCTGTTTCTCTGCCCTAGTAATCATGTAGCTCATATCAGCTTTGCCTGGAATAAAAGCCGTGTTATTGCCTTTGCATTTCTTTTTTCCCCCCATATTCTGTGTCCTCTCCCTAACCTAACCCAGTCTGTTTACTTTCCCTCTGTCCTTTTCCTCCATCTTCAATCAGCATTCTCTTAGTTGTCCTGCCCAAACAACTTCCTCTCCCCACTTCCTCCCCTGCTTCACTCTTAGCGTTGCCATATTCTAGTCCCCACAATCCAAGTAGCCAGTTTAGTTAATTATTTGTGCATTTTTAAACCTACGTTTTTTAAACAGAACTATGATTTAATTGTATTTTAACACTTCTGTTAACAGTTTTAGTTGTACTGTGTTTTTAAGTGGTTGTAAGTAGAATCCTGTGTTGGGAGAAAGGCTAGATATAAGTTACACAAATAAGCAAGGTATTTGGTAGGTCATGAAAAGTTTGAGCACTCAGATATCAATTTCCCACTCAGAAGCTTTATAGAAAGGAAACCAAAAACTGGATTTTCTTGGCAACTTTACATATTGACACAGGAATGTACAACTAGCAGTCCAAAGTGTTTTGAACACTTCAGTGGCTCCTCTTCTTTACCACCTCTTGTCCTTGCAGAGCTTCTGTACCTTCAGTAGATGCAGGAGTTATAGCTTTCCCAGAAGTAGAGATTCCACAGAGTTTGGAATCTTTCCTGAAGCATCTAAAATTAACTGAGCAATGCCTATGCTCAGCCTCATGCCCATTTGCAAAATCACATAATCACACTGATCTGATTAGGTTTACTGTAAGGATTACTGAGTTTATGCAATAAAAGTTCTTTGTATGCTCAAAACTAAGAGCATGAAACATTATTGTTTTGGACCACGGCTCCAAGAATCCTCCATCCAGCATGGCTACAGTAATGCAGGGATTAATGGATTATTGTACCGTTTTAAATCTTTAAGACTGCTCTCTTCCGAAATGGGATGTGTCACAGGCTTCTCTCATTGGCTAAACACTTCAAAAGGCACCAATAGTTTAGTTTCTTGCATAACAGTTGAGCAGAGTAGTGACTCAGGCTTTGCCTCTTATCTCAGATCTTACAAAAGCTAGAAGTAAAGGTGTTTCTGCACTATACAGTTACCCATTTCATACCACAGGTATACCTCATTGAACAAAGTAGATGTGTTCTTGGCATTCTGTCTTTAATAGAAAATTTCATACAGAGGCAGAAATAACATGGGAAGAATAGGATAAGAGCCTACATTACAAAACATTACAAAAAAGAAGAGCAACATGTTTCAGCAACTTTGTATTCAAAAGAATATCCACATATGAAATGAAACAACCAGTTCACGTAAGCTTTCATAAGTAAATGAAAACATTTTGAATCCTCTACAGACTACTTGGAAATTTCTTTCAAAATGCATTCAGAGATTATTTTGTATTTCACCAGATGCCAGTTTTCATATGTTTTCCATCTATGCTTTTTAAAAAAATATGCTAGATGGAGTTGGTGACTCAGGCTTATCTCTTTTCTCCCTTTTTCTCCATTTTGCTGTTCACACAAGCTCAGTAAAAGATTCTGGAGGCAGTTTATGTATTCCTTGCTGTTCTAGGTAGGTACGCATAGCTGCAGTAGGAGTGGCTGGAGTAGGAAAATAGTCTTTCACAGTTCAAGCTTTATCATAGTGTTTACTGCAGACATAGTACTACAGTCTAACACCAGAGTCTGTTTCTTCAGGGCTCCTTTACCATCCATGCTGATGCTGCTAAAAAGTCTTCTAGCTAGATAGAGTACAAGGAAAAAGGGCTGGATGGGCAAAAAAGAAAAAAGACTTCATAAAAAGGAGTTTCACTGTTAGAAGCTTGTTAACTGAGGTATGCCTGTACTTGAATTCTCATGGCTGTAGCATAAGAAATCCTGGCAATTGTCATAAGAGGTACATAGAATTCTCCGCATGACAGCTTTAATTTACAACACAGTTCCCGAGATAACCAGAGTTCTGTCTTCATTATAAAATCAAGCTCATTTAAACCTTCTTCTCAAAATACCTTAGTACCTTTTAAATACCTTATCACATTGCAAATGTCAGGAATTCTTAAGGTGGAGTCATGGCAATTAAAGTGGCATGAAACTGATACAACTATGTAATGCAGATATATTTTTGCTCTCATTTTTAAATGAAATCTGGGGGATATAGTCCAGCTAAGAGCACCAAGTGTCACAAGCCAGAATTCAAGTAAAATCAAGTCAGTTGGGGCAATATGGAAGCTGTACCTGCCATTCTTTTTTTTTTCACTGTTTTTCTTTTCCTCCACCCTACCATTTATTTAGCATTTCCCTCACCTCATTATCCCCATATATAAAAATTCAAAAGAACATCCTGAAAAAGATAATTATAGTGGGCCAAAGGGAGAAGGTTTATAAGTGGCAGACTGCTGGGAGAGAAGCCCTCTGCCGCAACTGTACAGTCTCTCACATTGCCAAGATGCTTTGCTTAACTTGACTGTAAGCTTGGGAAAGTGGATATATAATAACAGCTGCTACTGCAAAATAAGTAACTCACTGCTCAGGGATATAAGATTATCAGTTCAGGTTCCAGCTTCTCCTAGTGTCCCCATAACAGATATTTGTAAAAATTGTCCCCCCAACCTATTCTTTTCATTCTAGAACTTGAAGGACTCCCATAATAAATGTTTAAATTGATCTGATCCTACTTCCTCTGCCTGTGGCTTGGGGATGCTATGCAACCTTCGGCATCATCCAGCTTTATAGATCCTGCAGGCCAACTCTTCTCCTGCAGGTTGCCCCTTTAAGAATCAGTTCTCCTTCTGTTTTCACTGTGTGCATGAACATTCACATATGTATGAGAGAGAAGCAATCAGATCTTGGAAATGTTATCTTCTTTGATCTACAGTTAAGCCACTGGCTATGCTGAGGTAATCTGAGAATTATTGTCCCAAAAAGTAAATTTTCCTAGATTTGTAGAAAAGACAAGGTTTCATTCTGTGCAGTCCTGTAGTAAAGCAGGTTGCACCCACTATTGATTCTGGTGGCATCCACCATCAGCCTCAGGCTCAGATTGACTTTTCTGGTAGATCAGTAGCCTTTCATGGGAAAAACTGTTCTCCATCCCTGCTCTACCTGTATTCATGGCAGATTGCAGCAAGAGGAACAGTTCAGCCTGTCCATCTGTCTGTGTATTGTGTGGCTCAAATTCAAAATGCAGGTTGTTCTTTTTTTTTCCCAAGGCATTGTTCCATACTGGGAGGTGTGAGCATTTTATATATAATGTACAGATATGTGTTAAATATCCAGAGACAATAGTTGTCTCAGCAGTGAAAGACCTGATGTGGAAAGTATGCAAAGGCTAATGAAATCTGCTAGCAGCATACCTGGCTGTGTCTCTCTTTTCATTAACAGAGTTATTTTTACCTGTTTTAATGTTCATTTGGCTAGTACATTGGGGAATAGTCCTCTTAAACCATAAAATCCACTTACTTCAACTGTCTAGGATTCTAATATGGACCAGAAATATAAATAAAAGGCAGCATAATAGAGGGTTGTAGTATACGTGCAAAAGCAATGAACATCCATTCTATGATCTTCCAACAGAGGACCAGGACAATTATTTTCTTTTATGTGATGCTTTACCTGAAGATAGAGAATTAAGGGAGAAGCTCCAGCAGCAGAAACTGGTAAGGTGTGATTTTGCTTCCTAGAGGCCTATGGAGGCTGTGATTCTCCATTTTTCATGTTTCTTTGAGTGGGTAGATGTCAGAGGAAAGGGCTGGGAGGCAGGGACTCAGCTGCATATATGCATGCTAATACACATACAGACCCAGAGGCTTCATGCTGCTCATGAGCTACCAGTCACCATCCCAGCTATGTATAATGGTTGCCCAGAGGAAGAGGAGGAGGAGGAGGAGGAGAAAACCAGCACATGGCTTGAGATTGGATCCTAGCAATCAGCTTGCTGGGTAACCTTGGACTGTTATGTCGCATTCCCTAGTCTCCTTCTGCAAAATGAGAATTGCAGCAATCTACCAATTTACTATTCTCAGAGGAAGCTTTCAAGTTCTTATTGGTAGTGGGTCTCTAGATGCAGAACCATAAATCTCAGAACTAGGAAAATAAATGCAAAACTTTTTGAAGGAGGAAATGCTAGAACTAGATGAAGCTCAACAAAGGGGCCCCTTTGCTCTTTTTTCTGTCTTTGAACTACTCATAGATGCCTATGCGAATGCATTTTCCGTGGTGTCTTTATCACTTTCTGGCTGGCAATGGAATGGGTAGAGTACCATTCAAAAAGAGTTCATGAGGAAACCTGTAAACTTTGATGTGATTCTGGCACAAAGACAGCCTTGAAATGGCACCTCCGAGCTAATCATATGAATTGATTGTGATGAAATAGTGCTAGAACTGATGCAAGATAAGAAAACTCCATGATATTTCTTCTTTCTCGGATACAAGTTCCTCACTTTTTTGCAAATGCTGAGAGCTAGTGAGAATAACCTGTTATCCAACCGGTTCTCCTCCTTTGAAAAGAAATTAAGTTGTCAGAATAAAAGGGTTGAGGCTAGTACAACATGAGAGTAGGGTTAGAAGGTAGATTGGGATCTGCTGACAAAAGTTTGCATGTATTTAATATATCGACAATGCGTTCCAACTCAGGTATAATTTAAACTCTTAAAAGTCCCTAATCTGTTAGCAGCTCAGGCGTAATTTGGTACGTGCAAACCATCCCAATCTATTGCATATGGGGAACAAAACTTGGCTCCTCCGTCTAAAACACTATTTCGTATATGGTGCTGAGGGTCTAGGAAAACAACAGAGGAGGTCTTGCAAGCCAGAAGTCTGTTCTGTGTTCTGTATTAAAGGACTGAATGTCTGTCACATACAGAAGGGAGCAAAAGCTGTGGCAGCAACAGAGGTGTGCTTTAATTAATTACCTATTTCCTGCCAAAGTGGTTAATAATGTGTGAGAGTGAACAAATACCAAGGGCCTTAAAAGAGGAGGGCATGCTCAGTTTAATGGCCCTGGGCCACAAAACAACCAGATTTTTCCCCCTGGTAGGGAATATACTATTATTTATGTCCAAAGCAATTTTCAGTCACAAATGCTCTACAGTTCTCATTCCATTCATCTCCTTACGGTGACAGGGAAACAAAATAGCTTCACAGCTCCCATTTTCTCACTTCAAGCCTTCCCTTGTTACTTAAGTGTAAAATATAAATGATTTTTTGCTTCGTTTTCTCTTGTGGAGAGGATACCCCTAGACTCTCTCTTACTCACATCACTTGCCTGAAGCAATATGGAGCTGCATAGTAGGAGCACTCAGCAGTAAAAATGCAGCTTTTATTTAAATTGGAAGTGAAAATCCCCAGAAACAGACATGGAAATACGATCTTTTTTAAAATACTGTAGGAGATCTGTTGGGAATAAGAAATAAAATATGGTTTTTTGGCTGTAAGCATTAAATCTATATTTAAATCTATCTAATTTTTTTAAAAAAAATGAAGGTCTGTTCCCTTCATTCATACAAATTCATCTATTCCTCAAAGAGCCCTTGACAGTCATTTTGACTTATCAAAGGGGGAAAAATGCTATGCTTTTACAAACCAAGTCCTTATATGTCATCCAGATTTTTTTTTTTTACTACACCTATGGCCTCATTTTGGGGAAAGCACTTCTTTTTGTGGTGGGGGGAGATTATATTAAAACTGACCAAGGTTAGATCAGCCTTCAAATCTTTCTGTTTTGATATTAGTCTTTCTTCATGCTATGTGAATATTTGAAATTAATAATAGGAAAGAAAATAATGTCTTCAGGTGACTCACATGGCTGTTCTCCCTGAGAGCATAGCTTGGCGGGTCTGAACGTATGTGGTACACAGGAAGGGGCGGAGCTTCCTGCCAAACTACTAAGCTCTAGAACAGTCTGTTGGAGACTCTGCACAGGCGCAAAACCCAGTTGTGTGAGACACAGAGACCACAAAGAAGAACTGAAGGAATCTTGGCTCACTAAGGACAATCAGTACGCAGAATGAATGGCTTCTTTATTGTGTCCCCCAGAAATGGGTGCTTCTTTTTCTGTGTGTTGTTTCCCCGCTAACAAGACAGAGAAAGAAACCTAAAATAAATCTTGTATTTCCCACTCGCTCCATAGTTTGGTGGGAAAGAAATGGAGCAGAGAACAAAGAGCACTCAAGTTTAGAGTGATTTTTTTGGGAGGGGGGGCATTTCCCTTTGAACTATAGACTAGCATACCACTCATTGTTCTAAGCCAAGGTTCCCACCTTTTCCCTTAGCTTACTATATTTTGAAAATATATTGTGGTCAGTTCAGACTTACTGGGAATAATTTTCTACGAAGCTTTGTGGTTTCTTAATAACAATATTGTTTTTTCTGCCTTCCTGTTTGATAGAGAGAGATTTTGGAGCAACAGCAGCAAGAAAGATATGATACAAATTTTCATGGTACATGTATGTTCTGTGACAAAGAATTTACTGGTAACAGGTTGGTATTGAATGACTGCATTTTCATACATTTGGACATCCCAGTCCTGTAGATATAGATGAAGTATTATACGGCAGCTTGTGCTAACATAAATAAAATAAATTTTTATACCTAATTAATTCTTAGAAGTGGCATGGATTACCCAAAAGCTCTACAAGATCAAACCACTTAGCCTCGGATTCCTTGATCTGGTCTCCTTTAAATGTGTGGGACTACAGCCCATGTCATCTCCAGCTAGCATGTCCCTGTTGTCTGGAGATGATAAGGATTGTGGTCCAACACATCTGGAGAGTACCAGATTAGAGAAAGACAATACAAGCCAGCTGGCTTCTTTGAAGCCAATTCCAAAGCATAAGCAAGGTATAAGGGCAACATATATCTTTTGTCCTTCCTGACACCAGCCTCATAAATAGCTAAAGCAAGGATAGGAAAGCAGAAGTTTTGGAAGCCAACTCTTATCAGAATAGCAATATTGCTAATGGTCCAAGAGTATGGAATTCATAGTCTAAAACATCTATAAACACCAAGTTGCTTACTTTTTGATTGCCTCTATAACTGGAGTTTACCTTTAGATGTAAGCTAAGCTTTGTGGCGGGAAATTCCATACATTTAATTACATGCTGTATGAAAAGACACTTTCATTTTCCATTTCCCAAATTTTACTACCAGTCAATTGAATAGCCTCAAATTTCAGAGTTATATTTGAGCAGGTTGGATATGAGAAAGAGAGAACTCTCTTTCCACATCATGTATAATTTTGTATTTTCTGTTATATTGTCATTTTCCTTTGAATGTTTTCTCAAGTAAAGAGCTCCAAATACTTAATTTATCAGATGAGAAAAGTGCTGCAAACCTTTGATTATTTTACCTGCTCCTAATCCTTCTCCTCCCAAGTGGTTAAGAAACCAGGCTAGATGATTTCTAAGCCACGCATTACTAACAAAGACATACATGGGCAGATTTGAGAGGTAGCAGTTGGTTTGTCAAACTAGCACGCGTGAGCAGCACTTGGCTCTGCTTCCAGCGTTCACCACTGAATTCTACAATGTGCAAGAATTTTGCAGTGCTGTCTGGCGTTACTGTTCTACAACCAGAACTCATGAATTGGCTTATGATGCCAACACAATGCCATGGGTCATTGATGCCTCATCTTTTTATTTATTAGATTTTGTTTTATAAATAAATCTAATTTGTTTTATTTAATTCAGTGCTGCAGAAAGAAAGCCCTTTTTGTAGCAGTGAACTCTGAACAGAGCCTATCTCTGGTGAATGAGTACAGATAAGAGCTGAGTTGGGATCTGAGGAAAAGGGGCTTTGGGAGAAGCGGCCTATCCTACTGTCTGAAATCTGCTTTACAAGGAGAGAACCCATGTCTAATTCAAACATTAATCCTCACTAAAGCAGACTGGTTGAAATGAGCGGGGACTTAAATTTGTTGTGACTAACAAGTCTCATTCATTTCAATCAGTCTAGGACCAGCATTGAATTTAGTCCCTAATCTCTATGGTCAAACAGTTCCCTGCCCCTTGTGTACTGTAAGTGGAAAAAGAAGCTTAATTGGCCATTATATTCCGCACTAAACTCAGCTGCAATGGCATTGTTCCAATAGTTGTTTGTCTTTTCTTGCTAAAAATGGGAGTGTTGTGCCACTTAAATTGTATTGCTTTGCATCAGATTTAGGTAGCGTTTGTTAATTTATCTTACTAGTTTTTCCGATAGCTCAAGATTGCATAGGTGAACCCTCTAACTTTGTCATGAAAGCAGAGATATTTTTTATATATTAACTGGAGATTGAAACCCATACCCAGCACTCTTATTAAGCCACACTCATTGTGACTAAAAAGATATAGATGTACCTAACCACTTCACCACAGAAGTAAAAAAACCCCCACATCTGGTTCTAAATAGTGATGAGTATTTGTGTTGTAAGAGTCATATCCACATGCTTCCTAGTTGGGTAAGGAGCCATATTTGCAATTATCGTTGTGCTGTGAATTTTTCAACAAGCAGTGTTCTGCATCAAGATGAAATTCTAATTCCAGAAAAAATGTAGTCTTGCCAGAGATGATAGGAAGCCAGAACTAACAAATTGTGGCTCCCCACTAATCATCATGTGGCATGAAACCCCTAGGCCAAGAGGCGAACCAAGCAAACATATGACCAAAGCGGGAAGGGGTTGAGGCATTCTGGGGCCTTCTGTTGTCCATTTAATGCTATGTATATATTCTTTCTTGGTTGAATTGTTTCAATCACTTCTGGTGAAATGACTGTCTTGCTTTCTATTAACTAAACACAAGTGATAAGTTTAAATACTAAGACTGCCAGGCCTGCCCTGAACTCCATCTCTGTTCTACACATTTATTGGTTCAGATGTGAAAATCCCAGATCAGCCAAGCCTTCTGTGTGAGAACAGCAATGAGTGAGGTCACTTTTAGTCCATCTTCCCCTTTCCTCTGTACTCGCCTTGACTCACGTGAATGCCATCTCCAGTCTTCTGCAAGTTTTACTCTCTTGTTTTAAATAATAAAACAAACTCCAGAATTATCTTTGCATGCCAGGGTCCTTGTCCTTTAAAAAAAAAAGAGTATGTGTCCTATCTTACCTTATTACCATTGCTATTGTTTTTACTAAACGCTAAAGGTAAGTCCTGCCCCTCTGCCAAAATCTTTGTCTCCCCTGCTAAAATTGAAGTGGCATCCTGATGAGTGATTCCAGTATTGATCATTATCAGTCACTGGTTTTAGTTTTTAGGTATGTAGACAGCACTGTGATATGCTACACTGAGATGACAGTTAGTCTGCTGGCAAACACTACATTTGCTACTTCACTTGCACAGGACAGTTTTTGCTGCTAGGAAGACAAAACACGTACTTCTTTGGTTTCATAGGTCTGATACCAAAATTTTCATCAGTTAAATGCAAATAATTTCTAGCAGCAAAATAAAATGCAGGGGCTTAAAATATGTTCTGATAGCATTTCATGTGCTGTTCATACATTTCTGAGTGTTAAGAGAAGCTTCAAACACACACTTTGGGTTTCTTCGTCTCCATGTGGTGGTCTCTGCAGTGAAAAAAGACTTGCAAAGCTGAAAACCACAGTAATTTTAGCAGCACGCCTTCACTTTCAATACTACCCTTTCATCCAAAGCACATGTTTCAAGCTGCCTTAAAAGTGCCCTGAAGGAAATATCTAATTCTTCTTTTGAATTTTTTGGCAGGTCAGTCATTCTCAATCACATGGCAAATGATCATGCATTCAATGTTGGCCTACCAGACAACATTGTAAACTGTAAGGAGTTTTTGGCTCTTCTACAGAATAAACTTGACAGGTACATGAATATCCTTGATTGCTGTTTTTTTTAATATTTTGATTTTTGAATTTTAGTTGTACATTGATTGCAGTTATCCCTCACCCCCACCCTCCCTGTTCCTGTTTGCAAAAAGTTTCAGTGTTCAATAACCATGTACATACTAAAATCAGTCAGAGTTCACAGTCTGTTGTTCCACAGCTTTAGATGGGATGATGGTGGATCTTGTGTGGAGAGACAATCCATAATACAGTGGGCCCTCACTAGCTCCTGGGGTTTGGTTCTGGGATCTCTCATGGATGCCAAAATCCATAGATACTCAATTCCCATTATATACAATGGTGTAATAAAATGGCGCCCCTTATATAACATGGTGAACAACTCAAAAGGTTTACTTTTTGGGATTTTTAAAAAAATATTTTCAAGCTGTGGCTGATTGAATCCATGGATTCAGAATCTATGAATGCAGAGGGTTGACTATATAGTTAATGAATGGGAACCAGAGTTCCATAAAGGAGTCCTTTTTGTTTCCCTTGTGTTTAACCTAGTATAGGAGGTTAATTTTTCCTGCAGTAGCAACCTACCAGAGTCCATCTCACCACCTCCTAATTGATAGACTCTCCACTGACTTTCATGTCCTTGATATTTCAGCTCAAGCAGCACCTAACATTATAGATATTGGTTGCTTCTGTGGTAGATCTGTATTACCTATATCAAAAATCAGCTTTATTACATGACTGATGTAGGAATGAATTTCATTCCAAGATTGAAGGACCTTAGGACAATGAATCCACATATGTCCTAGGGACCTTTTCCCCCACAACCTCTCCTGCATCTATCTGACAAAGCTTTATTAATATGATGCAGTATGTTGGATTATTGTCTTGGGGGATTTGCTGTCAGTATTAGAAACAGGCTTGTACTGTAAGCATCTTCCTAAAGAATAGCTGGAAGAGAAAAAGGATGATTTGTGGGAACAGATGAAAAGGATGCTGCTGAAGAGGAGCCAAACTATGAATCTCTGATGCAGTGACAGAGATAGGTGTTACTCTAATTATCGTCTAGCCTTGTACCCAGTAACGACTCTGAAAATAGCTGCAGGTCAGAGACAAATTCTCAGGCTTCATTGCAGGCACCTGCTGGGTATCTGTGATGTTGGCTAAATTATATTGTGGTTTGTGTTTCTATGTTGGATGTATAATGCTCAAACGTAACTGGGTTAGGAAACTGTATGAAGCTTTAGTGACAAGAGCAGAATGTTGAATCAGTTTGAACGTGCTTGGTGATAGGTGGAAAGAACATCAGTGGGCGTTGCTATAAAGATAAGGTATCAGTGAGGAAGATGGGAGATAGGATCGGAAGAAGGCTGTGAGTGCTGAAAAGTTAGGCTATGTGAGGGTTGATTGGATATTACATTATAGATTAGTTGTTCTGTATTTGTTTTTTTAGAAGTTCCATAAACATTTAATTTAATAAATTTATATTATCTTATAAAATGCCTCCCAAACTAATTGGTTAGTTAAACAAATTTGGTTAGTACTTCCCTGTACCTAAATATTGTTGTTGTTTTTGTGTGCCTTCAGGTTGTTTCTGACTTATGGTGACCCTAAGGCAAACCTGTCACAGGGTTTTCTGGGGCTGAGAGTGTGTGACATGCCCAAGGTCACCCAGTGGGTGACCATGGCCAAGTGGGAATTTGACCCCTGGTCTGCAGGGTCATAGTCCAATGTTCAAACCACTCTACCATGCTGGCTCTCATACCTAAATAAAAGATGTTAAATTGTAATGCATATCTCTGGACTTTAAGCCTAGATGACTTTTTCTGTTCTGGGACTATTTATTATCTGCTTTCTGGTTTCACCAAACCCATACCTGTTATTATCCTCACTTAAAACATCTCCTTTTTAAAGACACATTTGATAGAGATGCATACATCAGGGGTTGTGAGAGAAGCATGGTTACCAATGCAATCTTACTTGTAAGTCTGATTGATCATGGCAGTGTTTGTTACATGTGTTTATAATACTAAATAAATATTATATGAATAAAAGAATTAAATGTAATATTAAAATGTTATTGAATTTAAAGCAGTTAAAATGCATCAATAAAAAAAGGACATGAACTAGCCATTGAAAACCCATTCCATAGCAGCCAACTGATTGCCAAATTCCTCCCTGAATTAAAAAAAAATGCCTGCTGACAGTGAGGAGTTGAGTCTAACCTTCACTGGAGCAAGTTCTGCAGCCTTAGAATAGCCACTGAGAAGGTCCTTTCTCATATCCTCATCAGAGGTCCCTGTAAGAGTGACAGAATTCAGAGAAGGACCTCCTTGAGGATCTCCAAGCCCTGTCAGGCTCATATGGGAGAATACAGTCATACAGATAGCCTCAGTCCAATCTGTTCATGTTTTTAACCACAAAAACACTTCCAATGAAAAGTTTGCTGTCTACAAATGGAAGGTAAATGTGCTATGGGTTAGTTGCAAAGGTGAAGGAAAAGTAAATCTAGGTCTGATGCAATCATTCTTTAGTTGGGCACCCAGAGATATAACTGAGCTTGTGTTTGTAAACACATGCACATGTATACTCTACAGATGTTCTAGTTACATTCCACTGGTTACATTCTTCTTTGAGACTATCTGAAAGACCGTGTCTCCCCATATAAACCTGCCAGAGTTTTATGATCTGCAGTGGAGGGCTTTTTTCTCACTCCCACCTCACTCACAGGCTTGCTTGGTGAAGACACAAGAGAGAACCTTCTCAGTAGCTGCTTCCACCTTCTGGAATTCCCTTCCACAGTAGCCTAAGCTAGCCCCCTTCCTGCTCTCCTTTTTCTGGTGGACAAAGCCCTTTTTGTTTAACTAGGTTTTTAATGTGTACACAGGGAGGCTTCTTATTTGGGACATGTGTTTTATATTCTTAAACTTTTATATCTCTTTTAAATTATTTTCATACTATTGATGTAGTAAGTTTAAATTGTTTTTAAAGTTTTACTGTTCTTTTAATTTCTCTTTGGGAGACATTTTGGGGAGAAAGGCGGTACACAAATTAAATACATAAATAAAATTCTTTGAATCTTTCAGTACCTTAAAATTTCATTGCAACTCATGCACAGGCAATAGAAACAGACTGATAGAGGGGGTGTCTTCACTTGGCACTCTTTTAATGCCAAGCAGAATCATTTTGCCTGAAGGTATCTACAGTATGTATTAGTGAACTTCTTGATGTTCTTCCACAGCGTAACACTCTTACAATAAGCAGACTTTTTAGTAATACTCTTTACATATTGAGTCTGTCTGCTTTTTCAGCATGGAGCAATGACCAGCATGGTCATTCCTATCCCAGACTGAATAATGCCAGTAGCTAAAGCTCAGTAGTTCTGGCGGTTGAGCTTCTGGTGGTTTTAAGCTTTGAAATAAGACTCTTCTAAATTAAATATATCTATTTCCCAGCATTTTCCTCCCTCTTCTGAGTATACTTTGTCTCCTTGGTTCCCTGTGCTGAGCTGTACAACTTAAATACTATATAAGGATATAGTACAAAAAGGTACTTAAAGTAATTATAGTTGTGTAACTCAAATCCCCTATTCCAATAAATCAGCAGGCCTATAAACTCTATAAAATCAGACAACCAATAACAAAATTGATCTGATTTTATATATTTCCGTCCGATCTGTCTTCATATACACCTCAAGTAACTGTTTTCCTTGGGTTTCTTAAATTTTTTGATGATCTTACAATTTTGACACTGATGTGTCTCATCATGCTTTGTCTGCTAAAGTAACTGTCTGATTGCTTACAGTATTGCTTCTATAGCCATTTGCTTTTCCCCCCCTTAGTTTGCAGTGCTTATACTGTGAAAAAATATTTCGAGATAAGAACACACTCAAGGATCACATGAGAAAGAAGCAGCATCGTAGAATCAATGCCAAAAACAGAGAATATGACAGATTTTATATTATTAATTACCTGGTAAGATGCTTGTTTGTTTTTAATAAAGTAAATGTTTCATTTTTTCCAGGCAGAAATTCCCCATAAAGTGGTATATACAATTAGCAGAAACAATTACAGAGATAAAACGTTACATATAAAACAGAATATGTCAACAGTAAAAAAGCAACAGTCATTAAAATTGTTCAGTTTCAGGCAAACAGTTAATTCACAACAGTTTCTGTTACAAGCAAATTCAAGCAACAGCTCTTGAAACCCCACTTAAAAAGCAATCCACTAGGAAGCCATACTTACCTCCTAAAGGAAGGGAATCTACAATGACTGTACCATGAAAAGCTTCTGCCTTTTTTGCCCACCATTAATAGATCTTGCCAGTAAGCAGAATGCCTGGCTGATCATAAAATCAGAGGAACATTCCTATAGGTGCAACAGTGAGCTACAGATGAACTTGAGGTCAGAGTCCAGGATACAGCAATCTGGGAGGGAGGGAGAAAGAGAGAAAGAAAGACCACCCAGAGAATCTCAAGTGAGGTCAAGGCAGTGGCAAAAAGGCCCAGCTTCAATACCTGGGCTAATATGGCTATTTTGAGTCCCATCTTCTGTTGCTGGTGCTTCTTCTTCTCCTTCTACTTCTCCTCCAGCTTCTCCTCCAGCTCCTCCTCTTTCTCTTGTTGTTGCAGCTGTTCTTCTTTTTCTCCTCCTCCTCCTCCTCTCTTCAAAAAAATACTACAGTCAAGAATTCAGGTGGACTTGGTCCTTCATAGGGAGTGCGACCCTGTTCAAGACTGGTTGTCCATCATTCAGTAGGATTCCCTGCCCACAGCCATATCTAGCTAAAACTTTGGTTTGTTTATCCTCATCTTTTTCAAAGCTTGCTCAGGACACCTGTTCAAGCCTTCCAGATCTCTCTAGAATTTACAGGTGGAAATGAGAGGTAGAACTGTGTGTCATCTGCACATTTGGCTTAAGCCTCCAAATACCATCTCTCAGTAACTTCATGTACGTGTTAGGAATGTTAGGGATAGATCCTTGAGGTACCAAAAAAGCCAGTGGCCATGGTGGAGAAGAGGAATTCTCCAGCACTGTTGTTTCATCTCCCTTCCCACTTATATTTCCATACATTAGTAGTGGGTAGTGTGTGGCCCTCCTGGTGTGGTGGTAAATCTGCCCCCATCTTTCTTCACCACTGGCTTGCAGGCTGGGACTAATTAGAGCCATTGGTCTAAGAATGATTATAGTGCCACAGCGTTCCCCACCCCTGCCATTAGTGGTGTTTATCCAAGCAAGCCTTCAAGAGAGTGTGACCCTGGCTCCCCTGAGGCAAATAACTCAGAGCTGTGTCAATGTCCCAGTCACCATTAAAGCTTTATCCTTCTCTTCTGCCAAATATGGACCACTACACTGAAATTAGAAATGTGTATCCTCTTATCATTTGTGATTGCACACCCAGAAGCATTCAGGGCTCAGGAAGCATGTATGAGATATTTCCAAGAAGGCAAAAATGTAATAAACCATCGCCATACAACAGTGTTTCTTTAGGAAATAAATATTGTCAAAACAAATAGCCGTTACTGTAATTCTGGTAATAAAACCTCTAATATTATTTGTGTTCTAGAATGTAGCTTAATGCGATTATTTGTGGCTTACAGCGTAGGAGGTCTTGCTATTGTTCTGAAGTAGTTTTGCGTGTGTGTCATAGTTTCACTGATCTCCCTTGCATTAACACTCTCCAAGGGCCAATTTGCAAACAGCTTAGATGTGTGATCAGCATACCAGGTCATAAAAGCAAGCCTGTAATAAGAGCCCAAACCTCCATACACAAGCCCTCCTTTCATCACCATGTGTCTGTCCCAGTGATAAGCATAGTGGGGAATGTGTATAGCCTTTGGGTTCCTGCCTCTTTGCCTCCACATGGATATCCTGTGGGACCAGACTGTCTGGGTGAATTGGTCCAGGTGAACTTTTCATTTCCCTTGTGGAGGGCAGACACAAGCCATTAAACAAATTAGTGCTTTGATTTGCCTGCAGTGGAACTAACTGGCAAAATTCCCAAGGCTTTTAAGGCAGCTGGAAATGACCAAAGTCTAGTACAGCTCAAACACACATGCACACACATCACAATCCATTGCCTATTTTTAAACTCGTGGATCATTTGATACTATTACACGCTAAGTGCACAAAGAGGAGAGAGAGATTTTTTTTCCCCTTCCATGTTATTTTTCCCCAGCTGTTAGCTTTTCATTAAAATCTAGTAGCTAATTTGCTAGAAGCAACCATTTCCATAAAAAACTATTTGATACTCTTGAGGGGGAAGGAGCAGCTAGAAGGGTGTTAACTGCCTTGCATTATCTCACTATCCTGGAAATGTTAATGAATCCAACTGTACTTGGAGAGTGTACCTTAGAGAGTAACATCTCTCTGAATTAATTACAGGATTTTAATTCCCTAATCTGTAATGACATCCTGTTAAGGGCTAGTCCAGCACTGTATGCCAGCACGCCATTTACCTGACATGGTGTAATAGCTTTGAAACCTCTGATTAAGGTATAAGATGGATTTCGTTGTTGTTTTAATCTCCATTTGATGTAAACTACTGCAGCATGTAACAAAATCTTGTGCTGTAACTGTTCAGTTGTACCCTCTCCCTCCGTTTTAATCTCTCTCCCCTTTTGCCTGGATATTTTTTTTTGTAAGGAAGCAGAGATAAGATATTTTAAGATTATCATTGCCACTAAAATGTGTAGCAGCATTAATTGTTGTTACGTGCCTTCAAGCTGACTAAGACTTACGGAGACTCTATCATAGGATGTCCTTGATAAGATGTATTCATGGAAGGTTTACGAATGCCCTCCTCTTAAGGCTTAGGGAATGTCACTAGAAAAATACAATATGTTGTGGTCGTTACAGCATTGGATTAGGAGTAAAAAGGCCTTTTCAAATCTCCTCCCACCCATCTAGCGTAGTAGGTGACTTCAGTTTCTCAGCCTAACCTGCCTCCTTTGAGGATAGTCATGAGAAGAGGAGTCATGTAGGCTACTAGAACTTCTTGGAGGAAAAGTTGGATGTAAATGTAACAAGTGAATGCTCAGTATTAAGGGCACAAGCTGGGCTAAAAGGAATCTGGGTAAATAGAAAGCAAGAAATAATTGGCAAGTTTAGGTGCTGTAGTCTACATTTCAGAGGAAGGAACTGGCAAAACCACCTCTGAGTATTCCTTGCCTAAGAAAACCCTGTGAAATTCATGGGGTCACCATAAGTCAACAGGCAACTTGAAGGCACCCACACATTGTTTGTGTCGTTGTTGTGTGTGATTTCAAGTCATTTCCAACTTATGGTGACCCTAAAATGACCCTATCGTGGGGTTTTCTGGAGAATTCTATTTTAAAAACCCACAAAAGGTCAGATACAAAGAAGCAACCTGCCAGGCTACTTTTTCCCATTGAACATCCCTGTCTTAAGAGTAATTCAGATGAATCCATAGGCATCACACAAATGGGCAATAACAACCCTGACAAAATACAGGAGATCTGAGAAGTGAAGCAGCTTGTTTAAGGTTATATAATAAAACAATGGCAGAGGTCTGAACCCTGGTGCAGTGTTGTGTGTATATTGTAAAGCTAATATTCTCTTTGCATAGTTGTTGAGTCTTGAAAGGCTGCAAAGACATATCTTACATGAAATGCATGCATACAAAGAGAAAAGAATTGATTTGTCCTTTTGTGCTGCCTTGTACATTGGATAGATGTTTAACACACTGAATATGTGCATCTCCCATCAGTACGATTTAAAACTTGAGCTATTCCTGAGGTAAATGGATTTCTGTTTGGATTTTTTTCTTCAGGAATTTGGAAAGTCCTGGGAGGAAGTTCAGTCAGAAGATGACCGTGAATTGTTGTCCAACCAGGAAGAGTAATCGGGAATTTTTATTCTGTTTATGAGTGGGGAAATGAGAAATCTACCCTATAAGCCTGATATATCATGTTTAAAACCCTGATATTCAGGGACAAGGCAGACATGACAGAAGAGATTCAAGATCTGGATTTCCAGCATTTTAAAATGGGAATAACATTCACAGATTGTAATGTTTCAGACAATGATCTATGGTACTGTTGGAGAGGTACTTCAGCTTTCCTCCATACCATTCTTTTTAATAATTCTCTACCAAGAACAACTACAGTTTCCCCAGGGAGTAAAATATATAGATCCTTGTACCATATGAGAAAAAAGTAAATTTAGACTGGTGACAAACCAAGTCACCTTGGCTCCAAACTCCATGTTTACTTACTTATATTGAAAACTATAACAAATATAAGACAGCTTTTAGTGGCTTTTCCCATATTATACCTCCTCCTTCCTTTGGTTCTCACAAATATGTGCTTAGTACCTGCATCTGACCTGCACCTACTGTACCTGCATCCTGCTAAAGAAAGTTCCAGCCCAAGGCATGGCAAGACAGTTTCCAGAGGAGTTGAAATACATCATCTGTTCAAGAGTGCTGACAGTAGTGAATGTGCAAGTGTTTCCCCCTCTGTTTCTGTCAAATTTGTAGTCATTCTTCAACTGGGGTTCTCCAGAGCTGTTCACCATGATGGCTGAGCATTTAGAAGTACAGTTTAGGCATCCAAAGTAAAGTAGCAAGCAAAATTACCAATGGAATGCAAATACGGCAAATAGAATGGATTCTAAGTGCGAATGATTTTCAGTATCTCACTCTTTATAATTCTAGAAATTTGAGGACTGAAAGAAAATTTCATTTGGTGTGGAAGTATTCTTATTTTGGGTTACAACAGCTTCATTTTGCTTCCCTGTAGCAAAACCCCTGAGTATTGCCTTACATTTTGGTATGAAGAGCCAGGAGTATGACCTTATAAGTATGCCTTTAAATTAAGCACACTTATGCTGTATGTGTAATATTAAGCAGTAGTTTATCTTATGAAATAATGCATGTTATTCAGGTTTCTATAAACAAGGAGAATAAATGCTACTGGTTCCTGGCTATATCTGAATCACATAGTTACAGTAGTTCAATAATAGTTTAACTGGCATGGTTCCTTCCTACAGAATCTTGGGATTTGTAGTTTGATGAGGCAATTAGAATTCACCAGAGATAGGCAGTAGAGCATTCTAGCAAAGCATCTCATCCAACTGCAAATCCCAGGATTCTGCAGTTTTATTTGACTGCTGTAACTGTGTAGTGCAGGTGCACCACCTATTAGTTTTAGATAAGAGAGAGAATGTAAGAGGACACGTGCAAAAAGAAAAGATTATGGATCTCCAGTGTCTTTTGGGTGGAACTTTTAAGTCTACTACAAAGGAGGTCCTATGAAATTCTGATTTTTTGCCAATATCATGCACATCACTATGCTATCAGTCCCTCTAATTGTAAACCTGGGTTTTGAATGCCAATAGTTACGTACCCAAAATAGGGGCAATGAGGAACAGCAGGGGGGTTATCTGCATGCTTGGGAGAGCATCAAGGCTGCAAAAAGATAACAGGCTCCAAATACCAAGTAAAGTGGCTTTTTGTATAATTTTTTCCCACACAGAGACTGGTCTGACTGGGAAGAGCATCCTGTTTGTGCAGTCTGCCTCTTCTGTGAGAAGCAGACAGACACCACAGAAAAGCTGTATGTTCACATGGAGGTAAGAGGCATCTATATTAGATCAAGCTGGGAATCCTGTAGATGATGCTGGGCTACTGGTCCCAGTAGATTTAGCCTACTTAGCCACTAGCAAGGAATGTTGGGAGTTGCAGTCCAACAGTGTCTGGAGAGCTACGTGATTCTACTTGCTGTGTTAGATCTTGCTTTGGAAAATAAGTGGGATAAACTTTAGGTTGCCCTGTTTTAGTACGGACATCACCTTATTCTGGGTGCTGAAAAGGGTGGTACAGGTTGTTAAAGATGTTGTAAACAGCTGGAGATCTGGCTGCTTAGTAGGCTTGTCCCATTATGAACTTGTCTAGATGTTAAGAACTTCAGGAGAAAATCTCTAGAAGCCCACTTGAGGGCCTGAGTGATTGGGCTTTGTCCTGGGTTGCTCCCAGATTGTGGTGTGCACTCCCACAGAGCTGCAGCCCACTTTCACTGCTTTTGGCAAGGGTGTGGAGATAACGGCCATTTCTGCATTGGACTGTTAAAGTGCTTTTATTCCACTAGACTATTATAGTGCTATTATTCCACTTTCAACATCCTATGGAAGCCTGAAGCCCCTCCCTAAACTGCAAACCCCAGGATTCCATAGGATATTGAAAGTGGAATAATAGCGCTATAGCAGTCTAGTGTGGAAACGGCCAACATCTTTTCAAATTGCCTTTTAAACTGCTTTAAATGGTAATTGAATTTGGTAGTCATGGTGGTTTTAGTGGTGTATTGTTTAATTTGTTGTTGATTTTTTTTCATATTGAATCTTAGAAGAAATCCAGGGCAGGAATATGATGCATATATAGATATATGCACATGCAAAAGGCACTGCTCTATTCCAGTGGGCCACAGCAATGAGGATATTATTAGCTGCTTTTCACAGAATTACAGATCATGTATTCCTGTGGTTAGATCCAGACTTAGTAATATTCAGACTCAACCCACTGAAATCAATGGAAATTTCCCAACTCATTTTAGCAAGGCTGCTTTAAGTATGATTGAGGTCTGGCTCCAGTCTATAGCAAAGACAGCTTGGAGAAAAGTTTAGTAATTTAACTAATTCATATTATTGTCTTGTCACCACCATCATCATCATCATCAATATAGCATCATCAGTGCATGTGATACTTTACATGAGCAGCTTACGATTGCTAATTTGACAGTTCCCTGCCCTCAACACTTATTATGTGAAAGGGCATACACACAAACAAGAGGAAATGGCAGTGGAGGAAAGCATTAAGTCCAGGAGATGCTGGCTGCCTCTTTCTCCCTCTGAGGTTATAGCAGTGGCAGTTGAAAGAGAGGGAGGGCCTTTCCTCAGTTGCTGGGCCTAGGCATAATGGAGCTGTACCTACCTGTTGTTCTCTCTCTCTCTGCTGCCAGAGCAGTGGCAGCTGGGATGGAAGAAGGCCTTTTGGACAGTCTTTCATTAGAGGATGTAGTTTATGAACAAGGTCATACACATTGAATGCACAAGAGTCCAGGGTCAGTTCCTTATGTTCCCAATTAACAGGTTTGGGGAAGCAGGCATAAGGTCATGCATAGGAAATAGTAAAATGCTTGGTAAAACCATGGTTTGATTTAGAGTAATGCAGCTCCTTAACCTAAGCTTGGAAGCTTACTCTTGTTTTGAACTACAACTCTCACAACCATCCATGCTGTGACCATGCTGTCTAGAAGATTCTGGGAGCTATAGCCAAAAAATAGTGATTATTAAGCACTGCCCCTAACTGAACTTATGTTAAAGTTTTCCGATGTTATGTAGGTAAGGAATCCACATAGTACTAATTTTTGAACTGTATAACTTGTATACAGTAGGCCCTCTACATTCATGGGGGATAGGTGCAAAGAACCTCTGCAAAAGTCAAAAAACCACAAATAATTCCCTCCAGTGAGCACTCTCCCTTCTCTGGGCCCCCTGCCCAGGAGAGCACCAGGGACAAGATCACCCTCCCCTCATCCTCCTCCCACCTGCCCTAGCAATGGCGCCAATGGCGGGCAGGGAGCAGAGCTGGGAGACCGAGATCGTGCTCCCCACATCCTTCTCCCACCCGCCCTGGGTAGGATTGTGCCGGCCACAGGCTGGAGCAGAGCGGGGAGAGCAAGATCACACTCCCCACATCCTTTTCTCACCTGCCCTGTGCAGGATCACACCAGCAGCGGGCTGGAGCAAAGCGAGGTCATGCTCGCCCCATCTTTCTCCCACTTGCCCTGGGCAGGATCACACCTGTGATGGGCTAGAAAAGAGCGGAGAAGTGAGATCGTGCTCCCCACATCCTTCTCCCAGCCCTCCAAGCAGGATCGCACTCACAACGGGCTGAAGGAAAGTGGGGAGAGCGAGATCGCGCTCTCTGCATCCTTCTCCCACCCGACCTGGCAGGATCGCATCCACGACGGGCCAGAAAAGAGCAGGGAAGTGAAACCGTGCTCCCCACATCCTTCTCCCACTCCCGAGGCAGGATCGTGCCCGCAATGAGCTGGAGAAGAGCAGAGCGAGTGAGATCACACGCCCCGCATCCTTCTCCCACACATCCCGGGCAGGATCGCCCAGGTGGTGGGCCAGAGATGAGCAGGGAAAGTGAGATCGCCCTCCTCACTTCCCTCTGCCACCCACTCCAGTGTGATGGATCCCTCAGTTGCTTGGAAGGGGAGCTGGATAGAGGAGATGTCCCCCCCCCACTTCACTCTCCCACCAGCTGCCAGTGCCATAGCTGGCGGGGGAAAGGCAAGGGACAAGATCTTCTTCCTGTATTAGGGAATGGGAGGAGGGAATAGGAGAGGGAAGCCACCCATGAATAATCAAATCTGCCAGACTCAAACCCGCAAATGTGGAGGGAGAACTGAAGTGCCTATTTTTGTTTTGACTGTTTGTTTATACAAATTGAGTTCAATGTGATTTAAAAGAATTCACAGTTAAATCTCTTCATTGTTTTTTTTAATTTTCACATCCCAGGAAGCTCATGGATTTGACCTGCTAAAAATTAAGTCTGAACATGGTGAGTAAATGTTATCCTGTGGTGAAGGTATCCACTGGCACAGGAAATGTGGCTTTTTAAAGGCAGGGAACCACATTTCAACCTCTGTCACTCCAAGTAATTGAAAACAAAATGGCAGGATTGTTCCCTATTGGATGTCAAAGAGTAACAGCAACTGGTTGCAGTGGTTGTCAAGAAAACACTAAGATGTAAAGTCCAATCTTCTCTCTATAAATCTTGGATATACAGTAAATCGCCATGCTAAATAAAACCATGGCACTCTATTACATTTTCTAATTGTTTTCCTTTCTAGCAGAGAAGGGTTTTTTTTTCCCATCAATATCCCTTGCTTTCTTTTTAAGATAGATTTTAGATAATTATGGTTCATACATCTGTAAATCCATTTACCATTTTCACATTTGCAGTTTTTAATTTTTTAACCCTTTGTTTATTCTAACAGTCTTGTTCGAACTGCTTGTCTTCTACTTTTTTAATTTAATATTTTGTTTAAACACTTGTTTTTGTTTGCTAGATTTGAACTTTTATCAGCAAGTGAAAGTAGTGAACTTCATTAGGAGAGCGGTCCACCAGTGTCAATGTTACAGTTGCCAGGAAAAATTCCCATCAAAAAAGGACTTAGTGAATCATATGGAAGAGGCAAAACATATAACATCACTACCTGCCCGACCTATGTGGGACCAGCCACAGTAAGACTATTTTTCTTTGGTGTTGCAGTCAGTGCATTATAACATCTTGATTAATGAAACCTGAGTTTTTCATTCCATTGCTGTATGATTAAGGGCTTGTGTTTTCTGCCAACCAGTTAGAAATTTTCATTTTCTGGACCACACTGCCCAAAATCCCCATCTAGGAGGACCAGCTAAAAACCCCAGCCAGCATGGGAAATTCTTAGAGATATAATCCAAAAAAAACCAAATTTTTCAACTTTGTCATGCAGCCACACACTTTCAGATTAAAAGAATTTTTCTCCTTGGTTAAAATGTAGACATTGCACAGTATTCCCTTCACTCAGGTCATGGCACTCACCAAGTTATTTGTATAGTCAAAGGGCAGCTCATTTACTGTTACAAAGTACATTTTAATTGTCTTTGTGGATGTGACCCAGTCTCCACTGAAAGCAGTTCTGCTGTGTTGGCAATGACATTCACAATACACAAGGCAATGAAGTGGAAACAGTAACTAGTAATCATTCCAAACAGAATAAATCAAGTACAAGCTTGAAGTCCTTCCTGAAAGGGCACCCTGCATTCTTATTAGCTTGTATCCTGAAAAGTCCCATAAAATCTAGCTAGGATTTCTAATGATAAAATATACTGATATATATGGAACAAGCTTTGTGTTGAAGCCACATCCCAGTAATGTTTCCATGCTGCCAGGAAATGTGTGTCCACACTGCAACCATGTTGGACAAGCCAATCACACAGTTCTTTCCCATGTGATTACCACTGCACCACACAAGTGGTATGGAAACTTGTGGCCTGCAGACCAGCTTCAGTCCGCCAGACTTTCCTTTGAGGCTTCCCTATGGCCTCTTTCCTCAAGGGATAGGAGAGTGAGGAATAGGATACAGGTATACCTTGAAGCACTGGCTTATTGGACTTCTCCCACCACTTACCTGTTTAAAAGTAGACTATGACTGAGATCCTGTATTGCAGAGTTTAGCATACGAGTTCTGCAGATGGAACTACATGATGTCTCTCCTCTGAACGCTTCCCAGACTAGCTGCAGCACTCCTTCATCCATGGCCGTTCAGTGGCTCTCAAAGAGCAGGGGAAACAGAGGTACTGTCTAACTATATCCCCATAGCCAAATGCAGACTGATGATGTCTTCCACTGAGACCTGCCATGGTACTGCAAAGGCCTTGCCAGATGATGTAATCATTCTGAGTCAAGTGTAGGGACATAGCCAGATGATTCTCTGGTCCCTCAGCTTTCCACCAGCCACTGAGTGGCTGTGGATATTGGGGGCTATTGCAGTAAAAATGAGTCCTGTGAGGGCTTTGGTCACTGGAGAGAGGAAGAGAATACCAAAACATTTGTAGGCATAAACTGGGTTTACACTTGCGTATACTTGCCTATGTCACCAACAGGATGCTGACCTGTATGTGCACATCAGTTTGTGGGAAGTTAATGGAATCGTGTGGTCCATGTTGATATCTGAGAGAGAATGCAGTCCAAACATACATGTTGGAGACCACATGCCAGTGGTGAGAGTGACTCTACTGACTGTTGACATATGGCCCCTAACAAGCTAGCCTGAAACCAGGTCAGCCCTTGGACCAAAAAAATATTTTCCACCTCTGACCGAAAAGAACAAAATTCCCATACAGCAGACACTTGCAAAAGTTACCTTTGGGGGCTACAGTTCCTATGACCTTGTTGGCTGGAGTGGTTGTAGTCTAAAACTGTAACTTGTCCAAGTTCTGTGATACAGGGAAACAATGCAACTCCAGTGCTCCAAAATACGTACATTAAAAAAAAGCCTGTGACTGACCAGGTATTATGTTTCTCTTCTGCCGTCTTAGGTATTATTTTCCTACCTATGAAAATGATACTCTTCTCTGTACACTGTTGGACAGTGAGGATGAACAGTCATCTGGGAAGCCAAAAGAGGATGTACCTGTCATTAGTGAGGACATTTTTTACATAGAAGCTTTGAAACAGAGCAGCGTGTTAAATCAGCTTCTTCGTGAGGAGAAGAATAATGAAGGACTTTGATGCTAAGTATATTTTCTTTCCTTAATATGGAGACAATTACCTTGCAGCAGTAGAAAAACTGATTTGGTAATTTACCAGTGTAATTTGAGTCCTTGACTGTAACAGACCAATTCATTGAGAGGAGAGCTCAAATAAAAATCAGCATTTTGGAAGGGGAGGATCTTGCTTTTTTCTTTTTCTTTACTGCTTATTTTTTATACATTTGAGAATACAGTCCTAATTCATGTTTATTTTAGTAAACATGAGAGCAATCCTGTGAGGTGGGAGAATCCATAGTGGTGGAAATTTGACTTCCTAAGTCTTGAAAACTTGGACATCCCAGTGTAGAGGGTGATGGGAACATTTTCCTTCTTACTTTTCCTATTCCGTTCCACCCCCTCATTGATAGTAGTGGGAGGTAAAATCACTACACCAGCTCCAGATCTGGAATAGTTTTTTTTTCTCCCTTGTTGGTGAAGAAAGAGACTTTGGATTCTGCATCTCCAGAGTTTCCTTCCTAGAATCCCAGTACAAGGCTGGAATGTCCATTGTTCTCTGTACTGCTCATGAAACACACATGGCAGAAGAGTGGTTCCATATCATTCTACAGCCCCTTAGAGACCACCTGACCCTCACTGCATTTTAACTTTATCTATTCAAGCTTAATCACAGAAAAACAAATTTAAGATTCCGGCCATAGTGCTAGATAGATACATAATTTGTTTAGCTATTGTTAGAAGCAGAGCCCACATAATGTTGCAGATTGAGTGTTGGACTATGATTCTGCAGAGCAGGGTTCAAATCCATGCTCTGCCATGAAAACCCACTAGGCAACGTTGGGCAGGTCACAGTCTCTCAGTCTGAGAAGAAGGCAAAGGCAAAGCCCCTCTGAACAAATCTTCCTAAGAAAACCCTGTCACAGGTTCACCTTAGGGTCACCGTAAGTTGGAAGCAACATGAAGGCACACGACAACATTTATCATAAGCACACTATTTTTTTGTTTTGTTTTGTTTTTTTTAAATCATTTTATTCCATTTCACATTATAAAAAACATACATAGTAACTGACAGTATACTTGACATATTTCTGATCTTCCACAGAGATCTAGCTTTACAAACTATTTTTCAGATATATAATACTGTACTACATTTTACAGCTATTTTTTACTCATTGATTCTTGCCTTTCCCTCCATATTGCCGCATCATGATATATACCCTGCCGCCCACTCATATCTTATCTTACATCATGAATAACCAATCTCCATCTGTATACCCAGCAATTACCCACTTCCATTTACCATTTGCCATTCTCTTTGTATCTCTTCGTCTGATTTCCCTTTTAGTCTCTGAGAGACCATATCAGCATTTTTATTTTCTATAAGTGTACCCCACCATTGTTCCACTGTAGGTATTTGCTGAGTTTTCCACAACTTAGCATATTCAATCCGAGCAGTTGTTATCATACAGAGCAGTATTCTCCATTGTTTCTTAACATCAACATCTTCTATTCTATCAGTCATATTTAACAAATACAGTTCTGGTGTTTTAACAAATTGGATTTTCAATAATGCACAAATTTTATTATGTATTACATTCCAATACTTCTTAGCTTTTGGGCATGTCCACCACATGTGGTAGATCGTACCAGCTTCTTTCTGACACTTCCAACAATGCCCATTACCTGTTTTGTACATCTTTTTCGATTTGTCTGGTGTCATATACCATCTATAAAAAAGCTTATAATAGTTCTCTTTCAAGTTTTGAGCTGTTGTAAATTTCTGTGTTTTTTGCCAGCTCATAAGCACATTATTTTTTTGGAACAGTTGTAGGGGAGGGTTAATCAAACTTTTTTAAGAAAACTATTCAGGTTTTATAGCCAGCTGCTGTAAGATACAAACAAGAGACATCCTAGCTCCTCACCTGTGTGTACCATTGCTTGGAATCAGTCTAAGAGAATGAGCCTTCAGTTTCCATTCAGATCAAATAGGTTGTTTAAAGTCAATGTAATATTTATGAGAAAAAAACAGAATGAATTATTCATGTACAAGCTAAACTCAACATAGTATGCTTCTGAAGACCAGTTCATATGTTTGTTACCAGAATGCTTGTGAGATGTTGCTTTGTGGCTTCTTCTCTTGCTGCTGCTTTGGATGCAGAAACCATAATGGCAGGGGCAGTGGCATGATAACTCTGACCCTAATTAGGAGCATAAGTATGTTCGTTGCATAAGTGAAGGCAGTGGGAGTGCAGCCCAGAAGGAAAGAGAAAGAATGTTAAGTAGAGTTTTTGTGGGGAGTCATTAGAAAGAGATGGATGGGTAGAGATTTGAAAAGTTTCAGAGAAAGAATTAGCAAGGCAGGACATTGCAAAAGGCCTAGGTGCCATAAAGGCACCAGATCTCATGTAATCTTGGGAGCTAAGCAGGGTCAGCTCTAGTTGGCAGTTGGATAGGAGATGGCCAAGGAATATCTGGGGCTGTAAGCTATATTTCAGAGGAAGAAACTGGTAAAATCCCTTCTGAGCGTTCCTTGCTAAAGAAAACCCTATGAAATGTATTGGGTACAAGTGACTTGAAAGCACATAACGTGTGTGTGTGTTTGTGTTTGTGTGTGTGTGTGTGTGTGTGTGTGTGTGTGTGGATACATATATATATACACACACACACGGCAAAGGATTCTTGGAAGAAGTATCCTTGGTGGTAAAAAAAAAAAGGATTTGAAAATAAATGTAATTGGAAGGAGTGGATAGTGTGAGGCTGCTGCAAAGAAAAGATTTGGAGATAACGGAATCATGGGAAGGTCACTGGAAAGGCGAGTAGATAGAAGAGTTGAAAAGTCAACAATTGGGGAGAATGAAATTGGATGGAGAAAGGAGGGAAAGAAGGACTAGCTTAAGGGTTTCTGGAGGCTACGTACTGTACTGAGATGAGAGAAAATTGACAGTCAACGCTATCCACCAGCCAGCAAATAAAATTAAAAATGAAGTAATCTTGGACAGACTGAAAGGAACAGAATTGTGAGGAGGGTAACATTATGTATCTGACAGCACAGTACTGCTGAGCAAGAAAAGAAGAATTTGCTTGCTGTTTTAGAATGGTTAGAGCTTTCCTTGAGGTAGATGATTTTGTTGAAAGAACACAGTTTGCAAGTTTGCATTTGCCTAAGCAATTTCAGATACCAGCCCAAGTGGACTGCATTTGTAAATTTGCCACATGTTCTATTTGATAACAAAGATACTCATTTTGAGGTGAAAGGTATTTGGCTAGATGGATTGATTGTCCTAGCAGGAGCAGAAAAAGATAATTTAAAATAAATGGCTCAATATAGGGAAGTCAGTCGTGAATGGCTAAAGTTAACAGACAGACAATGGTTTGGCTAAGACCGTCTGACTACTTCTTGACTGGGCTAGGATTGGAAGTTGATATTTTATTTATATATCTATGCATTTATCTGATTTGTATCTTACCTTCTCTCATAAATGACATTGGGGTGACTTACACTTAAATAGTACAACTGCAATTAAAACATACAATTAATAAAAGCTTGAAAATCTAAAATAAGCCAATAGAAGAAAATATAGCAACCCTGAATTGAAAGTCCCTCGTGCAGTAAATGAGGTCACTTGCCAAGGATCTGCCTGAATACAAAGGATATTACCTGCCAGTGGAAAGACAACAGTTCAATCTGCCCAGGATTATTTGCTGTTTTTAATTTTATTTGCTGGTTGGTGAATAGTTTTGACTGGCAATTCTCTTTCATCTCAGTGCAGCCAAACTAGCCTCCCTTGATAAGGGCATTCCATGACTTTGGAGAGGCAACCAAGAAAGCCCTTTCTTATGTCCACACGATACAGGCATACCTCAGTTAACAAAGCCCCTGACAAAGACACTCCTTTTTACAAAGTGTTTTTCTTCTTATTCAACTCATCCTCTGCCTGCCCCCCGCCCCCCCACTTTGGCCTGTGTTTAGCTGGAACAGCACTGGCATTAAGAGGGTGTTGAGGGACTGGAGACACACATACTTTGAGTTGCTGGGTTGCAGCAGCATGTCTGCAGTAAACAGTTCAACAAAGCTTGAGATAGGAAAGAATAGCATACTCCTCAGCTAATCCTGCTCTACTTGTGTGTGCCTGCCTGCCTACAACAGGCAAGGAACAGCAGCTGCCTCTGGACTGCCTTACTGAGCATGAGTGGACAGCCAAACCGAAAGAAAGGGGGTGAAAGCAAAATAGCCTGCCTCACCAGCAACCCCTCAGCATGTTACAAAAGCACAGATTTATGAGGTTGGCCACCAAAATGAAAATCATAAGCAGAGGATGGTGAAGGAAAAACTAATGCCTGGATGCACTTTGGAAGAAGATTTCAAGTGATCTGTAGAAGGTTCAAAATGTTTTTTGATTACTTTTTCAAGGATTACCTGACTTGGCTGTTTCATTTCACATGTGCATACTGTTAGTTCTGAATAAAAACTTTGGTGAAACATATTGAACTGCTCTTCCTTTTTTGTGATGTTCTTTCCATGTTATTTCTAACTCTGGTACCAAATTTTCTGTTAAAGAACTCTCATCCAGCAACACATGTACTTCATCAACAGAGGTAGGACCTGTACATGTCTCAAAAGGCGATGGAAACAAAAGAAGGTTCTGTCCTGAAAATTCCAAAAGTCCAGGCAGATTACAGTCGTTCAAATAGCCTGAACTCAAATGGACATAAGGCTTTCTAGCTAAAAATGTTCAGTGATATCTAAGATACCAAAGATGTAAAGAATACAGTACTTGCAATTTTTCTTATTCACCATGAAAATGAGTGACAACACATTGAGACACTCCACTGTGAAAATGATCAACCTCTTCAAGATAATTCACATTTTGGAACTTTTTGTGAAAATTTCATTTGGGCAAAAACCACTCTTTTTCTGTACAAATATTGCTTTTTACATAAAAAAAGAATTGTTGGACAAATAATATTTTTACAAAAAGTCCGTAAATGAAAAAAGACATGCGGAAACGTGTTAGTAGTGAAAACAACTTTACATCTTATAAGACACAGAACAGAATTTTGCTTTCCCATAACTGCTTGCTTCCTTTTGGTTACAACCCACTGGCTTAGAGGGAGGGCACATGCTTTGCTAGCAGATATTCCCAGATTCAATCACTGGCTTCTTCGATTACAAAGATGCAGGAGCGTTGACATGAACAACGTATGCCTGAACCCGTGGCTAGGTGCTAACAGTCACGGTTGACCTTACTGGGTAAATAACCTTATTCAATGTAAGGCAGCTTCTTGAGGAAAGTGAAGTCATGAAATGAAGTTTCCCATTGCCCCTCTCCTTGTCACCTTTTCTCCAGCAATGAAAATCCTTAGTCCCTAAAGATGATGGATTTATCGGGTGAACAAGAGGGAAGGAAGTGTATTGGTTGGTTTATGAAGTAGTACTGATTGGTCGTGTGTTCCCTTTTTAGCCCAGTAAAAAAATAGAGAAGAGAACAAAAATAAACACTAAATCAGAATTCTTCCTCGCTTATGTGGCAACATAAGACACTCAATTTTTTCAATGGAGGACTTGTTCTATCTCCATCTGTGTTGCAGTGCTTGTGGGTACACATTCTGGAATTCTTTGCAATGGGAATTTCATTTGGAACCCTCTCTATACTTTTGCTTAAGAAGCCAAGCCTAGATATCCTATTAATTTTAACACCTGATGGCCTTTCGAGTTGCACCAGCAATCTCAAATATTCCCAGTTTTTTATGCCATTGTAGATTTATATTGCTGCTTAACATATTATTAATTGATGTTTGAGTTATCAGTTACTATTTTGCTTTAATCAATATCAGTGATTTTTTTTTTAATCAAGAGCCAAACCAGTGGCTAAATCTACAATAAAGAAAACTCTAAAAAACTCTAAAAAACCAATCAACATCAAACTGCTAACAGACTAAATTTTAGGAACATGCAGGCTGAAAGCTTAAGGAAAGCTGTTCATAACATAACACGATTTCCGTTCCATAACTAAGATCGGCTTTTTTTTTCAAGAACAGGAAAGACATGAAATGTTATAGAAGAAAATGCTTCTAAATGAAGCAAACATGCATTTTACAAAAGGATATGTTTTTTACATGCTGCAGGAAAAGAGGAAGGTGTAGACTGCAGAGGAAAGAGCAATATTTAAAAACTATCCCATCTCTGAAATCTACATGTTTGTACAACTACAAGATACAAGGGTAGCGTTTGAAAACATTATTAACTTAAAATGTGACAGCTTTGGCTATTTCATGTGAGAGAGGACTGCAATAAGTTGAAATGGTGGTTCTTAACCTTTTCTTAATTCATTGCTGGGGACCCCCCAAGACTTAACTCAAGATTTAAATGTTTAAATTTAGAGTTAAATATTCAAATATTTATTTATTTAATTAAAGTCTTCTGGAAATTAGGATTCAAATCACCACTCAGACACTTAGGGTAAGTCACATTCTCTCAGCCTCAGAGAAAGGCAAAGGCAAACCCCCTTTGAACAAATTTTGCCAAAAAAACTGTCTGGTAAATTCAGCTTAGGATTGCCATAAGTCTGAAGTGACTTGAAGGCTCACAACAACAAAGTGCCAATAGCAGGAGGAAGTTCCTTCTAGCCATCATGTCTCTCCCCTTTGAAAACTGACTTATGGTGACCCTAAGGCAAAATTCTCATAGGGATTTTCTTTGCAAGATTTGTTGCTGTTTGAGTCCAGCAGCAGGGCTTTGTAGACCCCCTTTGAGGGCTCGCTAGACCCCAGGTTAAGAACCACTGGGTTAAATACTGGTGGTTGTGTTAGCTCCTTGTGTGTGCTGGACTCAGCAGCTACCAGATATGGCGAAAGCTGCATAACTATATTCTGTTGTATTCCCACCATTCAGTGGCTATGAAAGTTGTCACAAAATAAAAGAAAACCATAATGGCCTGCATAACACCCATCCTCTGGTTGAAGGAGAAGCAAAACAACAGTATTTCTGTGGGAATAAAACCAGCAAGTAGGACAGTAATTGTTACCATCAACTCTACTGGCTGACAAAGTGCTTAGCCTACCTAAAAAACCAAGCCTATCTTTTAATAAGTGGCCAGGATCCAAAACTCATTTCTGTGCATGGGCTGTCTATCATAAGCTGAACAAGTTCCAGTTGGTCTACCCTATTCCCTGCTTCAGAAGACTAAGGGGGCAAATGCTTCTTAGTAGGTGATGGCCATAATACTGACACCAGGGAGAATCAAAGACATAGGCAAGAAATGCTACCAGAAGAATTCTGCCAGCATATGAACATTATATAATTTCTGTCTATGTACTAAAGTTTGAGTATAGACTTGTTTATGTGAGATCTAGTGTGGTATAGTGGTCAGTGGCCATTTCTACACGTTACCTTATCCCGTTGTTCTCCATCGCAATCCCGGCAGTGCCTTTGCCAGGAAGGCAGTGTGATGGGAACGCTTCCCTCCACACCCGGCTGGTTCCCAGCAGAAGGAAGAACATATGCCTGCTATTCGCAGTGCAACCAGACTCTTTCCCATGCTGCGCTAGGGAAGGAAGCACCTCCATTGTGTTTCTTGCCCTTCTGCATGGCAGATAAGGGTGGCAGTGATTGTGACAGGTGGGGGTGGGATGGCAATAACAACAACAACCTATTCATGTGGTGGGGGTGTTTTTTTAAACAAAACTAATCAGGGCATGGGTGGAAGGGAAGCAGGCTAGCTTCTCTCTGTCAGTTGTTTTATTTTTCTCTTGTTTCTGAAGAAGACAGTGTGCTCTATACAGACAGACTTTCCACATTGAGAACCCTGGTTTTTCTGGGTCCACACTGCATAGAGAACCTCCACATCTAGCAGAGTTTAGCCACCACAGACTGTTGCTTTATGGAGAGTGACAATGAAGGGACCAGAGGTAGCATGCTTCCCCTCTTTGTGTGTCCAAATTAATACTAAAACATCTGAATAGGGCTTGTGTATCCTTCATAATGAGAGCCACTGTGGTATAGTGGTTTGAGCATTGGAGTGCAACCCTGGAAATCAGGGTTCACTTCCCCACTTGGCCATGGAAACCCACTGGATGTCCTTGGGCACATCACACACTCTGAGCCCCACAAAACCCTGCAGTAGGAATGGCTTAGAGTCACCATAAATCAGAAATGATTTGAAGTCACACAATAGCTACATCCTCCATAATCAATTTTGAGAATTTCTTGAGTCTATAGAGAAGGATGTTATATGAAAACAAATAATCTCAATGTCACAGGAGGGGAAAATATAATACATCCATTCTTTGGACATGCAGGAAGTAATAAATCAAGAATGCGGGTCCAGCCCCAAACCTTTTGTTGCCTAAGCAGCAAACAAAGCTTCAGCCTTACCCATTCAAGTGAAGGTACATAGTCTTCAAAGCCAATCAAATTGTTCTTTTTTGGCATTTGAGGCTATAAATCTCACAAGCAACTCTTTCCATCCATGCAATAAAAATATTGCGCTCTTATAATATTACTGCATTGTAAGAACACAGTAATAAGAAATTAAATAACTAATGATTTGCTTTCCTTTCATGATACCTAAAATCTGCTATCTGAGGAAACTATCTCACTCTGATGAATGGTTGGGCAACACCTACAAGGGTGGCATTGCCTTTTAATGTCTGAGGTTGGTTCCAGGAAAGCCATTTATGCATGAAATGAATTTGAGGTTAGTGCAGCATCAAGCTGAAATGTGAGGGATGGTATATTTTATTTCAGTGAGTAATTTCCAGGAAACTCACATACTAGCTGCCTTCAGGCATAGAATCTCATTTTAGAGAAGATCCAGGTAGTCCTTGCAGAGCAGATAAATCCTGTTTTGAGGCTTAGATACCAAAAAAGTCAAGCAACCCAGTGGTATGGCGGAGGAAGGAAAGTCTAGAATTAAAAAGTGCATTTTCAGTTTATTTTAAAGTGAGAAATTAATGTAACATGATTCAATTTTGTAAATTTGGGAGTATATCAAAGATCTCTATCATACAGCCTTCCAGATGTTGTTTACCATTCTCAGCACTCCTCACATAGTCTGTTGACTATGCTGGCTGGGGCTGGAAGCTAAACGCTACCTGGAGCGATACACACTTCCCACCCCAGGAAGAAGTGAACATGCCACACTGTAGCTGCAATATGGTTCTCTTGCTGCTGCAGTACAGCCAGGATATGTCTGTGTGGTGAGGCTGTTGCTTTTTCCTGCTGCTCTTTTGTGGCCTCTTTCTTCCTCTCTTTCCCTAGATAGATTTTAACTCTCAAAAGTGCCTTTAAAAAAATTACATAATGGCCAAAAAATGCTTCTTGTACCGGTTTTGGCCAATCTAGCATCAAAATCACATCCATTTAATGAAAGTATTCTTACAAATTCAGCCCGAAGCATAGAAAGCTTGCAAATTATAAATTAAGGCATGCACTTTAACTTCCAGGTCACATGAACAGGAAAGACATTCTATAATGAGGACAGGCCATTGGTGTCCTCCAGATGTTGGACTGAAATGTCAATTATCTATTACTATCAGTTTTTCTGATTACAGCTGATGGGAAATGAAAGCACAGTAGTATCTGGAGGGTCACATGTTGCCTGCCCATGTTCTGTAGTTGCTTATATCATGTTTGATTTCAAGATACTTTACCTGTACCCTTCCCATCTAGTACACGCATGATGGAGCAAAGACAAACATTTCCAGTGTATTTTTTTGCAATGCAAAATGAGGTCAACTTGTTCATGTCTGATTACCTCAAAATCATACATTATAACATCATACTTGTTAAACTATCCAAAGCTGGAATCCTGGAAATAATTCCCATTGATTTCTATGGAACTTATTTCTTTTTTTGTATATAAAATATTTTTATTAAAAAAATTCAAGACATAGACAGAATCAACATCATCTTTTAGATGAGAGAACAGAAACATATTAAACAAGGATTACACCAAAGAAAAAAAACATAAATCACACTGTTTACAATGAACAGCTGACATATAACATACAATATATAAAGTTCATATAGCTAACTCTTTCCTAGATTTCACAGTCTACTTATCCACTTAGTTAGCTATGCACCTTAGGACAGCCTTTAATTATAATACTAACAAATCTGACAACTTATTTTAATATATGGAACTTGTTTCTGATTAGACATAGGAATATACACATTGCTAAAATATTTTCTATGTTTATATACTTCATTAAATCCTCTCTCTTCAACTTTATGTTGTCAACTCTATTGATAGTTATATTAAAAAAGGCCAATGGGTTCTCAAAAACCACTTTAGCCTGATAAAACAACACCAGTACAGTTTTGGGAACAAATTATTTGAAACAGCTGAAAATACACATTTTCTACTCTGAATGTGTACACAAAGGGAATATAAGGCTTTGCAATGCAGGACTTCACAAAGAACTTAATTACAGTGGGATAATCGATAATTTTAAGCTCAAATACATAACAGGAAATGAAAATGACACAAACTGAGAGGTGTGAAGTCAAACTTGGAGATAGGATGATATGAATAGGAAGGTGTGAAACCAGGTCCAGATATTAGTCATCCTTAATTATAATTAGAGATCATCATAAGCTCTGGCAACAGGTCAAAGAAAAGAGAGAAAGAGAGAGAGATACAGTGTACATCAGCGTGAGTAACAATTGACATGGTAGGCCATGGCATGGTTAGTTAATGGTGGTCAAAATCCTGTGGTATAGCGAACTAGCATAACCATCTGTCACACTAGCACACTGCACTTTTTGCATGGTTCCGCAATGGTCACAAGGGAACACAAAGTTGTCTCTGCTATTATGAACAGTCAGCTCCAAGCAAACTATTTCTCTAAGACCTGGTTTCAGGGTGGAGCCTTGAGAACAGAAAAAGCTGCCTGGGGGAACTGCCTATGCCAAAATTTTGAAAGAGATATCTTTGCCTTTCTTTGTCTCTGGTGACTTTGGAAAAAAATGTTATGTTGTTGAGGTCTCTTGACTTTTTTTTTTTAACAGCTGCCAGAATTAAATTCATAGTTACCAACAGCAACTCATAATTGTCGTTGCAGGCTTTTTCTGGACTTAACCCATGGTCCATCTAGCCAGGATCATCTAATCTTATTAGAAAAGTCTTTTAAAAAAAGTTTTGGCACAACTGCTGCTCAACTCAGTCATGTGATACCTTTTTGAAACTCAACACAGCACATATTGACCTGAGGAGTTTTGTAAAGCAATGCAAAAGTACTGAGGGCAGCCTACAGTTCTTCCAGTAGCAGATGGTGAAAGGTGGTGGGAACAGTAGTTCTGAGATGCCTCCAAAGAGTAAAACTGAGCGATCCACAAGTACATCCATGGAGATGTTGTATCACACGTATTCACTACAAGATGTGAGAGAAACATCTCCAGCAAAGCTCTCCATGGAAGTCTCTATTGCATTCTCTAGTTATTGTATGCATCTATTCCAATTTCTTCTCCACCATTCTTAGAATTCTAGCGGAGGAAGAAGAGGGAACCATGTACCATCCAGATAAACAAGGCCAGGCTTGAGCTGTACTTGGATGGGAGACCACCAGAAATCTCACACAAAGCTAGGAAATAATCCTGTCTGAAACCTTGAAGAACCAATATCTAGATATACTAGGCCAGATGGTGGTCTGATTCCATATGAGGCAACTTCCTATATAACTTTGTACATATAATATAACTTTATATTACCCACCCCACTCCACCCTGTTTTCCATGTCCTGTCACACTGTCTGCATGTCTGCATATGCATTTGTAGGTGGGGCAGAGGAAACAAACAGTTTTCTCTATTTGAGTTCTCCATGTGCTCAAATCATAGCACCTTGTACATTGAAATCTGAAGAAGTATAAAGTGATGTATTTGTGAAGACCTATGAAGCCATGTGATTCAGTCAAAATACTTTTATTTGATTGATTAACTGACTGACTGACTGACTGACTGATTGATTGATTCATACATTTATAGATTTCAAAATGATGCTACTCTGCCCTGTTTAAACTTGGCAGGTGCCCAGATAACTGCTCTTCAAGATTGAACAGGAACAGACAGTGCAGAAACCAGACAGTGCAGAAACCAGGCCAATCCCACGTCATACACAGGTAGACAGTGGAAGTAAATGTGTGGCCCAGGCAGTCTGAAGTCCAAACATGAAAAGCAGTCCTGAGTAGAGTGGAAAACCAATAAAGGAGCTGTCAGAAAGAGTAATTCAGAAATTCTGAGATCCACCAGTCCAGATACATTCATAGCCAGAGGTAAATCAGCCTAGTTGGCCTAATTAGTTCAGTTTTTGTCCTTTTAAAGTTGACCAGGGCATTTCCTGTTCCTCTGCAACTAGTATTTTAGTATACAGTGCCTCCATATCTGTCTCATGACCTTAAGCAGCTGAATGGGGTGGTACAGGCTCTGTTTCTGTGTTTGTCACAGCAGGACCACCAGCCTCCACTGACTCCAGTTGGAGCCTGCTTATCTTAGCAATTCCCTTCCCCTTCCTTGTCTGAAGAGGCCTCCTCCAGGTAGGACATGGCACATTCTATATGGTGTGCAAGGATCAGGACTTGGAATCAATATGGTAAAAGTAGTGTCGTTACCTGTAATTAGCTAATTTTTGGAAGGTCATGAGAACTAAACAAACACCCACAATCGAACAATGGTGGGGGGCATTTATTGAGAATAGAAATGCGGATATTGTTTCACAAAGATTAAAGGGGAAATCGGATGATCGGATAAAAGCAGAATGGCAAATTGTAATGGGTAATTGCTGGGAACTGCCAAGTGAAAATGTCTGAATTATGGTTGAAATTAAAGGGGAATAACTGTAACATAACAGGAGTTGATGAGAGAAATGCAAGATCAAACACGTAAGATGAACATGGAATTGTGAGGCATAATTTTTTATATGTGAGTAGATATCTAGAAAATGAAAACTAGATCAGAGTGGAAGAACAAAAACATTACATGTAAAAGTACAATTTGAGATGATTTTTTTTATTTGTGAAACTTAATAAAATTATTTAAAAAAAATAACATAACAAATAAGAACAAAGCTGCTGTAGAAGAGTAATGAGTAATATAATGCTTTCTAGTTACTCTAAAAGGCATGCTTAGAGCCATGTTAGCAAGAATTCTAAGTGTTATTCCATTCTCTGATCCCTTTCCAAGAGATAATGTACCTGCCCTTTGAACCAAGCTTGTACTGGGAGGGGAGGTATTATGCATGGAGGGACTGATTACTCCCTTCTGCGATTAATATCAAAAGACAAATGCAAACGTAACTCCATGTTCCAAATGTACACATCACCAAGACTATTCTAGCCATTGTCAGTCGTTCCTTCTTCAGCACAGTAACATTGGTCTTCAAGGCAGGAAACATCCCAGAAGTAAAGAGACCGGTAAAAAGAATACTGAAAGAGAAAGTCATTATTTGGGGACTATTCCAAACCTCAATGATAGAAATGCAGATAGTGTGTTTAGTACAGATCAGGAGAACTACTAACTCCCAGAAGATGGCTCTGTGGATAAGAAGCAGAGCTATTAAGCAATTTGACTTCAGAAAATGAACATCTTTGAAAAGCATATTGCTAAAAGCATTAAAGTCATCAATGCTGGCTGAGGAATTCTGTGAACCGTAGTCCAAAAAAGCAACTTTTTCATGCTCTGCTTTAGATTCTGTAAAACAGAAAGAGGAAAGCCAGGTGGGCTATCAGAGACACTGGGTAAGTAACATACTAAGTCAAAAATTTAGGGACTTCTATAGTTTAATCTAAAGAAAATTGGCTTTACATGAACATGCAGAGCTTAGAAATGTTACTAGATATAACTCATGCGTTGTACCAGCAACATATTTACAAATCAGCATGTGTAATTAATGCTACTTTCAATTATTTTATATTTTTTCTTTTAAAGAATCTGTTCAAACTAAACAGGAACTACCCCATGACCCTTAAAAATAATGTTTGGTAAATAAAGATTAAAATTTCACCCCCACATAATACGTATGTTAGGTAGGGAAAGGGTATCATTACCTCCTGATTGTGTATGTGCATCTGCCTTCAAGCCGCCTGTTGGCTTACAGCAACCCCATGAATGTCATGTAATTTCTAGGCAAATAATGCTCCGAGGTGGTTTGGTCAGTTCCTTTCTCTGAAATACAGCCTACAGCACCTGGTATTTGTTGGTAGTCCAGTCACGTAGGGAAATGGGGGTGGGGGGGGACTATTTGCCCCAGGTGGCAATGTTTCTGGGGCTTCCCAGCCCGTAGCCACGCCGCTGCATGCCCTGGCCATGCCCCCATGCACCACGGCCACGCCCTCATGCACAGTGGCCACACCTCTTGTGCCATAGCCCCACCCCCTCCTGCCCCCCTCCACACATTCCAAGCTCCGCCACTGTGGTGGTTTCCCATTTAAGTATTAACTGGTGCTGACTCTGCTTAGCTTCCAAGATCAGATGGATCTGGTACCTTATTGTTGTTGTTGTGTGCTGTTAAGCCTATCACGGGGTTTTCTGGGGCTGAAAGTGTGTGATGCACCTAAGGTCACCCAGTAGGTTTCCATGGCTGATCAGGGAACCAAACCCTGCTCTCCACCTCCATAGTCCAACGCTCAAACCACTACATCACACTGGCTAATTACCATTCAATATATTAATGTTAATATATTGCTTCCAATTCTATGTGTTTGCAAAATTCATCGTTTGCCTCTTTAAAAAAGTAATGGTTTGAAAATCAATATCTTCATCAACGACTTGGATGAAGAAATAGAGAGTATGTTCATCAAATTTGCAGATGACACCAAATTGGGAGGGGTTGCTAATACGCCAGAGGACAGCATCAAAATTCAAAATGACCTGGATAGATTGGAGAGCTGGGCCAAGGCTAACAAAATGAAATTCAACAGAGAGAAGTGTAAGGTCCTACACTTAGGTAGAAAAAATGGAATGCAGAAATATAGGATGGGGGACACGTGGCTGGATAGCAGTATGTGTAAAAGGGATCTAGGAGTCTTAATAGACCACAAGCTGAACATGAGTCAGCAGTGTGATGCGGCAGCCAAGAAAGCCAATGCAATTCTCGGCTGCATCAATAGGAGTATGGTGTCTAGATCGAGGGAGGTACTGGTACCACTCTACTCTGCTTTGGTTAGACCTCATCTTGAATACCGCGTCCAGTTCTGGGCACCCCAATTCAAGAAGGACATGGTCAGGCTGGAGCAGGTCCAGAGGAGGGCAACCAAAATGGTGAGGGGCCTGGAAGCCATGCCCTATGAGGATAGACTTAGAGAGCTGGGTATGTTTAGTCTGCAGAAGAGAAGGTTAAGAGGGGACGTGATAGCCATGTTTAAATATTTGAAGGGATGCCATGTAGAGGAAGGAGAGGGCTTGTTTTCTGCCTCTCCAGAGACCAGGACAAGGAGCAATGGATTCAAGCTGCAGGAAAGGAGATTCCACCTGAACCTCAGAAGAACTTCCTGACAGTCAGGTCAGGGCTGTCCGGCAGTGGAATATGCTGCCTCGGAGTGTGGTGGAGTCTCCTTCTTTGGAGGTTTTTAAGCAGAGGCTGGATGGCCATCTGTCAGGAGTGCTTTGAGGGTGTTCCTGCATGGCAGGGGGTTGGACTGGATGGCCCGTGTGGTCTCTTCCAACTCTACATTTCTATGATTTCTATGAAAAGTGAAATTTGCAATTAGGTTGATGTCCACTCATTGAATGTCATGCCAATGTCATTCACTTGAATGATTTATTATGATCATAGAGTTTGTGAGTTCTTGGTACAAGTTACAGGTCCTGCTTGATGCATAAGAAAAGGAATCTTGGTTGACCCCAAATCCTGTCATGACAGTAACATCACTGTGGCTGTACAGAGATCCACTTACTTACATCTGCCTGTATAGATATGCGTACAATTGTGTCCTGAGGCGGCTGGCTTCTGACAAATTGAAGGTAACTTCCAGAAACCCAGCGAGTAATTACTGAGCAGTGACAAAGAAATTGTCGTGCAACTGCCTGTCAGCAGGCTGTTATTTCCTGATTAATGAACTTCAGGCAACCTTTGGGGGATGTTCACATTTGTTCCCGTTCAAAAAATAGTTTTTGGCACCTGTGACAAGCTGCAGAAAACTATCTTCCTTGAATACAGGCATTGTGTCACAGGTTTTCGGCATCAATTGCTGTCATTTAACACACTGGCAGAAGCCCCCAAACCATAGACGGGAAGAGAATGTTTCTGCAAAGTAGCAAACTCTGCAGCCTAGACATGAAAAATTAAAAGGGACATTTAGACAGGAAATGTTGTTTAGCTTCCAAGACGCTCAAATGGAAAAGTTTAAATACCTTCAAAAGGCAAATTATAAATGGTTCTTTACAAAGAGACGGTATTCAATGCCTGACTTTTACTTTTCACAGACATTCTCTCTAACTGTTTAAAAAAGTCAAGAGCAAGGGGGGGGCAGAATAGATTTGGGCAGTTCTGCCACCAAATTGCTGGCACCAAACTACTATTCCCTCAGAAGACTAATATTTTATATTATCGCTTCAAAGAGTAAATAGGAACATTACAGACCATTTACTCAGAGAGTTCCTGAGCTTATTTCCATGGAAATCCATTGCATTTTTGCCATTTTCTACAGGTGTAGGTCCTAGGTGAAAGTGTATAAATACCGCTAAAACATAAATATGGCCAAAACAGAGAACTGTATTTATATACCTTCTTGACAACATTCTTCGCTCAACAGAAGCCAAACTGTTACAGTTATTTAATTCATTTTTACCTCTGGTGGCTTTGATGCAAAATGCAGTCTGGAATGGAAAAAAATGTGTGAATGAACACCACATGCATGGATACACTCACGATTGCACATCCCTTTGGTTGCTGTAGAATTTTTAACTTAAATATGTATACATAGAACCAGACTATACTGGTATAAACTATTATTTCAGACTTATAGGTACATACTTAGATAGGAGTATGTAACTGTTAGAGAGCCAGAGTGGTATAGTGGTTTGAGCGTTGGACTACAGCCCTGGAGACCAGGGTTTGATTCCTTGCTCGGCCACCGGAAACCCACTGGGTGACCTTGGGCACATCACGCACTCTCAGCTCCAGAAAACCCCATGGTGAGTTCGCCTTAGGGTCGCCATAAGTCAGAAATGACTTGAAGGCATAAAACAGCAATGTAACTGTTCCCATTTTGTATGTTATATATTGATTTCTGAAGCTTATTTGTTTGCATTTATCTAGTTTTTGTGACAGGTTACTCATTTGAAATAATGGCTTACAAATAAACACATAAGATGCAAAAGAGACAGGAGACGAGCAGGAAGAGAGAAAAATCAAGTAACTTCAGTACCCATGGCCACTGCTGGCAAATAAGAGCTTAACTAGCCATTGATGAAGGCGGACTAATGGTGAAAGTTGGGTTGTGCCATTTTTAGGCAAAGAGAAACAGAAGATGGTGGGAAATGGCAGTAGATGTGGAGAAGACGCTATGTGTGTTGCTTGGTCTGTACAGAATTCCCTGTGTCGGCCTGCTGCCTCAGGTATAGTAGAGGACACTGGCTTGTCACATGTGTGGAAGTTTAAAAAACAACAACAATGCAAGTCTGGTTGCCTTTTGCACATCAAAAGGAGAAGAACAATTTTATCCTTTGCCTCAGATAGCAAAATGTCTTGACTCCCTCTGTTGTTTCCGCTCTCCTTCCAAGTGGAATCGTTGCTGGTAGCAACCATTCCAGGAATGGAAAAGCAAATAGCAGTTGATCCCAACTGAGCTGAGGGAAAAGACAGAGAAGGCACAGTAATAGCATGGTACACAAAATGGCACCATTGTCATTAGAATATTTTTCACATCTATTTGCCAAACTTCAAGATGGATGGCCTCATGCAGAAATTTGAGTTAAGTTTCAACTTGGGACTCCCCCAGTACATACAAAACACTTCAATGCAGAGAAAATCTGGGTGAACATGGTTCCTGTACCACTGGGCTGAATAGATAATCTGTTCTCTCAAACTATCTCCATGCCTATATAACTGCAACTGGTAGGGGAGGAAGGGGGAATGTCTTTGTGCTACATTCCCTATGTATGACTCCAACGCTGAAAGAATGTTAACCATGTTCCCCAATGTATTTCAACTACCATTTTGAAAGAAACTTTTGTTCACTGTTATTCTTAACTAGTGTATTTACCTGTTGTTGCCTGGGATTTTTTCTCAGAGGTAACACTTGTTAGAAATACCTTAGGAATTACCTTACCTTACTTTAGGAATTAGATGCAATTGAAATACAAAGATTTGATATCCTGTGTCTCTAATTCCCCAATCTGTCTTGTCCAGTACCTTTAACTTTTCCCTATAGTCCCCAATCCAATCTGTAATGGGGTGGAAAGGTGAACTAAGCTCCTGCAACAAGTGTGTCTCCTACAACCCTGCTCCATATACAGTTGAACATAAAAAATGGAAAAGGGATTGATGGGAGTATTCCACAAAGGCAAAATCAGTTACCAAAGCACACTTTCACTTTCACATGCAAAATGTTTGTTATACCATCTAATTGGCAATGACTCTGAAGTGGTTTAGATTTAAAAAAAAAAGAATGAAAGAAAAGAGCACAGTCAATAAAACAAAAAAAAATTAAAATCTAAACAAATAAATCAGTCAATATGTTCAAATATTAGGATGTTAAGAGACAATAATAAAATACAAACTGTAAAACCAAAGCTGAAAATAAAAATAAAGAACGGAATGTCAGCTAGCACATGGCTATAGTGCTCTAAAATTTGACAACCATAGCTTCAAGCAAAGACAAAAAAGCTTTTAACTGTTAATTGCATTTCCTTTGAAGAGAAGATGTTTGTTACACTTGCCTTAGTTTTAAGAGGATGTTTAAATTTGTTACATTACTACAATAAAAACCATGCCAGAATGAAGGTGAAAAATTATATTTATTTTACTCCCTTTTTACTCCTTGTTTTGAACATGGGAGACTAGGAAAGAACTGCTTGATTTTTTTTTTATTTAAATAAATCCCATTTCTCACCCATCCACCTACTGAAAGGGAAAGGATGAAAGGGGATCCATGAAAGAGGGATTATAAATAAATACATACATACAGGAAAGACTTAGGAAACAAACATTTCCTAGATGGCAGGAAAACACAATAGATAGCGAAGCTGGTCTAAATTCCTGGCCAGTGCTCCAGCAACCAAAAAAACCCAACAAATCCAAACCCAAAAACAAAGAAACTTTAAACCAAGTTCCTGTCAACCCCAGGAGACACTCCTACCACACTTGAAGAATGGGCAACAAGCTTCTGATCTCAAACCCAATCTCCCAACGATCTCAGAACAGATGCCTACAACACTTGAAGAAAAATCAGCACCCACAATCACTTTGATCCAAAGCCCTTCTCCACATTTGCAGAACTCAAACGGGGGGAGAAGCCATTTGTAGATAACTGTGTCATGACCAAACAAAACAAAAGATTAAACCTAAGTAGCCTCCAAAACTGAAGCATGACAGGCAGGAAGAAGACTTAATGCTCCCTACCACCACCTACAAAATTCAGCCAGACACACTGTCAAAAAAAAAAAGAAGAAGAAGAAGAAAAGATCAAGAGATCCCCCACATGCAAGGGAAGCAGGCTGGTAATGTAAGGGGGGAAATGAAGAAAAAAACCCGCCTCTCCTCCTTTATCTCTCCTTTCATCTGCCCACACTTTGTTCTCTTTCTCTCTCACAGTCTTCAGGACTTCTGAGTGTGAATGATTTTCAATGTTTTCACTCTCTGCCATGCTAGTAATTTGAGGAATGAAGAAAAATTTCATAGGGAGGAGGGATCAGAATTTTTATCAAGGGAGGACCTCCTCATTTTGCTCCCTTCTGAGCTACACCACACACTATCGACCACCACAGAGTGAAAAACTCTAGCAAGGACAGCAGGGGAGGCAGCAATGATGGGACCCCCCCCCCCCCTCATTTCCAGCAACATGTCCACAAGAGTACTTTATATTCTGGTCACAATTTTTGTTTTTGTTACCGTAATTTAATGTACAGTCAGCTCTCCACATTTGCAGGTTTCACTTTTGCAGATTTGATTATTCATGGATTATTTGCTGTCACCTCTGCTGCCTCCCGATGCCATTTTTAATAAGGACAGCAAGCCTTCTGAGACTGAGAAACTGCAAAAGAGGTTTGTAAGTCCTACTAGAAATGGTGTGGGGCAGCACTGGAGGTGGCAGTAAGCACCACGAGCCACCCACTTCTGCCTTGTGAAGGAACCCTAATGCCTCAAAGGAATCCATGGTGGGTTGAATATGGTGATCATACTTTTTTGTGTGTTAAATATGGTTTGGGAGAGTCTAGAGTTATTCATGGTTTTTCCACTTTCACAAAGGTCCTGTGCCCCTAACCCTAGCAAATGTGGAGAGAGGACTGTAATTAATATGAATCCCTTGACTGCAATTTCTGTATGTAAGTTTGTACCCACACACATAGATGAATAATAGGTCCATTCACTTTGCATTTTTGCATTCTGTGTCCATTTCCCACTGTCCTGTTACTCCCTCCCATTGGCTAAATAAAAGAATAAAAATCCTTATCCCTATATTGTCAGATGAGCTTCTGACATCTTGCACAATGCACGGGCACAGTTGGTACCAAATTATGCTACTACTAAATAAACAGTGGTAGTACATATTGCAGAGCTGGAAGTTTTTAAATCTCGCAGGTACATCTCCAGTCAGACGGATCGAGAACAGAAGTTTGTTCAAGAAATTGAGATTGCCAACAGCATGATATTACCTGAATACATGAATAGACAAGTTATTCTGTTCTCTTGTTCACTGAAAATTCAAATTCAATTTGTAGCAAATAATATCCAGTGCAAATATCGCCAGAATCCTATACAACCCGTTACATGATGTATACCTAGCTACATAGCAGAGGCACTGTGCAATCCCTTTACTGAACTGAAAGGTGTGTAATGGGTCACTGTCAAGAGTAACCAATGTTCATCGGGACTTGATGTTTGATGTAGTCTCTTCCAACTCTATGATTCTATGATTCTACAAATTACATATAACACTGTATCTTCTTAATCCTCTTAATCCTCTAGATTGATCCTAGCTAACTTCCCCCATTTCATGTCTAGTGTTTATGTCACTTCCTCCCAACCTCATTTCATTTGATATGAAGTTTTATTATTTAACAAAATTGTTAATTTGTCTATTTGACGCATGTCTTGTAATTTAAGTAACCATTCTTCTTCAGATGGTATCTCATTATTTTTCCATTTTCGAGTGTAAATCAGTCTGGCTGGTGTTATCATATAAAATAGCACCCTTCCGTGTTTCTTTTGTATCTTAACATCCAGGATGTTAAAACACAGAAGGCAAGTAATCTTTTAGGGTATTCTGAGGACGTATTGCAAAAGCTCTAAAGAAGTTCTCACTAGACCTAAGCTGGTGCTTTGCCTGTTAGATTTAGAAGATGATAAATTTTAGCACTTGTATAGGAAACCATTTCACAATCATTTTCTTGGGAATTTTATAGTTCTCTGCTACTATAATATTCTCTGTATTGAAAGGAAATGGCTTGCTGAAGGTCAACTTAACAAGACAAGAAATGCATTTCAAGATATTCAAAACATAATTGTTTTTGGTAGTCAAATCCCATGCTCTTACTAGATAAATTAGTCCAGTAAATAATCTGAGATAATTCCTGGTTCAGAAGTTTCTGAAGTTTCATTCTAAGTAGCTTCCTGAAGAAGATCTTAAGAGTACATATAGGCCAAAATCCATCAGGCTTTTCTACCAATAAACAGCCATCAGTTGAACATCCTGAGGCATGTCTCTTTTTCTTTTATGGATTTCACTGGATGTTCCCTAGTTTTTGGGTTTTTTGCCCAACAAGACAACCTTACCTCTGGAATCAGAGTGGCTACAGTACCTGAGCATCAGAAGTCCTGCTAGTGAGAACAGAATGTTCTCTTTGTCTTTCTGGTTTTGTTTTTAAAGTAACTATTTCTCTGGCATATATGGAATCAGGGACCAAGACAATTTTGAAACCCATGTATCCAAATCTTCCCCTAATCTCTCCATCTGCTCCCATTTGTATCTCTCCAGTGTTCAAGGAATGAAGGCTGAGCATTTTGCTCCTTTGCCAACAATTGGGGTATCCTAATTGGGGTATTCTAATCCAAACTGGAACTCTCTCGCTGCTTTTGCAGGGGAAAAATAATATCTCTTGTAGCCCTGGGACTCAATATTTACTCAGAACCCTTTGGCAAAGGTTACTACTGTTACTTTAATTTGAAGCTTCCACCCTGGTGGCATAGTGGTTAAATGCCGGTACTGCAGCCACAAGGTTATGAGTTGGATCCTGCTGAGCTCCAGGTTGATTCAGCCTTCCATCTTTCCATAGGTCAGTAAAATGAGTACCCAGTTTGTTGGGGGCAATTAACTAACATATTGTAAACTGCTTGGAGAGCACTTAGCTAGTAAGCCGTATAGAAATACACATGCTATTCCTATTGCTGCTTCTGCTCTTTTCAATTGCTTCATGTTCAGAACAGCAGCAGCCTTATTTTAAAATTGACCCCAAAATTAATTCTTAATTATTTTCAACTCCTAAAAGCAACAAGGTTTAAATCACTGTCTCCTTCCATTAGATCTTTACTTTATTTCTTAAATAAGAACTTTTCATAATTAAAAGGGGGGAAAAAAGAGGAAAGCAATAATTGAAGTTATCTTCCCCAAAAGAAGAGACTAGAATGTTTAATTAAAGAGCAGCTAAGTGATTGCTTCATCTGTAAGGCTGATGCTATACAGAAGAAGGAGAAATGGACACAAAAGCCACAAAGAGGAAGACTCTAATTAAAGGCACAGTGTGTCAATAGCCCTTAGTCATTCTAAACTAGCCACATTGGCATTCTAATTGTATTTTTAGAGGAAAGGGAAAGAATCACAGTAAACCAGGTTTGAAATAAGCAGGAGGACAATACAGAAGACAGTGTAATGGAATGCAGTGGCTTGGTAGCAAGAGCATTGCCTGGATTTTCCTTTTTAAATGGGGAGTGAATGAAGACTGGCAATTTCAGACTAGTGTGGAACCAGAACGCCTGCTTATGCATTTAAAGATGTAGTCATTACCATTACTTTAGAACTTGTGGGTTGGATACCTTGGACCAAGCACAAAAACCTCAAACAAGAAGTAAAATACTCAGCTTCAATTATGCAGCCAATTGTTTGCTATGCCAGTTCAGCAGTTCCTGTAACTGTGCTTGCAAATGAGGAGTACCATGTATACCATTTGCCTTGAACCTATGTTGTTTTACAAAGCAGGCTTCCTGAGTCCAAAAGCTACTTAGGAAAACAAGTGAGAAAGGAGAACAAACTACAGAGCTGTTTGTTCGGCCCTTCTATTGAAACACGGCTCTTCGCCAGCTTCTTGTTTTCCCTTGCTTTTTCTTTTCAACTCCAGTTTCACCATTTACTTCTTTTGATGTTTTTCCCCTTTGAACATTGTGTTCTCTTGTGTTTTTCCCCCGGGGAAGCAGAGACATGGAAAGACTGGCAGGACATCTTTAGCAACCAGCAGCAGCAATTCAGGCTTCCTGGTCCTTTAGGGTCCCTCCTGCCAGATTCATTGATCAGCTGAGGTTGCAATCCTACTCTGCCTATTTATTTATTTATTTAAACTACTTTTATATCGCCTCCCAGCCCACTGAGGCCCCCAAAGCGATGCATAACAGGTAAAAATATTTAAAAAACATTTGTTGTTGTGCCTTCAAATCATTTCTGAGTTATGGCGACCCTTAGGTGAACCTACCATGGGGTTTTCTGGGACTGAGAGTATGTGATGTACCCAAGGTGACTCAATGGGTTTCCATGGCCAAGCAGGGAATTGAATCCTAGTCTCCAAGGTTGTAGTCGTGTTCAAACCACTACAACTGTGCTGGCTTGCATTTGAAACAATACAAAGACAAAAACTTTAAAAACAAATTAAAATATCTCTTCAAGAGCTTTTTTTTTTTTAATTGAAAGGTACAGGAGCCCTTTCCAGTTTTTGAACTAGCAACCCTACAAGATGGACCTTCCCAGTGATAGCATCTATCCTCTATAACACTCTCCCTTCAATGGTTTAGGAGGCTGTGACTGGATTCAGTCTTAAACATCTTTTTAAAATGCACTGTACACTGAGCAGATGATAATTATTTTGTTTTCTGTATTATTCTTGAGGGGTTTAAAAATATTTCTTACATTTTAAATTGATGTTAAGCTACCTTAAGTTTTTAAATTGTAAACTGCTTTGAAATTTAATTGTATCAAGCAGTATACACATAATATGAATAATAATGAAAAGCTTCAAAAACTATCAATAAATAGAATATGAAAACAAGAAAGTCATGTCTCACTTTTTAGAAAAGATCAGAAAGAGAACAGCAACACACCAGTTTAAAACTAAGATCAGAGGCATGAAACAGCTTTTGAAGCTCCACTGACTTCTTTATCAGGCAAAACAAAAAAACAAAAACTGTAGAGGAGAAGAAAAGTGACAATGGTAGGGTCACAGGCCTACATTTTGTATCAGATATTGTTGCTGATGTAGTTTAGTTGGTTTGGAGGGATCTCAGTTCAGGAAGAGGCCCCTCCCCTCTTGGCCATGTGGGGACCAAGGCAAAGACAATAAAATTTAAACTCCATTAGCAGAGTTAAAGTAACTCTTCTTGAGATTGAGGGCTTTTCCACATGGGGTTTTTGAAACGGTGCAGTCCGTCCTCCAAGGAGGAGGTCTGCACCTCAGACCGGACTGGGTCGGACCTATTTAAGGTAGGTCCGTACCTCAGTCCGGTCCGGAACGACCCCAAGTGGTCCTCCAGCGTACTTTTGAAAGACCTGATTTTTCCAGTCTTTCAAAAGTACGCAGCGCACCAGTGCGAGCCTGCTCCCGTATGCAGATTCGCAGGCTTGCACCAATGTGAGCCTGCGATCTGCCTGGGGGTGGGCTTTAGGCTGGCGAGCTTCAGCGGTTGGTCGAGACCCTTGATCAACCAGAAGCCGCCATTTGGGATGCCGGAGGAGTGCGTATTGACGAGCACGCACTCCTCCAGAGTGCTGTGGACCGGACTGGGGAGAAGAAAGGTCCGGTGAGTAGTGGGGCGGGGCGATTCTCTCGCCCGGTGTGGAAAAGGACTCAGAGACAACATCTGATATAAAATGCCTGATTTGTTTTATTTTGCTGCATGGCCAACACAGGTACCCCTGAATATTTCCAAGTGCCAATACCAGGAGGATGCAAAAAAGCCATGCATCTGGAGGTGCTAGGGGTAGGAAGGTAGGGGTGCAACTTCCACGCTTGCCTTAGGCACTGTTTGTGCTAGATGCACCATTGAATACAAGTATTCTAAACATTGTTTAAAGCACTTTGGAAAATGAAAAAGCCTTTTCCCTGGGACTAGAAAGATATTAAAGATGGTACCAAGCACATTGATCTGGAAGGGCCTATGAAAAAGCCCATTCTGAAACAGCCACCTTCCTTCTATCGCAAGGCGAAGTCATTTAGAGAAGGCCTTTAGATGACAACATCAGGGGTCAGATAGGTGAGTGATAGGTGAAGCTATTCTTCTGATACTGAAATCCCAATCCTAGCCATCCCAGTGGACTGAGTGATTCAGCTGTTTCAGGCAGCAAATATCATGGGCAGCAGCTCCCCTCTCACAGTTCCACCTGAGTCCTCCAAGAGCAGAGGAGAATGTTGTTCCACCACCATAACTGAAGTAATGTTCAGCTGCAACCTGATCAGCTTCTGTGCATGGATGGGAAGATGATGCTTCATTTCATTCTCTGCCTCAGGTAGCAAAATGTCTTGGACTGCACTCTGAAGTAACAAAGCGGTGAAGGGTTTTGAAGGTTGAAAGCAGCTCTTTGAACAGGGGCCAGAAATAGAGCCACTGAAAGAGTAGTACTAGCACAATATGTTAACAGATTTTATACCATATGAAGTCTTTGGACTATTTTTCAGAGGCAATCCCACATACAATACAAAGCAAAAATCCCAAAAGACATGTACCTGCATTGACTGCAGGAGTGTGTTTCTCCCCTACTGGAATGAGGGTATTGGTGTGGGAAGATTGAAGTTTCTAACAATTTCAGTAGCAATTTTACTGAATAGCAGAATAAACTTATATGTCACTACCTGTTCCCGCAGGGAAACTAGATATTATAATGGAAATGCCTACTGCCATTAGTACTTAATTTCTTCATAAAGATGAGACCAGTCTTTTTTTTTCTCCAATAAAACAGGATCACAGCTGGAGAGTGCTGCAGAAACTTCTGAAATCCCTCATCAGGTAGCTGATACACAGGAGACTAAATTAAATTCTCTGCAGGCTGTAATGGAAGCATAGAAGCATATTATCTCTCTTTGAGGAGTGAATTGTGGAACAGCCTGATTAAGTCTCAAATGATGATGATATTCTGCATTTGATCCAATGGGATGGAAATATTTATTATTAAAATTTATATCCCCCCTGCCACTTCTGCTCGTAAGAGGATTCAAGGCAGAAATTCAACTTGCAAAAGAGTTGATGCCTTAGTCCTGAAGATACTTGTGTGAACATACGTCTCAAGTTTTCCAAAGAACTGCAGACTTGACTGTGCCTTCCAGGTTTAAGTATTTACCAAGGCTTATGCTTTTGACCAAATAGCTGAATTGCCAATACAATGTTAATAATACTCTGAATTGTTTACCAGACTAAGCATGGCTTAGTTCTTTCTGTTCCAAGCAGTCTCAATTCTTTATTATAACACGCAGAATTTGAATTCCATTGTCAAATTGTGACAGATTATAACTGTCATACTGGAGACATTGATTTGTTATGCTGGAAACACAGCAAAACAAGTGGCATGATCAGAATCTTTAAGAGATTGCTTGATCTCGAGAAGAGAAAAATAATGCTCTGGATGGAATAACTTGATAAACTCTAGCAATTTTTTTTTCATTTAGAAAGTTTTTTATGCTTTAACTTGCATATTTATTCAATGAACACACAATATGTACAAACATTTTAAAAGCAAGCAGTGAGTGGACTCATTAACTCATTTGTTGAATGGTGAGTCAATGTTTATGTAAATCCTATTTATTCACTTGGTCTACTCTAGTTAGGATTATAAATTGGATTCAGGCCTTGATGTCTTCAATATTTTTTTTACTACAACTCCCAAAACTCCAGACCATGCAGAACAGGGTTTCTGGAATTGTAGTTCAAAATATTTGGAGAGCACCAGTTTGCCTTCCCTCATTTGTGTATAGTAAAATAGTTATTTTGGACCCATATAGATATAGGAAGATATAGATATAGATATAGATCTATAATATATGCACATAAGATAAACAGATCCAGGTGATATTAGCATTCCCAGTTAAATTATAATACAAGGTGTAAGAACAAAAATATATTTTGAATAATTCAGGACTCCTATTTTTGAACCATCTCACCACAAACCCGTACTAAAATATTTGGCCTTCAAATAGTTTCTGATGTGAAAGTGAATGTCTCTCACTTAGCAGGTAGTATATATGCATAGATAAATGTGTGTACAACAAAGTAATAAAGCTAAAAATAAATTGCATTTATACTGTGCATTCGAAAACAAAACTGAAGTTCATAGAAAACTCAATAAAATAAGTAGTAAGATCAGAGGCATATCTAGGGTGGGGCAAGTAGGACATGTGCCCTGGGCGCCAGTGTTGGGAGGTGTGAAAAAGTGGGAAGAAATAGTGTTTGTTGAAACAAACTCAGTCAGGAACAGGCTCTCTTGGCTTCTCATCTGGGCTCCACGCATGCTGTGCTCCTGGCCACCCCATGCATAGCTCTGGCAGAAGCCGGGGCTGGGCTGGGTGGCCAGCCAGGCTAGCAAATGAGTGGTGGGTCTGCATGTATTGGTTGTGGGGCAGAGTACAGTGGTGCTTCCTGCACCTGGAGCCACCCCCAGGTAGCAGCGCATCCTTGAGCAGGCAGGGAATCATAGTGGCAGTGGTGTCTGGAATACTTGCACTTGTGAAAAAACTATCAGCACATGTAAAAGTTCTCAAAATGTGAATTTATTAATTGTTATGGTACTTGGTTTTTATATTTTGACTGTGCCAACAATAATTCTGATATTGTTTGTCCTTCAAGGTCCCACACAAATTTGTAGAGTGGTTACCTTTGTTATAGTCAATTTTTAGAAAATTACTAATTTTAACACAGTGTGTAATGTACTTTTTTCTTCTCTTTTATTTAAATATATACTTGCTGTTTTAGAATCTTTTTTAATTATTTTTTTAAGTGTAAAGAACTGTTACATTGGGCCACAATGGTGGGATTGCCTAAGAGGAAACCTCACAGTTGGTGACACTGGTGTGATCACCTAAGCTGAAAACCCCAGAACTGGTGTAGAAAGCAGTGGGATAAAAAAAGAGAGAGAGAGAGAGAGATCCCCACAGAACCATCCCAACCTCCCTAGGGAGGGAATTTCAAAGCCTGGTGTAGTCACCAAGAAGGTTCTCTCATTTGTTCCCATCAAACAAACCTAAGAAGGGTGTAAGACAGAGAAAAGGGCCTCCCCAAAAGATCTTAGCGCTCAAACAGGCTCACACAGCAGGTTGTTTCCCTACTATGACAAAGGCAGCTATCATGAAACATCTAGTGGGACCAACAGCTGGCTCTAAGGAAGGACTCAACAGAAAGTAGCAACTGATTGGTAACAGGGAGATATCTGTGTCAGTTACTTCCCTTCTGAGGCAAAGCTGGTGTGGCTTGACAGAATGCCCAAGCAGCCTTGGCTCTGAGAAATGGACGGGGTGCAAGTAGTCTTGGAAACTGCCAGTGCCATGGTGGACCAGGTGCTCTTTGAGGTTGCAATCTGAGACAGGATGCCTTACAGCCAGACATTGGTGGAAATAAATCAGGATGGGCAGAGGTCAGACTTGCAGGATCTACTTTGTTTTTAACTTAAACTTCAAGATCTACCAACTGAAGCCAAATGCTAAATCTTTTAAACTTGTCAATAAACCAAAGCTATGTTTGCACTCAATCATTTTGTTGTATGTCTCTTTTTCACATAACACATGTGACATTTTTGCAGCAAATTTTCAGGTAGGAACTGAAGTCACCCAGGGACTGACAAATATGTGATCATTGAAGCAGTCTAAAGCATCTAGTCTGGCTGGCTGTGGCCAAACCCTAAAAGCTCCTCTTTTTCCCCTTGTCATCTAACTAAAATGGGCTTCTTAAGAACTGATGTAGCAATCCAATACTAACTTATCTCCCTCACTCAGTGAGACTTAATTCTATTTCAGTAAAAGATACAGGTGGTGCAGGACATGGGTTTAACAACCTGCAGCTATATGTTGCAAAATTACTCTTGAATAGCTTCAACCAGACTGTTCAAAGAGTGTGACCCACTAAAGCAATATAGGTGGAAAGCAAAATTAGGGTAGGGATGGAAAGAGAGAGTGAAATCAAGAGGGAAAGAAATGTGGGGGTGCCCAGCATTGCATGAGAAGTAAACACAACAAAGAAGTACAAAGGGACTCACTGAAGCTCACTCCAGATAATGATGATGATAGTTGTGGTGGTTAATAATAACAACATACAAAATAAAAAACAATCCAGTCAGTGCAAAATCATGTGATACATTTCCTCTAATACTCCTCTTCCTCTCGAGGCCCGCCTATGTTATTATATCCATCAAAGAGAGCCACTTCACCCCCTAGTTCAGCTTTAGGAAACAAGCTAACAAATCAGTGATTTAACAAATTAGTCATTATTTTTCCTTTCAAGCTCTGTTCTCAACTCAGACAATAGGACATCTTGTGCTGCCACTCAGTAACACATACGAGATCTTCAATATATTCTGTGATCAGTCTCTTGGAAAATAGACAGCCAACCAAAATTGGTCACTTGAGAAATCTCAGTTCAGCCCCATAGGTCCAAGCGAGTATGGCTACCAAGAGATGGCTCAAAACATTGCATTAATTTTTATATAAATCCTATGATATTTCGTGATTTCTCACACCCAGTGTCTGCTGGTAAACAAATCTCAATTTATTCATTTTGAAGTAAAATATGATGTATAGTTCATCCCTGCTGGTTCAGCATATGCCTAGCAGACATTTATGGACAGGCATAACCAATGGGGTTTGGCAGAGGCAATCAAACACAAAATTCAAGAATGTTTCATGATAATTAGATGGCTTCAGAAAAATAATCTATCATAAGTTACCCGCAGAGACAAATCAGCTGGCTTGTATGGTTTGGACATCAGCAGCAAAATTGCAGAATGATTATTATCCATTGAATTATAACAACAAAAATGGCTGAGCTGTATAGCAGTGCTGACATTTTTTTAAACATATCCAAGTTGGCTAATTAAGATAAACAAACAGATATTATTCCATTAAGCACTGGAATTTCTATGAGCCAAGGTGAGACTCTTGGCTTAGGAGGTAAATTAAGAGGAAGGCACATTGCACACATGCTATTCTTGTTGATTTTCCGCCCCAACACAGAATGGAGACTTATTGGCCCCTCATCATCATCCATCCATCAGCCACCTGCCTAAAAATATTAAGTTGGAGTCTGTATGTATATCTTGGCCACGGCCCTTTTCTACTCGGCTTTCCAAAGCCATCTTGCCTGGTCACACCAGCACCTTTCACACCTTTCTCTGAGATAGGCTTTGGGGGCAGAGATGGCACTAAGTGGTTCTCAACCTTGGTCCTCCAAGTATTGGTAGTCCGTGCTGGAAGAGGCTTCAAGGAGATGAAGTCTAAAACATTCGGAGCACCAAAAGCAGAGAACCATAGGCTTTAACAAAGCTAGAAAATTATGCTGGATGTGACCTTAGGCTTCTTCATGTACTACCTACTCTCTGTAGTAAACAAAGTGAATTTCTGTTAGAGAAACGTAGAAGGTAACTGATTGGTCTGTGACATGCTGAAACATGTGGCAGGTGGGTCCTTTTATTCAACATCAGTCTTATTGGCAAACACTGTTTTTGTAGAAGTGGAACAAAACTGAGGGAACATGCAAGCAGATTTTGAATGTGTGAAATCAGACTGCCAACTGATCTAATTTTATTTACTATCAACTGGTTTTCTTTGTATACCTTTTATGTTACAGTAATGCTGAAAGATTAATCTGCAGTACCTACAGAGTGTATACACAAGCACGCTTCTTTAAAATATTGTTAGCTGAAGATCATGCAAAGCCTACAAAAGTGCAATAGCAGAGGGTGAGAAATAATTAGATGTGGGTGCACCTCATTTCTGCATAGCCTTTCATGGTACTCTAACAAATTTATGGACTTCAGACTTGCCCTGGGCATGTTACCAACATTGAATGACATCATAACTCACAATGCTGCATCAGTAGCAAGGTTCTTGCATCTGATCCTGTCCAGCACCATGAATAACACCATTTAATGCAAGTTTCTTTGAGAGAAATTCATGGCATCATTACCAATCTAGGCCTGATTCTCAAATTCCCCTCAGTTGTTCCCCCACCCATTGTTAGGAGAGGGATATGGTGAGGCCTGTCTATAATAGCACCTAGAATGGTTGTTATCCATCAGTGGTTGCTCATAAGCAACAGGCAATGTAATTTTTATTAATGCCTTACTTTTAGTGTTGTTGTTTTTTTTACCACAAAGATGGCTACAAATGCTTCTAAAACACTCCAAAACCCTTCCCCTGCAATGTTTCTCAAATAATTTACAAAGAGTTCTAATTGTGCAAACTTCATAACACTTAACATTGTTGTATGTACTTGGGCCACTACGTGGAACTAGGCAAGGTGGTTAATTGTTGGAGGAGGAGGAGGAGGAGGCAGCAAAACAGTTTTTTGAAAATGTAGTTTTAGCTCAAGGTGCTGCCCAGTTTCTCTTTTAAGTCTTCAAGTTGTTCCCAACTGGAAACTATCTAGAGTCTCTACATGTAACAAGAAACCTAAAAGGGTGACACACAAAATCACAAAGGCCAGGCCCCTGCAGCCACAACTGAAAATTGTGAGGCACAGCTGTTTCAGCCACATGCTGCAGAACACATATCAACTGTCTCAGTTTGGCAAGGAAAATCCCAAACAATTATCTGTCATCACACTTTTTCTGCTGTTTTTAAAATGTCACAGTTTCTCTTTCCTCCCAGTTTTCCCCTTTCTCCTCAATTTTACTTCAACTGCTACAAAGTACAAAAGTAGTTGGCACTCAGTTAACTCAGGAGCGGGGAGAAGAGAAGACAAGTGAAATATCTTGCCCTTCCCAGTAGGCTCAGGCAAAAGCAAACTGCCACAGCTTTATCTGGCTTATGTGTTCTTCCTCCTTACTAACTTTTGCCATCTTTGATCATGCTCTGATGTTGCTTGGCGGCACACATCCCCGTTTTAAAAGGTTTGAGATTAGCTTTTTGCAGTTTTGTCTAGAGTAGCAAACCAAAGAAAACCTATGACTTGAAAAGGTCTGGCCTGTGGAGATCTACAGGTGAGCCCAACTCTTTGAATTGTAACCCTGGCCATCAAAAACGTTGTTTTGTTTAAAAAGTTTTAAAGTAATGATATAGGTCTATGCAACTTAAAAATAATAATAACTACTTTTCACATAGTACTTCTGAGCTCTGGGCTATAATTTACTCATTCCTTCATTCACTCAGGATTATAGACTGTCTTTCTTTACCCAGAAATGGAGGGCAGTTATCAGTTTACTTTGTAAAAAGCAAAAAGAGGTCACATGCAAAACAAACAATGGCAAAAGAGATAATTGAAGTCAAAGGCTTTGGTTCCTTCCTAGCTGAAATTACTTTGCTAGAAGTAGACAGCTCTTTGAGGTATTTTATGTCTCTTTTTCTGTGTAACAAGCACGGAAATAACACTTTATTTAAAATGTTAGCTTTTTGTCCATCAGAAGCAGAGTATTCCTTGTGAAGCAGAGAGCAGGATGGTACTGCACCCTATTGGCCTATTGCATTATAGACTTTATGCAGCTTGTGTTATGCTGACAGAATTAGGGGAAAAAATGCTGAAGTTAGAAGAAATGTTTGTTGTGGATACAGGAATGAATATAGTACTGTTGTGGCAAGCCAGAGAATTGAGACCAGCAGATCAGAAAACAAAGTTTATTTTTACTGCGCAGGGATCTCAGTGGAATGAACTTCCAAAAGACTGAGAGCCCCGTTTTAGGTTTCAGCATACATTTATACGTTTTAAAAAAACAGGTACAGGAAATGATTACCATAAGTGGAAAGGGTACAGGTTACAGAAGTTTAAGTTTCAAAATGATGTATTACAGTTTCAAAAATGAAGTATCTCTGTACCAGGGAGTATTCTCCCTGGGTCGCATCCACTCCCAAACTCCCTATATTCCATGCCTCACTAAGCCGCATACCTAAGCCCTTGATAAGATAAGAGACGCACCTGCCTGACTTATTTTTCTCTATTTTTCTACTTAAGCAAGCAGTTTCTACAATTTAACCCCTTCAGTACCATGTGGTAAAGATTCTCAGAATGGCGAAATGAAGAAAGGTGACTAAGAAAAATTAAGAGGATACTGTGAAGAAGACAGAAAACTGCTATTATGATGTGTATACCTTTAATGAAGATACCCATTGCATACTCTTCAACGTTTCACAGATGAAAATGAGGATACATGTGGCCAAGCAACATCAGAGTGTGGTCAAGATGAAGTGAGGAAGAACACACCAAGCTAGAAAAGGCTGCAGCAGTTTGTTTTTGCCTGAGTGTAGTGAGAGGATCCCATCCCCTCCCCTTCCTCTCTCCCATGCTGAATTAGGCCATTTCCTCACTAGAGTGTTATAGCGCTATTATTCCACTTTAAACTTCCTACGGAATCCTGGGGTTTGCAGTTTAGGGAGGGGCCTTTTGCAGTTTGAACTCATTCTGGTGGCAATTAAATAAGCCAAGAGAGAAAGTCATGGGAAGGAGAGACCAAATGGAACATTTTAAGAGTAACTGAAAAACTGAGATGACAGAGGCCCTTTCCACACCTTACCTGTTCGTGGAGGTGGGGGGCAGCGCTAGTGCGAGCAGCCTCTTGCGCAAGGCGCTCACATCCCTGCTCCTTCGTCGCACAGCTGGCTTGCCAGTCGTGCGAATGCCCCGCCCCCACCCCCACCCCGCCCCTTCCTTCCGCAGTGCAGCCTGGGAGCTGTAAGCTGCGCTGCGGCAGGAAGCACGACCGGCCCGGCTCCAGAGGCTCCGAAGGGCAGTAAGTGCACGCGGGGCCTCGGAATGATGCGCAACTGCGCAGCATTTTCAGCTTTAAACCGAAAATAAAAAAATGTGCACGCGGTCCGCATTAGGCTCTTGAGCGTCGCGTAAATGTGAGTGCGACGTGTGGCCTGCTCCTCACATTTACACGACACTCAAGGGGCCCTTTCGCTTAAAAAACGCCATGCGAAAAGGGCCAGAGAATTAATTGGGATTGTACCTGCCAAATTGGGATAGTGGAGAGAATAGAACTGCTTCTTTAGGGAGTAGTAGAAAAGATGGTGTTCCTTTTTGATAAACAGAGCAGGCCCAGGACTGGTGCAACACATTTTGCAAGGACAAAATGGCATCTTCTTCCCATTCCACACCCACACGCAGGTTGGACTGACAGCTAAATCTAAAGCCATTTCTGCACTACATTGTTATAGTGCTATTATTCTACTTTCAACATTCTGTGGAATTCTGGGGTTTGTAGTTTACTAAGGCCAAAGAGCTCTCTGAATGAGAATTCTAAAGCCCACCCCCCAACTGCAAATCCCAGGATTCCATCGGATATTGAAAGTGGAATAGTAGCACTGTAACAGTGCAGTGCAGAAATGGCTTTAATGTAGCATTTTTTTCCACCACACATGGTTAATTTCTGGCCAGGATCCTATCACCCGCTGTAGCTAGGAACAGCAACAGCAAAAGAAAAATAGCCCAGAGCACTGCAATGGTAGGTAGGGGTGAGGAGTTGACAGCAAAATCTGTCTGTCAGAAGATAAAGCTGTCCTGCTGGCTCCCAACCAAGTCAGAAGCTAGCAGGGCACCTTTTATCTCCTGATGGAAGTGACTTTTGCTGCTGATCTCTCCCCACTGCTAGGCACTGCTTTTAAAAAAGAGACTTACACCAGTGTAACAGTCTAGACTGTTACCAAGAGAATCCCAGCTTTCCTCTCCACTTCTTTCAGTTGAGTGTGTGAAGGAATGTGCAAATGTTATTTTTTAAAAAACTATCCCAATGAAAGGTGTTCTCCAATTCCATAACTGGAAGATCTTTGAAGAATACAGCAGAAATCTGGAATAAGTACTGGTGAGTCAACAGCAGTCAACTAAAGCACATCAGCATTATCCAATGTGGCTTTACTAATTTGTGGCATGTAACCATTGGGCCCATTATCTCCAAGACAGTCATAGGAAAGAATATTTGGTATAGGCAAGGAATAATGTATAGATGAATACATCCTGTCTGTAGCAATCATGATAACAAGCTGATGCTACTGGCATGATTCAATTATCCGTGGAGATTCAATGAACCTGAAATGCACTCTTTACATTTGGTAGGATTGACGGCATCGGACTGCCGTCTCTTCCTGATAAACATCTATCCTCACAGTGTTTTTTTTCCACAATCCTTACACCCTAAGACAATATAATAGTGCCAGTGAGGGAAACAGATGAAAACTTCTGCACTAGACTGTTCTAGTGCTATTATTCCACTTTGAACATTCGGCCCCTCCCAAAACCGCAAACTCCAGGATTCCATAGGATATTGAAAGTGGAATAAAAGCGCTATAACAGTCTAGTGCAGAAATGGTCTTAGTTGATGTTAAGTAACTATTAATGGAATTTACTTCCCGATTTCCACTAATTCAGTTTACTTCAGGTCTTTCTTCATTATCTACCAAGGGGTACATATTTTAAGACTGAGCAATTTTACCCCTATTATTCAAAAGGCATCCTTTTTTTCTGCAAAGGTGTTTTTTCCTGATTACACAGTTAATGTACTCCACTGGCTTGTTATCTCTGTGTAGCTGAGCAGAGTCTGGCACTGAAATGTCATTCTCTTCTTCCTCTCCCTCCCCCAGAATTTCTGCTTTCTTTTCTTGCCATTTTTATTGAGCAGGACTAATATTTTCTGTCAGCCACAGCATTTCTTGTATTCACTCTCTGTTGCAATGAACAGATGTCATCTTCCAACATGTTCCATTTTGACTGAACAGAAGTGGTATCACTCAACTTCTTGCAAGTGACTTCTGTGCTCCACATCCCGGCGACTGGCAAGAGTACTGTGGTTCCATATGTGGTAGCAGATGGCGGCTCTTTTCACTGGACTGGTGCATCCACCTTGGTTTTTAGTCTGAACTTTCCAAAGAGCTTTCTGAGGTTTTCAACCAGATTTGTGGAGAGGGTTCAACACTCAATAACTCCTTTAGAGTTCAGATTAAAACTCAGAGAGGATTCATCATCACACTGAGATGGAAGCCACCTCCTGTCACTGGTAGTAGTCTGAAAATTGGTCATACTTCCTAATGGTGAGGTCACCCCTTTTGCTTTCTACCACCTGCAGCCCTGCACTTTGAGGGTGGAAGATGAAGCAGTGGATTTGCTCACAATCATTTCTGGCCCTTGATGTGAACAGAACACAACAGCTTCCCGCAGTTGTCCATAATTTAAAGCCAAACTTGATTTACTTATCCATGCACTCCAGTCTAGCTCAAGGCAGTTCACTGCTTATTTTTGCATGGGATTTGTATATAGGAGATGACTGAGGACTTTTCCTGGAGGGGCTTATGCTAATCACATTTGTAAGTTCTGCGTTCTAAAACTACACTTTGAAGCAGATGGCAACAAAGCAACTGAAATTTATCCTGACTGTTTTGGACACTGTGCTTCTGACTTTCTTTATTCTCTCATATTATTAATCTTTTTACTCCTCCACCCTAAAGTATTATCTATAAATATGCTTTTTTTTTTTTTGCAAGTTCATGCAGCATCTTCAAAAGTTGTCAGTGCCTTACCACTCACTAGGTATTTCTGCAAATACGAGTAATGCTGCTGCCATGGGCTAGCTAATAACCAAAGGAACAAGTGCCTTCATTTCCTAAAACTACTGTGGTTTTCCACAGCATATTTATCCTGAAAAAGATTACTGCCACAGCTACTGACTCCCTTTGATTAAATATGCAAATAGCCTGTGATAGCTGAGTACAGCAGTTGGTAATTACTGTTTGGCTGCCAAGGGTTTCATACAGATGAACTCTCACCATATATGTAGATTAAAGGTTCAGTAAACATGGGGAGAGCATGGAACCTTGATAACTGTAACTAAAATGAAAATATACTCAGTGACACTTTTTTCTTAAGTCAGTGATTCCCAATCTTTTTTTTAATTTGAGTACTCCTTGGCAGCCCACTTTCATAAATTGCGACCCCACCATCACTATGTTGTTTCTTTGAGAGGGAAGAAAAAAACATCAGAAAGCTCCTGTGAGCTCTAGGGAGATGTCCCCACACTCACAGAAGGAAAGGCAGGATGTCAGGCCAGCCATTCTGCCTGGGGCTTTACATCCCACCATGCCCTATTACACACTTAGATGCTCTCCACAGTCTCAGGATCCAGTTTGCTCCTGACCAAAGTGCCTTTTCGCATGGCATTCCTTAAGCGAAAGGGCCCTTTGAGCACCGCGTAAATGTGAGGAGCGGTCTGCATGACGCAGTCACATTTACGCGATGCTGAAGAGCACGATGCGCAACGCATACGCACCTTTTTATTTTTGGCTTTTAGCTGAAAATGGTGTGCACTTGCACACCAGTCAGGGGCTTGGAGCGAACTTACCTGCCTTGCGGAGCCTCTGGAGCTGGGCCAGTCGCACTTCCTGCCCCAGCGCAGCCTACAGCTTCCAGGCTGCGCGGCGGAAGGAAGGGGTAGGGCGCTCGCGCGACCAGGAAGCCGCTGCGGAGTCCAAGCAGCAGGGATGAGAAAGCCTTCCTCCGAAGGCTTCTCGCGCGAGCGCCGCCCCTCACCTCTGCGAAAAGGTAAGGTGCGAAAAGAGCCAAAGATACAGAGAGGAGTGACTGGTGCTGTGTGTCCCTCACTCAGGTGCATTTGGGGTAAAACTGGATGTCTCCACAGAGCACACAAGAAAGAGGGAGAAAAGAGCACATGCGCACAAGGCTTGAGAAGCCACACCTAGTGTGGGCTGGGCTTGGGCCACAGCAACTTGAATAGAAGCCTCTGTGTGCATATGCGTGTGAGAAAGACTCCTTTTTTTTTTGGTCTGTGGGTCAATAGCAGCTGGAAGTTCAGCTTGTGTGTCACTCTTCATCTCTGTGATTCCCTCCCTTGCCCTGCCCCTTAAGGTTCAAGGACAGGAACACCAATGCCATGGGCAATCAAGAACCACATCGAGTTGTGACGACCTTTGAGACTGGCTTATACTTTATACTTTTTCTGCCATTATTCATTTATTCTTTTCATATGTTCCATATGTTCTCATTCATACCCCTGGGGTACCAGTACGCAAAGGTGGGATTCACAGTCTTAAGTTATTCCAAAGGCATAGTCATGTTGCTGTGCAAATGAAAAGTGTTGTGACATCCTGAATGCTAGCAAATTAAGTCTGGCTCTGTTCTTAGGTTGTTTTCAGATGTGATAAAGAATATGCACAATGAAGAATTTTGAGACTTGTTGACAAAAGCCAAAATAATAATTGTTCCTAAATGGAGAAGTACTGAAGTAGCTTCAGGTAACATATGAGTATTTAACATTTGGAATACAGCAAGAAATGATAGAATACATACACTCAAGTGGAGAGATAAAGCAACATTGGCCCTCAAGATACTTTTGGCCTATAGTTCTCGACAGCCTTACCAGTAAAACCAATGAGGAGGAACTGTGGGAGCTACAGTCCAAAAAAGAACTGCACAGTCCACAATTGCCTGTCCACAAGGATTGGAAGAAAATGATGGAATCTGACTATGTGAATTGCTTGCCATTTACAATCTTTATACAAGAAAATATCAAATATTATATTTGACTGTTGAACGTTTTATATAAGTCACATGAAGACAAGCAACATATAACAAATGAACTTGAAAATGAGTTATGTGACACTCAGAAGCTTGCTTCTGACATTTGGAACATTAGTAAAATTAAACACTTGGCCTTGTCTGCTCTTCATTTCATCATGTGCTCAGTATTGATTTTGGCAGCAATGCTATACATACACGGAAAGTCTTCATTGATTTCTGTGGAGCTTCCTTCTGAGAAGATGTAAAGAGTTGCACTGTTTAACAGGTAAACACACTCTGAGTTTAGATAACATAAGTTATAACTTATAACTAAATAACTTATAACTAAATTGAAGTAACAGAGTTAAATTCCTGGTATAAAGTAAGACTGATACAAGGCTATGTCCCTTGTATCAGTCTTACTTTATACCAGGAATTTAACTCTGTTATTTCAGTTTAGTAGATATAAAACATAACTGTACAAAAATGATATTTTTTTAAAAAAAATCAGTTTTTCTACCACCCCAGGCATTGAATATTAAGCTCTTTTTTTCAATCACTATCTACCTAGAGGAAGTGATTACTGTCTGATTCACAGCTTATCATTCTTTGTGTTGGTATTTCCTAAGTATTTCAATGTTCCCAGTACAAGCAGAGAGCAAGTGATCGCCTGTGATTAGCCTGGAAATTGACAAAGAATTGTATTATGAGTACTGTGACATTTTTAGCAATTCAGAATTTTTTCACTATATCACATTTATATTTGAAAGCTCCTGCAGAGTTCTGCAAATGACAGGATTTGCCACATGTGGTGATGCTGGGCAGAAATGACACCGCCTGCTTAAAACCACAGTGCTGTGGTAGTTAAATGTATTTCCTCCTCTTCAGCCTCTGCAGGTTTGCACTGTGAAGTTGTAGGTGAGCAGCAATGCTGAATGTGAGGCTAGCATCACAGCTTCCCAAGTGGTGTTGCTACAAGGCTCACCCACACTCATCTTGTTATACTAGGATTAATAACTGGAAAGCTGAGTGATTCTTTTCATGGTGCAGATTCAATTGTGAAGTCTCAAACTGTTAATTCTTAACACCACCATTGTTGTAGGTCAGGGTTGGGAAAAACACATCCCTCCTAATGTTGTTGGACTGCAATACTGTACACATCCACTCTGGTGAAGAATGCTGGTAGCTGCAGTCAAACAAGATCTGGACTGAATTAATATTGATTAAAAATTGGTAGATACAAAAAAAAAAAAAAAAAATAGGAAAAGAACCTACATCCTCAGGGCAACACTTGAATGTAATAAGTAAAAATCATAAGTACACATGCAATAAAAAAAAAAGTGAATCCAGAATCAGAAATTTAATCCAGAAAGGAAGATTCAGGCTGAACTTTCTTTGAGACCCTGTGACAGCTACATAAGTACCTTCCCCACACGTACTCCAACGTAGATACTCCTGGAGATGCTAGACTAAGGCCCTCACCAACAGCAGACCTAGAGGCAATCTGAGATGCTACCCTGAAGAACCTGCCTCTTTCATGGAGACACAGGAGGCTGAGCAGCTGCTCAGTCTGAAAGAGCCCTGGAGCCAGAAGGTACAGTTGCAGTGTGCCTCGATGAAGCAAATACAGCAGGCCCTCCACTTTTGTGAGGGTTCAGGGTGCAGGACCCTTTTAAAAAAGGGAAAAAACTGCAAATATCTCCTGCCGCCACACAAATGAGCAAGTGTGTCTTCCCTTCCTGGGCATTTCCCTCCCCTTCCCTCAGGAGCGAATGCACGTATGCATGCGCCTTCTCTCCCTGACCCTTGTCATTCGCCCAAGCACAAGGAGAGAACTCATGCACGTGGTTTCTGTCCCCATGCTCTTCCCCTGCCTCTTGTCATTTCTCCAAGTGCAGGGAGGGAACGCATGTACAGGCCTTCCCTCCCTCCGCTCCTCCTACCATTCTCTTGTCATTTGCCTGAGATGGGAGGGAAAACATGAATGCACCCCAAGATTAATCAAATTTGTGCAGGTCAAACTCTCAAATGTGGAGAGGGGAATATATTAAACACCAACAAAAACCCAGCTCCTCTGGAATGAGAGGTCTCCTCAAAAACAGGAATTCCCCAGTAGTAGGGGTTTGCCATCAGCAGAAAACCTTGAGATTTGTTTCCAGAGCTTGCAGCTGGTTTTATGTGGGACTCAACCTAATGGGGAGCATGGGAAATGGTTAGCAATCCTAGTTAAGGAGGAAAGACACCACCAGCTTGGAGAAAAAGAAAGCAAAGTTTTTATTATATGAATGCCATTGTAAGGATTTTTTTAAACTCACTTAAGGATTAGCATAGGTAGACAAGGGAGGAGACACTTTGTACCACCCAAAATACCTAACTGTATTATTTTTATTAATTTTTTTATCCTGACCTATACCCAAGGATTTCAGGGTAGTGTCCAATACATTTTAACAATTGAAAACATTTTAAAACAATTAACACATTAAATAGGTTAAAATACATTGGACATTGATAAATTAAACCGAAACCAATTAAAATCATTTAAGACAATTTAAAATCAAGCATCTGTACAAATCTGGATTAAATCAACGGGTCCCAAAAAGGTGTATCTCTAGCTGGCGCCAGAATGAATTAGCGTTGCTGCCAACTGGGTCTCAAAGAGGAAGGTATTCCATAACTGGGATGCCATAGCATAGAATGTGACTACTGGTTCCTGCTGCCCATATATTACTATATTACTATTCCTACCATATTATTACTCTCCTCTCTTAAACATTGTTGCTATCCATCTGTCACACCTTGTCTGTTCCTGACTTCAATCTTTTAGATCCCTCATTCTTGAACTGGTTCCCATTTCATGTCCTCCAGTTTGGCAGGGACAGTCCCAATTATACCTTCTCTCTCCTCCTCCCACTTTCTCCCTTTACTTCAATTGCTCAAAATTGGCTTAAAAGTACAAAAAGTAGGTTGCATTCAATTAACTCTGTTAATTGTGGGGAAGAGGAGAAGGGTGGAATATTGCCCTTCTCAGTAGGCTCAGACAAAACCAAATTGCTCCAGCCTTTCCTAGCTTTACCTCATTAATAACTTTTGGCATCCCAAGCACACTCTGACGTTGCTCGGCCACACATTTCCTGGTTTTCATCTGTGAAATGTTTGAAGGTATGCTGTTTCTGCTTTTATTGCGTCTGACATTGCTGCTGTGTTCATTCCCCCTTTCAATAATGCTCACAACTAGACTGCTTTTCCAGATTTGACCCAAGGCTGTATTTGGGTTTACCCAGCCATCTAGGGCAGCCTATAACTTTTAGCCTGCAGCAGAAAGTTAAGAGGCTACCATTCTGGACAGTCTGTGATGTTAATTGGCAGAGAATATTCCTTAATCTAATTTATAAAAGTCAAAGTCTGTTTGTCTGTGTCAGGTGAAGACCTCATATGATTGGCTGCCTAAGAAGATTCTGTGGAATCCTGGGGTTTGCATTTTAGGGAGGGGCCTTTAGAATTCTCAGCCAGAGAGCTCTTGGGCCTCAGTCAACAGTGTCTGTCTTGAATAGGTTGGTTGCTATGCAGACAAGGCCTAGCAGCAAGGAGGAGGGCAGTGTTTTCCCTCAGGAACCCAACTTGTGTATGTTAATAACTCTGAAAATAGATTGGATTGAGGAATATGAGGAAAAGTTACAGGTACTGGACAAGACAGTTTGAGGAATTAAAGACACAGGATCTCAAATCTTTCTAACAAGTATTATCTATGAGAAAATAAAATCCTGGGCAATGTTGGGTATATAAGCTAGTATTTAATATTTTCCACATGCTCTAATGATGTCTAAAAAGAAAGTGAGAATGTTCATGTCTTCTCCATGCAAGTTGTCTTGAACTGGATTACAGCTACATTTTTTCTAGCTTTCAACAAATAGACTTCTGCCAGGAAGGAAGGCAGGTAGGCAGGCAGGCAGGCAGGCCAGCCCACCCGCCCGTCCCAAACATTTTACCCTCTCATGTTACACACATCACTTGTTAGAAACAACTGAAACCAGTATAATTGCCCTGCTACAAGAAGACAGACACGTCTAACAATGGGCCTCTACCATAAGATTTTTTACAAGATGTAGTTCTAACCATTAACAAGCTGCTGTTTAGTCATTTATCTGGTCTGAAAATTCCTAGCCCCAGGCTATTAGCAGCTGCCTTATATCTCCACTGGCAGCTTGTTTATATTAGCTAGTTTTCTACACATCACTTTTTACTGTGAGCTATAAGCCATCAAGGAGTGTGAAGAAACTAAAACTATAACCATTAGGTTTCTCCTGCAATAGCTCCCTTGTCAATAATGTCAGCCAGAACAGGACTAAAGTCACAATAACAGCATCTAAGTTGCCATTCTTCTTCATTATCGGTTAAATGATTGCTTGGAATTTATTTAAGCATCACTATATTGTGTAGTTCCCCAGTGAGCCCTATACATCACAGTAATGTCATGCTATGCATGTCTACATTGATAACCCATTTGGACACATTTTCTCAACTGATAAGCAGTGGGAAGAGGTTGGCAAAATCTTTCCTTATGAAAAAGAACTCCATGGGGGCCCTAGCAGTTTCATTCGCTCTTTTTTGGTCAAAAGTGGGAAAAAAGGGAGCATATTATTAGCTAGGGCTGTCCCAAAATATGCTGCCACCTGAGGCAGAGCAGCAAATGATGCCCCCTTCCCAAAGTCAAGGTGAATAACGTCAGAGGCATGTCAAGCTAAATTTGGAACCTGAGGGAGAAGAACTCACAAGGGTCTGTCTTCTTTTCTGGCAGTAAAAATACAGTCATAGTAAATTAACCAGCCAATAATTTGCTGTCCTTTCCTAACGCATTCAAAAACTGAAGTCTAACGTGCTCTGCTCACTCTGCCTAATGGTAGGCAGATAGTGGATAGAGCACCTATATGGAAAGCAAAACTATGCTTTATGTGATTCTCTGCTTCTAACACCAGATGAAAAAATGGTTTAAATAAAAAACATGTTTTAATTACATCTCTTTTCAATCCAGGAGAGGAAGTTACACTTAACATATTAACTGGGTCACTGCTTGGAAGCCACATTTATTTCAATTAATTCTCACCCATATCTGTTCAAAAGTAAGTTACTCTTAGGTTAAGTGTAGTTAGAACTTTTGTCCGGTATTCTGTATCAGCTATTTAGTTAGGTATACTTCATGAAGTAATCTCTCCTGGTCTGACCCTCCCCAAACGTGATGGGAACATCATTCACCTATGTGCCAATCACCAACAGAATGGACCTCCTTCTCCCCATGAAGTTGATACCTGATAAAGCAGGTTGAGGGATGAGTTATAGTTGTGGCAATAGTATCATAATTGTGACTAAGTAGCTGTCATGAATATGGAACAGTTACAGATTAGTACAACTGGGGAACAGTTCCATATTCATGGTTGCAACTTAGACACATATATGACTCTGGACCTTTCCACACTACACAGTTACCATGCTTTTATTCCACTCTCAACATCCTATGGAATCCTGGGGTTTGCAGTTTAGGGAGGGGCCTTGAAAATTCTCAGCCAGAGAGCTCTTCAGACTCAGCAAATTACAAACCCCAGAATTCCACAGGAGATTGGAAGTGGAATAATATCACTATAACAGTTTAGTGTGGAAAGATCGTCTGTTGCCCAACCTACTCTACCAGGCATCAGCTGTGTGCAGAGGAGGAGAACCATTCTGCCAGTGATTGGAGTGCTCGTGAAAGATGTTTCCAGGGTGTGGGGCAGGGGGCAGGCAGACCAGAAGACGCTACTTAGTTGAGTATACTTGGAGAACAGTTGCCTTTTATCTGTTAAATGTATACTACTTTAGTAGCTTGTTTGAATCCACTATACAGACTGGTATTAGCATTGGCAAAACTTGAGAAAGTTACTTTGTGGACAGCTACTACACAAATACCCCAGGCAGCCTGGCCACTACCAGCTATACTGGGTGGGGAATTTTAGCGACTATTGTCTAGAAAAGTAACTTCCAAGCTATAGCCTACTTAGATATGCTTTCTAAAATGTAAACTGTTTTATTTATCTTATGTCTTCTGTTTTGGCACTCCAGCACCCTATGTGGTTGCTTCCTAATTTGATCTCACAACAACCATGGGAATTTAGCTTAGTCTAAGTGACACTGACTAGCCTATGATCATCCAGTGAACTCTCCAGATGGTGTCAAGACATTTTGTTGTCCAAGATGAAGGAAAGATGGCCTTTTGAAAAACCAACTACCTTGGCAATTGACCCTTTCTTCACTACTAGTGAAGGTGCATTCTAGCTGGAGGGCAGCATTCTAGCATGGAAAGTGCAGGGTGTATAGTACACACAGCTCCATCCTCCAGCAGTAATCAACAGCCAGGGGACTCAGGAGGAATTGGCAGGCAGATGCTGCCACTATTGAACACCTGTCACCTGAGACAGTTTGTCTCTGGCAGTTTAATGAGTGCCCTAGGCGAGTCTTCCTAAGTCTAAGGGCCTTTCCACACTACACTGTTATAGTACTATTATCCCACTTTCAACATCCTGTGGAATTCTGGGGGTTGTAGTTTACTGAGGCCAAAGAGCTCTCTGGCTGAGAATTCTAAGGGCCCCTCCCTAAACTGCAAACCCCAGGATTCCACAGGGTGTTGAAAGTGGAATAATAGCACTATAACAGTATAGTATGGAAAGGCCCTAAGCCTGCCCATTGTGCCAAATGGGTTCTTCTTATGCGACGCATAACTGAGAAGTCAGAATGTCCCTTATCAATCCCTCTAGCCTGTTAGAAGGAAGAATGATTTAGAAACTGCTTTCCAGATACTTGCTCCATCCTCATTTTACTAGAGTTGTGGCAGAGAGTTGGAAAGCCCGAGAAAACAGTCTTTAACATCTGGTTCGTTCATCCAAAGCACTCTGCAAGAAAGAGCTCAGAAGGAGTATTGAATAAAGAGAGCTCCAGTCCCAACATGAAAGATATAAACTGTTCATTAGGAAATACAGACATGTTACCTCACCTACATGCTATGTCCTGAGGATCATAATTATTTTATATCAAACATAGTGAGCCATAGAGATCTACTGGAAGGACACGTAGGCAGTAGAGCTATGGAAATAGATCAAAGGGTAGCCTTGTTTTCTGTCACGTATCCTAGGTGAATCTTGCAAATGGTTCACACAGGCCATTTGAATGGATTTTCAGGAGTCATGGCACTAACAGGAGATAGGAGGTCTCTGGGATCAAATTAACATTTTGAACAGCCAGGAATGTTACACCTTGGAGGCATGCATCCTTGGATGAGAAACTCAACTTGCAGGAAACTACAAGGATGCCTGGCTGTATTTTCTTTGAACTACAAAGCTGAGATCCATCTTCATAAAAATGCAGCCATCTGGTCCCCAGGACATTTTTTTTAGCTCTGCTCACCACTATAACTAGGACCCCTTTTCCCTTCCATTTTGGAGGAGGAGTTCTCCCAGACTCGAAACAATGCTTCTGCCAGTGGAAAAACTCCCCTCAGCCTCCGGGGGAGAGGCTGAGATGAACTTTTCGCTTGTCTTTTCCCAGCCGAAGATTTCTGGATTGGTATAGTATTATCCCAAAACCCTCATGTCTCTCCCCCTTCACCTTTTTCTAAATTTCTATAGTCATGTATGCTTGTGGGAGTAAGTGCAGCTGAGTGATTGTATGAATTTTAATATCTATTCCAATAAAATACTTAAATTTGAACAGTTAGCCTGATTCTCTGTAATCCAACTCCGTAAAAGCTGGGCTAAAAGATCCTTAATTACCCTGCCCTCTTTGCATTGCTAAAGCAGTGTTCATAGCTGATTTTCCCCACAAGTGATAATTTTGACAGGCGTTGGGAATCCCCCTAAAGGACCCCCAGAAAGCAGGGTAACAGACAAACTAGCATAGTTACCCGGCATTGCCTGGGATTTTATTTTCCTCTTAAGAACTCACCAAACTGTCTTGTCTCATACCTGTAACTTTTACCCATATTTCCCAATGCAATTTGTATTCAGAATTATTTACATATACAGTTTGGGTTCCTGAGGGAATACACTGTCCTCCTCTTTGATGTTAGGACTTGTCTCTATAGCAAGTGGCCTATTTCAGTACCTGTAAGTTTTCCCCATATTCCCCAATCCAGTCTGTATGTTAACATACAGAGGTTGGGTTCCTGAGGAAATATCCTCCTTGCTGCTAGGCCTCATTTCCATAGCAACTGGCCTATTCCAGTACCTGTAACTTATTCCCCATATTCTCCAATCCAATCTGTATTCAGAGTTGTTAACATAACAGAGGTTTGGTTTCTGAGGGAGTACACTGCCCTTCTTCTTGCTGCCGGGCCCAGTGATGGAGCTTGGAGTGTGGGGAGGGTTGCGTGGGAGGAGGGGGGCTATGGCATGAGGGGCATGGCTGCAGTGCATGGGGGCATGGCCAGGGAGTGTGGGAGTGTGGCGATGGGCCAGGATACCCCAAAAACATTGCCATCCAGGGAGAATCTTCTCCCTGCCCCTCATCCCTACTCAACTGGCTGGGTCTCATCTCCATAGCAACTGGCCTAAGGCCCAAGAGCTCTCCAGCTGAGTATTCTAAAGGCCCCTCCTGGAATTGTCAACCTCAGGATTCCATAGAATCTTCACAGCTGTCATGAGCCAGGCTGAGCGTGCTGCCGATTTAGACTTGGACTCCGATTTAGACTTGGACTCCCAGCTGGGGGAGGATCCCTTGGAGGGGCCTTCGGGAGAGGGGGCTCCTTCAGAGTCTAGGGAGGAGTCTGCCAGCAACCCCACAGCTGTCCCGGGCACGGATCCCGAGCCAGTACCTGTAGCAGATGTTTGTGCTCCAGAGGCAGAGGCTAGTGCTTCTGACTCGACAGAGGCTGGTGTTTCTGACTCCAGCCCGGAGTTTGCAGCAGACCCTCCCCCCACGTTTCTCCAGAGGCGGCTGGAGAAGGGGGCGGTTCGGAGGTCTCAGCGGCTGCAGGAGAAGCGTCTGATGGATCAGCCCTGAAGTCTTGAGGGGCTCCAGCTGTGAGCTGGGCCAACGGACATTTGATCAGCCCCAGCTGGGCTAAAGACTGTGTATTTAAGACAGACACTGTTGGAGTTGGGTACGGGGCAACAACCGTCTACCAACCAAGAATCTGTGTCCTGTGTCATGGGCTTTCTGTTCCAGGCTAAACCTTGCTGTTTGAGTTTGCTGTTCCTGGGACTTGGATGTTTGTTTTGGTGACGTAACCTCTTGATTTATTTATTACTAAAGCCATAAACTCAGCTCCTGCCTCTGTGTCTGCTTAGACGCCGCCTGACATTGACAACAGCCAGCCAATCATATGCGGTCTTCTCGCCTCACACACAGCCAATCGTATGAGATCTTTGCCTGCCTGATGCAGACAAACTCACTCACAAACTTTGACTTTTATATAGTAGATGTAAGACCCTTAGCAGAAGGGAACAAGAGACTTCTTCTTCTTTTTAATCTAATTGGGACAAGAACAGCTCTCTGAAGACGATCTGCTATGGATCAAGAAACCATATAGTGTAATTGCCACAAGTGAAGTTTCCTCTCTAAACCAGTAGGTGGCAGCAATGCAGCCTCCTTAATGCTATCCATTGGCTGCTTTTATTTTTTATTTTTAAAACTGGGACGTATGCTTAGTACTTCAAACAACCAAATCACATTGATTAGGTGCCTTTCTGTACTCTTTCCATTTTACCTGCAGAAACATTAAACTACAGTCTTATTGAATTTGTCTTGTGGTAGCCCAACAGAAGCACAATTTCAGGCCTATGAAACTGGCCATATCCTCTGTGTATGGTGTTTTAAATGAATCATTCACCAGCTTGTTTGTATGTTTGTTTTTATGTGCAAATTGTCACCACATGTGCCTTCCTCTCCCTGATTCTCTTACTCATCAGCCACTTGTACCTGTAATCCCCTGCCAGCATGACCATTGGATTACCAAATACATCACTGGCTATGTTGAATGGGGATTGAGGGAGTTGTAACCCTGGAAAGGTTACAGCTGGACACCAGACTAGGAAGGGACAGAACAAGGAATTGTGTTAATCCACACATTTTAGCCATTGTCCAGATCAATGCTTGATCTGTTTTTTTTAAAAAGATGCATACAAAAAAATGTAAATATAAAAATATAAATAAATGTCTGTGGCCTAAATCCTATTGGTAGTCTCAACTAAATGAATTTAGGATAATTAGGAATTAATACACAGGTAACTCCAATTGATTCAATGGATCTACTAATAGGATTGAGGCCTATTACCTCCTAACAAGACTCTGCCTAAACTGCTAAAAAAATCCCAGAACTACTAAGAAAAGTTAGCCCTTCTGAATTTCAAAGATTCAGATATATTGTCCAGAAATGTTCAGGATGCTTTGTCTACCATTCATAGCAGAAAATATCTGATCTGATAATTAGACAGGACCACTCAGTAGCAAATCCTGAAGACGAGATCACCCTGCCAGTTTTTTTCAGGAGCACCCACCTTGTAAAGAATCAAAACGAAGAATTTGATGAAGATGTGATGATGGACTCCTTCTGGGAAAACACTCACTCAGACATTTTGTGCTCCCTTCCAAAATGGGTCATAGGTTCCCTTGATGTACATTGACATGATGCAAAATAAATGTAGCACAGATGAAACTGTAGCAAATCAAGAAAAAAAATGTTGCATCAGCAATACTGCCTGTCTTAAGAGAAAGAGAGAAAACAGTCTCCACATTAATAATTCAATGTAGCTTCTTCATATTCTGACACTAAAAATATGCAGTGCCACCAAAGCAGAGCTTAGAAAAGTTACATTTTTGGATTGTAACTCCCTACAAGTGAAATGTCCACAAGGTCATTCTGGCTGGAGGATTGGAGGAACTGTTGTCCGAAGATTATAGTTCCTAACTTTTTATCAGATGTGGCCTATTGTACCAGTGCATTGGTTTGAAGAGACTAATTCTTGAATGCCAACCCTAAATCTCTTTGTCTTCTTCCCAGCTACTGTTGAATCAGAGTATAACATACATTTACAGCATAATCCTATACACATATCCCAAGCAGTAGTTCGAGGAGTTTATTCCACAAGTAAGCAGATGAAAGAATGTAGCATAGATATGTTCAGTTTGAACAGTGAGTATATTCAGAGACAAGTTTGCTGTAGCTGCTTTATTAGTTCAGAACTGTGACACAAGTAGTTGAATGAGCCAGACTCTGGCCATTTCTACATGGCGTTGCAGTCCCACTATGGGGACAGGATGGCAGTAGTCCGCGAGTTGTGCTTTCGCATTATGTTGTCATGATCCCACTACCATCCCATCCTCCCTTCCATTGCAATCATATTTGCTAATGGAATAAATCCATTAAGCTTCCACAATCGTGCGACACTCCAGTCCTTCCCAGCCATGTGAAAGGGCAGGAAGCACAATGGAGGCACTCCAACGCAGCTGTGCTGTGGAAGGCAGACGGGTGTCACTTGCTCTCCCTTACACAGGGAGCCGGTCGGGTACAGAGGGAAGCATTCTTGTTGTCCTGGTACTGCCAGGATCACAGTGGAAGGACAATGGGATCAGGTTACATGCAGAAATGGCTGCAGGGCTGCCTTACCCACTAGGCACTTTAGGTACAGTGCCTAGGGCCTACAAAAACAGAATTTCAGAGCCTATGAAAACATCCCTAGAGGTATGTTGAGGCAAGGCAAGAAGTCGAATACAAGAGTGCCTAGGGCCTGCAAAAATCTTAATGCAGCCCTAGCCAAGCTAAGACTTTCCATCACTTGCTACTCAAGATAGCAGCCACAAATGGACCGTCTTGATGTCTTCTGCTCAAGCCAGCCCCAGAGCTCATGGAAGGTTAAATTTTTGGGATACAGCTTCCAGAATCCTCAGCCAATACAACCAGTGACTTTGCTGGCTAGGGGAGTCTTGTAGCTGTCCAAAAACTAAATTTCTCAAGCTCTAGTCCACCCTATCATGAGGAACAGTGAGGTAGCAGCCTCAGCCAGTATTAGGTTATTTCAAAAGATGTCTCTCAGCTCATGAGTAGTTTTATTCACTTCCCTCCCCTGTGGAACAAACTAGAACTTGTATAGCAGTTGCTTCAGGCTGGACACAGTACCACCTATAGCTTACTGGGAAAACTACAATTAAATTCTACATCTCAGCAGATAATATGCTGAAAGCAGAAGGAGCAGTAGCAAGGTGCTAGGGGCAGAGTTGTCTTTAGCTGGTCCAACATATTGCAGCCAGGGGCTAGAATCCTGTTGGTACACTACACTGGCATAAAGACACAAATGTTGATGGGAGAAGCAAAAGGCTGCAGGCATAATTGGAAGGAAAGCTATGAAAGAAGCAAGGCACTGAAAAAAAAAGGCTGCTTACAGCTCAGAAATCTTGTCTCTTTCCCCTCACCATAATGTGTGATCATGAAGAAAGTGTAACCACTAAAGTGTTTGACGCTAACAGGAGTCTGGAGAGAGCATTGTCCTGGGCTAGTTATAGGAAGCATGCAATGCTCATGGTACAACAGTTTTATTCGTTAGCAATCTGTCGTCGGCAAAATTAAAAATTACTAATTGTAACTTATCAAGTCCTATATGATTTGGGAACAGGCTACCCGAAACACTGGATTTCCTAAATGAATCTCTTTGGGCTTTCAGATGTTCAAAGGAGTCGCCTTTCTCAGGCCATTCCTGCACTAGACTGTTATAGTGCTATTATTCCGCTTTCAACATCTTATGGAATCCTGGAGTTTGCAGTTTAGGGAAGTGCAAGGTGTCCTTAAACTGCAAACGCCAGAATTCCATAGGATATTGAAAGTGGAATAATAGCACTATAAGAGTCTAGTGCGGAAATGGCCTTTGTCTCACCATCTTCAGAAGCATTACTGATGGGGTGCAAGTGAGGCTTTCTGGGTGACCACTGTCAGGCTATGGAACTATCAGAGGAGACTAGAATTCTGCCCTTCCCTACTCTCCTTCCACAAGCTCTCTCTCTCTCTCTCTCTCTCTCTCTCTCTCTCTATATATATATATATACACACACATATATTATTTATATTTATATTTACACACACACACACACACACACACATTTTTATACAGCCAGGCCTTTGGCATTTAAGGTGGCTTCTTGTAAAAGGGCCTTTTAGTCAGAGTGGGTGCTTTTTTAAAAAATTGCATAATTTAAACTGCTTTTAAAAAGAATCACATTTTAATATTACAATTTGTTTAATTGTGTTTTGATATCATAACTTTTTATCCTTTTGTAATGAGCGCCAGCATGGTATAATGGTCTGAGCATTGAACTACAACCCTAGAGACCAGGGTTCAATTCCCCACTTGGCCATGGAAACCCACTGAGTGGGCGTGTCACACCTTCCAAGCCCCCAAGAAAACCCCACGATAGGTTCATCTTGGAGTCACCACAAGTCAGAAGCAACATAAAAGCACACAACAACAATAAATAAAGATGTGAATCCTGTGAAATAACAATTACATTTAACAGAATTCTGGAAAAAAATGGGTTCCTTTAATATTATGAGACAAAGCAGCGTCGTGGTTTGAGCATTGGATTACAACCCTGGAGACCATGGTTTGATTCCTCGCTTGGCCATGGAATCCCACTGGGTGACCTTGGGTGCATCACATACTCTCAGCCCCAGAAAAACCCATGATAGGTTTGCCTTAGAGTCACCGTAAGCTAAAAATGACATGAAAGCACAACAATAGCAGCAACCTTTTGTAGTTGATGTTGCTGTGAATCATCTTGAGTCCCAACTGCAGAGAAAAGGTGGGATAAACAAATGAAAAAAAAAGTGACAAAAGTTTAAGAGGTCAGGTTGTGGAGCCAGAGGATGGTACATAGGAAGCTGACTTATACTGAGTCAAACCACTGGTCCATCTCCCCTAGCATTATGTATGCCAGGGATAGGAAACATGTAGCCCTCCAGGTATTATACTATACTACAGCTCCCATGATCCATGGCAATTGACTATACTGGTTAGTGTTTACACAGCTGTTGTTCAGCACCATGTCGTGAGTCACACATATCTTCCACCTTGATGATAAACAGTGACTCTCCAGTTATATTACCTACATTGATGAACGATGACTCTCCAGTTATATTACCTGAGGTTATTGTGTCATTACTTTAGCTTAAAGTATTCCTTACTGGAAGGAGGACAAAAAGTATGAGTTGAACAGAGTGAAAGGTCTTTACACCTGTCCTCTACATACAAAGCTGGGTTTTGACCATTCTCTTGTGGAAATTCACATTAAATATTAGAGTGCATTCTGTTTTTTCTCCCTTGTGGACCAAATCATAGACTGAATGAAAATTTGAAGGCCTTTACTTCTGTCTTGGCTTGAAAACGGTAGAGAAGGTACCTGGCTAGATGTCAATATTTGTCTCATTAATTTGGGAATGTTGGGCTCAGAGTGAACAACACCCCAAATTCCATGCACATTGGTGTGTGAGCCAGTATGTACATATTAGCATGTTAACAATGACTAAATGCTCTCTGTAACTGAATGATTCACCAATCTCATGTCGTGCAGTTTGCTTTTAACTGTATGCCAGAGCTATTAAGAAACATATGCATATGGTAGTTATATCTAAGGAAATATAACCTACCTTTAAAAGGAAGTTGCATCTTTAAATCTGAAATAATCACAAGATATTGAAGATCATCACTGATGTAATTTTATTTAGTCTCTCAATTATATGGTGATGTCTATATATTTTCTTTCCAGTGTACCACAGTTAGTATAAACTAATCATATATAGAAGCATGTCCCACAGGGTAAGTGTGCACATGAATGCAGCCCTAGATTCTGTTCAGAAGTTCTTTTTCCAAATGTGGTTTTCTGTACACAAACACAAATTCTTATCTGTGTCAAATACAAATACAGTTGATCCTCCATATTCACTAGGATTAACAAAAATGGAAAAATTGCAAATATCAAAATGTATTTGTGTGTCTGTGTGAAGGAGGCTGAGGCATGGTGGGGAGAGCAGACACCCAGGGTCCAAAACAGGTCAGAGAAAGGAGGTGGCTTGGCATAGCGGCCCTATACTTCTTCTCTTGTCCATCTCCCTTCTTGGGTGTGTAGTGCTGAGAAACTGGGCTGTGAGGAAGAGGAACAGAGGCAGGTCTTTAAAGGGCTGTACAGCCCAATCAGAGCCACCGAGAGGGAAGGTTCCCTTGGAAAAGGTGGGGACAGGGATTGGAGAAACTCGCCAGTAATTAAACCTATGAAAATGAAACCCACAAATGTAGAAAACCAACACTACATACACACCACTAAGGTACAACGGACTGCAGTTGTCAGAGGCCATTTCTGCACTGCATTGTTATAGTGCTGTTATTCCACTTTCAACATCCTATGGAATCCTGGAATTTGCAGTTTAGGGAGGGGCATTTAGAATTCTCAGGCAGAGAGATCTTGGGCCTCAGTAAACTACAAACCCCAGAATTCCCCAGGATGTTGAAAGTGGAATAACAACACTATAACAGTGTAGGGCAGAAATGACCAGAGACAGTAGTTGTTAGTTCTTGGTATGTGGTTGTTAGTTATGTAACTAATCATGTGAAAATGAGAGTAAGAGAATGACAAAGAAGACAAAAAGATGTTGATTTTATTGATACATTGGCCCTTTCCGCATGAGGCGAGTGAATCGCTCCGTGCTGTTACTTACTGACTCTTCTTGGGTCCGAAGTAATGCAGACTTTCCCTTGAGCCCTTCCGCCGGGCTCCTCCATTAGTGCAGGGCGAACCAGAGCAGTGTGAGGTCTACAGATCCGCACTCCTCTGGCTGAAAATGGCGGCTTCTGGCTGAAAATGGTGGCTTCCGGTGTCTTCGTGGGACTGGACCAACCGCTGATGCTGGCCACACCCACACCCCACTGTCCGCTGATTGCAGGCTCGCATTGGTGCGAGCCTGTGCATCTGCACAGGTAAGTAGGAACGCAATGGTGTATTCCAGAAAATGTAAAGACCTGATTTTTCCGGTCTTTACTTAGTGCGCTGGAGGACCACCTGGGGGTGGTTTGGATCGGACTAAGGTGCAGAACTAAGTTAAATAGTTGTTACTGCCCTGGCTAGCCCGAGCTTTGGGGATATAATATAAAAAGATATTTTTTGATATCACTAATTCAGCTTCACATATCCCTTCCACGTGCTTGCGAGGCCCCTAGACAAGCACGCATACAGGCTCGGCCAATAATCGCCGTAATATTCCTAGACAATACAGGCAGGCCAGAAAATAGCCAACTCGCCACTTTAGGAGACCTCAAGGCAAGTACCTCCATTAGGTATGCAAGCAACTCTCAAAAGATCCTCTGCCCTGTGCTGGCAGCTTGATGATCGAGCTATACAACGCTCAAGTATTCCGCGTTTGCATACCGCCTACTCTATTGATATATTCGGCACTAATTCAATCATTCAAATTCTGACCTTTCGGAGGTTTTGTCTCCAACTCCAAATCTATTGTTTTCCCCTAAGTCCGACCTAGCCTGTGGTCACAATTCTCCTTATAAAAACCCTTGATTCCGAGACTTTCCTCGGATCGCTCCAGACTAGTCCAGAGTTCCAGACCGCCTTGCTGCCACTTTGCTTGGCGAGCTTCCCCTCAGCTCCACGTGCTGAGATACATCGAACCCCAGCTTCGCTCTCCATTTTCTCCCGGACTTCAGGACAGGTTTCGTATCACCCGAACCAACTATCCCTCTGAAAATCCCGCTATCTTGCTCACACCTTTATTTTCCTTAGTTATCTGTATGTTTGTGTTGCATACATTGTGTGCCTGTATTTAATAAAGACTATTCATTATTTTCCAACCGGTTTGCTTCTTGACTTGGCCTGACCCCGTAGACGCTGGGTTGCAAGATCCTGCTAAGTTACCCTGCCTCTCGTTTTGCCAACTTGTGCTCTGAACTAATTTCCCCAACTTATAGCAATTTGGTGTCCCTCCCAGGACCCCCAGAAAACAGGGTAACAGAGTCCGCACCTAGTCCGATCCAAGGTGCGGACGACCTCCGTACCAGGATGCCTTGGCCTGTTTTAACTGCCTCGTGCGGAAAGGGCCATTAATTACTATCCCTACAGTATGTGTATGCTTCATGGCCATTTCTGCACTAGACTGTTATAGTGCTATCACTCCATTTTCAACATCCTATGGAATATTGGGGTTGCAGTTTATGGAGGGGCCTCAACGGCAGTGAAAGACAGTGGAATAATAGCACTATAACAGTCTAGTGTGGAAATGGCCCATGTCTTGGGACCTTGGTACTTGGATAAACACCTCTTTTCACCCGGATCCTGAGATCTTTCTCTGAGTCCCTTCCAGGCAAACTACCACAGATAATTGCAAGTGAAAGACCATTTAATTAGTAGCAACCTGGTTGTTTAGAATGTCCTTGCCAGAGAAAGTGACCTGCCACCTAGCTTTATATCTTTTCATTGCCACATAAATATGTTTTCATTTTCCCAACCTCTTTTCAGTACTGTTGTAGCTTTAAATGCTGTTTTAGCTTTGTTGATTAAAAGAAATGCGAAGTTTTCTTTGGTCTGCTTTTTATTTTATTCAATGTTTTAATGCTGAATTTTATCAGTTTGTATTTTTATTGTGTTTGTCATTTTTTTAATGTCTATGAGATATCAAGATAACTTCCTTTGCTAGATGGCAGCCTTTACATAATGAAATTAAATATATATAAAAGTTTTTACAATTTCTATTTCTTAATATACACAGAACAAAATCTCAACAAGCCAGCTTGACTTCAGTGACAAAAAGGGATATAAAGGAAAGAGCCTTTGTTTCTGTTATGTATGATTGTTCTGGAATCCATGGCATGTTTCCATAAAGTATATTATGTGCATTTAAGAGAAGTACACTCTAGCTATAAAATGTATTTCCTGCCCAACTTGTTTCTTATGAGGAATAATTACAGACGTAAGCCAGGCATTAGTCACTGGAACAGTATTTTAACGCGTGACACCACAAAAATCCCGCAGCAAGCACAAGATTTGATGCAGTTCACAAAGCAATACATTGTACATGATTTGAAGACAGCTACATTATGTTCATTCCCCTGTAGGGATATTATCAATCTCTTAGGGCTTCAGATCTTCCTATTAACCTCCAAGTTCAGACACCAGATACAATGGTAGAAGGCTTGCTCTCTCTGTTTCTCATTCTTTTTGTGGCAACATCTCATAACAAACTTGTTGTTCTGTAATCAAGCTGTTGCTGGCTCTTTGTCAGCTTTGTGTGGTCTTGCCTTACTTCAGTAGCTTTTTGTAGCTCCATACCTTCTCCATGCTGCTTTCAGATTCCTAGAGATCTTGTGAGGTGAAGACTCTTTGTTCATCAAACCAAAGGTTTCTTCTGACAGGACTCAGGTATCATTTTTATCAGCTCAATCTTTCTTGTCTAGATGTAAACCTTTCTTTACCTCTTGTGGCTCAGGTGCATGCCCAGGTTATGTGCTTAACCCATCCCAGAGTCTTCTTCCTATGTCTTCTCCATAGCTTCTTTATATCTATATCCCTGCTGGTGCTTTTGGATCTCTCAGCAGCATTTGATACCATCAACCACGGTATCTTTTTGGAATGCCTGAGAGTTTTGGAAACCATAGCCACTATGCTTCAGTGTTTCCAATCTTATTGCTCAAGTAGGTTCAAGGTGGTGGTGCTTGGGGACAGCTTCTCCTCAAAAAAAGTTGTTGTTAAACAGCATACCTCAAGGTGTCACTCTATCTCCAACACTGGCCATTTCCATACCGGGCTTCTGAAATGGTGCAGAGCGACCTCTCACGGAGGTCTTCTACACCATAGAGTGGACTGGCGTGGACTACTTTTTGTAGCTCCACACCAGAATCCACTCAGGAGCGGTCGGAACTAGCCACGCTGCGTGTTTTTTAAAAACCTCTTTTTCGAGGTTTTTAAAAAGCATGGAGCGCGCAGCCCCGCGCCACTCCATCGCCCGGCTCCGAAGTGGATTTGCAGGCACGCGCAAGTGCGTACCTGCAGATCTGCCGGGGGCGGGCTTCCAGCTGGCGAGCTTCTCCGGTTGGTGGAGAGCCTCCACCAACTGGAAGCCGCCATTTGGGACGCCAGAGGACTGCGGAGCAGCGAGCTCGCGCTGCTCCACATGGCGACGGACTTACCCGGCTTCAGGTAAGCTCCGTTTTTGGGCGTTTTCGCCCGTCCCCCCCCCACATGTGGAAAGGGCCACTGTTTAATGCCTACATGAAACCACTGGGAGAGATTATCCAGCAGTATGGGGTAGAGTGCTATCAGTACACTGATGACACGCAAATACACTTCTCTGTGCCTTCAGTAATCGCCTCAACTAATGATAAGAGTATTTCCTCAGAAGGAATGGCTGGAGGAGGTAATGGACTGGATGAGGCAAAACAAACTGAAACTGAATCCGGACAATTCAGAGGTGCATATTGTCAAGCGTGCCAACCTGGGTCTGTAGTTGTGTTAACCAGTCCTAGATGGGGTTACATTCCCCCTGAAAGACTGTGTTTAATGTTTGAGGGTTATTCTGCCTCTGCCACTTCAAATGACAGCCCAGTCAGATGCAACCAACAGGAGTGCTTACTATCAGCTTCAGCTGTTACTCCAGATGTGCCCCTTCCTAGAGCTGGAAGATCAAAACATGGTAGTATCCTCAAGGATGAACTTCTGCCATGTGCTGCACATTCAGTTACCTCTGTGCTAAGTTGGGAAACTTCAATTAGTTCAAAACATAGCAACCAGATTTGTTACTGATATGCCTAGGAATGATCACAGTACACCAATACTAAAATCATTCCACTGGCTGACACTTTGAATTATGAATTCAAAAGATTGCACCAATTGTTTTTAATATATGTTTGTTTTATATACACTTTTAACTGTGTTATGTATTTGTTGTTGATCCATAGGGAGAGGTGGGTAAAAAATAAATATTATTATATCTTCCCAACAAATATTACTCATTTGTCCAAAATGTGAGAACATATAACTATTTAAGCTATGCATAAGCCTGAATAGGCTATTCTTACAGCTAGTTTTGTCTACAAAGGGCAGTACTATGACTGAAGTACGTACGCTCTCAAATCTTTTAACGCCTACAGGTACTGGGTGTCCTATGTTCCAGTCAGCAAGCATGCCAGGAAGCAGGTGGTTAGAATGTAAGACCTGTCAGGTAGTTACGCCAATTCAGGTTGGTCACAGGTTATCCAGCAGGATGAAGAGAGAAGCAAGAGGGTGGTTGTCAGCCAGTCCAGAAATCACACACACAGTAGTCCAAATAAACAAACCAACAAGCAGCAAAATAGTCATAAATAGTAGCCAGTCCAAGGTCCAGAGAACATGAAACTGCTAGAGAATTTATAGCCAGGTGTCTCAAGGCAGCAGGTGCTTTAATTAGTCAGCGTCTTCTCCTTAAGATTCTCTGAGACTGGCATTAACTTCTCCTTATCCCTCCTCTACTCAGCAAATGACTGCATTGTATCTTCAAGCTCCTGCTGGGGTGAAGAGCCCTCTTCTGCCTCATCCCTCAGCACCTCTGACTCAGGAGCTGTAAATTCCTGGCACTGTGCCTCTCCGACTGAATCTTCTGACTCCAAAGGGTAAGTTAAGACACAGGGAAGGTTCTGTTCCTCATTTCCTAACTCCCTCTGGTTATAGCTACTTCAAGTGTTTCAGACTCATTCTAGTGTTTTCATAGGGCCTTTTCATACTACACAATCATAGCACTATGATTCCACATTCACTGCCATGGTTCCATCTTGCAGAATTCTAGGAGTTGCAGCTTGGTGAAGCACTAGAGTTTTCTGGTTTTGAATTCTAAATACCCTCCCTAAACTGAAATTCCCAGGATTACACAGAATGGACACATAATTATAATACTATAATTGCGAGTGTTAAAAGGCCCTAAGGAAGCCTAGCTATTACAAAGCTGCTATATAAGCTGTGGTTTGACCATAGTTCCATCATCTTTACACTTCAGCCACTGAGGAGCCCACTGGCAGTGCCACCTGAAGCAGGCGTGATGCCCCTACTCCTGTCTTTTAGTTGAGGGACTAAAGGTTCTTGCCTTATGCTTGTCAATTTGTATTTAGCTGGAGTTCCCTAGAGTTTACCATTTTGTTCCCCTGGGCTCCCAAGGTTGTAAACAACAGTATTGTCTAGTAGGCAGATCAAAATCAGCCCGGTGAGCTATCAGGTAATTTATATAAATAAACATATAGATTTATACACAGAGATGTGTAATTTCATATTTTTAAGTAAAACAATTAGCTTATGCAATTATACTTCTGTTGAAGGTTTACCATATAAGCAATTCCAGTCTAGTATCTTCTAGGCACATTTCTACTTATAAAGCTCAGTCTTCATGCATATAAGGTACCTAGTACTTGTACATTTCACCATTACATGTACTGCAGTATACTTAATCACACTTCTTACAAAATACAGTTTGGATACCTTTCAGCATTTGGTAACATTTCCAGTACATTGCATTAATTTAATGTAGCTATAACATTTGTTTCAGAGAGCATTTCTAACATGATCTGCACAGAGAATATTTCTAATGTTTTCTGACTTTTAGAGTTCCAGTGACTACTCTATTACTACCCTGCAGACCTTGGAAAGCCAGACCCGATGATTCATTCTACCACCTCACTCAAAACAGCCAGCCACACCTTATAGGTAGTAAAATTTGTGATTTATGCCCATAGAGAGTTTTTTAAAATTATATTTTAAAATTACAATTTCAATTACATTTTTCCTGAGTTGAAGAAAACTGATTCTTGAGGAAACTGGTTCTTACAACTGAATTTTGAGTTTCAAAATTTCACACCTATCAGATTTTTGTCATACAGTCATTTTTATCTGTTGTACTTTGGATCACAGTAAGATAGTTATTACACAGAAGTGAAAACATGAGGTAAAGAACTTTTATAACAGGGAATGACACATAGAGAGAGTTGGTATGTAATAATTAATTCCAAGCACTTGTCATCAGGTTGAGAAATCTATGTACTAAGCAGGTGTATACAACAGATTCATTAGAATGACCTCAGCCTCTTACATCATGTACACATTAATCATTCTAACCCATAGCAACCAGAGAGATTGTTTATGTGGTAGAAAGAAACAGAAATATATTTTACTAGCATCCAGTGGGTTGCAACAGCTAAAAATAGAAACTGAACATCAGTCAAGAAGGCAGTTCTTTACAGACCATCAACAAATGCCTTGGATAATATAGATACTGAATCTTAAGGCCAATATGATATTATTATTAGTAGTAGTATATTATCCAGTGCATTAATTGCTTTTAAAAGTTATAAAGCACTATGAGGACATAATAAAACACAACAGTTCTTGCAGGTATAAACTTTGATAAATTCTAGAGAATATAAGACTTCTGAATAATGTTGTACGACAGTATCCCTGTTTGGAAAAGCTAAGGTACCATTATTTCATTAATGAGTTTATTTTAGAAAATAAGGCGGACACTGGGAGAGAGGGGCATAGTGCAGATCTGTACACAATGTGGTAAAATTAGAGAGAGAAAAGGTTTTCCCCTTCTCTTATGATTTGTGGTTATCCAGTGGATTTGATTGGCAGTACATTTTGAACAGACAAAACAGAGCACTTTTTCAAGTTAACACATAATTACATTTATAGAATTCATTCTTGTTTCTCACAAGAATATGAAACTTAAGCACTAAGAGTTCAGCAACTAATAACTAGACAGCTGCAGAAGATCTTTAAAAGGAAGGCAAAATGAAGTATTAAATGTCTAATTTATATTGTCAGTGTATGTGTCTTTGTGCAAGAAGTGCCATGGTCAGTAACCATCATATTTAGTGACGACTTGGTGGTGACCACTAGATTAGGTAGCATTAAGGAGTGATTAGGCAAATTCACAAGGGCTATTAATAGCTATGAAAGAGTGAATTTTACCTTCTTTATTCAGAGGCAGTTGTGAATAGAGAGGCAACAAGGCAAGGGAAGAGCTGTTATTATCAAACTGCAAGTCCCAGGAAATAAGAGGCTGACCAAGACGTACCCCTTGGTTTGATTCAGCCGGATTCTTCAGCACAGACCACTGTCTTTTCAATAAAGAAAGGTCATGCTATAATAAAATTTGAATTTTGCTAAGATTCCCCATCCCAAACCAAGTTATTTTTTTTGTTGCCAGTGCATTCACTCAGACTGCAGCTATAAAACAGACATCTCATTGAACTGATCTCCAAATAAACGTGATTAGAATTTCACAGTGAAAGTCCTACCATCACAAATGTCACAGTATTTAGAGAGATAGATGTGACCCTATGTAACTATTTTCTAATGACAGCCTGGCCATTTCCGCGCTAGACTATTATAGTGCTATTATTCCGCTTTCAACATCCCATGGAATCCTGGGGGCCCCTCCCTAAACTGCAAACCCCAGGATTCCATAGGATATTGAAAGCGGAGTAATAGCACTATACCAGTCTAGTGCGGAAATGGCCCCTGTGAACCGTTGTTAGCCACTATTTTGTTACTGTACTCTTTCAGCCAAGAATAGGGACAGAATGAAACACGTTCCTGGGATTTTCTTCTTCACGCGTCACGACGATTTCGTTTGGGCTTGGATACTGTGCCTTTCGGCCTTGGAGGCAGGGTCATTTTCTGCTCTGCCTCAGGCTGCAAAAGGTGTTGAACTGACCCTGGCGGCTGAAGATAAAGAGAGGGAAATCCCTTCACGGTATTGCTGCTCGAATTTAAAAATATCTTTAAAAAGTTAGCGTTTAAAGTTTCTTAAAAAGTAACGCATGTAATCCCAGGTATCCGCGCCCAAGCCTCATCATTTCTGTGACTCCTTCCAGTCCCTGAAACCTACTCTCCTAGTAACCCTCGCTTCTGTTTTCCTTTTGCTCGGAAAAACTCGACCACGAGTCGGGTCATACGAGGACAAGGATAGAGGCAAGGCAGCCGACGTGAGGCCTTTGTGTACTGTAATGGCCTCCGGATCGCCCGCAGACCACGCTTCCCAGCATGCAACGCGCTCTGGCAACTAGGCTTATGTCTGCCAGGGTGGAAACACATCGCTTTCCGAAAAGCGCCGTCACCGTGAACTACAGCGTCACCCGGCGATCGAGGCGAAAAAACTACTAATTCCAGAGTTCGATGCGCGGCTTCCCACCCTACGTCACTACAGCTAAGGTGGCTATTGGCTATTCTAAAGCCACGCCTCTAAACGTCATTGTCTCCGCCCCTGCTTTAGGCAGACATTCTATATAAGTCGCGTCAGCGGCCGCTCTCCGCCTTTAGTTCCTGGCGTCTGAGAGGAGAAAGATGTATCGTTTCCGTTCACGGGCATCCACGGGGATTTCTACCGCTGCTACAGCTTTGCCTATCACTTGCCTTTCTCAATCACATCCGCTGCCTCGGTCCGGGAAGCCGGCCTCACAAAGACGTTTCTATAGTAAAAAGCGCTCCTGCTCTTCTATCGGCTGATTGTCACTGCCGCCCGAGCGAGGGGGTAAAAGGCCAGGCCGGAGACCAAGACCCCGGTGCGGGAGCGCCAGAAGAAGCCGCGTGGAGCTGTTGCCGCTTTACAGGCCGCCGCCGCCGCCGCTATGCCCAAGTCGAAGCGGCGAGGAGGGGGTAACCCGCGCGGAACATCAGGTGAGGCGACTGAGCGCGCATGCGCCCCCGCCGCGAAGCATTCTGGGCACTGGAGTTCCTTTTTGTAGCCTTCTCGCTGACGGAGTGACTCGAAAGAGATGTTCCATAATGTGCGATTGGGGGTCGAGGGTGGCGGTTTTAGAGCCCAGGCCACGCAGACTTGTTTTTCCGCACTACACTGTTACGGTGCTGCTATTCCGCTTTCAACATCCTATGGAATCCTGGAGTTTCTAGTTTGTGGAGGGGCATTTAGAATTCTCGGGCAGAGAGCTCTTTGGCCGCAGTAAACTACAAACCCCAGAATTCCACGGGATGTTGAAAGTGGAATAATAGCGCTATAACAGTGTAGCGCGGAAAGGCACTGAAGCGTGAGTCGGACGAGCCGCAGCCTATTTCTGGACTATGTGGCTGGACTCGGTCCTATACAGTCCATTCATGCCGTTTCCGCCTTAGAGAGGGGTGACGTTTTGGCTGGAGTTCGTCACCGGTCTGTTTCCCTGTTAGGAGATCATACACAGTGTTGAATCAGCGACTAAACTCCAGTCGTTGGCCGAAACAACAGTTAACGTCAAAGCGATGACAAGTCGTAACAGGAATGTGTACTTTTCTTGAAGATTTTCCGTTCCTATTCTGAGCTGTAAATTCTTAAACTGTTCTTCGTGTTGATGGTTCCGTAAATTGGTGCTGTCAGCTTGGCATAAAACATGGAGATTTGAGAAATGTGCTCAAGTATTTGGCCATGTATGGGATTCCCAGGATGTTGCTGTTCTAGAAGTAAAATGAGAAATCTAGGGGTGCAAAAGTTGTGCACTCATTTTAATGTACTCTGCAGCAACAGCCTACAAAGGAGTTTTGACAGTACTGCATATGGTAAAAATCGCAGAAAACTTTCTTTAGGAGCATGGCTAGCAGTGGCATTCTGAGATTCCTATACAAGAGTGTTCCTGTTGCTTTTTACTTAATTCCTTATCATTTTATTTACTTCTGTATACCCAGAAGTATATAACATACTGTAGTACTCTACAAAAATGACTCTGGATTCATTGGCAAATTACTGTAAACTTTCTAGTGTTTTTTTAATAATTCAAAAATAAGTGTTGTTGCTTATGCTAAAATAGTTTTACATAAGAAGTGGTGTAGCACTTTACAGAGTCAGTTACAAAAGCTTTAAGTCACTGATGGTTGAAATATGTTAATTGATTTTAGACAAAACAATTATTGTAACCTTTTCTGTGCCCAAAATTCTTTAGTTTTGCTTTGAAGCAGGAGAATGGTGTGATCAAGTATCTTGTTCAGGTATGCTAGTTATGTTTATTTTAAGAACTAAATGTCTGAAAAGTTGTGTAGTCAGATCCATGGTATTTTGTTGACAGTCTTGGGAGCAAGTAACCACTGATCATTAAAAAAACCTCAAGGAGCTAATACTTGGCATTGTTACTATAGATAGTACAAAGTTAGCCTTACAGAGGCAATACAGTACACATGTGGCAGGTCTTACCCAGTGGTATCAAGCCAAATATTGCTTTTGTTTTTCTGAATTCCAGTGGGTTTTTCGTCCCATTGCCTGATACGGCGTTTTAATTTTTAGTGCTACTTATTACCTTAGGATATGTGGGAGGGAGGTCGCCACACATTAACGGTAGTGCTTAAATGTTCATCTCCAGTATCAGAGACTGTATGGCTGCTTATCAGTTATTGGAGGATAGAAGGCGCATCTGTACTTGTGTCCTGGTGATAGACTTCTTCTTTTCAACTGATCAGCCATCATGTGAACCCTGATTAGTTCACTTTGTATATTTGCTTGATCTCATCCACCATGGTTTGTTCTTGCCTTTTTTTAGAAAAGTTGAGAGATGTACAGTGTGATACACAGAACTACTCTGTGTCTATGAACTAGTCCAAACTATTGATCAGAAGTCTCATTAAACTGCTCCTCACCCTAGTTGTATATTGAATGGAGATATTTGCACATTTACAATAAACATGGTGCATTATTTTACAGGACTTCTCATAAATCATGGTTTAAATTGAATTCTAAACAAATAAAAAACAACAACCCCACATATTCGGCATTTTACTAGTATTATTTTTCAGCCAGAGGGTCAACGTGGCTTGAATGTTGGGCTATGACTGGAGATCAGAGTTCAAATCCCTGTTTAGTCATGGACATCCATAAGGTGACCTTGGGCTAGATCATACTCTCTTGGCCTCAGACAAAGGCAAATGCAAACCAAAACCCCTCTTACCAAGAAGGCGCAGTGATAGGTTTGTCTCAGGATTGCCGTAAGGCAGAAATGACTTGAAGGCACATAGCAACAACTTCTGAAACATAATTCCTGGCTAGCATATATTGGCAAGCCAGATATCTGCAGAAGTAAAGCTGCACTCTGATTTATTTCTCCTTCCACGTACACAAGAGAATGAAGAGGGAATTGAACAGTCTGGATTCATTTTGTTCAGATTCCTTTTTACCATGGTTTGACATGTGAAATATGACCACGGTGTACTTGACTGGATGCTTTCCATATTTTCCTTCTATATGTGCAGGATTTCTTTGGCCATAAAAGTTCTTTTGATAGCATGCTTCAAATGATTTGAAGGCAGAGGTTTCCAGCAGTCTGGATCTGAGCAGTAGGTTCTTGTTTCTAATGAGCCTGCATTTGTCCCATGTATATAATGATATATCATCTTTATACTGTAGTTTCTGTATATTAGGAAGTTAAAAGGACTTCTGCAGTTATAAACTGATGGCATCAGTTCATTGAAAGGTAGACTGTTGCCAGGTAAGTTAATGTTGTTGTTGTTTTTGTTGTTGTTGTTGTTTATACCCTGCCTTTTTACCAGATTAGGACTCAAAGCATCTTACAACAATTAAACATAGTTAATGCACTTTTTGTGGCTTACAGAAATGTTTGTATCTTTGAGATGCAGCCAGTGTCAGTTTGCCTTCCTTCCTGGTACTTTTCTCATAGTAGAGTCTCAACCCTAAGATTTAGCAGTAGAAAGTTATAACAGTATGTTAGACTTAATAAAAGTGGAATATCAAAGCAATTTCCCAGTGTTAACGTGAACTACCCATGTTTTTCTCAGGTGCCCAGCACAGAAATATGCAGCCTTTTAGTGATGAAGACGCATCCATTGAAACCATGAGCCACTGTAGTGGCTTCAGTGATCCTGCTAGCTTCACTGAGGAAGGTAAGTCAGCTAGGTAGTTTTATTAAAAGATTGCTGCAGAAATGAACTCCTTCCTCCTTCTTGGAAAGAACAAAGTAGATTATTCTAAGATAGTACCTTTCTTTGGTAAAAGTCCTTGGAGTATATCCTAATGTAAGGCCCATTTGCAGTGACAGCAAAGCCATTGGTCTGTTTATAGCATCCTAGGAGAATACTAGGTATGTGTCTTCTCTGGTCCCTTAGTGTCTTGGTGAGAATATTGCATTCATTCCAAGCCCATCAGAGCTGGGTGTAGGTATGGAGATGGGACTGCTGGAGAAGGGACTCCATCTTCATTGCTCATGTACTTCCCAGATTCATAGGAAAGTTTTTCCAGCCTCTTGCAGTTCACCAGCAACATTTTCATGATTCATGTGTGCCTGACAGACTCGTACACCACCGTGTGTTGCTGCAGGGCCCAAAGTCTTTGTGGTTTTGCCCCCAAACTCAGCAGGGAGGGGATGTGGTGGGGATGGACGACAGAATGAAAATAAACTGAAGGAAAAAGGGTATTGAACAGATGGTGCTGCAGGGAAGAATCCTGTGGGGAAGAATGCAGGGAAAGCAAAGGAAATAGTTGGTGAAACCAGGCTATAGAAAATCCTGGGGGTGGCAAAACAGCTGAAAGATGGGAGTGCAGACATCTGAATTACAGCAGAATGAAGACATGATTGAGGAATGTTCCTGGAGAAGAGAGCAGTAGGTGTGATCTGGCAGCATAGAAAAGGAATGGTTGAGAAAATGGTGCAGAAATGGTGCAGAGACAATAATATGTTATGAAATGCCTTATAATTTCATTGTTTTGGAAGTTTTCATAGCAATAGGTTTATTGATAGAGAGTTCTTGTTTACAAAGTACAGGAACAATGTTGGAAGTTAAGGTTCTACCATGTGTTACCTGCTCTGGATTATATTGCCTCTTACTTCAGGAATAACCATGTGGGTAAAGCATTGGCTGTTTGTGCCTAAAGACATATAGGACATTTTCAGCTAGCAATATCCATCAGAATATTGCTCCTCATCTGGTTGTAGAGATCAAACATTGTCAGCATACAAGTGTCTGAGGTTCTTCAGAAAGCTACAACAGTTAAAGCAAATGCAGTTTAAATACAACTCTTTGTTTTAGATAAGAGTAGAGTGGGGCAAAACCACTGATGTTACCAAGGGTCACCTACATAGATCTATTAGAGGAAAAAAGGGTACATTGCTTTTGTTAGTTACAGGAGAATATCAGTAAATATGTTCATGGAGGGTGGTGGTGGTGATGGTGGTGAACTTGTTCAGGGGCTGGGATCATTGGCCTCTGTACTGCCAGAATTTTCTAATCTCTTTCCCAGGGTGACAGTCAAATGCATTTATTACTGATGGGTTTCAAAATGCTATCAGTGATGGCATCGTCTGTCCCAAATAGCCACCCACGGTAGTGGAAAACAGAGCAGAGGGTCTATTGAAGAGAGTTGGCTTGGTAGAATTAGAAAAAAAGTTACAGAGATCAAATCAGATATATACATGATTTCCAAAAGGCTCATGACTATCAATGGTGAGTTTATGTAGATTACTTCTGATTATGATCTTTTTATATATACATAGGGGCTGAAGTTGACGAGGAAGCAACCCAAGAAGACTTGGAGTACAAGCTGAAAGGATTCATTGACCTTACATTGGACAAGAGGTATGGGAGATCTGAAAAGTAATGTTCAGTGGATTTTCAAATTGTGTATTCGAGCTCATAAAGTATGAAGGACAAATGCTTCCAGGAGGTGTTCCATAGATGTTTCTGAACTAAAGTACTAACCTTGTTAATAAATGTTGGGAGAGCTATCCTCCAACTTTAAGTCAAAGTTTTCCCTTGCTTTTTCTCACTTAGTAAATAGCTAATGCTGCTCAGTAGTAGGAAATACGTATAGCTTCAAGCTGTTAGGCCATAGACTCATCCCATTATGTTTTCTGAGTGCACCAGTGTTTTCAACAGTGCTTTGGACATTCATTGAACAGCATTTGGGTATTTATTGTGTTTGCTGTAGCCATTTGTGGCAGTAACACGGTCTGTGGATACCGTGCAGGTGCTCAGTTCAAACATGTATCATGTATTAAGGTGATTGGAACTAACTCCCATCAGCTTAGTCATTCAGTGTCATGTTTAAGGCTGATGGGAGTTGCAGTCCCAGAACATCTGGGTAGACACAACTCCTCACCCCACCACAACTGTTCTGTATAACTGGTACCACTAGTTTACTTTGTTCAAAAGTGTTTAAAATGGATAAGAATGAATGCAAACCATAAACTAAAAAGCCACGTTGGAAGTGTGGCGTAATTTTCAACCGAGAGTTAATCAGGAACTGTCTCATGTTTTTTCCCTAATAGCGCAAAGACAAGGCAGTCAGCTCTTGAAGGTCTTAAAAATGCTTTGATGTCAAAAATACTCTATGAGTTCATCCTGGAAAGGAGAATGACATTAACAGATAGCATTGAACGCTGTATGAAAAAAGGTAACACCAACTATAGCTTTCTTCAAAGGAGGCTTATCTTATTGTCAAGATTAATTTCTTTCAGATACGGTTTTATAACAAGTTCTTATTGGTGTTCTTTGTAGGCAAGAGTGATGAACAGCGTGCAGCAGCTGGGCTGGCATGCCTGCTTTGTGTGCAGCTCGGGTCAGGTATTGAAAGTGAAGAAGTCTTTAAAACCCTTGCACCAATTCTGAAGAAGATACTTTGCGATGGGTCAGCAAGTGTACAAGCAAGGCAAGCTGTAAGTATAAGATTAATACCTGGTTTTACAAGAAAAGGTTCAAATAGATGTTTTTTGTCCTCACAGATGCAGTACAATAGAATATGTGTTTGAAGATAAGTAATCAAATGTTTCACTGGTGACACTGTTTCTGTATTTTTGGATGAACTGACTTCGCATAATCATCTAGCCTAGAAGAGTGAAGAAGTGAGGCCTACTTTGCCAATGTTTGTCTGTAGTTATTGGCAGCAAAAAAACAAAACAAACAATATCAGTTGACTTCAACATTTTTGTCCTTCCCTGGTAGACAAATCATAAGGATATTGGAGGATATTGAGTCATCCAGCAGGCAAAGAGCACTTGGAAACTGGGAGTATCCTGAAATGCCTTCCTTGAATCATGGACAACTGGTCTGGCTAGAGACAGCATGACTGGTTTAGCAGTATTAGTCTTACTAACATTGTTATGAATTAGCTGGATTGTTAATTGCCACAACTTATATGTAGCCTTTTGTTTCAGGTGAAATGAGTTCATAAGGTTCTATTCAGACATTTCATGCTTGAACTGTTAATTAAAAGAAAGTGTATCAGCAGTGTTGCTGTTTCTAAGTGCATTGACTTGTCTGAATGTAAAGGATGGATGAATGTTGGATCACTTACGTTAATTGGAGTTAAGCCAGTTTTAGATCACTTAAGCCAATAGAGCTGAAATGGCTGTGGTAGGTCAATAGATGATGGTGATTCTCTTGAGTATAAAAAGGTTGTGAAGTACTAATAGAACAAAAATTGAGCATCCTAATCTAATGTTTCTTTTATCCAGTGTGCCACCTGTTTAGGAGTCTGTTGCTTTATTGCCACTGATGATATCACGGTAAGGACAGTTTTATGATAAATATTCTTGTTGAATGATCACTTAAGTGAATTGATTTAGCAACTTACTTGGACTGCTTTTTTAAACCAGGAGTTATATTCGACAATGGAATGCTTGGAGAATATCTTCACAAAATCCTATCAGAAGGAGAGAAATTCAAATGGTATTTCAAGCACCCAGAACACAGTTCTTCACATCAGTGCTCTCTTGGCCTGGACCCTTCTGTTGACCATTTGCCCAACAAATGAAGTGAAGAAAAAGCTTGAAATGTGTGTATTGTGTTCCATAGTAACTCACCTGGGAATAATTGGGCAAACCAAATATCCCTCAGTCCCTAGTTTTTTCAGGGGGTGGGAGAAGCCTTGTAATTTTGCAAATGAGAAGGAAAATACTCTAGTTCTGACAGTGGCATTTATCCTTCGAGTATTGAAGGCACTGGAAATCATAGAATCGTAGAGCTGGAAGAGACCACAGAGGCCATCCAGTCCAACCCCCTGCCATGCAGAAACACACATCAAAGCATTCCCAACAGGTGGCCATCCAGCCTCTGCTTAAAAACCTCCAAAGAAGGAGACTCCACCACATGTTGAGGCAGCATATTCCACTGCCAGACATCTCTGACCATCAGGAGGTTCTTCTTGAGGTTCAGGTGGAATCTCCTTTCCTGCAGCTTGAATTCATTGCGCCTTGTCCTAGTCTCTGGAGCAGTGGAAAACAAGCCTGTTCCCTCCTTGACATGACATCCCTTCAGATATTTAAACATGGCTATCATGTCCCCGCTTAACCTTCTCTTCTGCAGACTAAACATACCCAGCTCCCTAAGCCACTCCTCATAGGGCATGACTTCCAGAACTTTCAAGACCAAATCAGTGGATCATGTGAATGCGTGGCCTTGCTCAGTCAGCCCCCAATACACCAATGGAGCATCCATCCCCCACTGCCTCTACCGATGTCAAAGATTTGACTCTGAAGAGGCAGAGGCTGTGGAGATTTCCTTGGCAGCTGTGAGGCAATTTGGAAGACTAATTCTCATGGAACTTGAAATGGGTAGATAGTAAGTTTCCTATAGTCTCAAATGAATGCCATCCTGAGCCTAACATTGTATTCTGTCAAATAAAGCTTTCCTTAAGTTAAGTAAGATGTTTCTAATTTTTTCTAGGCACTTACATAAATTTCCCATTTTGCTGTCTTGTGATGATGTAAACATGAGGATTGCTGCTGGTGAAACATTGGCTCTTCTGTTTGAACTGGCAAGAGAAACTGATGCTGTAAGTCCAAAGAACCATAGAGTAGAATGTAGAAAGATGGAGCATTCTTGTCATTATTCTTATAAACATGGATGATAGTGTTCAATGTATTGTAGTACACAAATATTGCGTATATATAAAATACTAGACTAGCCTTAAATACTAGACCAGTTGTCCACAATCTGGTGTCCTCTAGATGAGTTGGCCTACAGGCCCCCCCGGTCTCATGTAACATGGCTATTCAGGTAGATAGTAGTACTAGATAATTATTCAAAAATCCCAAAAAGATCTCTCACAATAGAAAAATGGTCCAGTATATATAAGCATTACTAGGAAATCTGGCTCAACTCATCATTTTGATAAGTTTGCCTAGTAACAGTTAGTGAGGAGCAGAAATCAGAATCCTTTTACAATGGCTTGTCCTCCTGCTATGTGTGTATGGCTATTCTGTCACCATTATACTATTAAAAAACATCACAGTTGTACACAATAATGTGATCCTGTAGGATGTTGTTGAGTTACCACATGCCAACAATGACAGTAGCTGTAAACTTGAGGTACTTTGGGGATTGACATAAGTTTACTAGTTTTCACTTTCTTGATTTGAATTGTTTCAGAACTCAGTTTGCTTTATCAAATTTTTCATGTGCCTTTATTAATGTCTTTACTATTTCCTTTGACAGTGTTGAAGAATAGTATCAACTTATCTATGTGCCTGTCTTGGGAAGGTAGCCAGAAAAACCTTTGGCAACACAGGATAACAGAATTACAAAAGGAATCAAGACAGAGTTTTGCTCAGTATCTGTTCTGATTAATATGATGGAACCTTTTGGTGCAGTTTGATTCTGAGCTATTGAAATTTAATTTTAAAAGAAAGAATACTGGACTTTGATGCTTTCAGTCCATTGCAGCAGTACGAGATTTTGGCTAATTGTATACATTTGACCCCATTAACTTCAGTTTCTGCACATTCTCCACATTATCCTTGCTCAAATGACAAGCTGTTCTTCAACCTACCTATTGTTTCAGTGATAGCCTGCATACACAATCCCTAGTAAATTTCCTTTTTTATCCACAGAAGTGACTGAAGTTATTACATATGCTTATGAGATAAGTAACTTAGGCAGACTGAGTTGACATCAGAGGAGAAAATGGGACATAAGGAAGAGAGGGGACATTCAGATATTAATCATCACCTCTGAAACAGTGATGTAAACAGTTTGGAAGCCGTGAAAGGTGTGGAACCTGGTAGTCCAGTTTTCATGGTCATGAGTGGAGTGAGTGCTGCTTTACTAAGGTTTTAAAGTCCAGATGCTGTCCAAGTAGCAACACAGTTTAAGATTTCCCTGTTAGAAAAGTGAGGCTATACCCCCACACACATTATTATTAGTCCGTGTCAGTAGCTATAACTGCAGGGGCCTAAAGAAGCATAACTGAACAAATGTATATTTCAGAGGGGAGGACTCAAAAGGAGTTCTTTACTCCCATGCCTCTTAAAGTTCCTTGCTTTCAAAATTGTGATAACACTAATTCCTGTATAATAGTGGGTTGTCCTGCTCTTTGTACTGTTGTTCTGACCCAAATGAATGGGTTTATGAAGAAGGAACTTGAATACTTTGGGATTTTGAAAACTTGAGTCCTAAAAAACAATATCATGAATAAGTGTTCTTTTTCTTCTCTCTTTGGCAAGGATTTCTTTTATGAAGATATGGAGGTTTTGACACAGAAGTTGAAGGCTCTGGCTACAGATGGCAATAAGCACCGGGCAAAGGTGGACAAAAGGAAACAGCGGTCTGTCTTCAGAGATGTATTACGAGCTGTAGAGGTGAGCATTTAAGCAATGTTGCTGATTAAGATTTCACCTTTCTCAAAAAATGGTTTTATTATAAGCAGTGCTGGTCAGTGCTAAGATAAACAGCTGGTAAGCATGTTGTACTTAACTAAATACGTTATACTTGACTGTTGAATTTCTGGTGTTGATAGCAGGATCTTCAGCATGCAGTAAGCTTAACTGAAGAGCAGAGAGAGAACATTTTAAGTCATTCACTAGAGGTCATTGGTTTATCTAAAGAGCAGGCTGCGATTAAAAGGCAAGGGAGTGCTAAATGTGAAATCACCAGTTACCAAGTGCCTCTAAATTTTGTATCATTAGAGTCCTGATTGCTTTGCCTAAAGGTAAGCACAGTTACAGAATTGTAGAGTATTCTTGTTTTAGGCTTATGGATACATTTGTTCTTATTCTTTGAAAATGAGAAAAGATATGTTTTCAATTGTCAGACTGCTGCAGTGATGTTCAAGAGGTTTTTCGTATGAAGGTTTCCCCCACGCCATATGTTCCGTATATTTTGGTGTTCAGTTTCCAGAGCCTCCGGTCATGGCTGGGGAATTTAGTTTAATTTGGTCCTACTAATTGACTGCTGTATTGTCCTCTTTTACATTATGTCTCATGTGTGCTCATCCATCATTTTTAAAATACTCACCATTGCCACTTGTTTGTTTGTTGTACAGGAGCATGACTTTCCTACAGAGACAGTCAGATTTGGACCAGAGCGCATGTACATTGACTGCTGGGTTAAAAAACAAACATATGATACTTTCAAAGAAGTCTTGGGGTCAGGTTTGCAGTATCATTTGCAGGTAGGTTGTTGAGCCAAGGTAGTTTAGTTCAATCTCTTAATTAGCATAGCCCTCTTCTGTCTTTTTCAGAATCACTTTGTGATATTACACATTCCTCCATTTTAGTGGTAGACACATAGACTTTATTCATAGAAATAAAACAGGGCTGTACCTCCAGTGAGAAGTCTCTGAAATTACTGTTTTAAATATGAATCATTTAATACTTGAAAGTGGAACAGTTGGATGACTCTTAATTCTTATGTCCTGTACAGTCCAATGAACTTCTTCGGAATGTCTTTGAACTTGGGCCACCACTGATGCTTGATGATTCAACTATTAAAGCAATGAAGATACCCCGTTTTGAAAGGGTATGTTACTCAGATTCTCTGAAGTGGAATTACCTGGGGTTTTTTTTCTTGTTAGATGATTTTGCCTTGTGATTTGCCATTTTCCTGGGGCATTGAAAAATTCTCTGTTCGCAAAAGCAGAAATTGAACCTGTCCCGTGCACAAGTGCACTTACTTTTCTCCTCCTGACTCAGGGCCTAGCCAAGTCAGACAAGCAAAGTCACATGGCTATCTCTGATTAACATTGCCTAACTGCAGGCATGGGGTTCTTTCTCAGAATTGTGGCAATGCGTTTAGGTTGGTTGGAAAAGATGGAGGACGGAGTGCAGTGGGCATATGAGCAAGCTAGGGAGGAGGGAGGGTGACTTGGCAACTGTCTAAACTTGCATGTTTGCTTTACTCATTTTCCTAGCCTGTTCTTAAAACATTTTTAATCATAAGACACTTCTTGAAACTTCTCAAAAGTTTAAGCTCGTGAAAAAGAATTTTACTCTGAAACATATCAACTGTTCATAAATATAAATATATTAAAAATAAATCTGTTTCATCTGGTACAACACCTTTTGTCCTGTTCTTTTTCCTCCTGCCTACTTTGGGAACAGGGTGTTGGACTAAAAGTCATTTGGGCTGATCTAGCTGGACTGTTACTGTCCTTTAGCAATATGGCCTGTTGTCTTTGTGCCACTCAATGAAAGGGAGATATATTTGTTCAGGAAGACTGTATAACTTCAAAAATTAACAGAGGAGTGACTAGCACTGGTTTAGCTTTATTAATTTTATCATTCTTGTTTCTCTCTTGTGTTTATAGCATCTGTACAACTCTGCGGCATTTAAAGCTCGGACAAAGGCTCGAAGCAAATGTCGTGATAAAAGGGCAGATGTGGGTGAAGTGTTCTAGAGCAACTATTGAAGATCCTTAACTTTGGTTAAAATCCAGTTCCTGTTAAGTATAATTAACTGCAGTGTCTATAATGAAATGAGGCTTTTTAAACTGTCTGTTCCTCTTAGGTATCTTCTTGTGCATCTTTAGAATAATTGATGTATGTTAACTGCCTAGGTGGAAATGTAGTGTGTGTAGGTTAAAATGTAGAAGGGTGGGAGGGTAGCTTTCTAACACTTCATGGTGGGTAAGATTGGCTCTTCAATTTGGCACAATTCTTACATCACTATTAGTTACATGGTGCTGAGACCTGTTTTGATTCTGCTCATTGTTTTTAGCAAGCTAATGAACTAGATGAAATATTCTGAGAGTACTCTGCAGGGCAAAACAAGCCTCCAAACAAGCTGCTATATTTTTTAGTCAACAAAGCCTTTTAAAACTATGGACATTTAGGCTGCTAAATAACTATGATGCAGGGGGGCCTCAAGCTCAGCCTACATTTACAATGAAGTAGCACAAATGTTGTAGGCAATGTTACACATTGTATGCTGAAACTTGGATAATAAAGCTGTCTATCTCTGAAAGCTGCTTTTGTATGCAATCTGTCTGGTCAAAAAACATGACTTCTTCTGTGTAAATAGTGATGGGGGAAAGGAAAATTAACTTTCAGAGCATTGCAAAATGGAACTGCAGAGGAACAGACCCATGCAACTACTATATCCTAAACCCTGTCAGCTTCTTCTGGGGATTAATAACAGGGCCTTTTGGAGGCTCCATGGGGCCAAAGCTGCTGGTTATCCCACCCCCATGCAACACCCCATTAAAAAAGCCTTGAAGTTTCTATTGCTGAAAGAAAAAAGAAACAACCACTTACACAATTCCAAAATCTAGGTGGCACCACTACAAAGGACTCAAGATTCATCTGTCTTGCCTTGAGATCACAGGGTACAATCAAAGCACCTCTGATATCATTACATGGAGAAGATACCCTGGGCAATTCTAAGGCTTCAGAGGTGCAATCAGGACCTTGGATTCTATGTGGAAGACTTCTAAGGTTCCATTCTACATGGTAGAATAGTAAATGTACTCAAGGTAGTACTTTCCTGACATCCTGACAATAGAGCAAATGAAATCCCAACCAGGCTATCCTCCCCATATGCTTTTATGTGGATTGAGCTTTGTTTGTCTGTTACTGAAACTAGGTGCTTGTTCGGACTGTCAGCTGGATTATATGAAAAGACAGCATAAGATATTGAAAATACATGAGTATTGCCTGTTTTAATCTTGGAAATTTCAGGATTCCAAGCAGGGTTTAGGGGGTAGGGGTTTAGGATACAGACAATATTCTCCCCTTATTGGTTGGTCAAGAATGAATATGGGTATGTGAACAGCCTCATTATACAAAATCAAAATGTGTGCAAGTGTGCATTGCAATGCGAATATGGTGGAGAATGTGGCATGGGCATATTTACTTCCACAACAGAGTATAGTTTTCACAGCACTGTATTGTAAACATTCTGGTCTTACTCTTGATATTCTTAGTACAGACAGCTTAGGTGGTCATTTAACGGTAACTTATTTCATGAATTACATTTTCCTAAGGTTGAGTGATTTCCCAGATAGCAACATCTAAATGTCTTTAAATTGTTCCTGCAAAGATTTTCAAATAGCCAGATCTCAGGCTGGCAAAATAACAGGAGTAGTACACATTCCTTTTTCATGTCTTGAGATCAGGAAAGGCAAAATTATTCTAGAGCAGTGGTTCTTAACCAGGCATCTGTAAAGCCCTTCTGCTGGACACCAGCAGTGGCAGCAACAGGGACATGGTGGGAGGAGAGGGTGTGCAGATGCCAAAACTGCTCCCTTGTTTGCAAACAAGGGAGCAGTGTGGGCACATGGCACACTGCTGTCAGTTTCATCAAGGAGATGGCAGCAGGGGGTGTGGGTGCCAAGGGACACAGCAGCAGGCGTGTGCATGCCCATACTGCTCCCTCATTTGCAAATAAGGAGGTAGTGTTGGCACCTCCACTGCCATGTTTGTGACAAAAGTGATATGGCAGCAGGCATGTATGCACACCCAAGTTACAACTCTGGAGGCCAGAGTTTGAATCTCCACTCAGCTATGGAAACTCACTGCATCGCCTCAGGCAAGTTGCATTCAGCCGTAGAGAAAAGAAAAAGCAACAAATCTTGCCAAGAAAACCTCCACAATAGATTCATCTTAGGGTCACCGTAAGTCATTTTTCAAAAGGAAGAGAAATGTTGGCTAGAAAGAACATCCCTGTGTCAGCAACAGTTCATTGTTGTGTTCCTTCAAGTCACTTCTGAGTTAGGGCAACCCTAAGATGAACCTATCAGGTTTTTTTCCCCACAAGATTTGCTCAGAGGGGGTTTGCCTTCCTCTGATGTGAGAGACTGACTACTGACTTGGCCAAGGTCACCTAGTGTCTGAGTGGAGATTTAAATCCTGGTCTCCAGAAGCCTTTAATAAATAAATATTGGAATATTTAAATAAGTATTGAATATTTAAATCTAAATATTTGAATCGTGAGTTATGTCTTGGGGGACCCTGGTGACAGATTATATTTACAGGGGTGTCTGGTGAAGAAAAGGTTAAGAGCCATGGTTCTAGAGGTCTTCCAGTGGTACCCACATACTAGGATGGTTTCCTTCAATCTGCTGTGTGCCTTCAGCTCATTTATGACTTACAGCAGAGCTTTCCAAAATGTGTATTGTGACACGTCAGTGTGTTGGCTGCAGTGTGTAGGTGTCTCATGCAAACGTAATGGGTGAAGGGGCTGCCTTGCCACTGTGGGCTGAGGAAGACCCTGGTGAGAGTGGTGGCAGTGGGCCAGGCTCAGGTGGAGGGGCTGCCTCTACTTACTGAATTACTGTGTTGCAAAATGATGCATATCTAAAAAGTGTGTCACCAACGTGAAAATTTTGGAAAGCTCTGACTTACGGCAGCCCTATCACTGGGTTTTCTGCAGGGCTGAGGATGTATGACACACCCAAGGTCACGCAATGGGTTTCCATGGCCAAGTGGGGAAATAGAAGAACCTGGTCTCCAGGGTCATAGTCTAACACTCAAATCACTATACCATGCTGGCTGTCTAACTTACAGTGACCCTAAGACAACGTATCACAGGGTTTTCTTAGCAAGATTTGTTCAGATGATCTTCCTCTGAAGCTGGCAGAGTGTGGCTGAACCAAGATCACCTAGTAGGCTTCATGGCCAAGTGGGGTTAAACTCTGGTCTCCTGGAGTCTTAATGCAACAGTCAAACCACTATGCCACACTGCTTCTCATATTTACTGAGCAATGGAACAGAGAAACTGTTTCTGTGTGTCTAAAACCACAGACTGTGAGGAATGTCCTGCAGGCTTCATTTTTCTCACCGCCGTAATCAAAAGCTAAGGAAATAAGATAACTGAAAGGCCAGAAGAGTCAGTAAATTGAGATCTAGATGATGAGTAGTATGTTTGCTCCATCTTCTTTCTGAAGAGCTCCCTTGCTGAACTGACCAAAGTCTTTTCTACTCCAGCAGTTCCTTCCCACGGTGGCCAACCAAGATGACTGTGGGAAGCCCATGAGCAGGATACAAATAAACACTAATATGCTTAATTTGCTGCAGGGGATACTGTATATATGTTTGCAGCGTTCACACTGGAGAAGAGCACAACATGAACACAAATGTTGTCAGTGCATTTTATTAAGATGGTAGGCTCATATCCATTAAATTACTCTCTCCAATCAAATATGTGAAACCTGACAACTTGGCTGAATTGAATACTAAATATAGATGGAAAGGACACACTGTTTCAGAGCTGAGCTTGTGTATTCAGTGGAGACACTCCAATGGATTTCCAGAGGACAAGAAGAAAAGCTAACTGTATATTTTCTGCTGGAGCATAATGCTGGCATTCTTCACCAGAAGTTTAGCTAAAATGTAGCATGGCTAAAATGTAAGTAATTGTCAGCTTCATATGACTTCAAATCAGTAAAGAATCCTTCCCCCCTCAGGTTAATTGAAGCATGCAGGCAGGATTTGTTTGTTTGTGGTTTTTTGGTAACTACTGCCTTTTCTTTTAAGAAATTAAATAAACTTGTGAGTGACCAAACTAGGTTCTGCTGAAACAGTAGAAAAGTGGTACTTTACTTCTCTTATAAGTATACTGTTACTATCTGCTAGCCACACTTGAAGGAAAGGACAAATGGATATAATTTCTTGTTCTTTAAATCTTTCATAAGCCTTAAATGCATAATGGGACATAATAGTACTTTAGGCTTAAGCCAGTCAGTCAAAGCCAATTACATTTACTAGGGTTGAGTTACTTTGACAGCTGCTTTTACTGATTGTTCTTGCCTATTTCTGAAGCAGGAAAGACTGAGAAATTGTCTTCTCAAAACAGAAAGAAAGACCCTGTTTAGAAGCTCAAACTTTTCTTCTTGAAATGATGTATCCAGTCCTGTGATGAGAAAACCATATAGCTGGCCATGGGAGAAACCAAAAATAGCAATAGTGACAAAGCTGTCGGCTATTGCTCCCTTCCCCATGTGATCGTTTTCCAAGGGAGCAATAGTCTATCTGTCCTGAACTCTGTGTTGGCAGTGATATTTATTAGATATTTTCTGTCAGACAGGACTTTGCCCTTTGGGAATTGGTGCTTTTCCTTGTAATTTTCAGAACAGAATGTATGATTGCTGTGGCTGTTTCTGTTTTCTTTTCTCTCGCTAAAGCCCCACACCCCTGTTTCCTAGCATTTGGATTTTAATATCACATAATCTATGGTCCAAATCTAAGAGTGTCAGCAAACAAGCAACTAAAATATAGTGAGGTAAATGGATGCTGGTTGATCCACTAAGTTTGTAAAGATCCCTAAACATTTGTGCACCAAACCTGGTGGTTCCTGCATTGTTGGTCATCAATGTATTTGTAAGCCCATGCCATGTTACAGTTATTCTGATCATCGCCCAGTTCAAATATACACACAATACCATAAGCTTCAATAAAATACGGCTACCAATATGAGTAGCAGAGTAGATCTGCCCTAGTAGTCTCAACAATTATGTTGTTTAGGCAACAAAGAATAGACTTTGCAAAATTGGTATCCGTAGAAATGAAATCATATTAATTTATGTCTCATCTTTCTCCCAATATAGGACCCAAGGTGGCTCACAATTTGAGTTAAAACAAAATGCAGTTAAAACAGAGGATAATACAAAAGGTTTTTTTAAAAAAATATTATAAATAAATGTCAAAATAGCTCTTAAAAGATAATTAAAATATAACACAGTCCTCCCTCCAGATTCACTAGGGTTAGGGGCACAGGACCCCCATGAACCTGAAAAAAAATGAATAACTCTAGGTGCTTCCAAGCTATGTTTAACACACAAAAAAGTATGATCACCATATTCAACCCACCATGGATTTGTTAGAGGCATCAGGGTTCCTTCACAACGGAGAAGTGGGTGGGCTGGTGGGGCTTACTGCCACCTCCACTGCTGCCCCACACCATTCTTAATAGGGACTTATAAGCCTCATTCTCAGTTTCTCAGTCTCACAAGGCTTGCAGTCCCTAATAAACATGGCATAGGGAGGCAGCAGAGGTGACAGCAAATAATCTATGAATAATCAAATCTGCAAAAGTGAAACCTGCAAATGTGGAGGGCTGTCTACCACAATATACCACAGTTCAAAGACCTTCTGCATTAGTCAGTCAACATTCAAAGGCACGGATATTCACCTGCAAGCAGGCAGAGAAAAGAGAGGCCAATCAAGCTTCCCATGGGAAGCTAATTCCACGGTCTGGGAGCAGCTACAAAGAAGGTTCTCTCCTATGTCCTCTGTGACAGTGCTGGCACCAAGAGAAAGCCAAGAGAAATAAGATATTGTTGTACATCAGCCCACTGTCTATGTAAGGATGAGCACGTATGAATTCTCTTCACTAAATGCAAACAGATCAAATCATAAAAGCAGAATAATTTGTAGAAATGCCTAAGAAATGGGTGTTTGTGCAAACTGATAGGGATACTACTAAAGGTTACTAGAAAAAGAACTCCCATGGCATTGTGTTGGCTACAAGGACTTAATGGTTGATATTAGATGGCTACCAGCAGGAGTCTGCTGCATTTTCCAGATTTTGCTGAATTCTGTAAACAATTTATTGAATTCTGCAATTATGTCAGCATATTTTCTAGGACACAGAATTAATAAAATGAAACAAGAAATGGATAATATTTCCCTCTGCTTCCTTCCTAAATCTGGTTTTCAGAAACAATGGATTACACCACAGCTTTCCAAACTTTTCATGTTGGTGACACACTTTTTAGACAGGCATCATATCACGACACAGTAATTCAGTTTTACCAGCAAACCAGAGGTTAAACAAACCCCTTATAAGAGATACAGACACATACATAAACTGTAATAACAAAATGTATGGGGACACAACTTATCTCACTGAACTTGCAACTCCAGGCTAAAGTGGTACAGTCCACAGATTCAACTCACTCTCTGCTGCTTTTCAGTAGGTGTTAGGGGAAATGAATGGCAGTTTGGCAGATTTGCTTGCAGTGGTGACCTGTATTGCAAAGATCCTTCAGCAGAGGAAGTGCTGCATAACAGTTGCATCTTGTAAAAGGGAACAACTTAATTTGTTACTCCTTTTGTGAGGAACGAACTAGCTAAATAAATAAAAGCATGAGGGCCCTGCTAGAGTGAGTACTAAGGAAAGTATGACTCAGGAAATTTGTTCTCAGTGCCACAGAAACCAAGGCCAGGGAAGGACAGTTGGCAAGTTATCTTAATGCCCTTCAGGATGTCCTTGGTGAACTGCCAAAAGGGCAAAGGCTGGAGCTGAGCAGATTTATAAACTGCAACAGAACAAGATAAAAGCAAGCAAGCAAGCAAGCTCTTAATAACATTGCAATTACTTCTGTATTCCTCCTCACATTTTCCTTTATTTTCTGTTGTCATCCAATGTTTCTTTTCATCTTTTTTCACATTCTTTCAGCTGTGAGAAGCTAGGATTAATAGGATTAAGCCTTTCCAGGGACAGATGCTCCCCAAAGGTCAAAAGCCCGCCTACAATCCACACAAGTATGCTGTCAGATCCCTCAATGGATTAGCAGGCTCAATGCAACCAGCATAGCAATGAGTATACAACCTATGACTTCAGTAGTGGTATATTTTTGAATTAAAGACCTCATAATGTCTTTCCCTATAACTACACCCCAAAGTAGATTTTTAAAAAATGCAGACTGCATAGATGTGTAAATTTCCTAGCAGTTTATCACTAGGTGCAGGTCTTTTAAAAAGGTAATGGGTCTTGCCCACTCAAGCCCATGCCAGCCCAAAATACTATGCATTGCAACACAAACATTGCTCATCACACAATATGTTGTTGCTGGGAAATAAGTTTTCCCACTAGTTAGTGTGGGGATTACAGCTAAATTCCAACTGACTAGGGGAGTCAAAGGGGGTGTTCATAGACCCCGCTCATCAAAAAGTCTTGGAGCTTTGATCTTGGTTCCACTGCGCTACTGGCTGCCACTAAAGTTCATATATTGCATGGAACCTTTTCTCTTTCTTCTTCTCTCTTTTGAAACACTTCCTGTTTTGCTTCTGCCATTATTACATGTGATGAAAGAAGCATGAAATACCATGTTTTTATTATAGGTACTTTGCCAATACCATAAAGGCACCAGATTCTGTCTGGTCTTGCCAAGCTAAGCAGGGTCAGTCCTGGTTAGTACTTGGATGAGGGAAGGCCAATAAATACCACGTGCTATAGGCTATATTTCAGAGAAAGGAATTGGTAAAACCACTTCTGAGTATTCCTTGTCTTAAAAAACCCTATGAATTCCATGGGGCTACCATAAGTCGATTTGTGACTTGAGGCGCGTGCACGCACACACGCACACACGCACACACCTACACATACATGCACATTTTGCCAAAATTCTTGTGTCATAAAGTAAGTTTCAGTGTGGTGAGAGAGCATACTTATACACAAGGCAGCAGATTTTTCAGGAAAAGTCAAGTGACCGAATCTACCAGCTACATTACATTTTAGCCACAGTTGTTGTTGTGTGCCTTCAAGTGATTTTCAACTTATGGTGACCCCAAGGAAAACCTATCATGGGGTTTTCTGGGGGCTGAGTTTGTGTGACATGCTCAAGGTCACCCAGTGGTTTCCATGTCTGAGCAGGTTGCTGAACCCTGGTTGTAGTCCAAGCTCTTGTCCAGCCGCTTGGAGGCAATAACACAAATTTGATGAAGCTGGTAACACATTGTTGGTAACACAGACAATAGCCAAGATCAAATGATGGATTTCTATATCTAGTGACATACTTTGGTAGCCACCTCCAACAGAACTGGGACTCTCTTCTCCTTCCACTCCTACCTTCCAAGTTGCCCAAATGTTTCTCAGCTCTCTGGAATAGTTTTTTTGGGGTGGACCAGGGCATAAAGGTTACAGGAGGGATCACTGATTTGAATGTATGGAGACATAAAACCAATAAAACCAGGCCAATGGAATAAATATCCCCCACTCACGTGGACAATTATGAAGATACCAGTTAGGAACCCACTTATCTACCTGATGCTTGTTGCCAAATAAACCTTGACGTATTGATTTGTCTCCTCAAGATATGAACACAAATGGTTGCTTTCACATTGTGAGATGTATTTCCCTCATGTTTTAAGTGTTTGCTTTCTTCCATAGTTAAACAAAGATTATTTTAAAAATAGTAACTATGCTGTTATCTTACAGGTATGATGGAGAGTCCTTCCTCTGAAAATGAAGTAGAAAACTCTCATGATCAAGAAAGAAAACTTTACATCGTCGATTCCTTAAACAACTTAAATGAACAAAATCAGTGTGCCACTCATTCTCAGCATCCAAGTATGTATACTGTAGAATATGTATCAACCAATCTCAAAAAAGCCTTAGCCATTTTGTGACATTTAACAAGTTAAAGGTGTTCTTTGAATGGACAAAAGATGCCAGATGTTAACTCGTATATTTAGACCTGGGGTGGGTAACTTCAAGAGTTCTAGGGATAACTTTCTGCCCCCTCATTCACAATCTCCCAACTGCTTTTTTTAAAGGATAAAATCAATAGCAAAGTGTCTAGAAGTCCACTTTTTGGGGAGGATGTTCTACACCTTGTTTTATTGCAAAATTGCTGCTCCTAGAAGTTTCTGGGACTGGAAAAAAAATCACTTTTTTTCTTATGATTTTTTCCAGAGGCATGGTTCAAGGGGTTTCTTTGAGGCCTAGGAACTGAAAAAATGGTTTGGAAGTCACACTTTGCCCACCCCAACCTTGAATCTAGATTGGCCAGCCAAGCCTCAAAATAATAACACCACTGCACTTGTGCACCTTCACGATCTTCCATAAGGCAGGCCTCATCCTGAAAAATGTAACTGAGGTAATAATTATTTACTAACAAACAAACAAATAACAAGCCACCAAAGTAAATGAGTGTTCTTCTTTAAAATAGGTGCAAGGCAACATTTTGAACCACTGCAATGTAACTGAACACTTTGCATTATTAAACTAAAAGATATTAATATCCCCAAAAGATGTGTATGTGGGTGTATAAAGTACTTTAAATCCATCTGACTTTTTGAATTTTGATTAATTAAAAAATTATTGCACACTTACTCATATTGCAACTGGAAAAAGTGAGTATATGCAACAGAAGACACAGTTTCTGACATGACCTAAGATCCACTGAAGAAAGAATTTTAGCAGCTGTAGTCTGGCAAATGTCAAATGGTCTTATAGGCCTAAGAAGAGTAGCAGTCAAAATGCCTTCCTCTCCGTAACTGTTAAGGTATAAGCTACCTGTCTCTTGTTTCACTCTGTTTCAAGTTACTCACCTGGATGACAATAACATGACTTAGAAACAGGAACTGTATGTAATTAGTAATAACTGCTATTCTACAAAGTTGTGCATCTTTAAAAGCTGAGCAGCTGTTTACCTGCTGGATGCTCTTAAAGCTGTGAATACTAGCTGCAATTAATGTGCCCTTTTTTCTTTCTCTAAACATTCTTGCTGCTGTTTTTTACTCTGAAACATTTAGATTGCATGCAGCACAGTCTTATGCATGTTCACAGAGAAGCAAAGGCATGTTTATTAATTGTTTAGCATTAGCATATTTATTACTTTATTTATTTAGTAGATGTCTCCCCTTTCTTCCCTCAATGGAGCCCAAATGGGTGGGACATACATGGAATTCCCAAGCAGTCTCCCATCCAGGCATTGAGGCCTGCTTTGGATGGGGCAGGACAAGGATAGAAAGTGATTTTATGCCGAATCAAAACATTAGTCCATGTACCCAGTATATACTGTCACTTCCAAGTGGCTCTCCAGGGCTTCAAAATGTCTGTCCTAGTCCTGAAGATCCCTGGGATACCCTAGTTGTCCAAATACTTACCTGCATGAATCTGCTTAGCTTCTGAAATCAGACAAGATCATTAATTTTGTTGTCTTCAGCAAGATTGGCTGCAGAATGCTTCATGTTCCTTCAGACCATGTCTTTAACCGACTTACTAAATAAGACTCTGGTAATTCTGTTCTTATTGGAGTTTATAGTAAGTGTCTGTTCTTAAAAGAGGAGGGGCAAATTAAACTCATTCCAGAGAAGGTGTTTGTTTGTTTGTTTGTTTGTTTGTTTGTTTGTTTGTTGGGGGTGTGTACAGAATTGAACATGCTATTCTCTTGACAAGCCAACAGTCCCTTCATACTGTTAATGTTTGTCAATTACTCTGTCCTAATGTTTGTTTTCATGTATAGTTGTCTCTAATGTACACATGGCAACAAGATTATTTTTAGCTGTCTAAGCCCAACTCCCTTGCTGTCTTCTCCAAGCTCTTTGGAAATTATACTTTCCTGGCAATATTCCACATTTTGTTGCTTGAACAAAATGATACAAAACCCTGTGGTGTGTTCCTAACTGGATGATGTGTACAGATAGGAAATTAGACTGAAAGTTACCCACCCCATCCAATTTACAGATCAGTTTATTTCTGATCAGATTGACAGGGTTAGACAGGCCTGGCCTGCAAATATTACTGCTGAAAATTAATTACAGTACTGAAAGCCAGTGGTATTTCTAAATCAAACGTAATGGCACCAAATAATGCAGTGGCTTTCCTTTGTCACTCTCTCATATTTTAATAAACACTTCTCATAAGGCTCTGAGTCTTCAAGCCAGATTTTATATATAAACTAAGTAAACTGCAGTTGAGGTCCTAAATCCTCTTTTAGATTATGGAGGGCATCTAGACACAACCTCCTCCGTATAAAAAGCAAACCAAGTTCACTACGTTTAACATCTGGCATAACTGATCTTAAAAAAGGAGGAGAAAAAAAATACGCTGCAGCAGGTCGTATTATTATCATTTTTGTGATAGTAGAGGTCTCTTATGCTTGACACAGTTTAGAGCCCTGGCCTATCTTAACCCAGTCCTAGTGCCCTGAGGCTGTGTGTGTGTGAGAGAGCACGCGTGTCGGAAATAGATAAAAAGAGAGAATGCCTGCCTGTTTGACTGCCTACTTTTGCTCATCTCTGCCTGTCATCCCTGTTTCCACCACCATTGCTAATATACTTTTTATCCCAACAACAACAACATGTATTGATCTCTTCTCATGGCTCCTTTCTATACGGGCTCCTTAGTGAGTTTACTTGGTAGTGTTCTTCCAACTGATGCACGGTATCAGGCACATAATTTTCCATTAATGCTGCCAACATAGAGTTGCTCTCAGGTGCAGTGGGGATTTAAAATAGTGGCCACTTGGCACTGAATGCCTGCTTGCCTTTTTTTTGTTTTTTTTTGTTTTTAAGGGGGTGGGAACCAAAGTAAGCATCAGTCATGATACCTGTCCGTCTGATCACACTAGGTATGGACTGCAGTTATATGAGAAGTGTTTATTAAAATATGAGAGAGTGACAAAGGAATGCCACTGCATTATTTGGTGCCATTAAGTTTGATTTAGAAATACCACTGGCTTTCAGTACTGTAATTAATTTTCAGCAGTAATATTTGCAGGCCAGGCCAGTCTGGGAGAGTTTAAAAGGCTATAGTTCAGAGCCATTTGTTTTCTGTCGTTTGACTTTAGAGGTCTATGTACTATTTTGCTGCCTAACATGTGATTTCAGAAAGTCATCCATCGGGAGGAACGCTGTTTCTCTCTAACGTTCAGTCAGATGTACTCTTTATAGCTGGCAGCTGTTTTACCAAGGAATCTGTGGTCAGATTTCTAAATTACAAAACATTTAGGGGAAGCAGGGGTGGAGGACATTATCATTTCATGTGAATCATTTTAAATATCCTGCTAAGTCATTCCGTGCCTTAGTTTGTGATAAAATAATAATAATGAAAGAAATACAAGAACCCATGCTTCTGTATTACATTCCACAGCTCACTACTCTGTAGTGACTCATCTTGTGTGTTTTAATTAGTTTTGGTAGCAGCTAAATTACCTTCCCATTTGGGTCAAGAACATGAAAGCCTTAAAAAAGCAGCCTGGTGGGGTTCCTTCCCATTGATTACTTACAATATTCTCAGCCAGCAAACCCGGTGAGTGGACAAGAGTTATTTGTTCAGCCTTCTGCTGACAGCTTACTGTGCTTGAAACCCCGTACCAGCCGTCCCCACTTAGCGTGTCTGAGAAGCAGCGTGAGCGGTGGTGGAGTTTAATAAATTCAATGCACAATACAGTTCTTACAAATGCTAATAAACTGGCAGGTGGGAGGGGGGCAGGGCACTGATTAAAAATTGGTGTGCTTGAATTTAAGCACTTTGGAAAGAAGATGCATGCTAGGGATGTAAGGCTAGATCTGAAAACACCTCAAGATACAGGTGGCTCTAAAACCAAGGGCTTATATAGGTCAAGAATGCTCATATTTATGTTTGTGATGCGTTATAATTTACAGTATATGTTGATGTTCCTTATAAACAGAATCTAGAACAAAATCTGACTCACTGAGAATACCAGCCTCAATATTAAAAAATACGGGACTCGAGAAGCTGAATAATTCTCCCTCCAGAAACTTAAAGGTCTGAGGGAGCCAACTGATGGTGCTTTGTCATTAGATAAGAGGGTTCTCTTCACAGATATCAGTCACTCCTCGCAGACCCTGTTTCTTGATTCCCTACCATGCTTGCCTGAGGCACTTGTTTCTGGTCATGGCTAACACCATGCTGAAATATAAAATACTAGTATATTTACCCGGTGTTGCTCGAGATCTTATTTTTCTCTTAAGGACTCACCAAACTGACTTCTCCAGTACCTGTAACTTCTACCCAGTGCAATCTGTATTCAGAGTTATTTACATACACAGTTTGGGTTCCTAAGGGAATGCACTGTCCTCCTTCTTGCTGCTAGGCCTCATCTTCATAGCAACTGGCCTTTTCCAGTACCTGAAACTTTTCCCCATATTCCCCAATCCAATCTGTATTCAGAGTTGATAACATACAGAGGTTGAGTTCCTGAGGGAATATGCTGTCCCCCTCCTTACTGCTAGGTCTCATCTCCATAGCAACTGGCCTATTCCAGTACCTGTAACTTATCCCCATATTCCCCAATCCAATCTGTATTCATAATTGTTAGCATACAGAGGTTGGGTTCCTGAGGGAATACACTGTCCTCCTCCTTGCTGCTAGACATCGTGTCCATAGCAACAAGTCTATTCCAGTATCTGTAACTTTTCTTCATAGTGCCCAATCTAATCTGTGTTCTCTGGAGACGTTGATGCTTTTGATTGTTTTGCTTTCTGTTGAATTTGTGCAAGGGCTTTATGTTTTTCTGGAAGCATTTTTTTGTTTTGAATTTCAGTTTAATTCAATTTCAGTTCAATTTAGGATTCCTCACATATGGAACCCATACAATCTACTGTGTGAAGCAAGAAGACCTTGTAACTGTGTTGTGTCTGTCACTTTAATTTTTCTCACAGGTGCCTCCTAAAAGTTTTTTGGTATCCGTATTGATGGTAGGCCTCATCTCCATAGCAACCGGCCTGAGGCCCAAGAGCTCCGGGCTGAGAATTCTCAAGGCCCTCCCTAAACTGCCAACCCCAGGATTCCATAGAACCTTCACAGCCAGCCAATCCTATGAGGTCTTCTCACCTCACACAGCCAATCATATGAGGTCCTTGCCTGCCTGACACAGACAAACAGACTAACACGCAGACAAACATTGACTTTTATATAGTATATTTCAAAGTAATATGATTGATGAGTCTGGTTTTCAATATTAAACTTCTAAAACTTAGCAATATATTTAAGAAGTGTGTGGTGTGCACACAAATATCCCACACATTCTGGCTTTGTAAAATTGTATCCAAAGACATCTTTTATGCTCAATAGTAATTTATGCTGGGGGGAAAAGTCCGACATCACCTTTCGCTTGTTTCCAGTCTTCCCTTCACAAAGAGATGGGCCACTTCTAAACATGAGAGGATATGTGTGTGTGCTAGGCCACTGCTATTGTGGATTTTTGAGTTTTTAAACTACTGAGGTGAAGGATGAGCAACTTAAAAAAAACAAAAAACATTAACTGGAGATGACACTGTTTTGGTGCGGTTAAGAACATAATGTGGAATATGTAGCCCTTTATATCTTGGGGGAATGCAACTCCTTGCCCCAGCTGTGCTGGTTAGAATTGATGGGTGCTTCAACCTAACTTTGAAGGGTCACAAATTCTGTCCCCCTCTGTGTTACAGCTATCTGTGCCAGGCCTTGAGATGTTTTTGTACTGCAGCTTCCAGCAGTCCTTGCCATCACAGACATCAGATAGCATTAAAAATATTAGGAAGCATATCTTGACTTTAAGAGCTGTTTGAAAAGGCCTTATCTGCCTCAGAGGGGAGGGGTGGCTTCTCCTTCTTTGGAGCCTTTAAAAAGAGGTTGGATGGCCATTTCCCAGAAGTGATTTAATTCTGTATTTCTGCATGGTAGGGGACTGGATTGGATGACCCCTGCCATCCCTTACAACTCTATCATTCTCTGATAGCCAAGGGAGGGCCAGATGGTTCCCTGCCCTTTTTTAATGATTATTGAATGTCATCTGGTTGTTATACCCCAGCAGACCCTGACATACCCTGAAAGATTGCATTAAGAGCTGATCTAAGCCATTTGATTGCCTGAAGTAAAGATGAAACTATTCCCCCCCTCCCTGAAAGTCCGTGTACCAAGACCAACTGGACTGGGGGCTGAATGTTACTTCATCACTGGTGATGGGACAAAATTCTCCATTGCACTTGAGGGCACTAAACTTGCTTAGACTTGCTGCATAGCACATAGAGCAAAGAAGAAAAAAAACAACACTCAGCATGGATGGGATTTCACGAAGAAGAACTGCTAAAAGCACAATCATAAACATTCCAATTCCAGAAGAAAAGTGAGAAACAACTGAAAAAGCCAAAGTGGCTGCACAGTAAACTTGAGGAGGAAGTAAAAAGAAAAATGGAGCATATATAAAGAATGGGAGGAATGGAGAACCACAAAGGAGGAATAGTGTAAAGAAAGCTAAAGCTCAAAATGAACTGAGACTGGCTAGGCAAGCAATACCAACAGAAGGAGGTTTTTTTTTTTTTCAAATATCTTTGAAGCAAGGGAGTGACAAAGGAATTTGTGGGACCGCTGCTCAGTGGGGATGGTAAATTGTTAACATATCACAGTGAAAAGGCAGAACTGCTCAATACCTATTTTGTTCAAGGTTTTTTCCCCCCCAAAAAAGAGGGCTGTGTGCTTCCATGCATCAGCAGAACTTTGGTAAGGAGGTTACAAATCAAAATTGATAAAGAGTTAGTCAAGAATCAGCTAGTTAATCTAGTTCAGATCTGCAGGGCGAGGTGAACTGCATCTCAGAGTATTGAAGGAACTTGCAGACATACTCACAGAGCCACTTGCTATCATTCTTGAGAAATCTTGGAAAATGGGGCAGGTGCCAGAGGAACGGAGATGAGCAAATATTGTCCCTCTCCTTTTTTTTTTTTTTCAAAAGGGCAAACAAGAAGATCAAGAAAATTACAGACCACTCAGCTTGACCTCAATACCAGGAAAAATATTAGAATGGATTATACAAGAGTCCATCTGCAAGCATCTTGATGACAATGCAGTGATTAGTAGGGGCCAGCATTTGCTTGTCAAGAACAAATCCTGCCAATCCAGCTTTATATCTTTTTTTGATTGGGTCACTAGTTTAGTAGATGGTGGGAATGCTGTAGGTGTCATTTATCTAAATTTCAGTAAAGAATTTGTTAAGGTCCCTCATGATATTTTGATTAGCGAACTGACTAAATAGATTGAAACACCATCAGATAGCTCCACAATTGTTTGGAAAATGGTGCTCAGAGAGTTGTCATCAGGGACATTGCTTCAAATTGGAAGGAAGTCTTGAGTGCTGCAGGGTTCTGTTCTGGGTCCAACACTCTTCAACATTTTTTATCAATGATTTAGATGATGGGGTGGAGGGAATCCTTATCAAATCTGTGGATGATACAAAACTGGAATGGACAGCTAACACACTAGAAGCTAAGAACAGAATTTTAATGGACCTTAATAAACTAAAAGGCTGGGCAGAAATTAATAAAATGAAACTCAACAGAGACAAATGCAAAATTCTAAATTTAAATCATGAAAGCCAATTTAAACCACAAAAGCCAGTATAGTGTGGGAGATACTTAGCTCAGCAATATTACATGTGAAAAAGAGATTAAAATTACTGCTGATTGTAAATTAAGCATGATCCAGAAGTGTGATGCTGCAGCAAAGAAGAAAAATGCTATCTTAGCCTGCATTGATAGGAGAATATTTTCCAGATGAGGGAAATAACAGTCCCCCTATATTCTGTACTGTCTAGGCTCATCTGGAATATTGTATTTTGTTCTGGCTATCTCATGATAGCCATGTTTAAATATTTGAAGGGATGCCATGTAGAGGAAGGAGAGGGCTTGTTTTCTGCTGCTCCAGAGACCAGGACAAGGAGCAATGGATTCAAGCTGCAGGAAAGGAGATTCCACCTGAACCTCAGGAAGAACTTCCTGACAGTCAGAGCTGTCTGGCAGTGGAATATGCTGCCTCGAAGTGTGGTGGAGTCTCCTTCTTTGGAGGTTTTTAAGCAGAGGCTGGATGGCCATCTGTCGGGAGTGCTTTGAGGGTGTTCCTGCATGGCAGGGGGTTGGACTGGATGGCCCGTGTGGTCTCTTCCAACTCTACATTTCTATGATTCTATGATTTTAAGAAGGATATAGACAAGTGGGAGCAAGGTCAGAGAAGAGCAATGTGGATAGTAAGAAGTACGAAGAACAAAATATATGAGGAAAGATTTAAGGAGTGTCCAGCTTGGTGAAGAGAAGATTGAAGGGTGACATGATCACACTCTTTAAATACAAAGAGGAGGATGCAGGCTTGTTCTCTGCTGCCTCAGAGGGTAAAACTAGGTCTAGATGTTTTAAGTTAACAAGAGAATAGATTTAGATTGAACATTAGAAGGAACTTTTTGACTGTGGGAATGGTTCATCAATGGAACCAATTGCCTAGAGATGTGATGTGATCTTCTTCTCTGGATATCTTGAAAAAGACACTGGAAAGGGACCTGCTGTGCATGTTCCAGCTGGAGATCCTGCGCTGAGTAGGGGGTTGGACATGATGGCCCACAGGGCCCCTTCCAATTCTGGGTTTCTGTGATTCTCAGAGATTTCACTACTATTTTCCTCCATTCTGTATTTGTCACTTCACATGGCCTAGTAGTAGAGTTGGCCCTACTTGCATTCTGTGTCTCAATATTTCCTGTTAAATGCAGCTGTACAGAGACATAAGCCAGTGACATTATGTGAATGAAAGGAACAGGGATAAATCCAGAATGGTTTCACCATCCCTATAGCGGCAGATTCACCAGCTACCTCCTGTTGAATGTCCTTTAATCACTGATCACTGGGGTTAGCAACCTTGGTTGATCCCACATTTAATTTTTAGCTTGGACTTCTAAACTGCAGCAGCAGCCTAGGAGTAATTTCCATCACCTCTGGTTCGTATGGGAACAGTGTCCTTTCCTCTCAGATTCAGAGAAGGCCACTATAAATGGCTATAGCTCTTCAAGACTCAATTGTTCCCTTGGATTTCTGATGGAGACGTCACTTGATTACTGTTTTGAAGTCACAGCTGGAGCAGAGTGTTATGGCCTCCCTTCTGATAAGGACTAGATATAAGAGTGGCTGAATATTTATAGTGGTGTTCTTTTCTTCTCTAAGCTTGATCCAGGGCATTTATAGTGAATAGATGCTACTTTCTTAAATTTTTATCCCAAACTGAATTGTCACAGAGGCTTACAGTATAAATGAAATGATTTCTTTAAATTGGCTCAATGGAACATACTAAAGACACTGTTTCCATCCTAACGTTCCATTATAGCCTTGCTTTATCATCATCACAGCGACCCTGTGAGGTAGGTTAGCCTCAGAGACAAAGCAAAGGGCCCCAAGTCACCCAGTGAGACCCATCAAACCTGGATCTCACAAGATCTACCTCAGCACTCCAAACTGACTCCTAAAAGATTCCTAAAGGAGCTGTCCAAAATATATCATTTACATATCTGTTTCTTACTAAAAATAACAGTTATGGTTTGCTTTGAGTTTTTTGTGGACGAGACAGTTGCTGTGTGCTGTTGGGAGGAGGGGAGACAGAGTCAATGCAGAAGTTATGAATGTTTTGTGCTCTTCTCTTCTTAGAACTAGAAATACCTTGCCATGATAAGTCCCTTGTGTTTTTCTCTTCTAATCTTTCTTTTCTTTACAGTAGTCTGCGAAGAAAACACAGAGACCACTGGCTGTTTGATGATGCAAAGCAGCCTGAGATGCCAAAGCTGGTTCTTCGTCACATCTATCATTGCTTTAATTGTCAGCCTGGCACTTGTTTCTTTTGTAATAATCTTAATAGGTAAATGAAGACACTTTTTAGCGCTTAGGATATTGAAAGGAGTGGCTGGGATTTAATGGCATAATATATGTTTTGTAACATGCTCTTATTTTTGATATGTGGCATAATGGATAAAATAATCAGTAAAAGAACAATTCATACCATAAAGAAAGTCCTTTAGTGAAGAGCTCTGGAAAAAGTGAAGAAGCTAATTTTTACGTGAGTGGAAATCTAAAACCAGCCGCCAATTCAACATTGGCTTGGAACATTGGCATGGAAGAGCAGATGATTCATATGAAAAGAGACTTGGGTAGTGCAAGTTGATTGTCTCTTCCTATGGTGTTATGGAAATGCTATCTGGTTTGCATAAGCTGTTCCTTCTCTTGCCTCTCCCAGCTCCTCCATCACAGTCTCTGTCTTGTCTCCTACAGAACTCTAAGTGAAGAGTGAATGTTGAATACGTGCAGTTTATGTGACTGACTAGAAGTTTGTTTCTAAAATTTAAATTCTACATGTGAGAAAGAGGAGAACTTAAATCTGAGGATAATTATTATCTTTTCTTTCAATTGTCATGAAGCAGCAAGGTTCTGGAAAAAAAAACACCTTTACACATTTTATTAAAAATCTCTAAAGGAAGCACCCACCTTTCAATGTCCCATTATCTGACAACTTGCTCTTTTGATCTTTCTAAACTAAGGACAAGTTCCATTAATTCGATGTAGAGTTCGCTCTTTTGTCAGTTCTTGCCTACAGAAGCTCATTGGGACAGCTTGCATGCGTGCATGCTGCTAGCAAAGTGAACTGAGAGTGGGGGAAAGGAGCCAGGCTGACTGATACACTTTACAAGTCACATGTGTGCACATGCGGTCGGTCCCAAGTGAGCCTCTGTAAGTCCCTCATGTTCTACTTTTTGACCAATACCACTTTCTGACAGTGCTCTGGATTCTAACTCAAAAGAGAAGTGGGGAAAGCCTGTACTACTGAAAATTATACCTAAATATTACTCCAGAAAGACAAGGGTGTATGCAAAATAACAAAGCAGTACATTGTTATGAGGTCACAATCAAAATTGACACAGATTCCTGAGAACTTTTCAACCTTAGTGATCAGTATTTAATTTCTGTTGGCTTCCAAGCTTGGGTGTAATTCAATTTGGTTTGGAAGAAACAACAGAAACACAATAGAATAGACTGCAGCAGAAGTTTTGTAGATGGTGGCAATGGATAGGGAGAACTCAGGTCAAGAAAAACAAAAATGGGAGAGCATCTGGTGAAATCCATGAAGAAGAAAAAATCCTTGTCTCAAGATGCTAAAAAGATGGTCTTTATTTGCTAAAGCAATATGTTGTATATGTTGTATGTTGTATTTTGACCTACAGATGCTCTTAAGGCTTTCTTCATAGAACCATCTCAAATCAATGCAGAATGCAGAAATGTCTGAGTCAGGATATCCAAAACCATTTATGGAAGAGTGAAAATATAATATGCTTTCATCCAAAAACCACTTATTAGCAGACAAGTAACCCCCATTTTATTGTGTTGCTGCAAAGACCCATAGAGCAGAAGTGTCAGAGGTAGGTTAATTGCAAATCTGTTTTGCACTAAAGCAGTTGCACATGTTTTACACTAAATGTCTATTTATAGGGACAGCCTGAATGTTATGCTGTCTAAAGCAAGGAACAAATAAGGCCTGGCTTCTGCTAGGGGCAACAATTTAACATGTCCTTGTGCACTATTATATTCAGACACCTATCTCCTTCCTCAGGGTGCCACCTGGAATATATTGCTTCACCCTGCTTTATGACAGGGCCAATCCTAGTTATCAGCTATATTGTATTATGGGTTGTATTTAATTTCATATGTCTAAATCTAAATCATTACCCTCCTTTCTTTTGTAGTTCACACTGGAGATAAGATGGATGAAGTTTCAAGAAAAATAGTATTAGAAAGGAAGAACATTGAAGACCTTAAGAAATTTAATGACATGATTTTACAATATCTCAACCAGACTGAATTGATGGAGACTACAGAAAACATTGGCACAGTGCAAACAAGACCACAAAGTCCTAATCTTCCAGCCTATTGACTGAAAAATGCTGAGCTCAAAGCCTCAGGGTGGTGGCTCTGTGAAATAAAATCAATTCTCAGTTTACTTTTAATTTCAGTCAAATCCTGTGCAGCATGGGCTCTTCTTCATAATTCCTTAGGCTCCACAACTCTTAGAGAAGCTTGGAGAAACAGCCTGCTGAGTATTATAATGTAAAATCTACACTGACAGACCTCTCACTTTTTTTCTACTGTTTCTTGGTTCTTATCATTTCTGTGGGTGCTGACAGATGATCAGATGAGCTTAGTACACACATTTTATCTGGAGATTTTGCATCTACAATTGTATGCGGAAGGTGCAGCATATTGTATTATGATTCATGTTCTGGTACAGTATAAATGGAAAAGGAAAGAAGTACCATCAGCTTTCTGTAAGGCTGTATATATTAGCAGCTATGTAAAGGTTTGGACCCTAAGTTTCATTTCCAGAAATGGAAAGTTCACTTCCCTTTATAGAAGGCTTCAAATCCAAGGGAAGAATGCACTGATGAACGTATGGCATGCTATTTCCAAATGTGCACGACTGATGAGGCAAGCAACCAGAGAGTTCATAGCAAATGATAGTTCACTGGAAGGTACTTCAACATATCATTAGAATAACAGTGAGGTACTTACTTTCTTAGAAAGTCTAAGTGAGCAAAAACAAAGGGATTATTATTCTCTGTAGGGTAAATAAGGTCTGATTTATGCAAAAGCTGTGGACCAAAACTGAACTCCTTTAAGGAAGAGAATCTGTGATCCTATAGATATTCTTGGATTCCCAAAGCCCATCAGCCTCACTCAGCATGGATGAATGTTGACAATTGTAAGAGCTATAGTAGGTTGTAATTCAACAACATCTGGAGAGCATTCCTAGTGATGAAAGTATTCTATGAAACAGATCAGGTTTATGTGCTTAGTTTGCATGTATGCTTGCCTATTAATATGTCATGTTCACATGCTCACAGTCAATGGCCTAAGTGGGTGTACCATTACGACAGTTGCACTAGATCCCGGTGAGATAGTTATGTGCATTAAAACATGACTAGATGGGTAAGGAGTACCTACCCCAGCGGTTCCTAACCTTTTCTTTTCCAGAGCCCCCCTGTAAATATAATTTGTTGCCACGGGCCCCTAAGACTTAACTCAAGATTTAAATATTTGTTTAAGTATTTATTTAAAGTTGCTCATCAGTTGCTTACCCTTATCCTGTATTCTTCCAGTAGACAATGCAAAGGAAAGGAGGTTTTGTTAATGGTGTGTGGAGGCAGCATGCTGAGATCCTTCAAATGCCAGGAGAGTAAAATAAACTAGAATTTCATAAAGGAAGGTTATGAGTGGGAGGCAGGTCTAAAGAATAATTTCTTTTGCCCTTTCTTTCCCCCAAAGCAGAGCCTGTAAAGTAATGGGACTTGGTGCTGCTTTGGGGGAAAAGAATGAAAGAAATGTCATTTCCCTCTGAAGAAGTACCAAAAGAGTAGTTCAGGTAAGTGCTTCTTTTGAAAGCAGCTACCTTCTCTACTCTCTAGGTGCTCCTTCAGAGGGAAATGGTGTTTCTTTTACACTTTTCTCCAAAGGAGCATTGAGACCCTTGTTGTTTCACTTCCAAGCAGCCACAAGAGTAAAGGGACTTTCTTCTCTTCTCACGGCTGCTTGGAAGCAAAGCTTTTCTGCACTGCTTGGTCCTGGGCTCTAGGAGCATAGCCACACTCATGACAGCCTGGGCTGGCTGTCTTCCCTCATCTTCTGGGCTTTCCTCTCACCTTCTCACCTTCTGCATTGTCTGGTGCACCTGTGCAGTAATGCCTGGAGCCTTCAGTGCAGGATGAGATACCCGTGTGTGCCATTGCCACTACTGCCATTGTCACTAACACCTGTATCACTACTGCCTTTGAGGAATCTGGGACATGCTGCATCAACTGACCACAACCAGCTGGGACATTTTTTTGGATCCCTTAAATCTGGGATTTCCCCAGTTTTCTGGGATAAATGGCAACCTTAGGACCCCCTGTGAAGGCTCCATGGACTCCCAGGGGCCTGCAGACCCCAGGTTAAAAACCGCTGACTTACATGATAAATGGCTAACAGATTGCATAACACTTTAGAGCATCAATCAAGACTCAATTTCTAAAGGGAACAAACAGCATTTTGTTGCCTGAAGAAGAACAGCAAATGCCTCCTGCCAAGTAAAGCTAGTAACACCCAAGGCTGACCAAGTTATTTTGGCATCCCAAGTAGAAAAATCAAAGTGCCTCTTCCTCTTTCTGACAGTATACTAAATAACTGCCAACAACTGTCTTTTCATATTGCCTGAAGTCAGCTGCCTGAGGCTACTGCCCCAGTTTGCCCAATGGTAGAGTGAGACCTACACTGAAATAAATGTTTTGAGTGTGCATAGCAACTGAACAATTACAAAAATCAGGTGCTTCATTTAAGAGTCCAGTCTGGCATGACAGAAGTCAGTGCTTTCTGCCAAGAGGGAAGAGAATTTTTGTAGACCTGTTTACATAAATTAACTGCAATCTCAGTGTTTGAACTTTACAACAGAAAATTTGCATACAGGAATGAATAAAAACTACAGAAACAGCTTTTCAGTTCAGGAAAGGATTGGATTTATGGAACCTCTCTATTTCCCCTTTGCTAACTTCTTACCTGTTTGGCCACTGTTTGAAATGCACTTCCCGATATACTGTTTCAAAGTCCTGAATAACAATGAGCTTATTTTAGAAACAGCAGGCTCACATCTGTGCTGCTAATTTATAATTCCAAAGAACACACAGTCTTGCAGATGGGTGGAAAGGGAATTTCAACACCTATAAAGTATTATGGTTTCTTTTGTTTGCCAATTGTGTGATCTCGTTATCAATCTTCCATTCTGTTTCACTCGCTTTGAAGAAAAACAGCTTACCGGCAAGGTGCTAAAATACCCTTTTTGAGCCTAAAGAGCAGAAAACACACATGACCATATATGTTTTCATCAGGGCAATTGTTGAACAGGAGAAAGTTAATGTTTAACACTGAAAAGAATGTTAATAACCTCTGTTCAATCACATAATTATTGCACTGCAAAAGGAATCTGTAGACAATCTTGTCTAATTCCTTGCTGCAAGATTAGCAGGTGCTTCATAGTATCACCATAGTTTTTCCTTGCTAAGGATAAATTCCTGAACCGTGGACTCATTAGTGAGAAGACTTTCTCCCGAAGCCATGTACTTAACAACTGTAGTGCCATCCATAGAAAAGCCCCTAAAGAGCATTTCCCCCCCACATCCTGTAGAAGATGGAGGAACCAGAAGCAAGTGAGAAGCAAGAGTACTGAGAGGTTGGTTTTGTAAATAGCCAGCATGTTGTAGGAGTGGTATGCTTGGCAGAATCTCAGACTGCATTCCTGAATCCAGTAACTTACAGTGTTCTGCATTCTACAACACTGCACAGTTTCCTTCCTGCATCAAGTCCTAAGTGTACTTAGAAATAATTTTTCAAGAGTGAAAGTCAAGCAGTAATATATGAATATTCTGGCTTCAGTCCTATTGCTAGTCCCAAATACAGCAGACCTGCCAAATGGAAGGTAAACAACTTGTATCAAGTCAATTGATTCAGTGGGTCTTTTCTAGTTGATACTAGAAAAAGGTTTCAGGCTGGATACATTTTATACAACATTCTAAAATAAAACATTTAATAATCTGTTTTTTCCCCATGTTCTCCCACTTTTTACGGAAAAAATGGAGAAGAAAAAAAACCTTTTCAGGTCTTTGCTTCTCAACAGGTGATTTAAAAATTTATATACTATTCCCGGCTTTCATCGTCCACTTGCCCCTTTAAAGGTTTACTTTAAACCTTTATTACTGCCTTTACATTCCTGTCAGTCCTATTTGTAAAAACAGTAACAACCCAGATGCAAAACCCCTTTCCAGTGGCAAACCTTTCTATAATGTGCACTGCTAAGGGAAGAAGGACACCTGGTGGTAATCAGAGTGATTCCAAATCAGTGAGGCAACCGTTTAGGATATTTTCCTCTGAGATGTATCACTGATGAAGGTTAGGATCCAAAGAGCTACTCTGGTCATACCACAGACTTACCCCTGCCCAATCTGGTTTTCTTTACAAACTTTCTCTTCCATTTGAAACTGGATAGAGTTGTACAGTTTTGCAAATTGTTTGCAATATCCTTTAGTTTCAGAATTTGTTACAGGAATAAGGGTATTGCTTTTCAAGAAGATGATCAGGAACTTCTTAGGTGTGCAGAACTGATTACATTTGAAAACAACAATCCCTAGCTATAGTATATACACAGAATACACTGTATATACTCATGTATAAGTTGACCTCATGTATAAGTTGAAGGCAGGTTTTGGGGCCAAAATTATGAACTTTTATATGATCTGTAGATAAGCTGAGGGTCCTACCACAGAGAAGCAAAAATGCCAGCACCATCTCAGGATGCCAGACACTCCTGACCACCACCACCATTTTTCCAAGAGCCAGAGTGGTGGTTTGAGCATTGGACTATGACTCCAGAGACCATGGTTCAAATCTCCACTCAGCCATGGAAAACCATTGGATAACTTGGGACAAGTCACACTTTCTCAACCTCAGGGAAAAGCAAAAGGCAAACTGCCTCTGAACAGATCTTGTCAAGAAAACCCTGTCATAAGTTCACTTTATATTGCAATGGACCATGTGTGAATGCAAGGTGGTTTATAAATTTTTATTTCTTTTTAAAAATATGGGAATTGTACAACAGGTAGGAAATGTTTAAACATTAATTTCTATTGCATTTCTAAAAGTTTTATGTTTTTATTTTTCTTGCATCATTTTTTGTTTTGTTTCCAGTACTTTTTAATCTTTTTGTACCTTATGATGGGAGCTAACTGGAAGAATCAGATAAAAATCTATGAAAGTGACAACAGTAATCAGGAAAAAAACATACCACCAAAAGGCACAATTTACACAGGTGTACACCCTTGTCCACTGGGAGATGATAATTTGGATTTTGTACTTCAGTATTAGCACCAAGGTACAACATGTTTCATCTGAAAATTCTTCTCTCTGATACTAACCAAGTAAGAAGTTGGTTACACAGGTTGGACCAACCAGGTTGGTCTGGTTTTCGTTTCCCGCTTATTCAGAATTTAAATAGATGACTTCGAATATTGTCACCCAGTGTCAGTCTATAGGTGAAATGGCATGCCCTCGTACTAATGAATTTGCATGGTCAGTTCACAAGTGTTGGATCATATGGTGAAATCTATGAAGTAGTCCCCAGGAGAACACAGCTCTACATGGAATTTCACGGAGTATAGAATTTATCCACTAGGTGGTGGAAATCTGCCATTATTATAGAAATGGTTTGCCTGTATGTGATGGGAAGATGCTTGTCACTTTATTATGAAAGGCAGACTGAATAGAGGGTACAAACTGATTAGTGGGTATTGATTAAAATTTGTTCTCTTATTGCAAGAAAGAACATTAGTGTGAATTATTAATAATTCTGTCTCTGACATAAAGGAACAAATGTCACTTAAAACCTTTCTGAGAAAGGAAATCAAGAGATAATTCAAACTACAGGTACATGAATTCCTTTGGCCTCTATACTACAGTTGAATCCTTCCTTTGTCAGAAATATTTTGTTCAGCTTCAATTCTCAGCTGCTCTAGCCAGCACAGCCAACATCTGGAAGGCCATAAGTCGTCCATTCCTGCATTAGGGAGATCAAAGCAACAATTGCCCATGACAATGACAAAATACCAGGCTTTACTGCAGAGCAATTTGGGAACAAGCTGCCAATCCCTCTCTCCCCAAGTAAAAGCCAAGAATGATTTGATTTAAATCAAATGTATTCAAATCATTATTTAAATCATAATTTAAGGAGTTCATTTTAATGATTTAAATCAGTTTAAACAGAATCTTTACATTTAGAGGCTAGGCCTAAATAAAGAGTGAATGCATTTCATGTGAACCACTTGAGAAAGGAGAGTAATTTGGTTATCTCCCATTTCCATATGCTTTTGCTAACACAGTCATAAAATATCATTTCAAGTTGTAGAATTAGTCTTCATCTGGTATATTTGACCAAGGGCCCTTTTATCTATTTTAAAGACATATTGCAATCCGCTTAAAAGTTAAAAAATATCCAACTTCAATTTTTTTAAAATGCACTTTCATTTTTTAATTTTTTAAAAATGAACACTTAGAACGAACCAAAGGAAAAATACTTCTTAATGAAACCCTTCACTTTTTCTCACCCTATCTTAAAGGCCCCTCTCTAAACTGCAAACCCCAGGATTCCATAGGATGTTGAAAGTGGAATAAAAGCGTTATAACAGTCTAGTGCGGAAATGGCCCAGGGGTCCGACTTCCCGCTCAGCCATGGAAGGGTGGTCCGGGGCAGGTCACATACTCTCAGCCCTAGAAAACCTTGTGATAGGGCCGCCACAGGTCAGAAACGACCTGAAGACACACAACAGCAACAGTCCTTGTCATGGAACGAGGTTAACAAGCCTCGCTTATACAATGTCCCTCTTCTTCACAACCACTAAAGGCACAGGAGCGGTCTCCACGTGTCAATCTGGCAACCCAGGATGGCACTCTGCAAGTTGTAGGCCTCCAAGGCCCCTCCCTAAACTGCAAACTCCAGGATTCCATAGAACGTTGGAAAGTGGAATAATAACACTATAACAGTTGAGGGCGGTCGCAGTCCAAGAAAGGACATCAGCTGCACGAGGACTGCGCCGCTCCACGCCCTGGCAAGCCGACGCCCTCCTTTTAAGTTGTGCATTCATAATAAAAAAGGAGGGGGGAGGGAGAGGTCCCCCACACCAAGGGGGCCCTTATTTTCCCCCGTCCTTCCTCGCGCTGCCCCAGCCCCGGCGTGGAAGCGCGGGGGCGGGAAGCCCGATTCTCCCGCTGCCATGGCGATGACGGCGCCCTCCGCCCGGGCGCCTCAGTGGGCTCGAAGGGTTGCGGATGGCGGGCGCGCGAGGCAACATCCCGCGCCGCCGGCAAGGGCTGGGTCAGGAGACCGTCCCCTCGCCCAAACAGTCCACCGAGTCCTACCCTCCGGCCGCCGACACCAAACCCATCGTCTCCTCGGGTTTCCTGAGCTCCATAGCGCGCACCCAGGCGCAAGCGCAGGCTTTCCTCCACACCGCCATCGCCTGCGAGCGGGCGCGGCGGTGGTTTCAGGCAAGCCTCCGGGGCCCGGCTGGGCGCGCGAGCGGGCGGGAAAACGCCGGCGCGCGCGCGAGGACCGGCTCCCAGGAAGGGCGCGTGCCTTGTTAGCTGCCCGGCGGAATTCTGTGGTACTTTTGACGATTTCGAGGGTGAAAGGCGGTAATGTGGGCGTTTTGTCCTCAGACTGCCCGACTGGAATGGCGAAAGCGACTTCCCGTTGAATATTTTCCCCGGGGCATTTTCATAACTTGAAGCAAGAGTAGCAAATGATGCTTTCCTCCATGTCAAGGGACATAGTACCCTAAGCCTGCATGTTATTCTTGCATCCAAAATTCTGGACCTACCTTAATTGTTACATTGGTGCTGGTGTTAGTGATAATATTAACATTTGCTGCCCTTTCGTGGTATCCAGTTTGCTGCCACAGGTCAGCTGGTACACTGTGCCTAATGGTAGGGCCTGGTGATGATCATTTTTTGACGCCTGTTATTTCTGGCAGCAGGGTGCTTGTTCCTGTGCAGTTGCAAAAAAGTCAACTGGTGAAGTTTTCCTTCACTTTATTCCCAGACAGGGCAAAGTTTTCTCATCAAAATATCTGTTCGTTGGGCCACTTGCCACTATAGACATCCACAGAACGATGTGCTTGTGTATGTATGTGGTAACTTGAATGGGAGGGAAAAAAAAGATTAGTAGCATGAGCTTTGGTGGACAGATGAATTTACTGGTTGGCTGTTGTGTGTCTTCAAGTCAGTTCTGACTTATGGTGACCCTAAGGTGAACTTATCATGGGTTTTTTGTGACAGCATTTGTTCAGAGGGGATTTGCCTTTTGCCCGTCTCTGAGGCTGAGAGATGGTGACTTGCCCAAGGTTACTTAGTGGGTCTCCATGGCTGAGCAAGGATTTGAATCCTCATCTCCAGAATCAGTCCAGCACTCAAACCACTACACTATACTGCCTCTATAATCTGTGAAAACTAAGGCTATCATAAATTTGTTACAGTTCTTTCTGTTTTTTGCTACCAATGACTACCTTTTTGAAATTGTTTCCTGCCTGTATTTCTCTGGACTGATCGGAATTCTTCCTAAAGGTTCAGGCAGCTGGAATTTTAGAGTCACTTCCATTCTGGAATTCCATGCCTTTGACATAATGGCATGGCAAAACAGAGAGCTCGGAATCCATGTGGATTCCCCCCCCCCCTTTAATATATCTGCTTTTATGTTTTATAGCTGCTGTTTAGGATGTCTTTCCCCAAAAGCCAAAGGGAGCGCATGGATGGACGGGAAGTCTTGCTTTACATTTCTGTAACATGGAGGGTCCTGGCTGTCCAGAATCTTCAGTGTAGTCATCCTACCTCAAATTAATTATGCTGTTTTTATTTTATTTGTAGGCAGTTGATTATTACAGAAAGCTACTGAACTGCTTGAACAGAAAGAAATTTCCTTCTGAATATATGCCTGGTCCTGGGTATACTCAACTGGTAATTTTAATGTAGTCTTTCAGATGCTTCAGTATTTCTATTTATTAGATGCATACTTGCTTGGGGAAAAAAGAGCAGATGAAGGAGCTATGGCCCTCCGGAAGTTGCAGCACTTCAAATCCCAGTATGCCTGTTGGCTAGAACTACTTCAAACTGAAGTCCAGCAGTGGCTGGAGAGTGACTGGTTTTCTACTTCTGTCATAAAGCTGGATGAATTAAATGTTATGCTGAATGAACATGTTGTGGAGGGGAGTGAGATCGACCCTTCCTTTGCTTCGCTTTGGCCATTTCTGCATTACACTGTTATAGTGCTATTATTCCACTTTCATCATCCTGTGGAATCCTGGGGTTTGCAGTTTAGGGAGGAGCATTTAGAATTCTCAGCCAGACAGCTCTTTGGCCTTGGTAAACAACAAACCCCAGAATTCCACAGGATGTTGAAAGTGGAATAATAGCACTATACCAGTGTAGTGTGGAAATGGCTTTAGATGCTCCCATCCCTACTGGCTGCCTTACTTCCTGTAACAAAGTGAATGGAATACTGTTAGGAAGTTGTGTTATAGCAGTTCAGATTATTTATTAATCTAATCTAGTGTTCTCTGCTCTGGTTAGCAGAAGCAGCAGGTTTAGGTTTCATTTCTAGATGGGAAGAGTGTATAATAACAATAGTTTGCATTTGCTTTCCAACTAATTTTCTAAGATCTTGTAGTACCTTTTACTTGATAATAGGTGTTAAGTTTTATGCTATCAGAGGAGTAGTCTTTGTGTTCATCTCTTAACTTTTGTTTTTTGCTCCATTGTTGTTACCTGCCATCCGGCTTGCTTAGACTTACGGCAGTCCTGTGAACGAGAAGCCTTTGGCAGGTCCTGTTATTAACAACCCTGTTCAGATCTTACAAAATTAGGGATGTTTATAGAGTCAAACTTTCCCTCAGCAGCATATTTCTTTTAACATAAACTGTTGTGCATGAAAGTTTGTGTTATATAAACTGATTGCTTTTTAAAGTTTCAGAAGTCTTACTGTTTGTGTTAATGTAAGCCTTCATAAGGGGTACCAAAATCTACATAAGATGCTGTCCCTTTTTGGTGCCTTGAGCTGCCGTTGAAGAAGGTTGTGTTGTTGTTGTTGTTGTTGTGTGCCTTCAAGTTGTTTCTGAATTGTGACCACCCTAAGGGAAACCCATCAGGGGTTTTTCTGAGGCTGAGAGCATGTGATGCACCCAAGGTCACCCAGTGGGCTTCCATGACCAAGTGGGGAATCAAACCCTAGTCTCCAGGATCATTGTCCAATGCTAGGACCGCTACACCATGCTGGCTCTTTGAAGAAGGTATATCTGCCAAAAGCACACTGTAGGAGTTGCTAATACACCAGAAGACAGGATCAAAATTCAAAATGACCCTGACAGATTGGTGAGCTGGGCAAAGCTAACAATGAATTTCAACCGAGATAAATGTAAGGTCCTGCACTTAGGCAGAAAAAATGGAATGTACAAATATAGGATGGGGGACATGTGGCTGGATAACAATATCTGTGAAAGGGATCTAGAAGTCTTGGTAAATCACAAGCTGAACATGAGTCAGCAGTGTGATGCGGCAGCCAACGCGATTCTTGGTTGCATCAATAGGAGTATGGTGTCTAGATCGAGGGAGGTAACGGTATCACTCTATTCTGCTTTGGTTAGACCTCATTTGGAATACTGTGTCCAGTTCTGAGCACCTCAGTTCAAGAAGGATATCGACAAGCTGGAGCTTGTCCAGAGGAGGGCAACCAAAATGGTGAAGGGTCTGGAAGCCATGCCCTATGAGGAACGGCTTAGGGAGCTGGGTATGTTTAGTCTGCAGAAGAGAAGGTTAAGAGGGGACATGATAGCCATGTTTAAATATTTGAAGGGATGTCATGTCGAGGAGGGAGCGGGCTTGTTTTCCGCTGCTCCAGAGCAGTGGATTCAAGCTGCAGGAAAGGGGATTCCACCTGAACCTCAGGAAGAACTTTCTGACGGTCAGGGCTGTCTGGCAGTGGACTATGCTGCCTCGGAGTGTGGTGGAGTCTCCTTCTTTGGAAGTTTTTAAGCAGAGGCTGGATGGCCATCTGGTGGGAGTGCTTTGAGGGTGTTCCTGCATGGCAGGGGGTTGGATTGGATGGCCCCTGTGGTCTTTTCGAACTCTATGATTCTATGAAAAGCATGTTAGATATCTTTTAACTGCCATTGTATCATCCTTTTGAATCCTAGGAATTGTAGTATTGTGAGTTATTTAGAATTTTTTGCCAGAGAGCCCTAGAACTTTAAGAAACTGAACATCCCAGGATTCTGCACAATGGAGCCATGGGTAGTTCTATCAGACTGCTGTAATTATGCCCTTTATGTTTTATTGGGGAACAAAATTGTTCTCATGGCTTCACCACATAGCAGGCATAGTGATTCTTTAACTCTGCCTTTAGATAGCCATGCATTTGTCTCGTTGTTTTTGCAAAGAAAACAGGCAGCTTTCACAAAGCCACCAGTTCTTGATATTCTTGTTTATCTGCAAACATTTTTATCTGCTTTCCATTAGGATTTGCTAAAGAAGTGTTGCTTCCTTATGGGGATTTTAGGCTGTTGGATTCCTGATGTTATTGGACTGCAACAACCAATATTGCTAGTTAGCATAGCCAGCTGTGAGATATGATGGGAGTTGTAGTCTGATAACATCTGGGGACCCACAAGGTCACTCTTGCTGGCCTCTAAGATGATCAGCAGCAGATGTGGTAATACCTATACTAGAGCCAAAATGAAATGTCACAAAGTTGTGAGCACAGTTTTGAGTTCCGCAAAATTGTTCATCAGGCTGAATGCCAAAATGGGTAGGGAAAAACCCCAGACATTGTGTTGTCCTAAAGTCTGTGGTTTAGAACCGTCTTATGAAGGAATGTAGTGAGTTAAGCTGGTTAAATTGGATTAGCTTCCCTCGGTGCACGTTGGTTGCAGGATACCCTCAGGAGTGCCTGGACAAATAGAATATGGAGGATGGAGCAATCTTGTTTTCTGCTGTTCCCGAGATGAGGTCATGGAGCAATGGCTTCAAACTTCAGGAAAAGAGATTCTATCTAAATATTAGGAAGAAGTTCCTGATGATAAGAGCAATTTGACAGTAGAATGTGCTGCCTCAGAGTGTGGTGGAGTCTCCTTTGGGGGTTTTTAAACAAAGACTGGGGGCCATCTGTCAGGAATGCTTTGATGGTGTATTCCTGCATGGCAGGGGATTGGACTTGATGGCTCTTGTGGTCTGTTCCAACTGTATTATTCTATAGGCCTTTCTGCACTACACTGTTATGGTGCTATTATTCTACTTTCAACATCCTGTGGAATTCTGGGGTTTGTAGTTTACTAAGGTCAAAGAACTCTGGCAGAGAATTCTAAATGCCCCTCCCTAAACTACAAACCCCAGGATTCCATAGGATGTTGAAAGTGGAATAATAGCAGTATAACAGTGCAGTGCGGAAAGGCCCTATGATTCTATTAATGAAATGAGCTGTTCTCCTATATTGAACATGTCATATCTGTTAGTCGTTCAGTGTTTTTTAAAGTATTTTTTGTTACATTGTAGCCCTAGTTTCATGTGTATAACCCATGATTTTGAATATTTTGAGTCTGTAAAACTATTAAAAAAAACAAATGTGGAAGGAATCTGTAGAGGCATGTTTATAAACATCTCATAGCTAAAGCATTATAAATAATTCAATTTCCTGGTTCTTTTGTTTCAGGTGTTTGAATCCTATTATCATATAGGAGTAGCTTTCCAAAAAATAAATTATCATCGTGAGGCTTCAGAAGAGTTTACGTATGCAATAGAAACAAAAAACATCCCCAAAGTATGGCATGTCCATAATACTTATAGTCATTGTGTACGCCAGTGTTACTTTTTTTTGAAAGAAGATAGGCATCTTGTATTCATCAGTCAAAGAGATATACTGTTAGATATGTTTCTACCTGTTTTTAAATACTGTATTTGCCACCAGGTGGTTGAAGTGGTAGGGTACTATTAATATAATGGTTACAGTACATCGCATTGAGAACATCCATCTAGTACATCACATTGAGAACATCCATCTTATTTTGACATGTAGAGGCTCTTAGGGTGCTCTAAGTGGAGGGCTTCTAGTATTGGCAGCCAGAAGGCACTGTGTAGCTATTCCATCTTTTCTCATCTCAAAGCTTCCATGGTAATAAAAAAATGGAAAATGTGGTTAGAAAACATAAGGGGCTTACAAATAGAAGACAACATTGTCCGGAAATTCTCCATAAAAGTGGCTGGATGAGGGAGATTAACCTCATTTGGAAGCAGCATTGTTTAGTTATAACCACTAGTGAAGTTTTGTTTCAAAAGGAATAAGGACAAGAAGTAGAGGTGAGAGGATGAATTCAGCCTATGAACAGTTTGGAATAGGTGGGGGGATGGAGAAGGTCAGGGATTCTGGGAGTTACAGTCCAGAAAGGTAACTTCTTCCAGTTCTGGAGAGGAGAGGAGAGGGGACAGAATAAGCTAGTGGTTTGCTGTTTGTGCACATTCCCAAGTAAACATAAGAGATTGCTGGATGCAGTGTTTTAAGTACATCAGTTGGGTCAGAAGCCTAATTTTCATATATCCATCTTTTTCTCCCAAGTGTTTAGTGCCAGTTCAGCAGTACCAAAATTCAACCAAAATTGTTGTGGTGGTGGTTCTTCCTTAATTCATTTATTTTTCTGCCTACCCCCCCCCCCCCCCCAGTACTGGGATTCAAAGCAGCTTATAAAAAAACAAATCTAGTTAAAAGCACATACCAATACAGAAGTAAAAACATATTAAAAGCTCATTTTGAAATACAGTTAAACTATCCGTAGCCTTAAAAGTCTTTGAAACAAAACAGTTAAAAGACAAATATAAAAACTAGCCAAAGAAGCACATCATTAAAAACTCTTACAGTCAGTTCTTAAAACTCTGTTGTAAAAGAAAATGTTTTTTCCTTGACACTGAAAGAACAGCTAGAAGGGGGCAAGATACAGATTAATTGATTTTAGTGGGATAAATGTAAGCATCTATTTAGCTTTTCTGTTGGAACCAACTGCACTTTGAGGAGCTCTGTGTTTGATTAATCTTGCCAGAAATGTTCAGAAGGTTTATTCAAGGGATCGCTGCAGGCACTGTTGTGTATGAGCAACTTCTGCAGGACCTGAGCGTCTGTGGATAGCATCTCATATTTAAAGCAACCAGTTTCTGGATAACATCCAGAAATCTTATGGTGATGCATATAACACTGAAGTAATGGAAAGTAATTACCATGTTTCAAAATCCGTAGCTGGGCAATACTTTGTATTTGGACTAACTAAATAAATAGTTTTGTTTGTGTTTCTAAAGTGGCCTTTTCAGGCGCACATTGTTCTGTTAAGGAACATTAATAAAGAATTTTGCAGAAGTAGTAATAAAATTTGTGATGAGATTGAAAAATACCTTCTAATCTTCTAGTTCCTAAGATTGCTTCTTCTTTGTTCAAGTTAAGTTCTAGAAAAATGATTGCGTACATTCCTTTTCTTTCAGAATGTATATCTGTGATCTATTTATACTTATGATTACACACAAGTTCTGATGAATGGTGCTGTGCCTTTATACTTCCTGTACAATCTCATTAAATTCCTATTCCATTCCTCTTTTTTCCTGCAAGGGAGTAAATTGATTTGTATGAGCATGCTGGTAATGTTATAGTTCCTCATCTAGCCCCTTGGGTTCTAATGTTTTTTAAACTCACTACAATTATGGGAAACACTACGCTGGAATGATGACATAAATCATCCCTGTAGGAGTCTGAACAGTCTAGGGAGTAATCTTACAGAACCCTGCTGAGGTAAATAAGACCAGTAATTTGAAATAAATAAAAGAGCAATGGAGCTAATGTGAATGGCTCAAGAAACCTTTATATTCACAATGACAGTGTTTATGTGGTAAAACCATAGAGTATACTGGAAAACTGTGTTAAGTTTAACAATACCACAGCTCAGAATGGCATCCTCTTCTCTCCAGACAGCTTGTAAAGTTGGCTGTGTTACCAGCTCTTTCTGTCAGACACCTGTGTTTGCAAGGAGAGCTTATGCATATGTGAAATGTGGTAAGATTGTTTTTGTCACTAAACTCAATAAGTGTGTTCATGTGGGAAAGTAAAAATTATAATTGAAATACATTGTTACAGTCTTGGCATTTTAGGGGAGCAGGAAAAGGACTTTACTGGGTTGTAGTTCTACATTAGATGTCCTATGTCCATGTTTTACTTCATTCAGTAAAAATGTGAGGATGTAGTAAGAATTCTGAGTAGGCGCTGACCCTGTTCTCCAGCCTCTTTGTTTTCACCTGAAGGTGTTTACAGAACCCATACTGTGCATGCATGTTCTATATCTTTTGCAGGATACTGTCCATATACCTTATATGCTTTTGCTTCAGTGCACAGGACCTGGGACCAGTAGGCAGCCATAAAACAAAATTCCTCTCTAATGTAATTTGGAATGATTTGGAATACCTAAATTAGGCTATAAACATCAGTCTGGTAAAGGGTGACCATAGGTCAGAGGCAAGAGAGCACATGCTTTGCATGCAGAATATTCCCATTCAGACTCCTAGTATCCCAAGGTAAAAGAAGGGCCAGATACTAAGTGCTGGGGAAGATCTTTTTCTGGACAGTCGCTACTAGTCACAGCAGCCATTACTGGATGAGATGGATGACAAACTGAGAGTAACTTCGTGTGTGTCTAAAATCCACATACTGGTATTCTAAGCTCCTCTTGGACTAAATTTCAGTTTCTGGTTCACAGTTACACATCTTTGCCCTCCTATTATTTTAGTTACAAGGACAGCTTACAGCAGTGTTTCTGTGATTGAAAGAATATAACACTTATTCCGTGAGCCTTGAGTGTTCTGATAAGAGAAGGAATAAGCTTTCCTTCAAAGCTGATTGAAGATGTATTTTGTCGTGGATGTGTTGCCTCTGGTGTGAGCAAACTAGAACTAGCTTCTATAGCTTAGAACTATTATTTAAGTCTTAGTTTTTTTTAAAAAAGGTCACAGAAACAAAATGAATAACAAACAGAACTTGTTAATATTTAAAGAAAACCGAGTATGGCAAGGTGAGTGCCTGTGCTGTGTATTAGGAGGCAGACAAAATGTGCAAAATCTGGAATTTCCTGATAGATCTTTTGAGTAATTGGTAGTAGACTCATGAGAGTTTTTGCCTTGCAACTGGTTAATGATGCCAAAAATAAAAAGTAGGGGTTTTACTCATTAAAATTGAGTTGCTGAAACAAAATGGTTTTGGAGAAAGAGCAAGAGTAGATCTTGAAGTGCAAGGTGAGCTCAAGTATGGCTGTTCCCTCCACCCAACTGTACTTTTATATCTGGCTTCAAGTATGGAGTATCATGGGTTCTAATAAGAAACAAATAGCTCAAATAAGTCTGGCATCTACTCACCCCTGCCAATGTCCAATATGGTTGTTACTTTTTGAAATACAGTCATGAATTGTGTTCAGTTCCTCACCCAATTTTAAAGGAGGAAATACTCTTGTCTCTTGCGATAGGCTGCTAAGACATGTTCATATTTATTTAGGAGCATAAGAGAGAGTCTGCTATACAGCACCACCTGTTGAATAGATTATAATGCATGAAAATCCAATTATGTACCCATTTAGGCATATAATTGATAATTTATTTGAACAACAATGCAAGCTGGAAATCTGAGTGCATTTTTTTTTACTTGCTTCAGAAACCAAAGTGAGCTCAGACAAACTGGTGGTGCTGATAATATTTTGCTTTGCAATGTGTAAAAGAGATCTATAACAAAGACACATTTACATATATCCCTTTATAATCCAGATTCTTTAAGAGAACAAAGTAACTGTGTTATCAACATTTTGATAGTAGAATAAACAGACAAGTACATTCACAGAGAGGTAGATAATCTTTCTTACCTTTTGCAAAAGTTGGTAGACAGTAGTCCAGGACAGTGAACACAGCTTTATTCCAGTGTATTTTGATGACTTTGAATTGGTCCATAGTTTGCAATCCTGTTCTCATTTGCCTAGAAGTTGGGCTTGTGTCTGAGTAGACTTGTGTCTACTCATTTGCCTGGAGAGTTGGGCTTGTGTCTAAGTAGACCATATTTATGGAACTGTACCATTATAATACACAATATTAATTAAAAGATTTCTTTGCCACCTGTCAGTCTAAATAGACTCTTCTGATGGTATATTATCTAGTGAGATACATGTATACTGAGAATTAAGTCCCACTGAGGTAAATGAGACACGTTTCCTCCATAAGTGTGCATTTTATTGCTGCATTAAGCTATAACAAGTCCTTCTATGTATCTTATTGTTCTTATCTAGTCTGTCTCTTGCTTCTTAGCTCTGAGTCAGTATAATGTGCTTTAGAATACAGTTGTACCCCGATTTTGTCTGCCCCCATTGGGAGACCTGGCTTACTTTAGTCACTAGCCTAATGTTTAGTTACCTCTGATTTGTTGTAGTGGCCACAGATCTTGATTGTATGCTAAAAATAAAGCATTTGGTTTTCTTGCTGGGTTGTATTAAGGTTCTGTGTTTAGTAATTGAAATTTGCAGATTGTCGGAATGTGTGGGGGCTTATTTCTACATTCTTTTAAGAGTTTTTATATTTCAGTGCAAAATATAATTGACCAAAAAAACTAAGAAACTGTTATTGTTCACATGAAGTGCTTATCTGTAGTTTAGTGCTAAGTGGACAAACCAGAGTTTGAGACTAAACATAGTTTTGAGCTCTTGCACTCTGTCATACCCACTCATCTTTTGACTAATCACAGAGGAGCACTTATGAACCAGGAATACAGTCAGCCCTCCACGTTCACTAAGGTTAGGGATACAGGACCCCCACAAAAGTGGAAAAACTGCAAATATCAAAAGGTGTGTGTGTGTGTGTGTCAGTGGGAAGGAGGCAGAGGCATGGTGGAGAGCGCAGGCACCCAAAGTCCATACCAGGTCAAGGAAAGGATTGGGATGGGGGGTGGGTTGGGATGGTCCCCTATACTTTCTCTCTTGCTCATCTCCTTCCTTGGGTGTGGGGGGACATTGGGAGATGGCTCGTGGTGTTGAGAAATTGGGGTGCAAGCCATCCTTAGCTGGCCAGACAGCAGCTGGTGGAGGAGGAGAAGGAGGAAGAGCTGAGTTGGATTTTTAAAGGGCTGTGTGACCTGATCGGAGCTGCTGAAAGAGAAGATTCTCTTGGAAAAGAAGTGCTTGAGGTGTGTGGCGGGGGAGAGCTGGGAGAAACTAGCAAATACAGTCCTCCCCCCACATTTGTGGGTTTCATTTTCGTGAATTTGATTATTTGCGAGTGTCCGCTTGCTCCCCCCATTCTCCCCCTCCCATTCCAGAGAAAGATCTTCACTCCCCTGCACTCTCCAGCCCGGCTCCCCGACGGACGCGCCCACAGCAGCTGGCAGGAATGTGTAAGTAGGGAGATTACCCCTTTCCTGCACTCCCCTGTTGGCTGCCTGCACGGGCGTGCTGGCAGCAGCAGCTAGGAGGGTGCAGGGAGGGAGATCTGATTCTCTAGGAGAGTTAGTCACAATTTTTTGACATTCGCGAGGGTTCTCTGCCCCTAATCCTCGTGAATGTGGAGGGCCTACTGCAATGAAATCCATGAAATTTAGACCTGCAAATGTGGATGACTGACTGTAGTTGTTCTAATGTTTTGCTAACAAGCCATCTGAAAACCATGGACTGCTTTGCTGGTTTGTCTAAATCTGTAGAAGATAGAATTTGTGATTCTGAAGTTTCGTTTAAGCAAAAGGTAACACCAAATCCCAGCTTGGCTGTTGCATTTCTCTGATCCTTTGCTTCATTATTTCTAGACAAGATTAAAGAAGCAATTAATGATGCTACAAATGCTGTATGTTCTGACCCTTCAAATCCTGTGAGTAAAAATTAATCTGCTTTGTGTGGGTCTAAGTATATGGCCCATTTTTTTCAAATAGTCATACAGAATGTTTTTTTGTTTTGGTTGGGAAACTTTATGTCTGAAATTTCTGTTCTTTTTTCAGTATGAAGAAAACCTATGACTTTTTGAATTTCCATGTAGACTTCTGCAATATGAAGTGAGCAAATGGACACATAGCCATAGTTGTTCTGAGCCCATTCAGGATCTCATCAATGTTCTCAGAATACTACACCATAAAATTCTCCTGATAGGTTGATGTGATCTGCCTTTGCTGTTTGTCAAGTCAACAGCACTTGGTTTTTTTCAGTTTAGCACAAACTTAATATTGTTGTTCTCTCTTCTTCCTGAAAGATTTTGGGGGTATGCTTAGCCTTGATTTCCTTTTTAAAAGATGGCTTGCTGAAGACCTTTTTCGCTTTATTATTGTAAAAAATGAGTTTATTTATGAATTTGTGTGTGTGTGGAGGCATAGTTTAACACCTGTAGGACCTCTTTCTGCCATACAATCTGCCCTGTATATTCACATCTTCTGAAGGGCATTTATTTCAGTCAGCCAGGATTAGGCTGGCAATCAAAGGACTTTTTCTTCAGCCACTCCCAAACTGTAGAATGATCTGGCAGTATTGGTTTGACAGCTGAATATACTGTCTTGAGTTTAAAACAGTATTGAAGACCAATCTTTTCCAGCAGGCCTATCCAGATGGTTTTTAAATTATGAATTGGTTGTTTTTAATAGGTATGCTTTTTGTAAAGTAATGTTGTGCTTTTTTAACAGATTATGTATTTTTAATTGGTGTTTGTGTTTTTAACTGTTATACATTTATTTGTTGCTGTATTTTAATCTATTTTTCATGCTTCAATGCACAGAGAAGGGCAAGTAAGAAATGATGATGATGATGATGATGATGATGTGGTAGTAGTAATACCACCATCAACCATATCTAGTGTCAGCCTTCAGCTTTTAAGACTTGCTTGCTTGATGTTGTTAGTTTACAGAGCCCAATTCCCCCCAAGGTGTGTACCTGTTCTGAGTCAAGACTACAGATTCTCTTGTTTCTTTTCACACAGAAACCTAGATTTACTATTCCTCCCTCCCTTTCTCTGATTGCTTTTTCTTATGCAATACATCAAGTTGTGTTTGTGGGAAGATGTGTTGTCTGGAACATTTTTAGTGTTTTGTGTATGTGTTGTACATTGTCTAAGTCTTTTTGTGTATTTGGGATGATTTTTCTTAGATCAGTTTGGCTCAGCTCTCAACTTTGGCCTATAATCCTGCTATTTTCCCTGTGATTTCCACTTTAGTAGCAGAAACACACAACACTCAAAGGACATTTTCTTAATAACTTGAAGTAACAGGAGTGGGCATCTGGTTTATTTGTGTTGCTATATTTCTTCCAGGACAGAGAAAGTGAACCTCTTACTTTCCAGGCTACTTGAGTACAAACTCAGAAGGCTGAGAAACCATGACTACATGTGAGAATGAAGGAAGGAATCTCTGATTTTGAGCTGTCTTGCATCCTCTTTCAGAGAAAATCTCTCACAATGAAAAACTGCCAAGCTTCTCCCACAGAATTGGAGAGCTGTGCAGTGAGACAAGCTGTGATCACACATCTGTGAGAGACTACAACTCTCATACGGTGGAGCACCATTCTTTAAAATACAAGTTTACTGCATGTTACACTATAGTCATATAGGGAGCTTGGGAAAAATTACCTTTTTGGACCATCGTTCTCAGAATCCCCCAGCTGATAGCTGCTCATGGTCGAAGAAGATAATGTTTCCCAGCTTTGGTCCTGTGTAATCATAGACCAGCTGCCCCTTATCTAGTGTAAATCACCCTTGGAAGGTGTAGAGAGAGAGGTTACCTCTTTCTGCAACTAATATTTCATGAAGCTGCACCCAAGCTACTTTTAACCTCTCCTGTTTTTTGCTCCTCCTGGGTGTCTAGGCCCATGTATCTCACCAATACAGCTCTAGAATCACAGAGGGAAAACCAGTTTTGTGTGTGTGTCCCTGATTCTTCCCCAACCCTATATTATTCTCATCCTGGGAAGCAGAGTGAGAGGTAGTCACGATACAAGGTGAACTTCACAGCTGAATGGGGAGCTGAACCTGGGTTTGTTCAATTATAGGCTAACAACTGCTTCCCAGGTAGCATTTGCAGACATAGATTGAACTGTGTTCTGAGCCTAAGTTATTTTCAGCTTATACTGACTGCTATGCTTTCCATTTTCTAGGATGTGTACTGCATCAGAGCTCTTGTGTGGAGCTCAGCAAAAGAAAAAAACAGAGCCCTTCATGATTTGAACTTCAGTTTCCGGATAAATTCATCACATGTTTGCACTTTGATATTAAGGGGAGCTATTTTGAAATCTGTTGGGGGAGTGCATTTTCTGGAGCAAAATAAAGATCATGAAAAGGTAAATTCAGTTGTTCAGGTGGTTATGATTTAATAGGTTTGTTTCTTGACTGAATGTATGATAGCTTTTTCAGTTGAAATGTAATAAGCCAGTCTTAATAGAGACAGACACTGATTTATTATTTATAAAATTGCTATTATATAAATTATTTATACAATTATTTTGGTTAGCATTGCAATCCTGCAAAAACAACAAGCAGATTTGAAATCAAGATTTATAAAGTATATTGAGAGAACAAGAGACACTGCTGCCATAAAATCACTCATTTCACAGTGGTTTGTTGTTGCTTCGTATAACCAAGAAGATAATTAATTTGCAGTAATGAAATGGGGTAGACATAAAACTTGAAACTCCCAGAGGACTCTGCAGCATTTTCAACCCCTTAGTGAAAAATACAAATAATTGTTTGGTGACATAGTGAGGTAATAATGGTAGTAGAGATACTCAGTATGTCATAAACTTCTCACATAGCTATTTGGTTTGTGAGCAATTTCTGTTTACCCTGGGACAGTGATGACATCATCAAGTGGGGTGGTGGCTTTTCTGGGATTCTTAGTTTGCATCCTGTGGGCATGTGGAAGAAACTGGGACTGCTTCTTTTCTCTCTTGAAGTAGCAGCGTGGTTTAGAAAGGCAGCTCATCTCACTCCAACTTCCTTTTCAATTTGCCCCACAGCTAGAGCCCTACAGCTAAGTTATAGTGCTATTATTCCATTTTAATCGCCATGGCAACATCCTGTGGAACTCTGGGGTTTGTAGTTTAGTGAGGCTCAAGGGGTCTCAGTGTCATGCCCTGCTTCCAGAGCATAGACTCTGACTCAGAGTCTGAAGCAGAGGGCACACCAGAGGCTGAAACCAAAGGCATGCCAGGGCCTGCTGTACAGAGGGAGGTTGCAGTGCCGGAAACAGAACAGGGATGGTGCCAGCTCCAACGGAGAATCCTGCCTCTTCAGATACAGAAGAACACTTACCTAAACCCAGCTTTGCACAGCACAGGCAGCGAAGAGAGACCCAGTGTCGCTCTCTCAGAATTTATAATCATCAACAATCAATCAAGGCACAGCTGCACTAGGCTTTGGGTCTATTTAGCTGACGTCGTTCCTCTCTAGGAGTTGTGAGAGCTTATGTGACCTGCTACCTTGCTGGATGCCTTGACAAATGCTTGGATTGACCTTGGACACTCCCTTGCTGTGAAACCCTGCCGGACTTTGTTTATGTTGGACTTTATGACTCCTTGCTTACTGCCTGGAAGTAAGTAACAAGCTGGGAGATATACAGTTTGTTTTGTTTGGTTTGTCAGCTGTGCCAGGACTGAGATAGGACACTCTGGCTGAGAATTCTAAATGCCCCTCCCTAAACTGCAATCCTAGGATTCAATAGAATATTGCCATAGCAGTTAAAGTGGAATAATAGTGCTATAACTATGTCAGTCAAAGTCATGATTACCCTGGCTGGGAAGGCAGGGTGGAGCTTTGGCAGCAGGCTAGATAAAGGAAGTCTTCAGTCCAGTCTGCTCCCTAGCTGTGCTTCACTCTGGTAGTGAAACTATGCAGGATTGTTTTCTATCCCTGTCTATTTGATAATACAAAACTTTTCCCTGACTGTGAAAAGCAGGTTTACCGAATGTAAAGTGTTTATGATGGTGTGCAGTGAAGATTGTCACTGCATGACAGGGTGCTTTCCCCAGCGTAATTTAAAAAAAAATACATTATGGATGGTGACTAATTTCCCAAATAAATCAGTCAGTTTACAACATTGTACATTTTTGGAATCCTGCACAGTTTCTTTCTTAGGGTTTATCTTTCAGATATCTAGTGATGCTTTCTGAACAGAAATGTGGTAGATTAGACAATATACATTGTGTAATTATGTTGACTTCCAATAGGCCTTTAAACTGTGCCCGGAAAGTGCAAATTTCTTTGATGTGGAAGATTTTTATAGTCCTAAAATGCCTTCTTTCTTTGATAAGTGAGTATGAATATAACTGGCTATTGCATGCAGAATAATATTAGTCTTCTCATGCTACACAGTTACAGCACTGTGATTCCACTTTAACTGCCTTCCGAGGTGTATCTAGAGTGGAACAAGTGGGGCACATACCCTGGGTGCCAATGTTAAGGGGGTGCAAAAAAGCTGTGTATGTAGGGGTGGAGGGTGGGGGTAGGAGTAAGAAGGTAGTGGCACAACTTCCACGCTTGTCCTTGGTGCTGTTTACAGTAGATATGCCACTGACTGCCATGACAACTTCCTGTGGAATCCTGGGATTTTCAATTTAGGGAGGAATGTTTAGAAATCTGAGCTGGAGAAATATTAGTACCTGTGACCAAACTACAAACCTCAATATTCCAGAGGATCCAGTCATGGCAGTTAAAGTGGAATCATAGTGTCAAGGTACCCTTATTTGTATTACATTACTATAAATACATAGTATCTCTTTTTTATTTTCCTTTTGTAGTGGTTTGTGGTGATATGGTTCATAAAAGGACTCCAAGCAGAAGACTAATCTTTGTGCTTACTCCATTTTGTTATCCATATTACATTTAGCTGTAATCTTTTGGCAGTATTGAACTTCTGCTTCAAGGCAATTGACACCAAATCCTATAGTTCAAATATGCTGCTGTGACTCACCACACTCATTATTAGGCTTCCATTCAAGCAAAGCAACAAAATTTGTAGTCATTCTCTGTAACATGTATGAGCTGTAGCCTGAAGCAGAATAGTTCAGTCAAAAAAATTAATGATAAATATGTTTGATATTGTTTAATAAGAAATCTCATCCAGTGAAAGTTTCTTGCGACTTCAATTAGAAGTCTCCTGTAGCTTCTGTCTCTCTATTACTTATAAAATAGTTTTTTCATTTCCCCTTAGTCAGTTCTTGTATTCTATATAAAAGAGTGAGCTTGAATCATTAGACTTTTATGATCAGTTTCCTTTTCACGATTAAAGAAATAAATGAAAAAACTAACACACATGCTTCAGCTTATTTCCCTGGTTTGTTAACTGACTTGAAGTCAGGCATCCCTTGTTGTGTGAATTAATGAAATAAAATAAAGCACAGTGGACACATTTGGAACAAGAGTAGAAGGGCTGGAGAATAAAGTACTGTAATTAGTATATAAATATATTAAAGCTTTTTTGTGTAAATGCTATTGAAATGATATTCTTTGTTTTCTGGTAATTATAGATTCCTGTGGCCTCTGAATGCTTTTCACACCATAATAGATATCAACCTCTTTGCTGGAGCTACATTTATGTCCCCTTGTAAGAACAAGTGAATGTTTCTTAAACTTTTCAGCTACAAATACTTGCTTTTCTTCTGTGTGGTTTTTTTTAACTAATGTGTGTAATAGAAATTAGAAATTGATTATATAAATATGCTTAATATATTAAATATTTTGGTAGATTAAAGAATTTATTCAAAATATTATCTCTACTGCTGTATTATCTCCAGTTGAAACAGTTGTTTCCTTCATATGCTGTCTGCAGTCCCGAAGCAGAGCCAAGTTGCCTGAGGTAGAGCCAAAATGTCCCCCTTTGTCTCTTATCTCTGTCTTGCAGATCAGACATGTTACAAACAAATCTTACTGTGCTAGTAAGACACCAGTTTCTACCCCATCTAGTTTTCCCATCATCATGTTACCCTGAAGTATGTTTCACCCAGAGTTTGGAAATGATAGTGTTAAAGCTAAAACATTAACATTCCTGATAAATTTAAAAGTCTTTAATTAACATTAATGAATGTTTTGTGCATAGAAAAATTATAAAATTGGTTTGTTGCACTAATTGTTAGTAAATAATACTAACAAAACTCATAAATTTTAATTTTTTTAAACAAGTCAACTAAAATTATTAAAAACAGCCAAATGAATTACGTCCAAAATAATTGAATAAAAATAATACGATATGTTGTTATTCATAATGGCCCCTCCACTTTTGCCAAGGTTCGGAGTGCAGGACACTTGTGAAAGTCAAAAAACTGTGAATTTCTCTCCCCCCCGCCCCCAATTGAACAAGCAAGGGAAAACATGCGTGTGCCTTCCATCCCCTTCCCTGGACCCCTCTCCCATTGCTTGTCCCTTGCCCGGGCATGGGAAAGGACAGCATGTGCATGCCTTCCCTCCCGGGGCTCCCCCTTCACTCCCTTCCCTTTTGCATGGATGCGGGGAAGGAAGACACACACGTGCCTTCCCTCCTGGGGCTCCTCCCATTCCCTTCCCTTTTGCCTGGGTGCAAGAAAGGAAGGGATATGTGTGTGTGTTCCCTCCCTGTGCTCCTCCCTCCCGTACCGTTCTCATTTGCCCAAGCTTGGAGAGGGAATGCATACCCACACCTCGAATAATCAAATTTGTGAAGGCCAAATCCACAAAAGTAAAAGGAAGACTGTATTTATTTATTCAACCTATTCACTCCACATAATGATTTACATCAGTGGTTGCCAAACTTTAGTCCTCCAGGTGTTTTGGATGTCAGCCTCCAGAATTCCTGATGTTGTCTCAGCTTTCTGGGGCTTCTGGGAGTTGAAGTCCAAAACACCAGGCGGACCAAAGTTTGGAAACCATTAATTTAAATGATTTTTAAAATCGTTAAAACATCAACTTCACTGAAACTAATTATTCACACACCTTGACTTTACCCTAATTCTTCGCAGAAACTTAGTTGTCTGCAATCTATACAAGTAAATTGTTCTTTCATTATCTTGCAAGGCTTATAGAAATTTCATTTGAGGCAACATCATTTCCGGTAAAGGTGCTAAATTACTCATACTAGAACTGTAGATTAAAATAGAAGCACAGAACAAAATAAGGCTTATTCCAGCAAGTGGTTGTACTCACTGGCTGTACTATGGATGGATAGAGGCTCCAGTTCCTTCTGGTTCTCATCTGCCCATAGGCTGATCAACGTGTCTTGAGGACTGGTGTATTCTGTGCAATTTGCCTTGTAGCATCCTGTTCTAATGCATTTTGGGAAACACTCTTTTTTCTGTAGTTACTTCTCACTGTAAGGATGGTGTCATACATAATGAACCCACATAGCTTCATTTCCTTTAGTGAGGAGTTGTAGGTTTAGCTGCTTGTAGTCTCACTCTTGAAGGAACAGCAAGATATCAATAAAATGGCTTGATGGGTTTTAAAAATTACTCTTCGTTGAACAAATCCATCATTTGTTTTTTTCATTTTGTCGCCAAAAATTTGAGAAATGTTGGCACTTGTGTAACATAATTGCTAGGATTGCTGCTACTTCGTGTCTCCTGTAGCATCTAGTTTGACACAGTGCCTGTTATTATGAGGTGAGTAGCGGCAAGAAAGAGGCAATACATGCCACAACGAATGCGGTGATGGCACACATTCTGTTAAACTAGATGTTGCAAAGATGGCCCCATCTTCATGAAGGAGGAGGCTGGAATGTTACAAAGACTATGGGGAAAAAAGGCTGGAGCAGTTGCAGCTTTCTGTTGCTTATAATGTGTTAGGTAACAAATTCGAGAAAGATTCAAAGTGGACAGTAACCTTCTGGGATTCAAAAGAACTAAAAATGAAATCGATATAATTTTGATAGAGAACAAAAAAACAAAACCCTAATCTCAAAAATTTATAAACTGTCCCTGGAATGAGATATGAAACAAGAAACAACAATTAAATGGACCCAGAACATAGGACATCAGGTTGAATTGGAGAAATGTACTAAAGAATGGAAAGAAGATATAAAATTTACTCAAAATAATCTGTTAGGTGGCTGAAGGCAAGTTTCTGGTCTCTTAACCTCAATCCCCTCCCCTTCTCCTTGCCATCTTTAACATGGGAATAAAAATATTGGCCTAGCTTATGGCATTGTTGTAAAAATGGCAGAGATAATAGGTGTCAACTGCCCTGAACGCTTCAAACTTACTAAATTCACAACTCTATTGTAGGGACTCAAATGTAAAAATTAAGACACCTGTCAGGTCCCTTCTCTGGTTTTGTTATAAGATGAATACAAAAAACTTGGATTGAAATAATTGAAATATTACCTTTACAGAATGCGTTGCTAGAAGCATGGTTGTCTGCTTTGGCATTCTTGTGTAATTAACTGGATTTATGTAATATTGTCTGATCAGGCTGTATCTGACAAATAAAGCATTTGCACAAAATACTGCACTTTATTCTTATTTTGTCTCTGTGGACATTGCTTCTCCATAACTTCAGGAAAGAAAAACTAGAAGAAAAACAACTTTAGGAGAGTGCTTGTAGTGTTTCATAGACAAGAGCACAGTGCAGTCTTTTTTTTTTCCTCAACCTGTTGGCCACCAGATGTTTTCATCTGCAGCTCTCATCCTTGACCATGTTCGCTTGGACTGATGCAAACTGTAAGCCAAAACACCTAATGCATCAGCTGTATGAAAAATACGCCATCCTTTTTTTGTCACTTGTATGCATGGGTATCTTTTATGGAGAAGAGGGAGTCTTACATTAGTTTTTCATGTTCTTTCTGAAAGTTCTTTTTTGGTGGTGGTGGGCTACAGTTTGATAGTTCATGGGATAGTTCATAGGATATAACTATAACTTATTCCTAGAAAAGTGCAGTATATCTCTGTAGCTTATCTGTATTCTAAAAGGGATTACTGTTATAGTAGGGAATACTGTTCATAAGGTACATGCAGTAGGTTTATGCATCTTTTAATTTTGGTTTAACTGTATATTTTATGGCAACTAATGGTGCATTTTTAAAATCCTTTAATTCACAAAACTTCTTCTCATATTCCTGAATTAACAGTGGATGCAAATAGGGGACCAAGAGAACCAACTCCAGTGAAACCATTTAGGTGTGGCTCTGCAGAATCTTCTGATGATATGTCATTATTAAGGAGAAAAGCATACACAAAGGCATGCATGGAATCAGGCACAATTATTAATGGTAATTATTACAAATATTCTTTAACATAAAAGAATAACAGGCTTTTATAGCCAGGATTATCAATGTACCTGTGATTGTATGTTTACTCTTACCATTTCAGATAGTCATTGACAAAAGACAGCTCTATGCTTTTTATATGTCAGATGCACTCTTATTTCTCGCCGTCTGGCTCTATTTTACTGTTAGTGACGGATACAATAAGAAAGATGCAAGAAACTTTTCCAAATGTTCAAGATGGTGCAGGAATTAAAGTAAGCAGAAAGCGTGAACCTGCTTGTGGTTGGAAATACCAAAGAAGACATTCAGAGAATGCTGTTTTCATAAGCAGCAGTGTTTTGAAATTGCTCTGAATTCAAATCGAAATTGTTCTCATAGTAAAGTCTTAAAAAGACTTCAGATCAGGGGCTCATGTGACACGGTCTCTTTCACGCTACATCATTGTATCACTTTAATCCAACTTTAACTGCCATTGGCCTATCCTATGGAATCGTGGGGCATGTAGTTTCACAATTAATTTAGGATTTCTTACAGGAGAGCGTTTCAACAAACTAGAAACCCCAGGGTTCTGTAGGATGAAGACATGGCAGTTAAACTGGGATCAAAGTGCTATAACTGAAAGAGGTCACTTTCTCACAAACACAGCCAAATAGAAACTAGAATTTGGAGTGTTAGTTAAAGTAATTCCTGTTTATTGTTATGGGACCCACTTGCTGGCTTGTTGCTGTTGCCAGTGCAGTGGGTGCGTCCAATTGTGTTCTGTGTACATTGCAAAGTAGTTTTACATTATATTAAGGTGGGAAAGTTGCGGGGGGCAGAAACCAGTTTTTGTCCTCTAAATCCCCAGTGGACTGTACTTCCCCCAGCTCCCACCAAATGGCAATTGGAAGTAGCATGACATCATTTCCTATTGCTGCTTTAAGAGAGACTTCAAGAAAAAGGGAAACATTTTGGGTGAGTGCAGGTTTAGTGTGTAAATTTTTTTTCACTGAGTTGGGCTTGCTTTCTGGCTTCCAGGTGAAAAATCACAAAAAATATGACAAGAGTTTTTTTGTTTGTTTACAAATGGGAGGTTGGGGGCTTTGAGGTTCTGGTGGGGTCTTCAGGGACTATAAAAAAGGGGAGAGCGTCCAGGGCTAAATGTGTCTTATGGATAGCATTCTTCCCCCCTATTACATGATAGAGGAGTTCTCCCCACACTCCTTCTGAACTTGAATGTCCCACACCATTTGCTATGGTAGTGAAAACCAACATTTCATTCTTTGTGTAAGAGAACTTGGCAAACAAGCGAGGCTAATAGGGGTGTTTATGTGGGTGTGCTGGAAGAAACACCATAAGGTGAACTTGTGCTTGTTGGGGTAAACCTCCTTAGCCCTAAAGAGCCTTTGGGAGAGTTTCTTGAGTAAGGGCTGTGGGATCTGTTGAGGGTAAGGCACACTGTTTGTTTGTTTGCTTGTTTGGTTGTTTGTGGGGTTGCTTGGTTGCTTGTGAGTCTGTTTCCTTGTTTGCTTGGCTGCTAGCGAGTTTGTCTTCTTGCTTGTTTCTTTGTCTGGTTGCTTGGCTGGTTGGTTGATAGTTTGTCTCCTTGCTTGTTTCTTTGTCTGGTTGCTTGCTTGCTTACTTGGAAGATAGTTTGTCTCCTTGCCTGTTTGTTTGTTTGGTTGCTTGGTTGTGTCAGCTAGGTGAGGGTTTAGTTGCTCATTAATGTTCTATTGTGTTGTGGCAAGCTTGTGGATGTTGGTCTGAGAGTGATTGGCTGTGTGTGAGCTGAGTGGAGGCCAGACTGAGGGCATATTAGCATTCTGTTGTATCCATTGTGTGAAGGCCCAGGTGCTCTGCCTGAGCACAAAGTCCCAGGGAGGTGGAGCAGCTGCTGAGAGTTGAATGAGGAGCTAGCAGCCACTATATAACTACAGCCTCAGTCCTGAGAGCTTGGTGAACAGGTGAGGCTAACTGGGGTGTTCAGGGGAAGTCCCAGTTTTTTTTAAATTGGCTGTCTAAATTGTTGATTATGGATAGTGAGGGATCTGCTGCAGTCACCTGCAACAGCTGTGGCATATTTGTTTTCTTGCCAGAGGATGTGGTTGGGTACACCTGCAGCAAGTGCAAGTTGGTGGCCTTGTTGAAAGAGAAGGCCTGGCAGCTGGAGGCCCATGTTTCTAATCTTCTGATTATTAGGGAGGATGGGGATTTCTTGGATAGGGCAGAGAGGACTTTGAATATGGAACACATGGGAAGCATCACTGAGGAGGAAGCCAGTTCCCAAACACAGGATACAGACACTTGGAGGAATGTTACATGTAGCAGTAGAAGGGCCAGGAACCAAAGAGAGTTTGGAACTACAAAATTGATTCCAAGCTTTCTCTCTTATTGTTGAGGAAATGTAACATCAGCAAGAGCAAGAGTTTCAGCCTGAAGAGAATGTCCAGGTGATCCTGGAAGCATCTCTTCTCCTAAGAGGAGATGAACTGTGGTGGTCGGGGACTCCTTGATGAGAGGAACAGAAGCAACAACTTGCAAGCCTGACAAGATGAATTCTGAGGTGTGCTGTCTTCCTAGCACTGAAACAGAGAGGGCAACAAGACTGGTTCTCTTTTGGTTCATGTGTGAACTAATGATGTTGCAAGGCACAGCCTTCAGAATATCACAAAGGATTATGAGGTTATAAGAAGGAAGCTGAAGGACCTTGATGCACAGGTTGTAATTTCATCTCTCCTCCCTATTGAAGGACATGGCCCACGAAGGGAGAGGAGATTTGTGGAGGTGAATAACTGGCTTCGCAGATGGTGCCTCTGGGAACAGTTTGGATAATTGGTTCCAAAGGGTGGCATTGCAGGATTACTGCTTGTCACTGTGGTTGTTATGCTACAGGGTTCTGCTCTATCTCACACACTATTTAATATCTGTATGATGTTAGGAGTTATAAATTTTAGGTTTGGATGCTGTCAGTATTCTGATGACAGCCCTGCTTCTCCTTGTTACTCCAGTGACACAGCTGGGGCTGTGGAGGTACTGGATTGGTGGCCTGAATGCTGTAATGGACTGGATGAGGGACAGTAAACTGAAGCTGAATGCCATGAGATGAAAACTCTGTGGATTGGTGGTTCCTGGGTCTAGGAGTTTGGTGAGCAACCTGCCTTGGATGAGGTTTTACTGCCTCTGAAGAAACAGGTGCAGAGGCCTAAGTGAATGCTGTGGCTTGGAATCTTGGGGGCAGCTTCAACTGATTCTGGACAATGATAAATTGATGTCTATAGTTCATGCACCGGTATCCCTCTCCATTAGACTACTGCAATGCATTCTAACTGGAGCTGTCCTTGAAGACAACACAGAAGCTGCAGCTATTGCAAAATGCAGCTGCTAGATTGCTGACTGAACTGTCTGATTAGTGCTGACTATGGTTTTGTCTGAATGTCAGGTTAAAACTTGGCTTTTTACAAAAGCATTTGGGGCCAAAATTCAGCCGATTTCACCCAAATCTGTATACATATGTTTAACTTTAATTTTTTAAATAATTTAGTTTTTACATTTTTCTAGATCATTTACATTGGCTGGAATCCCGTTGGGGACTTACATATGCAGGAGCTGCATATGTACTAGATATGTACAATGTCCATATCCAGTAGAGGGCTGCTGTTATGTTACTGTGTAGCAGAGACAGTAAAGTTCCTGATGCGCAGTGGTGCCCAATTCCCAATGGGACTGATGTGAATCAATTTCCATGCACATCGCATCAGTCCTGATGCACATCAGGCACTCTTGCTAGTGTCCTGTTACGCATCTTCACAATTCAGTAAAAGTGTTTCTTAGCACCGCTGCTACTTAGCTAGGCAACATAACAGGTCATATGGGATTCTAGATGTTGTTTTTACCATTTTAGATGGCTGTTTTTCTAGTTTTAAATAGTTTGAACTGATTTTTATTGAAAGCTGCCTGGAATTAATAATACAAGGTAGGATATAAATATTTTAAAGAAACATGAATGATACACTTTATACTGAAACCAGTTAAAGATCAATTTGCAGTAATGTCCTCACCCTGCCAAAAATATTATTCAGGTGCCAATATACGTAAAACTTTGTTGATATTCTCTGTTTTCTTTGCAATTACTTTTCTAATAAATCCTAACGTTAACCTCTTTTTCTGTGCCTGAATACTGGACTGGTGTCCTCAGTGAAGAAAGACTCAAGTTCATCCATAGGATCTGGTAATCAGTATTCCTCTTTCTTTTTTGTGCTGCTATCTGAACAGATTCAAAATAGAGTACTGGAAAACCTGAATACCCACTAAGCCCTTGATTCTTTAAACGAGGCTGCAGAAATGACACCTGAAAACATGGTTCACTTTTTATGTTATGGATAATGTAATTCACCTCAGCACATGCAGAAATCTGTATGTTAAGCAGCTGAGCCTTCTGCCTGCCAGTCTAGACTAGGGATAGGCAAAGTGAGACCCGCAGGCTGTGTGCAGCCCCTGGGGTTGTTTTTGTGACCCACAGGGGTGTGTGTGTCAAAAAATTGTTTGCTTTAAAGTGCCCCAAAATCACCTCTGGGGGTGTGGAGGGCATTTCCACTATGTTTGGAGGCCCCCAGGGCCTGCGGGGCTCAAACCATTTTTCTGCAAATTTTTTTTTTTTAAAATTTTCATTCCAAATTTCCTCTGTGTATTGTGGGGGTCATTTTCACCACATTTTGGACCCCTCATGGGCTGACATAGGCCTAAGAAAGGCCTCAATTCCTGTTGCTAAAAAAAAGACTAAGACTAAAATAGCCCAGGAAGGCCCCAAAACATGATAAATCTCCCCCATGTCTCCTAGAAGGTGTTGGAAGCATTTAGGGCAAAGAAAGATTTTTTTTTTTGTGGGAGCAGGGGTGGTGCAGGGGTGCAACTTTCTAAGATGTCCTGAGGGGGTACTGTAAATCTCCACCATTCCACAGTTGCTCACTCCTGCTCTAGACAGATGTGTTGCCTGTCAGGTACCCCCAAATTCCTGGCAGCCTGAAAGTCCTTGGAAAATTGTGAATAAATGTTAGCATCGTCTGTGAACTGGCATCTTGGAAAGTAGCTAGCTATGTGTGCTAGAGCATAAACCATAGGGTGGGGTAGGTTGGACTCACCTGGCCCATGGCTGTACAGGTAGCACGTGAATTGCCATATACAGCAATGGAAGATTGGGCGGTTTGCTTAGGACATATATGGACCTCTTGTTGTTGTGTGCCTTCAACTCATTTCGGACTTATGGTGACCCTAAGGTGAACCTATTGTGGGGTTTGCTGTTGCCTTCCTCTGAGGCTGAGAGATTGTGAGTTGCCTAAGGTGGGTGCCCACCCTTTGGGTTTCCATGGCCGAAGAGGGATTCATATGCTGGTCTCCCAGAATCCTACTCCGGCACTCAAACCACTATACCATGCTGGCTACATAAACATAAAAACATGTATTATATTTTAAAAACTGTACTGCAGAAGGCTCCTAAAGAACCCCACCTTTCTGCAATCTGTATCTGAGGCTTATGTCTTAGGTAGATTGCATGGAGTACAGCCAACATGGTATAGTGGTTTGAGTATTGGACTGTGACTCTGGAGATCCCCTCTCAGCCATGGAAAATCATTGGGTGACCTTGGGCAAGTCATGCTCTCTCAACTTGAAAGGAAGGCAAAGGTCAACCTTTTCTGAACAAAGCTTGCCAAGAAGACTTGATGATAGGTTCACCTTAAGATTGTCATGAATCAGAAATTACTTGAAGGCACACAGTAACAACAAAGTCGTATGACATACAGTTTTACAATCAGTCTTCAGTTCTCAACCTCAACTCATTCCATAAAGGCTTACTTGGTAAATAGGAAGGTGGGTGAGTCTGTAGCACAGTCATGTAGCTCATGAATAAAGACATTATTTACCATTGCTTTCCTAATCCTCACATTTGCATTTTTATTGTATCTGAATACTGGACTGGTGTTTCTGCTGATGAAGCCTCAAGACAGGGATCTGGTAGTTACATTGTTATTATTGTTGTTACTACTGTTTTTAGAGCATCTGTTTCAGTATACCAAAGTCAAGCTTCAGAAGAGAAGCCCAAGGATGTGGACCATTTTGTGTTTTCAGATCCTGCGTGACAGAAAGCTAAGCTGTCTTCCCCCAGCTGTGCATGTCAGCAGTCAAGCTGTTTTTCCTTTCAGGATGTTGTGCAATATTCCACTGATTTTACATTGCCATGGTAGATGTACAATAAAATCCTGAGCTCATTTTTTGGAACTTCCCCACTGATTTCACTGAGACTTGCAGGGACTATGTGCTTTAGAGTTGGTGGATTCTGGGAAGTATAGTCCAAAAGAATAACCTTCCCATGCACTGATTTTTATTTATTTTATTTATTTGGGATTTTGTGAACTGGCATTCTAGATTTGGGTTTGTACTGCATGATCTGATTATGACCCCATAAGTGGCTCTCGGTTACTGGTATAAATGACCTCTGAAGTTTTAATTATCCTGAAGTATGATCAGGAATGTCACTCACAAATTGTTTTCAGCACTTAGACTACAATACAATGCAAAACCGATAGAAAAGTCTGTGAAATCTATGAAGAATTTAACAGGTTGGATCCAGAATCTGCTTTTCACGGATGGAGGGAAAATATGGAAAACAGCTGTATCAGATTTGGTGTGTGTGTGGGATCTCTGTTCCCACTGCAGCACAGCTTGGCCACAAGTTCTATTGATGTTCTTCGAGGCACTTCCAGAGCGGGCTGAAGGTCTTGTCTTGGGGAAGAGAGAATGTAGAAATCCAAATTTTGGTATCACCAAAATTTGGATTCAGCGCCAAATATTAATCCAGTGAACTGTATTTATTGTTAAAGCTGCAATCTTGACATCGTATGAGTTTTAGTTTAATTACATTGTTTTCCCGAATCTTAATGGTTCAGAGTCAAGAAGCATACTATATTTGCTAGCATATAAGACACACCAGCATATAAGATGCATCCCATTTATATTCCAGCAAATGCTATTTGCTGGTGTATAAGATAAACCCCATTTTCAAACAGTGTTTTTCAGGGAAAAAAGTGATACGCCAGCAAATAGGATAGCTTTTTTTTCTAAATGCACCTGTGTATATTGCAGTAGGCTTTTTCTTAGAACAGGCATTGCTTCTTATTGGAGGAATAGAAGGGATGCTTCACTTAAGGTGGTCATTCTGTAGGTTTCCTAAGCCCTTAAGATCCCTTGCACACCACACAATTATAGCCCTATGATTCTTCTTTAATTCTCATGGTTCCATCCCATGGAATACTGGGATTTACTATTTAGGAAATGGAAGTTAGAATTCCCAGCCCGGGAGCTCAGGTGGCTCACCAAGCTACAAATCCCAGGATTCCATAGGCTGTTGCCATGGCAGATAAAGTGGAGTCCTAGCAGCACTTGTGCACTATGAAAGAGCCTTGACTTAAAAAATACATGTATATTTCTAAAATATCTGCCTAATCAGGTAAAGCCTTTCAGTTGTTTAAACTTTTTAGAAATCAGTTAACTGATCAGTTAAATGAATTAAGCATGCTTTAACTTAATCATAATATCAGAGGAACAGCAGCTATATATTTTGAAATTCCTATTTGCTTATGAATTGTCTGTTTTTCCCTAGTATCCTGGCTTGCCTTCATATCAGTCTGCAGAAGTATTAGCAATCTGCTGTAAAATAATTTAAATAATACTTCAATTTTGCCTAATGTTCTGTTGATCTTTGCTGTTATTTTCGTAATGCATCCTATCATTATCTGACATTGCCAGTGAAGAAAGGTTCAAGTTCATCAGTTGCTCGGGAGTCTGGTAATTATTGTTTTATTTTGCTGTTGTTAATTGTGATACTATTGCTGTGCTCTAGCAAATGCAGAAAAATGTAGCCTTCAGAAGCTATGCATATTTCAATTCATGTTGACTTACAAATGTTTTTTCTTTCTCAATTCATCGTTTTTCCTTCATATTACCTGCTGTTTTCAGTGAAGAAAGACTCAAGTTCATCATTTGTCCGGGGATCTGGTAGTTATTGTTTTAATTTGCTGTTGTTAACAGTTATACTTTAGCAAAATGTACAATGCTGCAAACTGTAGTATTCAAAAACAAAAAATTGTTATACTGTTCCTGTGGCTGAAATCTATATGGCAGTTGTGAATATGTAACCTATGCATACACACTTGTGACTGTTCAATATTCACGATCCCCTCATGGCCCTTAATTTAGGTGCTACATACAGACTATAAAAGTACTCCAATTTCCACTTATTAAAAAACAGTTATTGTGACTGACAGACTTTTCCTCCTCTGTTGCCTGGGAAGCAGCTGGGTATAATTTCTGGCATGAGGGGGGATTATGATGGAGACCCTATTTCTGCTGTTGCAGTGGGGTTCACTCATGGGAGGGTGTGGAAATGGCAGGGGCTGTCAATCTCCTGTCAGTCACAATGGCTGTTTTCTGGTAAGTGGTGATTGTAGATGGAGGTGAGTAACTACTGTACTTATTGATACATAAAGAGCTTTCAGGATTCTGGCCTATGTTTTGATAAACTTTAGCTATTTGTTCGTGAACTATGTCCCCCCTCCATATCCCACCTTTCTCTCATATTAGCCTGTAGAAATATTAACAACCTTACACAAAATACATTGAACAGTTTACCTATGTAGTATAATGTCCTGATATTTATGACTTTGTCATTCTGTGCCATTTGACATTCTCAGTGAAGAAAGGCTCAAGTTCATCAGTAGTCCAGGAATCTGGTCATTATTGTTTTAATTTGCTGCTTTTAATTTTTATACTATTACTGTTGTTTTTAATAATTTTTAGCAAAAGGTAGTATTCAAAGACAAAGTTATACTATTCTTGTCTTTTTAATCTTTAGTTTTTTATGAATTTGCTTTTTTTTCTTTCAATATCCTGTGTTTCTTTTATATTAGGGTGCAGAAATATTAGCAACCTTATGCTAAATAAATTGAACAGTATACCAGTTTTGTATAACGTCTTGATGTTCGCTGTTTTGTTTACTGTTTTTCTCCCCAATATATCCTAAAATTTCATGGCATTTACAGTGAAGAAAGGCTCAAGTTCATCAGTAGTATGGGAATCTGGTAATTATCACTATAATTTGCTGTTGCTAATTGTTATATCATTAATGTATTTTCAATAATCTAATGCAAAACGTGGCCCATAAAAGCCTAAACATATTCTGTAAGTCTCAAGTCTTCAACAGAAGCTGTGGAAGCAAACCCTGAGAATGTGCTTCGTTTCCATATACTACAAGGGAATCCAATTCACCTAAGCACATGGGCAGAAATCTGAAAGCCAAGCAGCTGGGCCATATCTAAGCATGCTTCTCATCTTTTAGGTATATTGCTTGTTAAATGCCCTGCCACCTACCCAGCAGTTCCTAGGACTCCAAAGCCCTTCAGCAGATCACATACAATCCTCTAATGATCATAGCCAAAAGGCCAAGTGGTCATGCAGTGGCCCATGCTTTTCTGAGCTGTGGACAAGGGTTGGTATTCTAGAATAGATCTAACTATGGGCCATAAAGCAGACATGTGCCTTGAATTTTCAGGCCCGGCTTGGTCTTTGTCAGCACAATAAGTGAAAAGACATGGGCAGGAAGAGTGAATTTGATCTTCGTTTTTAAGCTGTTCATAAGTAGCAAATATTATTAAAAATAATATATAGTATAATATTTCCAAAGAGATGTTGTTGGAGGCTTCAAATTGGCCCCAACTTCCTGTGGCCCGTATTGTAATAGGATTAGGCAGGTTCCATGAAGCTGTCTTATGTCCTACAGATTTAGGGCTCTACAAATTACCTTCCTTCTTCACCCGAACATTTGTTTGTCATAGGATGTCTTCAGTGACAGAGCTCCAGTTTTGCATACTTTTATAGTTCTATCATTCTGCCTCCTTCAGCAGTTCATAGGTTGTCTGGATTGAAAAAGGAATGGGCAGAGCAGATGGTATTGTAATTGATTCTCCTTCCTGCAAAAGGCACTGAAAAGATATTTGTTTCAATAGATTTTGCAAGATCTTCTTAAAATATTGAGAGGATCTAGTAATCTTCTACCCCTGTGTTCATTATCATATCATCATCACTCACTAGCAAGCTCAAGGCTGTTAAAGTGGCTGTTTTGCAGCCATGATATTGCACAATATATGTACTCCATCACAGTGCAGATTTACAGGGCAATTGTGTGAATAAATGCTTGAAACTCAGTCTCACTGCATTCGCTGGAATTTATTCTGCAGTATGTGCATATAGAACTGTAATCTGAGTAAATTAAAGATAAATGCCAAATTTTAGTCCTGATTCTGTGCTTGTTATGTAAGATTAGTGAGTCCATTGAGTTGTTATATCTCCATTGAACTGAGTACATGTTCAAGCATAAAAGGTGTTCAGCTCAGTTATGTTATCAACAAGAGGACCTTCTCTGCACATAAGAATTAAATGATTTGACATAGCAACTAGAGAGGTTCCATTGTTTTTTCCAAAGCAAGTGTGGGTCTTTACATGTAGTGTTGGTTGTAAATATAGCCTTGCTCTTCTTGGGGTCTCAGTACACTGATTAATTCAGTGGCATTTTCCACTGGCTCCTAGTTGGTCAAACTGATTTATAAACAGATTAAATAATGCAAAATTACTCAAGATGGGATAGAGGCAATCAAAATACCTCAGTATTTATTTTTCTTCACTGTGAAAACTTTGGGTCTATTTCCTTCTCCTCTGCTTCTGTGTCTTTCTTTTATTCAACAAGTCTGTTGTCCATAACCTATTTCTGTTTTGTTTCCTTCAGTGAGGGATTTTACTGAAAGACAGTTGGGAATCCAAGTACATAATGATCATTGTGTTTGAAAAGATACTGAATCAGTGTATCAATATCATTTTCCCCCAGAACTCAGAGGCAGGAGGACATAATGCTTAGCTAAATGATAGCTACTGCCTACTGATCATGATATTCTCTCATTCTCCCCCTGGTACTTGTTCTTATGTGTTGTAATATTTCCATTTAAATTTGCTGCTTACTTAGAAAGTATTTTCAGTTAGGAAAACATCTGAGCTTTAATAAATACAGAAAAAAAATATCTGCAACACCAAGTTGCTTTTTTGTTTTGTTTGCGATATAGCAGAAGCATAAATGTTACAAGAATTGGGGCATGGCTTGTTTAAAACTTGATTGTTTAAAGAATGCCAGTGTACATGTACTGAATACAGCAAATTTTGCCCTACTCCCTAGGAAGTGAAGAGTTAAAGACTTCTGAAGTAAACGTAGCTAAAAAGAAGAAAGGAGGCAGTTCAACAGTAAACTGGAACCTATGAAAAAGGGATCAAGTTCCAACAGTATACTGGGATTGGTGAAAAAGACATTGAATTCAGTAGTACCTTTGTGGCCTGGTATGTAGGAAAGTACAAAACAATTTCTGTGAATGCCCCCGTGTTGAGCATTAAAAAACTGTGAAATGTATCCTGACATTTTTGACAACCTAACTTACTTCAAATTAAAGGCAGGGAACCCTAAAAACTACATGAGAGATGTTTTAAAGTAGACATTCTGTAAATTCTTCCATTCTTCGAAAGAAAAAGCTATCACTCTCCCAGTGCAGCTTGTGATCTGTATTTAGGTATAGCATGACAATACTTACATAGGTCCCAAATCCAGTTACTTTTTGTATTGATGCAGCCATGGGAACCTTAGACTGCTGGTTTGGTTGATTTTGTAATTGCAGAGATTCTGTAAAATTTTTCACAAAAAATCTGAGTGTTCTGAATTTCCTAGGGGCCATGATAAACAATAGTTCTATTAGTTAAGACACACTGTGCATTCATGATGAGGAAGAGGCACAGTATTTCTCTTAACATTAGTACTAGCTCTAATCCAGTATATGTAGCATCGTAACTATATAGCAGGGGGCTTAACTATATATAGAAATAATTAGGGGGAAAATACCTTTCGGCCTCTCTAGACACTGTACCTATATTCAATAATACTTTCAACTTACATTCAGAAACCACTTGAGAAACATCCTTTACTAGCCAGATTCCTGTTCAGGACTTATGCTGTCATAAGTGAACCTATCTCTGTAGGAATTAAAATTGGACAGTTCCATAATGTCTGTATCCAGTAAAGGGCTGATGTATATTATGGATAGAAATGTGAAAGCAAAACGACCAAGTTCCTGAAAAAATTATCCCCTGTTCACAGCCTAGGAAACATTTGATAAATCAGTGACAGAGACTCAAATCCCATGCTTGCTTACCTGGGAAGAAGTATGTGAATTCAGCTGGGTAAATTTTTGAGTAGACATGCAGAGGATTTTAGTATAAATTACATATGCATTTTTGTGAACAAAAATTTCCCAGAACACCCCCCACTTGCTGGCTGTTTCTTTCCTTGATTTACCACTTTGAAACATGTTTGCACTCTTCTTCCAGTACTGGAATACAGACCACTGTGAGTGAATAATGTCATCATTTTGAGCAAAATACGTCTGTGTAATGATATCATGAAGCTGAGGCCTTCCTATGCTCAGCCAATCTCCTTTGCTCTTACCTGCAGTCCAAATTTTCAAATAATGCTTGTGGTGGGATGGTGTGTGAAGATCTGGGAAAACGTTTGTTTCTTGAAGCCTAAGTGACTTCCCTATTTGGATTAGCTTTTATTACAACAAATTAATATGTATTGATTATATAACCAATATATAACCAATTATATGACTAATAAAACCACTTCTCCATGTTCTTAGTGTTGAGTTACCTTTCATGTTTTCGGTTTTATTTTTGGCTTGGGACAAGTTCTTAAAGACGACCAGGTCCATGTTGTTGGTCTAACTGGCAGCTACTTAAAGTTTCTGTAATGAAACAAGGAAGGTCAATAGAAGCAAAGCTGGGAGCTGGTTGTTCTTTAAGCCTTGGCCAGAGAATTTGCACATTCTACTAGGGTCCCCTTATTACAAGGAACAGGAGAGCTCCTCTAGTCCTAAGCATATCACTGAGATTTTGATAATTTGCATGTGTTATTAGGCCAAGCAGCTGAATCATGCTAGAAGTATTAAATGTGTGAGCCACCCTACTTTTCTTGTTTTGGTTTGGTATTCTTACTTCATAGTAAAAGCAGATATATGAAATTTTCGGAGAACAAAACCTTAGGAGTATACCAAGTTCATGAATTTTACCATTGTTACTAAAAAGATATTTTTCCAGCTGGCAAGCAGAGTGCTTAGGATTCTGTGCAGTGCTCTTTCACAGCATGATGACAATTTTGTAATGAAGTTCGAAATTCATAGAGGTGTAAACACAGCTGTTTCTGGGAATAAAGTAAGTTGCTTACGTGGGAAAGCATGATCATTACTATCCACTGTTTTGTCAATTACATTAAAACATAGAAGCAGAAAGCTGCATGCATTTGACAGAAGACCATTTTGAGACAATGTATTTGCATAATGCTCATCTTTTACCTTGCAAGGATAAAGAAAAAGCTTTATCTATTATTCATGAACTGAAATGAAGTGCTGCATGGAGGACTAGACCTAAGCCGTATCTGATATTTGTAGTCTTGTTTTCTTCCTTGAAAAATTGCACGCAATTACTGCTTTTAACTGTTTAACTAAATCTTGTTTCTTGAAATAGATGTCATTTCCTTCATACAGCCTTCTAGTGTGTGCAAATCAGCATCAGTATATTTGACATCTCACTATGAGCCAGGGAAAAAGGGCTCATTCATATCTGCTCAGCAGACAAGCTAGGGTAAGGAATAACCATTTAGAGTGGTGAAATTCATGAGGCCATTCTAATAGGACAGAGAACTGCAGGGCTAGGCATAGACCACACAAGGAGCTTATTTATCTAAGGATAGGGCTGCAATAGGCAACTTCCAAATGAATGCAGCTAATTTAATAATTAACATTATGACTACAAAAAAAAATAGCCTAATCTAGCAAGGTTTCCTGGGTGTGGACACCTCTGTGTGCATATAAAGCTTCATTTACTTGAAGATAATCCCTGTTTGTCTCAACAGTAGGAGCATGTGGATCATCTGTATCAAAGATGGAAGATCTACAAGGCATTTGTTATGGTGGCTATAATATACTGAGATTTCCCAGCAGTAACAGGAATCACTAAGGCCAGTAGCTCACAAATTGCCGGCAAAGGAGATTATCAAATGTAATGTTTGTTTCCTATTTATGGAAAAGGCTTTTGGGTCACTTCTCATTTTGCAGCAAGGATATGGAATGTTTTGTGCTCCACATGCTTTGAACTACTTATTGGTCACAGAGGTTTCTGGGACTTGAATTCCTGAATATGTGGAGTGACAGGAATGGGGTACCCAGAGCTAGGTCACCAGTAATGATATCGCCAATGGTTCCACTGAGGTGTTAAGCAGTATTGAAGATGAAAGACAACCTTGCAGAAGCTCACAGACCAAGCACCGCTGAACTAAACAGCAGTCTTGCAACACTTCCTTCTAGATAAGCCAATAGAAACAGAGCCACCACTATGCTGTGTCATTTTTTTTTTAAAGAAAGACATCCAAAATGTATTCTGGGTTTGAAGCCTGTAGTATTTTGCTAAATGTATCAATAAATAAATAAATGATCAATCCAGGTTGGGCAGTTTGTATCACTTTAGGTATTGCAGCTCTCATCTTCATTAGTCACCTTGACTCACTGTTATGGGAAAAACATAGGCCATAATAAAAGGTGGCATCCTGCAATGGTGTTTTAGTTCTGTAACTGCTCTGTATTCTGCTATGGTATGTATTCACAATTGTGCTACTGTTTTCATGATCAAAAATGATCATAAGTGCTCCAACACCCACCTTAAACTCCAAGCATTGGACGTCTGTGGTGTAGTTGACTGAAGTGCTTCAGGATGAAGCAGAGAGCACTACAGCTCAGGGACAGAGGGGGACTGGAGATCTTCCATTGCTTGGGTGCAACTTTGTGAAGTTTAGTGTGGGTTTGGCAGGTTACTCTGTAACTATGAATGCAATGCTGCTTGGTCAAAGTTAATAACATGCTGTTAAGGAATTATGAAGAGCCAGTGTGGTACAGTGGTTTGAAAGAATAGTTACAGCAGGTGCTTCACACTTCTCAGTGAAAACAGTGGGGTCCACCGCAACCTAGCCTGTGTCTTGAAAGAAAATCTTTTATGCATGTGCACCTGCTTATGTAGACCACATGGATATACTATGCCATGTTCAATTTTTTAAAGTCTGATTTCTCTCTCTCACTAGTGAACATCCCAAATTCTCTGCAAGTTCTCAGACACAGAACAGTAATGTGTGCAGTTTAAATGCATAGACAGTAGATGGTGCAAGGGTGAGAGCCAGCTGGTTGAAATTACCAATGTTAAATTGAAAGGGTGCAGACAACTAAAGCAGTCATAGAAGCTGTGGCATTCAAGAGGGCCACGATTTATCATCCACATGGCAATATCAGAATATCAGAATAAGGGGCATTCTTGTAAAAGAAAAGCTGCCTACTAAAACAAGTCAATTGAATCTCTTCATTGTGCTCGCCTGTCAGAGACAGGCTAAGAAATATACTGAATCTATTTTGGGTCTGACTGATGATTGACTACAATTAGTACATGGAGGGATTTACCAGGGTCAGAAGCTTTACCATAATAGATGTTATATAAAGAATATAAAAAAATTTTTTTTTGCCTTTGAGTAACTAAGGGGAAATTGGAATTAGTTTTAAATCCCTTAACCTTTCCTTGGGTGGATTTGAAAGAGTCAACTAGAGACTTGCTGCAGTACTAAAATTGCTTTTTTAGTCATCCCATCCAGCCATTTGATGACATTCATTTTTAGGCAAACTACTAGTGAAGACAGAACAACCTTCCATTTTTTTTTGCAGTTGTCTAGAAATGCATAATACTGTACATTGTATCATTTTCCCAACCAGCTATACAAAACTGCATGAAATTGGTCTGTCCTGTGGTTGTCCCAGCTGTTTCAAATCCAGCCCACCCCACATACACTTACAGCACACACCAGGTGTGTCTACTCAAAAGTATATTTTACTGAGTTCAGTGGCTCTTATTTCCAAGTAAGGATGCATAGGCTTGCAGCCTTAAGCTCACTGATTTCTGTGGGCTTAAGCAGAATGAACTCCGGTATGTGTGTGGGTAGGCTTCCTATAGCTGCTATTTAGTCTGTCTTGACAGTACTGTCAAGCACTCCTGCATTTAAAGAAGGCATCTCTGCTTTAAAAGGCAATGAACAATGTGCATTCAAACTCTGTCCACAAACCACCAGGTACTTCAAGAGGTGCTACCCTAGCTAAGTGCCAGTATACAGTCTTATCAGCTATGTACCTTAAGAGCACAAGGAAGCATACCTATTAACAAGCTTCTTTTACTTTCTGTCAAATACGGAGCTTTAGTGAAGCCATCCATAATTGGAAGGAAGCTACTCTACAGATATACTTGACTCTCATGGTAAAGTTTCACACTCCCCCACATAAACCATTTGCAATATTGTGTCCTCCCTCAGACCAGTTTAAGCACTCTCTCTTGCTTGAGCAGAGGTGGGAATGTGCCCCCTATGCTGTTAGATTGCAGCTCTCATCAGCTCTAGCTAGTAAAAAATGATGAAGAGTGCTGGGAGGTGCAGTGGAACATCTGTAGGGCTACATGATTTGCACCTGTGCTACAGAAACAGAGTGAGCAGGAGGATCTTTATCAAGTGACATAGTTAACTACAGTCTTTTTCAGTTATTTGAACAACCACTCTTACTCAACTGCAACTCAGGGGATGATCCTTGGCTATCCTTTAAATCTGGCTCCAACCAATAAGTACTTCTGTCCCCCTTAAAAAATTGCATTTTTCCCAGCAAGTATCACAATGGCTGCTCTGCTATAGCTGTTGATGAATCTTAAGGAGTGGGGAAAAGGTGGCTCTCCAGATGTTGCTCTCCAGCTAGGACTAAGAAAAGGGCCACACCTTGCCCAACCCTGCTTTAAAAGAACACCCAGATATTATATTCCAATTCTTGTTCTTGAGTTAATACAAAATATTTAGGCCAGTATTCTACGTGGCCAAGTATATTCAGCTACTTGGTTAATTATACATAATTAAGTAACTTTTCCTGGGTCCAGACCTCTCAAACCTGACAGAAACATCATTCACCCATTGCTGGCAGAATGGACCTCCTTCTCATGCAGCTGGTGCCAGTCAAGCAGATTGGGGAGGAGGCATTATGATTGTGGCAATAGTGTCAAAGTAGTGATCATGAACACATCATAGTTGTTTCTGTGTGCCTTCAAATAATTTCTGACTTATGGCTACCCTAAGTGAACCTATCATGGGGTTTTCTTTGCAGAATTTGTTCAGACAGGGTGTGTCCCGGCCTTCCTCTGAGGCTGAGAGAGTACAACTTGCCCAAAAGGTTTCCACAGCAAAACAGGGATTTAAGCCCTGGTCTCCCAGTGTCCTAGTCCAACACTCAAACTATACTACACTGCCTCTCACAGAACAGTTGCAGATGAGTAAATCTAGGTAACTGATCCATATTCATGATTCCATTCTTCTGGCAACTGGAGCATAGGTGAATGATGTTTCCATCAAGTTTGGAAGGGCTGGGCCAGGAAAAGTTACTTAGTTAAGTATACTTGACAAAATAGCTGACCTAGAATATTGGTCAATGTCTCTTGTATGTGATTTTAAGTAAGTTTACTTTCCAGTACTTTCTAGCTACCCTTCTTGTGCTTGTATACTTAATCTATGAACAGTGTCTCCCCTTCAGTGCTAACCTTCCCTGTTCTGTTTGGCTGCTTTCAATCCTGTTTGTGTTACTCCAAAACAGAAACAGTAATTCAAGTTGGTGCACCAACTGTCCCCATATCCACACTGCAAGATGTTAAAGGTAAAGGACATATATGTGATTCACAGGAGAAAACAGGTTCCAATGGTGTAAGAAATACCCACGAGTTACTCGTCTTTGAAAATGTACTTCTGAAACTCAAGGTCAAACTATTCTATATGTTTATTGTATTTTTTTTTGGTGGAGTTTCCTCTCCAAGTGCTGAGAGATATGTTTGTCACAGCAAGTGATTTATCCTCACTTAATATATCTTGCATTTAGTGTATTTGCCTTAGCAGATCTGATTGCAGAGGCTTGTGACTGAAGAAATCCTGCCATGGGAAGGAAAGCCAGTTAATTTCTATGAATAGGCATTCTCCTTTTTATCTAGTTTGACCCTAAGAAACAATTTCCATTTTACAACTAATCTGTTAAATTTTGTTCACTTCTCTATAGGTCTCCATGGCAGAGATACATACTTTTTTTCCCTACCAAAATGTTAATCTTTGTTCAACTCCACAATCTAACGTTCAATCCCATTTCAGGGGGCTGTTAAGAAATAACTCTCTGAAAATGTTGAACATGAAGTCTAAAAGACTTGTGGAAAGCCATAAAGCTAGAGAAGTTCAGCTAATGATGTTTCATACTTTTCATTCTGCACAACCATGACTGAACAAACTTTGTTCAGTAAAACTGCACTAATGTTATGAAGAGGACTATGTTACTAATCAACAGCTGGCTTATGACTTCTAATTGAAACATTTTTCTGACTGAAGTCTTTTGGAATTAAGTTTCTGGTACATTAATTTGCTGTGGCACTCTTAGCTTGGGATTACAAGATGTGCATATGAAGCTCTGAACAATCACAGGTGGTTAAGAATATACCACAAGAACTGGATTACATTAACTGTTATTTCCTATTAAAACAATATTCAGTTCTCTACATTTTTCCTCATTTCAAATATTAAAATCTATTCTACTTTCAAGGATCACTTCGCAGAAAGACCTGTAATTACAGAAAACCACAATATGCATTTGTATTTAAAGAACAGTTTTAAGTCTGGGAGGCACAACACCTCAAAGAATCTAAATACCTTTAAGCAAGGTAGTTAAGAGTGAAATCTTATACATGTTCACTCACAGATAAATCCTATTCTGTTCATAGCACAGGTCTGTGTTATGGGATTTATCTCTAGGAAAGTGTGCCTAGAATTCCACCCTAAAACAACTTAGTCTAAAAGTAGTGTCACCTGTCAACTTTTCCCTCACTTGAAGCCAATAAATTTCTTCGCAGACCAGAGAACTTTAGCTGGGGGTGGGGCAAGAATCAGACATCTTCAACAAAAATGCTGTGTAGTGGAAACAGCCTTTTGTTCATCTTTGCCAGAGAACCAATACAGATCAGCTCTTCCAAGTTGCTTCTAACAGAAATATGAATATGCACTTAGCACAATTGCTATTTTGGCACTCTGCTGAACCAATACTGAATGTCCAGAGGTTCCAATTATTTGAAAAGTACTGTCAAAAGGTATACAGAACATGAATTCACCTATTCATTAGCAAAGATTTTTCTTTCACTTTCTGCATTCAGTACAACTGGTCTGAAATTCCAAAAGCTTTCAAGCCGAGTTCCACACTGTAGCTTTAATTCACCTCCACCCACCCTAGAGTATTCAACAAACAAATATGAATACTCCAAAGACTTAACACTTCTAAAATGCTGATGTATCTTAATATCAAGTATACAGAAGACTGATATTGGGTTATTGAACAGATGCCAGGAAATGAGAACAATTTTTTACCAATCCAATTTAGCTAACTTTACAAAAGTAAGGGAAACATATCTTGACCACAGCAGTTAATCTATACCACAGTATTATGGTGCATAATACAGAGCTGTATTATTGACTATATGTGCGTGGCTTTATTTTCCACTAGTTTTGTTTCAGGATAGACAAGCAACTAACACAGGGAACCTTTTCACTGAAAATCAATAAATACTTTATACCATTCCCTACCTCATCTGGTAGGCTCTTATCTACAAAACAATTCCATATAAAATAAAATAGTTCTCTCTCTCTCTTTGCTATCTGTTTTACAAAACAAAAAAAGAACAGAAAAGAACAGTTTAAGAACCTCACTAGCTATTGTGACCTCTATCTTGATACAATTAAGATATTTTAGAAATAAGTACCGAAAGAGACAGCTGAACATAAGACTGGAAAAGCAAAATGCAAAAAGAATCATACAAAAGAGCCACATATATTAAATAATACTTTTATAGAACAAGTTCCATTTTAAAAACCCTGAATGGTAATAAAGAAGTTTTTCAAGAGTAATGTTATCTGCAGGCAATAAACCCTTTAAAAACACAGGTTTAGCTCACTGTTAAATCAGTTTAGCATTTTATAACCCCAAGGAAGCACAGTGTACCCAAGAGAAATGTTAACTTTTCAGTACTAAAGCGAAAAGGCTTCAAAAGATCACTAAAGAAATGGGAATAGATGAAAGTGCAATTGTTATAGAAAGGAAATGGCTTAACCTTTTTGCAGAGGTTAGATAAGTTACTTATCTAACTGCTTTCCAATTAGATGCAAGCTATTTGGAGACATCAGCATTTGCACATTATAGGAAATGAGAGGTATAAAAAGGAGGATAAATAAAATGTAAAGAGCCAAGATAACCTCTATCCAGAAACATTTCAATCTAAAACAATGTGAGTTTAAAAAATAAATATATGAGAACCTAGGCACAGAAAATCACTTTCAATCTGGTTTCCTGAACTCCACTCTGCATGGTGTTATATAGGCCCTTAAAAGCTAATAATCTGGAACTGAAGATGATCACCTCGGCTGAACCTGTTCCAAATCACAATATTTTCACGTCTTCTACTTCAGCTTAAAGCAAAATACCCTTGTTGACCTTGTCTGGGCTTCCTTGCACGTGCAACAATCATCATGTCTCATAAGTCATTATGCTGCTCAGTACTATGGTTGGGCTCAAATTTCAGCATGTCGTAGCAAAATGTGTACACAACTCATCACCCCTGACATCTGATCAGATTGCCATTCCATTTTAGCCATCATGGAGGGCTCAATATGCCAATGTCCATGTTGTACAATCTGTAGCTAAGTTCACCTGTGTCCCCAATCATCTCTATAAGTAAACTGATTAGCATAGGGCTGCACACATCTCCGGAGAACATTAGTTCTACTGTGGTTAGGCTATGTAAAAGAAGGAACTGCTACCCATAAATTCCTGAATTTGTGAAACCATGATCAGCTGAAGAAAAAGGCTTCTTGTGTAGTGAAGCTCCCACTGATGAGGTTTTTCTTTGTTACATGGACATTTCCAACCAGAATTCTGCAATCTTCATCAGTTTGGCTGGACATGAGAATTGTTCTTAAGGCGTCAAACAGTGACTACTTATTTTACAGCATCTGGTAGAAATGTTCACAGCTAGAAAACAGGTGTGAAAACCAGTTATAACATTTCCATTTTAAAAAGTTAATACAAGAATCTGGAAGTGACCTGGTATGTTTAAAAATCATTAAGACTTTTGCCTTGTTATGTTTTCATGGTACCTTAATACAGTTTGAAAGATCAACGAGATAGGAGCTTACCAATTAAACCTCTCCAGTAAAGGAAATTAAGTTGGGGGATGATAGTTACAGTGATTACAATTTAGGTTGAAGCAGACCGCTAAGACCTAGGATCAATGAATGCAGTATAGGTAGCTTTTTGTTATGGAGCCAGTCTAAAAATATAAGAGCTGAAGGTAGTCAAGAAGCTGTTACAGTGCTTTAATATCTGTTTTAGATGAGCACAGTTTCCAGCTCATGTTCTAAGCCTCCATTTTCAGCATTACAGTTAGAAGGAGTAAAGTCAGATTCTGAAGCCAAAGGAAGTAAGAACAGATTGTTTTTCCCACCAATCAAATTCTTTTTATCTCCTTATGCAGTCAAGATAATTTGCTTCCATTTGGAGAGACAGCAATTCAGAACCTTGCTACCACCAAATGAGCAAAGAAGAAGGCAGCACTGATTTGATACAAAGTTCATTTTTTGTTGGATTCCACAACTCAAGAGCTATCTGCCTTTGTTTCATTTTTAATTAAATATATCAGATATTCTGAAACTAATATCAGATATTAATCCAATTTTCTAGCACAAAAAGAATTAATTGATTCAGTACTGATGATACTTGGAAATAAATTTTACCAATATCAGTAACGCTTACTTCTATATATATATGTTCAGAATCTGAGTATTCTAAATATGTACTCTTGGAAGTTGCAGAGAAAGATATCACATTTACTTAATATGAACTAGATTGCTTAGCCTTAAAGCTACCTACTTGCCAGAGTTTTGATTCACTGCCTTTTGAGGAAGCCCTGAAATCCACCAAAGAAGAAGGAGCTTGTAAGCCACCTTCCCTTCTTTCATACAGGAATCATGTCGAGGTATCTGTGTTGAGAATGGCAATCTAATAGTTTAAAGAAAAATCAAGTTATTGTTCACTATTCTGATCAGACCACTCCAAAGCAAACAAGTGCACACATCATTCTCTCAAGTGCATGGGTGTATTTAATAGCTTTCAGATAATTCAGATCCAACTTAGTATCGCTTTTTAATTAATATTTATGCTGACCTTGTCACCTAATGGAATTTCTTACCCTTCACAAATATGGTTGCTCAAGATAATGAGCAAAGGGAATATGGCTACAAAAGTAGCAAATGTTTTTTCAAACAATAAACTGTTACAAATAAAACAGCAAGTCCATCGTGTTTTCAAGATCTAAGAGTTCTCAGTTCTGCTCATCTTTGGTTCTTAAGATCTGACAAGCTTGAAGCCTTGTCCTGTGTCCAATACTGTGGGAAGAAACCAATTCATTTTTAATCTTTTCAGACACCGAAAACACACTTTGCAGATCCAGAGAAGATTAAGACCACAGAACCAGTTTGCCAGGTGAACCAGTGGGTAGGTGATTCGTGGGAAATACATCATCCAGTGTTTGGCAACATCACTTTCAGTTGGCAAGTGTAAAGTATAGTCACTCCATCGTTTTGACACTCCGTAGACCGCTTTCACCGTACGCCCCTTTTCAAACCAACTGATGTCACTGTCGGGATTACAGTTGTATTCTACCCATTCTCTAGTAAAATCACCAAGGTGTGGAGGGTCTGATTCTTCTATGTCTACCACTTTAGCCAGTTCTGCTCCCTGAACTGCAATATACTGGTCACTGATTTTTCTTACTTCTTTAACCCAAGGCTGAGAGTTCTCACAGTCCAATACTATGATAAGTCTGGAACAGAAAGAACCATTCTTCTCTCTCCACCATTCTAAAAGTGTGTCAAGCCGTAATGCATCACCACCTGTGGCAAAACAGAAACAAAGAAGTTAAAGAAAAATGATTATAAGTCTGAAATGCTGTTCTAGAAAAACATTCAAACTTACTGCAGAATTTCCTTAAACAAATACAAGATGCTACTGTGAACTAACATGTAGAGACCTGTTAAAGACAGTATTAAAGATCTCAGTAATTATCCAACTTGTAGTACACCAAAAGAATCATAGTCGTCCCCATCCCTACTGAGGTGAGGCAGATATCTTAGGATTTGATCAAGCTCAGACTTGACTACTGATGTTTTCAAAATCTAAATACTTCAGGGCTAGCAGAATCTGAGTCCTGTAACTACTTCCCAGTTCAGTAGAGAATGATGCTATTTCTGCTGAGCAGAGTTTCTGAGTCCAATTAAGCAGGCAGAATACTAAGTCTCAAAAGTCATTTAGTCTTATTTTTCTTTAAGAGAAATATGCAGGCATAGTTTAATTTAACCAAATATCAGGAATTCTTGCTTTTTTCATTTGGGCCATCCAAGTGCAGTCATTCTGAGGAGGAAATATTATTAGCGTGAATGTGGTAATTACGTGGTAATTAAACAGGTAGTTGTAATGATACAGACAAGGCTTTATCGTTCAAACTTTGCTTCTACATTCTACATTCAGTTAGTGAATTCAACTTTCCAAGCTGTTTGACTGTTCATGGCTTATGTGTGACTTTGTTGTTGTGTGCCTTCAAGTCATTTCCAACTTATGGCAACTCTATCACAGGGTTTTTTTTTTTACCTTCCTCTGAAGAAAGTGTGACTTGCTCAAGGTCACCCAGCAGGATTCTACATCTGAGCAGTAACTATTTGCTGTTTATTTTACATACTACTGTGAAATTACTGAAACCCCAATAATGAAACAAAAACATTAAAAAATTAAAAAACACCAATAAACTAAAACTCTCTTAAATAAGTCACAAGAGCTCACAGACACTGAGTGACCGAAAAAAAAAAATCAGAGAAATTATTTTGAATGCTAACTGGATTCTTTTACTTTTCATTGTTGCCACCTCTTATTAATTTTTTCACCTATGATGGAGTGGCAAAAGTGGAATGACAAATACCTAGTGCTAAACTAAGGATTGCTCATTGGGGCAAGAATATAAGTTACAAAGGAGGGAAGGGAGCCACCACAGATTGTATTCCCAGGGAAATATAGCAGAGGCAGGAGGAAGCAACATCCTGCCTCCAAAGTTACGGTGGCCTAAATCTGGCTTAAGTCCTAACTAGAGTAGGTCTACTGAACCCACTGGTTTTTATCTACGTGTGCACTCACCTTCAACAATTGACTGAATGGGTTTACTCCAATTGGGACTAACCAATAGGATGCCAGCCAGAATACTGGGGGAGAGAGGATGAATTTGAAAGCCCAAGATGGAATATTAAGTACAATCCTTCCTCCACATTTGTGGGTTTGACTTTTGTGAATTTAATTATTTACGACGTGCCTGCTTGCCTCCCCACACTTCTGGTTGCTTGCCTTTTGCTTGGGTACCTTACTTTCTTTCTCTGCACCTGGGCAAAAGGGAAGCGAATGGAAGAAGAAAGGCGACAACTGGATTTGGACAATAGCGTCCAAATAAAAGAAAGTATATTGCGCCCCCCCCCCATCCATGAATTCAACCAACCATGGCTTGAATATACTAAAATAAAAATAATTAAAAAAAAGCAAATGTTGATTTTGCCATTTTACATAAGGAACACCATTTTACTACACCATTATATATAATGAAACTTTAGCATCCACAAATATTGGTGTCCACTGTGGGATGGGGCTGCAACCAAACTCTATCAGATACCAAGGGCCCAATGTAATTGTTTCCTATCTTGTGCTAGTCAGGCCATGTTTGGAGTATTATATCCAGTTCCACATACCACATCTTAAGAAGGATACTGATTACTAGATATATCCAAGAAATGGTAAAGATAGTGAAGGATTTGAAAACTGAATGCTGTAAGCAAAAGTTGAAAGATCTGGCTATTTAACATGAATAACAGAAGATCAAGAGGAGACATTGTATAGCATTCTTCAGTTATCTCAAAGGCGGTCAGGCTTCTTCTCTGTTGCTCCCACAGGTAAGAGCTATTTGACAATGGAATTGCCTTGGGAGTCTTTGTCAATGGAGACATTTAATGAGAGGCCGAACAGCCATCTGCCAGGAATGCTGTAGCTCCACTCTGCTTTGCAGAGACTGGATTGAGCAGGACATTGGACTAGATGACCATTCTCAACTCTGTGATTCTCCCAAGAAAAATACAAATCAAAGATTTGCTTGAATCTTAGGTAACTATATTCAGAGTGCAGCCCTCTCACTCTTCCCTTCCTGTATCTCTCTGCACAGACTCCTTCCCACCTTCTCAAAGATTTGGAAACTCTCGAGAACTGTTTATAATATAGTGCAGGGACTGCAGCTGACAGTTCAGAGGAAACTAGTAACTCACATGCAGGGCAGTGGAATCACTCCCATTAATAACTTGGTGTCCGATCAACTGTAGGATAAACAATATCTAGTCTAATAAGACATACCAACCAGATGTACTTCCGTTCTGTATTCTGTCTGTATTCAAATACTAGGCCAAACTACATGCTACAGTTTCCACTATGAAAGCTAGGAAAACTGATCCCAAATCAATCTGTCACTAGTGCTCCTTTTCTTCTTCTAGCTGAGTGGTATTATCAAGCGCCTAAACGCAAGCTTCACATATGATTCCATCATGGAACTTTCTCCTATTTCTTTGTCATCACTTTCAATTTCACATCTTGAATACTGTCACTTTGAATTATGTGTTGTCTTTTCAAACAGCTGCAGCAGCCTACAGTATTTTTAGTCAGCACTGCTTTGCAGTTTCCATTTTTCACTCTGTATAGCAGACATCAGATTAGATTCTTCAATTATATCAGTGCAGTCCTATCTGATTTCTTATACTTCTAAAGAATGAAACAGCTTGTAAATGAAAGTCATTAATGATGCAAGATGAAAGCACAATAAAAAACAAATCTCATTCTCAGATATGGTTGATAGGAATATTTCTCTACTAATAATGGCAAAATTCAAAAACAGTCTTCTTTGTATACTTCAAAGGAATTAGAAACTTGTACTGCTAGTTTTCAAACTGGAAATTTAGTTATTTAAAGTTACCACCTTAAGCTATCATATGAAAGACTGCAGTAATTTAGGTATCATACGAGTAGAAGAAGCCAAAAAACCTTCTCTGCTCTCTCCCCTTCCACCCACCATGTGATACAGGCTGTCATTGTTCACATACTTCTAAGGATTCAAACACATGCACCTTTTAATTCATAAATATGCAGTATCAAATTCCAAGACTAAAAAAGTGTTATTATTAAACATAAGTAGGATACAACCTGTAAGAATACATACATTTAGAGAGAGTCTTTAGTAACTGATTACCTGCAAGTGCCCATTCCCCAGAGCTGTGAGAGTGGCCACTGTAATATAACACATAGGTATCATGTCGAGGCCCATCAGGTGTCCGAAGTTCAAGAAATGATTTCAGCTTAGAATGAAGAGTATCAAAAGAAAGTCCACTTGTAGAATAGTCACAACCATAAGTTTCAATCATATGATATGCAAAAAACCTTTGAATGGCGTTAAGCATGCCTGTTGATCTCAAATTTAGCTCTTGTACATGTTCAGGAGGAAGCAATGTTGGTTGGCCATCAGGACTACGTGAAGGGGAAAGGGGGAAAAAGAGATTTTATCATCAATAACCTTCTGCTCTTAATGACATAAAGCATAAATGTCATTATTAATGTATGACAATTTTTCACTTCGTTGTTAACTGCCATCAAGTCAACTTTGATTTATGACAACCCTCTGAATGAGTCATCCTGTTACCAACAGCCCTGCTCAGGTCTTACAGACTCCAGGCCATGACTTTCTTGACTGACTCTACTCATCTGTAATGCAGTCTCACTCTTTTGCTACTGCCTTCTATCTTGCCGAGCATCATAACCCGAGCTCCCACACCACTGTAATGACTTAAGCATTTTAGAATTGTATGTCCTGTAACTTACATTTTAAAACAGGACTCCAAGCCAAGGTCTCTAAGCAGACCTCTGGACCACAGACAGCATATACAACATACATTGCATCTAAGCACAGTAGTAAATATAGAGCTTTCTATAATCCCCCTGGCATGCCCTTTTTTAAAAAAAAATGGAGGACAACTTTTTGTACAGAGGAACATTCACTCCAGACACTGGAGGACTTGTCACAGTCAACAAGACTAACAAAAACAGTGATTGTTCCACAGCCTAGAAGAAAATCACCCACACTCTATTAATGCTATCTGACACTGCCTTCTAAACAGTGTGCAGGAACTGATCACTCATACTTTGTTGCCCAACCTTGAACCCCCTTTGGTCCCACGCCTGGCATTGCTTAACTTCCCAACTTTGTGATAAAAAAATATGAGCTGCTATATCACACTGCTGATGGTGGCTGCTGTCTTCTTTCTAAATGCAGAACTATCATAAGTAATTCTGGAGAAAATCCCTGAGCACTTTGTTTTCACAGACATAGCCTGATCTGACATACTGGTTATTTCAGGTGCATATAAAGTCTCTTCCATTTCAGCACAGAAGCAGAAGCACATAGTGTTTTATAATACAACTGAATTTTGGCAGGACTTTAACAGCCCTATATTTTTTTTAATCTAATGGGATTCTGTGTTGCTACAGTTTAAGCAGTACACAGAAATATTGATGATAATCAGTTCTTTTATTGATGTTATTACTAAAATCCGCTGCACTAAAATGAACAGGACGTTATAGCATACGGAGTTCTTTTAAAATAGCCGAATTCACTGCAAGAGAATGGAACACTAAACTTTTTCACTGAAATAAGGCAGGTCCATTTAATGGTAATTTGTCTTAAACACCTCTGAGCTCAAAATGTTTGAATGTACTTACGATTGACCAACTGTAGAGGGTAGGGAGACAGATATGTTACCCTGAACAGAAAAATAGTACTTCCAGGTATAATGAGTAATGTTAAAAATCTCCCTGAAGTGTCTTGATACAATTTTTTGGATAGCAAATTAAAAGGAAGAGTTTTATTAGGGTGTTTCATTTCCTGTAAAACTAAAAATGCACCATCTTTTTCCAACTTGGCATTTGGTTTCCACTAGGACTTGGTTTCTGAACTAGGATTCTAGAACTGAACATGAAGCAATTTCAATAACTTTCTCTTCAGCCTAAACCTTGAAAGAGGTTTCAACTATGTCATGGTGCTCTCAAGTTAATTAAATTGACAAATAATTACATCTTCATGCACACTACAATTAAATCATGTTTAGAAATTCATGCACATCTAGGCAATAAATTAATATTAAGCTGGTGAGTCCAGCCAAATGTTGGTAGAACAAATACAATGTAACATTTGCATTAACTGTTAACTTGTAAAGGCATGAGGATACCTGCAGAAATTTGTAGGAATCACAACTGCATAGCCAACACATGTTCCTCCCAAACAATTTCCCAATTCATGAAATAGGCCGTGAGCCACGGATTCAAGAGGCAAAACAATCAGAAACACGCTCATGAAGATTCCATTGGATTTCTACAACAGAAGATTTATAGAGTTACATTAGAGCAGTGTGTAAATACAGGTTGAGCCTCTCTTATCTGGAAATCCAAAACTCTTTTAAAAAAAATGAAACTTTTGAAAAGCAGAACCTAGTCTTCTTTCTGTTGGGAACATGAGGAATTCACAGGCTTGCACCACTGACTAAGACTTTGCAAACAGCATGTGCACGGGGTCCCAAACAAGACTCCATAATTACCTCATGTTCCCTACAGGAAGAAGGCAAGTGGAGAAGAACTGATGGCGGAGTGGGCCCCCCATTAAAAAGAACAGTAATGGACGCATCACACACTCTTAGCTCCAGAAAGCCCTGTGACAGTTTTGCCTTAGGTTCACCATAAGTTGGAAACAACAACATATATGCAAGAACAATATATAATTAAATAGAATTTACAACAATTTGAATTTACAATTTAATATGCATGTGAAACTTAAACAAATTCCATGAGTTCCATCTCCAGGATATCTCATTATGCAATTATTCCAAATTCTGAAAAAAATCCAAAATATGAAAATACTTCTGGTCCCAAACATTTCAGATAAGGGAGGTTCAACCTGTATACAAATTTCAAAAACTTAATTCAGATATTTTCCTCCACCACCCTAAACAGAAGCAACCAAATCTCACTTTGCAAGGAAACCAAGATAAAACTAATGAAAATCATTACACACCACAGTTTAGGGAAACAGTTGAATTCACTATTCATTTAAGCTTTATCTGAAATATGACTGTCCTCATCAATAAGGAAACTGAACCTGGCTTTAAACTCATTTTTCTGTAAAAAGGTCTGTACGTACATTGTGAGTTTAACATTATTCCTACAAAAATATATAAAGATTTGCATACACAATCATTAAACCAGACTTGGTAAAATAATCAAATATATTTATAATTTATTTATTTGAAGATTTATATCCTGTCTTTCTGATTCCAAAAGGAAGCATTCACAGTGGCTCAAAATTTTTACACAAGCAGGCATGTTCAGGAATAGTAATTTTTGTACACTTAATATGCAAGCTGCATTAAAAGCATACCTGGAAATCAGAATAATTAACTGTTGCAGGATTTTTAAACAATTCAGAGTTGAACTATTTGTATGACTGTCATCTCTGCACTGATGTGATAGTGACAGCATTTCTCATTACATTATTAGGCTTTCAATTAAATATAAAGGCATACATTGCTCATGCAGGCTGAAAGAGAATCTCTCTTTTCTTTCGAAAAAGCAAAACACGGAGTCGAGCTTAGAGCCAACAGAAATATTATGACCAGATTCAACAGAAGCTTTGTCTTCCAATCTGACTCCCAAAATCCATCTTAAAATTCTACCAGCCCCACCAAGGAATGGAGTTCTGTGGCACTGGTGAGCAGGTCACTGAAGGACAACATGTCCAGCCCTCTCCTGCCACCAACCAGTGGTACTGTGATCAGAAGCAGGGACCCCTGCAGGATCTTGTTTACTGGCACAAGGCAAGTTTCTGGGACATTTATGATTGTGGCTATGGTACCACAATGGTAAATAGGAGTAGGAAATAGTTACAAGATCATAAGCCTAGCTTATGACATCGTAACTAACAGGATGCCAGCCAGCATCCTGTTAGTTACAATGCTTCTAACGTTTGCTTCTAACATCCAGTTTTTGTTATACACAAGCAGATCATCAATACAATCCAGAACTGTAGTATACATACAGGTGTCCACTTCAGAATGATTCTCACTTAATTCTTTGGGACAGAGTTACAAATGGACAAATGCCAAGGATTTTGCACACTGTGCAGAGCCCATCAACTCCCTATTAGTGGCAGATAGCATACACATTGTACTTAAGTGAAGAGTTCAATGCAAGCTCAGTCTCTCTCTTATACACACATACATACTAATACCAGCCCACTACAGCAATATAGTTTGCTTCCAAACTATCATATAAATGGCAATTTTTAAAACACTCATGTCTTTACTGCACTGCAGTAAACTTGCAACATTAGTGGTTCTTGTAAGCTACTATAAATCAAGGAAAAAAACTCTCCATGGTACCATGTAAAACAGCTCAACTGTGCATCTCAGATGTAGTTGTTACATGCCAGAAACTGTGATATATAACTCCCCCTCTGTCAATATAAGCAAAATAACTGTAACATACCTGCCAACATACAGCACCCAAAACAGCTGTTGAAAGAAGGCTGAAAAAGACAAGTCGCTCTGAAATTAAGCAAAAATGACGCATTCCTTTAGATGCCATCACTCTGTCAAGGCTGTTGTTCTCTGCCCTGTGTGTATAATAGATTTTGTGGCAGTCGTTTAATTTTGTATGAAATCCCCAGAGAGTTATTAGAAAAATTACATGGCAGATCATCCAGAAAATGCCAAAAATGGAAAAACCTGGTATCACAAAATACCAGCGATCCAAATCACCCAGTTTTAGGGCTGACAGGATGAAATAAATGAGTTCAATAAGTCCAACAAAAATGACTGAAAATCTTCGGCAGACTCTACCACGATACAAATAAGGTTTCCAACGTTCTGTAACTGAAAGTCCACTGAAGTAAATGTCAAGAAGAGGGTCTGTCACTAAACAGCTAAAAAAGCATCCCAAGGCAAATGGATTGGTTGGTATGTTTAAGGATGGAAAAAATAATAAAGAGGCAAGGACTCCAAAGATCACCAGATTGGGAATTGCTAGGAAAGACTTCATTCTCAGGTCAACAATTAGCATTGCCAAAGCCACAACCAATAAGATAATGCTCATGGATTTTTCTACTAACATAGTAGTGCTGGCGATTGCAAATCCAACAAGCTCAAGAAATTCAACTGTTGTTAGCAAAGTGGGTCGATGGTGAATGCAGCCACATATTCTTTGCACCAAAGCATATAATATTCTTATTATTATTGAGGAAAGCAGCAAATATTTGGTTGCTTCTTCTTTAACATCATTTTTAAAAGAATCATTATCAAGAAAACAGAGAAGGCCAATTAAAAATCCAAACCAAAGATTAGAGAGACTTAAACTTGCTGCTTCCATTGAAAAATAATAATAAAGTATACTGGCAATCCCAAGAACAAAAAGTCCTAGGATAAATATTACAAGTATTAATGCATCCGCAGTCTTCTCCCACCTGACATAAAGGCCCATACATATTGCAACCAATAAATTAATTCTGGCTAAATAGCCCAGATACCGAACAGAGGAGTGCATGTTCACTTCTCGGTTTGCTTCTTCCAGTCTTGTCATTGCTGCATAGAGACAATGGCTAACACAGTAACGCAATGATCTACACATGTAAGCTGGCTAGTGAGGCTTGTATCCACTTCGCAGAAAATAAGTGTTTGAATTTCATCTAAGAAATATGATGCAAAATCAGCCTTCTTGAGTACAGCTTCATCAATGACTGTCTCAGATTACTGAAGTCCTGAAAGAACAAACACAACAACATCAAGCTGCACAGTTTATCAGATTTTTAGACTTTGGCCTAAATCCTGTATCACAACCAAAACTTCTCCAGATAGAAATCTATTAAGTCTTAAAGATGTCACATTTGTTATTTAGCTACAACAAAGGAATATGACTATCCCCAAAAAACTGTTCCACGAACTCTTGGTTGTGCTAATGGAAGCAGTACTGTCACCGCAACCACCCTTTGGATCTTGGCTTCAGTGAACATACATAACTATATAGTACATACGATTACATGAAATTCTAATTTTTGGAATGACATTTTGTTGACAGTAATGCAGAAAACATAAGAGTTCACTTGAAAAAATATGGGCTCAAATTATTTTATGTCTTCAGTCTGAAAAAAAATCAAGTTTTAAATCAGTTGTGTTGAACTTTTAGGGCAAGGGTGAAGAGTTTAAATTTCCCTCACAATGATCCTGTCCACCGTGTGGGAGATGTCTGGGGCATTTTCACATGCCTTATGTCTCTGGGTCCTCAGCTGGAGTATCACACAGAACTTCTCCAGCTGGTACTTCTTCTGGAATCCTGACCTTGCTCCAATTTCTTGTCCTGTACAGGGAAGGCAAGAGAGTGGAGGTTAATGTGCCATGTGCTGACATTTTAGGAATCCGCTGAGCATGGCCTGACATACTCCTCCCTCATCATCTCTATGGAGAAAAAAATGGGAAGTCAAGCTGGGTGCACTCAAATGCCACTGTGGCAGACACTTCAACCAGATCTCACTGTGATAGCTGCACACATCCAGGCCTGACGCCTTGTCCTCTCCTGTGCAGGGACAGCGAGAAAAGAACAAAATATCAAACTGTGTCTTTAAATCACAGCCTCATCTCCTTACTGAGGAGGAGGGCTCTGGGGAGGGGGTAAATAGCCAAGCTCCATAGCCTAAACTAGAGAACTGCAAGGCTCTTCCTTCACTGTTCCTGCAGACTCAGTTTGCTCCCAAAGTCCCGGCTAAGTTCAGTTCAGCACTCCTTTGTTTCTCCATATGAAGACAAAACAGCAGTGATGCTAGGTTGCTGGCTGAAGTGCCAGTTGGAGAAGTACCATCTGGCTCTTTAGTGAGAGAGCCAGAGATAGCAGAGGCGTGGCATCAGTTCCTGAAATCCTCCAGCCTAGAGGGATCTGGGCATACAGAGCCCACCCCTAAAACTTTCCACTCCTGCTTTAAAATTTCACATATGCAAACTTGCTTCTTACAATATAAAACATAATTCTTAATACCTTAATTTATTTTTAAAATTTTGAACTGTGATAATTAGGAGCAAATTTAACCCATATTCCCTTTTACTAATTTAAAACTTCAAATAAAAATTTAAAAGTTAAAGATGATCTCTTCTGGATTCACATGAAACAATCTTCAGGGTTGCAGACTAACATACACTCAATTAGAACACACTTGTGAGAAGATATGAGAAACAGACTCCTATCAACACAGATGGCGTAGGTAGCTCTCATCTCTGGTCCATTTGGAAAAAAAGATCTAAAATCAGTTATTTTTATATATTTGTTAAAAATACTGTTATTTACACTTGATTTTTTTTGTTCCTGCAGCACTTGGTACAACAGGAAACCTACTTGGGACCTATGAGCATCATCAAATTAAGGCCGCACAATTCCTACTACATAACACTCTTCAAACGTTAACAAACATCAGACTTTGGCATGGTAACGCTCCCCCAATCTGCTCAGCTGCCTGTTCTGACTGGCATCCAATCTGATAAAAGAGTTCTGGAGCAACAGAAAAGTGCTCACTCTTTTATGGTATTTTGGTTCATCCCAAATACTGAATGCTGATTCCTAAAGAGATCATCATCACGGTCATCGCCGCTCCTGCTGATTCCACCACCCTCCAAGGCTTTAGTTGGAGCGTCCCGAAGCTGCTCGGGAACAGTATTGTATTTTACAAGCATAGTTCCTTTACAAACGAAAGGCAGCATTTACAAATTCCTCCAAAAATTAAGGGGAGGGGGTGTGCAGGAGAGCCTGAGGCCCCTCCCCAAACTGCAAACCCCAGGATTCCATAGGATGTTGAAAGTGGAATAATAGCATTATAACAGTCTAGTGCGGAAGTAGCCTGGGTGCCGTCGGCCGGCCTGCCTGCCTGCCTGCCTAGGGAGGATTCGCGCGCCTGACTGAAGCACTGGTTCCCCAAAGAGGCAACAGGAGGCTCCCCCTGGCTCGTTAACTGTCTCTTGGGGAACGGAGGGACATTAACTGAACCTGGAATGGGACGGGGCAGGGACCGCCACCTCTCTTTCAAGAAAGGGAGGGGAAAGGAGGCTCCGCTCCTCGCAAACACCGTCTCCCGTTGCACAAATACCGTATCTCGTACCTTTGAGAGGCGGGGGAGGCCGACGCCTCTCACTTCGGCTAAAGTTCCACCTCCGCTTTCTCCCAAACGTACGCAAGCTGTCGCCTCAGGTTCCTCTTGCGACAGAGGACCGGACCATGCCGCTCACCACGACCAACATGCCGCGCCGCCACTTTCCTCAGAACTCACCATCCGCCACTCCCTCTAAAAACTCCCCCTCCCGCCGCCATTTTAGCCCATCCTCAGTGTTCCGGGCGGGTACGGGAAGCGCAAGGGTTCAAACCAAGCGGAACTCGGAGCGGGGAAGGGGCTCGCTCGCTCCGGGCGACGGAGTGAGCGAGCGCTGCCGTTGCTACTTCCCAAAACCAGGAATCTGGCCAGGTTGCGGAGAGAAGGACGACGACGGCGACGACCTTCCAGTCAGACCGAGGTCTTCCCCTACGACTTCCTCTCCTCCTGGGGGGCGGGGTGTGTGTGTCTGAAGTTCCCCGCAGAGCTTGTCTCCCAAAACGGACGCGCGCCCCCCCGGCTGTTAACCTTGCAGGGATGGGAGGATGCCTTTAAAATCCTCTCTGGCAAATTTCAGCGGCACGAACGACGCTCGCAACGCCCGTGGCCACAGGCCGGCTCAGGGGAGGAATGTGTGGCAGGGTGTTTGCCCGGGCACACGCCTCGTGTAGAAGTTTGCTTTTGCCTCGGTTCCCAGAGGCCATGGTAGGTGGGTTTCCATGCAGAACTTGGGAAACTTTGCTGTTTTTGGACTACCTCTCCCGAAATTGAACTACTGGACAGCTGCCAGAACCCTCGAGCAGAGCCTGGAGGTTCACAGAACTGTTCTCTTAGTTAGAAGAAGAAATCGTTTCCAAACTTTTAGTGACTCTGGCTGCAGACAGTGTCTTTTCTAGCAATAAAAGCAAAACCTGATCTCAAATGCCATGCCTCGTTGGAAGGCATTTTTTGTGAAGGAAAAAAAAGGTACCCCACAATTTTTAATGTGGCCTTCTAGATGTGGTCGGATTGCAATTCCCATCAGCCTTAGCACAGGTGTAATGGTAAAGGAGATGACCTACTCACTTCTGGAGATTTTTAACAATCTGGAAAATGCCTAGATTACCAAATGTTAATACACTGTGCGCAGTTCCGCAACGGGTGCGTACTATGCATAACCACACTCCCCTCCAACAAATCACAACCCACTTCCAGACAGGTTTAGTAAATAAGTTTCAGGGTCAGCTCTAAGAAGGTGGGAAATTTGGGAAACTCCTCAAAACAGAAGAGAGCCTATAACAACAGACCAGCCTTCCTTCCCTACTTTGCACAAAATATTCATGTAGTATAAAAAAGGTCAGTTTGTCCTTACTGCTTGTTCCAAGTGAATGGGGTCTCACTGTAGCAGTCACACCCACAGGCCCATAATTCCTGCATAGATGCATCCCACTCATTTAATTTTCTAGGTACACATAGTAAACATTAGTGTTACAACTTAATCTGATGCAGGCTCCCCTGTGAACAATAGTGCTTATATCCAAGGAAGTAAACGGAGAACCAGTGTGGTGTAGTGGTTTGGGTGTTGGACTATGACTCTACAGACTAGGGTTCAAATCCTCACTCAGCCATGGAAACCCACTGAGATAACCTCGGGCATATCACATACTCTCAGCCTCAGAGGAAGGCAAAAGTCAAACCCCCTATAAATAAATCTTGCCAAGAAAACCTTATGATGGGTTCATTTTAGGGTTGCTGGAAGTTGGAAACAATTCGAAGGTGCACAACAATCCAACAGAGTTGTATGTACTGAAACAGATTAATGAACAATGGTAAGATTTTCCCCTCTAGCTTTGTACCTCCCCAGTTCACACAGTAGCAAGATGTGTAATGCTGCACAAAGAAATGAACCAGCTTTTGTCCTAGAACTGTTAACATTAGAAAATGGTACCTTTGTGTTACCTGTCAAAGGTGTCAGTACTGGAAATAGAAATCTAAATGATAAAATGGGAAGAAGATTACACTAGGATTCTAGGACTGGCAGTTTAGGGAGGGGCATTCAGAATTCCCAGCCACAGTGCTCCAGTGCCTCACCAAACTACAATCCCACGAGCCCATAGGATGGCATGCTGGCACTTGATTTAGAATAATACTGCTATAATTCTATACTGTGAATGGGTCCCCAGACTGCAACCATCCTTCCTGTGTTCTGCATAGCACCCCTCTTCTCACAAATGTTAAGAGGTCCTGCTGAAAGGTTTGGATTGTAAGCAAGACCACCCCCCCAAAAAAAAATTAGGTAGAGATGCCTTTTAGGAGCTCTGCTGACAAAAATACCCCACCTTGATTTGAGAGAATCCTTTCTTCCCAGCTTATTCCATTCAACAGTGTCTTCTAAAACCGTCTTTCATGAGGTAGAAGGGCTGCCATTAGGATGGAGCAAGCCTGCCTGCCAGCCCATAGATTTATGCTTGGATCCAACCCACTGGATGTGGGAACCTTTAACCTCTGCTTGGCTGTATAAAGGTAAGGATGACGTAACTACTACAACACTTTGATTATCAACTCTTACTACAAAACTGTTTTAAAATACTCTGTATTGCACATACTTTTGTGATTACTTGGAGAAAATGGTAGGACTAGCATATTATGTTGCTATATAAAACATGTTTTCATTAGTCCACGATTGCGTCTGCCACTGTGTTAAATCTGCAGAACTATAGGCAATGCAGGTCATATGGTTTCTATTTCAAAATATTCTACCATAATCTCATTTTTGCAATAAGGCAGTCATCACAGTTGTGTTTCTTGTTGGCAAAATGTCACCTTGGTGAAATTGGGAACACATCAACAACACCTGAAAAGCTGTTTGCACTTTTCCTTTTAATGCACTCTCTCACAGAACATAAGGGGGAAAAAAACAAATGCAAAGTTTGGTGACATGCTTTCTTCCTCATAAAGATCTGGATATTTTCCTTTTCATTAACTGTAGAATCTCAAGAAGTCTCTCAGATCTACATAGAAATCTTCAAAGCTGCATTTCTAGTGAAACCTCAGTGAAATTTCTTGAAAAAAGCAAAACAATGAGTTCCTTTAAAAAAAAATTACCATACCCACAACTATCACTTCCAGAAAAAGCATCATTTTGAAAGAGGGATCTACATTAGGGCACTGAAACAACAACAATAACCAAAGTTTCATCTCTAATGAAACACCCATAACACTGTCACCAAGCCATCAGTTATTACTGGCCAACTTCTACCATTCAAATTTTAAGCAATTTCATCTATATACACCATGACCTGGATTCCATTATGTGAATGAATGAGGAAAACATTGACATTAATACACACAATATAACAGAAGTGCATTGTGCTAAGGAGTTCTGAGGACTGTTTGCTAATATTAAACAGCACATCATGCACATTTTAGAGAAGCAACCAGTATTATATCATTGAGAGAAAGACAGCACCAACATGTTTTAACTACTGCAAGAGTACTAAAAAAACTAGGAAGCTTTTTAAAATCTAGTAATGAAAAATATTAAGCATTAGATGTAGGCAAACTGCTATTTGCCTGATTAGCAACTTGTTTTGTTCGAGGGCTTCTGAAAATCCACTAGAGTGTAATACATCAGAAGTGTCAACTCCAAGTTTATCTGCTGCTGTTATTAGATGTTTCATTCACACTCCACCTTAGCTTGTCATGTGGGCAAATGAATGGTCAAGTCTGGCCTAGGAGCCGGAAGCTGCTGACCAATACTTTTTTTTAAGTTCGCATTCTAATTTCAATTAGATAAGAGATAACTCAAGTAACAAATTTGGTATACAACCTTTTGTAGCCTGATACTCTGGTGCACATTGAGATGGGACAGACTACTTTCTTAAGCTGGTACTGGTTTCCAGCACCAGTACTTTCATTTCAACAGCTGTCCTCAATTTTGTTGTAAGAATAACCCCTGAGAAGGCGGCTACAGAAAAGAGATTGCCAGGGTGGGGAATCAAGAAGAGAGTATTTCTAACCCTCACCATTAAAACTGAAGGTCCACTGACCTCTCAGTAATAAAGAGACAAAGGGGGGAAAGAGAACATACTACTGTACCTATTGCTGTGCCCAAGAATTATGGCTAGTTGAGGCTACTATTTCCAGAAGCCTAGAATCCTTACATTAATATTTAGATTTCAAATTATGATAAACTTTAGTAGGCTTACTGCTGAAGATCTGTTACATGCAAGAGGTAAAGAAAATGTTTACATACAAACCTACATCACAATTTATGAAAATTTCTATATATGAAGTACCTAGCACATTAAGCAAAAAGCAAACGCAGAAGTTAGCTGTGAAACTCGAGTGCAAATGTTTTGTTGGAGTGTGAAAGTTGCAAGTATTTTTTTTAAAGAAACCACACTCTCCCTTCTTCATTGCAAGCGGTGCAGTGATACTCCTGAAATGGTAGTTGGCTGTGTAATACCAGCCTAATGTTAACACCATCTTTTTGAAACTACAGAATTACTTTTAGTGATAGTCTCTTACATCCAATAAATGTATTGGTCTAAATGCAGAGTCCCGCAAATGCAACTCCTTCCGGCCAACACTTAATAGGGAAGTGATTTGACACGCTTAAAATTTAAAATCACTTTCTTATTAAGTGCTGGCTTGAAGCATTTGTATGCAACTCCTTATTGTTAAAAAACTGTGATGAAGTTGAGAACAAAGATGTCAGTGCAGGTAATAAACATGGTTAAAAGGGGATTGTTTCAGCATATATTAGAGTTGTGAAAATACAGTATACTTTGTGAAAAAAGTATACTACTGAAGAAACCATTTTCTTTGATTCCAAATACCTTTTAAAAATATATGCAGATCAACCTTCTAGTCTACCCTCTAAAAATTCAAATATTTTCTACTATTTTCACTTATAGCTGACAGGGAATGTTGCAGAGAAAAATATCATTTTTTACAAGATTTGCTTATCAAAATTTTGTCAATTTCATTTAATTGAAGACTCCTGGAATTTCATATTTCCTAGCTGAACACTTTGCTGCACAGTGCTTTGTAAAGTAGTATAGTATGAAAAATTGTCACATAAATTTTCAGAATATTCTAACCTTGAAGTGAGAGGAGGACACTGGTTAAATCTGCTTACTATGTATTATTCCAAGGACAGAGAGGATGATATCCTGCAACATGTTCCAGTTGCAACATTGCAAACAAGTTATTAAACAGTTATTTTCATTTTACCAGATCAAGATCAACGCAAGCTAAATTCTGTTCTTTCTATATGTTGTTGTTTGTTCAACTCAAAAGCTAAGCATCCTTCCAAGCATCTTTCTTACACATTTAACAGCACATATTATATCTCTTTTGCTCAAACATCTGAGAAATGCTAGCATGAATCTCAACCAACACAGAAATTAAAAATATCAAATAAAGACTCATCAGTATATATTTCAGAATCACAGTTCACAGCACTGGAGGGAAGGGTAAATGGTACCTCTCTCGAATATTTTACTGATACAAATATTAAAGTAAACCCTGTTCATGCTATCACATGAGCCATTCTGCATAACACATACACACTTCAACTTTCAATACAAGAATAAATTTTAAAATTCGTAAGTAGAAAAAATAGTGACAGTTTTCAAAAAGCCTTTGTACTTCCTTTTTGCAAATGTTCTTATGTGCAGAGCAGATGTCAGTTTAGCAAAATTAGTTTTACAGTAAATGGAGTTTGGGCTTCAAAGCAGATTTTAATTGTTACATTAACTTAGAAGCAATATAGGGTCTTCCAGCTCATAGAAAGGGATAGAGCTGGCCTGGCTCTCTCCTGAGTCTGAGTCATAAGGAGCATCTGGAAGCTCCATGAAACTGTACGCAAGTTGTTCATCTTCAGCATCTGACCGGATATAGCAGGAATTATTAGAAAATTCCTCCTCTTCTATACTGTTGAAATCCTGGGGGATGTACAACATTCCTGGGTAGTTCCTGCTTACCAAGTCACTAGTTGTTTTAAGAGAGATCTTCCTAAATGCCATTAGATGCATGTGAGAAAACTTGGAGTACTTGAAACGTTTAAAACCCAAGGATTCTATAGCAATTTTCCAGCTTTTCATCATCATAGCATGGCGATTCTGGTGGGATGAATCAGGAGTGATAATAAGCAATAATCCATTTAAGACAAGAAGTTCGTGGGCTTTTTTGCAACATATCCACCTTTGATAGGGTGAAGGGAAGTAAGAAAGGAGGAGGGAAAAGACCACAACATGGAATAATTCTCCAGGCAAGCAATCAATAGGATTTTTCAGCTGTTTCAAAAAAGCATCAATGGCGTCTTGGGCAAGCTGAAGAGGCTGCTGAATCTGAAGGTTTAAGAAGTCACATTTGTAGACACTCTACAGGAAAAAACACAGATATAGTTATAGACTCTAAACGTATAAGCTGCATATACTAAAACAGACTATTTCAAGTAAGATTACAATCCAATTAAATCTTGACATAGTCATAGAAGTTTTTACTCAACTAACTCAATCAATTTCCATTTGGATAATATTTTTAATTATACAAATACCATGCATTAATTTTGGCCATGGCACATGTCTCCTAGCAGGCATCAGCTTAGAAGAGGCATTCCCTCCAATGAAGTAATGCTTTTTAAAATGGTGCTTACCATCTGCTCTCTTCCCCATTACTTGTATTTATAATTTCTCCCATAAAAAACAGTATGTTCTAAAGGTTTTAAAAATAAATGAACCAATTCTACAATATGGTCTTAATGTGATGCTTACTTTGCATTTTTAATAATTATAAATGTTTGTGAAATGTGAAAAATACTGGGCTAAAACACTTAAATAATGCAAAATGCCTACCAAAGAGAGAATAGGCAGGCTAAAGCATTTAGGCTGATTAATGACTATACAAGGTCTGCTACAGCCTTACTATCCAAAAGCAGTTTACATATACCAAAGGGAAGGTTATCTATCATCATCTTTAAACAATTACACTATTATGGTCACTATTAGTTTCACTTTTTTGATATTGTTGCTGGACAAACAGAATGACTATAAAGACGTCTCAAAAGCAAGCATTGCTAGTGACCAAGTGAATAATGGTTCATACGTTGGGATTTATTTATCTCTCCTCACAAGTTTCATACCTCAACAGCAGGGACAATATCAATACCAACAGTCAAAAATTCTTCAAACTTCAAAAATGGATTGAAACAGCTGCCAACATCAAGCAATCTGATCTTTCCTGAAGGATGCAGTGATCTAGATAGAGAGGAATTCAATTTGTCAAATTACCTTTTCAAAAAGCTATGCAATCTTTTAGAATTTGAAATATCACTTCAAGTAGCAAATTCCAATTTTACAGTTGATGACTGGTAACATCCCCATGTCTTTCTCTCTCTGTTCAATTTCCCACATTTAGGGGGGCTCCATATGGGTCAACCCCCCTTCCATAAACTGCATTTTAAAGCAGCAGATTGTCTCCAGTAGTTTTTGGGAAACATAGCTTTCCTAAGACTTGTAGAGCGGATTCTAATGTGCAAGAAGTTCTTTCTAGTATGCATTTGTAGAGATAAGTGCCTATGTCTGAAAGTGTCAATATGAAACTACACTATTCTTCTGCATCAGCACAAAAGTTGTAATTTCTTTTATTAAAGATGTGCTCCCTAGTTTGCCTCAAACATTGCTACAAGACTCTCAAGTTATCATTTAGAAATATAGCATGCTAGTAATAACACGGGCATCAAGTATCCCAATAATTTAGACAATGTGCAATCTTTCCTGTCCAGTTAGGTAAGCTGTTGTTGTTGTGTGTCTTCAATTCATTTCAGACTTATAGTGACCCTAAGGCAAACCTATCACAAGGCTTTCTGGGACTGAGAGTGTGTGATACACCCAAGGTCACCCAGTGGGTTTTCATGGCCAAGTGGGGAATCAAACCCTGGTCTCCAGTGTTGTAGGTCAACACTCAAAACACAACACCACACTAGCTCTCTTAGGTAAATTATTGTATGTTAACGTAATTTTAGACATATTTGTTGCCTAAAAGTAGTTCCTGACCTCTTAGAGAAAGTACTGGACAAATAATTTTTATGCTCAGTCTTCATGTAAGTATTTACAACAATTGCTGTGTATCAGCATCTCAAAATTGCTTTCAGTAACCCTACACTGAAATACTGGTTTTGTCTTCTTATTACCACAACAGTAAAGGAAGAGCTGCTGCTTAGGGCAACCCAATGAGTTCACACGTGAATTAAACACACACACATGATTTTCTAAGTCAAGTTCTGAATGAGATGCAACATACAGGAAGTACATTTACTACACGACACCAGATGTTAATTACAATTATAACAAGAAAATCTGTGTTATGTTTTTCAAGACTGGAAAAAAAGCCGAACTTCTTTTTAAAGCCGAACTTATACTTTTTAAAACCAAATTGGCATTTTTTTTCCTGTGACACTGTAAATCCTCTGCAATATGTTACACCTATAACCAGACTGAATTTGTAGCATTAATATGCACTACAAATGAGCATGATCAAGCCAAAGCAAAACATTTTACGGCCTACTGATTTTAATGGGAGTGTTATATGACATGTTTACCTCCTTCACTGAATACACTAAGACTTTGAAGTGCTTAAGAAAACTACCTCCCCACAACCACACATGATCTCTATTATATACTTACTCATCTGTTAAAGAACTATGATTTGAATTATCTGAAGAATCCTCAGTTTTTGGAGCTGGATGAATGTCCATGGTTTGAACACTTTTGGTTGCAAGGACTCCTCTTTTCTCATCTTTTTCCAAAGCTTTCCGTTTTCCGCCATTTTGAAAATATTCCCGTGATACACTTCAAAAAAAGCAAGACAATTCACACACATAGCTGTCATACTTTTATTTTCCAAGGCTTCTTATTATCATGTAAATTGGAACAGATTATAATCACTTCTCTTCTAGGTAGCTTCATTTAAAATAAACTATTTTCATCACATCCTGTACAAATTAACAGTTAGATTGACAACAAATGTTGATCAAAATAATTCCAGCATTCTAGATTTGTTTATCCGGTACAGCTCATTAAGTTTCCCATGCAATTCTATAATCTCCACCATTTCTACTTCCTCCCCACATTTAATTTCCTTCTTTCATCCTCACTCTGTATCTTCCACAATGTTATCTCAATCAAGCTCCTGTTTATATCCCCACTGAGCTTTCCCTCAAATCTCTATGCCAAACTAAGAACCAGACATTTGAAACACAAATACTTTGTTTGTGTACGTGAAATCCATGGAGTTTATGTTGCTATACAGAGCACTGTAGTATAATCTACAATGTCAGTACTGCCCCACCACTGGCAACATCTGCTCTAGAAACTGGAATGAGCTACAAACAGAAATGTCCTACTCAACTGTATAAACTTTTTCTGCAAAGATGTACACTACATATATATCGCCAAATTTCTTATCTTCCCATTAGCTAGACTATGCCAAGACTTACCTACAGCACCATTCAATACGGCCCTCTCCTTCACAGGTTTTAGCCCAGTGATTATCAGCCAGATTTTTCATTGCTTCAGCATATTCACACAGAGTTTCTTCATCTTCACAATGTTCACGCCAGATTTTATCAAAGTCCCCCACTAAAACACACACAGATGACACAAAGGTATGAGTAACAGAGGAACAATTATCAAAAGTCAGAATAACAAAACCTTATTTGTAAACATTCATCACAGAGAAGAAGGAGATACCACTATTCAGCAACAGAAACAAACTGAAGGTAGGTATCTAGTTTTCTGTAAAGTACATATACTATGTCAGAATTGCAATTTAGATCTTCAGCCAATCATATAAAAAGATATATGAAATATTTTCCTGAGAATCCATTTGAGGATTCCATAAGGGGTTATTGAATTCTGGAAGAAAATATATTACTATCACTTGAAAAACAAGATTCATTTAAACAACTGCTTAAGAGCCTTTCTTGAAATGTAGCTCTTTTGAAGATTTCATGCCCCCAATATATTTTCTTTGAACTTTTAAGAAAGTTGTTTAGACTGCTAGATAACTATAGCAATAGGAAAAATACAGCAACTTCAGGTAAAAGAAAAGAACAAACAGTTAAGTTATGTGGCTGCTACACTAAACAATAACAAGAGCACAGAACTCTATACTTCCCCAGACTATACTGCTGCCAGGCTCACTTGAGAATGGGAGCATCCATTAATGGCCCAGCTCAGAGGAGACACCTGGTAAAGCACTTCATTTGTTACATTGTTTAAATCTCACGCTAGGCAAGCCACATGCATCACGTGCACAAATTCTGCTGAAATGGACAGACCCAGCAACGGAGGTAATTCACTCATTTTCTTCCCTCCCATGTCTGCAGTTGGGCCTTCAACATCCTAATGGAAATTTTTTCCTCGTTTTTCTGGCTCAGCAAACAAACTACAATATCAGATTACTAATAAGACAAACCTTTTACTGTTGGAAGACTGAAGTTTACTCTAACCACTATTTCCTGAACCTTCTAACCGTGCTGATGTAATAACACTGGAAAGCTGTGTAATCCCTACTAAATAACCAATAGATGTTCTCTGATCAGTTCATGTTCAGTAACCACTTACACAAAATGGAAAGCTACAAGTCTGTTTACTGTCTGCAGGCACATTTTTCTTTTTCTTTTGGCAACAGAATATATTTGAATCTAAGCCATCTGTACCTTGAATTAATCTCCTTTTTATGTACACCTCTCCCACCTATCATTCAACTGTTATTTTTTCCCCCCTTTGTTGCTTCCTTAAACTTTCCCAAGGGATAACCACAGCACTATTTTCTCTGCTGTGGTTACTATTAAAGGCAGTTTCAGGAAGCACAGGTAAGAAAGTAACCATGTTTGGCATTACAGTAACTATGTAAGATAGGTTAACGTCATATATATTAGTAACCACCTGAATATTTTTACAACTTTAAGGGAATGTAAACATCCCCTTAGAACATACTTGGGACATCATGCAAAGATAGATTGGAACAACTTTTGTGTGTTGATTTTTCTAATAATAATAAATTTCTAATTAATTAATAATTAATAATAATTTTCTTATAATAAAAGACCTGTACATCTTCTATTTCTCATAACACAGAAATAATTTTAGGCAGGATATATGGTTGTGCCAATACTCTGGTATACCATCATAGAATCATAAAGTACAAATGACCCTAATGGGTCATCTAGTCAACATCCTCAGTGTGATAATCCAAAATTAAATTCATTTAAGCTTTGTTTAAAAGCCTTTAACAAATAAAAATCCACCACCTTTCAAGTTAGTCAGTTCACAGGGAACTTAGGCTCCTGAAGTGCAGGGGGGCCTGCTCATTGCTGTCTGTGCTGCAGGCCATATTTCAAAGGAAGGAACTGGCAAAACCACCTCTCTGTATTCTCTATCTAAGAAAGCCCTAGGAAATCCTTGGGATCTCCACAAGCTGATAAGCAACTTGAAGGCACGTACGCACACATACGTCTACTGGTTTTAACTACTGTAAATTAATCTGTGTATTGCAAAAAGGCTAGAACATTGGTTTGATTTAAAAAAATCTCCCAATGTTGAACTGATTCTACGCACTGAAAGTAGAATGTTTTATATGTAATTAATCCTGTGAGAAATATCTGCCCAGCTATTCACTGTGGACAACTCCACAACTACCTACCTCGGCTACCTTCACTGATCAACTGCCACTCCAGTTTGGAAGTTATTCTAACTTTCCTCTTGCTTTTATGTATTGGCCAAAAGAACTTGCTCTCAACAGACTTGGATCACTTTTCTGATATGTTTAACATATGAATGAAAAACTCATTTCCTTTATTTGCCTTTTTTCCAGGTCAGGCGTGGCCATTTTCTTAAGCCCTTCCTCATGACATCTCCACTTACACTATTTCTTATGATTGAAATGTAAGAACAGAATGTTATCAAGTTATATTAGTGCTGAGCAGATCAGGCCTGTTGGTACCGCAGTTACTTGCATGTAGTTTAGGTCTTACGTGCAGAACTACATCAGGAACAGATGCTTATTTGTCAGCTACCACAAATTCTTTCACGATTTTGCAAGAGAGTTAACAATGCAGAGATTTTCCTTAACAGAAACAAAAGATTAGAAAGAAGCAAGTCCATAGAGTCCAGCAAGATTAACTAGTAGGTCATTTGTTCTTGTTTTGGTAACTTCTTAATGGAAAGGCCAATCTTTCCTCCAGAATAATCAGTCCATAAACTTCTAGATAAGCCCACTCTTGCAAGTTTCTAAGTAAACTATAGAATTAGTTTCCACCAGATGAGGTGACGGGCATCAACTGAGACATCTTTGAAAGGGGATTAGACATATTTATGGATGATATTCACCAAGCCCCTCAATAGCAGTTCAGTGGGAAACAAGGGTAAGAGTGGTGTTAGCATCATGTCCTATTTGTAGATTTCCCACATGCATCTGATTTGCCATTATGGGAGAGTTTTGCAGTAGACAGGCTATCTAGCTGATCTAAAACTGCTGTTATTCTTATGCCAGTTATTCTTACACACACACGCACGTATTTTAACCTGCTGATTGCTGGGAACCTCATTGTATAAAATGTTTTTCTTTATAGAACAGTTTTGTAATTAAGGAAATCTCTGAGATTCTTTTTGAATTAAAAAAGTTCACTTGCAGCCGAGTTGTATGCTGCTTTTACTGTAACACAGAAATTTTAAGAGTTTAAAAGAAAAGGCATTCAAATAACTTTTGCCGGCTATAAGGTCATACTCTGTACTTAACAATATTTCTAAAAGAAGTAAAATTTTACTAGATGCACTCCCCAGGATTTATTCTTTTTTTCTGTGAACTGGCTAATATCACTCTTCAATTTATGAACTGTATTAAATTAAGAAGTTTATATCCAATACTTTTACAGCTAGTGCATTTAGTTTTAGGTTCAGTTTTTGTAATCAGCTGTATGGCATTGTATGAAATTGTTTCCCCAACTGCTTTAAAATTAAGAACATTTTAAGATTACTTCTGTTCCAGAAGGCAAGTCACATTTGATTTTTCATAATGTAGAGGTACGCATATGTGTGATTATAGAAGAACATTCTGAACAGGTTTTACCTGAGTTCTACCTACAGCTAATGCCAAGGATGATAAATGACACTGTTGTCCTTCCTTTTAACAAGGGATTAAGCTTTTGAACATAAGCAAAACCCTTGTGTGCCTGACATGGGTAAGTTGCTCTTCCCTTGCCTTCTGATGCAAGGATCAGTGCAAGATCATCCACTATGTTCAGCTCTTCAACTTTTACCATGCAGTCATAAGGTTACTTAGAAATAAGTCCTTTCAAATTTAGAGGGGCTTACACGTGGGTAAGTGGATACAAGGATGCTATATTAGAGCATTGGCTAAATCAGTGTAGCTTCTTTCAGCACGCAAGACAGTTGCCTGGAAATAAAGCACTTTGCATATATGCTTCACTCAAAGCATATTTAACTCTTGGATAATGAAATCACTAATGTGAATTTCTCACTAATGCGCAGCAATGTGGGATAGAAAACTTACTCCTTCACTAATCCCTTAATAAATCAGTAATATTTTCACCAGTGGGAATGAATGCAATGGTTTAAGCCCAAATGTTAGTCTCAACTAAAATAAACTCACTGGAACTTGGTGTGTTAAGTCCCACTGAGTCAACGGATTTACTAAGTGTTGTTAGTGCTACCAATTGGATTTAGTGTAATATAAGTAAAATTCCCTCCTTTATCCTGAAAATGACTATTTTCTGTGTCTACTTGACCAAGGAGGTGGGTAACAGTCTGAAAACACCTAATTACATTCTTGAATTTAATTGATGGTTTCTTCTACATTCAACTTTTAACTTCTGGCTGATTCTCATAAGCTGGCCAAAATTAAGAAATGAACTCCATTTATTTATTCAGCCAGAGTTCAGCATTTTGTAGCTCCATTTGAACACAATGTGAAAACATTTAAAAGTAAACTGACTTAGTAAATTTGTAATTATAATTTGTAATTATGGACCTAAATTTTGCTAGAGCCAATTAAAACAGAGCCACTGAATCAATGAGAATTAGCTAATTCAACACTTACGTTCTAGTTTTTTTTAAGTAGTATCAGCACAGGGAGGATGACTGAGGAAAGCTAGAGAAGCACAGATTTTCAGTGTCTGGCTCCAATGCAATAAAGCTTGAGCTGGGAAAGAGCAGGATGCTACTCAAGCTGATTTTATGGTAACTTCATATGTCTACTTACAAAAAGCAATGTAAACAGTAGCTGCCTCCAGAATAAAACTGTCTCACCAGTTACCTCAGTGGAATAGTCACCCTTGATACATTTCGGAAGAAGGGGTTTATAGAAGGTTTAAAATGTTTTTACATACTTATACTATTTATACTACCTACTTATACTAGGTTTACTTGATGTAGTTGTTTCTTTTCACATGTGAATATTTTATTTTTGCATACAAAATTGGCTGAAATATGTTGAACAGGTCCTCTTTTTTGTGATGTAGGAACTACCATTCTTCCTCTGTTACTTCTGGCTCTGGTACCAAATTTTCTGTTAAAGTAGTAACGTCCTGGAACACATCTACTTTGCTAACTGAGTAACAACTGTACCAACAATTGGATATAGCCCAATAAAAATTGGTAAGGATACAATATTACAATACAGTTGGGCAACTGGTATGGATAGTGTTAATTACAACTAGAATTTCATTTGATAATTACCTTTTTCCAGCAGATATATTTATAAGCACAGCTCTTCAACCATGCTAAAATTGATGTGAACAGTCCTTTATGTTTTCATTACCTCCCTTAAAACATAAATAATGTGATGGAAATGTATGCTTTCGAGTTGTCACATCTTATGGTATTTTTAAGTATTCCAATAAAAATAGCTTCAAATTAAAGCCCTGAATTTGTCTGAATGTAGTTTTCAGACCACGCTATGTACCTCAGTGGTTCCTTCTCCCCTTAATCAAATATTTTTCAGTTCAGCTACTTTGGCTACCAGGAAACTTGTCAGATATTTATACAGCACCTTAAATTAACACCACACTTTTCTAGTTTGTTTACTCCCATGTACGCCAAACAGCCATGCCAAACCATTTTGTCATCAACTTGGGCAGCAAAAACTTCAGGCAACTCACATTACTGTTAATTTGGAATCTCTGAAGCTACTTTCTCCCATTCTTTTATGTGAAAAACTAGCAAAGTTTTCCATGCATTTTACATGTGTGTCAGGTATGAGAAGTTTAATGTGATCGTTGAAAACAGCACATCTCATTCATAGTAAAAGTTTATAGGAAGATAGAATCAGGAAGTCTACCAAGAATATAGAAATAACAGATTGGAAAAAGGTTGAGAAAAGAGATGACCAGACTTGTTCTGAATGGCAATCCACAAGTTATATTACAAACCCATGGCAAAGGCTCCTGTAGTAGTCATCCTTCCTTCTCCTCCAATTACATCTCCTACTTGCTAGCACTAAGATCCATGTTATCCAGTCACTTGCAAAGATCTTGGTATGAGCTGCTCACTTCACACCAGGCTCCAAAGAAAGGAAAATGCAATGAGCAACTCACATCACTTCTTGGCATTAAAGATCACCACAAACTGACAGACCAATTTCTACTCTCCACCCCCAGACCTCTGCACATTCTGGAGGATTTGGTGAGGTAAGGTGTTGAGTAGTGATTGAAAACATCTGGTGACTAAACAAAATCCTCCCCTGCTACATAGAAAACTATTGGCTCATTCACCTTTAGGTCTCTTCCTTGCAGCCCTATGTTGGCAATAACACATTTCTGAAAGGAAGGCAGACAAAAACAGACATTTAATCTTGAACACAAGCTCCAGGATTTCCAACATATTTGCCAGCCAAAAATATCAGGAATACATGACTCAACACTGTTTTTATAATGAACAGGGAAAAGAAAGCTAACAGCTTAATGCCAAAGCCTGCATTGCCAGCACTAATGACAGAAATATCCCAAATATATAACACTGCTGCAAGCCCTGTGTTATGATGGCAACACCTGAAAATACACTGCCACAAATTATTTAGGATTAGAACATAAGATGATCAAGGCCTTCTCTCACCTCTCAAAGGCAAGAAAGAACAAATTCCCACTCATTTCCTCATAATGCATTCTTTGGAAAAGCTATTTCATTATTTTAAAGACATAAATCACACTGTGGAGCACTGACGCCTGAATCTTCCAGCTACAGAACTACACATATTCACTCCCACTTGCTAAACAAGGGAAGAACAGAGAGATTTATAAATGTACAAACCAGCAAAGATTTGTAATCATGCAATTAAAGGCAAGAAATATAACTTTAACCAGAAGTTCTTATCCTTAAATCTTTCCATTAGAGAAAGGTCCTACCTTCAGTAACTACAGACTGAAATTTTCCATTTCTTTGTTCTGCCCCAGGCAGGCCAAGCTGAAAATCTTACTTGAGTCGACCGAGATAATTTTTTTAGTATATGTTAAGTTTTCCCATCAGCTTAACTATGAGACCTATCAGGGGTACATTAGAGCCCCAGGACAAAGAATAAAGAACACTAGGGATTCCTCTTATAGACACAGTGGCAGAAAGCAAAAGTTTTAAATAATGCATGCATGGATTAAACAAACATCCGCAAGAAACATCGCAGATACGAAGAAAGTGCATTTATTACATTCATAATAGTCTGAGCAGTTTTACTGTGAATGCCACATGCCCATTTTTTTTCTGGATTTCAAAGAGCTAAGGCTGGAACAATCCTATCCACAATTCATAGAAACTGCAGGAGAAGACAGGAAGAACACAACAGTAGTAACCAACACATCAGCAGAAGTTTCCACCAATACAGAAGTTATTGAGATATCCAACTCATTACACAGAAAGATCTTGTGACCTCTATGAGGGTCCTGCTGCCAACAAGGAAATGGTTTGTATTTTATTCAGCACACAGTTGCAAACATTTTTAATCTGAGTACTAAGCATTTTATAGCATAAGCAAGATACATTATTAGATTCTACTCCAAGTATCTTACTGCAAATTTAGGTGGTATAGGGTCAAGACACAAAGGAAGAAAAAGAAGGAATGACAACACTAACAATGCATGACTACAAGTAAGTACAGTTGTACCTACTTAAGCTTCATTCAGTTATGAATGTAGATTTCAAAATGTCAAAGTTGTTCCAAGTAACAGAAATCTGTTTTGAAAATTTTAATCAACCCAATTACCCCAAAAGTTTCAATAAACATTTCTGAAGTTTACTTTCAGACTTTGAACTGGCAAAACCACCTCTAAGTATTCCTCACCTAAGAAAACCATACAAAACTCATGGGGGCACCTTTCTGTTTTTTGAGGATCAACAGTGGAAGTCCAAAATCAAGGATTCATCTGCAAGGAAGAGTACTAGGACATAATTTTACTAGCATGTTCGATCCCATAACCTACGATGATGGTACCAGGAGAATGGTTAACCTTCTCTCAAGACCAACAGTGTCCTATAACCATTTCTCTGTTCGCAGGATTTCCAGCCTACATCTGACCATAAAAGAGTTATGACATATATTTACAACAGGAAAGATATATATATTTTACTATGTTATGTCTTGCTAGCAAGGAAAGCACATGCTATTAACATAGCAACACTGCAGAAACTGTGTTTGTAAAGTATTAGTGGTAAGTCTGGAAGCATATACACACTTTGCTGTTCTTCTTGTGTCTCTTCAAGTCCTTTTCAACTTATGGTGACTCTATGGCAAAACTGTAACAGAGTTTTCTGGTGTTGAGAGAGTGTGTTGCATCCATGGTCATCACTACACTGCCTCTCATATATACACTTGCATTTGGACATATACTGCGAATACTAGTAGATACATACAAGACTCCACTATAATCTAATACTCATGAACAGGGAAGAAGTTCCAATGAATTCAAGCCAGTTTATCGGAGCAGTAAAAACACTGCAACGCAGTGCAATCCAGCTAATCTGCATATACTATTACCAACTACCCTAAAATGAAAATATATTTTGTTCTCTTCCCAAAATCCTTCCAAACATGTCACTGAGAAATAAATGGCATAACAAAGAGAATAAAAGGGGAGCTCTCAAGAAGGAGTACCAGAAACAATCAGGCCTTCCATATTTTGAGCAGCAGGACTCTTTGCCTATAAATCTCACCAAGAAGGTCACTGAAACAATCTTGCACGTTATCTGAAAGGTACACCATCAGACAGCATGAAAGTTAGTTAACCCTCTTGAGTCAGATGCCACTGGAGAAGAGGCCTGTGACCTGATATGCATAAAGAAGAATAAGTTGTTTAGTAAGTGCTGTAGTCTACAGCAAGTAGGTTACAAGACATTTTTTTTTGTCCTCACACCCAATTGTTAGACATGAAATAAGTTACATGCAAAAACATGACCACAGTTTTCTCATTTCTTTGGAGAAGAGACATGCAAAATGTTTTTGCTTCCCAGAAAACTCTGCTGTTATATATTCCAGGACATGAGACCAATTACTTTGGTAACAGGATTTAGTCCAGGTTCACAAGAAAAGGAACTAGCTGTTGCATGTTTGTGAGTTCCAGCATATATTTTGGCTGGAAAAGGAATCCAACAAGTGAAAGGGTATTTCTGGCATAAAGTGCTCAGAAATGCAATGTATCAATAAGGTGAAGAACTAGGACACAGAAACTTTAAAAGGTCAAAGGACTAATGAGAAATGACAGTAGGAAAAGAGAATTTGATGAGTGAGGAATACTGAAATGGATCATTCAAAATTCCCAACATTCAAGATTATCTCTCCAACCACAAACAAGCAGAATCAATTTACAGGAAGCAAGAAAATAGGCCTAACACTGGCAGTACAATAAGCTTATCTAGAGAGCTGACACACATTTTCTAAATTCACACTGGAAGATTTCTATACAGAGATCCGCGCTAGATAAGCTGAATTTCTCATATCTTACACCTTGTGGTTTCATGTAATCTAACATAAATGTTTGCCTTTATAAAAAGAGTTCTAGAAAGTGGCCTTACGAACAGGAATCTACAATTTTCATCTGCCTTTCCTCATCAAGTCCAAGTTGGTAATAACAAGCTACACTATATATAAGCCCAAGACAGTAATACCGTGGCACACTTCTGAAGGAAGGACTATGGAAACAAGTTCAGTTGTGTGCCATGGCTTAGGATCATTCAGAGCACTTCTTGAACAACCCATGTTGGTCTTTTCCAGCAGGAAGACTAGTGGAGAGTATCTAATGGGACACCACTGCATGGAAGCACAGAAAGACCTCCAAGCCTGTGACATCCTGCTCTCCCCAAAGATTTGGACCTGCGCTAACAACACGGTTCAGACAACTTACTAGCAAGCAACCCTCAGCTTCTCTCTCACCTTTGGAACTGAGGAGACGGTGGGGGGTTACTTTCCTTCCTCCTTGTCTGCTCTTACAAACACTTTCCTGGGCCTCTTATTCCTACATAGCAGGGGGTTGGACTGGACGGCCCCCGTGATCTCTTCCAGCTCTCAGTATTGCATGATTCCAAGTCCACACCATTCAAGAGAATGAATGGCAGAACTTCCAGCCATTTTGCCGAGGAAGGCGAAACGCCAGACCAAAATTAAACTTTGTCAAAGATTCCTAATAGCCTGTTAATACCGAGGGGGGTGGGTGGGTGGGCGGGGGAGGGAGAAGAACAGGACTTTAGAAGAGAGCACCAAATTCAGGGTTGTTGTCCTTCTTCCCTCTCAGTGATTTAGAAACGTGAAGGGCAGGCTCTGTAAGGGGAGCGAAGCCCTTTCCTCGCCTGGACGCAGCAGCTAAGATGACCTACCCCCAGGAAACACTCCAAGGCAACGTCCTTCTTCCCCCGCAGGGCACCCGGTCGCGTTCTTCCTGCGGCTGCTCCCCCGTCGGAAGGCAAAGGAGGCCATAGGAGACCCTCGCTCCCCCCCCTCGCCTCCTCGCACGCCCGGGGCCCCGGAGCGACGCACACCCCTCCATCGGCACCACGCCTCCACAGCGCAGGGGGCCGAGGGAGAAGGAAGGAAGGGGGCGGCGCCCAGGCTCGACATCCCCACCAGGCCTCGGGGCGGGCGGGCCTAAGGCGGCCCTGCTTCGCCAGCCTCCCCCTCAGGCCGGAGAGGGGCCTCCGCGCCGGCCCTCCCCTCTCCTCCCCTGGCCGGGCTGCCGAGGGGAAAGCGGGGAGCGCGAAGAGGCGGAGGGCCAGTGCCCGCTTACCTTCCCGGTATTTCTTGCGGAGGCGCCGGTGAACGCTCTTCACCACCCCGGAGAGCTTCTCCTGCTGGAGCTTCCGCTCCTGCTCTCGGGGCTGCGCCAGAGACGGGGAGGCGGCAGCGGCGTCCGTGGGGAGCCCGGGCTCAGCCTCCATCGCGATGGCTCCGGCGTTCCGTCCCCGCTTCTGGAAAGGGGGCGGCGGCCGCGAAACTCCGGTCTCTATGGCACGGAGGGCAGGGTTAAAGTTCGGGGCCGGGCCGATCATGTGACGCACAGGGCTCCCGTGGCTTGCTGGGAAATGTAGTTTTTAGAAAAGCTTACGGAGCGCTGTGGCCATGGCGGGCGAGGGCTCTCTGTTCGCGGTCGGTCGGTCGTTTGTTCTATTTTGCATCCTGTTCAAAAGAAGATAACGGTACCTTCGTGGGAGAGGGAAAAGATACAAATCACCCTCACGTCGTAATCTTCAACTTTGTAGGAGGAACCACAACAATAATGCATTTGGCGCATTGTGGCAACACCGTGGTTCAAAAACATGGATGTGAGACATGGATCCGCAGGGATCTGTAGGACTTTTTGTATCGGATCCAAGTGACCCATGCTCCAAGATCAAGTCTCCTATCTTTAGCCACAAAGTGAACTGCAACAGGCATGGATCCTATAAACTCACGTGCCTGACATCTCTGGTCACAGGCCGAACCACAACAATCCTGGATCCAGTAAATCAATATAACACTAGGACAAAAAATGTGCATCTGAGGCACAGATCCTCATGGATCCAAAGGATTTTAAAATGGGAATCCTCTTGAACCACACCCAAATCATGTCTCCCAGCCCTAAACATATATTGAATATTGATGTGGCACCATGGTGCAAAAACATGGATTTGAACTCACATCATTTCTATAGTAGATCTACCGGAAGCATACCCAAATCCTGAATCACTTACCCACTTGCTTAACACAGACATCATGGATGCTGCGCATTAATGCACCACCATGGCACAAAAATGTGGATCTGGTTCACCAATTTTGTTGTATCCAAATGATTTTCACATGACATCCACCTCACTGAATGCCCAAATCATTTCCCACATCCCAAGACACAAGCTGCTGCAAAAACATGGGTCCATTGTGCAGGTCCTTGTCATCCACATAATTTTTACATGGGATCCACCTAAATCACATCCAAATCATAGATCAGATCCCTAGGAATAGGCTAAAATGCAAGCATCACAGATCTCACATATCATTGTTTGATGACACTGCAAAAACAGGGCACATGGATCCACATCATTTTCAAAGGATTCATTTGAACTACATCAGACCAATGGTTCATATCCTTAGATACAGGCTGAATACAGACATTACAGATTCCATGATGACAAGGCAAAAACATGGATCCAAGAGGCAGATCGTTTTTGTGTCATGGTGGTGCAGTGCTGTACGAGGTCTATGATTTTTCTGGTTCAGGCTGTGGCTAAGGATGGGAGATACAATTTGTATGTGATCCTGGTGTATCGCATGTAAAAATCCTATGGACCCATGAGCATCTGTGCGTCCTGTTTTTGTCTTGTGGTGGTGCATGAGTGTACAAGATCTATGACTTCTGTGATTCAGCCTGTGGCTAGAGATGGGAGATATGATTTCACTGTGGATCTAGCATAAAAAATAATACTGATATGATTTTATACTATTCTGTTCACAGACTATTCTGTTGACCTACTTCAACAATTTGAGCAACATAAATGTAAAACAGCAGAAAGTTGCTTTAAAAACAGACACTTAATCACAAGTTAAAATTACATTAGTGATTAAGAGTCTGTTTTTAAAGCAACTTTCTGCTGTTTTACATTTATGCTGCTCAAATTGTTGAAGTATTATTGTAAACCACTTTGAGAGCTCCAAAGCAGACTGTGTAGATGTAAAATATAGCCATGCTTTCCTTTCCTGCTGTGTTTTAATCCTTTATCTGGTCTTCTCATGCTGTTTTACTGGAAAAGGGTAAGAGAGATTGAAGTATGCCTTTTGGTTGGCTAAGCCACTAGCTTACTCACTAAGTGCACTGGGGTATGCAGCAACCCTCTCACATGTGACACCTGGGCTAAATAACTATTTATCCAGTTGTTGGGCTTGTTACCAAGCCATACACCCCCACATTTTGATGTGGTCCAATTGGCAAAATATATTAATTGGCAGATGTGTTGGCATAAAATATAAATTATACTTATGGCTAGCAAGGCCATGTGGAAAGGGACACTGGCTGGGAGTAGGTCAGAGATGACCCCAACATGGCCAGGTCAAAAGTTCTCTGAAATTAGCTAAGAAAGCCTAACTTAATGGCTCTGAGCTAATCCTCTCAACTGCCAACATCAGAAAACAATAAAGTGCCCAGGACCCTTACTGTGTGCGTATCCTACTGCAGATAGCCCAGAAACCCCCTCTCAACGAAGACATTGAAACCCATCAGTCCATTCCAGACCCCATTGTCTGTGTTGCAACTCCCATTGTTCACTAGGCTGGGAGAGCAATCAACTCCCACCCCTTCAGGGAGGAAAAGAGAGTATATAAACCCTTGGTTTTGATAAGTCAGTTGCAGTCAGATGAAATGTAAAACTCCACTATGTCGCTCTGAATCCTGATCTGTCTGCCCTTAGACAGAAGTTTAAGTCACATTTCAAGCTCTTCACTACTCTTCTGGACTGGTAATTATAAATCCTCCCAAACCCCTCAGCCTCTCTATAATTTTCCTCCCTTTCTCTTCCAGTTAGCTCTTGTGTGAATGCTTGACTGTATGTATCTTGTGTGCATGTATGAGTGAATTCCCCCAATAAAAACACATTTTTAGCTTAATTTTTAATCTTTGGCTGGTTTTTGCTTGGTCTCACCCTGTAAAAATTGGGTTGAAGGTCTCGCTGGGTTACCCTGCCCCTTGTTCTGCTATAGCCAGTGCTCCTCTAATTTCCCCAGTCTTTGCATTTTTGGAGCGAATCAAGGTGTCCCCCAGGGGATCCCCAGAAGTCAGGGTAACTGGCTGGCCCCCCAAAGCCAAACATCTAGGTGTCATGGAGTCTGAGATGAGTGGAAAGGAGTGATGTATACAAACTGTAGAGTACTGAACAAACTGTAGAGTCATGTCTTGTATTGCTTTCAAAGTTTTTTTCCCACTTTAATCACTGTTATGTTCATTTCTGTTTAAAAGACAAATTTGTAGACTCGTTCAGGAGAGTTTGTGGGAAAATGTTGTTGCAACTATGCTATCAGATTCTGTTTCGCCCTGTTACTTTCTGTTCTTTACCTGTTGCTTCTTGTTCTGCAGCCTGATTTGCAGTAGTGTGAAAGTGAAACTGTTCCTTGTATTCTGGTTGCTTGAGTGAGAAAATTTACATGCCAGTTCTGTCTGCGTATCATAAATGTAGGTGAATAAATCAGGGATAAAAGTAGTAACTACTGTGAGTGTTAAAAGGTAAAATTGTGGAAGTTTGGCTACTTTTGAGAGGAGGATTTCTAAGTCTTTACAGGCTCATGACAAGAAAATAAACAGGTAAAACGTCTTCCAATTCATCTGTTAAATTTTTGTCTGTTCTAGCAGCTTGTAGAAACACAGGCAATCCTGGCTATAAAGGGTAATTTTAATTAGATGTCTCACTTGTGTATGGTTAGTTTTTGCTATACAGCGCAGCTTTCCAAATGGTGTGCCACGACATGTTAGTGTGTGTCGCCTGAAGTGTGTAGGTGTGTTGCCTATAATCTTGGAAATGTATGTTATTATTTATAAATCATATATTTTTAAAAATATATGAAAGCTTTTCATGAGATATGTTGTGTCCCCATACATTTTGTTATTACGATTTATGTATGTGTCTGTATCTCGTATAAGGAGTAAGTTTAAGCACGAGTTTGCTAGTAAAACTGAAATTACTGTGTTGTGAAATGATGCATGTCTAAAAAGTGTGTTACCAACATGAAAAGTTTGGAAAACTCTGCTATAGAGGCTAGAGTCAATACATTCAACAAGAGAGGTCCAAATCTGCATGTTTTTTAAGCTTAATAAACCTTTATGTATGACTAGAGCCATTTCTGCACTAGACTGTTATAGTGCTATGATTCCACTTTCAACATCCTATGGAATCCTGGGGTTTGCAGTTTCTAGAGGGGCCAGCTGGAAATGGCCTAGGTATAATTGTGTTTTTGCATTGCTCCTTGACAATTTCCGTGGCTTCAGTCCCCAAGAAAGGGGACATTAAGGACTGGAGTAACCCACTGGACCATTGCATTAATGTTCCATGCAAGCAAAGTAATGCTCAAACGTCTACAACAAAGACTTTTACCATAAATGGAGTGAGATATGCCAGATGAGGTATTAGCAATCAAATTGCAAACATACGTTGGATAATGGAGCATACCAAAAAATTTCAAAAGAAAATCATCAGAGGAAGGAGGTATAAAAACTGGAGGGAGGAACATTAACAATTTAAGATATGCAGATGACGTCATGCTACTAGCAGAAAATAGCAAAGTCTTGGAGTGATTACTAAGAAGAAGTCAAGGAAGAAAGTGCACAGGAAGATTTGCAGCTGAACATTAAGAAAACAAAAATTATGACCACAGAAGATTTCCATAACCTCAAAGTACACAACGAAAGCATTGAATAATTCAAAATTTTCCATTATCTTGGCTGGTAGGGAAAAAAGCAACCCCTTTGAATTGTGGTGCTGGAGAAGAGTTCTATACATACTGTGGATTGCTAAAAAGACAAATACAGTAGGACCCCTGTATCTGCAGGGGATTCGTTACCCCCCCCCCACGGATACTGAAATCGGTGGATAATAGCAAACAGTGTGTCAACACCCCAAAAAAACGATTTTACGTACAGTTCTCCCGCAGTGATGTGTAGAGCCGGCTATCACCGTGTCCCTTCACACCCTGAGGCCTGAGCTTGTGCAGGTATCTGGGATCAGACTTGCAGTGGTGTAGGGCTGGTGTTTGCTGCGTCCCTGCAGGCCCTGGGGCCTCCGCTCACTCACTCCAGCTGGCAGGGGCATGCAGAGTGAGCGATCACCTGTTCTCTGCATGCCCACCACTGCCGCCCATGTGGGCACGCTAGTTCCAGCCGAAAGGGGCATGCAGAGTGAGCGATCACCTGTTCTCTGCATGCCAGTCGCCAACCACGGATAACTGAATCAGAAGATAATGAATCCGCAGTTATGGAGATCCTACTGTACATAGGTCCTAGAGCCTGAACTCCTCCTAGAAGCCAAGATGCCGAAATGGAGACTGTCGTACTTTGGAGATATGCTGAGAAGACATGATTCACTAGAAAAGACAATAATGCTTAGAAAGGTAGTAGGAAAAGAGGAAGACCACACTACAGATAGGTAGTCGTGGAAGCTACATCTCTGAGTTTGCAAGACCTGAGCAGGGCTATTGGTGTTAGGGTGATTCAGAGGTCTCTTATTCATGGGGTTGCCATAAGGTGCAGTTGACTTGACAGCAGTTAACAACAAAAGAAATGTGCAATTGTATACTTGTATGATTATTTTTTGAAGCTAGAACATTGTGTTCTTATTGTGGCCCTCATGTCAGTGGGACAGTGAATTCACTTTAGGTTTCTTTACAGGTTTTGAAGGAGCTATCCAAGGTGTTCAACCTAATTCCTAAAAAAGTTCAGCACCTTGGATAGTTCTATTAAAGGCAGCCAAAACCTGGAATGGATTCACTATCCCACTGACATGAGAGCCACCAGCTGCCATAATTGAACTCCACACTTCTAGCAGCCTGATACCACTTTAACTGCCATGGCTCCATGCTATGGAATCCCGGAATCTGTATTTTGCTGATGTACTTAGAATCCGTGCTTTAATCTAGTCATCTGGATAGAGCACTAGAGTTCTTTTCCAAGGAATTCCAAGTATCTCATGAAACTTCAGATCCCAGGATTTTACCAAATGGAACAATGGCACTTACAGATATCAAACTGCTAGAACTGTGGAGTGCTAATCCACTAAAAAGACACACCAAAAATAAGAGGAAGAAAACAATAACACATTAATATATAATAAACCATTATTAAATGATCAAACAAATAAGCAGATTTGAAAGATTTTATTTTAAAAATATCCAGTGTCCTGCAGCTAGAATTATACATGCAAAATATTGGAAAAATAGTGAAACACCAAAACTGAGTGAATGGTTAAATAAATTACTGGATCTAGTAGAAATGGATTAGCTCACAAGTTTATTGAAAGAAAATTCGATTGAATCTTATTTAAAAATCTTTCACAGACCATTCACAGACCATATAAGAAATCATAAGGGAGACTTAATGGTTATTGGATTTAATATGTAAGAATAAGATAGATTTAGTTTGGTAAGAAGAACATGCGGAAATATATGAATTAAAAAGAAGGTGATGGAACAGAATTAGAAATTTGAACCAGCAGCCGAAGCAAATTGGTTAGTTACTTCAATGTCAAGTGTTTTATTCTTTGTAAATTTAATTTTGTATTTGCTTCTGTATGCTAAAACTTGTCTTGGTTGGGGCTTTCAAGTTATGTTTATCTTCTTTTTTCTTTCTTTTTCTTCTCTTTTCTTTTTGTTTTTTGTAATGTGGTACATCATTTCACAACCGTTGGTACGTTTAAAATTAATAAACTTTTTTTTTTAATATCCAGTGTCCTGGAAGCTATTTTAAACCCATCACGTGCACAAAACATCCTAAGCAAATATTCCACTCATTTGGAATTTTAATTTATTTCCCACATGTTATTATGTTGTCATAAGGGAATACGTCTGTGTTATTCATGGCAATTTTCCAAGCCATCTGCATATGTACACAGGCTCATTATGGTCAGCATGAATTTGCAGTGTCATTTGTCCTCTGTGAAATAATCTGTATTTGTTAAATGTTGGAGAACCTGTTCAGCCGTAACAATGCTCCTTCCCCATGTTCCATGTTTTCTGTGTCTGAGTATTTTGTGGACTACTCTTTTGCTTTTCTCCCATGGTCCCTCTCTGCCATAAACTATTACTGAATTTCAGTCTGAGTTTCTTTTCCGTTGACGTCTTGCAGCTATATGATTCTTATTATTATTTTATTAGTTTAGCAAAAGTTGTCAAAACATCTGTTTGGTCCAAGTGGCTTTTTCAGTTGTGATGCCACTCAAAATTGTTCTGTCTTTTGCACAGAATCGTGATTCTGTCAGCACTTGCTATGTATAATCTTGCTTACTAGTCAGTTCAAGTCCAAGATGCAGGGGAAAGTACACTGATGTCAGGAAACGACAGGGTGGCAGCATATGTAAGGAGAGGTTATCTGAAGAGGCTGACAACATTGAGAAAACAGATCTTAGGCCGCTTAAAAATCTGAACATTTGTGCAGTCTACATAAACTGCAGGTAGTGGAATGTAACACTATGCGAATTAACTTCATGAAGCAAATCTGTGCTACATGATGCAAATCAAATGCTAATTCTTTTAGTGGCACACCTTTAAAACATTTAATTATTTTGAAATAACAGATGTTAAAAGCAGATATTAAGTAAAATTTTGCATAACTAGATTCATCCTGTTGGAAAAATTTCAGCATTCTCTCTCTCCATCTTGTTTTATGGCAAGTGGGGCTTAGATAGCATAGGTTTCTTTTCCTTTGCATGGCAAAGCCTTCTCCCTTCTCACCTAAAGCATTGCCACTTGCTCCTGTGTCATTTAAATGCATGATCATAAATACCTCTGGCATTCAGATGAGCAGATCATGTGACCCAAGATAGTTCTTATGGTCATCAGTCTTATAAAAGACCCCCCTTCTCAGATCTCTCTCTCGTCTCCTCTGTTTTTGCTTCTTCTTTCTTCTCTCTGACCATGCTTCGCATACCCGTCAAGAAGATGGTGAGTTAAGAATGAAGCTACTATCTTACCTGACCTATTCATTAGCTAGTCAGGACGTAGGTTCCCCAATACATATGCAAATATAAAAACTATCAGTAAACATTTCTATGTTTGTTAGCTGAAACCACTTGCCTTGTTTTGTTTTCTTAGTTAATTTCAGTTCAGGGAAGCCACACAGAAATCTAGGCATGCTTTTTCTGCTACTCTGCTAAAAGAAGGCTGATTCCTAACAGTTTTAGCTTTTGTAGAATTTCCCAAAAAAGGCTAACACCCTGGGAAACTAACTTCCAGCAGATCCTTTTCATGAATCCATCATCTGCCATGATTTATGGGGTAGCACAGATGTCCATATTATGCCTTTTTAAAAATGTCTGTTAGATAGCAATGAGTGAAGTCCTACAGAAAGTTGGACTGAAATGTCATCAGTATGTTGATGACTCATCTCTCCGCATTTTTATCATGTAGGACACGGATATATGTGCACACACACATATACACAATGGATGGAAAAAAGCAAGTGAACAGCACTCTTTTCAAGTAGAACTTGAGTATCTGAGAGATACTATAACAGTAAAGAAGTTATAACAGGAGTTTATAACAACAACAACAAACCAGATATTTCAGTTACCATCTTCTTCAGTGATGTCTATTGGAATGGGAAACATAAACAACATCCTGTGTCAATTAGAATTTCCGGGGTTTAACCATGGAACTAAGAAGATAGTGCTGGAGTCTAAACTAGTCTTCCTCTTGAAATCAAGGCCATGTAGTGTCGAGGTGTCAAGTCTATAGACCCGTAAGTTTCCTCTTTTCTCAAGCATGGTTGGATCATATTAGAGTTTCCCTGTTGGAAATCTGGTCCTGTTGGAAAGTCTGTGACTTTCAGAGCTAAAATGTTTTGTAATAGGGTGTTCCTACTTTTTATTGGTAGTTTCTGATTTCCAGAGTCTTGTGCAAAGTTCAGCGATGATTTCCCCCACATATTGCTTGTTGCCTTCAGGGTGTCGGCATTCAATCACATATCTGACATGAGTAGAATTGCAAGTTATAGCATAATTCAGGGCAAAGACTCGGCGAGTGCAGGGGGAAAAGGCCCAAATGATATTGACCAAGTAATACAAGCATCCAATGGTGGAAGGAGTAGAAACTATAGTACAGGACTTGCAGGAAGGGCCCGGGGATTTAAGTGTCTCTACACTAACGTGCAGAGTATGGGAAACAAGCAAGATGAACTTGAACTCCTAGTACAACAAAATAAATACGATTTGATAGGCATCACTGAGACGTGGTGGGATGAGTCTCAGGATTGGAATGTAGGAATAGAGGGGTATAGCCTATTTTGTAGAAATAGACCAAACAAGAAAGGAGGAGGAGTAGGCTTGTATGTCAATGAAGTTTTCACCTGTGAAGAGATCCATGACTTAAACCCAGAAAGCCAGGTCGAGAGCATCTGGGTAAGAATTAAGGGAGTGAGAAACAATAGGGATATTCTGGTGGGGGTTTACTACAGACCTCCAACCCAGACTGAGGACCTTGATGATGCCGTCCTCAACCAAATGACTGCACATTCAAAAAGGAGAGATACAGTAATAATAGGAGATTTCAATTACCCGGATATATGTTGGCAGTCAAACTCTGCCAAGACAGCAAGGTCCAGCAAGTTTCTTGCTTGTCCTGCAGACAATTTCATGGTCCAGAAGGTGGAAGAGGCCACAAGGGGATCAAATATTCTAGATCTGATCCTGACCATTAGGGATGACCTTGTTAATGAGGTAGAAGTGGTTGGATCTTTAGGGGGGAGTGACCATACCCTATTGGAATTTGGCATTCAGTGGGAAGGAGAAGATAAGTGTAGCCAGACACTCGTCTTAGATTTTAAAAAAGCGGACTTCTGTAAACTTAAGGAGCTGCTGGCTGAAATTCTGTGGTCAAGAATAGTGAAAGAGAAAGGAGTTCAGGAGGAATGGGAGTTCCTTAAAAGGGAGATACTCAAGGCACAGTCTAAAACTGTGCCAATAAGGAGGAAAAATGGAAGGCATCTGAAGAAACCAGAATGGTTGACTAAAGAACTCTCAGCTGAGCTAAGCGTTAAGAGAAACGTGTACAGGAAATGGAAGAGGGGGGAAACCACCAAAGAAGAATTTAAGCAAGTAGCCAGGAGATGTAGGGAGAAGGTCAGAAAGGCTAAAGCACAGAACGAACTTAGGCTGGCCAGAGACATTAAAAACAATAAAAAGGGCTTTTTAAAATATGTCCGCAGCAAAAGGAAAAAGAAAGAGGCGATAGGGTCGCTGCGCAGAGAAGATGGCAAATTACTAACAGGGGGAAGAGAAAAGGCAGAACTACTTAACACTTTCTTTGCCTCAGTTTTTTCCCCAGAAGGATACAAGCACTCAACCTGGTGGTTGGGGAGCAGGCGAAGAAGCAGGGGAAATGCGGCACATAATAGGTAGAGAGGTGGTAGAAGAATACCTGGCCACAGTGGATGAATTCAAGTCTCCAGGGCCAGATGAATTGCATCCTAGGATATTAAAAGAACGGGCAGAGGTCATTTCGGAACCGCTTGCTGTAATCTTTGAGAAATCTTGGAGGACAGGAGAAGTTCCAGCAGACTGGAAGAGGGCAAATGTTGTCCCTATCTTCAAGAAGGGAAAAAAAGAGGACCCAAATAATTATCGCCCAGTCAGCCTGACGTCAGTACCCAGAAAGATCCTGGAGCAGATCATTAAGCAGTTTCTAATCACTTAGAAAGCAACGCGGTAATCACGAGAAGTCAACATGGATTTCTCAAAAATAAGTCATGCCAGACTAATCTTATCTCTTTTTATGATAGAGTTACTAGCTTGATAGATGAAGGGAATGCTGTGGATGTAGCATATCTCGATTTCAGTAAGGCCTTTGACAAAGTTCCCCATGACATTCTTGCAAAGAAGCTAGTAAAATGTGGGCTGGACAGAGCTACTGTCATGTGGATCTGTAACTGGTTGACTGACCGTTCCCAAAGGGTGCTCACCAATGGCTGCTTTTCATCCTGGAGAGAAGTGACTAGCGGGGTGCCACAGGGTTCTGTCCTGGGCCCAGTGCTCTTCAATATTTTCATCAGTGACTTGGATGAAGGAATAGAGGGCATGCTCATCAAATTTGCAGATGACACCAAATTGGAAGGGGTTGCTAATATGCCAGAGGACAGGATCAAAATTCAAAATGACCTGGACAGATTGGAGAGCTGGGCCAAGGCTAACAAAATGAAATTCAACAGAGAGAAGTGTAAGGTCCTACACTTAGGTAGAAAAAATGGAATGCAGAAATATAGGATGGGGGACACGTGGCTGGATGGCAGTACGTGTGAAAGGGATCTAGGAGTCTTAATAGACCACAAGCTGAACATGAGTCAGCAGTGTGATGCGGCAGCCAAGAAAGCCAACGCAATTCTTGGCTGCATCCACAGGAATATGGTGTCTAGATCGAGGGAGGTACTGGTACCACTCTACTCTGCTTTGGTTAGACCTCATCTTGAATCCTGTGTCCAGTTCTGGGCACCCCAATTCAAGAAGGACATGGTCAAGCTGGAGCAGGTCCAGAGGAGGGCGACCAAAATGGTGAAGGGCCTGGAAGCCATGCCCTATGAGGATAGACTTAGAGAGCTGGGTATGTTCAGTCTGCAGAAGAGAAGGGATGCCATGTAGAGGAGGGAGGAGGGAGAGGGCTTGTTTTCTGCCGCTCCAGAGACCAGGACAAGGAGCAATGGATTCAAGCTGCAGGAAAGGAGATTCCACCTGAACCTCAGGAAGAACTTCCTGACAGTCAGGGCTGTCCGGCAGTGGAATATGCTGCCTCGGAGAGTGGTGGAGGCTCCTTCCTTGGAGGTTTTTAAGCAGAGGCTGGATGGCCATCTGTCGGGAGTGCTTTTAAGGGTGTTCCTGCATGGCAGGGGGTTGGACTGGATGGCCCGTGTGGTCTCTTCCAACTCTACATTTCTATGATTCTATGATTCTAAGTTGTGTTTTGTCTCCTATTTACTTTTCTCATGGGTTAGGTGTTTCTGCTAGACTCTTTTGCTTGTCTTAAACATTGCCTTCATTTTGTTCGTACAAGTTTACTTTGCAGCTCTCTGCGCTCCTTTTAAGTGATCTGCTGGTTCTTTTTTTCCCTTTCTTCCTGGGGCAAAGTGGCTGACAATAGCATTTTCTAATTTAAACGTGTCTGCTAGCTCAACTTACGGGAACAAATTTTGCAAATCTGCAGCTTGCAAAAATGCTTACTGAGCTATGCAACACAAAGGTCAAGTTGTCTTTAGCAGGGGTATTAGCTCTGATGCACTGGTGAGAACCTACTCTTAACCAAGCCTCATTACTTTTAAAAAGCAGTGCATTTGCAATAATTGTTACATTGTTTTTAAAAGGAACTCATCATCTGAACAGTCACTGATGTTCACTTTGCAAATATTTGTGTTACTTCTTATTTTTTTAATTTTTAAAAATCGAAGTGACTTGAATTTACTTTTAAAAAGTGGGAAAATGCCCCACCCCTTTAAATGACTCCCCAAACACTTCAGAAGTAACATTACTCATAAATAATAATGTTATTTGAAGGACCCTCTTCTTGCTTACCAACCTACCTTGGCTTTGAGATCTGCTGGAGAGCATCTTCCGTCTGTCCCACCACCTTCACAGATGCATTTGGTGGCTGGCTGCTCCCAGGCTCTGGAACTCCCTTTCCAGGGAAGTCAAACTGGTACCCTCCATACTTTCTTTCTATAGACAAGCAAAGACAATTATATTCTGATACATATTCAATATGCAATTACGACCTGACTGATGAAAGATGTTGGTGGAATTTTATGAATGTTTGTGTTTTAATTATGTATTTTAACTTTGTTCTAATTATGTATTTTAACCTTGTTTTAATTCTTATTTGACTGTTTAATTTGTGTTTTCACTTTTGTATTTCATGATTTTTAACTATGATTTTTAAAAATTATTTTAAGCTGTTTTGAGTCCTTACAAGGAAAAAGAGTGGAGTATAAACAGACAACAACAACAACAATAATAAAAAACCTGTTATGTTACTTTTTAAAAGTGACAACTTCATGACTAAAAAATTAACACATTACCAGTTATTGTTAATGCATGCTAGTTTAATGTAGCAGAAAAGACCCCTCCTTGAAATCCTGGAGGGCTTTGGCCATTCAGAGTAAACAGTGCTGAGTTTGATGGACCAATGGTTTGACTTAATATGAGGCGACTTCCTACATTTCCACTATAGGTGCTCAGAGCAGTTTCTTCCATCTTCGCATTCCCAGACTCCAGAACAGTATGGATTGTAAATATTTAAAAAAGTACGTATTGCAGTGGGAGGAGTGGCCCACGGCTTTACTTATCTCTTCCTGGTTCCACAATCCCCCAAAGGGTTCACAGTCCAACATCCAAATACATAAGTACGAATACCTGTTATTTCCTTGATTTTATCCTTTTTTGGGATGTGTGTGGGGGAAAAGCACTGGGGAAATGCATGTCTCAAATGGGAAGGTTAAAAACTTGGTGGAAATCTCCAGTTTATCCTACTTATGTTTGGAGATAAATGCTTTCTTTGGTGATATATTTTGGTTTGCTGAGGCTTTAAAGAATATTGAAGTTACTGCCATACCTCCACTATTCTTTATTGTTTTTATCATTTTAATGATAATGGTCTTGTAGTTATATGACCATATTTTGACAGTGTGGATTGTACTGCTAGTATCACTGCTGCTGCTACTTTTACTATACTACTATTACAACCGTGGCAGGAGAAACTGAAGGAGGTCACAAACCCCTTTTTCTCATTTTTTCTTTCTTTCTTTCTCTGCTTCCAGAAATCCATTTTCAGAAAATGACAATTACATACTTTTACATGAAAAATAAGGTGGTGTTGTGATTTGAGCCTTGGACTATGGCCCTGTTCAGCCATGGAAACCCATTGAGTGATCCTGGGTGTGTCACACTCTCTCAGCACTCCCTATGATAGGTGCACGTTAAGGTAACCATAGTTGGAAATGACCTGAAGACACACAACAACAACAAAATGTTATTAATAAATGAAATGCTAAGAAGTAGAATAAAATAAAGACAAAAAATATTATGTGCCCAGCTTAATTTTCTTGACTTTCATAGGGTTTTTGTACATAAAGTAGAGATGAAGACAGCTGTGTCACCTTAAGCTTATTGGAGGAAAGAGGAGAAGATATAAATTTAACTGTTTTCAGACTTTCTGCCTTCATTGTTAATATTATTGTTTTTTTGGTTGACCATGCCCTTGTCTTTTCCTCCATCCCTCCTTTCTCCATAGCACTTTCAGCTTCAACACCGTAAGTTTATTTTTAAAATTCTCATTTGTTAAGAACAACTTGTGAGCTGCAGACTAACTGCTGAGTTCAGCACAGACTGGACACCTTGTGGGATTTGTTAATGGAAATATAGGACCCTTTAAGCCTTGGTCACTCAATTGGACAGATCCCCAGTTTACTATTAATTTATTAGGAAGCTTCTTCTGCACCTGTTATAAAGCGTTCTGCTAGTGACGTTTCGTGTTGGGCAGGCACCCAGAAATAAATGGTTGACCTTATTTTGCAACTTGTACTGTAGTTAATTTGGTCCTTTTCACACTATACAGTTATAGTGCTGTGATTCCACTTTAACTGCCATGGCAACGTCCTATGGAATCCTGAGGTTTGTAGTTTAGGGAAAGGGTATTTAAGAGTTCTCAGCTGTAGAGCTCTAGAGCCTCACCAAACTCTAAACCTCAGACTCTTGGAAGATGTTACAGCAGCAGTTCAAATAGAATATAGAGCTACGATTGTGTGGTGTCAAAGGGCCCCAGCAGGTGTGCGTTTAGATGTGCATTTCATTTAGATCCCATAGTTCCTAATCCAAACCATGGAAATGTCTACTTACCCAGGTGGTTCTCTTTTGCTGGATGAGGTGAGCATGTTACAGTTGCAGTGTTCGCCACTATAGAAGCAAATCAGAATCCCAAGACATTTTCAAACAGAAGATTCTGGGCTTCAAAAGAAACTGTTTTCTGAAACTTTCATTTGTTTGCTGCAGATGGCGTATGCTTGTTATGCTCCATTTTGCTTATAGAGGATAATTTGAGAGATCAAAAAAAATTCAGAATTCCAATTAACATGACCTGCAGGCATGAATAAAAAGCATAGGAATGGTTCAAATAACATGGTTTGGCACTCTCACTTCCTCATTTAAATGGCTCCTTTCTTTTCAAATCCTCTTATACCTGAAGGGAATGTGTATCAGGATATGACATCAGCTGCAAAAGCAGCTGTGAGACCAACTGGATTCCCTTCCTCAGGGTAAATATAGCAACAAAATAGCTAGATTTAACTTTAAAGATGTATCTTTTTAAAATTTCCTAGTAAGCGCTGGCAGTTTGTGTTTGCAAAAACACTCACTTTCAAAATTGTTTTGATTGCTGACAGAGCAATACTGTAGTCTTCAGTGTTAGAAGCACAATCATGCCCTACAGCAACGATGTCTCAAGCCCTTCCAATTTAGGGGTCCCATTTTGTGACCTCTGTGTGTGTGTGTGTGTGTGTGTGTGTATGTCCATGCACAGATGCACAGAAGATGCACCTGTTCTGATACAGTCCAAATAGTGTAGTTATTTGATACATTCTTGGCCCCAGGATCTATTTTGTTCAAGGCGATATAAACAATCAGTCTCACTGCAAGTGACAGATTGAGAAAGACCTGTTTGTACAAGAAATATGTTACTGTGTGCCTTCAAGTCATTTCTGACTTATGGTGACTCAAGACTTTTTGGCAAGACTTGTTCAGAGGGAGTTTGCCATGGCCTTCCACTGAGGCTGAGAGAGTGTGAATTGCCCAAGATTATTGAATGGGTTCCCATGTCTGAGTGGGCATTCTGACCCTGATCTCCTGGAACCAATTTTATCAGTTTAGCTGCCGTAGATTTTGTCCGAGAATCCAACAAACTATAGGTTGGTGAAAGTACTGATAATTCTCCCAGAGATCTCTAGCCCCCTCAAAAAGCTGTAATTTCCTGAAGAGAAGAAACAACTGTTCAGTAGAGGCACCATTTCACATTCCCCTGGTAGGTAGACGAGGGTGATTTACAAGTTTCACCAGTCTGCAATTAAGTTCAACATTGAATTGTCTAGAAGTGAAATTATTTAACAGCGTTTGTGGTGGGCGATTTTAAAATACTTTATCATAGAGTCAATTATGTCAGTTCTTTTGAGCGATATAATATGTTTGACCTGAAGCAAAAAGGGAGAGACCATCTTCCGACCCATTTCAGATGCCACCTTTTAAAACTAGTTTTAATCTGGTATGAATATCCTGTTCCTATTAGTCTAGGAATGTAAGCAGGGAAACAGAGCCATACCTTGAAGTGGAACTGAGCAAAATTCAGGCTCAGCAATCAGTGCTGATTTTATGAAAAGGGAAGTAAGGTAAACCTTAGAAGCTGAGCTTATAAAAGCCCACTGAATTAAAAAAAATACAAAAAACTCATTTTAAACTACATTTCATGCAATAGGCATTCTATATAATATGTATTTTTACATATACAGTTTAGACAATCACATATATTTTAAATAATATACATTTTGGGGGTAATGTCGGGGGGCTTCATGATATAGCTTGACAGACATAGGAATAGTGAAAGTGGTGGCCCATCTGCAGCCCCCAGGTACCTCTGCATTCCCAAGGTACTAGTGTTTGAAAGAACATTTTGGGGGAAATCAGCCTTCCGATCATTCAAAACTGCCACAAACATTCCTTCAAAACTGGGCAGTTTCACATTACCTGTACTTCACACCTCCAATTTTCTTTTCCCTCAAAAAGGCCAAATTTGGTGGAAATACAGGAAATAAAAACCAGAAATGACTTCCAGTCACTTCCAAACATTATTTGGGGCTGAAAAATATGACTGGGTAGGGGGATGTGAACAAAAATTGGATGCACCCTACCATGATCCTGATCGCCTGGTTTGGGGCCTCAGCATGTCTTAAAGTGTGCCTTTCAATGATTTAGTATCAGGGAACGTCTGGCGTTGCTCTGGCAAAAGAGTAATGCTAATCATGAGTTAACAGTCTGATGCAGATGCCAAAAAAGCCAAGGTAATTCTGGACTGCATCAAAGTAGAGGTGGCCAGAAGTCCTCTTCTAGTTTTGAAAGATGGATACTTGTGGACATTGTTATTGAAAGTACACCCCCCCATCATATTTAAAAGGTACGTCAGGAAGGGCAGTTGAGTCAGAAGAGGGGCAGTTAGGGGAGACTGGAGGATTTAAAGGCCACAAAAATAGCCTTAGAGGGCTGTATGTGGCCCCAAAGTTGCACTCTGCCCATCACTGTCAGGGCACTCTTTGTAGACAGAGGCCAAGATTCTACATAGGTGCATAGCTCTGCATGCACAGTTCCACATCCTCCAGCTACCTGCAGCTGTCAAGCCCTGGAAATTATCTCTGCTGCTCTTACTTACTAGTGGGCACGGGAGGGAGTGGCTGGCAATGCAGACCATGAAGAAACAGCAGGTTTCAGCCCAGTCAGTGAGGGAAGAAATGAGGATGTACTCTCGAATAAAATGCACCTACCTTTCCTTCCCCTGGGAGCCCAGAGCAGCCAGATCTTCGTGACTTCAGTCACTTCCTCCTTCCATCCCTTCTTCACCTCTAAGAGACAGGAGCAGGGGCCCCACCCAAGTCTGGATAAGTCTTTGTGCAAAACAAGGCTGAACTCTTGCCAGATGTCAAGATGACTAAATCGAGGGTTTTGCACTTTGGACGTATCACAAAACAACATGATTCATTGGAAAAAATGATAAGATCTGGTAAAGTGGAAGGCAGTAGGAAAAGAGGGCAACCACACTGGAGGCAGAATGATTCAATTGAGGAAGCCCCAAGTTTGCAGGATCAGAGCAGGACTGTTGATAACAGGGTGACTCATTCATAGGTCTGCTATAAGTTGAAGCTTCCTTGACAGCAGATAAAAGCAAGAAGTCACTAACAAGATACCGGCTAGAGTTTAACGTGGACTTAATCGTGTTTAAAGTGAAACTGTTGAAATCAATATAAAGTCCTGTTGATTTCAAGAAAAATGACACAAATTTTTATCTAACCCAATTTCATATGAAATGGGTGTTTTTAAAGGAGCCAAAGTAGATTATCCAGGGGAAAAAAAATACTTAGGTTTTTATTTACAGGATTTAAGCATTGCCCATTTGGTCTTTTTGCAGTAAAAAGTAAAAATAAATAAATAAATAAAACAAAACAAAAATCAGCATGATGACACAAACTTAAAACAAAATCAGACCCATAACAGCACAAATAATAATATTAGTTAATGGTGCGGAAGATACCAATAAACCTGAAAAGATTTTAAGGTTGAAAGGTAAATGAAAATAATCTTTTCCTGCCAGTTTAAAGGTAATGTTTGTAGTAAAGCATCTATGCATTTTTGTCAAAAATGTAGCTTATGCTTTCTGCTACATATTGTTAACCTTTTTTTAAAATAAATGTTTATTTTTAATTGCAAAACAGAACAAAAGGAAAGAGATAGAAAGGAAAAGCATATATATAAGAAAATAAAATAACAATTCACAAAACAAAACACTATATAGTAATAAAACTAAACTAAATAACATTACTAATAAAAACCTAACTACAAATATCAAACTAAACATCTAACAAATATCTAAACTAACAACAAACTATACAAAACTAAAAATTGGTTCCCACCACTGCTGCAAACAAATAGTAGAAATTCCAGCAGTGACTACTAATATGATAAACCACAAAATTATAATTAAATTTAATATTTGTTGCCTGTAATTATTTATATAATAAATCATGGTTACTAAATTAATCTATACTTATAGTCATTAATAGATTATTGATATTAATTGGTAAGTACATATTTTCTTAACTTTTGTGGCGGGCTCTTGGGCGCCTATCCTTTGCCTAGTTCTTTCACCCTTAAAACCGCTTCCTGGTTCTTGGGCCCCCAAGGTGACATTTACAAGTGGATGTGTTGATCATTGGGTTCAATGTGGTAATGTGTGATCAGTCCTCTTTATTATTACATTAAAACATTGAGACAGAGATGTGGAAAACAGAACGAGTAAAGATTTATTGTATAACCAGTAAATTAAACATACAGTCTTACCCTGGCTCCATACACAGTATACTGAAACACCTTGTTTTAAAGCAAAGTAACACTTCTCCCTTAACTGTGTCCCCGTTCTTAGTCCCCATCAAACTAAAGTCCCTATCCTAAAGTCCCACCCCTCCCGAAACGGCAAACCCCAGGATTCCATAGGATGTTGAAAGTGGAATCAAAGCGCTATAACAGTCTCGTGCGGAAATGGGCTCTGTTTTTTACTGGTACTATCTAACAGTTTAACAGACAAGCCTCTGGTTTTATATCCCCCCCCCCCCCGTGTAGTGCTCCCCAAAGCATCCTGATGACTGTGACTATTTAACTCTACTCAGTCTTGTCCGGCTCCTCCTCTTACAACTTTAATGTTCAAGGACACCTCTAATTTTTGTTTTTAGCCATTACACAGAGCTTGGAAATTGTTCACTACAAATGACATTGTTAACTACATCTAATTACGTTTTGGAGCAAGTGGGTGCAGTGAAGTTACATTTTAAAAGTAACTGCGAGTTGGAAGCAAGTTTTTTTTTTTTTGGTGTAACAAGTAATGTTTCCCATTTATTTCCGAAACTGACTTTTGAAGGACATTTTAAAGCCTTTTTCAAGGTATTTTAACAGGCATGTTAAAAGATTTTTGCTGTTCCTTAGGCTTCTTCCCAAAGGCAACCAAAAGTAACTAAAAATAGCAAGGGTCATATCAAGCAAGGTAACATGTTACTTTTCCAGCATTGCCATTATTCATGACATTGTTGAAAAAATATTGTAACCAGACAGGTTAGAATGAGTTATACGAATGGATTACTTTTAAAAAGTAACTTTCCACGTTACTTTCTTTACACAATTGCTTCCTTTGGCTACTGTGCTAATGACTGAGTTCAAGTAGCAAATTGTCGTTGGGCGGATGAAGTGAATTGTTGCCGTTGTTAATTGCCTTCAAGTTGTGTTCAGCTTCTTGTGACCAAGATGACCTGTTATAAACAGTCTGGCTAAGGTCTAATAAACTTAGGGCCATCTTTTTCTTGATTGATGCCACCCACACTAGTAATGCCTTCCAGCTTACCAAAGATCACCATCTTTTCCAGTGGGTCACGTTATCTCGTATGTTGAAAGTATGATAGTCAGTTTAGCTAGAATGACTGATTTCTAGAAAGAAATCAATAGGCCAGAGTAATCCCTGAAGATGTCAAAATCTTTTTTTTCCCTGTCAAACAGTTATTTTTCTGTGTTAGATAACACAGTATCCTAGCCACTGTTTCTATCTTGTATATATACACTGAAGAATATTCCGTCAACAGCCTTATGAAACCAACCAAGCAGCATAACCGTATAGCCTCCGTGTACACTACATCTCTTTGTTTATAGAAAGTGTGATAAGCAAATGCTTGCAGTCGTCCTATGGGGACTGCAAATTAGATAGAAAATTGTTTTGATGTACGTGCAGTGTACAGTACAGCACAACAGTACAGCACAACTGTAATAGCTCTGAGGAACGTGAATTACAACACAGCAGATGAAATAAAAGAAATCTGTGCTGTATGTAGTCCATCCTCAATGCCTGAAGGAAAGTATGAGAAAACACGAGTCTGATTACTAATTAGGGATTTGTGCCAGATAACAATGCAATCCTATACATTTCCATTTAGAAGTATATCCCACAGAGTTCAATGAATCTTCACCAGTAATTCTGTACAACCCATTTAACCAAGGAATAATTTCCACTGAGCTCAGTGGGGATTATTTCTGAGCAGACATGTCTAGGATTTATTGGACCATAAAGTCCAGTAAATAATGTAGTTGAGTCGACAGGCCTGAAATCTGCCCACCACTGTTATAAAGCTCTTCTGTCATTTCATGCTAGCTGTGTCCAAGAACCATTTGACATGTGGCACCAAAACAACCAACTACAGTCTTGACAGAGGCCTACAGTTCATCGCAGCTCTCTGAAAAATGTATCCATGTGATATCTGTCTTTGCAAATGCATGTCCATAACATTCACTGCATTTTGGCTCTCACAGCAAAAAACATTTGGGGAAAAGTAAGTGAATCATAGGTTGGATCCAAAGAACAGAAGAGGTGGTTTGCACTTTATGCTATCATACTGAATGATATAAAAGGGAAATGACATCTAAAACTGTCTTTCCATTTGGACAAGATATTGCACAATCTATTTCAACCTAGCAAATATTTAAACTGTTAAATACAGTAGCAACATTGCTGACTGGGGTGCCATACAGACAACATATAATAGCAGTCTTAAAGAAGTTGCACTGGCTGCCGGTTTGCAACCCTCTGCAATGGAGCACGCTATTCGTGATACCATATGCATCAAGTTGGAATAAAATAGGCTACAAAATTTCATTGATTACAGCTGACAGAAGGTTGGCTCAGCATGGGGCCAGATCCCAAGGCTGGGCAGCCTGAGTGTTGGAAAATAGCAAGCCACCACCTTGTCAGCCTGACTGCTAGAGGGAACTTGGAACAACACAACAGGATCCCACATGAGCATAAGACACTTCATGGTTCTCCTGCCAGCTGGAACTGAAGCAAGGTCATGCCCCCAAGCTGGGCACGTCTTTGAATGCTTTGTCCCAATGTCCTTAAGAAGACCCCTCGTAATCCGTGGATGATTGGCACTCAAGCCAATTTGCCGATTCTACCCGTGCTACTTCTCAATCTGCCAAATTTGTTGACAAATGCTCTTATAGGAACACTTCAACAGCCACATCCTGGTATAAATCATCCACCCCACAAATCAGTAACAATAGAGGGAAAGAGAGTGGGGAAGTTACTCTAGAGCGGAATAAGGGAGTTTGCTTGGGACAATGATTTTATGCTAAACAGGCTGATTGGCCTCTTAAGTCCCAACCCCAGTGGTCACCTGATTTTTCCAATTGATTGGCTGCTGTTTCGGCCACTACCAGAGCCTGCACAAATTGCAAAGGCTCCTGGGAAGAAGAAGCTGGCACACAGTACCATTTTAGCCTGATTCTGCTCCATAGTCCGAACCACTTGTGTGTAAATGGGGATCTTGGTAAGTCTGATAATTGTTATTGCTTCAGGTCTGAATTCAAACTGCTGGTGATGACATGCTCAGCCCAAAATGGCTTGGGACCTTGATACTGGAAAGAGTGCTCCTCTCTATATATTCCTGCTCAAGGGCTGAGATCTGCCAGAGAAGCTCTCCTTTGTGTCTCACCAGTGGGGCCAATGTGATGGGGGAGGACACAGGAGAAGGCCTTCTCAGCTGTGGTGTACCTCTTGTGAAATGCCTTCTGGAAGTTTTACTGGCGCTGATGTCAGTTTCTCTGCAGCATTGGGTGAAGACGTAGTTTTTAAATTAAAGCCTTTGGGATCTAATTTGCTTTTAAGCATGTAAATTGTTTTAACTCTTTTAGCCTTTTAAAGGTCTTTTAACATGTTTGAATGTTAGTGTGTTTTTTACTTTGTTCTTATTGTTTTTCAATTTGGAATTTTAAAAAATGTTTATGTTCTTTGCCACCCCAAGATCTCATGATAAGAGAATGGGATCAAAGGATTTTAATAAATAATAATAAAATAAATTTAAAAAATTAAGAGCATGGGATAAATCCTTATACAAAGTCTTGACTGAACAGGAATCTATGGAATTAATGCTTGTCATCGTTTTCCTTCTGGATTGTACTTGCCAATCTTTGCCCTTTTACTTGCAGAAAAACACTGTGGCTTTGGCAGATCTGAGAGAGCTGAATTCCAGTTTTGTCTGTTGGTGAGGTGGGCATTATTTTATAGCAACAGACAGTTGGGTGGGGGGGTACAGTCATTGAAGTGTCCTGAAAGATGTGGACATTTAGGGAATAATCTCATGTAGCTTGAAATATGAGAAGGCAGTTATGATTACTTTCCTTCTGCCAAGCATTTTCTGCTTTCAACAAAGAGGTGTCCAAGAACAGATTCCACCTATTCTGGTGGGTTGATGCTTCTTTTTGCAGTTGAAATAAGAACTATGTAGTCCATCTAATTTCCTCTAGGGGCCCATTTTTCTATGAATCACATCAAACCCAGCCCCAAGCTTCCCCCCCCCGCCAACTTGCTAAATCATTGCCTTTCCTGCTATTGTTTTCTACCACTACCATTGGTTTTATTTACCGCATTTTCTGAAGTTCCTTGCAGCTGTTGTATCAATAGTGCTGGCTGTTGTGTTTCCTAAGAATGTTGCACACAGTATAAAAATCAAAATGTAATCAAACATTTAAGTATGTGTTTAAATATCTCACTGAAATAAATGCATTGTATTCAAATATTTCTGTTCTTTCTCCCACTCTCTTCCTATATAGACTTAAACTTCTGCATCTGTTATCACATCACAAGAAAACAGGTGGATAGTGTTTCATCAGATTTGGAGAGAGGCTGCCCAAATTCACTTTGGACAGGGGGTCTGGCTGTACATCCCACTTCCTTTTTTTCATCCATGAAGAGTAATGTGGAACATAAATTGAAAGATTTCAATAAGCTGAATTTCAAAAAAATACATTTTTGGAAGTTTTGCTATAACTATATACATGAAATGAAGTTTCTGTCTGTTAGTTTGTTACCATATCATGTTGGGATGGTCTGACTTAACACATAAGGTGTGGGAAGAACACAAATTCACTTTGGAAGGCTCTGCAGGGGGAAGAATCCTTCATGTATAAAGAGTTGTGTGTGGTGGCTGATTGGAAGAGGCATGTTCTGTTCAGGGCAATTGAGATGGATGAATAATGTAAAATAAGTTTGAGGATCCAAAGAGTATCCTTCACAGCAGTTGAAACTGAATTACCATTAATTATAGTCAATGATTCTCTCAAGCAATGCCGATGCCACAGCTAATATATATGAGAGATCTTTTATACATTAATGGTGTTATCCTGTGATCCATGATATGGCATTCTAGGGGCCATGAGATAGATATTTCCAAGGGAGAAGAAACATGGGAAGATATGACGCACCTCTCCACTTGAACTGAGAGTTTAGAAAAGTCCTATTCTTGGAGGACAACTCTTAGAATCTCCAAGCAGCACATCCAATTCCAAGCTCTGCCCACTCCTCACAGAAATCTCTGCAGGTTTTACCTCTTCCAACACTGGAGTATTGGATATCCTGCAGTGCCATCAGGGCAACTGAGGAACACAGCATTTTAAAAGGAAAAAGACGTAGTTGGAACAACTCCTCCCCACCACCTTCTTTTCTTCTGCTCTTTTAGTCAAGAGCCCTTGGGTAGATCATGATGTTTACGATCTCTGCTGGTCCTCCTCTGATGAGCAGATGCTGATGTAACTGTTAACTGAAATGGTATGTGTAGCTCTGGTATCTATTTATTTCCATTTATACACCCTTCTGAATACTTCTGCTGGTTATTAATCTTAGTAATGTTCTTCAGCAATGTTGTATCATTGATGTATTCATAAAAATGCAGTCTTTTTAATCGCTGTCAGCCTTGTGAAAGTTAATGAACCAATGAATTTCAATCATTTGCTGTTTAGTCATAATTCCAATGCCACCCCAATATATTTCATACAACATACCAATAAAAGTAGTGATTCTTTTACAGAAGACAGTGGTTTACAGTGCTTCCTAGGTAAGTCTATTTGAGTTGTAAGCTCCCTTTTGTTCAATTGCAGTCCTAGGTTACAAAACTATGCATGCTTACTTAGGAGTAAGCCCCATTCAACGCGAGACACTCTACTTCTGAGTAGACCTGGATAGGATTCTGTCGTTAGCCATTGTGTAGGAAACCAAACACAATAGGCCCTCCACATTTGTGGGGTTGACTTTCATGGATTTGATTATTTGTGAGTTCCTCCAACCCTTGCCCCCTGCCCACTTCAGGTGCTTCTTTTCTGGAAGAACCTTCCCTCTAGGAGGCTCTGATCAGGCCACACAGCTCTTTAAAAACCTGCCTCTTGTCCTCCACCTTCTCTACCAGTCACCGCCTGGCCAACTAAGGATGGCTCACAGTCCAATTTCTCAGCACTTCTCCCAATGCCCCCACAGACACCAAAGGAAAGAGATGGGTGAAAGAGAGGAAGTAAAGGGCCACCATGCTGATCCACCTACCTTCCCACACCTTTCCCTGATCTGGTTTGGATCTGGGGGTCCACTGTCTCCGTCATGCCTTGGCCCCTTTCCCATAGACACAGACACATTTTGATATTTGTGATTTTCCCACTTTTGCAAGGGTCCTATGCCTCTAACCCTAGCGAATGTGGAAGGTCAACTGTGTACTCTTGTTAAACTAGTACACCAGATTAGCAATATAACATATATGGTACATTCACAACAGAATAGCTAATCAATAGCTATAAAACAGCTTTCTGATTAGTAAATGAGAATAAAACATAATACAGTAAAAATGAGAGAATTTGGACTGCCCCTTGGCTTGTCATGTCATAACATCATTAAGAAAAAGATCACAAATGCATCTAATCCACAGTTCTTGCTGTGCTTACTCAGAAATAAGTCCCATTGAGTTCAGAGGTGTTTACTGTCAGATAAGAAGACTAGGATAGCGGCCTTATAGTGTGATTGTACACATTTTGCTTATTTCTAAGACCCAATGAGTTCAATGGGTCTTACTCCCAGGTAGGTTGATATAAGATTATAGCCATGAAAGTTACTTGTGGCTCATTCCTTAAAATAGTTCATCACCAGCTGCTAGAGTTTTTTTTCCCCTGTAAATGTCAAATTAAGGTGCTTCACATGTTATGTGATACTGCGGTTGGGACGTACAAGTAATTTGTAGCTGTTACTTGTTACAGTGTTGGAAAATTTGTTATCATTAATTATTACAGTATTCATAAAGTAACTCATTGATTGCTTGTTCTTTGATTTGTTAATTTTGTGTAACTTTTTTCTGGGAAAAATAGTCTTAAGATTGAAAATAGGATGGCCCAAAAACTGAAAAATTCCACTCACAACTCCTAAAGTACCCTTTAATTAAAAAGTAAGTATAAATTATTTACTATAAATAAATAATAGACTTTTTAAAAAAATATTCTGCTTGAATTTATTTTATTGCTTTTGAAAACTAACTTTGTGAATACTTCTTTAAAATAGCCATTGTGGGTAATGGCATATCTTCTAACTTGTAATCTCTTAGCTCTCATAGGATACAAGCAGGCACATGTGACATCTTTTAAAGAGTTTCTGCTAGAAAGGAAAACATACAAACTGTCCTTTTGTGTTGCACACAGTGCTGTGACCAAGGTTCAGCTTTGTTTTCTTTATATCTTTGTAGTAAATATTTTCTGATTTAAATACCTGAAATGACCCATGTGTCAGACAGCAGACTTGCTATACTGTCTGCATGAGAAGATGCTTAAGAGGAGCTATCCAGGGTTCTGAATGTATTTGTGGGATAGAGTTCAGCACATTGGATAGCTCCTTTTTACTCCTCCATTGACATGAAAGCTACCAACTGCCACTGGTGTTAGCCAAAGGCATTTTGCTGCTTGATACAGAGCAGCAGAAGGTATCCTCCATCCACCCAGGTCAAAGTGTACAGTACCAAAAGCCAGCCAAGTTATTTTGACACATAAGGCAGAAAAACGCATAAGTAACCTTTCCACCATATGCATATGAATATCAATTATCCTGATACTCAAAATCTACTGCTTGAAGCTGTCATCTCACTCTGTCTAATGGTAGTGGTGGCTATGCTTACAGCCCTCTTTTTAGAACAGGAGTGAGAATGGTCAGTCAAAACAAGATGGACATAAAGTAAGATGGAGGATAAAAAGGTTATCCCAGGAAGCAATCTGGTTGGATCATTTTTTATCATGTTGAATGCTCTTCAGGGGAAGCCCAACAGAGAGTGTGCTACAGTAATCTAAACATCAGCATCACACCCAGTCACTACAGTGTAGATAGTCTTGCTCTTACATCTGACATTTATTTGTTGCTGTCAAGTCAACTTCGACCTGTGGCGGCCCTATGAATGAGAGATCTCAGGTCACTCTGTCCTCAACTGTTCTGTTCAGGTCTTGCAGATTCAGGAATGTGTCTTCCTTGATTGAGTCTATCCATCTGTAATTTGGCTTTCCTCTTTTCCTACTACCTTCAACCTTCTCAAGCATTATTGTCTTTTCTACTAAGTCATGTCTTCTCATGATATGGCCAACGTACAACAGCCTTAGTTTAGTCATCTTGGTTTCTAGGGGGAGTTCAGGTTTGATTTGCTTTAGGACCCATTCATTTGTCTTTTTAGCAGTCCAGAGTATCTGTAGAACTCTTATACAGCACTACATTTCTTTACAGTGGCTATACACTGTTGGTAGGCCCACTGAATCAATTCTCCAAAAGTAAGTCAACTCATGTAAGTCCTATTGATTGAGCAGGTCTCCTTTAGTTTGGACTAGCAATTGAATTTAGGCCAGAGGTGGGAATTATGAAGCCCTCCACACGTTGTTGGACCTTCTAGCAGCTCTAGCCATTAGAACCAGTGGCAAAGAATGCTGGGAGCTGCAATTCAACAACAAGTAGAAAGCTGCACATTCCTACTCTTGTTTTAATAGGTAAACTATTTCTGCTGTAAGGGGAAATTGAAATTCATGACATATGGAGTTGACAATTAGAGAATAGTTATTAACAAATTTGCCTTCTCCCTGAGTACCAAATGAAAGTATTGATTTTACTTAACTTAGCCATATATTTCTCTGTAAAATTAACAGATTGTCTACATTCCAAAATTACACAATGCAGACATTTCTGTCTTTATGAAGGCCTCACGCTCCCAAATACAGCATGTTTTGGGGTTTTTTTCAGTCTATATGAAAGGAAAAGCTTTCTAATCCTCAGGTGGGGGAGGCTCTTTATAATGAGGGACACCTCAGCCCTATAAAGGACAAAGTTTCTGGTCCTCAAATCAGGGGCATCCCTTATAATAAGGAGACCCGGCAACCCTAGCTGAGGTTGCCACAAATCCTTATGTATGCCAGCTAAAAATCTAAGGAAGAGCTCTAAGAATAGATGTTCCCAGCGTCTCAGCTGCCATGGCACCAAAATCTGGACTGTATGAGGAGGAACCCCATAACTGAGTGAGAGCATACCAACACTTCTTGGCTTGAAGCAACTTCAGTGTGGCTGTTTAGACTCCCCAAAGACAGCAGCAGTGACAGAAACACCAGAGAAGGGAGAAATGCTTTCAGATTAGGTTCTCCCCAGTGTCTCTTTACTTTTAGTTAGGGTATAAATCCTATGTATCTGTATGCATTTAGTTGACAGTAAAATTGCTGCAGTTTTTCTTCTTGTTGTTTTAGAACAGTATTTAGTTGCTCAAGTAGATGACAAATGCTTACTCTCTCCTGCTGTTAAACCCATCTCTTAGATACTGTTATGCCACTTTCATTACACTATACAATAATAATAGAAGCTCTGGCACAGAAGTTGGGATGGTGTGTATAGCTGTGCTCTTGAAGCAATAAAGATCTGCTCCAATTAATAGGCATTCTGTGCACATTAATTGCTTCTGCACACAGAAATGAAGAGGCAGTCCCTTGTTACCTATTCTCATCATCCTCTATTTCTGATTAATTTGCTTCTGTCCTCAGGGCTTCTTAAAGCACTGAAGAGGAAAAAAGAAAGAGAGAGCAGTTCCTCTGCATGTTTAAATATCAGCTCAATTTCGAGTGTCTTTGAAGTTGCTTGTATAAAAGAAAGAAAAATAAAAACAAATGATTATGTGTCTTATACAGTTTCCATTTAAAGACCTTTTAAAATGATCTATATATTTATTAAAGCAGATTCCAGCGTAAACCAACAGTAGTGTAAATCATTATTTAGCAGACTGTCTTTACTTAGCAGGGGTGGTTGGGCAGGTGATGGGTTTGGATCTACTGATACATTTTCATTCATATGTTGCCTTGAGATTTCTTCAGCAGTGGAAAGTGACTCACGAATTTAATGAATGAATGAATAAAAGGTCTCTAGATGATCTGCGTAATGTTTGGGAAGGGACTTCTAAAAAGTAATCAGTTTCACCTATAGTTCTGAGCCCTCTCAGTGGTTAGTTGCAACACTGAAAAGGCAATTCTCAAAAGCAGCTAAAACAATTTCTAGCTACTTTGAAATAAGCCTAGGTTATCTGTTGGATTGTATCTCCCCAGGAGCCTGCCCATGTCTTGAGATCTTCTAGGGAGTCCCATCCTTCTGTATTACAGCCCCCATAGGTATCTCATCTGATCGGAACATGCAAGAAGGCTTTTTCAGTGGCTATTCCCAGGCTCTGGAACTCCTTTCCTAGAGAGGTACCCTCTTTGCTATCCTTTTGTAGCGGCGTGAAAGCTTTTTCATTTTGACAGGGTCCTGACGGGTGACAGCTCGTGAGGAAAGGGAATTTCATGTACTGTGTGGTTTATATATATTGCTGTTCCTTGTTATGTTGTTAAATGCTTTAAATTTTATTGATAGCTTAATTATATTTTTAACTTTTATATGACTTTTTAAGCTTCATCTGTTTTAATTTTTGTAAGTCCCCTTGAGTCCCAGACTGAGGAGGAAGAGGTGGAGGAGGAGGAGGAGAAGAAGAAGAGGAAGGGGAAGGGGAAGGGGAAGAGGAAGAGGAAGGGGAAGGGGAAGAGGAAGAGTTAATATTTTACATCAGGCTTTAAGCAACATCTCCTGGCCCAACTCCCACAGTCATCTTAACATCCAGCAGCTGGATCAGGCAAAGAAGCTCTGTTTGAATGGCAATCAGGGTGCAAGGAGAAGGATGTTTCCAACCTCCTCCCACCAGTGAGCGAGGATGAGACAATCAGAAGTAAATGTTCTCCCACAAATCCTTGTCACAGCCTTGCTCACTGGTAGGAAGGGGTTGGAAGCATTTTCCTTGTACCCCAATTGCCAAATGAATAAGCTTCCTTTGCCTGATCCAGCTGCTGGATGTTAAGGTGGACTGGGGGAACATTTATGTAGTTTTATAGTAAGACTACTTAGTCTTATTGGATATAGATTAGTTACAAATCAATAGCTCTAAGTTACAAATCTGTAACTGCAGTACTGAATGCCAGCTGATAATAATAGAATGCTGTTACTTACTACTCTGTGCCACAAAACACATCCCCCTCATTGCCTCCTCAACACCCAAAGCAGAGCATGTGGCAGCAGCACAAGGCAGAGCACCGGCTAGGACTTAAACAATACAATATTCCTCCTCCAGAATTAAATACTTTGCATGCAGAAGGTCCAGCCCTTTACATGTCTCATTAAAATGGGTAGGGAAAGCATGATCTGGAGACTTCATGTGGCCTATGGGGCCCCTCCACAGTTGCCCACCGTGTGTTAAAAGAATGAGGCAGCAGTTGCTGGCAAAGTCTTCTGCCTGCGAACAGTGGCAGTCAGGGCCTCCCATATCATGGGATGGGGAATCCAGTCCATGGTTTACTCCAGTCTTTAAAGGAGCTGCCCAAGGTTCTGAAAGTGTTTAGGGAAGAGAATTCAGTACTGCTTTGAAAGTTTCAACTAAGATCCAGAGCAGAGTAATTTGCCTACTGACATGGAACCCACCAGTTCATAAGAAACTGGAAAACGTGTCAGTCAAACTAGTCCAATACTAGGCTTAAGGAACCAATGGTCTGGCCTGCTATAAGTTAGCCTTAGATGATCCACAAAGGTTAAATCACAGAGGGTTTTTGGGAGAGAGATTTTCAGCCCTCCTATTTAGCCAGTGACTTCCAACAGTGAACATGCACTAGTATCTCTCCTGTGATTCCTACCCAAATTTTGCTTTCCAGAATCTCCCTAGATTCTTTCTCATCCATTTTGTGGAACAGATTGAGTAGAATGCTAGATAACATATGAGCCAAAAAGTTGGGGCGGGGGAGAGAGAGAGCTAAATATAGTTTGAGTTCCCCTTTGGGGAACCATTGCTTGAGCTTCATTACTAGACATTTTAGTACAATCTAATTTACTCTTGTGGCTGGCCCCAGGTGTTTGGAATGGCAACCAAAGAAAAATCAGATCATGCTAAAATTAGATACTCTTGGACAGCTTGCCATGTAGGAATTTAAAATGCACATTGTTAATTAAATAGGATACGTTTATGAAAAACAATACTAAAACGGAATGCATCTACGTCTAAGTAAAGAAATGTATTCCAGCAAGAATTTACGTGTAGTAACACTAATAGTAATGCTTAGGATTTAGATAGCTCATTTGAAGTGTTTTATGTATATTATCTTGCTGATACTTACAGTGTCACTGCAAAGATGGTTGTCCTTGTATTGCAGATGCAGATGGGGGCCAAAATAGACATTACATGCAAATACATCTATTGGTATCCCTGCAGTTCCTTTTACAAGCTAGTTTAGGAGGGGATGATTACTAGTGCAGGTGCAGTAGGAGAAAGAGTGCAACTCCTTCCTTGGCTTCTATTTTCCTTATGTTCACAGCTAGGTCAATGTACCTTCTCTCCAGGTGGCCCTTCAACATGGCTCCCGCAATCCCTCTTTCAGGGCTTGAAAAAAGTGTCTGCTTTTATCTGTCTCTGGTCATGAAACTTTCTAGTAACATTTGGTGTTGTAGCCAGAGATCAGAACCAAAGCATTATTGTGCATGTGTTTTTTTTTTAATTCCACATAAGTCCAAACATAAAGTACCCTTTCTTCCAACATCTTCCAGTGTAATTTTATGGGAATTCCCCAGGAACAATGTGGGAGAATAGCATCTATTTGTCCTCACTGGAAGTTTTCATTCTATGGTGGGATCAGCTGTGTCTGAAAGTGAGGCTAAGTATAACAAACAGCAACAGAAATAGGAAGGGAGGAGCAGAAAACAGAGGCATGCAATGTTACAGAAGACTGTGTAGGAAAGGAAGGCCTGCAGAGCATAAAAGAAGGGAAAAGAATGGACAGATGAGGATGACATTACTCCTTTTGCAGCATTCTCCAAGCACCATTTTTGACCCTTGATTTTTCTTCCTGTGAATTTTATTGCCAAAAATCAATTGTTTCATTCTGGGAGGGAGATAACAATCTTATCTTCTTCCTGTTCACTAGCTTTGCTGATCCAATTCATGTGTGGCCTTCTGTTTACCAATTTAGTCATGCTGCAGTTACTTACCTATCAACTCCCCATTTTGGGGCTTTGCACTTACTGTATTGATAGTGGGAGTAGGATTGGGGTCATTGTGATTGGAGGAGTTGGTTGTTCCTCAAATTGCTGTAGGAGTCTCTTCTGGGGTTGTTGGGAATTTGCTAGGCATTTGTTACCAGGTTAGGACAGAGCTTTCCAAACTGGTGACACACTTTTTAGACATGCATCATTTCATGACACAGTAAGTAATTCAGTAAGTGCAGGCAGCTGCTGCACCCGAGCCTGGCCTGCTGCCACTTCCCTCGCTGGGATCTTCTTCAGCCTGGGGTGGCAGTGGCAGCAGTGGGAGAGGCAACCCCTCCACCCAGACCTGGCCAACTCACCTTGTCGGGCTTTCCTTGGTCCTGGGCAGAGACAGTGGTGGTGGGAGACGCAGCCCCTCCAACCATTATGTTAGTGTGACACACCTACACACTGCAGCTGATGCACTAACGTGTTGCAACACACAGTTTGGAAGGCTCTGAATTAGGATTTAGTATAGCTTTTCTATTAATTGTGCTCTTTTGTTCCTGTCTTCTTCTATCCACTGTCATGCCAAACAGGAGACTTTTTGTTTCCTGATTCCTTTCTCTCTGTGTGTGTTTCTTTTTAATCTGGCTTATTTCCTTTTGGTGGTTGGTGATAAGAAATGGAGTTTTCTAAAATTCATGCCATTGAGATGTCATCTCAGCCACAAAAGGTCATTGAGTGGCCTTGACTCAGTCACTGTCTGTTTGCCTAATCTTCCTCACAGGATTGTTGTGAAAATAAAATGGGAGGGAGGAGAATTATGCACACTATTCAAAGTTCCTTGAAGGAAAGGAAATTTTTGAAAGGTATATAAAGTATATAAATATATAAAGTATATAAATACAAGTATGCTCAGATACCAGAGCAGGTGTGTTCCTGGACATTATTTCTTAAACAGAAAATTTGGTACCAGAGGCAGAAATAACATGGAAAGAGTAGAGATAGGTTCTTACACCACAAAAAAGAAGAAGCAGTTCAACATGTTGCAGAACTAACAATATACACATGTGAAATGAAGCAACCATGTCCAGTAAAGAAACACTTTGAACCTCCTAGAGACCATTTGAAAGCTTCCAAAATGCATCCAAGGCAGTGGCGGAGCTTGGAGTGTGTGGAGGTAGGGCAGGAGGGAGCAGGGCTACAGTGTGTGGGGGCATGGCCTCAGTGCATGGGGCGTGGCCAGGACATGTGGGGGTGTGACCTCAGTGTGTGGGGCGTGACCAGGGCATGCGGGGCCAGGATGCCCCCAAAACATTGCCATCAGGGGCAAAGCGCCCCCCTTGCTCCTCATTCCTATGCCTGACCCAAGGATTTTTTCTTTCTTTCATCAGCCTCCACTTTGCTTATGATTTCCATTTTTGTGGCCAGATTTATAGCTCTATGATTTTTTTAACATGCTGGGGATATCTGGTGAGGTAGTCTTACTCGCTTCCGCCCTTCCTCTGTTTTGCTCCTCACATGTATTCAGTAAGTAATTTTAGAGGCAGCTGCTGTTTACCTTACCAGTTGTAGGCAGGCTCATATGGCTGCAGAGAGTTGGCTAGAGCAGAATTCCACTCTTTCCCAGCTCAAGATTTGTTTATTGCATTGTTTACTATAGACAAGCTGCTGCAACTTGACACTGAAAGTCTATTTCTCCAGTCTTTCTTCATCATCCTCCAATGTGGGTACTTCTAAAATGACTTTAAGGTAGACAGAGGATGAGGAGGAAAAGTGGGGGCTGGGTGGGCATAAAAAGACTTTGTAGAAAGCAGCTTCTTTGTGAGAGGCTTTGTTAACTGAGACAGGGCTGTAACTGTGTTGAAAGCACTTTGTTACTTGTTTTTGAAACAGACTTATCAAATCGTTTTCCCTAAAGGGTGTTTCATTAATTCTACCTGCTGTGTAACTGAATGTTTGGAGAAAACCTGTTGGGATGTGAAAACATGCATAAGCTAGCATGCGAGTCATTTGATGTCTATAAAGCCTACTCTGAAATCTCTCTTCGTGAAGAATACCTGGCAAACACTCCTTTGATGTGTTAAGGAGGGCAATATTAAAGGTGACTAATATAGTTTGCTGCCATCCCAAAGTTTAAGATGCCCTTATCAAAAGCAACCATTACAGTGGCATATAAGAATAGTTGTCTGGTGAACACCCACCTAAAGTAGAACTTCAAAGGAAATATATTTCTGGCTAGGATTTGTGAGCGCATCAAAGAAATATAGATTATATTAAATCACACAGAAACTGAAAATGGGGGAAAAATAGTTCAGTGAGACAGAAATATGTTATTAGAATAGATGCATGTAGATAACATGTTACAATCTTTGTGGAGTGGTGGATAGGAGTGGCCAGTAAGGTTTTAGAAAAATGTAAAGGCTGAGGGACACATGGAAAAATTTTGTTACCACATGCAAAAATGATGTAATGAAGTTTGGGGCTCTATTTTGGCCATAGGAAAGTACTGAGTGTCTACAGGTCAAGGCTGAAATACAAAGTCCAGTGGCTGTGATTTTTAAATTAATTTGTTTGTCAGGATTTTTCAGCCAATAGAGATGCCAGCTCATGTATATGGAAACAGAGGTTGGAAAAGTTACTTTTTGGTCTACATCTCTCACAATCTCCCCATTAGCATGGTTGGTGGCCATGCTGGCTGAGAATTCTCTCAACTGTCATCCAAAAAATGACTATCCCAAGCTTTGTGTATGCCATAAGAGTAGAAATCAAAGAATCTATTGTGATTTACAAGGAAGAAAAAAAAATTAAGAAAACAACTATAGTTCCTCCAAGCAGGCTATCATCCATGTGTAGGAACTGAGGTCCCTAATGAGAAATTGTAGACTTACATGATTAAAAACAACACATACATCTTAGACAAAAAGAATGCAACAAAATAACAAATCCCAAAGTGTTCACTATCAATTTTTAATACAATGAAATTGACCTGAAGTTTGGAGGAACATTTTCATTCCATTCAAGAGTATCAATTTGTGGAAGGAAGAGAACCAAAAAGAAATTATGTCAACCTTGTTTTCTGTGGTTAACAGGGAACTGATTTCCAAAGCCTTTTCTTGAGCAGGTGTGCAGTGCAGTTTCTAGGCATGTTTACTTATAAGTACATTCCACTGTATTTAATAGGGCTTTCTTTCAAGTAAATGAAAACAACTCAAACAACCTTCAATTATCCAAATTTATAGTAGACCTATTGCAATCAGAGAAACTTAAGTCTTCAGCTTCAACAATTTCTGAATAACTTGTACCTTTAATTTCAATTTCAGGTATTGTTTAAGTCTGGATCTGCCCCTTGAGACATGAATTCAAAAGCTTTAACATGACAATTCCAGAGTAAGCAGCTATGCATTCCATTTCATTTCATTAGAAATTAATTTCTATATCAGATTAGTTTGCATATTTTATGCATGGGTGCAGTCAGCACCAAGGTTGAAATATAATGCCCATATGTGGGAATGGATTTTCCTGTAATATTGAAACACTTGTTTGGGATTGATATCCAACCTGCAGATGAAACATTTTACAGCAAAATAAGTAACAGAACATTCCAAAGCTTGAAAAAGTTAATTTCTCCCAAAGCTGCAGAGGCAATCCTTTGATGGGTTGGCCCTCCTAGTCACTCTGACAGGTTGATGAAGCCAGGTAGGCTTGCTTAGGAGAGCAACCTAGCAACTGGTTTAATTCCTATCTCTGCTCCAGTCAGGCTGACTTTGCTCACACTCCTGCATCTGACTAGCCAACTTTCTGCTTCTTCAAGGGTCTAATTATGAGGGTTGGGGGTGAGAAATGAGGACATTGCCTCCAAATAAGAATTCTGATCCCCGTAAATGAAATCTTCCTTCAAACCCCAAATTTCTAGCACTGCAGAGAATGAAGCATTGAAAGTTGTTCATCCCTAGAATGCTTATATTGCTGTTTTTCCTTTCTCCTGGTAATTTTGCTTGCTCCTTTTCTTTGGATACTTAATCTGTATTTGCAAATGCTCAAATGAAATTTTAAGTTATTGCTATGCCAGAAATCTGGGGATTTTATTTTATAAAATGATAAATGAGGCTTGAATTAGAAGAAGAAACAAAGAAAGAAATGATGGTGAGATGGGCACAAAATATTGTTCATGGAAAACTGGAAAACTGAGAGAAATGTTGGTTGAAAACTCAAAAATTTACAGCATCCCAAAACTTGAAAGAAAGCCGTTTAAAGATGATACATAAATGGTATCTGTCTCTCGATAAATTAGATAAAATGTATAAGACAAGGAAAGCTAACTGCTGGAAATGTAAAGATGTAAAAGGAACTGTTTTCCACTTGTGGTGGTCGTGCCCAATGGCAAACAAACAGACAAACAAAACACCGTTCACAGAACCATGTCAGAGATACCACAACAGAGATACTACAACAAAACTTCCCAATGAAACCGGAACTTTTCATATTAAATATGCTCGTAGAATTGATGAAAGACTTGCAAAAAAATAAAATAAAATAAAATAAAATAAAATAAAATAAAATAAATGGAGGATTGTACTGTACATGATCACCATGGCCAGAATCCTATATGTCTCTCTTTGGAAGAACAATAGTGTGCCAAAGATAGACGAGTGGCTAATAAAGCTGGTAGAAATCAAAGAAATGGACAATCTGACATTTTGGGTTAATGGAAATTTACAGGAAAAATATAATGAAGAATGGTGATGAATTTTTTAGAAAAGAAACATAGAATGGCAACAATCTGGAAATGACAAGATCAGAACAAATAATAGTGCAAATTAGTGTTGTATTTATCTATGTGTTATATTCGTGTTATATTTATCTATCTATATTTAGCAGTCTAGTCAGAATAATTATATCACACTCAGAAATTAAGAGTTCAACTGCTTTTTTTAAAAAAAGCAGAAAGACAAGTTACAAAGCTACCTGAAGGTTAAAGATACCAGGAAAAATAAAATAAAAACCAGTTATAAGTCCAAGAAAAGAAAAGCTGGAAGTAGAAATTTATTATAACTTATAAGGAAACAAGAACAGCCGAGAATACCTGCTTGAGGAGACTATAATTATAATTATGTCATAATAATTATGTCAGATGAAGTTTGATGGTTTTAACTCATTGTGCATTAATATCCTAGCTAGAAGACTGGGAAATAACAGATGACACCTTAAAAGAGTAACTTTTTATTTTAATAGATGTGAAAAAGAAAAACGTTTATACAGATATATAAACAATTTTGTGTGTATGTGTGTGTGTGCATGCATGCACATATATTTGTATTTCTTTATTTGTTTTGGAGATATTAATGTACAACAATTGAAATACTGCAGGAAGAAGAAGAAGAAGAAGAAGAAGAAGAAGAAGAAGAAGAAGAAGAAGAAGAAGAAGAAACAAAAATAGAAATCTGGAGGTGGAAGGAAAATGTTATCTGAGCAGCAGAATCATTATTGGAGGGCAATGCCCTCATTTTGCAGCAACCCTCCTGTTCTTCCTCTACCCTCAAAGCTCTTCTGACTCTTTGCCTGGAAGCACAGGTCCTGGCAGTGGCCAGGACTGCATTTGCACAGATAAGGTCCATTCCTTGAGATGTCAGACTTGGCCACAGTGACACATACCGTGGTTATATCCCATTTTGATCACTGTAGCACAGCGTGTGTGCAGCTGCCTCTGAAACTTCAGCTGTTCCAAAGAACTGCAGCCAGATTGCTAACTGGGGATGGCTACAGGAAGTGCATATTCCCCTTGCTGCAACAGCTCCACCAATTGCTGGTCCATTTCCAGAGACACAGTTCAAAGTGCTTGTTTTGACCTCTACAGCTTTACACAGCTCAGATCCAGGTTATTTGAAGGAATATATTCTCCATATGAACCTGCCCATGTTTTGAGATCTTCTAGGGGAGTCTCTTTTTGCTGTCTCACAACCATCACAGGAACATCTGGTGGGAACATGGCAGAAGTCCGTTTTGATGGCTGCCTTCAGACTCCCTTCCCAGACTGGCACACTCCTTACTATCTTTCTGCAAGCAGGTAAAACCTGGTTTATTCCAGCTGGCCTTTGAGAACTTTTTTTAAGTGGAAACAGGCCTTGTACATTGTGTGGGACATTCATTTATTTTTGAGTTTTCTTAATACAGTTGGCCCTCCACATCTGCTAGGGTTAAAGGGAAAAGGACCATCGTACAGTGGAAAAATCACAAATATCAAAGTGTGTGTGTGTGTGTGTGTGTGTGGAAAGGGGCTCCAGGCATGATGGGGATAGTGGGCACCCAGGTTCCAAACCAGCTCAGGGAAAGGAGAGGGAATGCGGGTGAGTTGGCAGGGTAGCCTTATACTTCCTCTCTTCTTTGGGTGTGTGTGGAGCTTTAGGGGAGGATTTATGGTTGAGAAATTGAGCTGTGATTTCTTTAGCTGGCCAGGCAGCTGCTGGAGGACAAGAAGGACCAGGGGTGGGTTTTTAAAAGGCTACATGGCCTGATTGGCACCACCAAGAGGGAAGATTCCCCTAGAAAAGAAGCACCTGAGGTGTGGGGGTGGAAGGGGTTGGAGAAACTTGCAAACAAGCAAATGTGTGACAGTCAAACCTGCAAATGTGGAGGGTGAACTGAAGTCTATGTATTTAACTGGTTTTAAATCTATGATGGTTTAATTGGTTTTTTAACCTTTTAACCTTAAACTATGTTTGTTTTAGCTGTTGTTATCTGCCTTCAGCCCCAATCTGGGAAACAGGCAGGATATAAGCAATCATCATCAACAACATCACAACCACCACCACCACAATTATCCTACTCATCTTCTTGACTTATCCCTCCAAAAGGCTGGACGCAGAAGCCTCTTCATCTGCAGCCTATCAGCTGAAGACCGAATAGAGGAGGATAGTGTGGACATACTAGAGAACTTTTCTGTCCTTCCTTCAGCCCAGGACAGCACACTCATCGTGGAGGGCTTCAGCAATGAAGATGGAGCCTAGCGAGTCTACTTGCTAGGACACGAGAATCACAGCAGTTGCCCAACCAGGTTGTGAGCTCAATCATCATCACAGGTGGCACTGCTACTGGTATGAGTGGAGAAAAATCTCATTTCCGTACAGGCCAGGCACATCCAAGATGTTCCAAACACCAAGGCAGACTGACTGAGTTGGGAGGACACAGACCAAACCGAATGGAGTCTAGCAGTAGATATTACAAATTGGACAAGTGTGCCACAGCTGACACATCTTTTGGCAGATAGGTCCTACAGCAGGTAGTTGACAAGGAGATGGCACCTTTTTTCCCCTTCATTGTCAGTACTTGCCTAGTTTTCTGTTCTACAGCACAGACTCAACACTAAGGATTTGCTTGGGTATATCCCATCAAAAGGACATCATCTGTCTCTACGGGGAATAAGGACCGTTGGTACTTATCCCTGTAGGCATGAGATTGTCTTTTACTGTACTGAACAGAGGACTGCCTCCACTCCACCTAGTTACCATTCAGTGTGCTGCTGCTGGGAACATGACCTTTGCATCTGGTATTTTCTGGTGTTGCATTGCTTATCCTCTTAGGATTTTCTTTTCTCTGTTTTGATTGCATTGTCCTGAGGCTTGTCTTCAGTTCAGTCTTAAGGCTGGTTCTTGCTAGGATGCTCTCCTACACTAGGGGGAGCTCCAGGCAAACCCAGTTAGTTGAGCAACCTGTCTGATGCAAGCAGGAGGAGGAGCAATCCATCAGAAGGATGTCCTCTCTTTACTATTGAAAATGACAATCTCACTAGATGTACCAAGGATCTTTTCTGGAATACAGCTCCCAGAATCACTCAGCACAGTGGATTCTCAGAACAAACAAACAAACAAAATGTTTCCAGGCTTAGGTTTTTGGACATTATATGTTACTGTATATGACTCCTAAGACTTGAAGTGTTCTTTTTCAACATGGCATTTTTGGGTTACAATCATTTGTATGTGATTACTGTACTTGCATTCTTGTGTACATCATTACTTGCATAGGATTAAAGCTGTATGAAAATAATTTATTGCACAGAAAAAAAGTTGCCCTGTTTTCCTTTATGGGTAATCCCAGTTGATCAGATTACTTTGCACTGTGTCTAAACTCAGTAGCAAAGTCAAGGAAGGAACAAAATAGCTGTTATTTTCTTCTAAGACTCTTCCCATCAAAGATCAGATGACCTCTTTTGATATGTTAGGCCAAATTGCACAGGGAACGTCTTCACTTGGCGCTGGGTACATGATATGATTGTTGATAAGTAAAATTTGCTCCTGTGACATTCTTAGTGGGCTTTGAAGTTAAAGTATGTTCCGGCCTGGCAAGGTAACACAATCCTTACATTAATATGCACAACTCTCAGTGTGTTTGATACAAACATGGAGGGAAATAGAACATGTTTACGGGATCTCCACAGATGCAAATGTGCATTTCACTTAATAGAGAGGGCCTGAAGACAACCTGGATACATCCCAATGGCAGTGAAAATATAACTTGTATATCTTAAGTCCCTTTAGTGTGCCTAATATACAGGATCAGTCCTAAATATATATTTTAAATATTAAAAAAGCAGTTCTGATACTTATTAGTTACATGCTAATTCTCACCTGGGACCTACTATAAAGAACCAATCCCACACCTTCCTTATGGTGGTGGTGATTATGGTGATGATCATCATGAAGATCCTGAAAGACTGAATTGGAACTCAGGCCATTTCCGCACTAGACTGTTATAGCACAATTATTCCACTTTCACGATCCTATGGAATCCTGGGGTTTGCAGTTTAGGGAGGGGCCTCATAGGCCCCTCAAAGGCCTCTCCATAAACTGCAAACCCCAGGATTCCATAGGATCGTGAAAGTGGAATAATCACCCTATAACAGTCTAGTGCGGAAATGGCCTCAGTAGGGAATGACTCATTCAGATCTTCATTACATTATGTGTATTGGCAAAAAGTTTTAGAACATCATACTACAGTTGTCTAGCTTCAGTGTCTAAATTCTGATCTCTGGAAAGTCAGGGTTTCCAGTTACTCCTTGCCAGTTCCATCTGTGTCAGTTGTCTGCTCTCTCTTTCTCCGTGTGCGTGTTTAGTGAAGTCTTTTACAACAGAGTCTTTGAAAACGTACAGTAAACTATATCAATTGCTGAAAAAAAAAAACCCTAATGTGACTCAAGAAAACCCCCAAAACCTCATATACCCAGTCTCACATTTTGAAATGTTCCATTAACCACCAGAGGGAGTCACATGAATGCAATATAAATGTTTGAGTACTAATATGGAAATGATATTTACATAATTGAGCATAGTAGGCTCTGGGTTCAAGACAGAGGCTTTATTTTCAAAAAATGAGAAGGAAAAAAGTCACAGCTTAAGCACTATATGTGTGTGTGTGTATGTGTGTGTATACACATACATATACGGTGTTTTTAAATCAACTGTGTGTGTATACACACACATACATATATAAACAACCGATTTAAAAACTCAGTTGTTAACATAAAGTTATGTGAGCTGTGTTCAGATAATATGTTAAAAATAGCATTTGACACCCTGTTAGTAAATTGTAATGGCATAAGACAGACTTATACCATCACAACTCACATTTATGGTCATTGTGTTGGCTGGAATTCTGGTCAGATCATACAGTGACCAAAATACCCCCAGCACATTTTGTAGGCTGCACAGCCTCCCTCAACAGTTCCATTTCTCTACTGTCAGAGAGTGGTGGGATGAGCAGGGAAATGTCCACCTATTTTCTTGTAGCTGGGCAGGCTGCAATGATATCATCTGCAGAGAATCACAATGCACAGAATCATAGAATCATAGAGCTGGAAGAGACCACAGGGGCCATTCAGTCCAACCCCCTGTTATGCAGGAACTCACATCCAAGCATTTCTGACCGATGGCCATCCAGCCTCTGCTTAAAAACCTCCAAAGAAGAAGACTCCACCACACTCCGAGGCAGCATAGTCCATTGCCGGACAGCTCTTAACGTCAGGAAGTTCTTCCTGAGGTTTAAGTGGAATCTCTTTTCCTGCAGTTTGAATCCATTGCTTCTTGTCCTAGTCTCTGGAGCAGCGGAAAACAAGCCGTTTCCCTCCTCGACATGACATCCCTTCAAATATTTAAACATGGCTATCATATCACCTTTTAACCTTCTCTTCTGCAGACTAAACATACCCAGCTTCCTAAGCCGCTCCTCATAAGGCATGACTTCCAGACCCTTCACCATTTTGGTGGCCCCCCTCTGGACACGCTCCAGCTTGTCAATATCCTTCTTGAAATGAGGTGCCCAGAACTGGGCATAGTATTCCAGATGAGGTCTAACCAAAGCAGAATAGAGTGGTACCATTACCTACAGAATGGTACCATTACCTATGCCCAGAAGTCTGTGTAAAATGCCTGTCACAGTGCATCCAGCCACAGGTAAATAGCTGCCGTGTCTCTGCAATTCCCTCCCACTCCCCGACACCACAGAAACGTCCCATGTTGGGGAGGGCTGCACTGCTTAGAAATTGAGGTTTTTGGTAGCATCTGGGGATGTGGCTACTGAGACATAGCGATGGGATACATGCGTGTCTACCAATGTAGGACGTTGTCCATATGTGGTGCTTCTTTAAGTGAATGTTATTAAACAAAGGAGAGTTATGTAACAGAGCACTATGGTTGGTTTTTTTTCTCCAGTGCTATCCCTGGATCAGATACCATTAACAACTCTCATCAAAATGACATAAAAATGCCAAAAAGGATCCAGAATTTAGCTGGTAGTTATTCAAGATGTTGTGTAGAACAGAATGTCTTCTTACAACAATGGCTGCTGTAATGAGAGTAGGAAAAGTTTTTATGCACTAATAAATCGATACAGGGCTGGCACATGTAATTTTTCTGCCATGCTCAAAGGACTAGAAGGTACCCTAATCTCCATTTTGCATACAGAAGAAAACTGGACTAAAAGTGTATCTTAGTAACAACAGTGGTGTTGAAGTACCCTGTATTTGAAAGCAGTGAACTAGCTTTGGCTGACCAGGGTAGGCCCCATAACACACACAGCTCTGTCCAACAACACCCCACTACCTCTGCCTGCCCCTCGGAAATGCTGTTAGAGGCAGCAGCTTCAGCGTACCTAATGGTAGACCCGGCCCTGAATTTTGGCTTTTACCTGAACACACCCCTTCTTCAGTTTGTCAGGACCGCATCGCTTCCAGGCCCTGAGATTTTGGGGTTAAACCCTGAGACTCTCATGACTCACTCTCTGGAGATTTTGGCCATTTCTGCACTACATATAGGTCATTTCCGCACCAGGCTATTAAAATGGTGCAGAGCAACCTCCGACGGAGGTCTTCTGCACCGTGGAGTGGACAGGGGCGGACTACTTTTTGTAGTTCCATACCTCAGTCCGGTTCAGAGTGATTGGAACTGCTCGCACAGCGTGCTTTTTAAAAACCTTTTTTAAGAGGTTTTTAAAAAGCACGGAGCACGTGACTCCGTGTCGCTCCGTCGCTGCGCTCTGCTGCAGATTTGCAGGCGTTCACAAGTGAGTGCCCGCAGATCTGCTGGGGGTGGGCTTTAGGCTGGCGAGCTTCTCCGGTTGGTGGAGAGCCTCCACCAACCGGAAGCCATCATTTTGGATGCTGGACCAGTGTGGAGCGACGAGCTCGCACTGCTCCTTGTCCCGACGGACTCGCCCAGAAGCTCAAGAAAGCTGGTGAGTTCCGTTTTCGTGTGTTTCCTTTCTCGCGTGTGGAAAAAGCCATAGTGTGATTATTCCACTTTCAACATCCTGTGGAATCCTGGGGTTTGCAGTTTAGGAAGGGGCTAGCTGGCCCCTTGCTAAACTGCAAACCCCAGGATTCCATACAATGTTGAAAGTGGAATAATTGTGCTATAAGAGTGTAGTGCAGAAATGGCCTCTGTCACAGGATCAGAATGCCAGGAATTTACAACTCCTGAGTAGGGAGGGGTTCTCAGTTAGCTGGAAAAGGAATATATGATAGTTTAGAGGCTGTTTATAATCAAGAACTCTATACTAATATATAGGTTGGCATCCTGTTAGTTAGTCCCAACTAGAGCAGACCCGTTCAATCGATTGTTGCATTGTGTCAATACAGAGACAAATGTCATGGTCTACTCAAGTCAGGACTAAGATAGAATTTAGGCCATACTGTGTAAAAAAGATTAATACTGTTAGCCATTATATACTGCAACTAAATATCTATTTATTAGATGATTGAAAAGACTCATATTGATATCTTAAGTCAGCATTATAACAAAATATTCTGTGGTTTCTATCAATTATGTCCATTACTTGTTCACTTGTTCACTGTTGCTGTTGCTGTGTGCCTTCAGGTTGTTTCAGACTCATAGTGAACCTAAGGTGAACCTATCATGTGGTTTTCTGTGGCTGAGAGTGTGTGATGTACCCACAGTCACCCAATGGGTTTCCATGGCTGAACAGGGAATTGAACCACTATACCACACTGGCTCTCTACTTGTTCACTACCCATTAGAATCTATCTATCTATCTATCTATCTATCTATCTATCTATCTGTCGATCTATTTCTGTTCATCTTGGTATATCTTTAAAAAAACAATTAAGCTGGGTCAGTATATCCTTTGTGCTGATATGAGGGTAAGAATGAAGACGTGAGAAAAGGTCCAAATGGCAGTATGCTATGGAAGTGAAACATTGAAGGTGGTTGTCCAGAGTGATGAAAAGTGCCTAGTAGTTATTCCTGAAAGGCAGAGTGGCTGCTGATAGATGGAATTTCTCAGATGTTTATTTCTTTGAAGCTTACCTTGATATCATCTGGGACTTCAAAAATCTTTGTATTACATCTGGAAGAGAGGAACAAATCTTGCTTTGCTTCACCTCAGTATCAAGAGTGATGATGGAAGAGGGAGAAAAGTCTTGTAGATGAGCAACATCAAGATTCTTTCCCTCGTCCTTTATGTTGTTTGTCTTTAAATGGGACATGGGCCATTTTCACACTACATAGTTATAGCATCATGATTCTACCTTGGCTGCCATGGTTGCAACCTCAGGAATCCTGGGTTTGTAGTTTGGTGAGACGCTTGAAGTCTCTGGCTGAGAATTCTAAAAGAATTCCAAATTCTAAAATGCAAATCCTAGGATTTCATAGAGTGACAGATTTCCTTCTCAGGCTGGCCTCACAGTTCCTAATCTGATGAACCTCTCACTTTCACCTTGTCTTCTGTTCTCCCTTTAAAATCCTTCCTTGGATCTGGAGTTCTAGGCCTTCCGGAGACCTCAGTGTCAACTACTGGGTGTGTTAGCTTTGTATTCTTTTTGGTAAGCATGGGTTAATAATGCTGTACAAAAGAACAAATAGGTTAATTTTATTTAATACTATATTGAATAACATCTTTCTTAAAGTCTTGATTCTTAGTACCAAACCGTTAACATCATTCCAGTTTGATTATGTCAGACCTATGCTGTAAATCATTCAGATGCCCAATATTCAGTAACTCTCCTCAAACTTTCAACCAACTCCTCCAACAGTCTGTTTCCAACTCTCAGTCTCAATTGTGCCTCCCACTTATTCTCTTTCTTTTAAAAAAATCCTCCTCCTTCTCACTGTAGCCATTCCCTCTTCACATGGAGTTCTTTGAGCTGGGATTGGCTGCTCTTGATTAGTCAGTCCAGCCCCTGATATCCAGACATTCTTAAGTAACATTTTATCAGGTACTCTTCCTCTTCAATGAATTACAGTGTCATCCATTGGATGTTGCTATGGCAGCTAAAGTGGAATCACAGTGCTCTAACTATGTAGTGTGAAAGGGCACATGTTCCATTTAAAGATAAAAAGCCATAAAACTGAGGAAAATTAAGGTTTACTAAAAGTACAAATTTGAAAGAAAACTAGTATACATTTTTTTACAGATGGTATCTGACACCTGTACAAATCTCTAAAATGAGCAGTAACAGGAACAACCTCTGTTGGAAATGTGACCAAAAAGGACATTTTATCATGTGTGGTGGAGCTGCATAGAAGTGAAGAAATTTTGGAAAGAAAACCATGAAAAGGTTACTAATGTACTCCAAATCTCCTTCTCTATGAAACCTGAAATCTATTTACTGAATATGTTAGATAATATCCAACAATTGGTGAAGAAAATCCATTGCAAAATCTAATTATATATGATCACTGCAGCCAGGTTGACCTTTACCCAAAGAGGGGAAACAAGAGACAATATCCACCATTGATGATTGGTTATTGAAACTGTACAACATGGTTAGTTAGATAAACTAACAACTTTATTATCTGATAACACTCTTAGGCAATCTAAAGAATACTGGAAAATAATATCCCCTCTTTGTGAAACCAAATGGGGGATATTAGCAATAGCTGGAATTGAAAGTTAAATTTAGATCTCAAAAAGTATTTAAGAAAAAAGGATGTAAGAAGCAAGTTAAAGGCAGTACGGATAAGATTAAAAAATTAATAAACAGTCAAATAGACTTAAATGGCATATAGAAGTTAAATAATGAAAGATATGATTTATATGTTATGATTAAGTTAATAAACACACAGGGTCAATAAGACAATAAAAATTAATTGGATTTATTAAAATATGCTATAATTAATAATTTTACATTAACATATAGCAGTGGAGTTCTACTGAAATTACAATTATACATATTTGTTTATTGGTAATTAATATATAATGAAGCATCCATTTCTTTGTGAGATGAACATTTAAGGAAGAATTTTTTGTTTCGGTTTTCATACACATATGTGTATGCATATACTTACTATATATAGTATACAATATGTCATGTTGTACAAAGTATGTTACTGTCTTTTTGATGTAATGTAATCTTGACATTACTATTATTATTAATTTTTTTAACGATTTGTAATTTTTTTAATAAAAAATAAAACCTAAGGAACAGGTCTTGATGTTGCTCATCCATAATCAGTGTCGACAACTGGCAAGCACACTGGTCACAGTATTTCCCACTGTGCTGCTCTATTCTTCTTTCCCACTATTTTTTTTTTTAGACTATAGAAATTACTTTTAAATTTGCATATCTCTATATAAGTCAGCATATGCACACCTAATACAAATCAATGCCCTTTTTTTCAGTGATATATAGGTTACCAGCCTATGGATTCTTGAGTCTCTCCCAACACCCCCATAATAAACCATGGGAGATTGGCACAAAGAAAAGCAAGAAGTAATTCTGTTTTAATCCTGCTGTGCAGTTGTCAATGGAATATTCTTGAAGGCATTGTGAATGCTCACTGGAACTGTGTTATCCAGAGAAGACTAAGGTAACTGGGATAGGTACTAGTCGATCATCTTTGAGACAGCAAGGTCTCCATAAATGGTGGAAGATCCACCGGAATTGGTCTTCTAGATGCTGTTGGATTGCAACTCCACAATTCCTCCCATCTGGCTGTTCTGGCTAGATGTGGTGGATGTTGCTCTCCATCAACATCTGAAGGACCAAATTTTGCCCACCTTTGTCCTGTATGGACTATTTTCAGGTGAACATTGCCTTTCAAATACAGTGGGCAAAACAAACATTATAATGGACAAGATCCAGTCTTGGATTTGAAAAGAGTTACACAGAGCACTGGCACTTCATCTCTTTCCCCATCCCCATCATCAGGATTAATATTACAAAGTTAGGATCACTCCAATCATCTGTGTATTTGCCAGTAGCTCCTAGGACAAGAATTGAACAGTTGCACAGTAGCAATAGAGAGAGCTCAGAGTGCAGTAGAAGAGTAGTGGTACAGAGGGAGAAACAAACCCTTCCCGGTCATCACAGTATATCCATTCCCATTCCTTGTTCATGAGTGTGTGGCATGTCACGTAGGAAAAAAGTACTAGGGGTGGGTGAATCTGCTCAAAGACAAACACAGACAGCAGGAGAAAATGGGTGTCTATTGTTTCTGCATTGCAAATTAATCCCTCTGTCTTATTCTACACTTCACCACTGTTCAATAATGGCCTGTATTCCTGGACCCAAACAGTCAGATTTGGCATATCACAAAAAGATGCACTGAAATTCATTTTGTTTGTTCCTGTAGCTTTTATAAATTTTACAGTCAAAAACCTGTTACGTGCTTTGTGCAGGTCAGAATTTTTATAATTTGCATTCTGATTCTATAACTGAGAAAAGCAGCATAGTTTGGGGAGCTATGCTATTATGCAAGGCTGATTAAAGCAATCTCAGATGTAAAGCGAAGGAATCCATATCTGTGTTAGGAAAAGAAGAATATTAAATAGCCTTGAAGCAGCAGCACTGTGATGTGACATTTTTACAAGGAGCTCATTTGTAGGAAAATGAAGCACAGACACTCAGAAGAGACCGAGAAGAATTAAGCTATTGTGCTTTCATATGATTTGAAAAGCAGATGATTTGTTACTCTTATCTACAGAAAAATATCTTTCAATAAAACCAAATCCTAGAAAAATAGGGAGGCTAGATGTATTGTGATAGGCCTGTCTCCTTAATTCTTCTCCTATTATTTTAAGTAACGTTCATTGTTCCTGATGCTCCCTTGCTAATCTCATTGGAAAGTTACCCATGAATTTAGCTGTGTTTCAGAAAAAAAAAAAGAAAAACTCTGGAGTCTTATGAAGAGGAGATAGCAATCCTGTGCACAATTTCTGCATGCAGATCACCAATACTTAGAAGTGGGGGTTGAACACTAAAAGATGCAGCACCTCTGTGGAGGCAGGGGGAGGGAGAAGAATGAAAGATAAGCTCACTGTTTCAGAAGCATTTCTGTCAAATGAACACAGCCCTTGTTGCAATGATAGCTGACTCAGTTATCTCATTCCCAGAAGAAATACTCAGAAAGCAGGGGGGAGGGGCGGGCTGAAATGGGAGTGTATAGAGAAGACCCTTTTGCACTAAGCAACTAAAAGGCAACCTGTTTAAAGGCTTGATTCTATGAGGCACTCTCCTGATATTTTGTTGCCTGAGGCAAAACAACAATAGTGTTCTCCACCTCCCAGATCACATATGAGGAAGAAAATCTCGTAAGTGCCTCTCCCTATTCTTTGTGTTAAAAATAAAATTATGCCCAAGCAAGTAATTGATTGCTGCATACCCTCCAATTTTTCAGATGAAAACTGGGACACCTGTGGCCAAGCAACAGTATGATCAAGATGCTAAAAGTTATTAATGAGGAAGAACACACAAGCTAAGAAAGACTGCAGCAGTTTAGTTTTGCCTGAGTCAACACGGAAGGCAAGATCCTTCCCTCTCCTTTTGGCTGAGTTAACTGAATCATAAACCAGAGAGCATCAAATGGAATCCACAGGAAAAACCAGAGATGCATCTTAAAGTGCTCAACAGATGGGTGCTTTATTATAGAGAAATCCAATGCATTTCAACCTATATATATATTTGTGGTCTTCTTCAGGGGCTATATGAAACATCCAGGAACACTCTGATGGGTTCAACCAGACCCACAGGACACCACCCCATGGCCATTATGCATAGCATAGGTATACTTCCAAGCTGATGGAGTTCATAGACCTCACTAAGAAAAAGAAGTACATTTTAGCCCCTTTTACAACTTGCAATAGCAGTTTTGTCATCTATGTTGTACAGTTGCTGTTGTTGTTGTTGTTGTGTGCCTTGTGTGTTGTTGTGTTTCTGACTTACAGCAACCCTAAGGTGAACCTATCATGGGGTTTTCTGGGGGAAGAGAGTGTGTGATTCTTTCAAGGTCACTCAGTGGGTTTCCATGGTTGAGTGGGGAATCAAACCCTGGTCTTCAGGGCCGTAGTTCAGTGCTCAAACCACCACCCCACATTGGCTGTCATGCGGTATAATACAAGTGCCTAAAGATTTATGTGGGAAAGATTACCTCTTTAAAAAACATATAGGAGAACCCATTTCTAATATAAAAGTAATGAAATAAGTGCTCCCTTATTCAGTCATTTTTGGAGTACCATCATCCTGCAATAGAGTTCAGATTTTAGGCTATAGACAAGGTGAATAGCCTTGATGAGAGGATTCTGTTAAAGAAAGAGGTAGAATGGATTGTAAAATTAAAGTCATTAGCTCCTAAAGGACTAAATTAGGATCCTGGCTCCTCCCACTCCTGTAAACTCCGTCAGAGCAACATCAATACATCCCCGAAAACTATCTAGCTCCACCTTTCCCCCTTGATCATCTGTTGATATGAAAAAAACCTCAAGCCTACTTCACATGTTCTTTTTGTCCAGCAAATGGACAATAGATTTCTGCTTCAGAAATTTCTTCAGTTAGGATCTGTCACATCTTGTTCATCTTTTGGAATCAATGTAATATTTGCTCGAGACCAACTATCTCGTAATTTACCTGTCATAATAATTGAGTTCACAAGTTGCTGAAATGGCAAATACAATTGATCTTCCAAACTTTTATAATAAACTGCAGGGAGATCATCTGGTCTCAGAGCCTTCACCACCTTCACTTTCTTAAATATTATGTATTTATATATTATATAAATATATATACATATATAACACTATATATTATATATTTATATATTATATGCACACACAAACATAGGCTAAAATGTGTTGGGCTTTCTCTATAACACCGCAGCCATCTGTTGGGCACTTTGAGACAGGTCTCAAGTTTTCCATGTGAGTTTACTGAGTGCAGACTACTTTTGCACTTTGAACTCAGTTTGCAGCACTTGAAGTAAACTGAGGATGAAAGGGGAAAGTATGAAGAGGAGAGAGAAACTGGGACTAAGCAGCTGAAAAAGTGGGATATCAGGATTGTCCCTGCCAAATCAAGACAGTTGGAGGGTTGATGCAGCTGTCACATGCAAATCCTACTGGGATTCCCAATGAAAGTAGTTGAATCAGCTGTTGAGTCAGCACATATGTAGACCCCATTGATTCAGTAGGTTATGACATTGCTATAAGCATGCAGCTGGGCTGCAGAAACATGTGACTGACTGATTTTCAGAAACATGGAAGCAGCAGTGCAGATCTTGTGGTGGAGCTGGAGAGCTGTCCCTGCCCACAAGTTAATTCTTTAAATCAAGGCCATTTCTGCACTACACTCTTATAGTGCGATTATTCCACTTTCAACATCCTATGGAATCCTGGGGTTTGCAGTGTAGGGAGGGGCCAGCTGGCAGAAATGGCCCAAGTCCTGGTCTTTGAGGAAATTGCTTCTAGAAGGAAACTGTTTTTTGTTGTTACTCTTGTTGTTTAAGGATGGGAATGCGAAAGAGAGTTACATTTCAGGAAGTTCTTGTGAAGAGACAGAACTAACTCCCAGCAATGCAATCAATTCTGGTACACTACACTTGTGCATATTTCAGTGTGACTGTTTCTGGTATTTATTGCACAGTGTCCATCAATACAATTATCTTTCCCATGCTGGAACTCTTTTTAAAATTAAATAAAAAAATTATAGAAGGATATATATTTAATTAATCTGTTTCTTTCACATTGCACAATAATAGCACTGTGATAGTACTTTAACTGCCATTGCTGCATCTTATGAAATCCTGCAATTTGTTATTTGGTGAAGCACTGGAACTCTCTCTGGCTGAAATTCTAAATAGCTCCTGAAACTACAAATCCGACAGGATTCCCATAGGATGCAGCCATGGCAGCTAAAATGGCAAGAAAGTGCTAGAACTGTATAAGGTGACAGAGACTCTAAACATCTGCAACCAACCTTTCTGTAACTCAAAGCAGCTTACAACATAAGCATTGACATATCTGCATATGTTCCAATAGTCTTTTGTGCAGAAAATGAAGCATGAAAGAGAGGCATTCATTCTACACTTCCCAGCAATACTCTACCATTCATCCATGCTGAAGTACATTTTTAAAACAAAGCTCTCTTGTGGAGTGAAATTGACTAGACCAGTAATGATATGTGATCTAGTCAATTTCACAAATCCACCAATTTGTATGAACTATGTGAAGCAATTGAAATAAAGATCATAATACAGTCTTTTTCTTCCTGCAATGAGGCTTCTCCTTTTATGGATTGGATTTGTACAATGATCAAGCTACCAGTTCTAAATTGGGACCAATTCTTTGACAGTGTTGCTGGGAAAATAATTCTTGTTAAGCTCCAGAATTGGTTTTCTATGCTGGACACAGCCTTCTTCTCATCCTGGCCATAAAACTTGATCACTAGATGTTTCTCATTAGGTCTTAAGGCCAAATTCACATCAATTTTTCTCTTTAAAAAAAGAGAATGTGTCACTATTTTCAACATTTCTATTCCTATATTTGTTATCTGCTATATCTGATAAATATAATTGACTATATAAATAAAGCCAGTTTATTTATCAGATATAACAGTAGAAATGTTGAAAACAAAGAGTGGAGAAGAAAAAGTGACCATAAATTTATTTTCAGCATTTCTATTGCTATATCCGATAAATATAATATGCTAGACATATAAAAGAGAGCCAGTATGGTGGAGTGTTGGAGTGTTGGATGATTTTGGGAGACCAGGGTTCAATCCATGCTTGGCCACGGAAACATACTGGTTGACCTTGGCCAAGTCACACTCTCTAATCCTGAGAGGAAGGCAAGGCAAACTCCCCCTGAAGAAATCTTGACGAGAAAAGCCCATGATAGATTTGCCTTAGGGTTGCCATAAATCAGAAATGACTTGAAGGCTGACACTAAGAACAAGAACATGTAAATAAAGAAGGACTGCTTTTATCTGGATAATCTTGTCTTCTGGTTGTGTCTGGTCTGATTTGTAGAATTTGTATTTTCATTGCTTTTATATTTCTTTCACATACATTTCTCTGGGAATTTTGTTCTAAGGTGGTATAAAACATTTATAGTAAACAAATGCATAAAGAGCACATTAAACATTTTCAATATTTGACACAATACACTTGTTTAATCTCATTAGCATATGTTCATTAATAATTAGAGAACATAGTGAATACTACTGTACAATAGTATGCATTATGTGTGGCTTTTAGGTGCAGGAGAGGAGTCTGTACCAACATGGTTAAGCAGTGTCTATTTATCAGAGGTTTTCTAGCAATAAGATTATTTATCAGAGATGCTGTGATGACAGATTTTCTCCATTGGCAGCAGCATGACTCTGAAGTCTCTCCAGCTCTGTGACTCAGAAATCAAAAGGATGGCTTTCACAGACAAAAACAAATGTTTGGAACTTACTAATATCCATGGGTCACTATTAATGATCTGTGATGAACAACAGCCTACAGAAAATGATGGAGCGGGTAATTCATTAGATGTCAAAGGAGGATGGGACACACACACTCACACATGGCACACCTTACCAAGAGTGCCTAAAACCATTAAACCACTGAGATTAGAAGAACTGGAGGGATCTACCATATCTTGTGTTGTTCTTCGTGTTCACAGTCTCTGTGTGTGTATGTGTATAATCTTATCTTCTGATGGAAACAAACCAGCAAAAATTTTGTATTTTCCAGATGTGACCCTCCATTTAATCAGTAGTGGAAAGTTAATTAGCATTTGGGCAGCAACAACTCCTGGTGTATCTCAAGATACACCTTTTTCAAATCAATGCTTACTATGGAACTCTTTGGCTGCAATCCAGCATCCACTTCCTAGAAAGTAAGCCCCAGTCTCACCATTCAGGCATGTTGCACTGATGGAGAGGACAGCATTGTTGCTCCCAAGCCTGGTTGAGGGGATACTTGGCAGTAAGCCTGGGAGGAAGTCTTGCAATGGCCAAGAATCCTGATCATAGAGAGACTTCATCACATGATCTCAGCACATCTCAAAATGCAGCCCAAGATTTTGACAGGGCTATACATTGGCCTAACGGCTTCACAAACAGCTGTTTTCAGGCAGATCTTCAGCCTGACCCATCCAGCCTCTTTATGTGCTTTCACAGTTCCCCTGTCATTCCCAAGCTTAGTCTAGTCACCTTCAGGGCTACAAAGAAATATTTTCTATGTTGTTCTTTTCTATTGTTATTCTTCACTGGGGAGAAGAGCTATTTGGGGCATGATGGGCTTCTGTCCACACTGGGCTGGCTTTAATTTACTTGGTTTCTGACTTAGCATGAAGTTGTTTAGGGGCTGCTTTGTTACAACAGGTGGATATGGAGAGAAGGGTTAAAATGCAGAGGACTATACAAATTTTGAAAGAAGCAGCAGGGGAGTGTCAGGACAGTTGAACCAGGTGAGGGATTAACCTGTAGGTCATTTGCAGTACTGGGACACTTCTATTGGACTGTTCTGATTGCTCCTACAACTGGCAAATCTCAGAGAGCATTAGAGAGCTTTAATTTGCTAAATGTTCAGGGAAACAGAGACAGACATAGAGTGACAGAGAGAGATCTCCCTCAAAACAGACTTGTCACTTGAAAGAAACTGGGCCCTTTCCACAGGATGTTGTCATCCCACACTGGGGACGGGAGAAAGACGGGACTCAGATGAGAGTTCTTCCTGATGTCATCTGAGTCCCATCCTTCTGCCATCCCCAGGTGGCATGATTGCACAGTAAATCATTGACCAGTTTTCCCTGTCAATGACAGGTGATCGCACAGTCCTCCTGCCACCTGCCCGAACTTACCTGCTGTGCGGAGCTCCTGGAGGCATAATGGCTGTGCTTCCTGCTCCAGCACAACCTGAGACGGTACCCAGCTGCACTGCGGGAGGAAGAGGCAGTGCCATCATGCTTCCTTCATTCACGGACACAGCTAGTGTGGAGGGCAGCATTCCTGTCATGCTCCCCTTCCAGGAAAGGCTCTTCTGAGTTCCCTGCGGGACACCGCTGGGATCTGGTAAGCTATGGAAAGGGCCTTTGTGTAGTGAAAGCAGGCCTGGTGCCTCAGTGGGCTGCTGCCAATTTGCCCACTGCCCCAAATATGCTGTCCATACCATACTGTTCCCATGTGCTCCCCTGTCACCAGCCAAATAATCAAACTCACATCTCAGGTTAGGTACTTTTCCATGGGAATGAAGCGGCTGCTTGGTACCTAGCCCTAACTGGAGCTAAGCAGGCAATTGGTTCCCATGCAAAATCGAATCAGTGGTCTATCAACACACACAGCAGCAAAATATAAGCATGTCGGTAGGCGCTGCTTGGTTACCCCCATCAATGCATGGGGTTGAAGCAATGCTGGTCAGCAAGGCCATGCTGGGTGGGGTTTGGTAAGCATGAATACCATCAGTCACCTGAGTATACTGGGTGCTATTGCTAGGCCTGAGTGTAACCTAATCTTTTCCCACTGCAAAAATAATAGGGTACCATGGTAGATTTGCCCTAGGGTTGCCATATATCAGAAACGACACGAAGATACACAACAGCAACAGCAACAGAGTTATAGATTCCACTCTGGTTTGATACTAGATGTGTGCATTCAAATACCTGGAATATGATGAGCAGAAAGTTTTGGTTTTTTTTAAATTAACCCTTGTGTTCCTGTGTCTCTTCTTTTTTTGAAGAAGGGGGGAAATATACAGAAGCAATCGTGTATTTGCCAGTCACAGTTTTTTTTTTTAAAAAAAAACAGTTTGAAAATTTAAGCATTAAAAGCATATAGAGAACAGTTATTTATTTTTTTTTGAGTATCTCAGTTTTATAGTACTCAGCCTGATGCATCCAACCCATTGGTTAGGGTGCCTATTATTGCCACAAGCCATTTCTGATTTCAAATAAATTGGTAATGAAAGACCCAATTTCCATCCTAAAACCTGAAAAAGAATGGCAGCTACAGAAAAATCTAGCCATAGATCAAAATGGAGACTGCAGTCAAGAAATCGGAAGAAGACTAGGGCTTGGAATGGCAGCTATGAAGGAAGTAGACAAGATTTTCAAGTTTAAAGATATATAATTGAATACTAAGGGCAGGACTGTCCATGCCATAATATTACTCATTGCTATGTATGGTTCTGAAAAGACAGACAGTGACGAAAGCTAACAGGAAGAAATGTGGTGTAGTATACCATTTGCGGATATCACAGATGGTCAAAAAAACAAATGGATGGGTCCAAGAGCAAATCAAGCTTGAACTGTCCCTAGAAGCCAAGATGACTAAACTGAAACTGTCGTACTTTGGACTTGTTAAAAATACAATAATGCTTGGCACGATGGTAGGCAGTAGGACAAGAGTAAATCACATGACAGGTGGACAGACTCAACCAAGAAAGCTGCAGGCTGGAGCTTGTAGGACATGAACAGGGCTGATGATAACAGAGAGACTTTCAACGTCCCTTAGTCACAGGGTTCCCACAAGTTGAAGCTGGCCTGATAGCAATTAAGAACAGAGAAATCAGAAATGAAATGTGAGCTTCTTGATTTTTCTCAGTTACTTGTACTGCAATCCTATAAACAGTTTGATAGGAGTAAGTCCTATCAAAATCAGTGGGATTTTTCTCTGAGCAAATGTGCTGAATTTGCCTAAGGACCGTACACTCAACTGGAAATGTTCTAACAAGTATCAATTACTTGGTATGCATTTCAAGGAATCTACCAGTCTTTGGGGAAATTATCTTAGCATCAGATAGTATACTATTGGCCCAATTCAACAAGGGCATAAATGAGCAAAAAGGCATGCTTCTGCCTGCATAACCTCAGACAGAGGGAGATCCATGTGAGCAAAGAAATACACTATCTGTGGTGTTTTGTTTTTTGTATGGCAGCTGAGCTTTTTTTAAAGAACATATTTATTTTACAATGCTATCGGCCTACAAAAAACAGATATTAACTAAACAGAAGGGAAGGGCAGTAGTCTTAAGTGCTGTCACTAAACAGTCATTAAAATATTTTTCCACTCTGGGTTGTATCAGCATTATATAGTCAATAATGAGTTTGATACCACTTGAATAGCTGTGGTTCCAGCCTATGGAATCAGGGGATTTATAATTTGGGAAGGGATTTAGAATAGTGCTGTGGTATCAAGAGAAGACACTCTTGGTATATTACAATGGTGTATATTAATGTGAATGATCCAGACAATCTCCTTCTCATTCTTATTTGGGGAGATTCTGCCTTCCTGGTCCTCCTCTTCCAATTTGCCTAAGACATTCTAGGCATCTTTTGACTATTAATCACCTTACCCATTCCGTGGTTTCATTTCTTACTTAGGAGCACCACTCTATTCACATGTTCCCAAATAAATCTATGTATTGGTGAGATTACCTTCTGAAAGAAGCCAAGTATTTTTCAGGGTTGCTTCTGTCAAGCACTATAGTTCCAGAACTTGGGAAATTTACTTATTTGGACCAAGACTCCCAGAATTCCCCAGCCAATATAGACAGTAGTCATGCTGGTAGGGAAAGCATGCGAGCAGTAGTAATAACTTTTCAAAGCTATACATGGGACGTGATGTAGTCTGTAAAATAGCAAGTTGCCCAACATCATGTTAGATCATGGATTCATATGGCTCTATACTGTCCACACTTACTGGCTACTGGCACTAGCTTTCCAGGGTTTTTCAGTCTTACTTGGAGGTATTGCTGATTGAATCCTGGCCCTTTGGCATGTGCTCTACCACCAATCTATAGTCCTTCCCTACCAAAGCCAACCCTATCATTGGCGAGAGTAAGACAACTGCTGTAGGCAATAGATTTTGGGTTTCAGCAAATGCTTAGTTAAATTAGTACAGTTTTTTTTAATTCCCAGAGATGGGGAGAAATGGTTTGTGAGTTTACCTTGTTTGTGCAACAAGGTAAAACCTGGCATGCACTTTGATTTGGACGGGTGGTATAGTTCAGTCCTCTGCCTCAGGTGGCAAAATACTTTGGGCGAGCTCTGATCCCTACCCATAATATAAACTCTATTATAACATTGGTTTGTAGAAAAATATATTAATCTAAAACATATTGCTAGAAGAATACAAACTCTTATAGGTCCCTGATATACCTCTGGTTTGAAACACCATAGTAGTATGATCTGCACTAGGCTCCCTAAGGGGCTCCAAAGCATTAATGCACAAATACAGTTAATATTCTTTTAAAATCCATTAACCATGGCATTCTCCCTGTTTATTTTTCTCTTGCAGCTGGAAAACCGCACTGTAGGACTATTACACTCATAGGATTATGGAAGGACTATGAAGGTGGGTTTCAATCAGATTTTAATCTGATTTTTAATCAGATTGAAGTTTGAATCACCTTGCCTGTTCATAATCGCTCATAGCCTGCCCAGCCTATAGCCCACTAACTGTGTTGGATACCACAGCCCATGTTGGCTGGGGGCGATGATTTTTAATGTAGCATGTAATTCTCCTTCCCTTGTTTTCCCCTGTGGGTGTTGCTTTGTCCTTGTAACCCCAGTGGAAAAAACATCAAGTAGAATGTGCTGCGGGCTGTTTTGATTTTTGGTTCAGGGGCAGTGAACCTGTCTGTGTTCTGAGAAGACAACACTGGGTTCTTATTCCTTTGGAAACTACTAGTTGGGTTATGCAAAGTGCTTTTTACCATGGTTCCTTTCACCACAATTCTCTCTTATGTGCTCTGTGTGTGCACAATATGTCGGCAAAGTGATACAGCCCCATGCTGCAAACCTTAACATCTCAATGGTCCTCCCAGGGCCAGGCAAAGACATTTCATTGCCCATGCTTGCATCCTTCTTCAGTCATTTGATGCACTAATGCAAACTAGACTGGCAGCTAAATTTTGCATGAGCGTTGAGACTTAGCATGCCTGCTGAAGGAAGCAGCATAATTCAGAGTATTTGGGGCAGTGCTGGTGGTCAGGAGCAGCTCTATCCTCAAAAAGTAAGGTATGGCTAGTGGCTGCCACTGCAGCCCCCATCATCTCTCATGTGAGAAGTTGTCCCACTCTGGCTAATAGTGACTCTGAATCTCCCAAAGAAGCTGTGGCTATATTGCTGATAAGAAACTGTTGTGGAGTTCAGTGGCATGCCAGCTTCTTGTGTCCTGTTCATACAAACACCCTTCATGTATAGAGCTTTGAAAAGATACTTTTTGGACCATAATTCCCTATATTTCTAGCCATCATGATCAGTGGCCATAATGCCTGGAGGATTTGGGGAGTATTTTTTCCCCCATCAAGATACGTTTATGTTTAAGGGCTCCCCAAATTCTGGCCCTGTGCTTAGCCCTGGTCCTCCCACAGACGTAAACTTGCTAGCAGCCATGACAGTCTAAAAGGAAGACATTAGATCTGAATACTCTTTTTATGTGGGTACCTCATGTGATTTGGATCCCCGAATGTACACCCAGGGCACCTATGTGAAAGCAGCTATTCATAGGAAGATTTTGCCTCTCAGACAACAATTTGTAGGAGGTAGACATCAGGGAAGATTTCAGTGCCATATATGACATTTGAGGTTACCATTATGTCCTCATTTCCAGTTGTCCCAGTTAGCATGTCTTGCTCTTTTGCTATAGTAACATTGTCTTCATTTTGGCTCCTATGCCAACAGAGTTGCACCGGTAATATAGATATACCTGTCTAGGCCAGTAGTGGGAACCTCCCACTTTAATCTGATCTAATCTGCTCTGTGAGTTTATCCTATGAGTTGTCCTGAAGATGAGTTACACCTTTATCTTCTGTCCACATCCCTTATTTAGATCAGCAGTCGTCAACCTCTCGGACCTCACGTACCACTAAACTCACAATTTTGAATCCCGCAGACCACTAACATGAATTTTTTTAAAAAGGTACAAACATCTATAAAATAATGATCATAAAAGTTCCATTTTATTAATATGAAATGCACTTGTTTAATTATAACAAAATTATTTTTTACAAGCAACTTAAATCATCAAGTAGATATTATAGAGATAAATCAAAATACCAATTGATTCATATTCTGATATTTACAGACACCTTGGTTCATCAGGCAGGTACTATAAAGACAAATCAAAATATCAGCTTGTTCATTAGGCACTGTGTCAATTCATTCAAAATATCTATCCTAATAATATATTTAGTGTTTCTGCAGTGTGGGTGTTACAGAATTGATACACTGACTTTTGGTTTCCCAATCGATACAGAAATTGATTCAATAGATTCATCAAATAAATTCGTCAAATAAATTCATTAAGCAGGTTCAATAAACAAGTTCATTATCTTTCATTGTCCCTTCCAGACCTCTCTCCACTCTCCACTCTCCCTTCTTCTCCCTCTCTCGTTGTCTCTTTCTCCTTTACCATTGTTTTCTCACAGTTCCTCTCACTTCTTCTCACTGAGTTGTTCTTTTCTCTTTGTGTTGCAGTTGGTTTTGGTTTTGGAGGGTAAACAGATATAGCCATCAAATTTAACAGTATGGGTCTAGTTAGAGCAGTAACAGTTGCAGTCATAGAGCTCATATACAATGCCCTCCAACAAACCTGGGCAAAGATGACAGGAGAATCACACTCAAGTTGGAAAGGAGTGGGGGAGCGGAGGTTAAATCCACAAAATGCAGCATCTCAAGCAGTCAAATCTACATAGATTGGGAGAGTCTTTCATGTCGTCAATTTTCACACACATGGGGTCTCCTAAATTCAAAAAAAGAAAAAAAAACAGTTTTGCAAAATGGATCTCGATGAAAATTTAAACTAAGTACTTGCGGGCTGTGAGTTCATTTTGAGTTTAGAGCACAAAGAAAAAAGAAACAAAGGATTGAATTCAGTTGTGTCTTAGCAAACGAAGAAGGAAATACCAGGAATTAGGCACAGAAACAAAAAAACCCTTCAGTCCAGTAGGGAAAGGAGCAAGGTTGAGTTTCATATATCTGTTGTATGATAGTTGTTAAATACCTTGTGCTGGGCTGCTGCTCCTGCCGTTCCTGCTGCTGCTGCTTCCTCCTCCTCCTCCTCTTCTTCCTCTTCCTCTTCTTTTTCTTCTTCCTTGAGCAACAAATGGACTGTTCCAAAGAAGTGTGAAAGAAAGGAAGGAAATCCTCCTAGACTCACGGAGGTCCTCTGTAGAAAGTTAATTCAGAGTCCGAACTAGAAGATCTTATTGCCCTATCCCCAACACTCGTCTTCCAACTTTATCATGTAATGAAAAAATAAGCAATAGTATATATACATATATATTTAAAAAATTGGCCAAAAGAAATTCAGCAGCCAGGTATAAGGAGGGAGAGGTAATCCCTCCTGTCTCCTCCAAACTGCTGCAGGCAAGATGAAAAAATGGCAGCAACAGTCTCTTGGGAGACTCTTCGGCTACCTCCTCCTGGTTCACCGTACAGGTCTTGTCTTGGCTCCTGATTGCAAATCCACCTCTGGCAAGACCAGGGGTACTTGGCGAGCCAGTATGGGGGTCTTCTCAGTATCAGCAACCTGCTGCAGTGGCCATTTTTGGCGGAGCACACCGAGGACCGTGTCTCCAGCTCTTGTATCCGAACTGGAAGTCAGAAATCAAATAATGTCCACATTTCTCCATGGACCACCAAAATTTTCTTGTGGACCATCGGTGGTCCGTGGACCACTGGTTGGCAACCACTGATTTAGATCACTCGCCCAGTTCAGTCATCTGATGAGGGAAGCCACGAGAGGAGCAAAGCCAGTTGTGACTCTTCTAGGTGCACAGCTCAGTAAGAGCTTTGCTCTCCCAAATGGAAAAAAAGCATGGGGCAGTCAAAATTGGTCATGGATAAAAAAGACACAAGGAGGAAAGATGTTTTAGTGTCTCCTGCAACTGAGCTGCAGATAACAATATTTATTTGCTTAGTGGTGTGCTTAAAAGGACTGCTGTGTCATCATAGGCTGAATTTCACCAATGAAGAGTTTCACTGTAAGTTTTGACGAAAGACCAAACTCACTGCAAAAGCAATGCATGCTACTTTACATACAAATTCTAGCTTTTTGCAAGCGTCTGATGAACCAGTCAATTGGGGCAGGTTAATGATGCAATCAGCTGCTGTAGGAACTGCTGACCTTCAGGGATAATATCAACTGATGTAGAAATACATTGTGTAGATGCAAGTGTATGATGTTGGATGTGACATTGAAACAGGATGACATGTTATCCTGAATCATCAAGTCATAAATTCTGTCTCTTTTCATCTGATCCTGGTGCACTTTTGTTTTAGTTCTGACATAATTTTTTTAGTCTGTGATCATCATCCTTTCTCCTTGAGTACTGGCTGACTATGGGCCTTTTCACACTACACTGTTACAATGCTATTATTCCACTTCCAACATCCTATGGAATCCTGGGGTTTGCAGTTTAGGGAGGGGCGTTTAGAATTCTCAGCCAGAGAGCTTTTGCCTCAGGAAACTACAAACCCCAGAATTCCACAGGATGTTGAAAGTGGAATAATAGCACAATGACAGTGTAGGGCGGAAAGATCCTAAGTATACATAAATAGTAAAAACATTAGCGTAAAAATGTACCTAATTATAACTTAGAAATCTACTCACCTGTAAATAATACAGTGTGTGTGGGGGGGTGAGGAGAGTTAATCCCCATCCTAATTGCTACTCTATGACAGTTAAGCTTTCAGAATTTTCAGGATGTTTTCCTTTTACCTGTTTGATGAGCTTTTCCTCTCATGTTTAGGGCCCTATCACACTACACTATTATAGCGCTATTATTCCACTTTAACGGCCATGGTTCCATCCTATGGAATCCTGGGATTTGCAGTTTAGGGAGGAGCATTTAGAATTTTCAGCCAAATTCCTCATGGGCCTCACAAAACTACAACCCCCAGAATTCCACAGAATGTTGCCATGGCACTTAAAGTGGAATAATAGTGCTATAGGAGTGTAGTGTGATAGGGCCCTTAAAGAAACCCACAGTAAGTGCTCTCTTTTCCTTTTTGCTTTTGGTTGTGGGCTTTATCAGTCGGTCCCTACAAATCATCATTTTAATCTCCCATAGCATCCCCAACAATGCCCATGACCACCTAGAAGATTAAGATGGTAGCCTTGGTGACAGGGGCATTGTGGGAAATTTAAAATGCTGTCTCACAAACTGACCTGTCTGGTGCTGGACTGGCCAGGTATCACCACACGCGGGCCCTGCAGCTGCTTGCGAGCGGCAGGAGCTGATATACCTTTATTCTTTAACGTATTTATACTTGGAATTCTGTTTCAGTTTGCAGAGTGCTGTTGCTACATTGTGGTTGTAATGTCTATTAATATGTAGTGCTTCTAGAGCTGGTCATTAGCAAGAGCATTTTCCAGCTTGTTATTAATTTCCTAGAAAAGAAATTATAATAAGATGCATATAAAAATGGTTATTTCTGAGACTGATAAATGTAAACAATGCATTGAAAACTATGTTCCCCAGGCTAGTTATTACTGTCATAATCTGTTTCTCTTCACAATTTTTTTTTTAAAAAACATCCCAGCTGCAGGGACTTAACGCAAAATGTGTTCTTCTTCAACACAGCTGTGATTAAATATTTAAATAATCTGTTTACCCAGCAGACGAGCCCAGGTTACTTGCACAAATATTTAAACAGAAATATTTTCATTTCTGTCAAGGGGGAATAGGGAAAAACAACGTTTTCAGTAAAAGCTGGCTGAGATGAGCTTGAGACCGTTTCTGCACTACACACTGATTAGTGCTATTATTCCACTTTCAACCTCCTGTGGGATTCTAGGGTTTGTAGTTTACTGAGGCCAAAGAGCTCTCTGGCTGAGAATACTAAGTGCCCCTCCCTAAACTGCAAACCCCAGGATTCCTTAGGATGCTGAAAATGGAATTAATAGCATTATAATAGTGTAGTGCAGAAATGGCCTTAGTGTGGTGTTATGAGAGTCCAGAACTGCGTTATGCCTTTGATTATGCCTGCTTGGGACTTCTTGGCCTCCATGGCAGTCATGGGGCTGTTTTTGTTTGTCATCAGCCCTCTGTGTGAAACACAGCACCCCTTCAGTTTGGTCTTCCCATTGAGTATTGAGATTAGAGATTTTGTAAGTATTCCCAGGTTGAAAAATTGGGGTTTCTGAAAATTGGGAAATGTTATCTAGAAGAATAATAGACAAGTGGGAAGTATGTGCAGCTTTCTCCCAGTATCCCAATGTATTGTAGAAGAGGCTTTTATGGAGAAAAGCATGTGGTTTGTTTTATGTGCTCAGTATTTTTGTGTGTGTGTGTGTGTGTACAAAATGGGTTTTCTGCTTAGAAAAAAATGGTTTCCTGTGCAGAAAACCTACTCTTGCACAGAAAAGAGGGGAGCATAAGGAGGCTGTGAAAAAAGTTTTTTTTCTGTAGAATAATCTCTCCACCATATTTTGGGATGCTCAAATATTGGGGGGAATACTGTGGAGGACTATTATCTCCCTGCAGCTGGGAGCAAACTCAGGTTAAGAAATGATATGCATGCACATCTTTTTAAAACCAACGGTCTGCTCTAGAAACACGCTGTGCCAGAAACTATGTACTTCAACTAGGGTGGGCTGATTGCCGTGCAAGTGCAGTGTTGCAAAACACGCTATGTTCTCATACTGCAAAGATGTTGTAATCAGGCTGGAGGTAGACAACTGTGACTGTAGAAACTGAAAAGTCATCTCCACTTACGTGAACCATCAGTTTTCATGCCTATGATCACTGAGTTCATTGCTGTTAGTAAAATGCATATCTGTTTAGACAGCTGCCATTAGGGCTTCAATGGCCATTCAATCAGCTCCAAATTCTGCTGTCAGTTATTTATTTTTCAACAAAGTGATTTGGATCCGAGTTTCCCAAACCATTGCAGAGCCTTTTGAAATTTATACATGCATAACCTCTAAGGCACATAGACATAAAGAGGTTGCTAAACATTTTAGGTGCTTCGTTGCAGAAATGCAAAAATTGTGCAAGGATGCAAAAACCATTTCTGCAAATGCACTGAAAGTATCTTGGGGGTGGTAAATAATGAATAGGATTTCATAGCAAAATGCTTCTTGGGAATAAACAGGCTTCTGTACTGTGATGGTACAGGTAAATGGCTTTTGAAATCTCTTGGGACTACAGGAGATCTGTAAGAATAACATAACCCATTATTGCCTCAAAAAGATAAAACAGTGTAGCAGCATTGAAAGTCATATAAGCAATAATCAGAAGAAACAAACATATACACCATCACCAAAGAAAACTGTTCTGTCCCATCCTTTACTTTATGAGCAAAATTCGTTTCACTTTCTTGGACGGGGGGAATATTTGTTCACATTATAGAAGCATGAAATGTACAGCTAAATTATTCCACATACCTTGAAATCAACAGAAGCCTGAACCCAGGAGAAGATGGATTCTGCATTATTATAGCTGTGTTCCTCAAAGAGTAATAAGACCTCTTAAGTCTGGACATAATGGGGAAAAGGTTCCAGTCTCTCCAATTTTTTCATGTACAAGACATTTGGATTTCAAATATCTGCCGCCTCCACTCTGAAGAGGTATAGGCTGTGAGAACAGTGATGTGTTCTTTCTGTAGCAAAGGATCAGCTTTCGGGGACAAAGGAAAGAGGACCCTAGAATCAGACAAAGCCCACAGCAGACTAGTTCTTCACTTCAACAACAACAACAGCACACATGGGCTCCTGTCCTTACAGATAGCTTCAGGTCATGATGTAGGTTGCCGTTCACTGTTATGTGCCTTCAAGTTGATTCTGACTTATGGCAACCCTATCATAGAGTTTGGAAATGACATGAAGATACACAACAATAACTCTCCTGAAAGAACTAATATAGAATAAAATAATGTCTGATGTGCTGGAGAAACCCAAGTTCAAATCCCTCTTTTATCATGGAATTTGCTATTTGGTCTCAGGTCACCACTCTCTCTAGGCAAATCTACATTACAGGATTCTTGTGGGGATTACTAGCAAGACACTAAAATAGCCATGTACATTTCTGGACTGGTCTGGGTAATAATGACAACATCATAATCATGCACAGGCACCTCTATTCTGTTCTCATGGGATCACTGTCACATTTTTTGACACCACTTTTTTTTCTAATGACAAAAAGATATGGATGCATGAAAATACTAGAGGAAGCTTCTGAAAGTGACCACCATCTGATTCACAGGGAGAAATGCTCAGGAAAGGAAAGATAAACATACAAACCACAGCTCCTTCTGTTGGACTTTGTCTTACTTTATACCTACTGTTACCCCAGAACGTAGGTACCACAAGGGCCACCCTGTAATATCAATACCTCCTTGCAGAAGTGGGGAATGAATTAGCTCAAAGAGGAGACTTGCGAGAGGGGGCTAACTTAACGAGACCTTTTCTACCAATGCTTATGGGCTCACACAAGAAAAGAACCAGCCAGAGATTCAAAAGTAAGCTAAAAATGTGTTTTCTTGAGGAGAATTCACTCATGCATGCACACAAAATACAAACAGTCAAACATTCCCATAAGAGCTAACTGAAGGAGAAAGGGAGATAAAAAATGGATAGAGAGGCTGAGGGTTTTGTGTGTGTGTGTGTGTGGGGTATAATTACCAGCCCAGAAGACTACTGAAGAGCTGAAATGTGGTTTGCTTAGGTAGAACCTAAGGATGGTTCTCGTTCAGGAGCCAGATGGGCAGAGTGATGGGTAGATCTTTGACAGACTGCACTGGGCATCCTGAAATCAGGGGTATTTGTACCCAAAAAATAGCCTGTGGCAGTGGAAGGTATGTGCAGTTTCAGCTGTGGAAGAATAGGAGTTGCAACACAGACAATGGACTATCAACCCACTAATGTTTGCAGTGTTTGGATGACAAAGATGTAATGTGTGTTATAATAGCTGTATATTGTGGGTGCTATGAGGCAAGAGGAAGGAGTCCAGGTGCACAGTGATTGGGTATCTGTCAACTGGTGTCCTGGTGGGCTTGTCACAATTGCATTCCTTGAGGAAAACTCCAGCTTCTGCTTAAGCCTATTATCCACAGGAATGGCGCTTATTTGCCTGACAAATGACTTAGTTTTATCTGGAAGATGTTTAGGTTGACCTGTCTCTCTCGCTTACAGTCAGGTTTCTTCCCTCACTTGGTTTGATCTCTTGGTCAGCTCTCAGATTTGATTTTGATATCAGAGCCAATGAATACAATTGCCAATGCAATATGGTGCCACTTAGGTATGGTGCCCATCCAAAGCATAACGATATCGGGGACCCCCAAAGTGGGGCCTTACACCACTTCCCTTGTTCTTGTACCTCCCACTACACTTCTCACTCTTCCTTCCTTGCTTTCCCCTGTACTGTCTTACCTTTAAAATGTTTCTTTCTTTTACTCTGTGGATGCACCTCTCTCCCTTCCTTGCCATACCTTCATCATGCTTCCCTCTCTTGCTCTTCCATTCCATCCCTTGCTTCTTCCACCTTCCCTTCCCTTGTTATCTCACCTTGTGACACCACTCCCTGTTTTCTTGCACCTTCCATCACCCTGTTTCTATGTCTCTTGCTCCTTGCATCCTGTTACTGTGGCTTTTATCTTCTCCTGGCTTCTTTCCTACCCTTATGCTTTCCTCCCTTGCTTCTTGCATTCCATCACTTCCACATCCTGGCCTCCCTTTTCTTTTTCGCCTCCCCTTCTTCTCACTTCATGCTGCCCTACCTTCCTTCCTTAGTACTGTGCAACCACCTGATGCACCTCTCATCCTTCCCCCACCCACACGTGCTTCACTTGCCCTTGTGCCGTGCTTTCCTCCTTGCAGCTACACCTCCAACCCTTTTATTGTCCTCCTAATGTGTTTCACCTTATGCTGCTGCCTGTCTGTCCTTTAAACAGCTTTAAACAAACAGCAAGTGAGCAGATAACTAAAAGTAGGGGTGCCAACAGTGCTTCAATACCAGGAGCAGAAGGACAGTGAGTACAGGTGTTGGCAGGAGCAATGGTGAAGGAGAAAGCAAGATGGGAATTGTGGGACTAGATCTTTTCTTCCCACATCAGGCAATGGGAGAACTCTGACTGCTCTTCATAAAATGTAACTTGATTTTTTCCAAACATCTATTAAAATCCATAATAGTGCTACATCAAACAAATAATGAAAACCGCAGACACCATGGCACTTTAAATACTAATAATTGTACTGCAGATTTTACTCTGCTTTGCTGAATCTCTCCTCCTTTACTCCAATGGCTTCATTGCTGTCTACACAGCCATTCCAAGCGGACTTTAGCTAGACTATACTCCGAAAGCTAGATTTTCCTTCAGAGTTGTAACTTTAATCCAGGCAACTGGAAATTGCAATTGAGAGAGGATTGGTCACAAAAGTAAGTCAGGGGTGTGAGATCTCACTCATTGACTAAATATACTTGAAGACAGAGAGAAGTAGGTTTGAAAATACAAATTTTGCCCCTTAACTTTGCTCCTATAAGAGCTAGAGACTTACGGCTGGTATAGGCATAAGCTAGACTTACTGCCTTGTAACTCCTTCATGTTCACCTTTGCAACTGTAGCACCACTGCCACTTCAGCAAATGCCCCTGAAACCCTCCTTAAAAGCTAGCCAGTGATGAAATTCTGTGGTGCTGGTGAGCGGGGCACTGCAGGATTCCATAACCACCCTCCTCCCACCAGTGAATGATAGTGGAAAGTACAGAAACAGGAATCTTGGGATCTTGTCCAAACCTTTTGTTACACTGTTGGCAGGACGGGACTGGTTACGTTACCCCGCAGCACCCCACCGACCACCACCACAGAACCCCATTGTTTGAGACAGCCAACTAGTTTTTAAGGTGGTTTTCAGAGGTCAGATCAGCAGATGGAATGTAGCTATGATGTCAATGCAGATCTTGGTCGTACTTTTAAAAAAATGCATACCTGGAATCTGGTCCAGATAGTGATGAGGTACAAAGTGGCATGCCTACAAACCAGGTTAAAAATGGCCATCTGCGTAGAATGATAACCCTATCCTAAACATCTGAAATGTTTTAATAAATGAAACCAGAAATAGGTAGTAGGGCAGTCTGGACTCTCTTGATCCAGAGATGCATTTTTACTCAATGTTGTCACATTGAGTCTGTCAGTCACATTGAGTAAAAATGCATCTCTAGAATGTAAATGTACACATTTAGAATGGTAAAATTGTGAGCCACTTTGAGTCCCAATTTTGGGGGAAAAGAGGGGTATAAACAAACAACAACAACAACTGTGACAGTTGTTTGTTTATATTCCCCTTTTCCCCCCAAACTGGGACTCAAAGTGGCTCACAATTTTAAAAAATGATACCATTAAAATCATACAAAAAGTGAATATTAAAATAGAATTAAATGAATTACAGTATTAAAACAATACTTCAGTAAAGAATAAAAATGCAATTAAAAATGAAAAAAAAAAAGCTTAGAAACAACAATTAAAACAATATCCCCTAGCCCATTCTTTAACAGTATCCCCTAGCCCATTCTTTAAAAATTTTCTGCTTTAAAAGCTTGTCTGATTAAAAAGGTTTTAATATGCCACTGGGAGGACAACAAGGAGGGGTCCATTCTGGCCTCCCTGGGAAGGGAAATCCAGAGTCCAGGGGCAGCCACTGAGAAGGCCCTTTCTCACGTCCCCACCAACCAGGCATGTGATGGTGGTGGAGCTGAGAGAAGGGCCTCTCCTAATTATCTCAGAGCCTGGGCTGGATCATAACGTTGAAAATTGGCCCCAGCCTTTCTGAAGTTGCCTATCCCTGCCTTACTATAGTCAGGCTCTTTTGCATGCTCAGATGCACTGTTACTCTACAAAAAATCTGAACTTTTAGTTGTCCAAGTTTTAAGAACCTCAGGGAGGGCTTTCTTTTTTCTTTCTTTTTCTTTACCCAAGCCATTCTTAACTGGCTGTTAAAGAATGTCTTTTCATTGGCGTATGCTGCATTTTTATCATCATTTTATTTTTTCACTACCTTTAAGATTGTTTTAAATAAATATTTTTAATATTTTTAACATAATTTTTAAAACATTTATATTATCCACTATTCTAACTGCATTTTGTTTCAACTGATATTGTGAGCCACTTTGAGTTTCATATGGGGAGAAAGTTGGGATGGATAGATGGAAAAATGGATGGATGGACGGACAGATGGTTGGACAGACAGACAGACGGTTGTGTTCTGAGGTAGTGTTTTGTCCCATGAGGGCTATACCACATACTTCCCCAATAGTGGCTGTTAGCCACTCTTTGCTTACATAACTACTTCAAACTGATTCCATGTTACGTTTGGATGCCTATGGGCAGTACCAGAGAAAGGAGATCCTGTGAACACATTTATATCCCTGGATAAATCGCACAAACAAAGCAAAATGGTTCTATTGCAAAACGCTCTTGTCTGGAAGAAATTCACTTAGGAACATTCTTGGCACTCCAGGAAACTGATGATGATCATAATGACGACATGCTTGTCTTTCCTCCTAAGAGCTCTGAGAGGCTAATAATAATAATAACAGCAGCAACAACAACAACAACAATAATAAATTTTGTTACCTACCTTTCCCCAAGGCTTGAGGCTGGGTACAGAATAGATGGAGTTAAAAATTGTAGTTAAAATACATAGAACAATTAATACAAATATACTATAATTAAAATATATCATAGTTAAAAGTACAATTAAAATACAGTTAAAAGTATGATTAAAATTAATAATTAATATGGATCTGATCTTTTCTTTGCAGTGATGTAAACATTAGGATACTACAGTTTTATAAGTCACAAAGAACAGTCAGCCCTCCACATTTGCAGGTTTCACTTTTGTGGATTTGATTATTCACGGATTATTTGCTGTCACCTCTGCTGCCTCCCGATGCCATTTTTAAGAGGGACTGCAAGCCTCGTGAGACTGAGAAACTGTGAACAAGGCTTGTAAGTCCTATTAAAAATGGTGTGGGGCAGCAGTGGAGGTGGCAGTGAGCCCCACCAGCCACCCACTTCTGCCTTGTGAAGGAACCCTGATCATAGAATCATAGAATCATAGAAATGTAGAGTTGGAAGAGACAACACGGGCCATCCAGTCCAACCCCCTACCATGCAGGAATACCCTCAAAGCACTCCCGACGGATGGCCATCCAGCCTCTGCTTAAAAATCTCCAAGGAAGGAGACTCCACTACACTCAGAGGCAGCATATTCCACTGCCGGACAGCCCTGACTGTCAGGAAGTTCTTCCTGAGGTTCAGGTGGAATCTCCTCTCCTGCAGCTTGAATCCATTGCTCCTTGTCCTGGTCTCTGGAGCGGCAGAAAACAAGCCCTCTCCCTCCTCTACATGGCATCCCTTCAAATATTTACACATAGCTATCATGTCCCCTCTTAGCCTTCTCTTCTGCAGACTGAACATACCCAGCTCTCTAAGTCTATCCTCATAGGGCTTGGCTTCCAGGCCCTTCACCATTTTAGTCGCCCTCCTCTGGACCTGCTCCAGCTTGCCCATGTCCTTCTTGAATTGGGGTGCCCAGAACTGGACACAGTATTCAAGATGAGGTCTAACCAAAGCAGAGTAGAGTGGTACCAGTACCTCCCTCGATCTAGACACCATACTCCTATTGATGCAGCCGAGAATTGCATTGGCTTTCTTGGCTGCCACATCACACTGCTGACTCATGTTCAGCTTGTGGTCTATTAAGACTCCTAGATTCCTTTCACACGTACTGCCATGCAGCCACGTGTCCCCCATCCTATATTTCTGCATTCCATTTTTTCTACCTAAGTGTAGGACCTTACACTTCTCTCTGTTGAATTTCATTTTGTTAGCCTTGGCCCAGCTCTCCAATCTATCCAGGTCATTTTGAATTTTGATCCTGTCCTCTGGCGTATTAGCAACCCCTCCCAATTTGGTGTCATCTGCAAATTTGATGAGCATGCCCTCTATTCCTTCATCCAAGTCGTTGATGAAAATATTGAACAGCACTGGGCCCAGGACAGAACCCTGTGGCACCCCGCTAGTCACTTCTCTCCAGGATGAAAAGCAGCCATTGGTGATGCCTCAAAGGAATCCATAGTGGGTTGAATATACTGATCATACTTTTTTTTGTGTGTTAAAAATATGTTTTGGGAGGTCTTAGAATTATTCATGTCTTTTTCACTTTCACGGGGGTCCTGTGCCCCTAAACCTAGCGAATGTGGAGGGATTATTGTATTTGTAATCTAAATAAATGAAATGAACTGGTATCCTTTTGCTGATTAGACTTTAGTCTTAGAAAAGGGAACTGCTGAATATTATCCTCTGATTCTGCCAAAAGTCCTCAGTTTCACCATGCATTCCCCTGAAATGATGAAAATGTTGTTGGTGTTTGGGGCTTGAAGCTCTTAATATTTCTATTGTCAAGCCATCCTGTTTGTTGCATTACTCATTGCACTCTGCAATTCATCTCAACCATCTGGGTCAAGGCCTTGCTGGTACTTTCTCTTTTATTTCCTCTGTATGGAACACAGACAAAGTGCTTCAGAGAGCTCAAGGGAGTAGCCTTGTGCTGAAAGCATTTAGTTTTGTGGACCTTGCCTTTGAATCCCTAGGGCATTCAGAACCTTGAATGCTATTTGCTTACACCAAGACTTCTCAGAATATAAATATGAGTCTGCTTATGCCCATGATTTTTTTAAAGTTTATCTAAACCTTTGACTTAATAAATAATTGAAAAACTAGAAGGAAGACCATCAGTTGGTAAACTGAAATGGCTGACTCATCCTATGTGCATTGTTCAGTAGACTCTAGTATTGTCTAGCAGCAAGCCAAGCTCAATGATGGCCTCATCTAAAAAAAAAAAAAAAATGAAAGATTTTTCTAATGGAATATCACTCTCCATTGCAAATGAGGCTTGAAAAACTCTAGTGATGGCTATCCCACTGGAAATCAGTTGAATTCCAATATGAAATCTGCAACCTTATACATAATTTCTTGGAATTAAGCCCCATAATTTCCTGGAATTAATCCTCTATGAGAGGGGAGGGCAACTGCATAGAAAGGGGGCCATTTTACTTCCCGCCACCTATCTAAGGGGCTGCACCAGCAAGTTTCAGTGCACCGAAAGTGACACGATGTTTCTTCCAGCCATGATTTTGGCCAATATTTGGCTGACTTTACTCTCTCTTTCGGTGTTTTGGGGAGCTTCAGGGGCCTTTGCAGGGTTAGGGGAAGAAAAACACTGCATTTTAAGACAGTTTTGTTCTGTTTGGAGACAAAAAATTGCCACAAAATTGGTCCCACATTTTTAGATTTTTTTTTTTTTTTTTTGGATGGCTTGGATGCTGGAGTTGTTTTCTGGGGGGATCTCAAAGGCAGCACTTAGAGGTCCCAAGGCCTGCATGCAGCCCACAGGCTGCTCTTTGTCCACCCCTGTGGGCAAAGTTTTTGAAGTTCTTTATCCTTCTTAAAGACTTATTCTAATGGGAATGTTATAGCTGCATGGCAAAAAATGGCTTAGGAGAAAGTCTATTAATTTATGCAAGACAAGTATCACAGGAAGAAGAGACAGACAAAAGACTGGGGTTGCTTCCACACTGAGTATTTCTGTTGGGATAACTATGATTTGTATTCTCTTGTTACAAAGCATATGGCTGATATTTGGAGCAAAAATGAAAACAAAACAAAAATAAAACGTCTACCATGTTTCATCTCTTCAGCTTTCATCCCCCCATTTTTTAATGTATAAAAAGTCCATAGTTTATTTTTAACATTAACAGTTACGCACATTAAAAAAAAACCACATACGGTCTCCTGGTGCAGATGGGTTATTGGCCAGCTGTTAATAATTTTAAGGGGCTGATCATAGTGAGTATAGATTGTCTGTATGTCTGTATGTGTCTTCATGTTGCCTGGTGACTTAAGAAGATCTCATGACATTCATAGGGTTTTCTTAGGAAAAGAATACTCAGACGCTATTTGCCATTGCCTTCCTCTGGATTAGCCTACTGCACTTGGTGCTTCTTAGCAGTCTCCCTTCCAAGCACTAACTAGGCCTGAACTGGCCTGACTTCCAAGATCAGACAAGATCTTTCCTCTCTATATTTTGTCACTCCTCTCTAGAAATCAGTTCTATCACTTTAATTCTTTCCTTTCCTTTACACCAGTGCTTCCCATCATTTTTTTTCACTTGTGTACCTCTTGGCGGCCCATTTCCATAAATTGTACCCCTCCTCTCCTGCCAGGTGCTTTCTTTTAGGGGGAAAAAAGCCCCATCAGAAATCTTCAATAAGCTTTGAGGAAATGTCCTTACAGCTACGGAAGGAAAGGCAGGGTGTCAGGCCAGTCGCCCTGCCCAGGCCAGTGCAACCCCCAGTGCAAGCCCCATTACCCACTTAGATATTTGGCAGTCTCAAGATCCAGTTGGCTCCCAGCCAAAGGCACAGGGAGGAGTGACTGGTGCTGCACATACCTTCCCTCAGACAGATTTGGGGCAGATCTGAATGTCTACAGAGCTTTCCTTCTTTGTGGAGAAGGCACAAGGAAGAGGGAGAGAAGAGTACTTGTGTGCCAGGCTTGAGAAACTACCTAGTGTGGGTGGGGCTGGGGTAGCAGCAACTTGAATAGAAGACAGTGTATGAACATGCAAGTGACTTTTTCTAAAAAGTCTGTAGGCCAATGGCAGCTGGAAGTTTGGCTTGTGTGTCACTTTTTTCTTTATTCCTATGATTCTCACCCCATCACTTAAGGTTCTGGGACAGGAATGCCAACAACATGGGCAATCAAGAACTGCATCAAATTGTGATGTCCTCCAAGAATGGCTTATACTTTGTACTTTTCCTGCCCTCCTCCTCCTCCTCCTCCTCCTCCTCTTCCTCTTCCTCTTCTTTTTTTGCATATCCCTAAATGTCCTCATTCATACTCCTGGGGGTATGTGTGCCCCAGGCTGGGCATCACTGCTTTACACCATGTCTTCTTTAACCCACTCACCAAAAAGTGCAACCATGGGAGTGATTGGGGGGTACGACTACTTGGCTATAGAAAGTAACTGATTCTAGAAGCCTAGGATAGTTTCTGTTCTGCTTGTAGATGAACAGCAGGACTGACTCAAGGCAATTGTTTTTTTTGCCTGAACGGAAATACAGGACTTCACTTACTCCCTAACCCAAAGAGGCAAAAAAGTTATTTTTCCAAATAATATCCAGCTGCAACATTTTAGAAGGGGCAATTTGCCCATCAGACTGTAAGACCATATCAGCAAACCATGTTCCCAGGTTTGTTTGTTTTTTTTTAAAAAACAACTTTTGGAAAGGCCCTTGTGCAGATTCAAGAAATTGCAAAAAAAGCCCCCCCCCCAAATGAGTGGATGTAGAAGAGACAACAGCTGGCAAAACCTGGTAAAACACAAGAAGCTATATTGCAAGAACTCATGCTTCTTTAGACCAACCTAGAAGAACCTGAATCAAGCTGCTCCATAAACATGAAGTTCAGCTGGGAAGCAGTTCCACCTAGAATAGTCACACCAGGTCTCATCATGCAGATGCATTTGTCTGGACATTCATTCTCTAGCATTTTTTGAGCCATTCTTGTTGTCAAATGCTCTCTGCCTAACCCTTCTCACTGTTGGGGCCTTACATCTTTGTATGTGGACTGACATCTGCAGGAATTAGAATTACGTAGTTGCGTAATATCAGCATCCAGTAGCGGGCTGATGTTACATCATTATATAGCAGAGTTGGCAAAGTGCCTGAAGCTCACAGGTGCACAATACACATTGTTGTACAATGCACACCACTGTTGCACTAATGTACACTGTGCAGCAAAGCACACCTCACAGCAATGCACACCATGCAGCAATAACGCTGTGCAGTGATGTGCTTGGTGTACCGATGCACACTGTACAGTGATGTGCATTCTCTGCCGCTATGCATTATGCACCAATGTGCATCAGTCCTGATGTGTACCAGGTGCTCTTGCCAGTGTTCTGCTATACATCTTCCCTCTGCTTTGTCTAGGCATAGACAAAGTTACATTATGTAAAAGGTTATGTGGGATTTCAGCATGTGTTTTTAGTTCTTGTTAGACTATTTTATAATGCAATGTGGGTCATGCTTTTGTTCAGAGAGCTTATATTTATGCAAATCCATGTAATTATAGAAGTTCAGATTATCCTAGGGTGGGGGAGTTACACTAGTGATCTGTTTCCATGCAACAGGGGACAACGGCTCAAATCACCGTTATAACCAACAGCCTTTGCTTAAGACTTGTTGCTTAAGAATTAATTAATTAATTACTCAATAAATTTTGACTTCTGGATCAGTGCAGGCCCACTTACTATGATGTTGTAGTAGCATTAGTGGTGCAAAGAATATCCAAAAATATTCAAAAAATGGTCAAACAACATGTTTCTTGAGCATCAGGAATGCCTGATGAGGGGAATCCTGGGCTGAGGAAAATCTTTGCAGTTTGGGACTGATTCTGTGCAAAATTTGCACATTTAAAATTTTTTGTTATCTGAAAATAGCATTTTCAGATATATTATTTTCTGCAGAGAAATTGCTGTTTATTCTGCAGAAAATACTGCTTTTATGTACACACATCCATGGGCAGAATAAATTCCCTAGAATAATACCTTCTGCCCAGAAAATGATATGCTGGGTAAAATATAATATTTTTGGGCAGTAAATTAAATTTTTGGGCAGAAAATACCGTTTACCACACAGACACACGCGTGTGTATTTTGTAGCACAGGATAAGTCCTGAATTGCAAACAGTCTTTGAAAAACTGTGCTGTTTTTAAAGACTTACAGCAGGAAGAAACACACCAAAATTACTACTTTTAGAGAATTCTCCTTTGAAAATGAAATTAGTGAATAACTACACCCCTAGACAGCACTGAAGCACTATCCCAATGGTATTGCAAATGGATGCCTTCTCCATGCAGGCTGGGGACCACCGATGTATCCCCAGCCTATCTCCAATTATAAACCAGTTTATACAGAATGTGAAGAAGTCAATGCCACAGCTCAACTGGGTTTATTTTTTGTAAGGCTTATGTTGTAGAAAGAGCAAGAAGTAGCCAACTTAAATCTAGTCTAATGGACTGAAGGAACGGTAGTTCACTGTTAAGCGAGGATCTTTAAATCAATGCCAGTGATGATCTGAATCACCACAAACCTGCATGTGAATATTTTCTGAATTGTGGAATCTATGAATTGTACATGTGACATTACTGAAGATAAAATGTATAGAACACTGCCACATAGGCATAAAGCCATAAAGAGCGTAGTTGTCGTCACCAATGGATTGATTATATTATTTCTTTGGTTCATAGGACAATTCTTATTGTTAATGTTGTTGATAGTTTAATTCATTTCAGTGTTGATTTTTATATGTTTTAACTATATTGTATTTGTTTTAATTTGTAAACTGCTTGCTTTGGGGAAAAGGTGGGATAATATTACTACTAGTAGTAGTACTACAACCACCACAACACGTGGATATTATCTCTTTACTCCCACTTCACATACTTGTGAAGGCATAGTGATAGATGAGATAAAAGGAAAGGAAATAAGAGTAAACAAAATGGAAAAAGACATTTTAAAATTGATCCAAAATGACAGCTCCCAAATTCTTGTCAGAATTTGAAAGAGGTATGGAGTCTTATTTAAGAGAATGACCAGCTGCCATCCAGGAGTCGTGACAGGAAATTGTACTTATCCGGTATCAGCCTTTCTTGACACAGTCCACTGTTTGTGAAGGAAATTCTTTGAGGATTCCTTACTGAGAAAATCAGGAGAGGCTTCCTTGATGGAGAGCTGGTTCATCACAGTCACTCTTTGCATATAATCTGCTGGTCTCATAGAGTATTACAGGGTATCTGCTAAGATCACATGAAGTCACAGTTTGGAAAAGTTACTTCAAATCACAGAATTGCCAAGGCACTGGCTGAGGGATTCTGGGAACTGTAGAACAAAAAGTAATGTTTTCAAGCTCTGGTGACAGTAAAGGTAAAAAAAACTTGGTACGTGACTTATGTGAATTGAATAAAAAAGACTAATATATATAGACTAATATATTTCAGCAAAAGCTTTCATGAACCACAGCTCACTTCCTGAGATGCATGTGAAGAAGGGGCTGTAATCCATAAATGCTTATCATGAAATAAATCAATCCAGTCATTAAGGTACCACAGAGAATTCTTCCTTTTATACTGAAGCAGACTAACATGATTATCGCTCAGAAAATTGCTTAGGTGAATTTTGTGTGTCTGTCCCAGAATCCTCAGTGCACAGAGATTCTCTGGCCATTTTTAACGGAGGGCAAACAGGCACAGCCTTCCCACCACTGAGTCTTCTGAAGTCTGTTTTGGGCCACCCAATTATGTCTACGAGCCATCAACTAAGCCTACAAACCATCTTTTCTTTTGTGTTTTAAAATTCACTTGTACTATGCCTTAAACAGCTCAGTGCCAGTGATCTGCAGCATTGTGTGGAATTTAAAATGGCACTTGGGGAACCCAACCTGTGGGAGGGTCTCCAACCCTTGTTCTTTAGCAGGTAAACTCACTGCAGAGCCCTCCTAGAATATAGTCTTACAAAAACTGAAATAGTTTGAGCTTCTGGTTCTGTCCTCCTGAAACAAGTCTCTAAGTAACATGGAAAAATAACACCACATTCTATTCCTGATTACAGCAAGCTAATTTTCATAACTGACATGACCTTAGAATTAAGTAGGGCTTACTTTCACCCAGCGCTAATAATCGTGGAAAGACTGGAAGCCTTTAACAAAATAAATGCTAACATAAGACCTGAGTACCTCTGTATTTCATTTACATATCATTTAATTTCATGTATTTGTGTGCGTGCGTGTGTGACTTTTTGAAAGCTTTCCAAATTCCTCTGACATTACCTTCCAAATATATTTCTGCCTAAAATATACCGTTCCCTATTAGAAAACATAATATGCAGATATAGCAGAAATGGGGCACGGAAGTGCGATGGAAATAAAATGACCTGTTTACATTAAAACATCAAAGAAAATGAAATGTAGTGCTTAATGAGCCCAATCCTGTGTTTCTTCCATCCCAAGAGCTGCCAATGAACTAAATCCCACAAATTCAGAGATATTGGTGTTAACATGATATAAAGCTCTAGACAGGAGTTTGGGTTGTACTGATAATTTCTGTGGGGAGATAAAGCCTACCCTCTCTTTAAACAGAGATTGGAAAAGTCATGTTCTTGGAGTTCAGCTCCTAGAATTTCCAAGTCAACATGGCTCCAAGGCATGACTCACTGGTAGAGTCTGAGAAATGTCAGAGCTTGACCATATGGTCAAAATAAGGTACAGTCATGCTAAAGGAAAAGTATTCTGAATTAAGGAAATAATTTGAGGCTGCAGAGTTATTAAGCTTATAGGAATCTTAAGGAAAAGCAGAATATGTATTACCAAGAGGATTCTGTTCCTATCATCAACTGACTGGTGCTTTCTACTAATAGCAATAACAATCTGAAATGTAAGGAGAAGGTTTAACATAAATAGTTTTCACTTGGTGCCTGCTTGATAATTTCCCATCATAGCTTAATTACTGCTGTTTCATCATTTGCTAATAGATCTCCAGAACCCTCAGATGATTTGCTGTATATGTTGTTGTATGCTAGGTGCATTTTCCAAAACTGCTGTGAATGTTAAGCTGTATGTTTGCTTCTATGCAAGATTGGTCAAACTGAATGCTGACATTTTGACTGGCACTGTGTTGTTAAGGAAACCACAGTCTTCAGTTCTCTATGCCTCCATTCTTAAACCCCAAACTGGGCAAGTTTCCCCTTCAGAGCTAAGAACAAAAACACTACTTGTCTATGTGTCACTTCTAAATCATGGGGTTGCTGCTGCTGTTGTTGAAATATAATTTAAATAAGCAGAAATTATGGGAAAAGTGAAGTCACCAAAATTTTGTCACGGACAAAGGACCACTAAGTAAAATCAGAAAGAAAAATTGTCCAAAAATGGAGCCAATGAGCAAGGTGAGGGTTCCTTTTGTTGCAGATACAGGAATGGAAAAAAGGCAAATCCAGAACCCAACTCCCCCATATCTTCCCTGAGATATTCCAACCGCAGATTTACAATGACACCGTCTAAGGGTACTTGAAGTTAGTGTAGCTAAATGGAAAACTTTTCTTTTTTTATCACGGTAAATATTTATTCTGAGTATCTAGTGGGAAAAATGGAATCAAATGCGGGGCTCAGAAAAATGACTACACATTCTGATACAAAAATCCAAAGAGAAAGGAGGAATTGCAGTCATCATGGACCAAACAGGAGGCTGAGAAGCAACTGTCCAACAATGCATTTTACAGAATCCTGTCTAATGATCCCACAGATGAATATCAAAGGAATTATATAGACTATTCAGGGAATTTCCCATGGAGGTGCAGAACCAAATCCAAATTGACACCCCCTAGGAGGCTTGACCAGGCATATTCTATTTATTACCCAAAATACATAAACAGGGCAACCCTGGACGACCCTTTATCTTAAGCACTGGAACACTCAGAGTTGGTGCCTCTGGATATATGGACAATATCATTAAACCATATGCCACAACACTCCTAGTTATGTGAAGGACACTACCAACTTCCTGCAGAAATTACAGTCTATCCACAACCTCCCATCTTAGCCCCTATGGATGTGGAACCACTATACACCAACGTCCCCCACAAGGATGGTCTATATGCTGTCACAAACATCATTCCAGATGGGACTATAGCAGATCTAGCCACCAAGGTCTGCCACTTTGATCTCACATACAACTACTTTACTTTAGATAACAATATATACCTTTAAGGCTGACCTAGAACAATGCTTCCTTAACTCCTGCACCCAGAAACCTGTCCTCTACCTGAGGTACACTGATGATGTCTTCATAATTTGGATCCATGGAGAGGACTCACTCAGGATATTCCATCTGAATTTCAACAACTTCCATCCTACCATCAATCTCATCCTGGAACTACCAACAGAACAAGTTCATTTTTTGGACACTACTTTATAGCTACACAACAGACATCTAAGCACCACACTATATCACAAACCCATTGGCTACTAACGTTACTTACATGTTTCCAGTTTCCACCCTAAATACATTACCAAATCCATAGTTTAGAGCCAAGCTCTCCAATACAATTGCATCTTCTCAGACCCAGAAGACAGGAATACCAAATTCATGGAATTACAACAAGCATTCCACAGGCTACAGTACCCACCATATGAAGTAAAACAAACAAACAAACAAACAAACAAACAAACAAATAAGGCAAGACTTCTACCCAGGACTAATCTATTACAGAACAGACTAAAGACAGGAAATGGCAGAATCCCACTAGTGGTCACATACAGCTCCCAACTGAGACCACTCAGATGTATCACAAAGGAAGCACAACCTATACTGGGCAATACTGTTGCCTCCTCAAAGGCTCTTGGTGGCAGGCCATTACTTGCATACAGAACACCTCTCAGTCACAAACAGTTACTTAACTGTAGGAGGACACACAACACTGATGGGGAGACGGGTTAAATAACTCACCACAAACTGAGGTGCCAACTCTGCCCATGCAACTCCTTAGGAAATGCCATTACAAGACCTAATCACAACACACACAATGTTAGAGTACTTTCATTTGCTCATCCTATGTGATATGCCATCCTTTGTCAACAATGATCTTCAACTCTACATTGGGCAAACAAATCAATCCCTGTACCAGAGGATAAATGGAAATAAATCAGGCATTAGGAATGGAAATACACAAAAACCATTGCGGAACCCTTCCATCTTCCTGAGTATTCCATCTTGGACCTCAGAACAGTAGTTCTTAAACAAACAAACAAACCTACAAAGAAAGACCGGAAAGAGAAACAGCAGAACTGGAATATATCCACAAACTCCATCAACAATGGGTTGAACAGAGACAACGGTTTCCTGGTACACTCCAGCCTCATGAGTTTGTCGCATCTTTCTTCTGGTTCCTAGCCAGCATCACACTACATTCCAGTAAAAACCTCCACCACTCATAGGGTTATCTAATCAATGTAGCTTTAGGCAACATTTTTCCTTCTGCCTTTGTCCCCCAATGATCATCCTTAAAACAGAACTTGTCATTTAATCACTATACCCACAAATTTTGCATTTCTATTGCTATTCATACATACAGCTTGTTCATTCATAGCTATAAAGTTCTGTTCCTAGGCACTTCACTCCATGCATATGAGGAGGTAGACTTAAGTCTATGAAAGCTTGTGCTACTAGCTTCTTTTTCTCAGTTAGTCTCAAAGTGCTACAAGATCCCTTTGAATTCTATTACAAGAAGTCATCTGCTTAGCTGTAATCTCTTACATTCTGTGTTCTTATTTATAATTTCTTTCATAAAATTTCTTTCTCATAAAAAAAAAAGCTGACATCTGAACTGGCACTGTATTGTTAAATAAACTGAGGTTTTCAATTCACTATGCTTCCATTCTTGAACCCCAAACTGGACAAGTTTCTAGTGCACATGCACATTCATGAATAACAATCCAGTCTACAAGGAGCAAGTCTAATGTACTAAAGATGATAGAGGATTAGCTTTATTTCTACTGTAGTTAACTTGACTTACAAATAATGGCTTCCTTTGAGCTTTAAGCTAATAAAATATTCAGCAGCTGGTATCTATCTTTAGACAGCATGGAATGGGAGGCGTCACTATTAGGCAGAGTGTCTCTGCTGACCATCTCATCATCTGTGAAATGAAAGATTTTAAAAAAAGAAAAGAAAAGAAAAGAAAAGAAAAGAAAAGAAAAGAAAAGAAAAGAAAAGAAAAGGACCCATGAATTCTTTTTTAAAGATCTTGAAAGTGAAGAGTAAAATCTGCTAAAAATAATGGGATCTCTACTTACATCATTGCAGCTATAACCAACAAAACAATCCAGTTGGTATTATTTTGTCTAAAAATGTTCATGCTAAATAAGCACTTCTAGAGCTCAGATTTATTATTTTTTATTAGTCAACATGACCTTTAGAGAGGTGGACCAAAACTAACAATTTCAACAAATCTTCAACAAAGATAAATGTCAGATATTACATTTTGGGTAGGAGGAATCACATGAACAGATATAATATGGGTGACATCTGGCTTGACAGGTAACAAAGATATAGGTGTCTTGGTAGACCACAAGGCCAACATGAATCAACAGTGTGATGGTGTTGGCACATAAGGCCAATACAGTCCAAGGCTGCACCAACAGAACTATAACATCTAGATACAAGAATGTAATAGTGCCACTTTATTCTGATTTGATCAGACCTCATTTGGAATACTGTGTCCAGTACTGGCTACTATAGTATAGTAACGACACTGACAATCTGCCACATGTCCAGAGGAGGCTGACCAAGCAGGTAAATGGCCTGTGAGGAATGGTTGCAGGAATTGGGTGTTTATCCTGGAGAACAATGACAGGTAATGTGATGGTCATCTTCAAATATATGAAAGATTGTCACATGGAAGAGGGATTGAGCTTGTTTTCTGGTGCGCCAGAGGGTAGGATCCCACCCAATGTATTCAAATTACAAGAAAGGAGATTCTACCTAAACATCAAGTAGAACTTCTTGTCAATAGAGGAACAGATTCCCTTGGAAGGTGGTAGATTTTCCTTTGCTGGAGCTTTTTAAGAAAGATTGGATGCCCATCTTTCAGGAGTACTTTAGTACTGGATTCCTGCAATGGCAGAGTTTTGGATATCCCATGAGATCTTTTCTAACTCTATAATTCTGGGTTCTTACCAGCTGCTTTCCTATTGTGATATAAGTGGATTATGAAAAATAACCATCAGGAAAAAAAGTACAGAAATGCTAATTTTAAAAGCAGAATTTGAGAATTTGGATACACAAAGACTGAAGTTTTCCTTGGTGCAGGTGGTTTGTGTGAGGAGACATAAAGGAAATCAAAAGCATCATGCTATAGATGGGCATGCTGTCCATGGGTAAAGACCAACACCAACACACCCCTATATTTTTGTGATAGTTTCTATTCTTAACAGCACTTTTCCATCCTTGTCTAGATGCATCCAGTTTGAGATATTTCTGTAGGCTGATAGATCTCGTAAGAAAAGCTCTGTAAAATTAGATCACAAAACTTCTCTAATCTAGCAATATTGTTCCCAAATGTCTAATTAGAGTTCTTAAGAGGACATCAGTGCAGTAGTAACCCTTGCTTATGTTTTCTCAGCAATTGTGAATTAGAGGCCTATTGCTTTTGTAGGTGATATATAGCTACCCTGGCTTGGAGCCACTGTGAGCTTTATCTTTTATGGATTTGTCTAATTCCCTTTTAAAAGAGGCAGCCATCACATAGCTACATCTCTACAAGTTAACTAGGTACTGTGTGAAGACAATGCTTGTCACGAATCTCCCAGTGTTCAGCTTCATTTGATGATTCTGGGTTTTCTGCGATTATCAGAAAAGGAAGAAAAATTTCACCCTATTCATATTCTCCATACCAAGCACAATTTTATGTACTTCCATCCTGCCTCCCCCTACTCACCCCTTTTTCCATGCTTAAAGAGGCTAAAATGTTGGAACCTTTCCCAGAACTTAGAAGAACTCTTTTTGGACTACAATTCCCAGAAACCCAAGCCAGCATTGCAGTACCCATACAGGCTGGGGATTCTGGGACTTGTCATCCAAAAGCTAATCCTTTCAAGGTCTGACTTCCCTCACAGGGGAACTCCCTTGATTATTTTGCTTTGCCTCTTTCTCCAACTTTTTGAGTTGTACAGTAATACTTTTTGAAATTCCGTGACTAGAGGCGGAGAATACACAGCAAACAGTCTATAGATGCAAAGGGATCAGATTTTCCATCAACATGGTAGGCTACATCACCACTTGACAGCGTGAGAAGGGAAATGAAAGGACAGAAAAAAAAAGGCTTGGGCCCTCTACCAGTAAATAATACAGAACTTTTGCTGTTGTTGAAAACCAGTAATGATCCTCACTGAATTGGTTTGGATCCCTGTTTCAAATCCCCAGGGGGAGCAGCAGGTAACCCTTTACCTGGGTTATGGTCACCCTGAGATGATGAATAGATGTGAAGGCAAATACAGATGCAAAGACAAATACAGACTGCTGCAGAACGGCATGTATTGCAGATATAAGGAACTGTAGAAACACACAGAGGACACCAGCTTCTTAACTTTCAGAGTCAGAAACACAGTTAACACTGGAAACTCTTTGTTCTAAATGCATGTGTGCATGTAATTTTATTGCAAAAGCACATGGGTTCTTATTACTGTGCAGACAGAACTCAAATTGTGGAATGAGGAACAGAAGTAGTGCTGATACTAGCATCAGTTCATGCAAGGGACAGTTCAAGACATTTAGGTTTTTAAGGTGGAGGTATCATTTACCCCAGTCAAGCTGCAAAGTACCCAAAGCCAACTGACACATGAAGCAGAAAATCCTGCATAAACTGTCCCCATCCCTGGTGGTAAAAATACGTAAATGACAACCCAAATAAATACATAAATGACAACCCAAATAACTTCTCCCTCCCCTAGAAATAACTAAGTAACAATGACACCACAGATCTGTTGCTTGAGGCAGCCACCCAACACTGTCTAATCAAAGAACTGGACTTGAGGTCCTACTATTTCAAATAATTCTGGCTTTCAAGGGCAGAATTCTCATCTTTTATTTTTAAAAAAATGTATATGAGGACCATTTAATGTTTTTATTTCTTTCAAAAAACATTTTTCCCTTCAGACTCATATGAATCACTGTGAAACTAAAATAATAGAAGATGAAAGAAACGTATATTATTCTGTTTCAGGTAATATGACTTGAACCAGCTTCAGCAACCTAAAGTTCTTCATACTTGTTTTACCCAATCTCTATTCTCTTATCAGCCAAGATACCTACAAGGAACTGCCACTTTTAGAGGTCGTATATCTCTGAACACCTGGTGCTATGGATAAGAAACAAGGAAACTATTGTTCCTATGTTCCACTTGTAAACATCTCAGAGCATTCGTTAGAGACAGAACACTGGACTAGACAGCAAAATGGATCTAAAGTAGAAGAAGAGTCTATGTTCTGAAGCCAATTGTCCATTACCATTTCTTTGTTGCAATACTTGCTGATCTAATGGCCATTTTGCAGAAGAAGAACCAGCAGCTTTTTGAACAGAGCTCCTAGAATCAGTCAGCTAACACAGCCTTGATGGCTAGAGAATTGTAGGAGCTATAGTCCAAAAGAGTAAATTGTCCAGACTGTAGAAGAAGTAATAGGGCTGAAAGACAAATGACTTACTGAGACTACAAAATGAACACAAGGAAGACGCTGGGGGCGAGTGCTAAGCCTTAAACACTGCCAATGAGTATGTTTCTTTGCTGGATGTTTGAGGCATTGCCATGATATTCCTTCTTCTGAAGTATTCATCTTCCCTTTTCTCCTTGGAATACAAAAGAATGTATACCAAAATAACTTTCAATATACTTTGCAAAGTTTTTGGCCACTTTTATAGTACTGTTATTCCACTTTCAACATCCTATGGAATCTGGGGGCTTGCAGTTTAGGGAGGGGCATTTAGAATTCTCAGCCAGAGAGCTCTTTGGCCTCAGTAAACTACAAACCCCAGAATTTCACAGGATGTTGAAAGTGGAATAATAGCACTATAACAGTGTCATGCAGAAATGATCTAAGTCTTCCTCTACACAAGCAGCAAAGTGAAGTGGTGGAATCCGGAGGTCATTTTAATGCAAAAACAAGTGGGTTCTCGTCATTGTTGACAGAGAACTCAAATTGTGTGGTACAATGGAGGTGGGGAAGATACTACTAAATAATACTAAAAATATTCTAAATAGAAAACCACTTCTTGCTCATCTAACTTCTTAGAGAGCAAAGATTCAGCCTAGTCCCTTCCTCAACAGAGCTGGTTTTCTCTACTTGTTTTTGGCATGATGTGTTTTATTTTATTTCTTTATTTTTAAAAAGTTCTCTGTCTAAAAAGTGGTACAGGTAAACCAAGCACTTCATACTTCTGTGGCAGACATATACCATTTTAACACTACAAAATTTGCATAGTCTCTAGGCACAGGGGACTGATCTATGTCTTGATATGGAGCTTGAGATTGGGTCATCTGTTGAAATCCCAACACATTTCTTCCCTGCATTGATTATGTACAGGTTCAGATTGTCTCGAAAGGTCTTTATCCTTTGATGCCAATGATAGCTGCTTGGAACAAATGCCAGGAAAACCCTGCAGTTTGTAGATTTCTGAAGGCATTAGGCCTCCAGCGTTAAATGTGGAAGCCACAAACTGCATGGATAGTTTTAGGGTTCTTTTTAGAGCTTTCTAAGCAAACTTAGAAGCAGCTTTACAGACTGTAGTTTGGAGGGAAAGACTGTAGTGGCAAGAATGGATCTTCTTTTAGGTCCCTTTCATGCTTTCAGAAACAGTAAATTACACACACATTTGTTTTCACATCTCATAAAGAGCCAGTGCCGTATAGTGGCTTGAGTGCTGCATGGAAACCAACTGGATGACCTTGGGCACATCACACCCACTCAGTCCTCAGGAAACCACAGGATGGGTTTGCCTTAGAGTCACGATAAGTCGGAAACAAATTGAAGGCACACAACCACAACAATTACAGGGTAAACGTTAGGAGTTCCTTTCGCTCTTTAGACTTTTTTTGTAGTCTAACACTCTTGGTCTATATATGCCATGAAGGAGAAATTTACCTACATAAAACTTACAATGACCTTAGGCATATATTATCCAAGTGAAATATCAAAGCTTTCTAACAAACAATTTAATTTCACCATGCCTTGGTCAATGAGCAACCGAAAAAAATGTTCTTTCTGTACCATTAAGGAGAAGCTTCTATTATCAGTCCTTATGATGGCATGAATATTTTAGGACCTCCAGGTGTTGTTGAACTGCACCTCCCAGCATTCCTCACTCACAAGGACTGATAGGAGTTTCACCCCAGCAACAGACTGAAGGCTATCTGATCCTCACTCCTGCCCTATAGCAGTAATGGAAAATACAATTTGTACAATGGTTGAAGCCCACTGTATATCAATTTAAGCCAGTTTAGTTTATTGAAGCTAAGGAAGCTAATTTACATAATTCTTGGGACCCTAGCATGACTGTTTTGTATACTGTTGGTGTTTATGCACTCCACTGAATATTTACAGTCAACAAATTACAGACAGAGTAATCTGGCAAAACTTTTGCTTGGACTTTCTTCACTGACTAGGGGAATGCATAAGCAAAAGTTTCTGATGGCACTGTTATAGTGTTATATGTTACATGTCACATGATGATGCATGCTCACCACCGTCTGTTGTTATTTATAAAAGTATCTACACTATACAGTATTAGGTTTTTTGGAATAAAATGCATAGGCCTTTACTAGAAGTGAAACAATTGTGGAAGAGAACTGGAGAAAGGAAAACTCCATATTGTGGAAATAACATTGTTATGGAATGTCAAAAGCACAATCCTACACATATTTATTCAGAAATAAGCCCCTCTGAGAAGAATGAAACTTACTCCCTGGTCAGTGAATACAGAAAGCAGCCTTAATAGCCAAACAAACTAGCAAAAAAACCCTGCAGGTATGCATGCAGGTTAAAGATGTTTGTATGGGCAGCTATCTAAAAATATACTGAGTATGTGGCTGCCAACTGAGTCATGAAAATGAACACCTTATCTGTGGCTTTCTTTCTCCAAGTGCTTTATTTTTTCCCCCTGAGATAACAAAGATTTCCATCAGCCACCCGATTACAGTTTTTCATACTTTAACTTTTTCTGCAGATATGATTGTTTCTTTCTCCTAAGAGTTGTTACTTGTAACACTTGGGTGACCTGTTCCCCCTCAACTTCTGTGTGAGAGAAAGGATGGTTAAAACAAAACTGACACCCTCTTGTCTGCACAAAACTGTCAATTTCTGTCTCTTCTGCAGAACAGAAATGAACTCTGTCTTTGAGAACGTTGCCAATTTTCTTTTAAAACACCTCAAAATCTTTAATTTATTATCACTAAACCAAAGCTTGATTCAGACCCTACGTAGTATTCGAACAGAAATACTTGCCTCATTTACATTCCCCTCGGCCACAGTCTCTTTCCACCACTGATTATTTTGATCACGCTTTGCTCACTGCAAATCCTGACTGCACCGACTATCTTCCTATTCCTTGAGTCTGAAACATGGTTTCAACCACTCTGGTTTATCCTCATCTTCCCAGTTGCTCAGTGCTGGAATTGCACCTCGACAATCTTCCGTATTCATTTTTCTCTTGATCAAAAAATCCCAAGGTTTTCTTGCATAATTCCAGAGTGCCTTAATACATCCCCATGTTAGTAGCCTAATGAACCTATTTTGGTTCCACCCTTTACTTCATCAAGACATTAAAAGGCGAACATTTTTTTTTTCAGGAAGTCACTTTCAACCAATCTGTACACTTTCAAAACTCTTTTTGTTGTTGTGCACCTTCAGGTCATTTCCAACTTCTGGCAACCCTACAAGGAACCTAATGCAGGGTTTTCTTGGCAAGATTTGTTCAGAGTGGGTTTGCCTTTGCCTTCCTCTGAGGCTGAGAGACTGTGATTTGCCCAAGGTCACCCACTGGGTTTCCATGGCTGAGATTCGAACCCTGGTTTCCAGAGTCACAGTCCAACATTCACACCACTATGTCACGCTCCAAATTTCAAAACTATTCACATCTGTCTTGGGACGTAGGAGAAGGTAAGACTGGTAGATCTCCAGATGATTTGCAGTGTGGTTCCCTTAGGCCTTAGGGTTGCCATAAGTTGGAAATAACAACAACAATCTTCTACTTGTCTTCCTACTTTTGAACATAAGCCTTGGTTTCTAAAATGACAATGACGGCCCTCGTATCAGTAGGCAAAATCACAACAGGCTCTTCCCATTACTACCTCCTAGTATTTATGAGAAAAATATGCCAATAATTTAATCCCTAAAATTAATTTTTCACAGGATTCCTAAAAACAGAGATACATCAAAGATAGCATGAGGCAGGGATGACCAGATTTAGTTTTTCAAGGCCTGCTTTGTTTGTTACTTTGTTTTTGTCATGTAGTCTGAGATCTATCAATTGAAAGATAACTGGGTCAGGAAAGGAGACCCAGAATAAAGGCCATCCCCCCCAAAATTTTATTGCCTGAGATGAAGCAGCAAAGGGTACCATATACTGCTTCACCTCTGGCAACGACATGTCTTAAGGCTTTAATCACAGTGTGCAATACTGCAGGCTGGCCAAGTTATTTTGTCACATAAGGCAATTCTCTCCTCAAAATGCCTCTTCCTACAAAGAAAAAGAAAGCATTACAAATGAACTAACTAATAATCTGTTCCTCTTTAATGATCTCCAAAATCACCTGCCTGAGTTTATGGCATCATTCTGCCTAATGGTGGGGCTAGCCCAGCATGGAACTGCAGAACGTTCCCAGCCAAGGTATTTATTTTAAGTAGCAAAACCAGAGATTGAAAATACTTCCACACACAATGGACTCTCCTTTTCCTCCAAGTTTCCACAATATTTATCAGCTTGATTTAGGAAGGAAGTGAACCATGTTGAATTGCAGGGGGTTTTCTTGGCAAGATTTGTTCAAAGAGTCTTTGCCTTTCTATGAGGCTGAGAGAGTGTGACTTGCCCAAGGGTTTCCATGGCTGACCAGGAATTCGAACCCTGGTCTCCAGTGTTGTAGTCCAATGCTCAAAACGCTATACAATGTTGGCTGTCTAAGTGGAAGAAAGGAATTCTATCTCCTTATGGATAAAGATCCCATACATTCATGTCTTTAAAGTAGTATTGTTATGCATTGTTATGCTGACTGATCCTTATGATATATTCTCCTCTTTGCAAAATATGGATCAGCATCGCTTTTCTTTTTTAAAAGTCTCACAAGATTTTGTGTATCTTGTAATTGATAACCTTCTGTTATTAAACAACATTTTCTGGAATTGCACGTATCCTATAAGGTATATTCTAATTAATTTTTTTTTTTTAATCTCATCAATCTAACCATTTTTTACTCATGTATAATAACAGGCTGCTCCAGCAACTGGGTTGTTTAAAAAAAATTTTTCAAGCATGAAATGCAGAGGAAAGACAATGCAACTGAACAAACAAAATGTTCTTAAAAGGAGAGAAAGACACACACACAGCACATGGGGCTTCTTTGCCCCTAAGGCCAGTTGAGAACTATTTTGTAACAGTATTTTTTTTAAAGCTTTATGAGATATTTGGCTTTTATTTGCTAAGCACTGAAAGATTCTCTAATATTTGAGAAGCCAACACATACCAGCTGGAAGTCAAAAAATGTTATACCACTGTGTGTTTTACAGTGCAAGCCTATACAAGTCTTCTTAGAAACAGATCCTACTGAGTTTAATGGAACTTATTCAGTGGCAGCTGATGGCTTCCATGCGAGTCAGGCAGTGAATCTACTCTAGACTTTATAAAGGACTCGTTCAACACGCTAAACCTATTTTGGGGCTAGTGTTCAACACTTTGCATAGTTTGTTTAAAGTGTTTTAAAACTGGCTCAACTGCACTGTATTATAAAGTATTTTGCAGCGAATTAGAGAAGCCCCTTAAAAAAGTTTTGAATGGTATCCTCTAAACTGAGAAAATCTCTAGTAGTTGGAAAAAAGCAAATTACCAAAAGAAGATAGGGACTTGTTACTAATTAAAAATTACAGACCCATTTCTTTATTGAATGTGGACTATAAAATCTTCGTGTTGATCTTAGGAAACAGATTGAAGATTTATTTACAAGAATATATACACAAAGATCAAAATGGTTTCTCACCAAAGCGCCAACTCAGAAACAGTACAAGAATGATCTTGGATATATTAGAATATTTGAATTATCACAATGATATTAAAGGTGTGTTGCTATTTTTAGATGCAGAAAAGGCTTCCAATAATTTAAATTGAGGATTTTTACATGAAATTATGGAAACAATGAGTTTTCAAAGTAATTTCTTAAACTGGATAAAAGCTATTTATTCCTCTCAAAAAGCAAAAATATTAATAAATGGCAACAGTACAGAGCATATTAATATAGAAAAAGGAACAAGACAAGGGTGTCCTCTTTCCCCATTATTATTTATTTTGGCCAGTCGGCCCCTCCCGAAACTGCAAACCACAGGATTCCATAGGATGTTGAAGGTGGAATCATAGCGCTATAACATCCTAGTGTGGAAATGGCCTTAGTCTTCCTGCACCTGTGAGCTTGACCTATTGTGCAATAAGAAGGAACGCAACCTGCAGTCTCCCTCTTACACCTGTGCAAGAAAAAGTGCTCCAATTCTCTGACTTTCCATTGAACTCTCTGACTCTAAGAAATCCCTTTGGGATGGAGCTTTTTGACTTCTCCATCTTTATAGCTGTAGAATAGGGACAAAGAAGCCACCTGGGCCAAATGAACACCACAAATGTCTACTTATGAGACTGTACCACCACCGACTGCACCACCTGCCATTCTGCCACAAATTCACTTCCTGATCAGCCATGCACATGACAATCCAAAGTTCCTACCATGACAGATCTCAGGACAAGTTGCAAACTTTGATCAAGGAATGCTCCAAACCTTCAGTTTAATCAGTAAATGAATCAACTGCAGGTTGTGTAGCACATTAAAATTCCCCAATTAATCACTGGGTCTTAGAGCACACAAAGACTTAGCACATTACTACATAAGCCATCACAAGGCTCCTCACAGACAGACACAAACTTTGCACCAAAATCAGTGAAAAAGAAACTCAAAGATGGCTTCATCTTCCGCTTCATATCTAATAATAGTTGGTGACTTGCCATTCAGGATGAAGTATTGATGCCTTTCCTTCTATCACTGGAATCACAAGCATGAGTCACAAGTGGACAGCACTCTGCTGAAATCAATATCACATATACAGATATGTATAAACAGTCTATATACTCAGGGATGCCATGTTATGGTTTTATTGTTTGGCAAAAGAAAATATGCTACGTTCTTCAACAGGATGATAATGCCAGTAATAAACATGGGAACCAGTCACACCACATGGTTATAGCACTATATCCCACTTTAACTGTGGAATTCTGGGCTTTGTAGTTTAGTGAAGTACAAAAGCTCTCTGGCTCAGAATCTAAATGTCCCTCCCTAATTGCAAATCCTAGGATCCCATAGGAGGTTGTCATAGCAGTTAAAGTGGAACATAGTACTACAATTGTATAATGTGGAAGGGCCTGTGGTGTTACCTTCTGATGAAAAACTGCAGCTTTCATTTATCAATCTGTATGTAAATTCACACACAGGGAAATTGCCTGTCCTTCAGGATTCTAAAAAAATGAGCCTTCATAGAAATTTTGCAGTCATTTCAGAATTTCAGAAATCATTTAACAAGATAGTAACTAAATGGTGCATGTTTGTCATGCGTACTGTCACACTGTTGTGGGTTTAGTGGATATATATATTATAAAATGAGCTTTGGCATTTTTGGCGAGGCCAGTGCCAAGTAAACGAATCACTAACAGTGGAGAACTGCAACCCAATCTGTGAATTGCTATTATAAGAAAACACCAGGAATAGCAGTGAGGACTGGATTGAAAATGTAGGAAGAAGAGAGATGGGGAAAAAAATGAATGCGGGGGGCAGTAAATCAAACTTGGAACGGAAGCTCTACAGAAGGGATATGCAAAATGAGCTGCAACACCAAGCATTCCTAACCACTAGCTAGGTTGGCTAGGGCTGATGGGAGTTGCAGTTTACTAATATCTGGATGGTTACATTTTGCCCAACTCTGCTGTAAGGGGAAAGGGCATAGATTGAGAAACCCAATTTTATTCCATTACTGAGTGTCCATGTTGTCTTTCATTGTCTAGTTAAGAAATAGTAAAGTTGGCCCTCCATGTCTGCAGGTTCTGTAACATAGATTCAACCAACCATGGCTTGAAAATATTCAAAAAAAAAAAAAAAAGCAAAAAGCAAACTTTGATTTTGCCATTTTATATACGGGACGCCATTTTACTACACCATTGGTACATAATGGAACATGAGCATCCATGAATTTTGGTATTCTGGGGTGGAGGCAGGTGCTGGAACCAAACTCACTGTATTCCAAGTGCTAAAGGTAAGAAAATTTAAATCACACATTCAAAAACACCATATAGTCCAGTATGCTTAATTTCCCTGTGCAGGGACACTTTTATATATGCAAGCATTCAGTCATATAACCCCAACATCATGGCAATTTGAAGTGGATACAGTCAAATGAGAACTGCACCATGTGGTACTTTGAAGATGAAAGTCAACTCTAATAGTAAGTTAAACAAGACAAGCTAAAATAAACTAAACCAATAAATGCTGACATTTAGAAGATAGCATGAAATTCCAAACTGGAATAATTGTGCCACTTCTTTATTGCCCAGTGTCACCCATCGCAGCATTTAGTAGAAATGATCCCATGGTACAAGAAACCAGCTATGCAACAACACAGACAAATTTTTCTTCTTGACCTCCATCTGTCTGTGCACAGAACATTATACTACCCAAAATTATAACAGCTGTCTAGATACACCATTTTAATCCATGTAAGCATATAATCCTTTTAAAGAAACTGTATTAAGCCATTTGCCTGCATAATTTGGTGTCACAGTGCATTTTACAAAGAAAGTGACTGTATGTTACATTAAAATATTTCATGTGTTGCCTTTTAATTTCATTTGGTACACCTTTGTTCCTCTTCCCAAGGAAGCAAAATGAAGCAAAAACCTATCCAAACAGGTGTAAAATAAATCTTGTTTTCAACCTTGCAGAGGTTTCTCCTTGTAATTTTTAGCATGTTTTAGTTGTAAAACTGTAAAACATGTAAAACATGGGGAACAGGCACCCACATCATATTCCCAAACTATAGTTAAAATGTTAGGTTCTCATTCCTGTCATGTCCTGTCTCATTCCTGTTGCAGAACTCAACTTGATTGAGGCAGACTATGTTTGAAAGTTTCTGGCCTTTGAAACATCAGCATCAGCATATCTATAATCAGAAATGCTCTTTTACTGATGTTCATTAATTATCTATAGTGATGCATCTTATGAGGGTAGCTATTGAACAAATCCTAATTACCAATATACCTTAGCAGTCTTAGGAACAATAACTTTAATAACAATAACAATAACTTTCAACTGTATTAATATATAAAGTAAAATTTGTAAAGTAAAATTTGATTACCCTGCATCCTGATTCATTAGCCATATATGATCAAAAACTTGGCTGATCTTAATTTAGACATTTTGAAAGCTGCCTTTAGAATCTTTGTAGATTCACTGATTTTTTTACCTGTGTAGATGCAGAGCCCACCCCAAGAGCAGAGACACCCTACGTACAGCCACTCTGCAGATTTCATTATTTTATCATGTGTACATGTATTGAAAACATGCAATTGTGTTTCCCAGCACATATAACAAGGTAAACACAATACATTCATGATGCATACACAACCATGTGTATGGGTAAGCTCAGAATTTTCCTACACCTATGTAGGGGAAAAAACACACACATAAAAAGAGGACATGTGTATTGAAAAATAATAATACCAATACTATTAATGTGGGACTACTCCATCAAAAACTCCAATAGTGTATGTAGATCAGGCAGTAGGACACATCTCTGGAACTTCATTTATTTCAGGCACCTTGGGGATTATGACCTGAAATGTTTTTGTATTCATGAAGATTGATTATTGCAGTGTTTCAACACAGCATGCTAAATTTAGCCTTTGAACCCATCAACATTAGCGTGAAGAACAAATGAGGTCAACTTATGAAGCTAGCCATGAGCGTTGGTGGAATCAAGTTTCCCATCCTAATCCTTAATCAAATTATTTTGCTTCATATGCAGAAAGAGCATTACTTCTATTAATAGGAAAAAATATAATATCCTCAAAACAGTTCAGCTGGTAATTGCTATCTATGGATTTTGGATGAGAAATGGCAAGTTCTAGAACTATAGCAAAATATAGAGTATGCCAGTACTAACTGTGACCAAGCCTTTTTTTGTTTGTTTGCTTTTTTAGAAATTAGATCTCCCTTTGTCAAATTCATATTATTTTTCTACTGTACATTGTGTTTCAAACCTGCCATGTAACATGTTATCTCAAATAGTGTGTGGTACGTTTAAGTAGAACTGACATATTCCAATAGGTATCGGGGTAATTATGATAAACTACACAACAGTGCTATTGTCGAGAATATCATTTATCAATCCTGCAGTCCCCATCATTCATGCATTTACAGTTTGGGAATACAGTGACTTCAAAGAATAATAATCCATAATGGCTACATTCTCAATAATTCATGCTCTCTAAACAAAATAATAGAAGTAATAATTGTAATAAAAAGGGTTGTTGTATAAGTGGAAAAATGTAAAATTTTATTCCAAGAAAATTAACAGGCTACACAGGTAAATTTTGGCAAATGCAACTTTATATTGAAATCCACACATCTGTATCTTAAAGAAAGAAAGACTCACAGACTCTAATGTATTTCTAAAATACTAGAAATCATATTATATGCTTTCACAAGTTAAAATTGAAATAATTGGAAACAACCAATTTGGAAACACCAAAATGTGCAGAAAGTATAAACAAGACTGTGCCTTCAGTAGAATAAATGCTTCACCTATTGTGCAAGATATCTTACTAAGGCAGCGGTCTTCCCATGACAGTTGTCTTAAAATATAAACATACATTGACTGCCTGTGTTTCTCAGAACAAACTAGAATGGGCAACACACCTAAAGGTGGGGATTTGGGCGGGGAAATCATATCATCCTAGTGATGAGCATACTGATTTAGGGAATCATGGGAATAAAAGGAAAGAGGGCATTAAGTGATCATTCATGCACTCCCAAATGACAGACTGGAGTTAACGGATTCATTTTTCCTTGCTTAGTTGCAAAAAAATGCTAAACAAAATGGAAGATACTAGATAACCCTTTAAGGCAACATGTGATTTAGTCTGTGTAATGATTACTCCTTTGTTATGATTGGATAATCTCATTGATGTTGCCTAACAGACCGATATCTAGCTTTCGAAAATATAAAATGTATACAGTAAATTTTATATAACAAATCAAGATTTAAGAAACAGCAGCAGCAACAGAAATTAAATAAACAAAACAAAGAACATAGTTATATACCAGTAATATTTCACCCTGAAAGAAGATCAATATTATTTTTTTTAGGAAAAAAAAAGCTGGGGGAGGATGAAAAGAAAAAGAAAAAAGAATGTACTCAGAGGAAAATAAAGTCTTAATTTAAACCAAACACAAACCCAGAACACAAAACTGCTTTGGAATGCTCCCCAGAACTCACAAGGCAAACAGTGGGGTGATAATCCAGTACTACATGGCACATCTCTCATTAGTTACAGGACTTAACACTGTCCCCAGTTTTTAGTCTTTGAAAAACAATAATTGTATGAAATGATCTAAAGGTCATCCGTGTCTAAAATTAGTTTCATCAACACACTAACCTCATGTCAAACTTAACTGATTCAGATGTCCAATGCTAATCTTTCTGTGATGGTCTTGCTTTATGGAGTGATATATACAGCATTAGTGCTGATATATTTAGCACCTGCTACTCTCTGAATCATTTCTCTAGATTTCAACCACATCAAAGCATTTTAGGGCAGTGGTTCAGTCCTTTATTTCTTTTTTAATTATAAACCTTCACGACTGGTCAGCAGGAACAAGTTTAGCTTTTAAAATAGGATTAGAGATGAGCTATTGCAAAAATTGCAGAGTGTTGTTGCCCAAATCCTTACAACTGCTGACATCCCCCTTTTTGAGATATATATATTTTTATATATATATATATATTTCCTTTCTTCTCAAAACATGGCAACAGGCCACAATTGCTTAGCAGAGAAGGGTAGTGTTTTCACAAGGCTAAAGATTTTACAGATGCTCCCTCATATAACACAGTAAGGTTCCCTTGGTAACCTGGATTTTCTGCAGTAAAGAAGGGTTGTGCTGAAACAGCGCCTCAGCTCCCTGTTGGAGAAAATGCAGACAAAAGGATTGATTCCAGCTTGGGCAAAACTCATCCAAACAGCAGCCGTTAGAAATCCCCCAGGAACCACAGGCCCTCTTGCAAAAACTCTCCAGTAGCAGGCAACCAAATACGGACCCCACAAGGTTAGAAAGAGGAATGTCATGATATAGAACATTCTGCTGATCCGTTTTTCCATTTTGAACTCATCCAAGACGAGGAGCCTTCTCCGGCCCGTGGTGTTGGCATTTTGCCTGATCCCCAACAAGGTTGGTGGCGTGGGACCCCTTCCGAAACCCGCCAGCCAGTTTGCAGCGGCTTGGCCACTGGCCCCAGGACCATGAAACGTCCAGTTCTGGCTCACCGCTGCAACAAACTGAACTGGCTTCATTTTCCTGCGATCGTGAACAAAAAAGATCAGCTTGAGGTAGACAAGCTGTGTGGCTAGAAGGATAAGAGCAAGAAGCAGCATAAATCCCAGAGAATCATTGGCTCTGAAGGAACGATGCTGAAAGGTACACTGGTCTTCCTCCCTAATGAATGAATAAGTGCCCACATCCAGCACTGGAGGGAAAGCCATAGCTACGGATAGGGTCCACACCATACAAATAACTGCCAAGCAAGTCCAGAAGGTCAGCCGTTTTGTATAAAAGCGATGATGGGCAATAGCTAAGTATCTGGTGACACTTATGCAGAACAGCATGAAAGCTGTATGGAAGCAGGACAGGACCCCCAAGAAGGCAATCACTTTGCAAGTGAGAGTCCCATATGTCCAAGACGAACCATTTTTCACGGAAGTAAAAACAAATGGGAAACAAATTGCAGATCTGAGGATGTCTGAGCAGCAAAGATCCAACAGGAAGTAATATGGAGCTCTATGTAAGGTCTTGTCTTTGACTAGCAAAATGGAGATCAGAAGGTTGCCCACCACACTGACTCCTATTATGAAACCCAGCGAAGTCAATTTCAAAAAAGCAGTTAAAGGGGAAAGATTTTGCAAAATGTTGTCAGCTGCATGGCTGTAGTTCGCCATAGATGGATGGATGATATGAAGATTGCCTCAGTCAAGTCTCATGATCTATATATATGAACAAGGAAAAAATAGACCCATACATCTTACTGAGAATGTATTCCAAAAGAAGAACTGGTCTGGTGTCGAGTCACATAGTACATCCTCTTTTCCTCCTCCTGATTTGTCATGCCATCCAAATATCTGAGGGAAAGAGAAAAAAAAAATCAAGCTATGAGCCTTTAAGTTAACATACCAATGATGTCAGGAAGTGCTATCCGACATGTTAATTTATGGAGAGTCAAAGGAAGTTGCGAGTACTATTATTTGTTTGAGGGAATGTGCCTGGGAACTGCCTAAGCAATGCTTTGGGCTTATTCAGGACTCCTCAGATCGGTCTTGTTTACAGTCAGATTTCTTGGCAGAATATAACATTGTACAATTCCTGCCTCCAAATAACCTGACTCCTACCTCACCATTCCCACATTTGCACTGCTTAGAAATAAAACATCAGGAGATGCCTCCAGAATGAATACCTCCAGAACGCCCATCTTTTCTATTTATACTATGTTTTGGAGGCAGATGCTGTGTTGATATGGAATAAGTCCAAAAGCAACCCTGCAGAATGTATGTTTTCTAACCCAAGTCACCAAAGCCTATTGATCACACCCTGTGAGTTCATCCACACCGAAGGGAAACACCAGAACCCTGGTTTTCCTATGATTTTCCTACACTATCTCCTCTCATTCCTTCAGACTTTCCAATAAATGCCTGTGTTAAAAACAGTTGACAACCTTGTGTTTTTTTTATGGGTTTCGGTATTCTTTCCATGGCAATACCAGGCTGGGGGAAGGGACGGCAGTAATGAATGTGTCTGTCTCTGTCTGTAGGTAGGAAACACACCCAGGACTAACGCGCACCCACTCAGACATTATTTGGACTGCATTTAGACCATCAGCTGCAAATATCTGCTCGTAGATAACCAGAACCCCAGATTTCATCCCAGTGGTGCCTGTCAGCAAACGGAACGAACAAAGAAAACGAGATGCACCCTGCTGCTTTCAGGGATCCGGCGGTAGGAAAGCCACTCTGTGGCACGGCCAGGCAGGGCTGCTCTGGTGTCCTCCCGTTCCCGGGGCTCCTACGCTGCCTCTCCTCGGGGCTACACACACAGCATCCCTCGACAACGGACTCGAGCGCAAGCCCGGCCACCATTCTCAGCTTTTAGGAACCGCCTGGTTGCTGCCGCCGCCGCCGCTGTGTAAACAAGAGCCTGATCCGATCATGAGAGCATTGTTTAACATGCACACACACACACACACACACGCACGGGCGCCCGCATCTCGAAAGCCAGCTTCCCTGCCAGCACCCCCTTCCCCAACGACATGCATCCACAGACACACACACAAAAAAAAGCCAGAGAGGGGAGGCGAGGGAGGAAGGGTTCCTTTAGCCGCCTTTATACCACTGGGACTGGGGGGAGCCGCCAGACCCCCGAAGCCCCCGCCCTCGTCTGCCTCGGACTTCCACGATGCAGCCGCGGGTGAGAATCAAGGGGGGGAGGAAGCCCCCACCGCCACGAGAGGACCGAAGACCTCCCTCCGCCCCGAGTCCAGCAGCCACAGCCTCCCATCACATACACCCTCTTCCTACAATATCTACACACACGCACACACGCACGCACATATCTACAGACCGCTCCATACCTGTTGGTGCTGGGGGAGGGGGGAGAGCGAGAGGGGCCCCCCCTCACCAAATCTTCTTCTTTCTATTTGCTGGTATTTTCATCCCTTGATTGATTTCTTTAATTCCTGAGTCCCCCGGCTGCCGAGGCGCTGGAGTCCGTGGGCTCAGCCGACGCATGCTCAGTGAGCCTCCTCGAGCGCCGAGCCTCGTCTTCCCCTGTCGCAGCGGCACAATCGCTCTCGCTCCCGCTCTAACGCAGTAGCGGCGGCGGCGGCGGCGGCGGCGGCAGCGGTAGCGGCAGCCGCCGCCGCCGCCGCAAGTGTCGGCGGCTCAATGAGGGCAAAGCAGCCTCGGCTGGCGATAGTAGCGAGGCTACAAGGGCGGCATGCCGCTGCTGCTGCTGCTGCTGCTGCTTCCGCCGCCGCCGCCGCCGCCGCCGCTCCAACCCTTGGCTCGGAGGATCCCGTTGGCCTTTTCGCCAGGAAGAGAGCTCGCTTCTGAACCCGCCGGGTTTTGATGCTGGAGAATCTCGCCGCCGCCGCCGCCCCCCCCCCGCCGCGGCCGTTCCCTTCCCTTCCCTTCCCGATGTCCCCCCTCCTCCCCTCTCTCTTCCCTCGTGATGACTGCATTGTTATTGCACTTGGCAGAATCGGGGTGGGAGGAGGGAAATGGGATGCTCCCTCCTGCTTCTGCTCTGATTCTCCCTTTGGCGACGGAGGAGGGGAGCCTTCCCTACTATTATTTGCTTTAATTGCAAGAAAATTGTATTTTTTTATATATTTTTTTTAAAAAATACTTATTTAATTATTCGGTTTGGAAGGCTGCAGGAATTATGGAGGCATATTAAGGCCAAACAGAATGACGCTGGCCGGCTGCCAAGTATATCTCATTGGCAGGCCCAGGACTCTTCCGCCTTCCCCCCCCTCCCATTTCTGATTTTGCATAGAGGGGTTTCTGCTTCTCCTGAGATCAGTTTTTTTTTTTTTTTGCTTGATACTGAAGCCAGGGCTCCCAGCGTATGTGTTTAACTGGAATAATTTCAGCTGTCACTGGTGGCACTGGAATAAATCTATTTGGGGATGGGCAGGGTGGGACACAGGCTGAAAGGGACAGCTGGCATTTCTTGGGAGAGCGAAACCTTTTCCTTACAAGTGAGGTTTCCGGACTGCAAATAAGGGCATCGTGAAAATTAGCGCTCCACCTTAAGCATACTTTCTTTGTAGTATGTTCTACTGATTCTGATGGAGTGAACTTTTAGCAAAGCACACATAGGACTGCAGCATCTTAAAAGGGTGCCAGATTGCTGGCATCTTTTATGTAGAAATTGTTACTGAATCATAATTCAGTTATAATTTTTGTCTAAAACATGCCAGCAATGGACTGGCATGAGCTATTTATTGATTGGCATGCCTGCCTCCCATTCTTCTGGCACCTGTACCGGTCTCCTTGCTTTGAACAGCTAGTCTCTCAATATTGCAATGTTGAATTTAAGAACTGTAAAAATTATCGTTTGAAAAACTAAAAAGATACATATTATTGACTGGAAAACATGCCCGTTCCTTTGCCATATGGTTCCTGTCTTTCTATGATGTTGTTTATCAAGTAATTATGGCCTATCATCATAGAGTAGCCATGCCTATCTTATCAGACAACAATATGCGTATGCAAGCAATGTGGTCTAGAATAGTGCTGCTTAAATTGGTGGTCTCTGGAGAGAAAGAAACAATTGTACACAATGTGCAGAAATACGGTACTGGTCCCTGGCATACTGAAGAGAAAAAAAAAAGACCGACAACCCCCCCATAACAGCTAGCCTGAGAAGAACTAGTGTAGAACAAGAAAGTCCAGGAGCACTGGTTTAGAACAGCAAAGTCTTAGATAGCTGAAGCTAACACATTCCTAGACAACAGTGGGTGAGTATATTTATCAAGTGATCAGCTTATCACGCTCTGTTTGTAACCACTTGGTAAGCTGCTCACCTCTCATGTAGCAAGAGATGATGCTTAACATTCTTCTGTCACTTTAGGTTTTTGATCAGGTGTGAAAATATGATATACTTTTATTCACTCTTTGATGATGCAGAAAACCAGCTAGCCAAGTGGTTACATTTGTGCTACATTAAGTTATCATGGTCAATTATCATCTGTTGTGATCACTGCAAAGCCATTCGGATAATAGCTCAACACACTGAAAACATGCAGCCTAAATCCAAGAGTAGACCTACAATCAGTGTTGTTTCTGAACACATGTAACATGAGGAGGAACCAGCAGACCATTTACATTTATGAAGCATCAGAGTGATGACTATATAGTGTCTGGATTACTGCTGTGACGAACGAGAGCTGCTATATGGGTTGGTAATATTCCCATGTTGCTTTACTCTAGCCCAGGGCTGGGGAACTTTTGGCTGTCCATATATTTGGGACTAACCTCTGCTATGGGCTAGGCTGACTGGAACTTTTGGGAGATAAAGTCCATAGCATTTACATGATCAAATTGTCCTCATTCCTGCCTATTTGTTTCAATATGTCTTATTATAATTCTTTCCAAAGGGCAGGAGTAGACCTGAAGTTCTTAACTTGGAGGAGAATAAATTTTGGTTGAACATTAGATTTTTTTTTTAATGGTAAGAGCATGAAAATGTAAGTAGGTGCCTAGAGGAGTGGATGAGCTCTCCCTTGCTGAAAGTTTTCAAGTAGAGGCTTGGACAATCATCTATTGGAGATCGACTAGATGTTGTGCAGGATGCAGGGGGTTAAACTAGATGTCCTACATGGTCCCTCCAGCTCTGTAATTATGTGGTGATTGCCCTTTCATTTTCTCTTCATCTACAGGGGCTAGTGCAGGGGTAGATGTTTTGGGTTTCAGCTCCCAGAAGCCCCTATTAGCATGATTAATAATAAAGAATTATAGAACTTTTAGTCCAAAACATCTGGAAAGGAGTTGTCCTATGGTAACGAGTGATGGGACTTATAGTCTAAGGCATCTGGAGGACAAGATTTCCCCAATCCAAGTTTAAAGGTCATTAATCTTAATCTTAGGGAAAGAAGCCATTTATGTCATCACCAGTTTTAATAATTTGGTTTATTAGAATTCTTATCTTTCCTTAAGATTCAAGAAGGATAGCAATCATCCATATAAAGATACTGAAAACTTACTAAATATACTTTGGAGCAGGCAGTAAATCAAGCCGGTACTTACTCCCACCACTTGATGGTTGCTTAGAAAGTTTCCCAGTACTTTGGGAAAGTGGTGGGTGCAAGGCTATGGTGAAGCCATAGAGAAAGGGACTTCCAAAGCTAAGATGCAAAATGGAAGTTGTTTTTCTTTGTGCTTTCAGGGTTCATACTTAATGGAGGGAAGATGCTAGCAAGAGGATCACAGCAAGAGGTCATTGCTGTTCCAAGAATCTGGAGAAGATTGCCCCTGTGACATGAACAGCTCAAACTGTTTTAAAACATTAAGAATCAAAAGTAGTACCTTGAATTGTATTTTAAAGGGAGTAATAATCTCTGTGAAACCAGGAAATACATGAGGACAAAAGTCTAGTTTCCATATACAAATATCATTTGAACTCAGTACAGTTGATAACTGTCCCTTGCTTGTGAACTGAGCACATTGAGTACTATTTCATTTAAGATAATATGAAATCTCTTCTAGTAATTATATCTCAAAAGAGCACATTCACATGTCTAGGCCACCCATTAATACTGCATTAATACAGGCAATGATTGTACCTGAGTGAACTAGGCAGATACTGTCAGCCCTCCACACTTGCAGGTTTGACTTTCACAGATTTGATTATTTGTGAGTTTCTCCAACCCCTGCCCCCCACCTCAGGTGCTTCTTTTCTGGGAGAACCTTCCCTCTCGGCAGCTCTGATCAGGCTGCACAGCCCTTTAAAAACCTGCCTTTGGTTCTCTTCCTCTTCCTGGCCATCTAAGGACAGCTCGAAGCCCCATTTCTCAGCACCACATATCTTCTCCCAATGCCCCGCACACAAGGAAGGAGAGGAATGAAAGAGGAAGTATAGGGCCACCATGCTGACCCGCCCCTTTCCCTATCGTTTCCATGGCCTGATATGGACCCTGGGTTCCCACTCTCCCCACCATGCCTCAACCCACTTTTCACAGACACTCACGCACATTTTGATATTTGTGGTTTTTCCACTTTTGCAAGGGTCCAGTGCCCCTAACTTAGTGAATGTGGTGGGCCAACTGTACTGTAATCTCTGAACGGTTTTCCAGGGCAAGTTCATGTGAGACCTATTGCATTCATCCGCTCTTGAATCTAGGCAGATCTAAGTTACAGTTGTCCAGTCTCAGTCTAATAGAGCTTTAGTTAATTTTCAGTCCAGTGTTAACTGAAACTAGACAATTTCACTTTGGCTACCTCATTTTACCTTTATTTGCTGTCCCATTAGTGCACTATGGATAGATTGAATATAATTTATTTCTAGTGACATATGTGGATTGGTTTGCATATATTGGCATTCAGTGTTCCACCCTGAATCAGCAAAGTACTTGAACAGATGAATGCATACAGTCTCACAAAACTTGGTAAATTTCATCAAAGAACATTCAGTCCACTGCTAACTTAAGCCTCGAGTGATTAACTATCCTCAGTCATTTAAAAGCACATGGCAAATGGTATCAAATTTACAGTGCATATTACAAGGCAGTCTTGTGCTATTACGTGTATTTAAGTGGATGATTGCTATAAGCCAGAGCTCTCCTGGGAAGAACAAGAATGTCCAGCCACCTCAGAAGTGTACTGAAGCCAGGTCTGTGTCATATTATGTCTGAAATTGTCTCATTAGGAACACGTAGACCACTGAAACATTGTGGATAGAGCTGTTTTTCATTTAAAACAGTGGCTAAAATTAGAATAATTTCTGAATGACTCATGAATAAAGGGTCACAGCTATGCCTGACAATTTGGGTAGGCAATGACATTATGGATATGAATCCCAAAAGAAGAATGGAAGAAAGACTGGCGTGTGCTCTGCCTTTTTCCCCCCTGGAAGTGGACTTTGGGGCACTGAGCCTTCCCATCTGGATCCATAAGAATTAGGCAGGTTTAGGATGGGGTCTGGTTATCATAAAGAGAGCCAGCAGTGGTTAGAGTGTTGGGAGTGGAACTGGTATAACAGCCTTGAAACCTCTACTGAGCCATGAAACTCACTGGGAAATTATAGGCCACTCACACTTTCTCAGATTGTCCTGCATCACAGGGTTGGTTCTCATCCTCTGGATAACTCGCCCTTTACAAATTCCACTCAGAGTTTATTAGCAATGTTTATTTGTAGCAAGCAAGCAAGCAACACATAGCACACTCCCTTAGAAGTTGCTGAGACTACAGCAAACAGGTTGGTTATAGGTATTATACCCTGAAATACGAATTTAAGCATGCAAAATTAAGGCCATTTCTGCACTAGACTACTATAGTGCTATTCCACTTTCAACATCCTACAGAATCCTGGGGTTTGCAGCCTTTGAGGCCCCTCCCTAAACTGCAAACCCCAGGATTCCATAGGGTATTGAAAATGCAATAATAGCACTATAACAGTCTAGTGCAGAAATGGCCTAAGATTGGTGAAGACCGTTAATCTGACATCATCCCATAATTTAAGCATTTTCCCAAACCCTCTGTTGTGTATATATCTTTCATCTTTGAAGCAGGAACAAGTGAGCAATGCCAGTCCTCATAAGACCTTACAGATACTTTCCTTCTTCCCCCTCTGAACTTCACTACCTTTGCCAGATACATTATAGCAGCGAACAATAAAGCAATTAACCATTTGCTGCCCTGGAACCCCAGACCACTTTCAACTGGATACATGATTGTAATCAACAATTACAAACTGATACTTTGAAGCACTCTAACAGACTATGCCCCTATGTAAACTCCCCAATGTACTCTACTATACATCCCATTACCCATCCAGCCCATTCATGACAGGATCCATGCATCCTGACGTTGATGTGAAGATAAAGTGGGGAAAAGGATAAATGAGTATGTCACCTTGAGCTCAATGGAGAACAAATAGTATCTAAATATAATTAATTAATAAAGCACAGATTGGTAACAGCAGTAAATGAGCTTGAGATACAAGCAAAAGTTGAGTGGGAAGCTTTTATAGACCCTAAAGGAAACCCATAATAGCCGAGATGAGGGACAAGTGGCTCCCCAGATGTTTTTGGACTGCAGTTCCCATGGTGCTTCACCCTTGGATTTACAGATTAGGGCTGTTAAGAATTGCATCTGGATGGCACTTCCCATCGCTGCATTAAAATTGTTCTTGTCATCCTGAATCTCACTGATCAGGATAGACTGCAATTCAGTGCTGTATTCATTTGCACAATCACATGGGAACTGAGCAGTGCAATTTTTTTATTTATCTATGTCCCACCTTTCTCTCATGGTTGGGATTTGAGGTGGCTTACAACATATTCAAATGTATAATAAAGTAAAATAAATTATAAAGATAAATTATACATTGATTTAAAACACTCATTAAAATGCCACCTTAATAAAACCATCAAAAGTCCAATACATACACTTAAACCCAGTTAGAAGTTTTATAACTCTAGATAAGCACAACTTATTTGGCATGTTTTCTCAGATGCAAATCCCACTCTGTTCAACGGGGTTTCTTCCCAGGTAAAAGATCGTATAGGACTGCAGCCTAAGTTTCAAGGTAGCCTTAAAAAAAGTCTCTTGTGCCTTCCTTTGTAATAATTTCCAGAGGGGTAGCCATGCTGGACAGTTGTAGCAAAAATCAACAGTCCTGCAGCACCTTAGGGACTAACAAGTTTGTTAAAGCACAAACTTTGAAGTAAGCTATAGCTCATGAAAGCAATTTGACCTTCCGAAAAGCATATTGTTCAGCTAGAAAAAATTGCAAAAAGGGGCAAACAAAATGATCAAGGGAATCGAGCAATTCCCTTATGAGGAAAGGTTAAGACATTTGGCAGTGTTCAGTTTAGAAAGAAACACAAGTAAGGAAACACATGAAAAAGGCACATCAAACAAATACATGGTGTAGAGAAAAATAGCTATTGCTTTTTTGGAATGGGAGAACTTGGGACCGTTCACGGAAGCTGAATGGCGGGAAATTCAGAACACATAAAAGGAAGTGCTTCTCTACACAGCACATTGTAGAATTCACTGCCACAAGAGGTAATGATGGCTTTAAAAGATGACTGAAGAATTTCAGAGAGGATGGGGCCATCAATGGCAATTGGCCAGGATGGCTATGTTATTACCTCCAATATCAAATGCAACATACCTCTGCATAATATTTTATTGCTGGGGAACAGGAGACAGAGGATATGATGGCACTTAAGTCTTGCTGGCAGGTTTCCTATAGGCAATTGGTTGGTTATGGTGTGAACAAAACATGGCACCGGGTCTGAATCAGTCTGAAATCATCACGGCTCTTCTTTGGATTCTTAATTAAGGATTCTGCATTTTTCAAATTTTTCATTCTGATTCTTCAGAACAGTGGTTGTTCCCACATCAGTGAGGCAATGATTTGGTTCCAAGTTTTGGACAGCTTTAAAGGAACTGTCTGAGACCCTGCACCCATCTGGGGAATAAGGTTCAGTATCCTGGTAGGTTTACAACCTGTTTGGGGAACAGAGTTTAGCGCCTTCTTTCTAGCTATCCAAAACCTGGACTGGGTTAACCACTCCGTTCACAGGGGACCCACCAGCTGCCACCACTTGGGAATAGGATTGGGCCAAATTTGCCTGCCTATTCCCCAGGTTCCCACATGCAAAAGCCAACCAGCTACTGGATCTCTTTGATATTGGCTGCTTCTGATACATTTGAGTGCATCAGGCTAACTTAGAAAGTGAGTGTGGGGTAGACTGTATATACTGCCACTTGATCCGGACACTAAACTTTGTCTTACAGCACTCTTGTCCATGCTAGAGAAAAGTGATACTATGATTGGCTGAACTGGAGATTGTGGTTGAGCACAGTAAATGATAGGATGAGCAAACAAACTGAAACAAGATCTGGATTCAATACTTCCCCTTTGTATATGAACACAAAACCAAAGCCTGGACATTTTATTCATTTGTGTAAAACAGAGCCTTTTCTGAACTGCTGCCACATTCGTTATTGATTTAATTACTTACAATGGTTATTTATTAATTTCTGTGGGCAGATTACAATAAACATAAAAGCTGTTGAAATACAAAATCGAAAATAAATCTGCAGTGCACATCCACAGTAGACCCACAGAATCAAAGGGAACATCATAAAGCAGCACTAACCTAAGTTCCACCGATTCAGTGGATGGTTCTAGTTGGAGGCAAGTAATTGGAATTAGGCCAAATTATCAAAAGTAACATAAAAGATGACAACCAAATGTAGCAGCACCTAAAATGTAAAACTAATTTTTAAAACCAAAAGACCTATACTGCGTATCTTATTTAAAAAGCCTGGCACTGTATTTACTTACATAAATTGTACGCAACTATGTATGCAGATTTCATTGAATTCTGCTGAGAAATTAAAAGGTTATAGACAGTTTTCTTCTTAAAAGTCAAAATGTAAAGGCTGTTTGCAGCTCTTGCTACACCTGCTCTTCTGGAATATAGTAGAAATTCAGATTGGAGGCCTAGAAATTCCTGGTTATTCAACATATTTTTGGAAAGAAGGGGGAAGAATAGTCCGCTAGAGTCTGCGAGTCAGCAGGCTTCATCAGGTCAGAAAAAGCTGCCAAGGCAGAGTTTTCCAAACTTGTCATATTGGTGGCATACTTTTTACACATGCATCATTTTGCGACATTCAGTTTTACTAGCAAACTGGAGCTTAAACTAACTCCTTCTAAGAGATACAGACAGACATAAATTGTAATAACAAAATGTATGGGGACACAACATATCTCATGAAAACCTTTCATGTATTTTTAAAAATGTATGATTTATAAATAATAATGTACATTTCCAAGATTGTAGGTGACACACCTACACACTTCAGGTGACACACTAATGTTTCACAGCACATCATTTGGAAAACCCTCTGCTAAGGTATTACCTGAGAGATCACCTCTACCTTGTAGACATCACCTAGAGCAGGGCTTTCCAAACGATGTGCTGTGACACATTAGTGTGCCGCGGCGTGTGTAGTGTGTAGGTGTGTTGCCTGCAATCTTGGAAATGTATGTTATTATTTATAAATCATATATTTTTAAAAATATAGGAAAGGTTTTCATGAGGTATGTTGTGTCCCCATACATTTTGTTATTACAATTCATGTGTGTGTCCATATCTATTATAAGAGGTTAGTTTAACCTCTGGTTTGCTAATAAAATTACTGTGTCACAAAATAATGCATATCTAAAAAGTGTGTCACCAACATGAAAAGTTTGGAAAGGTCTGACCTAGAGAGAAGTTCCTTCTAGTGCTGTGTGCTCCTGAGGTCCATTCCGCTGTTGTTCAAAGTGCGACACTTAACATGGTGGCACCCACGATATGGACTACTCTTCCCCTCTGATATTTGAGGCAATCCAACGCTCTTTATTTTTGGATGCATGTTGACAACCTATTTCTGCAAGCCTTCACTGTGTAGTTTTTGCTTTCTGACTGTTTCATGAACAACATAAATGTTATAATTTAATTCTGTGTAATATTATATTGCACACTTTATTAGTTTGTATTGTCTTAAGCAGTTTATACTTATGCTTAAATAAATAATAATTACAATACCTGTAACTTACGTACCTCTTTGAAAAAGAACAAAGGCCCTTTCCAAAGTGCTGGCATGGGCTAAATCAAACCTCTCTGTTAGAACATGGATAATATCAACACTTATGTAATTATTTTTTGTGCAGTACCACCTATGTCATCTGTGACACATATTAGGAAAGTTCATTTTTTGGACTCTCCTCAGTTCCCCACCTTAGGTTCCCCACCTTAGGGTCACATCCCACAGTTTGAGAACCACTGCTGTAATTGAAGGACTCTAAAGTTATCCAGTCTTCAATTACACAGAGCAGCAAGCACAATAATAACGCTTCACATCTGTTAATTTTAGTCAAGCTCTTAGTTCTTCATCTTGTAAAACTTTAAATCTAACTCTTGGTGTCTTCCCTTGCCATAAAAAAATTGACAAGTCTTTCTGCTACTGCTTGAATAGTATCTCATTAGTTAGAATAGGAATTCTTTGAAATTAAAACATCATTTTACGTAAAACACTCATTTTTATAGTTGAAATGCAGCCCAAAAGTGAATGCTTGCATTTCAACCATCTTCCTAGATCTTGTTTAATCTTACTCCATATTTTGGTATAATTTTGAAACAATCTGGAGTTCTGTTTTTCAGAAGTAACTTCAAAGTACTTTCTGGACAATTTTTAAATCCAGTTTTTTCCATCACAATTTTTTGGTCTTCTTTCGTCATATTTTAATTAACTGTTGTTTTCTCTTTATTTACCATAAGAACCCAGATTCAGATGAGATAAGGTGAAGAAAATAAGAATGGGAGCAATACAAGAAAAATATCCTAATGCCTAACTAGAGTAATATTGCTAAAGCATTTTAACACTTTGACTATAACTCCTGAATAATAATTAAAAAGGGCTCAGTGGAAATTAGTGAAAGTCAATTTCAGAAACACTGAGTGTTTTGAAGATGGGGAGGAAGAAGAACCCAAGGAAAGGGATATGTGAGAGATGTCTGGGAGATTTCAAGAAAGAGTTTGGATGCAAAACCGTGATTGTGCAAGTGAAATCAAAACAAAAAGAACTAGAAAGTCTCAATACTTCCAAAGATTTATTTCCTTTTTAGATAAACTCTGAATCAAAGATATCATATGAAAGCTTAGCGTAGAGGAGAGATCTGTACGGCCTTAAGACAAGTGGTAAGATAGCCAGTATGATGTGGTGGTTGATTCCCTGATCAGCCATGGAAATCTATTGAGTGACTTTGGGTGCATTACACTCTCTCAGCCCCAGAAAACCCCAGGATGAGTTCACTGTAGGGTCTCCATAAGTCAGAAATGATTTGAAGGCACACCGCAAGAAAGACAGGTGGTAACACAAGAAGTGTTTCACATATTCCTAAGCTGAAGAAAAGGGAACAGTAGACATTAGTGACCCAAAGTCTCCATTCTGACTCCTTTGGTTTTAATGCCAGAACTGAGTGTGCAAGTGTGTTCTCTCTAGCTAATTGCCATACTAACTTCCTTTACTCATGAGTTTCTTGATGTTAATTTACCTCTTGGAGAGATGTGATGACCAACCTTGACAGAGTACTTTGTTTTGCACCTCTTTTTTCTAAACCACACTGCCATAAAATAAAAGGGCACAGTAAAATATATTGCTTGACTCTGCTTATCTCATTCTAATAAACAGGGATCAACTCATACAGAACTGCATGGCAGACAATGTTAGAAGATACTGAGCTATCTTGTTTACAGGGGATGCGATTATGGCCAGGACAGGGAGAACAGAGAAAGATTCATTAGCAATAAAACAACAAATGCCTTGCTGGCAGGAAGCCTATGCCTGACCACCACCACCCCGCCCAACTTCCAACTATATCTATATTCTGTATTCACTTTATATACTACTTGAATGCAAAAGGCATCTATAGGAAAAAAGGGTAGTGCCTCAGGTCTGACTGTGAGCCTCATCACCACAGTGAAGTGTGCCAATGCTTCTGCTGACATGTTCTCCCTAGTTTCTGAAGTGTATATGAGTTTATAGGGAGATCTTTTTTTCTTGTTGAGAGAGAGAGTTTTTTTCTTAGATAAAAAGCAGTAAAGTATATAATAACACTGCAACAATACAAGACAATACATAGAAAAAATTAAACTATACAACAATACATTATCAAAGAAAAACACTAAATAACAAATATTAAAGAAAACAACAAAACAACAAGGCTATAAATAACTAAAAATTGGTTCCTGCCCTTGTTGCAGACAGCTCCTAGTAAATACTTGTACTTAACTATTAAATCGTTACTTAAAATCTAAATTAACTTTGTTGCTGACAATACTTAATAGTACTTAATAATACTTATAATCTTACCCATATACTCAAAAAGTACATTACCCAGCTAATAAAAAAGGATTATTATTATTATCAATAATACACAATTACTACCCTTGGTCTATTATTTTAAATTAATTTAATTCTAGACATTGATATGGTACCTTTATAACCTAAATATTGACATCGTAATAGTTAAACTAAAATTACCAATGGTGTTCAATAGCAAATAGAGCAATGGTTAATTCTTCTATATTGTTTGTAAATCTTAAACATTATTGTTAATAAATCTTAAACATTATTACTAAAACCATATATTGTAAGCATTAAAAATATCCTAAAAAGCAACAAAGTAGAATCATTTAATCTTTTCATATAACATTTCTCACATAGGAGTAAAAAAAAATGAGTCAGCTTAAAGATGCGTACAAGTTCAAAAATCTATTGTCATCAATTCACCCTCCTTTTTCTTCAAATAATCAAGGAAGAATTTCCATTCAGAGCAGAATTCCTCTTCTGTTCATCCCTTTAACCTATATGTAAGATTATCAATTTCTCTTATTCCCATCAATCTATTAGACCATTCTTCCATTGAATGTACTTTGCATATACTAATCTTGTCATGAGTAACATATATTGTACCAATTTATGTTGTTTCTTATCAATAGTTGTGTCTTCTGCCCAAATTCCTAGTAAAAATAGTTTGGAATTTTTTGGTATTTGGACTTTCAAATTCTTTCAGCATCACATTTTGTATCTTGGATCAGAATTGTTTAGCTTTTTCACAAGTCCATTACATATCGTACAAAGACCCAACTTGATCTTGACATTTCCAACATTTATTCTTCATATCCTTATATATCTTTGCAAGTCTCTCTGGTGTCAAATACCAGCGGTAGATCATTTTATAATAGTTTTCTTGAAGATCATGGCAATATATATTTTTAATATCCTTTCTCCATAATCATGGAAAAAGTGTATGAGGGAGATCTGTCAATAAGCAGGGTTTTACACTAACCAGGGTGTCACCCCAAGTTGACCAAGTTCTAAAGTGCAGAAGCTATGGAGAACATGACAATGGTGACAAAAGGAATGTGACTGAGGCAGCAAATCTAAAGACACACTTCTGCTGACCTTTTGACTAAACATGAGTAACCCGTAAACAGGAAATGACTTGAAGGCACAACAGAACAGCTACAAACGCTCTTCAGTTAGATGCTCTCATCAGAAGCAGCAGCTCAGAACAGAGCTCAGAAAAGCTGCTTTTTTGGATGACAACTCTGCAAATCCACAGGCAGCCATGTTTGATAAAGGGTTCTGGGAGTCATAGGGGAAAAACAATACTCTGCCCTTGCTGCTTTCAACCTCCCTGTTTTGACTGGGAAAATCTAAAGAAAGACTGCAATGACACAAACAAGGTTACAGTTCTCCATGCAGAATCCTATGTGTTAAGTTTTTCTGATCATGTGGTGGTCCAGGAACCTCTGCTGGCCCTAGTCCTCCATATTAGACAGCTCTGGAAGCACTGGTGTAGAGGACTGTAACTGTACTGAACCAAATCAGTTTGCCGTCCACTTTGGGGTTGGCGTGGGGCCAACATGATTCCTTTCAATTTTCATGTGCTTAATGGCTAGGTTTGAATAACAGCTGTGGAGTTTACTCGAAATTCAGCACCTGAAACAGAGGAAAGAATCTTTCTTCTAGTTCTAGACATAACACCATAAGCAGTCTGTTCCTAATACAGTAGTTCTAACCTAGGATTAGAACTCTGATTTAGGATTAAGTCACTAACTCACTCTAGTGACTGAAATGGGCAAGATTTTCTTTGATTTATACCTTTCTGAAGAAACACTATATGCTAGAGAGCCAGGGTGTAGAAATTTGAGTGCTGTAATGGGACTCTGGGAGACCAGGGTTTGAATCTCTGCTTGGTTATGGAAATCCATCATGTGACCTTGGGCAAGTCAGGCTCTCTCAGCCTCAAGGAAGGCCATAGCAACCCCCCACTCGCAAATCTTGCCAAGAAAACCCCTTAAGAGTTTCATGTTGCTGTTGTCATGGTGGTGGTGGTTGTTGTGTGCCTTCAAGTTGTTTCCAATTATGGTGACCCTAAGGTGAACCTATCACAGGGTTTTCTGGGGTTGAGAGTGTGTGATGTCCCCAAGTCATAGTCACATTAAACTGGAGATGACTTGAAAGCACTGTATTCTAATAGTGATCATATTAGTCCTAGGACACAAGAGTACTTCAGGTTCCTGTTTTGCTGTGGTTGACTTGCCAGAATAACAAGGCTGGCCCATGACGTTTTGCTACCTAAACCAAAGGACAAGATGCTTCTCCCATTCATAGTCTATGGCAACAGTGGTAGTAATAGTAGGATTCCCAGAAATTACGCACAGAGGAGGAATCTCAGGGTGAGAGAAGTGTCTTGAAAAGTATATGTATTTTTCTTAATTTGGTTGACTTAGTTTTCCACATTTGAATAAGATACTATGTGCAACTATGGCTGATGCTGGGGGACATCATCTGTGGTTATCCCCAAATTTAAGCTTTTGACCCTGAAATTTCAGGGGGTGGGATAGGTTTGATCTGGCAACCCTAAGAGACAGGAGTGTCTTCCACTACATATGAGGGCAACAGGCTAGTTTAATGAGCACATAGATGGTCATGTGGCATCTGTCCCACATCACCCTTGCCAGCACTCCTCACTTCCCAGCATCTTGTCACCTGAAGCAATTGCCTCATTCTGCCTCATGAAAGAGCCAGTCATACAGGTTGGCAAGGTTGGGAATTTACTTGGTCCCAAATGGTCCCCAGCACTCCTGCCACCACACATGGTACACTTATGCCATAGGTCCTAGTACATTCAGAAGCAGGACCAGAAGTAGTACCTTAGTATATCTATATAGGTCTTCTCCCCCGCCACAACCATCTTGAACTACAGTGTTGCAATCAATGGCAATTCATTATATATTTTTACCACCAGAAAATGTAATTGACCTGCTTGGCAGCTTGCACAAAAGATCCCCAGATTTCCTGTGCCCTCTCTAGCCTCTGTTCCCATGAATAAGGCATAGCTATCTTATTTGTGGCCCCAGAAAGCCATTTCGTAATGAAGCGCCTACTAAAATATGCATGATTAATTGGATTCATTAAACTTCAGAATAGAACAAATGAAACAAATGAGTCACTCTGTTACAAAGCCATCCTTTGATGTCCGCGTGCATGTTTCATAATGCCGTGTGCGAGAGTGTGTGCGAGCACAATATTATGAGCAGTTTAGAGGGAGCTGAATCAAGGCGGGAAGGAATTGGAGATGGGCTTTTATGCTTTCGCCCCTTTTCCTGTTGCAGTTGCCAAAATCTTGAAAGACACTTGACATAAGAGTGTTTGATTCACCCTACCTATTTAGCCCAAATAGTGCTACTATTGATTTATTTCATCAAGGGCGGGGATGTGAGAAGGAGAAATGAGGTTAGCTTCTTTTCCAGAAGTTGAAAATTAATTAGCCTAGAAATCTGTAGGTAAATGTGTGCATGTGCATGGTGAGCTTGGAAAAGTTACAGTTTGAACTAGAACCCCTAGGGAATTCTGCAAGTTGTAGTCCAAAATGATAACTGTCTTTAAGATCTGGTCAGATTATTAGGAACTTTCTTTTTGTCACATTCTAGCAATGGCACACAAGAATCTGGTCCATGCTCTGGTCACCAATTATTTAATAGGAGGATTGTCTTGGGGAACGAGTGAGAAGTGGAGGACCTCTACATGAATCACCACTCCAAAATAGTCTGCTTGCAAACCTTGTTTCCATTTTGTCCCCACCAATAGCACGGTGATTAATTTGTAGCTGAAACTGCTACATCTCCAAGGAAAATTCAAAAATGCAAGCAGCTGTGCTGATCTGTATCAACAAACTAGTTCCACCACTTACAATCTCCAATAGGAGCAGAACTTTAAAAACGTGGCTGTTATTAATTGCTGCCAAGTTCAGCTTTGGCTTACTGGAGCTCTGCAAATGGGTGACCTCCAATTGCCCATGTTATTAACAGTCCTACTCAGGTCTTGAAAATTCAAGTTCTGGCTTTTTAAACTGAGTCAATCCATCTATAATGGGGTGTTCTTCCTTTCATGCTACCTTCCAAGGTACCAAGCATTATAATTTTTTCTAGTGAGTCAAGTTGTCTCATGATATTTCCAAAGTACAATAGCATCAGTTTAATAATTTTGGCTTTTAGGGAATATGCCATCTTGATTTGACCTCGGACCCATTTATTTGTCTTTTTGGGAGTCAGTAGATATGGGTCTTAATGGCCCATTCAAGAAGAAGCTATCTCAAATACATTGCTCTATAACATCAAAGTATTCGAGGTCGGGATGTCCTGTCCCCAACAACAAGGTCATTTGAATAGGACAGGATGAAATGGCAGGTCTCTTGTCTCAGTACAAGCAACTAAGGTGCAAACTTATCTACCCACTTACCAGGAAGTAAGTTCAGATGAACTGAGTACAACTTAACTTTTGGTGCATGAGTGTGTATTAATCAACATCCTGTCCATTTTGCTGCTGTGAAAATCATAAGTTGTCAACTTAAAATACGATGCCACTGCACCCTCCCACCATCTCTACAGCAGAAATAGGATGCCCAACTGCCAACAAGACAAGAAGCAAGCATGCAGCACAAAGCTATGCGAGACTCTTCTGCAAGACACAGGCAGGCACCATATCTCAAAAATATTCCCACAAGTTTTTTCACCCTGCAGAAATACAGCCCATTCCATCAACAATGGGTAGCATATTGCCTACCAAGTATTGAATCAGGTTCCATCCTCCTTCCTCATTGGCTATGTGGTGATGGAGCCATTCATTTTGCATCCCTGTTTTGCATGGTTTTACTGTTGAGGAACTAACATTTCAATGCCTGCACAGGAGCATGAGAACCTATTCCCATAGGAAAAACCGAGTTCAAGAAATAAGTACTGCTTTTTCTCTCTTTTTTTAATTTGAAAATGCTGAATTTGCATAAAAGGTTTTTTGCATCTTGTGGTTGGACCAATAAAGGTTATCATCCCAATGTGTACTCTGGATTTGGAATGTCACTGACACAAGAAAATGGCAGTTTGACCTCCATTTGGAATGTATCTCACAAGCCAGCTGCTGGATTACCAACGCAGGAAAGGGTTTGTGGTGCTGAGAAATTTAAACCCACAGAATGTTAAACCCACAGATGTGGAGGACTGATTGTACCACAAATGATTGAGAGGAGTTAATCATTAATTCCTAGCTAGAATGCAGTAAGAATTTTTTCCAGTTCTAGTTCTTTTTTTTTAAATGTCCCATGAAGTTAATGTTCATTTCCACAGAATACCAAACACAGCAACAGCATCCTTGAGATACTAAAATTAAAAGAGCTACAAGGTAAAATTTTAACCTTAGGGTTGGGATGAGATTACGAGCTCTTGAGTTCATCTTTGGACAAAGATGTATGCGCATTTGACAAGTGTGCATGAGTCAATATGAACAGCGTGTACTCTGCTTTAGCAATGCTAGCCTTTAGTGTTAATTTCCAGAGAAATCGGACACATACTGGTGGCTCCCACATCAGTGTGGTGATGAATCTACCCTGAGTCTTAGTCCAAACATTAAACAAGTCATTCAATGCACTGAATCCTATCCTCAAAATATATTCAGCACTTTGGATAGCTTCTTTAAGGTTCAGACTATAACCCAGGTGGATTCACTTCCCTACTGATGCAGAAGCCACCAACTATCACTGCTGACAGCATCTCCAGGGGTAGGATTTAGTATCTTGGATAGCCCATTTAAAATTTGGACTAGAACTCACAGCAGATTCATTATCTCGACTATGTGGGAGTCACCAGCCACCACTCTGAACACATTCCCATTTTCCCCAGAAGGTCTATCTGTACTCCTTACTCATGAATACTTGAAAAATCACGATTTCTTAACTACAAGAATTTCCTATTAAAAAGAACTCTCAGTGTGCGAATGCAGCATCTGAGCAGGTGACAAGACTGTAATGGAGACTTACATCATGTAACGGAAAACTAGTGCTCCACCGCCGAGGTACAGACTCAGATTATATCAATCCAGCATTCAAGCAAGGTTGCTAAGAGGTAGCAGGAGATCTAAATAGTTATTATTGAAAAGTATGATAAGCAGTTATAGTCACAAAGTAGCAAAGGTCTTTTGCTTGCCTCTTACTTGTACTGTTCAGTATCTGAGATAACTTGACTCCTGGTTGCTGGTCTTTCTGCATCCCTTATGGTTCCATTTGCTTGAGATTTGCTGGCTTTGATTTGTTATTAGTGGGGACTCCAATGAATATTTGTTTGAAACATATTATCTGCCCACGTATTTAATGTACTTCTGGACTTTTCAGTAAAGTGTTTAAGCCATCGTGCTCAGCACAGCAGGTATGCATTTTAAACAGCTTCTTTTGTGAAAGTGCTTCATTATGTGTTTTATAAGGCAGTTACTTAATCCTTTTGAAATAAAAAAGGGAACAATATCTGATCAGAAAGCTTCCTAATGAATAGTTTTTGCAACTTAATGAAGTAACTCTAAGCTTACAATGATGTATGTTCATTGTATCTAAAACTGCCTATCTCAGTTGGGTTCCGCACCCTCGAATCTAACAGGATTGCTACTGACTTTTAAAGAATGGAACAGCATCCCCTAGGATGAGGAACCTTTGCTTTCCAGTTGTTTTGGCCCACAGTTCTCCTTAAGTGTCACCCAGAAAGCCAATGGTAAGGGACTATGAGAGCTGTAGTCCAACATATCTGAAGGGCCAAAGAATCTCTACTCTACCTTGGTTTTGCATTGGTTATCAAATGGTACAAAACATATCAAACATGATATAAAAGGAAAGAGTGTGAAACCTTCAATATGACTGATAAAAACCACCACTATCCCAACTGCTAATTGCCTTGCCAGTAGGGCAGCACAGTGAAGGAGAAGCAGAGAGACAGGCACAATACAGGTATATCCTCAGAGGGAAAGCATTAACCACACCTCCCCATATACAACAGCCTTGATTCAATCTTTTCCCCCATTTTTTTATGTGGAAAAATAATGCCAAAGAAACCCCTCCATGGATCTCCAGATATTTTGTGTGATTTGGCCTTCAATCTTCTGCATTTAACATTAAGCACTCGTAGAGAACACAGTCAAATTGCCAGATGTACACTGATAGAAACTTAGGAGCTGGGCTTTAGACATGCGATTCAAGTGGTGCTTTCACTGGTTTTTGAGCCTGTACATAAAATATGCACTTTGAAGCATTAAAAGAAAAAAGAAAGGACACTATCTTGATTTTGGTAGCAGAGGGACAACAGGAAGCTTTTAAATATTAGAAGTGAAGAGATTCTTATAATGAATTTACAACCATCAATTTCTTATAATGCATACTTTACGGGGGAAAAAAACAAGAAAATACATTTTTATTCTTCAGACACAGGTTGCTCCTGCAACAGTTAATCTTTTCTCTTGCCTCTTCTTGTTAGTTTAACATGCATAGCATTATAAAGTGCATCTCCACACTGAACCACCAGTTTTGACATATAAAGCCTTAAAGAGTTTGGGATTTGGGAGGAAGAAACAATTTGGTAGATTACAATTTAGATGTGTGCACGTGGAAGCGGCAAAGGACTTCAAGTAAAAACAAACCCCAAAGACTTTTGTATTGTAAAATATGGGCCCTTGCTAGTGGTGGTGGTGGTGAACAGAGACAAACTCTGGTCAATAGGCAGGTGCCTTGAGTATCCACTTCAGATTGTTCATTTCTCTGTGTCTTAGCATAAGCCAACAACTTCAGTGCTCTATCTGTGAAGACAACTATGTGACAACCATGTGCAGCAAGGTATTGGCAGTGCCTGCCTACAACTATGAAACCCTCTCCATGGAAATGTGCCAGAATTTGAGCATCTTGCAGCTGCAGTCCTAAATGATTTTAATTAGATTAGCAGGAGAGGTGATTTAAACTTTGTCATTTGGGTGAAAGCATTTACAAGTGAATCTCACCTCATGCAGTTCTACATTATAATGCACTACAAAGATCTGTCAAAAGGCCCACGAGATATTTTGTAATCCAAGTAACAAAATCTACATTGTTTGGACTACATCATTTACCTCAAAGGGAGTAAAACTTGTCCCAGGTCAGATTTTATATATCAGATGTGTTTCTTTAAAAAACAAATCGTGAAATCAGTGATGAGGAAGACAATGTTATTCCAATCATTTCCTCGGGCAAATAATTACCCCACTTCTGTCACAACAGAGTCATTCAAGAAAGAAAATTTTATTAAAAAATGCAGGGGAGCAGTGAAAGGTGAATCAGGAAAAATCTCATAAGCTTACTAGCACCCCTACTATAATTTTGTTCCATAGCTCATAAGAGAGATTAAGCTGCTGTTATGACAGTATCTATTGTCTTCTTACAGATCCTACCCTTGCCATCCCAATCCAATGTACACCAAGCCTGCAAAATGCCTTGTTCATAATAAAGGCATGTGCTGGAAATGGACATTAAATACATAAAGCTTGTACAAGGTCAATAAATTCAGCAAAAGCATGAAATAAAAAAAATGTAAGTATTTCTTTGGCTTCATATTCCGCCCTCAGTGTTGAAAAGACATCTGCTTTCTGGCTAACTCTAGAGTCATTACACAGAAGCAATAAATGAAAGTAAAATATTACCCACACAACTATTCTTTTGTTTTGAAGCCAAAGTCACCGATAGGACAACTCTTCCAATGACCTCTGTTACACCCATGAACATACTTTTGCCTATGGTGCAAAAGGGAGAATTTCTTACAAGACATTTCAGCACTCTGAGTATCACAGACACATGCATCCAACAGATGTGAACTGCAGATGTGTTCATTTTTTGGCACTTGGCTTTTACAATGCACTTGAGCATGAGGCTTCAGCCTCCCTTAGATACTAAAAAAAAAAAAAAAAAATGGACACACCACCAATGAAAAATCCTACGTGCCATGATGGAAAAAAAAACAAACTCTGCACTTCACACCTGATGTAACATTCATTTATTTTGTAACTGGGTAATGCCAACAATGACAATTCTCCCTTCATATGAATTAATATTAATATCGAAGGGAGAAACAGACAGCTGAGATGAAGCCTGTATGGTGACCTACATTTGAACTTAGACAGATGTGAATAGCTGGAGGAAAGAAAACCTTATCCCATTTCCCCCCCTGACTCTCTGCATCTCTACCACTGATAATGTTGTATTGAGCCACTGATGAAGGAAAAAAGATCAACACTGGCACACAGAGTTATTTGAAGAGACTATAAGCATATGGGCTTGATTTCAAAGTCAACACTGAAGATTAAGAAAGATTTTCCCCCAAAACCCTTACCATAATTTATGTAAAGCCTAAGTCTAAGATTCCTAGAAAGTGTAGCTTAATGAGTGAATCTAGAAAAAGAAATATTAAAGTTAACTGGCAAATATCTGCATCATCCAAGTCTGGCCTTGATGGAACTGTTATATTCCATGGGCATTAGGACAGTACGAAATGCATTATGCAGCACATGGCAGAGTGGTAGATCAGTAAACAGTAAAGCTTCATATTTTATTTAACCTGTTGCTCCCAATATTTTAAAACATGGCTAAAAAACCCCAAACACCATTTTTTTTAAAAAAAGTCTTGTTGTCACTTGGTTTTCCTAAGTCAAGAAAGCTTCCAAATACTCTAAGGGTCAAACATTCTAGATAAGACTTGCATACAAATGCTGGCTGCAGGAGTCCAAAAGTACTTTTTCCCTAGCTCAGCCTAAACAGAAAACAAAGGGTAGGTTTCATTCTCTGGTTTCACTTTTCTTCAAAATATTTTGCAATCCATTTTTGCTGGCTCACATAAAGTCCTAGACCAAAGGGTAGGTAGCTAGAACCATTCCAATGTTTTGGGACTACACCCCCTGCAATTTCTTTCCACTGGCTCTGCTAGTCATGGTGGATGGAAGCTGCAGGCCAAAAAACTTTTGGATGGTCACATATGCTCACTTCCGGGAGTATCCACACTATATAATTATAGTATCTTCAATACCACTTCTATTACTATGGCGTAATTCTATGGAATCTTAGGACATTTAGTGAGGTACTTAGAAGCTTCTGACAATGAGTTCTAGTCTAGCTCCCTGAACTCTACCAAAAGAGCTCCACAGCAGGTAATTCTAATTACCTCACCAAACTATAAAACTGAGATTTCTGTAGGATGTAGTCATGGCAGCTAATGTGGTATCAAACTGTTGTAACCGTGCAGTGTGGCTACAACCACATTTTAGAGAAACTTGGTGAAAATGAACCCACGGTTTAGCTTCTGTCAGGCAGTAGCTCTGCTTGTTCTCAGTCCTTCCTGCTCCCTTTTGCTCTGCAAAAGGAACATACCCATTTTGACCAAGGACTGAAGATAAAATGGCCTTTCCTGTAAAATACTGTGCTTGTTCATGATTTAAGCACATTGATTAGTCTACCTTTGAATTTTTTCCAGTGCAGCAGATGAAAGCAATTGATTGAAATTTAAGCATACTGATAATCCAATATCCATGTATTCCCAAAGCTACGCCATTTTTTGGTGGCATAATTTTCTTTCTAGTTTTTTGCACAGTTTCAGCTAGACTCCTGAACAGACTTAGACAGTCTTTTCTTAAGACCTTGGTGCTCAGTAACTGGAGACCTGAGCAAACAAGCTAAGCCCAAGACAGTTCGGATTATACCAATGACACCATACAACATACTGATACAGTGGAAGACCAAGAATAATCATCTTGCTGGCTACCCAGTGACCCTTTAACTCATTTAATACTTTTGGAATAATGAAAATTCCACTAGATATTAAAAACCCTTCAAACAATACAAGTCAAAACATAAATAGAAAGCTTTTGGTCATTTAAGAGCTTCCCTAGAAACGTTTTTAATTAATAACTGAGAGGTCTTATGGTCTGATGCATCAGGAACTTTCAAACAGGTTCTGCTGAAAGAATAGAAAGTATGCCAGGAAAAAAGGCACAATTTTGTGTATTTCCTACTCTTTTCAACAAACTTTGCGCAAGATATGAACCCAGTGGGTGGAACCCATTGGATCATTTGCCAAGTATTTAAGCAGGTAACAGCCCAGCTCTTTAAAATTTGTAAAACCAAGGTCTCAAGGTTGAACACATCACAGAACTACTAGGATACATATCAACTTGACCTTATCACAAAACACTGTTTTGGCTTAACCTGGGTGAAAACTAAGAAGGTACATTTTACATTTCAAAAACTTAAACAAAATAGTCCCTAAATCAACTAATTACAAGAGATTTTCCATGTTTCCTAAGGATATAAATTGGGTTTGAATACTTTCTGTACACTATCCTCAACCTAGGACATCTTTCCTCCCCTCACTAAAAAAAAAATTCCCCATTGCACCTCAGCTCTCCATGCAAATTTTTACTCTTAATTTTTCCCATTCAGAAAAAAGCCTATCTCTTATTCCCAAGAAATATGAAACAATTCTCTTCCCATGAAATGCAATTCTTCAAAATCTTCCCCCAAGGACAGTCCATACTCCGGTAACAGGAACATCCAGAAATTTTAAACTGTCGCAGTATCCAACAAGGCATTTATGCTTGACCTGGACATCTCTTTCTTAAAGTCATAGTTCTCCGTTTCGTTTTCTTGCATACAAGCCAAGGCAGGCACAGAATCCAATGCAACTGAGAACCATGCCCAACAAGAGGGCAAGTGCATCACCCACATCCAAAGCTTCCACAACAGGCAGCCCAATCAGCAGAGAGAAAAGCACAAGGAAGAGCGGTGAAGTATTTCTGGTGACAGCCATGTTTCCAATTATTCTGGGTCCTGAATGAAAGGCTCAGCACAGGACTAATACTTCAAATGTATCTAGAAAAGAGAAACAGAGGTAAGGAAAGAAGGACTCTGATTAACAAGGCAACAGGTTTGATGGAATTGCTATTAAACACTGGGTATAGCCCTCACTTTTTATATGGCACAGACTGGTATCATATCCTAGCCCTTTTGGAGTGTAGGTGAAGAGTTGAGTGTGGTTGAAATGACACAGGTAGGATTGCAGATGGGATCTTCTAGTGACCCCAATCCCCTCTGCTCCCCTCCCATTTTGCACTCACACTCCCTTGCAGGTACCATTCTATGTCTATGTATATTTTCCTTACCTTGTATCTGTAATGTAACAAAAATACAGAGTAAACAAACCTTGTCTTTGGGCTCTTCCTCCTCAGTCTTCTCACATCAGCACTCCAGTGATGATACTGTGGCTTATTTAAAGCATACTGTCTGGTACATCCAAGCTGAGGGAAAGTAATTTAATCTCAGTTTAATAACCAGCATATGAACAAAACAATATATGAAACCAGAATCAGGATTAAGTCAGTTTGGATGTACACTCTGCTTATTTGCACAAGCCACAATATAAGTACCAAAGTCTGTAAGGTGAGAAGATGGCTGAGGAGGAAGCACATTCTTGAGATCATTCTGTCACGATTACGCCATGATTATGAAGTGAGTCTTCTACCACCCAACGTACCAAGTGATAGTATTAGGACAATTTTCCCTGATGAAATAAGGATTAAACATGCAAAACATTAAAAAGCAATTAATCTGAAATAAGAGACTACCTACCTATAAGCATACCAACTATTCAGTCACTCCATAAACTGCCTTAAAGAAAGTACAATCTCTTTATTTGCATGTTTGAAACAAAGCCTAGCTAGACAGCTCCCTGAAATACTTCTGGATGAAGATATTCTGCCCCAAAGCCTGCTCCAATGGCTGATGTTCACTTTGAGGGAGTTGCATGGAGTCACTACAGTGAAGAACTATTTCTGCACCATTGTAGGAAAACAGTCCTAGTATGGTGACTCCTCGCATTGCATGGAGCCACCTTGTGGAACAGTAACCACACTTCCCATAAGACAGCCAAATCAAATGGCTTGGCTCCATGATCCTACAGATTCCTTCATCTAGGGGTGAGCAGCAAGTATACCAGTAGGTCATCAAATGATCCGTAAAGGACTGGCAAAGAGTACTTCCCCCCCAGTTGTTTCACAGTGGCAACAGGAAAGTCCTCTCTTTCTTCTTTCAAATTAAACTATGAGAACCCCTGACTTGTAGTAACCTAGACGTAAATTTGTATTTCTTTATGCAAGTCATCCTGGTATATGGCTCTTGGGATTTAGCTCTTCCCTTTGCGCTATCATTTTGCATCCAACTCTGCCTGCCACTATCACTCATATTTGGCTCTGGTGGGTTCTAGCCAAAATCTCAAGTAGCTGCTCACAACTGTAGTTCACCGATGCTTGCTTTAGTCTATGTGAAGCAATTACCCATTTTTGTGTGTCTTATACAAAACATGATCACAACTGAGCACACTGCAGCAGATAGCATGATACAAGGGTTGTACTGAAAATAATGCCTGTGCACCATTTTCTCTGAAACTATTAATACAAATGCGATACTATTACACTACCAGATAGAGTAATTCTTACTGAATGACTCACATAATTTCTGTATTTCTAGGTGTTGCATAACTATGGATATGAAGCAGAAATGAAGAGTAGTCACCAAGTTCTTGACCAAAGAAGGATGTACTGCTGCTGACATTCACAGAATGCTCAGAAATGTGTATGACTAGGCAAAATCTGATGAGAGTAATCTGCAAAGACGGGTGAAAATGTCTAAAGAAAGCAAAACCAGTTTTAAAGACAAACAGTGTAGAAGGCGGTCATTAACAGCAGTCACTGATAAAAACCAAAATAGGGTCGATGATATTATTTGCGCAGCCCCATGTACGACTGTCCAAAACATTTTTAGAGAACTTGGCTATAGTCACAGTGCTGTTGCTCAGCAGATTATCCACAACTTTAGATACAAGATAGTGTCTGCTAAGTGGGTTCTTCATCAATTAACAGCTGATTTGAAAGAGAAGAGACTGCATGTGTCTTCGAAACTGTTGGCAGCATTTGAAGTCCACAAGGATGCCTTTTTCAGGAATGCTTGCACTTGTGATGAGACCTGGGCATACCTGTATGACCCAGAGATCAAATGGAAGTGAAATGGTGTCACTTCACTTCCATTAGACCAAAGAATTTCAAAAGCCAGCACTCAGCACAGAAGATTATGGTGAATATCTTCTGGGATAGCAAGGGAGTGATTTTCCTTGATTTCTTTGTGCATGGTAGAACAATGAAAAGTGACTGCTACATTGTATGACTCTGGAAACTTCAAGAAGCCATCCATAACAAAAGACCATAGAAACAGCTGAATGCAATCCAATCACACCACAATAATGCACTACCCTACACTTCTTTGGCAACATCACAGCTTTTGCAGAAACTGAATTGTCAGTACTACCACATATACCTTAGAGCCCTTACTTGGCACCTTCGGACTTTCACTTGTTTGGTTGGATGAAGGAAAGCTTTTTGGGATGGTGCTTTGATGAGTTAAATGAAGTGGAAGACATTATCAGACACTGGACCAGGGAGTGGCCAAGAGTTTTCCCAAGGAGGATTTGATGAGTGGGTTCAAAGCTGATGCAAATGCATTGCTACTAGTGGAGACTATTTTGAATAGTACCATGCCACAGATAAAGAGTAACTTTACACATGTACGTAGCTGCATGTGTCTCATATTGTTAATAAAGAAGTTATGACCTGACAGGTATTACTTTCAGTATGACTCTTGTAGATTAAGGGAAGCCAAGACTTCCCTGCAGAACCAGTCAATTTCTCGACTGATCTATTTAATTGAACAATATCTTTTATTGCAAATACTATAACTACTGCCAATAAATACTGTGTGCATGGGAGGGAAGTTAACTTGAAGTAAACTTTTAGAATTGCCAGCAAAACAGCTCATTTACTAATGATATTTGCTTTTTAATCATAGCAAATTTAACTCTGTTCTTTTACTGTTTGTCCTGCTCAAACATATATTATGTGTGGGTGTACATGCCAAGTGGGTCAAACCTCACAACAAATAATATATGAGCCAGGTGACTTCACAGATCTATCATTTTTAATGGAATAAGATAAATTACCATGAATCGATTATTGTGGAGCAATGAGGTCTGGGAATATACTGTCTAACAAATTAAGGGGCATATTTGTCCCTGCTTTTTTAATGGGAGCACTCCTGTGGTCAAATTTCAAAAGTGAAGCATAACTGAGGACCCCGCCACATGGTTTAAATACTTATTACACTAAAACTAATCATAATACTACAATGTTTTAGAAAAATATGAACCTCTTTAAAATAAGTATCACACTCTTGTGGAAGCATTGAGAGGCTTAAACAGAAGTTCTCAGAAAAAAACAAACACTAAAGACTGACAAACCAGTTTTTAAGAGGGTCCACCACAGGAACGTAAAGACAGCAAACTGATTATTTTCTTAGTCTTCAAAGTGCTACTGAATACAGTCGGCCCTCCACATTTGTAAGGGTCCTCGCAAAAGTAGAAAAATCGCAAACACAAAAATGTACGGATGTGTCTGTGGAAAGGGGGCTGAGGCACACTAGGGAGAGCAGGCACCCAGGGTACAAACCAGGTCCAGGAAAGGAAAGGGAAAGTGGTCAGCACGGTTGCCCTATACTTCCCCTCTCTTGCCCATTTCTTTCCTTGGGTGTGGGGTGGCACTGGGAGAGGGCTTGTGGGGCTCTGGAGGACCGGAGGCAGGTTTTTAAAGGGCTGCACGGTCTGATCAGAGCAGCTGAAAGGTAAACTTCCCCCAGAAAAGCTGAACCTGAAGGGGGGGGTGTAGGAGTTGAAGAAACTCAGAAACAATCAAATCCCTGAAAGTCAAACCTGCAAATGTGGAGGTTGACTGTAGCTGTTTTGAAAGAAAAGACCATCAGATTTATTCTACCCTGAGAAAAAGGCCAATACTAAGTCATTTACTGCACTGTTAGAAAAAAAAAATTACACCCTAAAGCAGCAGAGCATCAAACATCATCCCTATTTTAGCTGCGCCAGCGTCTTACCTGTAGAAATACCCACCTGGGGTGTTTCCTTGCTTAGTCAGCGCTGGGATGTTAGAAACTATGCAGGCGTCCAGAACAGTATCTACAGAAGGAAGACGGGCGGAAGAAAGCACAAAAAGCAGCTTACTGGGTCATACAAAGCACATCAAATCCTTGTTAATTCAAGCTAACACCAGGCTGAGCCGACAAGTGAGATTAGGGGGCGCCTACTTCACAACATTCAGACCCGGAGCTTAGGAGTCACGTGCAGAAGGAAGAGTCAGCGTGGGCAGAAAAAGAAACTTCCCCGGGAAAAGGAAAAACTCGGTTCAAATACAGCAGCTGTGGTCGGAAGACCCTGAACCGTAATCTGGCGAGATGAGGCTTTCAGGGAAAAGGCGCCGCAGAGATTACCCTTCGGGAGCCGTGCGGCCAACTCGACTTACCTTTCCGGGAGCGGCCATTACAAAAAGCAAGAGGAAGAGCCCGTGATTGGGTCGCCTTCCCCCGGAATCGCCGGCGCCTACAACTCCCGCCATGCAATGCGGCGCTTGCCGTTTAACTCTTCGCGTGCCTCGTCGCAGCGGCTCTCCTTAGAGCGTGACCGAACAGCTTTACACACGCCTGCCTGCCTGGAGTGGTGAAATCTGGCGGTGGTTGCTTTCTCACCCGCATTCGTTGCGGGCTGTTTTAGAACAGCATAAAAAGAGGTTGTTGCAGGGCTGTCGGGGTTTTCACGCTGCTTCAGCGCTTTTTGTTTTTAATTGTACTGTTGATTGCATTTTTAACTGTACTTTAATTGTACTTTTAATCGTGATATATTTTAATCATAGTATGTTTGTATTAACCATTTTTCAGTGTATTTTAGTTATGATTTTTAGTTCTGTATTCTGTACTCTGCCTCGAGCCTTGGGGAGAGGCAGGTAACAAATAAAATTAGTTATTATTGCTGCTATGATGAGGAGGAGGACTTAGTAATTCTCCTGACAGTCAGGTTGATATATCGCAGTTTCCACCTCCTCTTGTGAGAAGGACTCTGATTTTAAAATCAGGCTTTGATTCTCTCATAGGAAGGAGTTGTGATGGGCAGAAGTAGGCACTGGAACAGAACTTGGTTAAGACATCTACCAGTGTGATCAATCAACTGCAAGGGATATGCTTTTATAGCAGAATTTTTAATAGCAGAATAAGCTGATGGGCTAGCCTGTTTCCAGCAGTTTTGGTTCTGAACATTGTAGCCACACTATCAAGGTGCTTTAAGTCACAACAATCAAGTTCTTAGGTTGCCAACTTTTTAAAAGCTAGGGATCTTACACTGCATCACCGTCAGCATGGTAGCTAGCACATTTTTCTCCAGACTTTAATTTGAAATGAAGCGATTGGAAAAGTTTCGGCTACTCAGTATTCTCTGTCAAACCGTCTAGCTTTTCACCCCTTTTAAAAAGGAAATTGGCTGTTTCACAGCTGCGCATCACAAAATTCTTACCCGACAAGATCAAATTTTGAAAGCCGATAAATTTCTTCTATTAACCAGCTCTAAAACCTTTCAGTGTCTTTCTCGTTTTCTGGCCGGATTGTAATTGGCGTTTTTCACGCTCTTGAGATATGCTTCAAAAAAAGATTGTGCCCACAAAAGGCCTATGCCACAATTAATGTGTTAGTTTTTGTTGTTGTTGTATGCCTTCAAATTGTTTCAGTGACCCTGAGGTGAACCTATCATGGGGTTTTCTGGGGCTGACAGTGTGTGATGTGCACAGAGTCACCCAGTGGGTTTCCAAGACTTAGCAGGAAATCAAATTTTGGTCTCCACTGTTGTAGTCCAATGCTCAGACTCCTACACCACACTCACAAATATGGTAGATTGTTGATCAAAAACCGCTGACATCAGTTTTGATCAAAAGGAGGCAATGAGATAGCAAACTTGTTGAGCTTGCTTTTCTTGGAATGTGCTTACTGTGCCTTCTGATATGCAGTTCACAGACTGTCCATGCCCTAAGCATTCTGTGCCTTAACCTATCAGCAAAAGCGCCAGCTCATGGGTGGGATGTTGAGGCATCTGCTTCACTCCCTGCCTATGTGGAATTTTTAAGCCAATCAGTTCTAAAATAGATGAGATTCTATATTGTATAAAAGCTTTTTTTTTATTAGCATGATAGTGGATTTGCTGTGGATTGTAGTTCAGACTTCAAAGGAGCTATCTGGTGTGCTGAACTTGCATACCCAGTACAGATTCAGCACCTTGGCTAGTGCCTTTAAATTTCAGACTAAAACCCAGAATGGATTTACTGCCTGACGGGCATGGGAGCCACTGATTGAATCATAGAATCATAGAAATGTAGAGTTGGAAGAGACCACACGGGCCATCCAGTCCAACCCCCTGCCATGCAGGAACACCTTCAAAGCACTCCCGACAGATGGCCATCCAGCCTCTGCTTAAAAACCTCCAAAGAAGGAGACTCCACCACACTCCGAGGCAGCCTATTCCACTGCCGGACCGCCCTGACTGTCAGGAAGTTCCTCCTGAGGTGATTGCAGCATAACAACCTTCACTCATAAATTCTGGACCACCTTTGGATCTGAATTAGAAGAAAACTGTATGCTAGCATAGCAGCAGGTGGTAGTTGTTTTCCTCTTCTTCTTCTTCTTGTTTTTAATTTTTTGTTGTTATAAAGAAAAAGGAACAATACAATACATCCCCTTCTTCTTTTTTTCTTTTGCTGGAATTTGTAAGAATTTGTGTGTGGCAGTACTGAGTACTAGGAGGAAAGACAGCCAGTGTTTATAGTGTTTAGAAGGTCAAATTATGGTCAAGATCCTGGGTGCAACATTGCAGCCAGCACTCATGAAGCAAGATCAAGATGAACATGACAGTCTATTTTCTTACTACACATTCTGTTTGTTGTTATGTGCCTTCAAGTTGTTTCCAGTTTTTGGTGTCCTTAAAGCAAACCTGTCAGCAGGTTTTCTTTGCAAGATTTCCTCAGAAGAGATTTGCTATCACCTTTGTGTAAGGCTAAGAGAGCATGACTTGCCTAAGGTCACCCAGTCAGTGGCTTTCCATGACTAAGCAAGCATTTGAACCCTGGTCTCCTGGAGTTGGAGCCCTATACTCAGACCACTATAACTCATTAGTTCTTATACAATGTGCTGGCTCTCATATGTTTTATCCCAGCATAAATATATACCATTATTGTTGTATTGGATCCCACTGACTGTGCATCAGTTGCTATTGGCTTGAACTCAGTGGTTGTGCAACAGTCATTTAGCTCCCCACCTACCGAGTTAAAAAATTGGAGGAGAGAGAGAGAGAGGAACACGTCTACTTGTGAAATCATTAGCTCCACTAGGAGAGCCCATATGCAGTCTCAGAAATCTCAGCCTCTTGTGCTACTGGATTTATGCTAGCATAGTCCTGCAACTGGATTCTGGCTTGTGAATAAGACCAACTTCCAATCCAGTACTCGGTCTGGGCTGTGGGTCTAGCCTGCTTCTCTCGTCTAACCTGCTTCACAGGACTGCTGTGAGGAAAAATGGGTAAGGGAGGATCAGATAAGACCGGATAAGCCAGTCTGGCTGAACAAGGTGCTCTCCCAATGTCTCTCATTACTCCATTCCCATGGAGGGAGTTGTAATCTAACACCTCACACCTAGTTAGGAAAGGTTGGTGGTTTCTGGAAGGAAATATGACAGATACATGAAAACAAAACAACACAAAATTTTCAAATGAGAGGGAGATATGGTTGTGCACAAGTGTTAAGTGGAGCACCATAGTGCTATAGAAAGGAAAAGGAAATCTTTTTGCAGGAAAGCAAGGTTGTCTCTAATTACCTGCTGGTTATGGAATTTTTGTTGTTTATGTCCCAGGTATTATTTTCTCCTGTTCACATTTTCTATAATTACTTTGCATGTCCTTTCGCCATCTTCTTTTCTCCTGTTAAATCACTGACACCCCCCAAGTCCCCTTATGATCAGCATACTGCTGCCCATTTACAGGATCCTGCTTGTACAACCCTGGGTAGGGAGGAGATCACAGCACCCGCTACGTATAGTTCCACGATTCATTGCAGAATAAAAGCTCCATTTGGAGGTACACTTTGTATCTCTTTTTAAAAACCAGAGATGTACTTGTGTACTGTGTTGAAATATATGTAGACAGCTTCAGGACTCAGAAGAAATGAAAATGAAAATAACATTCCCTATAGGGAAGTGCAGGCATTTATACAACAGTTATTTCTGCAATTATCCTTTGAACACCAGTACAGTACAATCAATACAGGCTTATGCTTTCCCAGGGTAAGTAAGACTGAACAGGCTTCTCCAAATAAGTTATTAGCTGATACCATTCTGTGAGAAAGTCATTCTTCATATTTGTCTGCCTAGCCAGTCTCATTTGAAATGTCAGCTTTTGAGTAATAAGAACCTCTCAGTCCTTTAAAAGCCAATTTTGTGTGTGTGATGACTGCCTAGGATTTTTCTATAAACTTGAGCCTGGATTTCATTTATACTTACAAATGAAGCATCTAAGATGAAACAATTTCTTTTGCTTAAGCATCAAAATATTGGGGGGCTGGGATCCTATGCAATTTAGTTGCACTGAAGTCCCATTTGAATCAACAAGACTGGAATTATCCATAATGATTAATGTTTCAGGTTCATTTCAGTGGCATCTAAGCAAAACCAGCTTATCCTGAATGCAACATAGCAATTAACAGTAATGACGCAAGATCAAGATCTGTATGAAAACCTACTTACTTACTACATGTTTTTAACACTCTCTTTCTGATTAAGATGAATTACTTCCCACCATGAATAATGTGTGATTTAAAAAAGGGATAAAAGTTTCCTAAACAGTTATAGTATTATGATTCTAATTTAACTTTTAACTTAAATTTAACTTCCATGGAAGCATTCTATGGAATCTTAGGATTTGCATTTTAGGGCGATGTATTCAGAATTCTCAGCCAGAGGGCTGTAGTGGCTCACTCAGGGTCTCGTAGAGTAGAAGTTTGACACTTAAAGTAGAATCATAATGCTGTAACTGCATAGTCTGAAAGGACCCTTAGAAGTACGACATAGCAGCAGTTCAACAGTTTGTACTTCATATCTACATGCACTGACAGTTTTGCATGAAAAGCCAATACCTCTTCATCCTTTTCTTTGGAAGCACTGAGAAAAAGAATGGGAAATGGTTGATGTCACTACAGTGCCAAAAGATTTTAAAAGACTAATTTGAAATTAAGTCAACTAATCTATACTAAAGCTTAACCACTGTGTGTCTCTTTTATGTATCTGTTGTACATTAGATATTATGAAGGCTTTGATTACCTAGAGCCAAGATCTGTTGCAAACGTATTACAACATCAATACTTGGACCTGTATGATTTAAAGCACAGTGGTGGGATTCATGCATACCTACAGATGTTGGTGGAATCAAACTCCCAACAGCCATAATGAATGGTGAAGATTGCTGCTGTATGCCATATGATGTCAGATAGTACACTCTGATCAACCTGGCTGTTTATATTGATAATGTACTACACACACACACACACACACACACACACATATGTATGTACATATATATATATATATATAAGCAGATGGCTCAATGAACCATACAAATCTTTGAATCCTGATTAAGAAAGAAGGTTGGTTGATTTGGAGCAAGCTTAGTTTCAGATGCAAGTAATCTGAGAACTGTTTAACACAACATAAACATTTTTAGGTTTAACTTCTTTTGTTCAGATATTGGTATATCTGATATTGGGGAAGAGTTCTGTGGACTGCTAAAAATACAAATGAATAGGTCTTAGAAAAAAATCAGGCCCAAACTCTCATTAGAAGCGAAGGTGACTAAACTGAGGCTGTTGTACTATGAACATAGGATGAGACAACATGACTCATTGGAAAAGATGGTAATGCTTGGTAAAGAGTAAGCTATAGGGTAGAAGGCAGACTGCACTACAGATGGATTGATCTGATCAAGGAAGCCACAAGCTTGAGCTGGGCAGTTGATGACCAGGACTCTTGGAGGCCTCTCATTTATAAGATCTCCATATGTCAAAGGGACACTACAATAGCAACAAATGCTTATTGTTTACCCAAATGTTTGTAACAAAATTCAAACACTGAAGATCAGTAAAACAAGGAGAAGAATAATTCAAATGCATGCATCCACAATCTGCAGCATTAATATTCCGGAAATAAGTTCAAAGTGAGTGCAGTATATCAGAGGGTCAGCTATGTGATTACTGCTTATATGGCACTGAAGATGGCTGGCAGCTCCAAAGTCGGGGAGTCACTGAATCCACTCTTGTTCCACTTTTAACATCCTATGGAATCCTGGAATTTGCAGTTTAGAGAGGGGAATTTAGAATTCTCAATCAGAGTGCTCTTTGGCCCCAGTAAACTACAAACCCCAGAATTCCACGGGATATTGAAAGTGGAATAATAGCACTATAACACTGTAGTGTGGAAAGGCCCACAGATTTAGTCTGCACTTTAAGGTGCTGACCAAAGTGCTGGATTTTATCAGCAAAATAGGCTCTGCCCCTACTACAGATTCACCCTCCTACTGACATGGAAGCTACTAACTTCCACTGCAGGCCATGGGAGTAAAGGAGAAAGTTAGTAGTCTCTGTGAAACTGCAAAGCTTCGGGGAATGTGTAAGAACCCCAGCGATTCTTTTAGGGCCAAATTATACATGACAATAATATTGTTTATAGCAATCATATCAGGTTTGTTCATTTCTTTGTTTAAAAAATGTACGTAGCAATTAAACACCTTTGCCCATTATTATAGCACAATGCAAAGGGAAGAGATGTTTAATTCTTTCCTCTATGATATGGTCACAGTGAAAGCTTGTCCTGTGTTCATGCCTATTAGCTTTTGGAAAAGAAGCTTCTGTTCTGAGTCCAAGACTGTATCTTTTCACTGGTGTGCAAGGCTCAATGTCAAGGGGCAAACTTTTCTGGGGAGTAATCCAATTAGTCTGTGAGCACTGCTCTCAGCTTTAGCTTTCAGGTCTGGAGAATTCTGATGTGCAAATAGCATTCTTGAAAAGATGTTCCAGGTGTGGGTTTTGGCCTTGGATCCACCTGAAGGCTGCCCAAGAGCACTTTGGCGGCTTAGTTATATGAAAAATAACTGTCTCCAAGGTAGCAGGTACCTGATAAAGTTAACACAACAAGAAGGGGAAGAGTAGTTAGAAGTGCCCAGCCTTGTTTTAATCCATGAAGGTGATACTATTTTAAAGGTGTTTGAAAGCTAGAGCCAAGATCTGTTGCAAACGTATTACAACATCAATACTTGGACCTGTATGATTTAAAGATTTTTAACAATGTCTCCTACTTCCTGATTAGTCAGTTCTTTGCTTAATAGTAATTTCTTATGAATTACTTTTAGAGCTGGCACAGAATTCATGGACTCATGTGGAGTAATATTTTCCACAGATTGCCTGTTTGACTGGTAAAAATGTTTATCCATTCAAATGTTCTTTGAATTTGTAGCTGGTTCTTAATGCAAAATACCTTTCTGTACAGCTACTGAGTCTATTTTTGTTGTTATGTCACAAGAGTGACATTCACTGCCCAGAGAATCCAAATTAGCAAAGGAACGTGACCTTGACTGAGTCTATCCATCTGTAATGTGGTCTTCCTCTATTTCTACTGCCTTCTACCTTAACAAGCATGATAATCTTTTCTAGTAAGTCAGGTCTTCTTATAAGATATGTCCAAAGTATGACAGTCTCAGCTTAGTCAGCTTGGCTTCTAGGGAGATTTCAGGCTTGCTTTGCTCTAGGACTCATTTATTTGTCTTTTTAGCAGCCCATGGTATCTGTAGACGTCTCCTCCAGCAGCACATTGCAAATAAGTTGATTTTTTTCCCCCTATCAGCTTTACTCACTGTCTAGCTTTCAGAACCATATATAGATCTTGGAAATAAAATGGCATGGACAATTTTAACTTTAGTATTCAATGATATATCTTTAGACTTGAGGATCTTGTCTAGTTCCTTCATATCTGTCCTTCCAAGTCTTAGTTTTCTTCTGATTTCTTGACTGCAGTCTCCATTCCCATTAATGTCTGAGCAAAGGTGTGGAAAATCTTGAACTATTTCAATGTCTGCATTGTCTACTTTAAAGTTATGTAAATCATTTGTGGACATTGTTTTTGTTTTCTCAAAGGGCAACTGTAAACTTGCCTTTGACCTTGCTTCCTTGGCCAGCTTCAGTAACCATTCCAAGTCTTTGCTATTTATTGCTGGTAGTATGGTGTCATCTGCAATTTTCATTCATCCTTCCTCCAGATCTAATCCTGCTTTATGTATGACATATTTGGTGTACAAGTTAAACAGATAGAGTTATAAAATGCAGCCTTGCCTGATCCCTCCCTTGCCATTTGGAAACCATTCTGGTTTTTTGTATTCTTTCCTGATATAGCCTCTTGTCCTGCGTACAGGTTGCGCATGAGGACAATTAAGTGTCGAGGCGCACCCATTTCCTTAAGACCGATCCATAGTTTTTCATAATCTACCCAGTCAAAGGCTTTGTGTAATCTATAAAACATGGGCACATTGTCTTCTGAAATTTTTTGGTGTACTCCATTATGAAATCTGTATTTGAAATATGATCCCTAGCGGCTCTTCTTTTGCTGAACCTAGCTTGAACATTTTTCACTCCATATATGGTAAAATGGAATTTTGAGGATCACTTTGCTTGCACGGGAGATTAATGCAATGTTACTGTGGTTACTGCAATCCCTGGTGCCTCCTTTCTTGGGTTTTGGAATGTATATTGAACATTTCCAATCTCTGTGACATTGTTTTGTTTTGCATATTTGTTGGCTGATTTTAGTTAGAAGTAGAGTAGATTTTGTCTCTGTACTTGAAGCAGTTCTGTTGGTATGCCATCTCTTCCTGTTGGTTTATTTTTCTCAAGCGCCCTGAGAGCAGCTTCAACTTGTACTACCAAGCTATTGTCAGGCTTTGCCTACTGCCGTATTCATAACACATCACATATATGGAACACCACATATGTAGCCACATTTCCTGAATTTCATTAATTTCCAAAAGGTCATGTTTATTTATGATTGTGAGACACCTGGTGTAAATCCTTCAGACCCAATGTCTTTATGCTTATCTTCTACAAAAAACTTTCCCTGGTTGACTATTTCTTACAATGAATGAGGTAACACCTATATGTCACCTTCCAGGAACACATTTAAAGGCGTCTCAGATTACTGTGAGTTCCATATCAGGATTGCTATTCTCCCCCCTCCTTTTTTTTTTAATTAAAAAAGGATTTTTTTTAAAAAAAATTGCACCTATAAGGAGCAAAGTTTATAAGCTGGCCTCACTGGTGATAATATCACCCCTTCTCATGTTTGTGCTTTCTACGAATTCAGACAGCTCTTCCAGAATTTTAAAGCATGCTGGTTAATGAGATTAGTTTTTATAATGGGTCAACATCCACTTTTTATAAGTCTAAACTATTTTATTGCTAAGTGAATATGTTTATGTCCCCCAAGGTATATTTGAATCCTGCCTCAGGAATTTAAATTTGTCCCTGTTGTGTGCTTTCAAGTAATTTTTCACTTATGGCAGCCCTAAAGTGAACCTATCACTGGGTTTTCTTGGCAAAGCTTGTTCAAAGGGTGTTTGCCATTGCATTCCTCTGAGGCAGAGAGAATGTGACTTGCCCAAGGTTTCGGTGACTGAGTAGGAATTTGAACCCTGGTTTTCTATATAATGTAGATTACAAGTTTTGGTCTACACTTATGAGGAATGGCCAATTTTTTTCACTCACTGATACACAGAACTCTTCTTTTAGAAGGACATTTTATTTTGGAGATTATGTAGATATTTTTCTTGGCTATTTGAGCTCTGCCCTTCAGCAATATATACCTTTTCTCATAACTAAATACCTTCCACATCCATTTGTTTATTAAGTAAAATAAATGGAAATGTCTCTTGAACTAACATGTTTTAACCCACACACACACACACACACACACATGATCTTTTGACTACAGTTTATATGCTGTTGGATGGAGGTCTCAGTTTTGATAAATGATCTAAAGAACCAGACAAAGCTTGGAAAAGTTTCTTTTTTGGATGAGCACTCCCAGAAAACCCCAGCCAGCATGGAAATTCTGGGAGTTTTAGAGCAAAGATATAACTTTTTCAAGCACTGGCAGTTTTAGCATCCAGCACCCTTGGTCAAGAGCATTGCTTTGCTAAGCTGTTTGTGCTGGTGGGTCACAGCTGCACTTGGGGCATTCTGGGAGAGTGAAAATGGTTGTTTATAGTTGTCCACTACCATTGTCAGGTAATCTGCCCAGAAAAGGTTGACAAAGCTAGTGATGGACCTGGAGACCATGTTCTGGGGGCCAAGATTGAATGAGTTATGTTTAGGGAAGAGAAAATAAAGAGGTTGTTGTTGTTGTTGTTGTGTGCCTTCAAGTCCTTTCCAACTTATGGTGACCCTAAGGTGAACCTATCATAGGGTTTTCTGGAGCTGAGAGTGTGTGACATGCCCAAGATCACTCAGTGGGTTTCGATGGCCCAGTAGGGAATCAAACGTTGGTCTCCAGGGTCCTAGTCCAATGCTCAAACCACTACACCACAGTGGGTCTCTGTGACTCATATATCTGAAGGCCTGTTACATAGGTGACGTAGCAAATTTGTTCTTTATACCTCAGAGGACAGAACCTGAACCAGAAGATTAAGATAACAAGAAATGGAAATATTTCCTTATGATATGAGCTGACTGTAGGACAGTATATCTAAGAATGTGCAGGTTCCTCATCTGTTGTTTAAAGAGAGATGGAATGAGCTCCTGTCCAGCAGTAGATTCCCTTCACTGATAGGTAGCTGGTCTAGATAATATTTGAGGTCTGTATAGTCTCTATGATTCAAAGTCCATGGGTGCAAGGTTCTAGTATCTGAAGAAATGATAGACATGATGGCACTGTTTAAAACTGAAGTCATCGTGCATATGAGTTCATGTATTTATTGGCCCAGACAGCAAATTACGTAATTCAAATCCAGTGTTTCCTGCTCGTTCTGAAAGGATATTACAGACGTCTGGCTTTGACAACACACGTTTGAGACTTACATCTTGATACATGTTTGCCAGCTCATCCAATGTTTTATAAAGCATGTAGCTACCTGTTCATAGATAAACCATTAATATGCTGCTGGGAAACATGCAGTAATGTTAAATATGTTGAAGATAAATATCCCCCCTGACTTGAGTTCAAGGGTACTGAAATGCTCGAAAGTGTGTTTAAGATTACGCTGTAAAAATTTATTCTCAGTTATCCAATTTATATATCATAATGGCCAACGAAGTCTTGCTCACTTTTTAAAGCAAGTCTCATCACGTCTAACTAGAAAAGCTAATGTTGAGGGATGATGGGATTTGTAGTTAAACACCACGCTGAGGGCCATCATTGTTTTGTCTGACATCAGTGGTCCTGATCAAACTACATTCTCAGGGCCTGGAGGTGAATCAAGGGTTCACTTTTGACATCTTCTGAAAATTAACTAGTTTTAACCTTCTTCATTCTTGCTTCATCACTATGTTTAATATAATATGGTTTTCTATAATTTGTGCCCTGGGCTCCTGTCTCAAGAGTATCAAGGGAATGGATAAATTTTTCTGCCATTTTTCTCTTTAATATTATAATTTTTCTCACTAAATTAAGGAGAAATGTGTGGTGAGAATATAATGAGAGGAAAAAATGCTCAATATAGGAACATTAAAATTTGGTGATAACTCATTCCACTGACAGGCTGTAGCAGAGGCAGAGCAGAATCTAAGAGATATTCATTTCTCTGACAAAAGGGGGAGAGACAATATGAAATTGTATCAAAGTAATTTACTCTTGTGACAAAGCTCCTAAGCCAGCAGCAGGCTTATGTCTTGCTTTCAGCTTGGGTCTGGCTATTATATCTAAAAGTAATCATAAAATGAGATTTATAGGGAATATTATGGAAACAGAGCTGACGTTGGTGGGTTGGATCATAGAATAAAACAGTTTTATTGTAAAAATACAAATATCTGTTCATGATTTCTTTATGATCAGTACAAAATAGTCCCTAAGGTGCATGTCTAGACATCCTGTTCCTGATCCAGCTCTAGTTGCTCACAACTAGCAGTCTTGCAAGGGGATGCCCATCTTTTTGTGAATTTAAAAAGAACGAGAAAAAACAAAACACACTGAGGCCATTTGAGGGCCCGTTGTTGATTCAGATACACATTTAACAGATGTCCTTCCACAGTGCATGCACTTGAAAATTTGTTTAGGTGCCTGGGTCTCTGTTGCTTGATAGGTCATATAATTATTTGACTGTGCTATTTCATCCCAGCTTGAATGGATGTGTTAAAGAACTTGAGATGATGGGGGCAGATGTGGGCTGTACAAAGCACAGTCCACATGAAAGCTGCTCCATGCACTCCAGTGTCAGTATGTGTGCTGTATTTGGACTTAAAAGAGTCAGGAAGTAATGGACAAAGTTTCTTGTATGACATACTCTGAAATTAGACCATTAGTCCATCTACTTCTGTACTGCTACACTGTCAGGCAGAGGGTCTCCAAGATCTCAGGCAAAAGTCTTTAAGGTGAAGATGTCATAGACCGAAACTTGACTCTTCTGCATGAAAAACACATGTTCCTCTATTGAGATATGGGCTTCTCCACTGCCCAAGAGATATCAAACAACTATGAATATTATTTAGTACAAGGGCTTTGTACATAGCTTTGGTTATGACTGATGCTTTGACCTAATTTATTTCACACCAAGATTTGGGAGTGGGAAATGACATTAAGGCAGACTACTGAATATGAATCTATGGCAGTCATAATTGATTCACTTGAGACCCAGCATGATGTCATGATTTGAGTGTTAAAACATGGAAGACCAGGGTTCAAATCCCTGCTTAGTCATGGAAACCCACTGGGTGATCTTGTGCAAGTCATACACTCTTAGCCTTAGACAAAGGCAGTGGCAAACCTCCTCTGAATAAATCTTGCCAAGAGCCTTAAGAGTCGACTGGAAGATACATAACAACAACAGTAAATATCCTCGGAACAGAAGCTTACAGAAGCTTCTCTGGAGTCTCTCTCCTGTATCCTATCTCCTCAGACATCCAGCCTATTTCTCACTATGTGTTCCTGTTCCCATCATGTCCTCCCATCCTCTGCTACATGCCAGATTCCTTCTTAAAGTCATAGTCTTATTCTTATTTTTTTGTGTTTGATGGTTTTAATTCACTATTGTTGTTAACTGCTGTCATGTTAACTTTGTCTTCTGGTGACCCTATTAATGAGAGATCTCCAAGTCATTGTCATCAACGTTATCCTTGATGGAGTCTATCCATCTCTCCTGTATGTCATCTGTTCCTGGTGGTTTATTTCTCCCAAGTGATTTGAGTGCATCTTCCATTCCACTTTCTACAATTTTAGGTTTGTATTCAAATGCTTCTTCCTTGAATAAATCTATCGTCCTTTTCATTTCTTTTATATAGTTCTTCTATGTAATGTGTCCATCATCTTTTTATTCCAACTTGGTCATGTAATGCATTCCCCTGCTTGTTGTAGAGCATCCTCACTCTTGGTTTGCATTTCCCTTTGATTTCTCAGATCTTGTGTAAGAGGTCTCTTGTTTTTCCTTTTTTGTTGCCATCTTTTATTTCTCTGCATTGATTATTAAAGTAGTTGTCTTTATCTCCACACATAAATTGCTGAACTGTTGCATTCAGAGTTCTGACCCTATTTTTGCCACTGTTTACTTTCACTTTTTAACTGTCCTTAGCTACTTGAAGAGTTTATCTGTCATCCACTGAGGCGTCTCTTTCTTTTTTGGCTGTAAGTAGTGTCTTTTTGCATTCCTTCCTGGCTGCAGTCTCTGGCTTCAGGCCAGAGTTCTTCTGGCTCCCAGTCAATCAGGCTTAATAGGGAAAATCTATTTTTTATATTATCTTTAAAACTGAATTTTAAAATTAAAATTAATTAAAATTCTATGGGGATGTTCTTCAAGTCATGTTTGGCATGATGATTGGTTTAGTGCTCTTATTTAGCTTTACTCTAATTTTTGACATTAGCAGTTCATGGTCTGTGCCACCATCTGCTCCTGGTCCTGTTTTTTGCAGAAAGAATGGAGCTCCTCTATCTTCTGCTTCTAATTATGTAATCTATTTGATTTCTACATTGGCCATAAGGTGATGTCCATGTATACACTCATTTGTTTTGAAGAACGTGTTAGTGATGAAACAGTTATTGGCCTTGGAAAATTCAGTCAGACAGTGTTCTGCTTCATTTCTTGACCCAAGGCCAAATTTTCCTAGAATCTTCTGCTTTGTCTCCTACTTTTGTATTCCATGATTAACAAGAAGTCCTGTTTTGGTGTGTGGTCAATTTCCAACACAGAATCTTTCAATTATTATATATGGCTCCAGAACTATATATGGCTTCAAAATCTTTGACACTGAGACATTTATAAATGTTAAATGAATGAATAAATGAATACATGTAATTTTTTTATATCCTATAAGTAAATAGAGTAAACGTTATGCAATGGATAACCTACAAAGAATAACCAAGAAGAAGGCCATTTCTGAGGTGACATGTATTCTTTTGAATATATCTCTATTGCCTGAAATAATTATATAAATTAATGGTAGAAAATAATTATATAAAATTATGTGCATATTTATTTCTAATTTTCATAGTTGTACAATGGCTGGGTAAACTGTACATGCCAAGAGGTGTAGATACTTTAAATAAATGCTTTAGATAAGTAAAACAAATGAACATCATTAAGCTTCACATTATTAATCCCTATGTTGGAAACAAGACTGATGCTACAAGAAAGAAGGAAGACTTGTGCTGCCCAAATAACAGCCAGTTTGGATTCCATTTTATGGCCCAAGACATATGGGAGACTTCTGTTTAAAAGCCTATATGCAAGTTTTGCACTGGCAGAGAACAGGGGTACACTTGTTCATTCTTAGGTAACAGCAGAAACACTTAGTACCTTGAGCTTGCTGAGAAAAGCATAGGTTGTGGAAATATCTAGAGGGTACCAGACTGGACAGCAGGCCAGCCTGAACTAACCATAGATCCATTCATTACAGTGGCATTAGAAGAGGATTAGCACTCAATGGATTGTCTCTTAGCCTCTTGATCTTAGAGAAGGGCTAGATAATTTGTTGTCATCTGATAGCAATGACATCTCAGCACCATTCCTGTGGCTTTGAAGCTGTGGGGAAATGACATGTCAAATCTTGCAAACTATTCAGTCAGGCACTGTTTCATTCTTTACAGCAATGTCTTTGTAATGAATGGAGCAATACGAGAGGACTTGTTTGGCCAGATATTTTGCCGGGCTGCAGTATTCTTGCTCTACTGCTGTTCATTTCAAAGTGATGTCAACAGAAAAACTTCTGAGTGGATGGCCCCTTAGCCAGTTGTTCACAGAACATAGGGAAATAAATAACCCTATATGTTAAACTTCAAAATTGCCTGGCTTTGTTTGTGCTGATGTTGATTATTTCCCTTATGATTTGAAGGAAACAAAAGCTGAGTAGTAGCACTTAACAACAAAATATTTGTTTCAGACAAAGTGAAAAAGTGACCAAAGCCAGAAGTTTTCTGGGGGGAAAAAGTTTGCTACCTGGTTCTAGCCTTACACAGAAATGTTTGAGGGGGTAAACCTACAAATAAATGTCAATTCTGGTCAAAATCAGTTCATAAATATGAATTCTAGAGCAGTAGCAGCAACAACAGAAAACATAAATTCAAAATATTTGCTTGAAATCCAAAGTGGGTGATAGATTGGACTTTGTTTTGGTCCCATTAGATAACATACTGGTTGGGTGACTCTGTAATCAAATATGGGGACTTGTAAAGGATAGCACAGCAAACAGGCAAACAAACACTTTATATTATAGTATAGAGGCTAGACAAGAAAGTTCTCTTTCGAAAGCCAAGGTCCTTACTGCCTATCCTCTCTCTGTTTATGAAAACCTTTTCAAACCTTACTACATCTCCAAGCATTTCCTAATAATAAAATGCATGGAAGAAAATCCATATTGCTCCAACTGCATTGTCAATGATAATAAAAACATTTCTGTGGATCTTTGGGAAAATGGGTTATATTTCTCAGTGTGTTTGCATATAAGTTGCTAGCTAAGTGCACTAGGGTTTTTTTCCTCCTTCTTTCCCTGGTAGGCTGTCAAAACCATAACACGACAGTATGTTCCTTCTGCGTGAGATGAAACAATGATGCTGCCAGTAGGAATATGTCAAGTTGGTACATTTTAGCCTGTCTCGAAGTGGGCAGCCTGATCATCGCACCCAGATTGTGACACTCCAAAACATTACTGTCAACTTTGCTTCCTCCAATCACAGATGAAGAACAAAGGTATGTCAGCCTGAATAATCATTTAAATAATTTAAAATGCCGACTCAAGTGGTTTTTTCCCCCAACTTGTGAAAGACAAATTACATGTCAACATATCAGTAAGTACTAAAAATCTACACTGTGGCAGTTTATGTTTCAGTTTGCTCTAATCTGGTTCCTGTAAAACAAACCTTCCTTTTCAACAATGGTTCCTGTGTTATTTCTCTGTTAGAAAGAATATTGGAGGCGTTGCAATTCTCCCATTCTAAAAGCAAGACTCCCAGTCTTATCATTGACAATATATGTGTAGATATGGGTTCGCATACATATTTTTTAAAAAAAAGTATAATAAAGTATAATAAATCAACCTCCTCATTGAAGTGAGATCAGAGGTATCCCTGAAAAAAGAAAAACACCTGGAAATAGATATGCTTACAGAGCAACCAGCCAGTAAGTCCACTCACTAAAACAAGCTTCTCTACTTTGGTGCCCTTCAGATGTGCCGGATGTCAAGCCCATGCCAAAATGGATGATGGGAGGTAAACTTCAGCATATTTGGGCAGCACCAGGTTGGAGAAATTTGCAGCAGACAAACAGCATCAATGAGATGCTCTCCATAAGGTGAAAAGTTATGATTTTTTTTTAAAAAATAGTATTTGATAGGGAAATGAGTTTCATCTCAAAACTTCACTTCTCCAATTACTTCTATAGCCTTGCTATATTTTCTTTCTCTTGCTTCCTGTTTCCTCCACTTTGCCTTTTTTTGTTTCCTGCCCCTTTTCCTCATCTTTCTCAAGTCCAAAACAGACCTACTGGCCTCCAAGGTTTATCGGAACATGCATCTGATGATAACAGAAGATGAAAAAAACTAAGTCCAGAAAGAGAGAACCCAACTTGGCTCTCATGTAAAGGCAAATATAGGGGCCAGCAGTGCCTCTGTTTTCAGGTTCTGAGAAGGCACAGTTCATGGGTTCATCTCCCTGATACTATGGCATGCTCAGGAACAAACTGAAAGCCTTCCATTTCCATGAAGCCAAACACATTCATAAAGTTCATAACCTAAGCAATTTTCTTGTAAGAAGATCTAGCCTGAGACACCAACCTGACTGGAGAACTAATTAAATTTGCAATTGGCTTCAGATTAGTGCTGGGAGTAATATTGCTCTTAGGAAGTAATTCTTAACTTTAGAGCCTTCAGATGTGTAGCACTTCAGTTCCCAGTACCATTGGCCATGCTTGCTGAAATTTTAGGAAATAAAATCCAAAATCTCTGATGGATCAAATCACTGCTCTAATACCACGCTTCTAAGATTTCTGCTTGTTGGTTTGACTTCATAAGTTGCTCCATCTTGGACTGTCTCTGGTGCTGACCATCTGCAGCCTTCTAAGGCCATTTCTGGACTTTAAAGAGGAGCATTTAGAATTCTCACCCAGAGAATTCTTTGGGCTCAGTAAACTGCAAACCCCAGAATTCCACAGGATGTTGAAAGTGGAATAACAGCACTATAACAGTGCAGTGCAGAATTGGCCTAAGACTGGTTATACTGGGGTGCCAACCAAAAGTGCCGAGTGTCTCTGTGAGTATTTTTTAACATCACACATTTATTTGTTGAGCAAATATGTTTTTAAAAAGTAACCAGGGGAGGGAGAGTGGAGGAATGAAAGCTTTAGAATTATGCGATCTGCAAATTGTATTGTGATCTTACCTGGGAGGTGGGAAAAGTTGGGAAAACTGTCGTATTGAGCACATCAGAATACATGATAATGGTCCTTCAACTTGCTGGAAACAGGAATGGCAATGAAAGGCAGATAACTTTAATTCTCCATTTTGAAAATTTAAACAAATATTGGATCATTGGTACAAGCAGGAATTGCACAATTTTTGACATGTAAAGCATTTTGGGTATGCATTTTATAATGTCATGGATCCCTCTATGTTCCTGGTGCCATGTATTCATGAAAATGTAATCAATACAGTGTTATCTGACATTAGGGAGAAATTTTAATATGCAACTTGCTTTATCATAGCCATACTTTCTTTCAACACTTAAGTTTTTCCTAATAGGTATTGCTATTTTACCTGCCTGGGAGAGTGAGGAACAGTAATAATTCAAAATTACTTAACTGAAGGAATTATTAATGCAGAATCCAAAAGTATCATCTGATGAGCTCCATGTGTGCTGAAGCTTCAGAGGACCTGTTTCCCCCTAAATCTGTGATGTCTTTGTAGAAGTCAGTTCTGAACCTCAGAAAGCAATGGTATTCAAGGGAGCTCTGACATACCCTGGGGAGCTAAAGGAAAATCAAGAAGCTGCTATGTTCATACAAGCAAAACTGCAGAGCACTTTCATTTAGGCGTAAAGCTAGCTTTGACTGAGCTTCTGCAAACTTATTTGGCAAACTTTCAACAATGTATTATTGTTTTCTTCATTATTGCTATTTGGCTAAGGTTCTAAAGAGATGTTCATAATTTCCTGTTGTTTTCCTATTTTTGTATTCATTTGCAACTAATAATGGCATACCTCTATAAAGAGGCTCTGTGTGTTTGTCTGAAGGGTGGGACTAAACACTGGAGATGACCTTTGAAGCCCAATAGGCTCTGGAGCTCCTCGTTTGGGAGGCTAATCTAAGGCAGGCTTCTAGCACACCATCAAGTACAACTCTTTACCCAAGCATTTTCCTGTTTGTTTTCCTAGTTGTTAACAATATCGTTATATCTGTTTTTTTAATGAAGGGTTTGGTAGATTTTTAATTGTTTTAGTGTTTTTATTGTTTTATCACTTTATCCTTTTAACCACTGTTTTTGTGGTGCCGTTTTTTATAGTGAATCACTTCAGGATTTTTTTTTAAATGAAAAGTGGTATATAGGTGTTGAAAATAAACAAACAAACAAATAATCACATTCATTCCCAGGCTTCAGAGTTTTCATTTTGCCTTAAGTCAACTCTTTGCTTGTTAACGCTGGTTCCTTGTCAGAGAATCCCATGCTGAGAGCATTTGAGCACTGCTGTTAGCACAGTATTGCTGTCACGGTAGCTTCAGTGGGAAGAGAAAACAGAAAATATTGCTTCTTTCATTACTGTACAGCTATCCTGCCTGACCCTTTCCTGTAATATCAAAAGCTTGAGCTTTGTTCTGTGTCCCCCCTGCTCAAAAAGACCACTAAGCTAAGTGAAATGGATGTATAGGATATCATACTCCTGTTGTTTCTCATTCCATATTTTTTGTTGCACATCTATTTTATTATCTGTTGTTGTGTTTCCTCCATTTTGCATGGTGATATTTTGTTTCCTTTGGGGCACTGATGATTTATGTTGTTTCAGCAAGGATTGTTGTCTTTATAAATATGTGGGTAGAACCATACCACACAGATCAGTAAAGATCCCGGACTCTTGCTAACTAGCAGATTTGCTCTTCCATGTTAAAGCCCCAGATTTAGAGGCAGGAAAATATTTGTCCCCATTGTAAAATGAGATCCAATGGCAGAAGATTAGGAGGAGGCAGGTAACATTAGGGTGGAGAGATGGGATCAAAAACTGTTACTTCTTCACACAGTCAGGAGACAAGAATATGGTAATAAATTTATTCCTGAATGGACTCTGCTGCTGCTGCTGCTGCTGCTGCTGATGATGATGATGACTGAGGAGGAGGAGGAGGAGAATCATTGTTATCAACAGTTGGGGAGCAGGAAAAACAAAATTCTGTAGACATGCAACATTCCAAGCAAATATCATCTGGATCATAAGTTAAAAACAATGAGTGAATAGATGATATTGGTAACAGACAGAAGGCTTTCCTATGGGTGGGGCATTAGAAAGGAGTTCTCAGCCTTTGTTCTGAAGTTTTGGAATTCTTTTGTCCTGGGGTTTTGTCAGAGCTCAGACCTTATTGTCTTATTTATGTCCCCCTCCCCCCTTTTTTTTGTAAAAAAAAAAAAGAATGAGTTCACATTTTTCTGCTGAGGGGAGGGGAATATCAGTCATTTTACCTGGACAAGGTCTTGCCATCATCAGTAATGATGTGATATTTACTGACCAACCCATGAAATAACAAGCCTACACAACAGGGTTTGGGTTGAAATATGGATCACTTTATTTAAACTATCAGCTGTTTAGGTTTTATCTCCTGAGAGGTACAAAAGGGGAGGAGGCCTAGTGTGGAAGCAGCTAAGGCAGGGATCTCCCCTAGATCATTTCCCTGGGTGATACACTTGAGCCCTGAGGAGAACCCCAAAGCTGGGTTACTCTTCTGGCAATTACTGGAAGACCAACCCAACAATGCAACTCCAGGTCATTTGACTTAAAGTGAGGGCTAAACCCCTGGACCGGTCCAAAGGACAGTCTCCTTCCCCACCCACTGGGGCTCACAACATGTAGAGGCAGCTCCAGAGGACTCTCCTTCACCAAACGGGTGCCATAGATGTTCACCAGACTCTTACTTTTTCACCCCACTACCTGCAAAAGATGCGGACAACTATTGGCTTAATCCTTATCCCCCACCAGGCTGGCTAAAAGGGCCCTCGCACCCTGCTTCATATTTCCAAGGAATATCTGGTTCCCTTCTGCAGACAGTTGGATCTCATCCACTCTGTAGAGCTCAGGTCACTGAAATATGATGTGGGGTGTGGCATGAAATGGCCTAATTTCTTGGCAAGGGCATTCCTGAGCTCTCTATTGACTCTACATTGGATTGCATCAATGTGCCTTGGAGCTCCCTGCCTGGGTCATGCCTGTCTGAGCAACATGGCCAACTGCAAAATGGCTCCCTGAGGTTCCTCCTGCCTTGCCACCCAACTGTGGCCAAATTGCCCAATTCCAGATGAGTTCCAAAATGATCATTGCACACTTGGTGCTCTGCCCAATAGACAAAGCAATGGCTGCTCAGGGTGGGGCATTTAGAATTCTCAGCCAGAGAGCTCTTTGGCCTCAGTAAACTGCAAGTCCTAGAATTCCACAAGATGTTGAAAGTGGAATAATAGCACTATAACAGTGTAGTGCAGAAATGGCCATAATTCATGCATGGGTGAGGCAAGTTGTTCCATTGAGAAGGCACAATGGCCCATGCCAAAGCAGCCCATGGAAAGGAAATCATCCAAATAATGGGCAAGACCCATCTCAAACTTAGTTGCACACTCTATGAAGGTGCTGAGCCTCTTGAAAATAGCACGCGACATCAAACAGCTCATAGGCAAAGCCTGGTCCATGTACAGCATGCTGTCAAATGAGAAACCCAACAACTCAAAGCCATTAGGGTGGACTGGCAGCAGATAAAATGCAGAATGTTGGATTTTGCCAGCTCAGCCCCAACCCCATGCTCATGTATCTCCCTAACTTCTACATCGAAAGAAGTGTATGCAAGTGTACATAACTCTGAAGGCAGAGGTGTATCTAGGGTGGGGCAAGTAGGATATGTGCCCTGGGTGACAATGCCAAGGGGGTGCAAAAAAGCCGTGCCAGAAGATTTAGCAGCAGAAGAGGAGGATCTTGATAAGAAAGAAGCAGCCCCGGAGGTAGGGGCACAACTTCCACAGTTGGCCTAGGTGCTGTTTATGCTAAATACGCCTTTGTCGGAAGGAACAGCATCATTAATTGAGTCCCTTTTGAGCGGTGGTGAAATCGGTCAATATTTACCAGCCCTCTTTTTAGGAACCAGACCTAATGGAGACTCTTAAGCTGTTACCTGTTTGTTTCTTTCTTTGTTTTTTTAAAAATTATTTTTCAAAACCAGTAAAATTCTGGCCACTTCCACTGGTGATGGGGATTTTTGGCAGTTCATGTGGCTCTCAGCTGTGCCGAAGACAGAAAATAGGTTCCCAGGCCTACCATCATTGTCCATCTATGATTCACCATAATACCATAATAGTGTATGATCGTGTTTTTGTATCATAATATCACTATATTCATGAAGATTTTTCATTCCTCTGCAAACCTGTAAATTAGGAGAGGATATAAAATAAATAAACACAAAAGAAAAAGAGCAGGCTTTTAATAAAGAACCAGATATAACTCTCCATAATCCAGGCTGCCAAAATGAATGTAGGTTTACTCAGAAGCAAGCTCTATATCAAACAATGGGGTACGCACCCAAATAATTCTGCACAGAATTGCAGACAAATATAGAGCTGAATGACCATCTGACATTCTAAACTGTGCACAGAGATTCATTCATATTTATGAAAGAAAGTTGCTGGTAGAAGCACACAAGGATTATATAAAATTTACATTTTAAACACATCTTCTCTTGGAAAGGACAAGCTGTGACCTTTGATGTCTTCATAATGCCAATATTTACTCACAATACATGCAGCTAACCAGGGAGAGTTGGGTAGGTAATATATGTATTTGTTTTCATTTATTTACATTTTTTTCATTAACTCAGTTTTTATTGATATTGCCCTTCATAGGCACGCAGCAGGACACAGGCAAAGAAAAGTTCATGGAGAAACAAGCCCCATTACATTATGATATTCTTCACAATTTTGCCGAATGTCCAAGTTTGACAAAGAAAAATGTTTTCCCTAAAATGAATGTTATTATGGGTCAAGTAGATCATTCGAATGCTAGTGAGATATGTATTTTTAAAGTTCCAATGTTTTTTTCTTATGAAGTTATATTATGTCAAAACAGGGCGCTATTGACTTCTTTTGTTGATTAAAGTTTCTCTGTGATAAAGAAGTAAAAACATCACAAGCATATCAGTCTATTTGTCAGTTTGTCACCATCTATCTATACTACGTCAAGCGGAAGTTGATGTTCAAAAGCCACACATAAGGATAACTTCTGTTTTCTTATCCATTTTTAATTAATTCTGTTTTCTTAATTGTTTCAAATTGTATTTTGTGCATTCCTTTGATCACTTTGATTATTCATAGGGAAAGCTGATTTATTTCTGGCAATGCAATCTGGGGCCTGAATTGGTTCTTAAGAGTTGCCCGGAATGATGACAGAGAAACGGATGATTAAGATTGCCTTGGGTTTTTGAGTAATTCCAATTTAAAGTCATTATAGATTTATGGAAGCCTTTGAGATAGTTCAGAATCTTTTAAACAGCTTCAAAGTGAGCCAATGTGTGTTGAGTATCATGGCAATTTTAGAGCTTCTGTGCAGCCACATGAAATGAAGATTGTAGCTCTAAAGTACTCCAGAGACTTATTATCTCTAAATCAGAATACAATAATCCATAATAATTTTAAAGGAGCAGAGCAGTGTGTCCTTTGACATTACCCTATCTGCGAAATATTAAATTCTTTACCTCTAGGCACAAAACAGGACTATCCAGTGGCTATCCTGAGTATCTGGAGAGAGATTTTAACCAACATATCTTCATAGGCGCACATGGCTTGTTTTCCTGCTAAAATGTGTATCTCTGCACAGAAGATGCTACTCAAAATTCTCTAGAAATTCATTCATGACCATTGGATATTTGGAGCTGGGGGTCATCTGAGAGAAAGTAGGAGGTTAGAAGCCATCATTTAGGGAACAGTAGCAAGCTACTGAAGGACAGGACCAAGGGTGCCACTTTGGTTTGCTCTACATTGTCTAAGCTAACCTGCTGTCCTCAAGTATACTACAGCATGCTATCTGATTGCAACTGTTGGGTGAAGACTTCCAATCCATCATTGATCTTCATACATGGAAGGAGAGAAAAAGGTGTCCTCTTGTCATTTTTATCAGGTAGAAAAATGTCAAGGATCCACCTTGGTAACCTAGAAAACAGAGACCTTTCTGAAGGGTTTCCAAAAGAATTCAGCCACTGTTTTCCTAGGAATGGCCTTTTGGCTTCAGAAGCAGGGACAATGAGCCAAGGAGGAAGGTAGTGGCAGCTGATGACTTTTGTATCAGTGAAGTGGTGAATCTGGTCTGGGTTTTAGTCCAACATTTAAATGAGCTTTCCAAGGTTCTGATCCCATCTGGTGAGCAGATTAGAGTTAGCACCCTGGATAGCTTGTGTAAAACTTGGATTCACCACCCTACTGGCATGGAAGTCAATGAGTGAAAGGGTAACACTGCAAGGACATTTATGCAATATTGTTTGTGTGACAAGAACACTCCAGAGTATCTGTATACAGACGGACAATTTGTCAAGTGAGTATATCAAATGCCCATACTAAATGGTTGACAATATATTTTTGGCCCACATCCAATTCTTAGTCCCCAAAAGATCAGCCCTATTGAATCAATGGAACTTATATACATTTCCTTTCATTCAGTAAGTTCACTCTGGTTTAGACTAATAATTGGATTTAAGCCTTCCAATCCTATAATAATATAGGGCGTGATCCAGCATTGGCAATGTGGCTAAGGGATGTAGCTACAACAGTCTCCTGTCCAAACTCCCCACAAAGTTCTCCTTTTCTCAGTTGCAGTTCTCAACCCTAGCCATTTCCTTTCAGTGATGAATGGAAGACAAGTGTCCACTATTTCTTATAGCTGGGTGCACAATGAGAGGCATCAACAGGGACCTCTGAGGGTGCTCCAAAGATGATGCTTGCTGTTCCCCCTGCTCTCTACCAAATGGGGGGGCTGGAGCTGAGAAAAGGAGAGCCTGGAGAATTTTGGCTGCATGGTTGGTAGTGAATTCTGACATCCAGAACAACCAAAAAAGGGACTTGTGATGGTGTAAGTCCAAGGTATGCAATTGTAATTTACCAAGAGAATGCCAGCCACAGTTATATCAAGTGGGGATATTCCCATTGTCATGGGGGGCGGGTGTTACTGCCTTGGCTAGTCCGAGCTTTGGGGATATTAAAAGATATCCTTTTGATATCACAATTCGGCTTCACTTCTCTATTCCTCTACATGTGCTTGCGAGGCCACCGGACAAGTACGTAAACAAGCTCGGCCGTTAATAGCTGTAATATTCAAACTACGATACAGGCAGGCCAGAAATAGCTGACTCACTGCTTTAGGAGACCTCCAGGCAAGTACTCTAATTAGGTATGCACGCAACTTACAAAAGAGCCTCTGCCCCGCGATGGCAGATTGATGGGTAACCTATACAATACCCAAATACTCTGCGTTTCCATACTGGCTACTCTATAGAGAACTGCTACGATAACTCAATCATTTAGATTCTGACCTTTTGGAGGCTTTGTCTCCAACTCCAAATCTATTGTTTTCCCCCAAGTACAGCATAGCCTGCAGTCACAATTCTCTGTATAAAATCTCTTGATTCCGAGACCTTCCTCGGAACACTCCCGAGTTTCATCCCGCCTTGCTGCCGCTTTGCTTGGCGAGCCTCCCCTCAGCTCCACGTGCTGAGCTACATCGCACCCCAGCTTCGTTCTCTATTTTTCTGGGCTTCAGGACAGGTGAAGTATCACCCAAACCAGCAATCCCTCTAAAAATCCCTCTATACCACTCCAACCTTTATTTTCTTTAGTTATCTTGTATGAGTGTGTCGCATACACTGTTTTGCTGTGTATTTAATAAACATAATTTATCGTTTGAACTTTTGTGTGCTCCTTGACTTGACCCGACCCCGTAAACATAGGGTTCAAGATCTCGCTACGTTACCCTGCCTCTCGTAACGCTAAGCAGTGCTCTGAGCTAATTTTCCCCATCTTTAGTTGAGCACATTTTGGTGTCCCTCCTGGGACCCCCAGTACACAGGGTAACAGGGGGAATGGAGGGAATAAAATAAATATATTTTGGAGATAATGGCTGGCATCCTGTTAGTGACATCCACACCTGTAAGCCCAATGGAAGCCTGTGTATGTCTTCCTGTGGTTGCTGTGAAAGGAAGACTTCAATACCTCCCTTGTGCGACAACCACTACTCCCTCAAGACTAACCTTCCTCCTGTCCCGCCATGGACATTTAATGAGGAGGAATGTCAGACAAAGGAATGGCTATGTCTTTTTAGCCAGATGCAGATGAGGTCCCAGAAGATGGTGTTGTGATTAGGCCTCTGGATATAGGGACATAGCCAGATGCTTCTCTGATGTGCCCTCTCCCCATCAAACATCAAATAGCCCTGGAGTGTGTGTATGTGTATGGCGGGGGGAGTAAGAGGAAGGGATATCCTACGTGAGGGGAAAAGGGTAACGTGAAGTAGTTTTACCTGGGCAGAGCTTTACATTACATCTTCTGATGCAGGATCTCAACCAACAGGTTTAAATCAAGTGTGGGAATCATGCAACTTTCCACATGTTTTCAGATTTAAGCCTCAGCAGCCCTAGCCAGCATAGAAAATAGGGAAGAATGTTGGGATTTTTAGGTTAATAACATCTGGACCAGGATTCTCAATACAGTTTAAATGAAAGGTTGAGAACAAGATCTAGCATGTTTCTACTGTCATTTTGACAAACACTTCTTACAGCATTAAAGAATAACACTTTGTGTTGTGTGTGTATATATATGCCTTCAATTCACTTGTTGACTTACAGCAAACTTATGAATTTCATAGGTTTTCTTAGGCAAGGAATACTCAGAGGTGGTCTTGTCAGTTCCTTTCTCTTAAATATAGCCTACAGCACTTTGTATTCATTGGTGATCTCCCATCCAGGTATTAACCAGGACTGATCTTATTACCCTCAAAAGGGGTTAACTCAGGGGTCCACCCAAAATGCCAATACCTCTGTAGAAAGATGGGGAATTATAGCTCAAAGGAGGCCTGTGAGAGGGGAGTAACAACAGGACCTTTTCACCTGTGTATACTAGTACTAACTGAGAGACACCAGTTGGAGGTCAAAAGAATGATTTACTGGGAGAAAATCATAAACATATTCAAGATTCAAGCAGTCTCACAACCATATAAGGCTAACAGAAGGAAAGGAGGGAAATACTGGATAGCATGGAGTTAGGATGCAATGAGAAATACTTACCAGTCCTGAAGAAAAGAAAGTCGAGGGAAAAGTGGTCAAGGGCCGAGTCTGGGGTGCAGCATGAACCCTAACTGCTAACAAAGAGCCAGGGTTTAAATACCCTTTTTCTGCCCTGAAGGGGAAGGTGTTAATGGCTTTCTGGCAGAAAAAGACAGAGAGATCCAGAGCTGGCTAATTGTCTTAGCATTAGGTGACAAGGCGTTGATGGGAACTGCAATAGCTTCTTAATGTCTTGGCAGGTGAGGAAACAAAAGGGGAAGTTCAGCAGGAAGGAGGCTACAGAACATTGGCTTTGTCTGGGAGTTTTGGCGGCTATTGTTTTCTAGGTTTGGGCTGTTGAAAGGAGAATCTCATACTCATTTAGTCAAGTTCTCTGACTAATCTTCAGGTAATTTATCACCTGGTCATGCCTTGAAGTCACCTCTGACCTAATTCTGCATGTGTACAGCCAGTTGTCTTTGCCAGCATGGCTTTTCAGCCATATGTGTATTACTGATATATGTGCCAATTAAACAATATCATGGATAGGGGGTGTCCACCACAGTAACAGACCCTGTGTAGCTTCCAAGATCAGATAGAATCTGGTGCCTTTAGGGTATTTAGAGGCACTTTCAGTGTTATATAACAATTATCACTTAATCTTCAATGATTTTGTCTCATTGGGTCTAATCCAATAGTGGCTTTGAGCTAATGCTTCCATTTGTGTAGGACAGGGCCCCTGATTTTCATCAATTCTGTATAGCAGCCCTCTGTGCCAGATCCCGTACTGTCACAGGGGGCTTGCAGACCCCATGATCAGCTTTTCAGAGACTGCAGGAGATCATAGTTGTAGAGGACTGACAAAAGTCTGGTGCTCCCAATTTGCAAGCAGAAGGGATTCCTGCTAGTCCAAAGCTACCATTGGATGCAGCCCATTCTTTGCACTTTCATGTGCTGCCATTCAGGTTTGTGAGCACAAGAATACCTGTGTGCCATTATCCCAACTAGCACTGTAAGCTCTAGCCCAACATGCTGTAGAGTAGAACTAAAACTAAATAAAATATTTCTCTCAGTATATAAAGTAAACTCACAGGCATGTCTTCACATTTAGCTACAAAGGCATTTGAGAAGTTTTAGCCACAACTGTCAAATATGGCCAGCACTTTTGGCCTACACCCAATCTGCAGTTGCAAACTGTAATGTCCTTAAAGCTGTTATTTCTGAATTTTTAGTGGGTAATTGATTGTTTGTGTCCTCTGTCTGGTTTCCTCAGCAACTGAGGGTGTGGGGAGGGGGTACTTTTGCTATGGCAACCAGGGAAGAGTACTTCTGTTACAAATTCAGTTGATCTAAACTGTAAGTAGGAATTTAAAAGACTAAATAAACATATGTTATTTTTTACAAGATTCCTCTTAGTGGGAGATGAGTAATCAATAAGTCAGTCACTAATTAACTTGCAGGTTTCAGTGTTTCAGCAGGAAAATATTCGGCTTGGTTATACGTTTAGATGTTGCTGCTTATGGATTTTCATAAAAACATGTTAGAGGCTGGGTTCTAATAGTGTGGTTGGAGCTCTTCCCCTTGAGCCCTCACAGTTCCAAAATATGCTTCACAAGGACCCATGTATACTGCTTCCTAAGGAGTAGCCCTTACTCATGAGCTTGCAACAAATTCTGTAGAAATCAAACAAACCTGTCTGATTTCTTGGCTACTTCCATCTACTTTTTGATTGAGAAATATTCTCAGCCTATTGAGGTAAGAGGCAGCATGGGTATTGTGGTTTGAATGTTGGACTCTAGGAGACGAGGACTGAAATCTCCACTCAGCCATCGAAACCCAATGGATGACCGTGGGCAAGTCACACTCTTTCAGCCTCAGAGGAAGGCAATGGCAAATCTCATCTGAACAAATCTTGCCAAGAAAATCTTATGATGAGTTCTCACCTTAGGGTTGCCATAAGCTGGAATAGACTTGAAGGCACACAATAACAATTGAAGTCTGCATGTGGTTCCTGGGATTCAAGTTGTTCATCTTTGTCTTCTATTTATTGCCATGCGGATGATTGCCTGTATGCTCTTTTCTCTTGCTTTTCCATCTGTCCATTGTCTGCTGCTACTACCCCTCTGCCTCACTGGGTTCTCACCAGCTCCTCTCCTTCATTCTGTAACACACACTCTGAGTAAATCTCTCCATAAGCACCAAACACACTTCATTATACTATCTTGGCCCTTCCAGTTGATAGTAACTGCCCTGCCACAGCAACCATTTCTCAAGTCAGTGAAGTGAAAGACATGCTGCTTGCTTTGTTTTTCCTCTTTGGTGATGACACATACCCTCAGAGTGTCCATATCATTAGCTGCTTGCTTGGTGTATCAGACAGAAAGGGTGGGTTGGGGTAGGGGAGACAAGGAAGCTGCCAGTAGCACTGGATGCATGGAACAAGTTTCATTAGAATGCAGTACACAGAGCCCACACACAAATCTAACTGTTCACAGCCTGCAGCCTACGGAGCCTGATTTTATAACTGTTTAAGATGCGTGTTTATATTAAAGACTTAAGGAATGAGGAATTTTCTTCTTCATTTTCTTTATAAGTTTCTTCTGAACTCCAAATCATACTGTCTGTGTAGTTATGGATTCTAACACATATATGATAACAATGACAATGTCAATTGTGTGATGTTATTTACCCCAGTGGAGTACAATAGTGTAATCAAGGAAAGTGTAACACTGGGGTAGAAGGTAGAGTCAAGCATGTGATGTGGAGTTCAGGACAATGAGGTTCAAAGTTGCATGAATGAAGCAATTCTAAGAAGTACTGAGATGGAGGAAGTCGGAAGATCTACTATCTTGTCAAGTTGAGTCAAGTCAAGTCATGCAAGCCAAAGCAGGACCAGTATATGAGAAAGACAGAAAGTTTTGCTGGGCTTCTCAGCATCGTGGATTCATATGCATCTACATCTCCCAATAATGGAGACGGAGGAGTTAGCTGCACCAGCTCCAAGACTAGCATCGTTGGCAACTGGGATTGGGCCAAAGGGATGTAATAGCTTTGGATGCAAGAGAAGCTATGGCTTTAGCTTCTATATACTCTTTCTGGTCCAGGAATGTCTGACAAGAAAATGAAGCAATGACTTTTTGCCCTTGGAATGTTTGGAATTAGGAGATGGAGAGGGTTTCCCATTTATCTCAATCATTTCATAGCTAAATAACTATCCAATACAAAGGTAGCTCACCTGGGGACATGCCTTGGTCAGTGCTTCTGCCACCCACTTTCAGTCTTTGGCATTTTATGGCTTCTAATCAATTGTGAAATTGGATCTTCCTATTCAATAGCTGTTGTGTTTCCTGTGTTATCCAACTGTATGGTTAATTTCTTCAGCTTATTCAAACTGCTGACTGCCATAGCTGCATCTGCTGGGAGAAAGTCCTAAAGACTACCTTTGTGCAAAGGAGGGGATTGTGTTGTTGTTTCTCCATAGCTGGATGTAAATCCTTTGTGCCTGTTAAGGATATTTGTGTGGGAGTGCTCTGAGTGAAGCAGTTGCAAGTTTTGCAGCAGCCATGCTTTGGACTTCTTGCTTCTGCCACTAGAATTAAAGAAAATACTTAATACTTTCCCATTGCATTTGGATGAAACTTGATATAGGCTCTGTGTGTGCGTGTGTGTGTGTGTGTGTGCACGCCTGTATGTGTCTCTCTGTGTGTCTTTCTCAAGTACAATCAGCATGATTCATGAGATGTTCTTTTTAAAAACCACTTGCATGCACCACTTTTGCTGAAATCCTCAGATTCTCTTGGGAAACATCAGCATGGAATGTGTAGCCCTTTAGTGGCTGCTGGCTTCCATGTCAGTGAGGCAATGAGTATGCTCTAAATTTTAGTCTGAACTTTAAAAGGAGCTATTCAAGATGCTGAGCCCTATCCCCCAAATAGACTCAGCACCTTTCACAGCTCCTGTGAAGTTCAGGCTAAAACTCCATTGCTGCTGTGCATGTTTCATAACAAAATAACACTTTCTGGAGCCTACCAGGAACATGATTCTGCTGGGAAACACTTTCCATGTGTCATGTTTCCGAGTAGACATGTTGAGATTGGATAGCACTTGGGCTGCAGCTACAGAAGAGGCAAAATCAGGGCATTGCCCCCCCATAATAATTCCACCCCCCAAATGAAATTCTCCTTCAGTTCCCAAATTTCTAGTGTTGCAGAGAGTGAGACACTGAAAATCATTCATGCATTGTGCTTTGTTTGCTTTCCCTTTGGGAACTCTGCCTGTCCCTTTTCTTTGAGTGCCTAAACTGCAGAGCTTAAATGCACAACTAAAGTTTAAACTACTGCAATTATAAAAATTTGGGGACTGAGGGAAAATTTCATGGGGGAGAGTGAGAGAAAATTTAATGTCTTTATTTTGTTCCACTGATAGTTACATCCCTGGATGGTAGCAATTGAAAATTGGGCTGTGTGCAGTAAAGACTGGGTTGTGGTGGCAGCAGTGAACATGGCTTGTGTGTTGCCACCTTTGCAGAACAAAAATATTGACAGAAACACTAGGGGAAAAAAACCCCCTACCTTTTCCTGGACAAAAAGTTGACTTGGCCATTGCTGTGATGGATGCATGCTGGAAACCACAGAGATGAAGTCATTATTCCCTAAGAGCTGTCTTCAAATATTTGAAGGGATGCTGCACAAATGAAGAAGCAGACATCCTCTCTTCTCCAGAGGGCTGGGCTAGGGCTAGAACTGATGAGTGAAAATTGCAAGGAAATAGATGTTGTCTCAATATTTAGAAGATCTTCCTAATTGGCAAGGGCTGTTCAACGCAAGAATATACAGCTTGTGGGGGTGGTTGGCTTCTCTGTACTAGAGCTGTTTGAGTAGAGGATAGATAGCCATCTAATAGGAACCATGGGGGTGCAGCATTTTGCTATTGATCAGAAGGTTGGACTAGATTAGTCCTTTCCAGCTCTAAAAATGCTCAATTCTGCATATTACAGGCAAAAGAAAAATAGTGAAATACTATCAAGAAACCCTCTCAGGATGTTTTGATACCTTAACATGTTTCTACCAAAGATCACAGGAAGAAGATGGACTTCTTTTCAAGACTTACAAAATGCTACAATTCTTATTAATGAAACATTCATGTTTTCTCTCCTACAGTGTTTTGAAAGAGAGACATGATTCTAAACAGGGAATTAATTTTGTTCATCTGATATAACACATATCAAGTAGCCCCGGAGACTAATTAAAAAGTATAATCAATCACTTGCTTGCAGAGTCTTGGAAACAGACTGGAACAGACAACAGTGATTTTTCTTCCAGGTTAAGTTTGGTGCCTCATCTTCCTTGCAGGCCCGAAAAACAAAGGTTCTTAATGGCCCACCAAGGGCTTTGAGTCCCTCCAATTTTTGTCATTTAATCCTTCATTTCTGAGAGAAGGAATATAGATGTCATATACAGACAATCAAGATGGCAGAATGGTTTGACTGATGGGCTGGAGCTTGAAAGATCAAGTTTCTAGTGTCTGCTGAGCCAGGAAACTCACCTAGTGTCCTTGGGCAGTCACTCTCATTCCCAGAATGGCTTCACAGGGTTGCTGTGAACCTACAATGGAGAGGAAGAAAGCTATGCCTGTCTCTTCAAGCTCATTGGATGAAAGGTGGGATATAAATGTTATAAACAGCAAATTAACACCTCTCAACATACAAAATGTTTTTCATTTTTGATACTTGATGCATTTTTGTTTTAACGTCCTTGTCTCTGATTGTATATGTTGTTGTTCTGCCCTTTAGTGTAAAGGGCATTATAAATAAACATTGTTGTTGTTATTATTATTGTAAGATTATTATAATAAACGCTGGAAGATGGGAAGAATTAGTGAGTAATACCCAGTTAGTGCCAGATATTCGTAGAGTCCTTTTGTTGTTGGTGTGTGCCTTCAAATCGTTTCTGACTTATGTTGACCCTAAGGCGAACCATCATGGGGTTTTCTGGGGCTGAGAGAGTGTGTTATGCCAAAGGTCACCCAGTGGATTTCCATGGCCAAGCAGGATTGAACTCTGGTCTCCAGGGTCACAGTCCAATGTCCAAACTACTACACCATGCTGACTCTCAGCACCCTCTTTACAGAGTACTAAATAAACACTGAACAAATTTAGGATCAGCTAAACTCTAAATTTCAATATGAAAACCAACCCTAATGACCTACACCCTGGAAATTCATCTGTTGCTACACTCCAAGTCTTTCCCACTAGGCGGAGTACTGCCAGTAAAGAAATGACAAGACCATTCACATGTATAGTTGTGCAGTGCTGTATCTCTTGAAGCAAAATTATATCAAACATATTCAGATGATTAAGTAATTATTGGCTTCTAGTTGGAATTGCTATCTGGCAATCTTTCAGGAGAGAAATTTTGTATTTCTTAGCCTGTTAATTTAAGTAGTCCATCTCAGTCATTCTCTCCAAATCCCCCTCCTGCCACTATTCCCACAAATGGCTGCCTTTGAGCAGTGATACTAGTGGAGCCTTTGGGCCCTGAATGGAGATGAAACACTAGAAGGGGTTCCCAATACCGATAGTCTAGTGACCTTCCATTTTTCATATTTGACATTTTGGGATTGACAGATGCCTAAGAAAAAGTTCCAACAACTGTGCTGTCTTTTCAAGAGCAGCAGCAGGCTTGTGTAAAACAAAGCCAGCTGAATCTGATCTGGGCAACCTGTAGGACTCCAGATGTTGTTAACTTAAGTTCCCATCAACTCTTGACAGCTTGGCCAATGGTGAACAGAGCTTGGAAAAATTACTTTTTTGACTGTAATTCCCAGAATCCTCTAGCCATCTGCACACATATTGCATTCCTTAATAACAGACCTGTAAGGTGAGTATTTTCATTCAAGTTCACATTGCAAAAGTAGGGGTGTGGGTGTGAGTGAGTTTGTGACAAAGGTAGGATTTGAACCTGAGACTTCCTCTTAGACATTGCACTTCACTACGTTATGGTGCGAGCACAAAATAGGAAGGGTCTGTGTACCCCTTGTTTAAAATATTCATCCCTTAGAAAACGACTTTACAAGAGTAGGCTATCATATTGTCAAGACTCCCAAAGTTGTCACCATTAAGTTAAAAGTTTAAAACACATTTCTATCAGTTTTAACTGGACAAAAAGTTACTTTTATATTACTTAAAATCCAGACCTTTGACTCCTACAAGCCGCTGGCCTGTGTGGTAGAAAACATTCTTTCCTTTCATACATCTTGTCATCATTGCAACAGTCATGACATTGCATGAGGTGAAAGCCAAAGCTAAACACAAAGCAGCACTTGAATCATGTAATACATCTCTTCCAGCACTGAGTGAGGCTACACCCTGTAACTCTAAAGGCACTGCAAAAGTTAACAGTTATACTGCAAAAGAAATGGAGTGACTAAGTTGCAGCCATAATGCAACTTGGTTATGCCTTCACATTTTCAAAAGGGAATATCCATTATAAACAATTTGTTATTTGTATCTACCTATTTCCAAGTTTTGATCCACGCACCTAAAAATCTAGCACATCTTGTGAGGTTTTTTCTGGGGACTATAGCAGAAATGCTCTGTGTATTCATATGGTACTTTCCCTGGCCCAGAGTGTAATGATACAGCTTCCTGGTGACAGTCATCCTAACTTTAAAGACAGAGTATCTGCATCAATTAGTATTTTACTTTCTTTTTCTGAGAATGACACTTCATTTCTTAGTCAGTGTCCATTCATAACAGAAAGTATGCTGTCCAAAATCTGATAATCATTCTGTGTCATGAAAATCAATACGAGCTTTCATAACTAAGCATTGCTGTTGTTACGGACTTTCAAGTCAACTTTGACTAATGGTGACTCCATCATAGGTCTTTCTTGGCAAAATATTTTCACAAGAGATTTGCCATTGCCTTTCCCCAAGGCTCAGGCCCTTTTCGCATGGCATTTGTCATGCGAAAGGACCTCCGGAGCATCCTGCGATTGCGAGGAGCATTTCACACGATGTTCTCGCAATCATACGACACTGCCAGGGCCAGCAGGCGCCGATCGCGCACTATATCATTTTTGGCTATCGCGCATTGATCTGGGGCTCCACACGTGCTTACCTTGCATGCGGAGCCTCCGGATCTGCGGCCCTCGTGCTTCCTCCCCCAGCACAGCCTGGGAAAATAGCTGGCTGTGCTGTGGAAGGAAGAGGCGGAGCCCTCATGTTGTCTGCCACCCAGCTGGCAGCTCCTGCAGAGCAGAAACAGCAGGGACGCGAGAGCCTCACGGAAGAGGTTGCTCACGTGATCCCTGCGTGACTGTGCCAGATGCAGGTAAGTTGCGGAAATGGCCTTAGAAAGTATGACTTGCCTAAAAACACCGAGTAGGTTTCCACAGCTGAACAGGGGTTTGAACCCTGGTCTCCCAAAGTTCTAATCCAACACCCAAACGACTATGCCACCCTGACTGTCAGTTAAATGCTGCTAGAACTGAACATTGTCCCCAACAGGTACTGATTCAGGAGAAGTATTGGTGATTGCCTAACCACTTTTTATGTATATTTTCATACAACTCTTGCAACTCAAGGTAAAGCAACCAGATTTGACTTTAATTCATACGCTTTGCAGGTTCTAGTTCCTAAAATTATATCCAGAATGGACAACACATAAGCTTCCCTGAGAGCCTAGCTGCACTTTTCCATTATAGTTGCCAGTGGCTTCACACTGAATATAAGCAAGCACAGTTCTTGCATGTTGGTGGTTCTTCATAACTTTGAATGGGGCAGTCAAAATGTATTGCCTCTGTTTTCCTGCCTTTGCTTCTAATTAGCTCATGGTTATAGTTAACTCACTTTTTGACTACACATATCTCCTAAAGATCTCCAAGCAAGCCTGTAGAAGCTGTGACAGCAACATAGGCCCTTTCTGCACACGGTTATTAAGACGGGCCAATGCGTCTTGCCACAGAGGTCTTCTGTACCTTGGAGCGGACTAGGTTCAGTTTATTTACCTTTGTTCCGCACATAATTCCGACTAAATGTGCCTCCAAAACCAGAAGAAATTGGTTTTCCAATTTTCCAGATCGATCCAATTCATACTTTCACAGTGGTGCAAATGCGTACATTCGTGCCAATGCGAACTGGTGGTCAGGGGAGGGCTCATGGGAGGGGCCAGGGGGTAGTACGGACTTACGCAAGTACGCATGTACGCAATTACGTACTAAACCATGCAAAAAAAAAAGGGCCAATCACAGCCGATGGGGCAGGGTGAGGGGAGTAGAGGGAGTGGCCATGGCGGAGGCAGTGTGGATTCATGCACTCGCACTCTTCCGAATCAGAATGGAACATACGCAGTAGCTGTGTGGAAGGAAATGAAGGAAAGTCCACCTTGTTTCGAGCCCAGAAAATCCAGTAAGAAACGGCATGAATCGATTCACCAGCCTCATGCGGAAAGGGCCATCGTCACTTTCCTTGCATTACATCAGGGTGGACAACTGTATGGCACCCAAGAACTAATCCTCCCAAAAACTTCCCTGTGGACCAGCCAGCCGGCAAGCTTAAACATCTCAGTTTTCTTTTGCAGTCTCTCTTAAAATGGCAACAAGAAGTGACATGAATCACTTCCTGTCACCATTTTGAATGAGTCTGTAGAAGAAAACAATATTTGACAAGTAGTACAGGATTCTGAGGTGTTGTAGGGTGCATGGGGGTATTTCAGTGCCTTTTTGGGGGGTCTTTTTACATGGATTTGGGGCAAAATTTGTGTGAAAATCATGCCAAAATTTTTAAAAAAGCAGTTTGGGGATTGGAGAACTTTGGGGTACTGGTAAGGCCCTTCAGGAGACCCAGAGGCTGCATGATACCCCAGGCCTTGCTATGCCCATGCTTATCGTACATGATTTCTTAATCACCTTTACCTTCTGAAGCAGACTGTGAACTTCAAAAGTTAGCATGCTATATTTTTCACATTTTGTTTGGCCCAATAGAGGTATCATCCAAAAGATGGATTTGGGATTTCTTTTTTTCTTACGTACAACACAGCTACCCCTGCAACAATATTTGACTGGGTGTTTTTGTCAAAAGGTTGTTGAAGGTGCTAATGTATACTAACTTCAGGAATAATCACGGCCATTCCATACATGAGCTGATCGTTTTAAAGAATTCCAAAGTTTAGTGAGGCAGGACTTCCACTGCTTCTTTTTCACTGAGGCTGCTTTCTGCCCCTCTTTGTATCTCTCCCACCACCCACCCACCGTTTACTCAGAATAGATGACATGGATAAGTATGTCAAGCTTTATCTCATTGAAGTCCCTATTTTTCCTCTGCCAGTTTTGTCCTGACCATTCTGCACAACATTTTTCCTCTGCCAGAAATTTATATGTATTTGGCTTGTGCATTTTTCAATTTGGGGAGAAATTTTTCAAAGATAAGTATTTTGAGATGCATACACCCATTGACTAAAATGTGCTTTTGCTCATTTTAAATTTGTATGCAGTTTTCTTGGCATGTCTTTCAGTCTTCCGTATGCTATCAATCACTTTTTTTTTCTTTTACAGAAAACAGTTAGAAGCTCCATGATGTATGGACTATAGACTGCGTTCAGTCTAGGATACATGAATTTGGTTTTTCCATTAAACTTCACCAATGAAGCCAATTTCTCAGTCATTCTTATAATGTCTATCTGAACAGAATAGAAACTGAGCTTTGATTTTCTGGCTCTCCCACTCCCACCTGTCAACTTGTGCTGCCCCTCTCTTTTAAAAAGTCAGTGCTATATTAGCTCCTTTCCGTTCCGATGGAAAAGACACTAGTTTTACTGAGAAACTCACATTTTTATCAGACAGTCACCAATTTTACATTTGATCTGCTTAGGAATGAATGTTCAAGTGGATGTCATTGAGATGCTGTGACTTGTTAATTTTTAATTGTTTAATTATACCTGAGCATTTCATTTCCTACTTCCTCTATCTGACTCAGTTATTCAGTTCTCACGTACTCTGTCAACGAGAATCAGGGAACAATTAGAGCTATTCAACATTAAGAAAAAAACAAATGATGTCCTTAATAAGAACACTGTCATTTTCATCATTTGTTAGGCCATTTCTGCACTAGACTGTTATAGTGCTATTATTCCACTTTCAACATCCTATGGAATCGTGGGGTTTGGAGTTTAGGGGGCCTTTGAGGCCTCTCCCTAAATTGCAAACTCTGGGATTCCATAGGATGTTGAAAGTGGAATAATAGCACTATAACAGTCTAATGTGGAAATGGCCTTAGAGGTGGGTGGGGATACTGTGGCTTATGGGTGACATGAATATATGTTCCAGCTGTCCCTATTTTGCAGGGACAGTGCTGATTAATGCTCTATCATCAGAATTTTTTAGTAGCTTTTGAATGTCCCAGTTTCCATTTCCTCCTTTCCCCTTGATCCACAGGTTACTTGCTGCAAACTGAGCTCAAAGTGCAAAACAGTTGGCACTCAACCAACTCGGCAGACCCACCAATGGCACTACCTTTCCATAGTGGTGGGACTGCATGCTCCAGCCGATGGCAGGTATGTTGCTAGTAGGGTCTTCCATGTCAGACAGGCTTCTGCTGAACAGCCAGACTAAATGTGCCAAACAACTACTGAGCAGCAGCAGTAGTGGGGGGTGACACAGGCACAGGATCTCTGGCCCCTTCCGCACCAGGCAATTAGAACGGGGCAGTGCGTCCTCTCACAGAGGTCGTCTGCACCTTAGAGAGGACTAGGAGCGGACTACTTACCGGAGATCCGCACCTCAGTCCGCTCCAAAATGACCCAAGTGGTCCTCCAGCGTGTTTTCTAAAGACCGCAAAAAACAGGTATTTATTTTCCTGGAATGCACCATTGCGTTCCTGCTCCCTTGTGCAGATTCGCAGGCTTGCACCAATACGAGCCTGCGATCTGCGAAGGGCGGGCTTTAGGCGTGGCGAGCTTCAGCGGTTGGTCAGGACCCATGACCAATTGGAAGCCACCATTTTGGAAGCTGGAACCGCCATTTTGGAAGCTGGAAGCCGCCATTTTGGAAGCCAGAGCAGTGAGGATCTACAACCTCGCACTGCTCCGATTCACCCTGGACCAGGGAGGAGCCCTGTGGAAGGGCTTCAGAGACAGTCCGCATTGCTTTGGACCCCAGAAGAAGCAGTCGGTAATGGCACGGAGTGTTTCCCTCACCTTGTGCGGAAAGGGCCTCTCAGAGACAACGACAGGGGTACCATAGCTAATGCTTGTTAGTACTGCACAGAAGGAGGTATGGTAAATTACTTTCGAATGTTTTTTACCATGAAACCCTATGATGACACAATCCAAAATGAAACAAGAGATGATGGATGGTGCTCAATGAGCTATTGGGGAAGAAAAGAGGACAATCATGAGTACCGCTGTTGCTAATGATACAAATGGACTCAAGCTGAAAGGATGTTCAGCTGTTGACGTACTCAGAGGTAAAAAGAAAGTGCAAAGCTTTACATCATACATTATAGAAACATGGAATGTGAGAAGCATGAATCAGGGGAAGCTAGACATAGTAAAACAAGAAATAGAACATATAAATATTGCAAAACTTGGGGAAGTGAGCTAAAGTGGACAGGACTGGGACATAGTAAGTCAGATAATTACATAGTGTATTACACAGGAAATGAAAATCTAAGAAGAAATGGGGTGGCATTTGTAGTGAGGAGAGATATAGCAAAGACAGAGGAAAATAAATGCAAAATCTGACTAAATCATGTTACTAAGACTTCAGGGAAAACCCATCTGCTCCAACTACAGAGGCAGAAAAAGAAGAAGTTGAAGATTTTGTGCAGGAGTCCAGGAAAAATGGCCTGGAGGAAACACAGACATGGCATAATTGCTCTTCATGCCCCAGAGGATGTTTGGGGCCATTTGGAGGAAAAATGAATGCAGCCTCCCAAAGTCTATTGGGAAAGCAGTGCTGCCCAGTGTTCTCTCCGAGCTCCTGAAAGTTGCCCACCCCTGATTTAGGGCATGAATAAGCAGAAATACTAAGCTACATTAATTACAACCCTCCTCAACTCACATCCTTCTCAAATCTATGCCAAATTAAGTCCAGCAGATACTGCCTCTTCTCTTCCTCCAAAGTCAGAGCAGTAGCAGCGGGAATATAGAGAGGCCCTTTGTCCTACTTCTGAGCCTAGGCATGATGGGGCTGTACCTATCTCTTCTATCCCCTCAGAAGCCAGGACAATGGCAGTTGGGATGGAGGGAGGTCCTTTCACCTGCTTCTGGGTCTAGGCACGATGGAGCTGTACCCGCATTGAGGCTGAGATAGAAATACTTACCAAAAACAAACACTGTTCACATAGTTGATGATAGAGACAAATTTTGAACTAGAGGCTCTCTAGCTCACAGCTCATGACACTTCAATTAGGTTGGCACATTGTTCTCTTCTTTTCAGATGCTGTTCTTTTCACTTGTGATGTTTTGCTAACCATGGCGATAAAAATATGGGAGGCTCCTATAGTAGCATGCTTTTAGTCTATTCTGTATAAAAAGTACTGAAACCAGTCTGTTATTCAGTCCCAGGAATGAATTTGTCTTTGATCTTCATTCGCTGTAGAGAGATAAACACTTAGCTTCTCAGGCTAAGAAACACATCAAAGTTATGTCTTTTAACTCTCCAGCTGGTGCACATGCTAGTTGCCTGAAGTAGACTTGTGCAGTTTTGATGTCAAGGACACATGCCTTGGTGGCTCAGGCAACCGGGGTGCCTGACACAAAGTTGATATACTTGTTCTCTAGGGCAGACATCTGTCTAGCCTATGTGAGCAGAAGGACCAGATGTCACCCTGGAGAAAATAAATGCTAAGTGACAGCCAAACAAGAGTTGAAAGGGTGAAATATCTGAGAGAGGGAAGAGGACTTCAGTAAAACATAACACACTCAAGAAGGCCTCAACTGGACTTCTGGTCATGTGTTTAGAGGAAGTCTGTGCTCAACGGGAAAGAGGTGAGGTGGCTTCCATATCAGGAATGCCATGAATTTATTCTGAGTTTTTAAAGGAGATGTCCAAGTTGCTGAATCTTACTCCCAAAATAACGTCTTTGAGTCTGGAATAAAAACTCTGCGGAGATTCACTGCAGCCTTAACAAACAAGCCGCTGGCCAACCCTGTTTGGATCAGTCCCACTGCCTTTGCTTATGTAGAATGATGCGCTGAAAGTGTATTCTAAAATCCATTCTCTCCTTCTGAGGCCAGGGCATTCTAAAATGGAACGCACTTAGAAGCCTTTATGTGTGACCATCCTGTGTCTTCAGAGTTCCCTGTCACAAGGATCCACTCATGTCCTGCTCAGTTTAGTTGTAAAGGATACACTGGGTAAGACAAAGTCACTCAAAAATGTGTGGCACAAAGAAAATCCTCACAGTTGGGAGATGGATGATCTGGCAGGACTGGCTTTCTAGAAACTTCGAGATGATGCTCAAAAGTTCAGGAGGGGTGTAATTCCTCTTGCCTCCTTGCCCGAGACTACGACTCATCTGCCAGTTCAGCTAGCTTCTATGTATAATATGAGGAGGGAGAAAAAATGGCAGCAAAATGTCTTTGGCAGCCCTGCCTGTACAGAATGTACAGGAAGACAAATAGTTTTGGGAAGCAGAATTGCTGTCTTCAGTCTCTATAGAATCCACTATGACATCCATACACGAAATTTTGAGTTTGTTGTTCATGATCTTTAGACCTTTGCTGAAACGGAGTGAATCTGAAACTGAAAGAGAACATCCTTTCAGTGCAAACATTTGAGATCACATTTGTAGGCTATAGAGAGGCTGCACTAGAAGATGCTATGTCTCTGAAGCATTACATGGCTTTTTTTCCCCTCACCTGTCTCCTACTGTCAAACCTAACAGCTAATCAGAGTTGTCTGAGCATTTCCTTATGTCAAAAGTCTTCCAGAGAATTAAGGGGTGTACTTGGAATTTGGAACTGAAGGAGGAACTTTAACAATTAAGTTTGTTCCTCAAGAGCTAGAAGGACAAGGAAAATTAAAGGATTGTGGTTGTTTCCTGCCAAATCCAAACACTGTATCTAACGGACAATGACAGTGCCTCTCCCCTTATCTTCCTGAAGATTAATACCCATATTGAATGAAGGAGTGGAGTGTTCACCAATAAGAGATGGAGTATTCTGTTTTTCAACTTCAAATTCCCAACTATAAAATGGGCTCCTTTCCTTACTGTATAGTAGAATAAGCTTGTGAAGTTGACTGAGATACCATAGAAAGCACATTGAGCATAACAATCCACTTTCAAATACATTTTGTGTCAACATTGTCTTATTTACTCTTAAAATATTCTTTCTTCAATCAGCTATAGCTTTCCAGATGAGGTTTTAATAATGCAATCACTTTGGCTTATTCAAAATATCTTATATAGGATAGGGCATTGGCACATTGTCTTCCATTTGTGACCTTCCATTCTCTCTCTACTAGTTTTTCTGTCTTTTTCCTTGACATTGAGAAGTTGTTCAAGGAAGAAAGGGCAATTCAGCTGAAAAATGTCTTTGGATTTGTTGCATTAGGGGCTGTTCATCTGGAGGCATCCAGAGTTAACACTGCTCTCAAGGAGTAGATGAGCTGTTGGAAGGGAACTCAAATGTCCAAAGTTCTTTGGAATCACAATTTAACTCTGGAGTTCTCTTCACAAGGCCAAAGCTTCTCATTTCTATTTTTCTACAACTTAGTGCAGTCTTTGCTTCTCTCATCTTTCATTTATCTCAGGACTGCTTTTCACACTACATAGATTTATCACTATGATTCCACTTTAATTGCCATGGCAACATCATATGGAATCCTGGGGTTTACAGTTTGGTTAGGTGCTGGACTTATTTGGCTGAGAATTCTAAATATTCCTGCAAATCACAGAATTCCATAGAAAATGGCCATTGCAATTAATGCAGAATCATAGTGCTATAACTGTCTGGTGTGAAAGAGTCTCTGGACAGAACTAACTTCTTGTTCTAGATCTTATATAGGCCTTAAAATTTCTTGCCCCTTAATTTGAGTAGTTAACACTTCTGAGCTTGCTTATACTTGGATTGGTTACTTTTTCTGTCTAACAGCAAGAGCAATTATTCACCCTTTGAGAGAGTTGTCTATTTTGTCCCCAGGAGACACAACTAAAATGTAAAGGAACCAGGGTCTTGTATTGTACAGTCTCAGAGGTTTAAACACTAAAGTCAGGCATCTGTTCTGCCTTTGCCTATTCATGTATTCATACCCTTCTCTTTTCTTTTCTTTAGCAAGCATGAAGGATGCAAGAAAAAAGAGAGAGTATTCCTTCTGCATGCCTAATGGTTTCTTCTGCAACAGTTATCAGTATTTCAGAACCATAATTTTTTTTTAAAAAAAATTTTGCACATGCACTGACTCCATGTAGGCATGTTGCCTATTTAAGAAAACAAGAGATGAGATGTATTTGCAGTATTAATGCTTTTAATGGAAAATTTCCTACACTTTCCTTGACAGGAAAGCCACACCTGGCCAGATGCTTGAGCTATCACTAATCCCACTTTATTGGATTTGAGGTAGAACTTAAAGTTCTTTAAAAAAAAAATGAATAGTTTAGGGTGCAGGTGCTCAAAAGCTAAATCATGATCTGTGGTAGGATTTCTGATTCTGATTCCCAGTAGCAACAAGAAGCCACTCCTCTGCTCAAAGAAATCCAAGGGTAAATTTTCAAGTGATATGACTGTGAGCATGGCTGTAGTGCTATGTAGTACTACAATTCTATTGTGCAGTAATTTCTGGGCTAAGCAGGGACTTATAAGTGTTCTGAACCTTAGTGCATCTGTTTGCTCCATCAGCCAGTTCTAGTTCTGATTTGTGATTTTGGGAGTTGTAGTAAAAAAATAAAAATAAAAAATAAACACAGTAGATTCCATAGGCCTGAAATCTGCCTACCTTCGGTCTGCCAGAAAGCACAATAAATATAGTGCATGATCTGATATTTTGGTCTGGAGGTCAACCCCTCCATTTCAAGGTGAGATGTTGTTCCGGCCCCATGCACCCCCCAAGATTGATATGGTTTAATTGACAAATATTATAATTGGCAACTACATTAATTGACATTGAAATAAAATGGAGCCTGAGGTGATTGGAAGGTCAAGCTGGAAAGAGAAAAATTACTAACTGTAAACACGAGATTGGAAGTCAGGTCAGCCCACACCCCCTCCAGGCACAACCAAAGTCACTGTCAGGCAGCTTATGAGGCAACTGTGGAGACAACAGGCTTATGCTAGAGCCAGACATCTTTGAGTAGAAAAGGGAAGTTCCCATCAAACTGTGATTGTTCTAACCCTCACACCTGGATGTCTCCCTGCTTTGTCTTCCCAACCTCTCCACAATACAGAGCTATTACAACAGCAATTACCCCTTTGTTACCTAAACATTAAGACCATTGTGTCGCAACTCCTATTGTCCACTCGGTTGGGAGAGTCATTCACACCCATACCTGCAGGGTTTTTTGGGGCATAAAAACCCTTAGTTTTGAGCAGTCTCCCACAGTCTCTCGCTTTGCTGAACACCACGTTGTTGCCTAGATTCCCAAAGGAGAATTGTCCTTAGGTGCCCACCTAATCCACATTGCAACCTTCTTCACTTCCCTACAGACTGGTAATTATTGACCGAATCCTAAAACTCCTCCATTCACAATCTTCCTCCCTTTACTTTCAGTTAGTCCTTGTGTGAGTGCATGAGTGCTTGAATGTGTGTGAATCTCTCAATGAAACATACTTTTAGTTTACATTTTGGATTCTTTCGCTGATTCTTTCCTGCAAGACCCTGTAAACATTGGTGGAAAGTTCTCATTAAGTTACCCCTGCCATTGCAGACCTCCTAATTTTGAGCTAATTAATTCCCCATTGTCACATGGAGGTACTGGCACTGGGGATGGACTCCTGAGTCACCCACATTTTGGGGTAACAATGTTCCCCCCTGCTTGGTTGATGAGCCATCTCTGCTATACTGGTATGAACCACTGTTTACAATTGCCAGAAAAGTTCAGATGAAAAGTTCCCTTTCAAAACTCCCAGAGACTTGGCATTGGTGTTTTGTTTTTGTTTCCCCCCCCAGTAAGCTGCAAACTAACTTTGCAGGCAGCTGAAATAGAGGCACAGCAGCGTTAGCTCCCAATACATTTTCTATAAAAATTGAGGCAAACAGGATCTAGTAACAGTTGGCATCCTAAGTGGGCCAAAGTATCAGTCAGGGTAAAAGCTTGACAGTCACATTAATCACTGTGAGGACGGAGACTGATGTAGTTAGACACTTCTCACTCCGGAGCTGCTTGGCTGTGCATTATTTTTGAGGGTTGATTTAGAGCCAAGAGATTCAGGTTGCTAGTAGGGTTCACCAAAGTACATCACTCTGTTTAGCCTAGATGAGTCTACAGAAATCCACTCTCTGTGTACACTGACATAAAAACATTAAGCTATTTTCTATCCCTCAAAACATTCCATATCCCCATGTCATGTTGATGCATCTTTGATAATGTATCTTCCTGCAGTCATCTTCAGCCTTTTTGCTCCTGATGGTAGCAAAGCAAAGCAAAGCAGAAAAACAAGCATGAAAGTAAACAAACAAAAAAAAACACAAACTAGGAATTTTCCAGCAGACACAACTTTCCAATGGGAAAGTCTGAGCATCTTGGATAGTAGCTAGATATTTCCCTGCTAGATAATTTGATGTCTAACAGCTTTTTCTTTTCCCTCTTAACAACCAACTTTTTCTATGAAGTCCTTTGTTTCAAGTCCAATGTGTACTTACCTTGGAATTGTGTATTTCTTATTTGCCTCAATGGGAATCACTCTGTAGATGAGTGTGGGATGAGAATATTTAAGCAGCTCTCGTTTCCATTCCTTATTATGGTTGTTCGTCAAAGTGGAGCAGTGATAAATTATGAAGTGCTCTCTTTACAGTGCTATACTGACACCACTAAGGATATGTTAAAAATGCAGGGAGCTTTGTTGATTTCTTACTGTTCTATAATGACCAGGAACATGCCTTTTGTGAAGCTAATGACTCTTGTACACTCAAGTCCAAGTCACCCAGAATATATTGGATTACAATAGATATGGCTCTCCACAATACATTGCTGGTAGGAAAATCCATTTTCCCTCTAGCTCCAGTAGACAGATGCTAAAATAAGATAAGATTAGAGGTGTTCAAGGGGTGTGGCAGCTAATTTCATAGTTTCTACTAGACAAAATTCCTGGGGCTTCAACCCTATGAACCTTGGGTTCCTGCTGCTTGTCACATTGTTTCAAGCCCAGAATACATGAAAGCAAATCAGAGCAATCCTCCATTTAGCTCACTGTTGTCTTTACTGACTGGCAGCAGGCTCTCAGGGTTTGAAATAAGAGCCCTTTACAGCCATACTTGAATATCTGGGAATGGAAACTGGGCTCTTCTTTATGGCCATTTCCGCACGAGGCTGTTATAGCGTGATGATTCCACTTTCAACATCCTATGGAATCCTGGGGTTTGCAGCTTTGGGAGGGGCCGGCCAGCCCCTCCCGAAACTGCAAACCCCAGGATTCCATAGGATGTTAAAAGTGGAATCATCGCGCGATAAGAGTGTAGTGCAGTAATGGCCTATGAAAAGCATGGGTACCATATAAATTTAGGGAGGATTGTGTTTTGATGTGGTGCATCAAACTGGCCAGCATTCACTGTAATTTCTAGGATTAGACCAACTTTTCTCTTTACAAAGAGCTTACAAAAAGAGGGGGAAATTTCAAAAGCATTTCTCCCTTGAATTATGAAGTGGCACAGTCTGCCCTGATATCTTAAGACAATCTCACTTCATTCTGCTCTATGTTTAGACCAGTGGTTCCCAAACTTTTTTGGGCTGCTGTCCCCTTGGCTCTGTGCCGCCGCCCCCAAAAAAGAGAGAGAGAGGCTGCAAAGAAGCTGCAATTAAACTGAGAGGGGTTTGTTCATAGGCAAGCCAAATTAACGGGGCAAATGGTTTCAGATCAATCATGCTTTCTACTACATCAGAAAAATGGGAGAAGGGAACAGAAAACGGGTCATTTTAAAAATGACTGATAAAGTAGGAGGACAGAAGAATAATCAGGACTGTCCCTGCCAATTTGGGACAGTTTGAGGGTATGCACTGGTGCACCAAAAAGACAGGAGAGAAGACATGGGTCTGGGAAGAGAGTGGGTGGGTGGGTGCAGGGCCTTGAGCCCATTGTGACATCTGGAGCAAGGCTGGAAGTGGTAAACCAACATCATGCACAACTCCTGGAAATACAGAGGCTGGGGGAAAAATACCTGTGGGCTGCCCTTGAGTCTTCCTCAAGGCCCAGCAGCAATATAGGAAACCTGGAACTGCAGGAAAACCTCTGCTCTGTCGTATTACCTTGTTAGCCAGGTTTCACCAGATTCTGCAGTCATTTAGCCAGATTCTCATCACTCTCATTTTTTGTAGTCAGGTTGTCCACAAGCAGTTCTGCCCCACTCCCAATCCTTGCTTGTCTCTCCTCTTGACAATTCAGGGCTTCATTGGTTGGCCTCAGTTTCTGTCCATGGGAATAAGATGTTACTGACCAAGGAATCCTTGCCTGGAGACAGAGTTTTATCATCATGCAGAAGTGGCTGGAAGTTCAAAAGGCATTAAACCTGAGAAGACAAACTTTATCTGACAGGGTTGTTAAGAATCATTAAGAAAATATATGTAAAGTACTGTCTCTAAGAAAAAGGGTGGGCTAAGTGTGTCTTTCTTGAAGTGCTTGCACCACAATTCCCATCAGCTCTAACCATGGCAGGACTCCCAGATGCTGAGAGAAGCAATCAAATAACATCTGGAGGGCTGTGCTTTCCCCACCACTACCCTGAGGCTATGATCCTGAGCACACTTTCCTGGGAGTAAGCCCCATTAAAAGTGATGGCTCTTATTTCAGAATAGATATGCATAGGGTTGCTTGTGCCAATATAGATGCTAGAGTGAGTCTTAATTTTTGGATATTATCCTCACACTTATTACTTACTAGTTCTTGTATGTGCATCTTTGGGCAGCAAGCTCTCTTTGGCAGTGACAGCTGGCATGAAATATTCTTCAGCAACCTGAGCAGTTTGATGCTGGAAGAAGTTTTCTGGCTCTTGGGGCACTGCAAATTACAACAGCTGAAGTAGAAATACCAGCCTCAGCAACTCTCCATTTCTCACTTTTACCAATAGTGGCATTGATGGTCAGCTTGGAGGAGGCTAGAGAATACCAAGTGAAGAGCCTAGGGAGTCCAAGTGACAGCCCTCCTCCTGCTTTTACTTCAGGGTTGGCTTGGGTCTTTCAGTTTGTTCCGTATTTGTACAATCTTCCTTCATGACTGAGGGAAATGCTGAGCAGGGAATACACAGCAGAGCATACAAGATTGTGTTTAAAAAGAACAAAGAAAGCATTCTGGAGGAGGAAGATTTTTAAATTTTTATTTTATTCCTTAAAAATATTCATATCTCACCCTACCTCATGGTGTATGAGGGCAGTGTGCAATAAAATCAATTTCATCAATTTAAAGCTATTTAAAACTATAAGGAAATGTAACTGGACTATTAAAATCAGACTGTTTAAAATAGCCTAAAAGAGTTAATGATGACACAGTCCCATGGAGCTAGATATAACATCAATACTGTGTGAGGTTTTTGTTTCTAACCTGCCAACTATTTTAGATATGATTTCACAGGCAGTGGTGGCAGGTCATTCCAAAATCAGTGGGGTGTGAATCTGTTCTACCTTTTAGTCTGTACATAGGAGGAACAGTCCAAGGTGCTGAACCCATCCCAAAAACACATTTGGCATCTCGGATAGCTTTTTCACAGTTCAGACTACAGCATGGGGCAGCATTGCCATCTTGCTGACAAGGAAATCATCAACCACCACTTTTCGCAGGACCTCAAGAGGTAACCTTAACAGAGTAAAAATTTCTAGTCTATCTGTTCCTTTCACTTCCCTGGAAAATTCTTGTAAGAAAGAAATTTTTTAAAAAAGTCAGATGCATCCAATGAAGGCATGATTCCAGCCTCTGCAGTGAAAGATCAACTAACAAAAATGAATGTGAGTCTCTCTAACTCTGCGCCCCAAGAGGTGAAACTTGTGAGTTATTGTGACAGTGTGTGACTGATGGCAATGCAAGATGAGAATGCAAAAGCCAGATGGATCATGGGCCTCGGGCAAAAGCAAAGTACAAATAACATCCACTGATAACAAAAGGAAGGGAACAGTGCTTTAAGGCAGGAGCCGGTCATTCAATATGCTAGACTCCCACTCATTGAGAAATGAAAATGTATATGAGTAACTGAGGAAATATTTTTAGTACAGAGCAAGGTGAACGTAAAATGGCCTCACTAGTCAGCTGTAATTCAGTTCTTACAGATCCTCCAGTGTAGACTCTTATACACCTCCTCTTTCTCTTGATAATTTACTTATTTACAAAAATATTTATTCAATACCTTTCAGCTTGAAACAGTCTCTCTCATTACATAAATAGGTATACAAGATGCCAAAGATTAAATGTGAAACAAATTGAACAATAAAAGCAAAATTAAAACACAACTAGGCAATTGAGAAGATTAGAGCATCGGCTTCACCTTCTGTTCTTGTTGCTGGCTTGTTCTTGTTGCTGGCTTGACCAACCCCCTCAGTTTTGAGAAAAAGTCAAACAAGCAAGCAAGCAAGCAAATAAATAAACACTGGACTGCAGCTTCAACTCTCATCGGACCTAGCCAGCATAGCCCATGCTGAAGCATGATGGGAGTTGCAGCTCAGAAATAGCTGGAGATATATATGGTTCCTGCCATATTTTAAAAACTCAAAGGGTATTATGAAAACATGAATTGTGATGTAGATTGTTATATTTAAAGATTCAAAATGATCCTTGTCCGCACCAGCAAGTAAAATGGAAGGCTGGTCACTAAATAGTGTGTTGAGGTTCACATGTGTAAATCCCACATGTGTGTGCTCAGTTTTTGAGAGGCATCCACCCCCTCAGCTGTCCTACAGAATCTTGTGTCTAGAAATCCATGAGAGGGGAAGAAAACCCAAGAACATGCATACATTTAGGGGGAAAAAAGGCTTCAAAAACAGCCATTACTAAGCTCTCAAAATTAGTAGCCTTCAAAACAAATTATTTGCCCCTTTCCCCCCTCAAAGTAAAAATAAAAAGCAGACAGACTGCCAGACAAGAAGCTGGGTGCTCTGCTTTTCACTCCTCAATCCTCTTGGCTCTGAGACAACCACAGAAAAAATGAAGCTTTTGGGCAGAAAGTGAAACTCTGCTACTGAAAGTGAACAGCAACCTGATGAAAGAGGGCTGGACCCAGGAGGGGGTTCAATGTCATCCGATAAATGAAATTTTCAGTTGCCAATAGTAACCAGGTGAGTGGTTGCATCTACACCTGTTCTAAAAGCTCTTGATATTTCGCCCCCAAATTAAAATAAGGACAGTGGTCTATCAAGCAACAGTGTCCCCACAAATTAGAAACAGTGTGGCAGCACAGGCTGCAAGAAAACCAGTCAGAAATCCTTTTACATCTGAGTAAGTACTTAATGTGTTATGATGACTGCTTAGAGGGATTCGATCATTTAAAGTATTTTATCAACGATAAGGATATGTGTTCTTAAAGTAAACAGTATGGGCCTGTGCAGAGAATCAGTTGCCTGTAGAGTTGCCAGTTGAGGATTGTCCTAGGACCTGAAGTTTCTGTGCTAAAACTTGAGATGTCATTAGGCATTTTACATTAGGTACCAAACACAGTTGCCCTTCCTTTGTCATTAAAATCCCCCCCACTCCTTGCATTTGCCTGTTTGTAGGTTAAGGCAGAAATCTTAGCTAAAGGGGTTGTTCCCTGATCAAAGTGCAAGGAGGGGATTACAAATTCTCACTTATTCAGGGAGATGGGATAAAACACCTTTTACTTAACATATTTGCTTCTAGCCAGAAAGTGGATACAGAGCAGAGGAGACCGGAAAGTGAGCCCTGGCACTATAGTGACTGGGAGGGAAGGGGGAAGTAAATACACAACCCTCCCTCCCAGAATCTTTGCAAGTTGCAGCCACACATCACTTAAGCCTTGCAAATTGTAGCAAGCTGTTGGTCTTTATCAGCTGAGCTGAAGATTTGCACAGAGCTTCTTCCTCTTGCCTGGGGGAGAATCCATGAAAACTGGAGGATTTGCACCCTTGTTTTCCACCTGGAGGTGATCTAGGAAAACTGGTGACACAACCTCAGGCCCTAAAATCTGGCAACCCTAGCTGCATAGGGTCTCCCGTGCAACATTGCCCTTGTTTCTGAGCCTTCAGCATACTGTGGATGCATTGTTTGTTCACAGCCAGCTCAGAAGCAAATTCTATTCCATGGGCACTTTGATTACATGGGAGTACACATAGCCGTAACTATAAATCTTGTCCTTTAAAATCTATCTTGTCATTTACCAGAAGTATTTTACTTGACAGGTTCATTGCAATGTTTTCTCCTCTCCGTCACCCTCACATCCTCATCCTTTTTTTGTTTTGATTAGTCTGTAACGGGATCTCACCAAAAGGGAGTCTGATAAAACAACTTTACAAAAACTTTTCTCTGGATTATCAATTCCTTTATTACAGTTTGATTTCCAATTATTTCTCTTATTAATAGAAACAGAGTTGTCTTCATCCATCCGATCCGCATGTCGATTTTTGGAATGATGTCTTAATCTGAAGGCTAGAAAAAGAAGTATGTGCCTAAATGTATTACATGTTTTGCTAACAAATGTTGTCAGGTAGTAAATTTTATTTTGTTCTGTTGAATTTGGTTAAATTATTCAGTTTCAATAATTTTTTAAAAAAAAGATTAACACATGTTTCAGTTTGAACATATCATGAAGCCATTATATTACCACAGGGTTGGTCAACTGTTGGAGGTCAGCGGACTGTATGAGGGTTTCATCTCTCCCATCACCCAAACCCCTGAAAAAAAATTAAACTCCCAATGCTCCCTAGCTGCTTGGGGCATTTTTGCTAGTTTGTCAACTTCTGGGTCACTTCCTGTTACGGGGGGTGGGGAGGCTTTTCCTATGCCTAAAATGGCCTGGTGGCAAAAAAGTGATTGTACCCTCCATACCGCCAGGGATGTTTGGGGGCATTTTGGGGGTGTTTTTTCATCCCCCTCAAAACAATTGGTTCCTGGAGGCTGCTGAATGGCATACCCCCCAACCGTCTCTGTTTGACTGGGGCAGCTGTCCTCTGTTGTCCCACTTTTTAAGCTGCTTTTCAAATGCTCCAGATTTTCTCTCTTTTTTCTGCTTTTTCTCTTTGTCCCCAACCTACTTCAGTTGCTTCAAACTGAATTCAAAGTGCAAAATAGTTCCTACTCAATGAACTTGGAGGAGAGTCAAGAGGAGGGTGAGGTGGAATCTTGCCGTTCCCAGTAGGCTTTGGCAAAAGCAAAGTGCTGCAGCTTTTCTTTGTCTGTATGTTTTTCTTCACTGGTGACTTTTGCCATCTTGACCACACTCTGATGTTGTTTGCCATCACATATCCTGGTTTTCATTGGTGAAATGTTGGAGAACATGAGGTAGTTACGTGCAGCCTGTGGGCCACACTTTCCCTGCCCCCGTTTTAGCACCAAGAGCACTGCAGCAAGTTGAATGCCCTAATGGGGCTTTAGAAATTCTTCAAAATGTGTTCAAATCATTTTCACCACACTTTGGAGTAAATATATATATATGTACACATAAAAACTGCCAAATTTGCATCCTAATATTGGCTCCTCATTGTGTTATTGACTGTACAATCACATAGACACTGTCTATGGTAACTGTCCATGATAGCTCCATGAGAAAAATAGATTAAGCCTTATCATAGACCATGCTAAATCACTTTTTAGTGTGGTATTGTAGCAGTGCATGGAATCTTGAGCTCACGTGCTTCTCTTCTCTCTTCTACTTGCACAACTGTGAGCTTCTAATTTTATAGTGGGGCCATTTCCGCACTAGACTGTTATAATGCTATTATCCCACTTTCAACATCTTATGGAATCCTGAGGTTTACAGTTTCAGGAGGGGCCTCTACATTACACAGTTATCATAGTTTCATACAACTTTAATTGTCATGGCTGCAACCTACAGAAACTCAACATTTGCAGTCTGGAAAGGCACTTAGAACTCACAGTTGGAGAGCTCTAGCCCTTGAATACACTGCATACACTGATAATTACATACAAATAATTTTGACATGCGTTACCCCTCTTTAATTAATACATTAATCAACATTGGGCTTCAATTATGGAAATATGGATTCTTAGAAGGAAAACAATAATACCATTTCACTGCCTCATCTTATGGCTTGCTGCTTCAGCAAATCCATAGTTTAGGTCTCTACGTTAACTGCCATGACAGTGTCATGTTGCAATATATGGCTGCGTTGTCAGCTAATGATTTAGTCAGAGGGGACAACCGATCATTATGCTAGCGCTAGAAAGCTAGAAAGCAAACCAAAGAACAAACTTCTCAGCTGCCCTCTCGCACCCGTCGCCCTCCAAAGGGCGAAGAGGTATGCAGGAAGAAGAAAAATCCTATCTGGTACCACTCAGAAGGGAGCAGCATCTTTTCTATTACAGCATGAAGAGATATAGGATGGGCAAAATAGAAAAGGGGAAGGTAGATCTGTTATTCTAGTCTTCATTCAGTTGTAAGAAAACTGTAATGTCACATATTATATGGGGGCTTCATTGGTGTTTTCCAGTTTGGGGAACAGGGCAATAACAATAACAACAACAACAACAAAAACTTGCCTTCCTCTTAAGCTGAGAGAGTGTGACTTATCTAAGGGTGAAGCCATTGGGGACTATATTAATTAAAAGCAGTACTTTGACTGTAACATATAATTGTATAAGAAGAAAACAGCTGTGTTGGAACATTGGTACAATATGCTTTTGGTGGCAAAATGCTGACAGCAGCTATGCCATTGCATTTTGTGCTAGATGAAGTTTCTGAGCCCTCTTCAAGGTCATACTTAGACAAAGGACACTCATTTGAGGCTATGGAAATACAAGAATAATGGCTTAATGGGGGAGGTATTCATGTGAGTTAGGAGACATCTGAAAAAAATTACCAGCTCTTCTGGAGAGACAAATACCACTGCAAGTGTCAGGTATCATGAAGGCACAAGATCCTCTTGAACAAGAGTTATTCAGTCACTGGGATGACCTTTAGTATGTGATTATCTTTTATCACTTGCTGAAGGACTGCTTTATTTCCCTTTTTCCCATTCTATCATCATCTTCTCTGGTCACAAATTCTGCAGGTCAGCTTTTCATTTTCCTTGCAGAATGTACAAGCCCCTTTTATGCCATAGGATCATCAGGCTGTCTGCCTGAATGCAGTAGTAATACTATTAAAGCTCTCCATAACGTCTTCCTAGGACAAGTGGCTATCAAGGAATCTTTCAAGAAAAGCTGCTATCACCCAACAGCATTCTCAGTGTTCTCAGAAAACATTCAAGCAAAGGAGCAGAAGACCTCACCTCAAGTCACTATATTGTTCTCCTTGTTACTGATTTAATGTTACCATAGCAGCAGTAGAAGTTCTCTTAATATGTGTGTAGCTCAGTGAGGTTCATGACGTCAGAGATAAATGATTAGAACTGACCTCAGATTTCATGAACTACACTGAGCTGTACACACACTAAGTAAAAGAACCACATCCTTTATTTACAGTATCTTAGGTGTGCTTGGTGGAATGAAGGAAAAAGTGATAACCAAAATGTCCACACTTGATGGGAAGGGGCAGGATGATAGAACCGTGCTTCCCATGGCAGGTAAGTATAGTATGTTTTCTTGCATATTTCAAAATTGATTTAAAATATCATTAAAAAACTAAATTCTTCATAGTGTCAAAATTGCCCTTTGTGCGTATAAGTTTCAAACAGAAAATGTTAACTGCCTTCATTTTATTTCAGTTAGGTAGGGATGGGCCAATCAAATCCTTCAATCCTTGAATCCTCGAATCCTGGGTAAGGATTCGAGATTCCCAAATCCGAATCCCTGTGTCAAAATAGGCAAACCAAATCTTTCGAATCCTCCAACTAAATAGATTGTTGGAGACTGGGATGCCTGAAAACTAGGGAGACCGGGATGCCTGAAAACCTGAGAGATTATACATACAAGGGAAGATAGTAAATAGGTGAGGTTTTCCCTTGGAGTAATAATGGCCTTTGCTAACAATTTCACAAATTACATCTGGGCTTGTATTCTAAGATATTTAAATTGAACATTTCATATTTAAGTTCAGTACTTGACTGGAAGCTACAGGCTTGAGATTTCAAGGACAGCTGAAACATTCGTTTGCATAACTCACTTGCAAACCTCTTTCAGACACAATTCTGGGGTTTGGAGTTTTACAAGGGGTCACAGCCTTCTCTGCCAAAGTGTACTGGTGCATCATCAAACTACAAACCTCACGATGCCAGAAGTAGCTATGCAAAGAAAAGCCGGTTTTGGCCTGGGTTCTCTCTCTGCTGTAGTATGTGGCCCTGTTTACACAGGAAGGAAAATGTGGGATTAATCCACATTTTCCTGCCTGTGTAGAAAAGACCTTCATTTCATTTTCAATCTGGGGAGATCCTGAGGCAAAACTAGGACAATTGTCTTGGCCAGATTTCTTCAGAGGGAGATTTGCCTTTGCCTAGGCTTTTGCTAAGGCTGAGAGAGTGTGTCTTGCCCAAAATTATCCTTCTTTCCCTTGCTTTTTAAACTCTTTTTGAAAAAAATATTTGAAAGATTCAAGGCTCGTGAGATTTGTGGATTCCCAGAACCTTCCAGGGATCCAGATCTGGATTCAGATTTGGAAAATTCTGGATTTGTCCCATCCCTACAGTTTGGGCTCTCTAGAGATCATTATAAATTGGCACTGGGACCTGCCAGGCCAAGCCATCTTCTCCTGGAGATAGGAGCAGAGGCTTGGATGGATCTTCATTGGTTTTTTGGAAGTCAGACTAGCCAGTACCATTGCAGAGCAACCACTGTTTTCACTAGTCTGATCACTAAACACCACATTTTAACAAGTCTCCAAAAGTGGCAACTCCAAAAAACAACGCCAGTCAAAATGATCTACTTGTCCCACCTCTGTGACAACCCTTATCTAAGCTGCTCCCACCACAGATGCCACTGTGCCTGGCCTTATCAAGAACTTAATGTCAGTGTAGCATGCCCCCAAAAGGTATGTATGTATAAACAATAATTTATTTAATAGAATCAGAAAATGAAACTATTTATAATTACTTGTCCTAATGCATGTGGTTACAATACAGTGCTCTAGCTCAGTTCTTATCATTACTTATACACTTATATACTTATTCTAATTAACCTTTCTCAAACACACCTCCCAGATTCTATTCTCTGCTCTAATCAACTGACCCCTAACTGTTTTGGCTGCTGTCCCTGCTCTCTTTTCTAATCGAACCTAAATGACCCTAATTCATATTTCTAACTGACTGTCAAAAAACAGACTGTCAGTTTGGACTTCCAGTTGATTCTTTTACATAAAAAAAAAAAATCCATCCAAACGGTCAACAAATCACCAGTCACTTCCGATATTTCATATTCTCATCCCTTTTCAGTAAACCACTTGCTTTATTTCATAGGCTACTCTGAATACATAGCCTCACATAACAATACGTTGTCTTATTTTATATAATATAAACACAACAACACATTACAGAAGTCCATCACAGTCCCTGCCTTGGATTTACCAGGTTGTGATCAACATAACCCTTGTCACTGCCTGCCTTTTTCCCTGATCCCTGTCCTGGAGGCCAGTACTGTTTGCTTAACCCATGCTGAACCCCTTGCTTTGAAACTTCATCAAAAAGTCTCCACATTTTTAAAATATTTCACACCTTTTGAGACTGCAATTTTTTCCTAGTTTTTCTTGGAAAGTGTTCACTTCTCTGAATAAATCATAATTTATTCCAGTTTAAGGCTCCCAGAAGAATATTGCTAGCAAGAACATCTGGTTGGTACAAGTTGTTCTACAGTGGAACAAATTGGCTCAGAAGATGGTGGACTCTTCCTGTTTAGAAGGTTTTTAAAATGGAGACTAGGCAGCTGCTTATCAAGGATGCACCAGCAAATTTTCTGCATTGGCAGAGGGTTAGGTTGGATAACAGTTGATATACCTTTGAAAAACTTTATGATTCTGTAATAAATCTTCAGGCAAACAAACCAGGTCAGCCTCCCTGGAGATGGGGCAGAATGGTCACCATCTGTTTCATATTCTTCAGCTGAAACCCAATAGTGTCACTATCCCACTTTTCACTACTGTCAATCTAACTCCAATGTGATATGCTCAGGTTCTTCTGTACTCCCAGCAGGCTCATCTTTCCTCTCTACTTTCCCATTCCACTTTCTCCCTGTCACTCATCTACTCTCTCTTGCAGTAGTGGCTTCCAGTGCTCAGGCACAAGTCTTTCACAGAATAATCACTTGAAAAAAGCCAGTGTGGTGTAGTATTTTGGATGTTAGACTAGGGATGCAGAAGACTAGGGTTCGAATCCCCATTCAGCCACTGGGTGACCTTGGGCAAGACATGCTCTCTCAGCCTCAGGGGGAGGCAACCTCCTCTGATCAAATCTTGCCAAGAAATCCCTGTGTGAGGTTAGCCTTAGGGCTGCTGTGTCAGAAATGATTTGAAGGCAACAGAACAACAACTGGAATCACTTACTGAACCTCAGAAATTACTCATTTTGCAAGTTGAAAGACACACTTGAACCCTTCACAGGCCCTATTATCACTCTGTATTGAGCTCCACATTGCCCCAAACCTGTAGATCTCCAGATACGCTAATAGATGGCTGCAGGTACTGGGTTCCAGCAAATGCAGAGGTCCAGTGGTGATGACAGAGGTCCAGTGGTGGCAGAGAAGGAAGACAGGCTCTCTCTCCCTCCTCCCTTTCTCTTTCTTCACTCTCTCTGATTTTCTTTTTTCCTGTCCCATTGCTCCATGGCTCTTCTAATGGTGCAACTGTAGCACCAAAAGTGCAAAAGATGGCCACTGTCTTGTGCTATGTGACCCCCCATGCCTAGTTATTCTCAAATTGGCTCAGAAGAACCATACAGCCTGGCCTGCTCCAAGTAACTTTGGATCAATTTGGACTTGTTTGGACTTCTAGTTGATCCCTCCTCCAATTGTCACTTGATCTTCCAGGCCTCCAACAGCAGTAAGTTTGCTATAGTTGGGTTTGGTGGGGTTTTGTGTGTGTGTGTGTGTGTGTGTTGGATTGGTCTTTTGTAGGAGGTGTGTGTGTGGTGCTCTGTGATTTCAGGTGTCTTGGAGGGAAGGGTAAGAGTTATTCATGAGATAAGAAAGGGGAATTGAGTTCTTTCCTGGTGTGGATCTAAATCCACAGACAAGAACCATCTACAAAATCTCTTCAAATCCAACACCAGCTCATCAAAATATTGGCTCTGATCCAAACAGTATAGGCTTGAAGGAAGGGGAAACATAACAGAATATCTTGCTGGGGTTGTCAGAAGTCCATTAGATAGTTTAGCTTAAATAATATTTCAATTCTGTTTTAGTTCATTATCATGCTCTTTTGGTTTGTTTTTTCCTACTTCTGTTGACATTGCTTTTCTTGTTAGGATTTTAGTGTTGTTTTTGACTTATTGTAGATTTGAAAATCTGTGGCAGCATAGCCCAAGAGCATATGACACAGCATTAGTCACATTAGCCTTCAGGGTACACTGCCACCAGTGTCTATTTGTATTTTATCTGCCTAAAAAACAAAGACCTGCCTAATAAAATTGATTAGTCTTGCCTGAACTTACAACTTGTGACCTACCCTCAATAAAAATATATATAATATATAATATAGATCCATACTTTATCTGTCTAAACTGGCCTGATAAAATTGATTTGTTTTTAACATATGCCTCATATGCCAGTATAATATATATGCTACATAACTTTCTTCATAGGGAATCCTTTCAAAAGTTGTTGGGGGTGTGTGTGTTAAAGATACAGATAAGCTATTTATGCAAACACAGAGAGAAAGATGTACTGGAATGTTTCGCTAGAAACTGATTGCTGTAATTCTCAAATGCTCTGGGGAAGGGCTTCAACATTTCAGAAAAATGTCTCAGATCTCATTTGCCAGCATGTCTGTGGAGCTTGAAAAGTTAATTCAAGAGGAATAAATATAATTAACATGCATTTTATGTTAATAGCAAATCAGACCTGCCTACATTCATTCATAGTCTAAACACCCGTCCCTCCTGCCACCAACCGTCACATCACTGGCTGGGAACGCATGAAGCAGGCCTTTGTAGGAACCATTTCAACTCCTGTGAGAGGAAGACCTTTAGTCCAGTCCACTCCACTCATAACTGGCTACTGGTCATTACCTGTAACAGCAGATGATCAGCCTACTCTCAGCACTTGATATGTAATTTTACTGCATACCAAATGCCCAAAGACTGCTTTGTGAACAAAGCTGGTGCCTGCTCTTTCTCCTCTCACCCTATACAGAAACAGTGCACTTGGATTGGGGACTCCCATATTACCCCAATAAAAAACTGGGTTTTAAGCCCCAAAATGCAGAATGCCACATACAGTATGGGATGTCTGGGAATCCTAATTTTGCATGAACAGAAAGCACTCTTTTTTTTTTCTTCTGATGGCCAATTTTGGAGAAACACAGAGCCAGCTTTCAAAAACTGGAATCCCATTCTAGAATCTGCTAAAATATGGAAAATTCTGATTCTGACCATGCCAAAGTCAGGAGAGAAAGCATCATTGTCCACTTTCACCCCACTCCATCTCATATCTGTGGAGGATCCCCTCAAAGCCTAATCACAACAAGACAAGTAATAGTGCCAAAACTATATGGGTTAAATTCAGCATCATATGAGTTCAGTTCCATTAATGCAACAGAACTTTCCCTTCTTCTTCTTATCAGAACCCCAGCTTCCCAACCCTTCAAACTGCGTCAGAGCAAATGTGGGAAGGGATGTTAACAGCTTCAGGAGATGAAGAAATGCATTCCTCTGATGGAAGCCATTCTGTTGGAGAAGACTGAGGTTGGATTCACATGCACATATATGACATATACACCTTGGGCAAGTGAAAGAATTTTGGCTCATGGGCACTTTTTATTTTAACAGAAACTGAAATGAATGTTAATAGTTTAAATCAGGAGAAAACAGCCAGGATGTTCTCAAGCCTGGCATCAAGTAGAAGTGTATGATAAATGTAAGTGTCACATGATACAGAGATCTAAAAACTGAAGGAGGAAAAAGAAAAGAAGGGGGGAAATGTCATGAGAGTACAATGGACAAAATAAATGAAAATCAGATACTTTGGGTGCCACTGTAAGAGGATTTGAAGCATATTTAATGGTCTCAGACAGTTGAGATCTGGAAGCAGGCAAATTTTCACATCTTTAATGAAACTTGCATAAGGCAAGAAGTAGGCTTTTTTTTAAAAGAAGCCTCAAATGACTGTTTGATTTGGGCTTTCCCCACACAGAGTTCATGGGCATCCATTCCAAATCGCAATGTGATGGTGTGGCACGCACTTCCAAGCCAATTCGGACAAATCATACGGACAGAAAAAGGCAACCTTTTCCCATTTCACATTGTAGTAAAATGTTATTTCCTATAAACTGCTGATTGAGGCTCTCTAAGCAGAGTACAGTTGGCCCTCCATATTTTTTGGTTTGACTTTCACGGATTTGATTATTTGCAAGTTTCTCCAACTTTTGCCCTCACCTCAAGTGCTTCTTTTTTGGATGGAACCTTTCCTCTCGGCAGCTCCAGTCAGGCCATGAAGCCCTTTAAAAACTTGCCTCTGGTCCTGCTTTCCCCACAACAGCCTCTGCCCATCCAACCAGTTTCTCAGTACCACACAAACACATAAACACACAAACTCTCTCCCGATGCCCCTCACGTCCAAGGTGTGAAAGAGGAAGTATAGCGTCACCATGCTGACCCATATCCCTTCTCTCTCCTTTTCCTGACTTGGCTTGGACCCTGGGTGTCCATTCTCCCTGCCATGCCTTCCCACAGACACACACAAACACATTTTGAAATTTGTGATTTTTCCACTTACACTAAAGTCCTGTGCCTCTAATGCTAGAGAATGTAGAGGGCCAACTGTAGTTGAAATCAACTGTGATCACTTCTGAACATACAGCTCAATGTAGCATCTTAAATGTTTCAAAAGCCATTCTGTAGCCGGAGTTAGAAGGAAGAGAATAAGTTTGCAGTGCTTCAGAAATGGCTTCGCTTCCCCTGGTGATCAAAGGAAATCAAAGATTCAAGAGGATGCTGCTATATTCTTTGGTAATATGGAGCACCTTTCACATATGTAATGCATTTAAGACCAGAATGTTTTGTTTCCAGTTGATTCTAGCTACATGTTTCCAGTTGGTTCTAGCCATGGGCTTCCATTGTGTGCACTTTTTTCAATTTCTCTCCATTTTGAGTCAATCCTTCTGGAGGTATACTAAAACCAATAACTAATGGACAGAACAATGGTTTCCCCTCACCTCTTTCCCCATTCTCTCTTCTGCTGATGGATGCATAGTTGTGGTGTTTGGACAGTTTATTCTTGTGAAAAGGCTTTTTTTTTTAAAAAAGCCGTTTCTTGTTTTTCCACAGAAATTTGATATAAAGCAATTTATTTATGTAACAAGCCTTTCGAAACCTGCCAGGAAAGAAAATAAATAAAATGTGTTGACAATTAAGTTAACATTTCTAAAACTGAAGCAGTAGCAGCAGTGGGAGCAGAAGCCGTATTGTTTGAGGACTCTCTTAACTTGCTGGTGTTGACCTTGAAAATCATGCTTTCACTCTGAAAATAACCCCAAGCAAAGGACTGCAGCTTGGCTGCCCGACCAGCACTGAGTGGGCAGAATTTTTTTTTTTTTTAAAAAAGGTAGGAAAGTCATTTTAGTCAGGGGACTTTACTCATATTCTGCCACTCGTTGGCAGTGTTATGTGGAAGACAGAATAATAATGAAAGGAATTGGCTGAGGCAATTTTTTCTTGCAGCACAGAAAGCTATTGAATGCCTCCCTGGTATAGGCAGTAAAACAGTCAGGAATTTAAACAGAAGATGGATTTTCTTGTCATTATTGGTCCTTGTCAGGGATACTGAGGCAGAGAAACTGTTTCATTTCTTCTGATAAAGCATTTTCGGACTGGAATTTAACTGCTTAAGTGGAGGTGGGGGCCATGAAAATCTATATGTAGGAAGGAAATGAAAAGAAAAAAAATTAATAGCATATATATACATACTGTCATCGCTCCAGCTAGGCTGCCAAATTTTAAAATCAAGCATTATACTCTCTGGGGGTGGGGTACACAGATTGGATTTTATGGGGCCTGGGACTGGAAGCCAGCATCCCTTCCGTCTCCCTCATCTACCAGAAGACTTTCCCTATAAGGTGGGGTTATGACATCTTTCAGAAGATGTTGATTCCCTCCATGTTCCAGGAAGTAACCTTCAGTTTATGTGAGAAGGAAAGTAGAAGAAGCATTAAGATGCTTCCAACTGAGTGGGTGGACTTCCACATATACTTTAGTTGGGATCTGTCTATCCTATACATCTAAATGTATGCAACACATTTTTTTAAAGGGACAAATAGTCACTAGTCGTAAAGTGAGGACAGGGCAGATTTCAAGATGAAATCTGAGTGGTTGATAAATCATCCTATATTCCACAGGACTCTCCTTTGCTTGAGTGGCTGTTACAGGAGAGTCCTCCATTCTGGGCTATTTTGGCACCCCCGATGCCACACCCATAGTTCTAGACAACATATTCAGTGATGAAGGACAGTGGGAGACACAGTCCAAAATGCTTTGAAGTCCACAGCTGCACACCTCTGCTTATTTGAAGACACATTTTCTTTTAGTAGTAGGAAATATGTGGTCATCTAGATGTTGTTGGACTGTGATTCCCATTAGCTCCTGCTAGCATAGCAGCACTTGAGGGATCATGGGTGTTGCCGTCCAGACATTCCAAACCCTGCTCTACTTAAGAACTAGCCAGTCCGAATCTGATTTAAAGAGGAACGGCAGTGAGAAAGAGGAGTAGGGAACTTGGGATTGCCCATTAATAGTCAGCATCTGGATAGGAGACAGAGCAGAACTTCTGTCATAGTCTTTACCACTATGGGGAGAGTTATAGCAAAGTTTCTTAACCAGGATTCCTTGGCATCCTAGGGTTCCAGCAAGAGGTTGCTAAGGGTTTTGCAAGAGATCATGACTGGGGGAAAAATACGTTTTAAACTTTTTGCAGGATATGATGTGAGTCTTCACAGCAGTGGGTTGTGACTGGGAAGCCCTGTCAGCAATTTCATGAGACATCTTTCAGCCCAATATGGCAGTGCACAGTAGGAACATATTTATCCGGTTGAGTCCATTCTCCATCAGACAAGGGAGGCTGCTGATAGTTGATGATTGCTGTATTGTATGAAAAGGAGGATGCTAGAATGATGATGTCAACCTCTCCTTCCCAATTTACTTCTTTCAGCCGTCACTTATGGGCTTCCAATTGACTTATGAAAGTGCACAAGTACTACCAGTGTAGTACTAAATTGGAGGGAAATATTCATTCTAAAGAAGGAATTGTGTCTTAGGCCCCTTTTTTTGGTCATATTCCTTTGTCTTATGGGTTTAGTAGCTTTTTTATTCAACCTTGGCCATTTCCGCACGGGGCGAGGGAATCGCCCCATGCCGCTACTTACTGGACTTCTTGGCTCCCTGGTCCGGTCCGCGCTGCTCTGGAGCAGTGCGTGCTCATCACTCTGCACTGCTCTGGCGACAAAAATGGCGGCTTCCGGTTGGTCGAGGGCTGAAGCTTGCCAGCCTAAAGCCTGCCTCCGGCAGATCGCAGGCTCGCACTGGTGCAAGTCTGCAAATCTGCACTGGAGAGCGGGCACAGAATGGTGCACTCCGTGCTTTTGAAAGACCTGTTTTAAGCGGTCTTTCAAAAGCACACTTGACGACCACTTGGGGTCGTTCCGGAGTGGGCTGAGGTGTGGATCTACGTTAAGTAGGTCTGACCCAGTCCCCTCCCAGGTGCAGACGTCCTCCCTGGAGGACGCTCTGCCCTGTTTCTATTAGCCCGTGCAGAAATGGCCTAAGTCAATAAATTTTCATGTTGTACATATCATTAATTAAAATCAATTTACAACCTTTATCTGGATTAAATCTACCAAACTTACCTTTACAAATATTAAATCCTCTTGTGGCTCAAGCCAAATTGATTATGTTTGCCTTATGATTTTTTAAAATTTGTGAAAGGGGAAGAGGGATATTAATTTCAAAAAAGGTACAGTAAGGTTAACTACCAGTTTTTTTGAAGAGAGGTTGACTAAAATATCATTTTTAGTTTTAAAGAGAAAAAAACCCCACTTTTGCAGATATCATACTTCATTAGCATCTTGTAGAATAGATGTTTGTGATAAGACTTTTAGAGAATACTTTGGTAAGGTAAAAAAACAAGCAGGAAATTTTTAAAAAGCAAAACAAGTTTCTTCTACCAACATTACTGACTTGCATTAGAGTTCCTATCCTTTGGCCATTTCTGCACGGGGCAAGGGAATTGCCCAGTGCTGCTACTTACTGGATCTTCTGGTGGTCCGGTCCGGTCCGGGGTGAGGAGGAGCAGTGCGTGGTTGTCGATCCGCACTGCTCCGGCGTCCAAAATGGCGGCTTCCGGTTGGTCGTGGATCTTGACCAAACGGTGAAGCTCACCAGCCTAAAGCCTGCCCTCCGCAGATCACAGGTTTGCATTGGTGTGAGCCTGCGAATCTGCACAAGGGAGCGGCTCGCAGTGGCGCACTCCGTGCTTTTGAAAGACCGGAAAAATCAGGTCTTTCAAAAGCACGCTGGAGGACCACTTGGGGTCATTCCGGAGCAGACTGAGGTGCGGATCTACGGTAAGTAGTCCGAACCCAGTCCGCTCCAAGGTGCAGACGTCCTCCGTGGAGGACGCACTGCACCGTTTTAAATACCCCATGTGGAAATGGCCTTTGTAGGGAGGGGAGACTGCACAAAACCAAAATTTTAATAAGCTAGCCACAATAAACAGACCCACAGAAAAATTTCATTCTCTGCTCAAAAGGCATTGACAATTATTATTAGACTATTATATTTAAAACTCACTGATCAAGCCAACATATCATGATCTGTACGTAGAAAGATTTTTATGCAGGGGTCTGTGAATTGAAAGATTATTTCAGGGACACCTCCAAGGTAAAATGGTTGAGAAAGGCTGATGAATGGCACTTATCTGTATTCAACAGTTATTATTTTTAAATTTGCATTTACCTATAAATTAGCATATGCAAATTTTATGCAAATATGTGCCTTATCTATTTTTATATCTCCTCCTCCTCCTCCTCCTCCTCTCTTCTTTTTTGGTGATGTATAAGTGACTGTCGAACTGCTTGGCAATCCTAGTTTCAACTCATACCAACCCTTCCCCAACAATTTATTCCAGATGCATGCTATCTCTAATCTTTGAAGCTATTTCTCAATTGCTTTAATTTTGTCTATATTTAAATGCTTATTCATAGTCAATTTTACAGTACAGTGCCCTTATGTGCAATATGAAGTGTGCTTTATAAATTACTTTAATTAATCAATAATGTAGCTATCATATCTAGTAGCTGTTGATAGCTTTATCTTCCAGGAATGTGAGTAATCCCCTTTTGAAGTCATCCACACTGGTAGGTATTGCCAGACCTCATGGTAGCAAACTTGTTTGTTTCCTAAATTCATACCCTGCCTTCCCACTATAAGCAGCGTTCAGGGTGGTGAACTACAAAATACAGAGTAAAACAACATGACAACTAACACATTAATAGCTGATCTAATAAAACCATACTCAATAAAAATAGATGAAATAATGTATTGATTACATATTAACTACTCATGTTTTCATCTCGGATGCTGATGATTCATTTGGCCTTATTTTATTTTGTGAATCACTCTGGATAGTTAGATAAGTAGTATAGCAATGTTCTGAAACATAAATAAGCAAGTAAATAACATCAGATCAAAACCTACTTCAGCAGCATGTCATCTTAGACACAGGAAGTTCTCTGAATAAAAATGTCTGACTGCTGGGGAAAACAACAGTGATAGAGCTGATCTATCTCTCTTAACAGAGAGCTCTAGAACCGGGGAGAAGCCATTGAGAAGGTCCTCCCTCATGTCTCCACCACGTGCATCCCGGTTGTGCCAAGACAAAGAGAAAGGGCCCTCCCAGGAAATCTTAAAACCTTGACAGGATTTTCTAGAAGCATGCAAGAAAACTATGGTCTTTTCTGAGTCCACACGTGAATGGATCCGGTGGGAGAAGAACAGAGATTAATAAAGAAGGAAGTATCTTATGTCACTTACTTACGATTTAATGTTAAATCTGATAATAATTACGGCTGGGAAAGTACTCCTGATAAATCCCGTATAAACATTTGCCTGACATAAAGGGCCAGCGGTTGGTTTGTTTGTGTGTGTGTGTTTTTTTATTTACTTTTTTCTTTATTTCTTCTCATTTCCAGGCCACTGACTTTCATTTCAATGGCTGCATGTTGAAAAAGAATTTTCACACTTGCCGACTAAAGAATTCAACAGTGGGAGTAATATTAATGGGCTACGGCACATGGGGTGACAGAACAATGAGGCAAGGGTTGAATAAGGCTTGCTGAGTTTTGGTTTTCTTGGGTCAAAATTAGAATGACAGACTGGTAGTATCTGATATCTATTTCTCTGAGTCACCACAGGCCTTTTTTTTTTTTTGGCAGTACAAACACAGTGTACACACTTCATTTATGGTGTTATTGTCAGTTAGAAAGCTCTCTTTCATTGTTTCTTATGACCAGTGCCTACCTGGAATAGAAGAAAACATCTGATGTTGAAATGATTACACTGATTACAGAAGATACTGTGCTAAGAGGAATTTTGGCTGGCCACAATGCATTATCTTTGTTCACCACCCAGTCCTGCTGATCCTAGTACTAATCACGCTTCAGCAGTAAAGGGGAGGGGGGAGCTTTTGATCACTCCATGTAGCTTTGGAGAGAAAATCAAAGTCTGACCCAAGCAGATACTGTCTGTCTGATACCCTACTGGAATTATCTACTGTGGGCACAATGATGTGCAAAGGGAAAGGATTATCTGTTGCAGCACTTGGAAAAGTAATTTTTTAAAAAATTTGGACTAAAACTACCACAATTGTTCCAGAATTTCAGGTAGTTGGGAGTTCAACAAAGTACCTTTCCCAAGCTCTGATTGTTTATGATACTCTCTGCTAGATGTAGTTTGAAAAGGTTTATGGCAGCCACAGCTTGCCAAAGATGGGGATAGGGAGAAATAAGGGAGTAGCACTTGTAGATTTCATTCAGATCTAGCCTTCCTCATTTCTAGCATTTAAGCAGTGGTCATCGGCTTCTTTAGACTACCCTCTTATAAACACTTAACTGGGAGTAACGGACTTTTCACATCAAACAATTATAGTGCTATGATTCCACTTTATCTGCCATGGCAACATCCTATGGAATCTTGGGACTAGTAGTTCAGGGGGGCTATTTAGAATTCTTATTCAGAAAGTGCCTTACCACACTACAGATCCCAGGATTCCATGGAATGTCAGTTAAAGTGGAATGATAGTGCTATAATTATGTAGTATGAAAGGGCTGTCAGTCTCCTAAACTAAGGCCATTTCCACACTACACTGTTATACTGCTATTTTTCTGGTTTCAACATTCTATGGAATCCTGGGGTTTGCAGTTTAGGGAGGGGCATTTAGAATTCTCAGCCAGAGAGCTCTTTGGCCTCAGCAAACTACAAGGCCCAGGATTCCACAGGATGTTAAAGTGGAATAATAACACTATAACACTGTAGTGTGGAAATGGTCTAAGTGAGCTTACATCTGAGTAGACATATGAAGAACAGCAATGCTACACACCTGGCTCTCTGGGATATGATCCAGTGATGAAAGAAAAAAATAAGCCACAAAATAAATTGAATGCTACTTATTTAAGGTGATCTCCTTTCAAAATCTAATTGTGTCCTCTGTATTATATGGAATTCAGAGTTTAGCTAGAATCCAAATTCAGGTATGAGTGTCATAGTGTTTTTTTTTAAAACTATGGTAACACCATCACATTTTTTTTAAAACCGTTTCTGTTTTGTTTGAATTTTCTTCTAGTATGTTGTAGCAGAATGATATATGCTCAACCAAGCAAGCTAACTGCATGACTTTGTAGCCATTAGTTGCTCTCTGATTCATAGCTTATAGCATACATCATTTTATTTTGTTAAATTAAAAATAATAAAACAAAATTATAGAAAGCAGACAGTGGGATGAACCAGTAAAAGAGGAATAATCATCAGCATTACAAAAAAAATAAAAATAAAAATGAAGTTTATTGCAAACATTCCCCTCCTTCCCTCGAATATATTTTCAGATTTCATATATTTGTATAGTTTCATTGTACAATTACTCTTCACCCTTGAAGTTACAACTAGTTGTGTATATTGCTGTGATAGGAACCTTTGCGTCCTTTTAAAAAGATCTGGAAGTTTTCTCTTGTATTAATGAAGCTTGAGAACCACTGTATTGTTCTTTCTTTGGACAATATTTGTACACCTCCTTTTTCATCCGTGGAAAATCTAGAGTTACTAGTTCGGGATTGTCCCAGATGCTGAGTTCTCTGGACCAAAACCTGAGATCTAGGAATGATCCTTGGCTCTTAAGTGTTACACTTTAAGTACCAATCACAGTTGCTCACAGCTTGTCATTCAAACTTACACACATATTTTTCTGTTTAAAAATTAAGACAGGAATCTTAGCTACCGGGGCTGCTCCCAGATCAAAGTGAAATGGGAGGATTTTTTCACCTCATTTACCTAGGGAGATGGGATAACAAAGATTTGATGTAGCCTACCTATTTCTAGCCAGAAAATGGATGCAGGATAGGGTAAAGTGGGAGCCCTGCAACAACTGGGAGGCGTGGAGGAAACTAAAGCCATTTTCGCACTAGACTGTTATAGCGCTATTATTCTGCTTTCTACATCCTATGGAATCCTGGTGTTTGCAGTTTCGGGAGGGGCCGGTGGGCCCCTCCCGAAACTGCAAATCCCACGATTCCATAGGATGTTGAAAGTGGAATAATAGTGCTATAACAGTCCAGTGTGGAAATGGCCTAAGTATACGCCTGGCTACCTGAAGAGTCTTTGCAAGTTAAGCTTTGCCTATTGCAACAAGCAGAGTGTGGTGTTTTTGTTTTTGTGTGCCTTCAAGTCATTTCTGACTTATGGTGATCTTAATGCAAACAAATCATGGGGTTTTCTGGGACTGAGGACCTTTCCGCACTTACACTGTAACAGTGGTATTATTCCACTTTCAACATCCTATGGAATTCTGGAGTTTGCAGTTTAGGGAGGGGCATTTAGAATTCTCAGCCAGAGAGCTCTTGGGCCTCAGCAACTAAAAACCCCAGAATTCCACAGGATGTTGCAAGTGGAATAATAGCACTATAACAGTGTAAGTGCAGAAAGGCCCTGAGAGAGTGTGATGCACTCAGGGTCACCCAGTGGGTTACCATGGCTGACCAGGGAATTAAACCCTTGTCTCCAGAGTTGCAGTACAATGCTCAAACCATTATACCATGCTGGTTCTCTCTTCTGTTCTCTTCTCTACATCGCTTCTATTGGGTGTTACCAGTCCTCACTGGACTGGTAACCCATGGGATTTTTAAACCCATGGGATTTTTAAAAACCCAGTAGGATTTTTCTTCAAGGAACAGGAAATGGCTTCTGGATCCTAGGACCACAAAAATATCCATGAGGGCTGCACTTTGCCTACTTCTGCTATAAAGTGTATTTTCAGCCTAGGAGGGGAGAGAAGGATACACACAATTAGAAAATACAGGATCTGCATGGGCTTCCAATTTGGTTCCAAGTTCAGTTCAAGGTGCTGGTGTTGACCTACAAAGCCCTAAATGATTTGGGACCAAGACGTCTGAAGGGTTGCCTCTTCCCATATGAGCCTGCCATAAATCTGGGATCTTCAGAGGAGGCCCTGTTGCATGTACCCACACCTCATGAAGTTAGGTTAGTGGGTACATGTAACAGGGCTTTCTCTGGCCATTTCCGCACCGGGCTTCTGTAATGGTACAGAGCGACCTCTCACGGAGGTCTTCTGCACCCTAGAGTGGACTGGCGTGGACTACTTTTTGTAGTTCCACACCAGAATCCACTCAGGAGTGGCCGGAACTAGCCGTGCTGCGTGTTTTTTAAAAACCTCTTTTTCGAGGTTTTTTTTTTTAAATCATTTTATTCAAAATTCTCATTATAAAAAAACATACATATTCGATTGTCAGCTTCAATAGAAATATATCTGATCTTCCACATTGATCTAGATTCCATTTTTCAGATTTCTAAAGACTTAAGATACTGTACAACATTCTACTGTTAATTTATCTGATAGTTCTTACATTTCATTCATCATATTTCCGCTTCATGATATATACCTGTCGCCCATGCGTATTATAACTTTAATCATGAATTACGTATTTCCAGCTGTTAAAACCCAGCAATTACCCGTTACAATTTGCCATTCTTTCTGTATCACATTGTCTGATTTCCCCTTTAATCTCTGGGAGACCATGTCTGCATTTTTATTTTCGATAAGTGTAGCCCACCATTGTTCTGTTGTAGGTATTTGCTGAGTTTTCCATAGTTTTGCATATTCAATACGAGCTGTTGTTATCATATACAGTAATATTCTCCAATGCTTCTTTATACCAACATCCTCTATAATATCAGTCATATTTAACAAATACAATTCAGGTGTCTTAGCAAACTGACCTTTCAATAATGTACAAATCACATTATGTACTTCATTCCAATATTTCTTAGCTTTTAGGCATGTCCACCACATATGATATATCGTACCAACCTCCCTTTGACATTTCCAACACTGTCCAGTACCTGTATTATAAATCCTTCTCAGTTTATCTGGTGTCATATACCATCTGTGAAATAGTTTATAATAGTTATCTCTCAAATTCTGGGCTACTGTAAACTTCTGCGTTTTTTTCCAACTCTGCTCCCAAGACTCTAATTGAATTGAATGGCCAATATTTTGAGCCCATAATTTTTCGAGGTTTTTAAAAAGCACGGCGCACGCAGCCCCGTGCCGCTCCGTCGCCCGGCTCCAACGCAGATTTGCAGGGGCGCGCAAATGCGTGCCTGCAGATCTGTCGGGAGCGGGCTTCTGGCTGGCGAGCTTCTCCGGTTGGTGGAGAGCCTCCACCAACCGGAGGCCGCCATTTGGGACGCTGGAGGACTGTGGAGCAGCGAGCTCGCGCTGCTCCACATGGTGACGGACTTACCCGGCTGCCAGTAAGCTCCGTTTTAGGGTGTTTTCGCCCGTTCCGCCCCCCCACATGCAGAAGGGGCCTCTGTTGCAGCCCCTTGGTTGTGAAACTCCCCACTCAAGCTTGAGCTTCCACCGGGTAGTCAAAACTGTGCTCTTCCTCATGGCAGAGTTTGAAAGTGCTGTTTTAATCTGTTTCAAAACTGGATTCTTTTATTGTTTTTTTTATTGCTTTTAAGAGTTTTTAAAGAGTATTTTAATTTCAATGTGTTCTAAAAATGTTTTTATCTCAGTATTGTTTTAATTGGGTTGTATTTGTGCATCAGCTCAGGAGACCTTGTGGGAAGCAAAACAGAAATACTTTGAACAAAAATGATAAATAAAAAGGTGTCGACAAGATAAATATGTGCACAGCACTGGCCTGCTTTCCACACATAGAGGGAGGCAATGTGTTAAAGGCCCTTCCACTGATGGAAGTGGAAAAATGCAACTAAGGCCAGCACAGGCAACTATGTGCCTACTGGAGGCAGTAGAGGTGTGTTTCTCTTTGTCTTAGGTCTCTTTCACACCACACAATAACAGTGTTTTGATATCACTCTCACTGCCATGGTTGCTTCCTACCCAATCCTGGGATTTGTAGTTTGGTGAGAGGGTAGAGTTCTTTGGCAGACAATTCTAAATACCTCACCAGGCTACAAATCCCAGGATGGAGCCATGGTAATTGAACTGGTATCAAAGTGATGTAACTGTGAGGTATGAAAGAGCCCCAAGTCATGCTGCCATAGCTACATGGAGTGTACCCTCTTTCTCTACTCTGTCTATTGCTTTCTTTTCTATAGACTGATGTTCTCAAATCTGATTTCATTTTCTTTCTCTCTCTCTCTTTTGTTCTTTTCTGTCATCTTTGCCTTAGTCATGCTGCCATAGCTATCCCTTATTACCTATCCTGCTGGGCCCTTATGCCTGTGTAAACCAGTGGTTTTACTTTTTACATGGTTGCATAATGAGGTATCAAGCACCCTCTTAAACAAGCTGTTCCCCATTCATCTACAGAACAACAGGCCAGCTTAAAGGCCGTCAGCATACAAACACACCTCCACCTCACCATGACTCAGAATGGCCATCAGAACAGCCACTGTAATGACTCAGAATAGCCACTAGAATGCCACCTGGGATGCCACTACTAGGTAAATAATACGCCTGTGGAGTTTTAGATTCCCTGATGTTGAATATGATTTTAGCTTTTGTTTTGGCCTTGTTGAGTTTCATGTTAGGCCATTTCCGCACGGGGTGAGGGAATCGCCCCGTGCCGCTACTTACCGGATCTTCTGGCTCCCTGGTCCAGTCCAGGCTCCTCCAGAGCAGTGTGTGGTTGTAGATCCATACTGCTCCAGCATCCAAAATGGCGGCTTCTGATTGGTCATGGGTCCCGACCAACCGCTGAAGCTCGCCAGCCTAAAGCCTGCCCTCTGTAGATCGCAGGCTCGCATTGGTGCGAGCCTGCGAATCTGCACTGGAGAGCAGGCATGCAGTGGTGCACTCCGGGCTTTTGAAAGACCGGAAAAATCAGGTCTTTCACAAGCACGCTGGAGGACCACTTGGGGTCGTTCCGGAGTGGACTGAGGTGCGGATCTACAGTAAGTAGTCCGGACCCAGTCCGCTCCAAGGTGCAGACGTCCTCCATGGAGGACGCACTGCAATGTTTTTATTATCCTGTGTGGAAATAGCCTTCGTTTGCAAGACTACATCTTTTTCCTTCCACATTGAAATCCCCACACATTTTTAATACATTCTTCATAATGTGTTGATTTATTTGTACACTTTACCAAATTTATGCAACTTTCTCCCACTGCCTAAAATGTGTTTGTGTGAGTGTGTTTTATCAGTTATGCACATTTTAGTCATCCACATTTTAAAATAGATGCATTGTTTTGTGAGCACTTTATTTCTTGGAAATGCCCTGTTCACCTTGCAAATGTGCAAAGACTCTAGGCGAGGCATGCTTTTTTCTCACGAGTCTGAGGAGGTGTGAAAATGCTATTTTTGTTGAGTGTCAAGTCCAACAACACTTCTCCCCACACCTACTAAATACTTCATCTTCTCATCTGACAGTGTTTCATATTGATTTCAAACAGCCAGCTTTCACACATAGGTCAGGATCCTGCTGGAGATTCTGCTTCTGTAACTTCCAGTTACACTTGAGAGTCAGTGTGGTATGGTGGTTTGAGCAACAGACTACAACTCTGGAGACCAGGGCTCTATTCCCTCCGTAGCCATGGAAATCCACTGGGTGACCTTGGGCATGTCAAATACTCTCAGCCCCAGAAAACCCCATAATAGGTTTGCCTTAATGTTGCCATAGGATGGAAATGACTTGAAGGCACACAACAGTAATAACAACCTCCAGTTACACTAGTATAAATACTTATCACGCAAGGAGAAATCTAGTACTTTCTTGTGCAATGTCTGTCACCTTCCACACCAGGAGAAGAAGAAGTGTTCACCTCCCAGACTATCAGTATTGCCACACTGGCAAAGATTTACTCCAAGGGCATCTTGGCCATTGCCACCATCGCAACAGAAATCTCCTGTACCACCAACCCTACGACACATATCAACAGAACATGCCTCCACAGCAAACAAGAACCTCACTTTTACAAGTTCACTGGCATCCCTGCCGGTGGAGGAATTAAATGTCTTACATTTCTCAATTGCATGGTCCTTCAACTTAGTGTATCCCTTGTAGGTAGGAAACCTACTGAAAATACACAGCCCTTCTGGAACCACAGTTCTAGCTTGGCCCAGGCTGGGTAAAGAGGATACTATTTTTTTTAACCAAGCAGCCAAGAAGAATGGTCAGAACTCCCAACCAAGATCATCAAAGACCACACACTGAAAGCAGCAGCCTCCAGTAGCTCATTAAAGATGGGCAAGAGATGGAGGTTCAAGTTCTGCAAGAGGGAAGGAAATATGGAGAAATATCTTTTGCATACCCAGAACTACAATCACACATAATGTCAACAAAAGAGAGGTAGCTGAACACTGCAACAGTGTTCCAAAACAGTTCCATAACCACAGCAGCAGACAAAATGAGGTGCTTCTTTTTCCCATGAGCTCCTCATCCCAACATGCAACAACAGCTATAGAAGCCAAGGGGCAGGTTCATCTCTATCATGGATTGGGACTTGATCAAGGCTGCCATTCCAAAACAGATAAGAGGATGATTATAATGAAACAAAGCCATGGTTGCAAAAATAGATTTAGCTGATAATGAAGGGATGTGGCAGGTCTTTAAAGTCTACCTCCCCATGCTATCGTAACTGGACACTGCTGGTGGGAATGTGGGAGAAGGCCATCTCTGTGGTTGCTTCCACACTTGGGATCTCCTTCCTTAGGGTGGCTTCTTTGTTTTCCTTTGGGTGACTGGTTAGGACTTGTATTTTCCCACTAGCTTTTGGAAACTGATTTTTTTTTTAATCCAAAATGACTTTTACAGTGGTGTACTGTTTGTAATCTATTTTAAAGTCAGATTTTCATTGGGTTTTTTTTTGATATTTTATACCATTTTCATAATAGTTTTTGTATGTTTTTAACTATATATTCTTCATCTCATTCTGTCTTCTTGTAAGTTGGCTTGAGTCCCAGTCAAGGAGAAAGGTGGGATATAAATAAAGTGATGGGTGGATGGAACTGGACTCCATGTAAGTTATCAGCAGGTGTGTCCTGGAAGTCACTCTTCCTTTCCAGCTATGTGTATGCATCTCCCACAGTTTGGGGTGAAGTCTCAAGAATCTGCATTTCTATTTCTCTGCCTATCTCAGCCCAGCATAGCTACACTGATAGTCCTAACCAGTCATCGTGAGGGTAGGGGTGAGTGATGAATACGATTTCTTTAACAAAAGAGGAAGGGCTGCAGGCTGTTGGTGAAATAAGGAATGTGGATCCAGTGGTATAGTCACACTGCTACCTCTTTGTTGACAAAAAGGATTAAGGGTTACCGTTTAACTAAATCTACATGACTGAACTCACTAGCACTCTCCTATGCATCCTATCAGTATAGGACTGCTATGAGATGTGCTCATCCTTGGCTCCACTTTTGTGCCTGGACAGAATTGTGAATAATGCTTTGTGTCCATAAGACAGGGACCATAAAACTGCTCCCTTTGGTGGGAAATGACAGCTCACTCCAGTCTATCCCTAGCTGTGGAATTCTTCCTGGAAGATAGGAGAAACAGGCTTCCAGGGGGCCTCAGTCCCATCACAGATGGCAGAGGCTAGAGTGTGTTGTTCTTGTGCTCTGCAGTCCTGGAACACACTCTGAAACTGTCCCAGTTTGTCAGGGACAGTCCTGATTAATCTTCTGCCGTTCCATTTTTTAAAAGGTCCCAATTTCTCTCTCCTTATCCTACTTTCCTGTATTGTCCTCAGCTTATTTCAGTCACTGCAAACTGAGCTCAAAAGTGCAATTAATTCAGCTGGAGTAAGAAGAGAGAAGGAGACAGAGGCCATTTCCACATGGTGTTGCAGTCCCAGATTAGAGACGCAATGGCAGTGGTCCGCGGGTCATGCTAGTGCATGATGTCCTCACAGTCCCACTGCCGTGCTGCCCCCACCTGTTGTGATCATGGGATATTCACTTAATGGAATCAATCTGTTAAGACCCTGCGATTATGTGACGCTCCTGTCCTTCCTGGCCAAGCGGAAGGGCAGGAAGTGCGATGGAAGCGCTTCCTTCCCCAGCGCAACATGGGAAAGAGCCTGGCTGTGCTGTGGAAGGCAGGCACGTGTTGCTCACACTCCTTTCCAAAGGGATCTGGCTGGGTGTGAAGGGCAGCATTTCTGTTGTGCTCCTTTCCCAGCAAAAGAACTGCTGGGATCTCAACGGGAGGACAACAGGATCAGTTAAGGTGCAGAAATGGCCAGAGTCTTGCCCTTCCCAGTAGGCTCAGGCAAAGGCAAACTGCTGCAGCCTCTACTAAACCTTACTGCTCTTCTTCATTTATAAGCTTTACCATCCTGACCACACAACTTTCACCATCTTGTTGCTTGTTTACATCTTTGAAATGCTGGTAGGCATACAGTGGATTTTGTGGCAGGCTTCACTTGTATTTTAATAAATCAGAGGTAGGTAGCACACTACAACCTCCCCCCCTCCCCCTCAGGTAATGTTAGACTGCAACTTCCACCATTACTCACTATTAGCTGTGCTGCACAGAGGTGATGGGAATTGCACTCCATCAAAAAGTCCCCACCTTTGCCATAAAGCTAACTTCAGTTTAATTTTACCTGCATTTACCTATCTCTCATTTTCTCGATATTCTTTAACAAAGAAGGGATTTTTTAAAAAAATCAGTGTTAAGTAAAGTAATGTTTCACTTTCTAGTAGAATGCTTGATGTACTTCTATTAGGCGTTCATTCCTCATCTTCAGCAACTCCTAGTACCTAGTTCTGCAACATGTACCCAAGATTATTCTTCAAAACAATTGCTTGTTCTTTGTGTTATACATAAAGGATTAGAAATAACAAGCAGTAACAAAAACATTAGAAGTAACAAAAAGTTAAATCACAATGTACTTCTAATATTAAAGAAGCTTCCTATAGGATGTGAACTTTAAAGTTGGCTTGAGACAAGTCTTTAAAAATATATAATAGTAAACATTATGGAACATATTTTCCCTTCTTTCTTATTTCAGTGAAATGTGCTCATCCCACTCAACCATTAATTTACATCTACTGGACTCCGGATGCTCGTCTGCAGTCTTGTTATATGCTCTTATCTCTCACCCCAGTAGCAATAATCCTGATTCACTGAGCACTGGAGTGCACTTTCAGTTACAGCTGAAACAATTTACCATTTTAGGTTCAGGTACAGATTGATTTTGTTGGCAACGTTTATGAGAATCTTTCTTATCTTGAGCAAGCACGTCAGGGTTGTCAGAGCAGATGCACAAGCATGGGGGATAGAAAAGAAATCAAATGCTAAAGAAGACTTTTGTTACAAAATATATATATACTGTGCCTTACAGCCTTAGCTTGGTTCAGGTCCAGACAGGTAATCTAAATAGGAAAATAGGCATTATTTAGTTTGATGTTGTAAAAAGGCCTTGATTTTATTGATTTATGAGTAGATTTTGTTAGTAGATTTTTGTCAGTAGTGTTAGTGAGTAAGTTTCTCGCACACTCTTACACCCATTCACTCCAAGTTAAACCTGACTATGTTCAACTAGACTATGTTCATTTAGGCTTACAGTCTTCAACTGAATCCAGTTATTGGTCACAACTAAAGTAGACTCATGGAATCAACGAAAACTTGATAAATCAGCATTTATGTAAGTTCCATTGATGCAGTGAGTCGACAATAATTGGGACTAGTAGTTAAATTGTGGCCATCAGGTATAATCACAGCTATTTGGGATTAAACCCTATTCAGCGTTATGGGATTTACTACTCAGTAAAAACATACTAGGACCATTTCCGCACAGGCTAATAGAAACGGTGCAGAGCGTCCTCCAGGGAGGACGTCTGCACCTGGGAGCGGACTGGGTTGGACCTACTTAACATAGATCCGCACCTCAGCCCGCTCCAGAATGACCCCAAGTGGTTGTCCAGTGTGCTTTTGAAAGACCGCTTAAAACAGGTCTTTCAAAAGCACAGAGTGCACCATTCCGTGCCCGCTCTCCCGTGCAGATTTGCAGGCTCGCACCAGTGCGAGCCTGCGATCTGCTGGGGGCGGGCTTCAGGCTGGCAGGCTTCAGTGGTTGGTCAAGACCCTCGACCAACTGGAAGCCGCCATTTTCGTCCCCGTAGCAGTGTGGAGCGACGAGCACGCACTGGTCCAGAGCACCACAGACTGGACAGGGGAGCCAAGAAGTCCGGTAAGTAGCAGCATGGGGCGATTCCCTAGCCCCGTGTGGAAATGGCCTAAATTGTGCTGCTAGCCCATTAGCAGAGTGCTGCCCATAGCAGTGATCCCCAGACTGATGCTGGTACCTAAGCCATTGGCTGCTGGTCCCTGGTTTCTAGGATGGAAAGAAACCAGTGTAGCCAAAGGGCACAAATACGGTGCCAGTCTCTAGCACACTGGGGAAGAAATAACTGCCAGTCCTTAACATTAAATAGTCTGAGAAGCATTGCATTTAAGTATTTCTGCCTTGCTTATCCAAGGTGGTGAAAGAAATTACAAACCATGAAGGGACATACATTTTTAGGTGAAATTGTTTAGCTATAACTGAAATAATGACCAAGATCCAGTGTTGTCAGACATAACTAGAATGATGGAGCTCCATCATTATAATTAGGTCTGGCAATGCCACTGCCCAACAACCCAGCTTTCAGGTTGCCAGCACACCAATCAAAGAGTATCTGAAGCACTGCAGATTGGGATGCCAGAAACTGACATTGGTAGCACTCTTTCAGTTGTGGGCTGTATTAAGAATAGGCAGCTGCAGGATCTCTGTAGAGTCCTTCTGCAGATGCTTGATTCAGTTCACTCCAGTTCTGCAGATATCATTTACCAACATGCCTCTATCTGCACCACCTCAGAAATCCTTGAGTTGGGGCAGTGTTTCCATGTAAACATGCCCTCCACCAGCAGCGGAGCTTGGAGTGTGTGGAGGGGGTGGGAGGGGGTGGCCATGGTGCATGGGGGCGTGGCTGCAGTGCATGGGGTGTGGCTATGAGCTGGGATGCCCCAAAAACATTGCTGCAGGGGATGAACCGCCCCCATCGCCCCTTCGTCACTACGTGACTAACCTCCATCTCACCCCGGAGTTCTATGCAAACACACACCCACATTAGACATAAATAAATATATAAATATAATGAACAATTATGGATTACTCTCATCAGGCCTGGGTTAAAACATGCTGAGGCCTATGTTCTGACAAATTTAAAATGTTGCATAGTATTTCTTAAAACCAGAGTTGGGGTGGTGGTGGGGTGACAAGGTGTCTTCAGTGTACCCTCCTCACTGAGTAGGCGTATCTTGGAGGCACTGCCAGCATCAGCCATTTATTTGTCCTGTGTGTACACTCAACACCCATTGGCTGCCAATACCATCTTACCCTTCAAGTGCAACCACCATGGAATTTGTACAAACTTTCCTTGAAGCCTCCTTGGGCCTAGGCCATCACTGGTGTATGAGATTCTATATACTGCTTTGTTACTGCAGTTAGAAGCTGCCTGCACTGAGTAGACTGAGTACTCCTTCACACTGGTTGCCATTGAAGATGGCGCACATCATGTTGCTGACTAGGGTTTGTTTCAGGTGATTACGACGCATTCATAATAGACCACAGATAATTTGATTTGAAACAATAGACATGATAGAGCACATGTATAGACTAAAACATAGACTAAAACATACCAATAATTTAATTTCTATTTCCATAGCAACCATTAGAAGAATCACTCCAGTTTTTGCCATTGTGTTGTATTAGAATGTGTTCATGAAGTAAGTATGGCTTAAAAATGTTGGATGATCACAGCTATGCTGTGCTTTTTTATATGCTGGCATAAATGCACAAGATGGATAAAGCAAATGAATGCTGAAGAAAATGAGAGTATGGATGGAAAACATGGGTGCCACTTGCTCAGGTATGTCCATCCATATCCTGGGAGATGCAAGTAGTAACTTGCAGTTTTCCAACTTAATGGGAGTCACTGGGCTCTAGGAAAGAGCAAGTTTATACTCAGTCATTAGATGCTGCCAGAAGTAGATTTAACACTCAGATGCCTGAAGCTTTGGTGCTGATGCAGTCATGTGATTCTATTATATCATGGATTTCAGTAATGGGATTCAAACTTGTCACTCATGTGATTGTCATACCATCTAGGCTCAACATTGTGTGGTATTGTGGCACAATACAGTACTTTGAAAAGGTAATTTTTTGGTCTGAAGGTCTCAGACTTCCAACCATTGCTATGCCACCTGGGAGAATTCTAGGAATCCAAAAAAGTAACTTTTGAAAGCTTTGGCAGATTTTTTTTTTGATACCACAAACTACTCTCCTTATAGTCAGGATTCAATGCAGCAACAATAGTGGATTTATTTATTTAAAACATTTATAGTCTGCTCTAGATCTGCAGATCTTACTTGAGTTTGTCGAGTTGTAATATTATACATTTCTGCATCAATACTGCCCTTTTACTGAGGTACTGTCTGCTGACAACATTCCATAGGAGAGCAGTTTTCCACATGGATTACCCATAACACAAATCAAATCACATGAAGCTCCAACTAGCAACTGAGGATACAAAAATTTGTGGCAACCACATTGCCAGGGAAATGAATGACCTCATTCTTACTTAAAGATGGTAAAGGGGTGAACAACTCACAGTCAAGTCTCAAAAATGTCCAGTTCTGAGAATCCCTGGTTTTTTTGTACCTTGAGCTCCTACAGGATTTTACTGGACAATGAAGAAAAGAAAGGATGGGAATTATGTGTAAGTTCTCTCAAGTTATCAAAGATTGGAAGGTACTTTTTTTAAAAAAGTACTACATTCCTGGTTATAATATTTGAAAAGCTACCCATCAGTATTAGTCATTACAACTGATTTTGGAAACCTAACTCATCAACATATTGTGTTAGTAGTTTTCTGTTACTTTCTGTTACTAAAAGAATGGCATAAAACTCCTATCAAAAATCCTGTAAAAATGTACTTTAATTTTTGTTACAACTTTTTGACCACACAGAAGTAACTAGGTAATTGTAATTACATAATTATGTTACCATGCTTCCACGCTTGGGGAGCCATTATTGAAAATATGTGAATTTCTGTTTCACAGTAGACACAAAGAGAGAGTCAGAGGAACGTTTTAAAGTTTTCCTAGCTCAGTGGTGAGTGGTGGACGGTGGCTCCTAGCCCAATGGTGGATAGTGGCTGCCATGTCAAGGGGGCAGCAAATCCAGTTTGTGTTTGGGATAGCTTCAGTTGAACTATCCAAGGTGCTGAATGCTGGCTTTAATAGAGGTTGAGTACCTCTGGTAGCCGTCCAAAACCTAGAGGGGATTCACTGACCCACTGACATGGAGCACCCAGCCATCACTGTCTCATCCACATTCAAATTGCATACCCACCCTTTCCCCAAACTTCAAGTGGTATTTTAGTCACCTTGGTCACTTATTTTGGCTACTTAGGGGTATGGGTTGGGCGAATGAAACAGTGGCAAAACTGTACTTCAACTTTCTCAGTTGAAAAGAGCAACAGCTGTTTTGGTGGGTGGCATGAGTCTCAAGACAGCAAAGACCCCACAAAGGACCTCCCAAGGGCTGCACAGTCCCCACCCCTACTTTAGTAAGTAGAGATATCTTTCTCACCTCCCTGACCACTGAAACAACTGATCACATCAGGTAGCTGTGTGTACAACAATTTCTTCTCTCTAAATATTAACAATATTGTTAAGTGATTTACTGTAACCTTGTGATTGGTTTTCTGAATATGAATATGTTACTAGCACTGTGATTATTCTCCACAGCATACATAATAGTGATATTCAGCAAGATATGATTAATGAGTTTTATGAGTTTTATGAGTTTTACATTCAGCTGTATAAAACAGTTCAAAATTTTATATTATTCTATCATGGGTAATGCATAAGAGCGGGGAACCTATTCAAATGGTCAGAAGACCTGGTTTGCTTGGTGAAAAGTAGCTAATGACAATCCAGTTGGGGAAATATAAGATGAAAGTTTGGTATAAAACAAGGCAACATGGATACTAAATTTATTTATGACTGACTGTGGTATGAATTATTGAACTACATCACTCCCAAACCCACAGGCAGCATAGCTGCTGGATATACTGGCTGGAGAATTCTCAGTATTGTAGTCCAAAGAAGCAACTTTTCCAAGTTCCAACTTCAGACAGAAGCTTGCAGAATTCAGTGTTTAAAGAAAGTATTAATTGTTGGTTACTTTTCAGAGAGCAGGAAGAAAAATGTTGTTATAAAAATTGTGACTATAATAGCAATTAACATCCTCTTATGGGCCTTGGAACTCTAATAGTAGCTATCTATCTTTTTTAAAAAAAAATAACCTCAAACTCAGTTGTAAGATACTTGAGAGATGCTAAAGTTCAATGAATGGAACATAATTAGTCATAAACATTGTTTCAGAGTAGCTGGGTAACCAAAATGTATTAACGTGAAACAGAGGCCATTTCCACACGGGCTTAAAGAAACGGTGTAGAGCGTCCTCCAGGGAGGACGTCTGCACCTGGGAGCGGACTGGGTCGGACCTACTTAGTGTAGTCCCGCACCTCAGCCTGCTCCAGAACGACCCGAAGTGGTCGTCCAGCGTGCTTTTGAAAGGCCGCTTGAAACAGGTCTTTCAAAAGCATGGAGCGTGCCACTCCGTGCCCACGCTCTGGTGCAGATTTGCAGGCTCGCACCAGTGAGAGCCTGCGATCTGCCGTGGGCGGGCTTTAGGCCGGTGAGTTTCAGCGGTTGGTGGAGAGCCTCGACCAACCGGAAGCCGCCATTTTCATCCCTGGAGCAGTGCGGAGCAGCGGCCATGCACTGCTCCGGACCAGCCTGGACCCAAGCGTGGAGCCAAGAAGTCTGGTAAATACCGGCATGGGGCAATTCCCTCACCCCGTGCAGAAATGGCCAGAGATGATATATGCTCTATTATTCTTCCTGGCAGGATTTCTGGACTGTCAGAAAGCCCATTTTCAGTGTGGAGATGAATAATAGACAATATACTTTCCATCCCCATGTCAAATTTTCCTCTTGGAACAGTTAATGCAGTTGTGCAACATACATATGTTTTACTCAGAACCATAAATTCAACTGTGCTCAATGTTATTTTCTTCCTTTGTACAGGACTGCAGTTTCATTTTAGTTTGTAGTGCTGTTTTAATAGCTTTTAGGATTTACACTAAAAGAACACACACTATTTCTGCTATAGGAACACATCATCTGCACCAAAGCATGGGGTTCTTCAGCAATGTCAGTTTTTCTGCCTGAATAGATTGAACTATTCCAGCATATTTGAAAAGAAAATGATCTTGCCATGGAAAGTTGCCCAATAAAATGAATGCTGTACATCGTATGTATGCTGTGAATTAGCCATCCCTAAACAAAATATGACATTGATGAAACAGAGCTGAATAAGAAGGGCTACAATTAATTAGGAGGTGCAGGATTAGGAAAACAGAATGGTGTGTTATGCAGCTATTTTCATTCTACAGCTTTTGAAAAGTCCTTACAGTGATAATTAATGAACATCTCTTCATTAAGCATCCAATTTTCAGACTCAAAGAAGGCAAAATCATAGCATTTTCACCTCATTATAGTTAAAGACACACCCTCATCACAAAGAGATGATGGGATGAAAGGAAATGTTCTCTGACCTATAGTAATGCAAAGGTGGGATGTTCCTGCACACATGTACAGTTTGATTCTTGGAGCTGATCCATTGGCCAGGCTGGTTAAGGCATACAAACTGGCTGTTTATATTTCTTTTTCTTCTCTTCCTGTGCAAACAATAATATGGAGAAAGTTCAGCATGAGCCAGGCTGTACTAGAGCCTGGTAAAACTACCTTCTGGACTACAGTTCCCAGAATATCTCTCACAGGGTGGGCAGTAACTACACTGGCTAAGGGATTCTGGAAATTTTAGGGCAAAAAGTAACTTTTCAAATCTCTGGGCTGTACACATGGTGAAGCTTCAAGATTACATAGCATAGCTGTTCTTGGACCTAACAGTAACAACAAAGATAAATTTTAAAAGGTTCTGCATTGGACAGTGGAATATCAGTGCGTGAATTGCCAATCAATATGAAGAAATTATATGCTTTTTTTCATCGTTTGTGCCTGATGTGAAAAACAATTTTGATTTAAAGTTTATTTTCACTCTAAGAATATTGGAGGCAAGTACATAACCCTCTGTTGAAATGTACTCTATAAAAACAGTTAATGCTTCCATTAGTGTAATTGCATTTTCCAAATAATAATGAATGTTCAGCTGACACTTCAAGATGTTGATGACTAATTGGGGAAAACATTTATGTGCAAAGCTATTTTCCTGATTTTACAGTCTGACTCTTTCTCTATACATCACCACTCCTTATTTCTAGCTACATCTTCTTAATAAAACATATAACACGTATTTTTCTCAATATGTGTATGAATTGCTACTCTTTTCTGTAGAAACAAAAAACAGTCTGATGGTACTTTAAAGCCACGTGAGTTTATTTGAAATAAATATTTGTGTCCCATGGGGAATCAAATACAAATCAAATTTCATTTTACTTTAATGACATAGGTAGATCATACAGCTACAAACTGCTGAACAGAAGGCAATATGCCTGTAAATCCCATTGATTTAATGGGTCTATTTTAATTAGGACTAACAATCAGATTTAAACCAATGTTGTTTCTTGTTTCTTCCCTCCTCCTCCTCCTCCTCCTCCTCCTCCTTTACTCATAAGTAACCACAGGAGATCAGATCTAGATAAAACTGTAGTTTGGAGGATATGGGGCTTTAATCTTTTGCCTCCTTTGTCCACATCAAGGTCAGACCCCCATCTCTACAATTGTCATTGTAAAAAATAAATCATCAAGTTATTGCAGCGGGACTTAAGCATAACATGTCAGGGTTGTTTTAGTATGGAAATAATTAGTCAAGGTAATAAGTCACATCGTATTTTGTACAGTCCTCCCTCCACATGTGTGAATTTGACCTTTGTGAACTTGATCAGTCATGAGACGTGTGCTTGCCTTCCCCCCTTCTCCTCCTCCCATTCCCTTCTGTTTTGCCAGCCTCAGAGAAGGAAGGAAAGTACCCAGACAAAAGGCAAGTAAATGTGGCTGGGATGCACATGCGTGCCTTCCTTCTCTCCTCTAGAGCTCCCCCCACATTCCCTTGCCTCTGGCCCCACTGTTGAGAATTTGCACCAAGGCAAACGGGAATTGGTGGGAAGGCTCACACAAGCCTTCCTTCTCCGTTCTGGAGCTCCCACTTCCCGTTCCCTTGCCTCTGGTCCTGGCAAGCAAAAGACAAGGGAATGGGAGGGTAGCCCCCAGAGGGAATAGGAGGCTGATTGCAGGAGGAGTTATTTGTGGTTTTTCTCATTTTGTGAGGTTCTGCACCCCAAACCCTTGTGAAAGTAGAGAGGCCACAATATTTCAATCTACAGCCATGTCTGGAGATCAATTTTAGCCATCAGATTATTGTAGTGTGTGTGTGTGTATATATATATGTATATATGTGTGTGTGTGTGTGTGTGTGTGTATTTGTATGCCACTCTAAGATCTCTTAATATAGAGTGGGGTAAAATTTTGGAGAGCCTGCATGGTGTAGCAGTTTGAGAGTTGGACCATGTCTCTGGAGACCAGAGTTTGATTCCCCACTTGGTCATGGAAACCCACTGAGGTGACCTTAGGTGCATCACAAACTTTCACCCCCCATGGTAAATTTGCCTTAGGGTCACACTGGAAACAACCTCAAGGCACACGACAGTGATAAATACTAAAATAAAATAAAATACAGTAATGTACAAGATCCTTCTATGAAAAGCTGAGAACTTTTTAGGGGTATCAAATACCATGTATTCTTTGCAGATTTCTTCCAATATCCTTCCTTCTCTGAGGCTGGCAAAACAGAAGGGAATGGGAGGAGGAGAAGGGGGGAAGGCAAGCACACGTCTCATGACTGATCAAGTTCACAAAGGTCAAAGGTCAGATTTCTTCCAAAATGATATCCATTTTCCGAACAATTAGGTAGTCCTGGGAAAAACAATAACTAAACACTTGCAGACAGGGATAAGATTTCTGTTCAGTTTTAAAAGAAGTATTCTGTGACTTTGTGGCCACCTTACCTATCCACTTTGCAGGTTGGTACAGAACTATACTAATGCCATTCAGTTTCATTAGGCTTTCTGTAATGTACAGGTCCCATCTTAAATGGAAAAGCTTTTTGTTCATTATACAAATACTAGTTAAAACCCCATTGAGCCCCATTCCTGTCCACTATCCCTTCTCACCAAGCAGAGAAATGGAAAATTGTTTTTGGTTTGTACGATGTACCTGTTGGTTGCCGTAGTGTTGCTCAGTGTCAAAGCAGGTGGTGGGAAAATTTTACAGTCTTCACATTTTCTCTTCTGGTACAGTGCTATATTATTCTTGGGTTTTAATTAATGTATTACAAAGGCTTTCATTTCCATTCCTCTGAAAGGGAAAAAAAAGCATGCCAGAAAAAGAAATTGTATATTGCAAACAAACTGAAGACATTAAAAATCTATCTATGAAGAACTGTCTTTTGTAGTTATTCCAAAAGACTAAAACCTGACTACTTGAAACTACTTTCTGAGATAATTTCTACAGTGATTTCCTGGATGAAATATTTATTACATTGTAATGTAGTCCAATATTCTAACTGTCAATCATAGTAGCTCATCTGTTGAACTTCCTGCTTTAACCAAACCTCTTTGATGTCATTGTACAAAAGTATGATAGCTTGTAAATCTTTTCTTGCACTGTGACACCTGGGGCAGCAAGTGGATGATCATGAAATTATCAAAACTGTTTTGCACAATAGAAAGTTAATAGTTAGTATACAAGACACCTATAGGCACAATCTTTTTTCCAGCTATGATTTTATGATTGATCTACTTTATTATTTATTAGTAATGTTACTGTAAATAACCAGAATTCTGTATTACCTCTTTAGCTACATAACCATCTTAATTATATAGTAGTGTCTCCAGGCCTCACCCGCACCCCGTTTATTGAGCAACAACTGCTGCAAGGAACAGGAATCTGTTTCCTTGTTGATTGAAAAGCAGTTAACTGATGCTCCCGCCTCCTCCCATGAACAATCTTGGATGTGACAATCAGAAACAGGGGACAATCAGAAACAGGGTCTCTGATGCAGTTCCCCCTCACCAGATATCCCTTGTTGGGTCTGACGTGGGAATGTCAGTCAACTACTTCCTGATCGACAGTGGGACAGACCCCTGTTGTTTGCAGCAGATGCTGCCTAGTAAGTGGGCATTGCAGGACTTTCATGATCCCTAAGTATTCCCTAAATGAGTGAATATGTAGGGATTGTGAATATGAACCAGTCATAAATGCATAACTCTAGATTATACATTTAATGAATGCTAGCTATAGCCTTCTAGCCTTAATAAATTCTAGCCTTAACGAATTCTAGCTATAATTTATATTGTTATACTATAGGGAGCCAGCTTAGTGTAGCGGTTTGAATGTTGGACTACGATCCTGGAGGCTAGGGTTTGATTCTCCACTTGGCCAAGGAAACCTACTGGGTGACTTTGGGCACATCACACACACTCAACCCCAGAAAAACCTGTGATAGGTTCACCTTAGGGTTGCCAGAATTCAGAAACGACTTGAAGGCACACAACAATAAAGGTGCATTTCTAACCTGTTGAGAGCCAGCATGATTTGGCGATTTGAGCATTGGACTATGGCCCAGGAGACAGGGTTTGATTCTTCACTTAACCATGGGAACCTACCAGATGACCTTGGGTGCATCACATACTCTTGGCCCTAGACAACCCCATGAGAGGTTTGCGTTAGAGTCACCATAGGTTGGAGAGCACACAACAACAACAGGGATTCTCAAAACTGCTCACATTAAAAATAAAACTGTTAAAATATTGAAGTGTGGTTTTATTCTCATTTACACAAGATGGAAAACATTGAATAGACGGAGGTATGTATTTTATAAGCTATATTTATGAAAGACATGGATGGAGTAGGACATATCCTACCGACTAGGGGTAGACAAAATGTGGCCCTCCAGATGTTGTTAGATTGTAGCTTTCAGCATTGTCCACCACTGCTGAGAGTGGCAGCCAAATAGTATCTGGAGGCCTGCAATTTTGCCTGCCCATGAAATTGACTGTTATTTACCTTGCAAGGTTCTTAGAGTAAAAGATGAAATAAAAAGATGCAGAGTAGAGCTGGCCAGAGTGACTCCATTTCTCATCAATCCACAGAATGGGAATGAGTGGGTTTGAAAAGACACATACACACAAAGAAATGATGTAGGAAACAACAACAACAAACCTGTAAATATGAACTGCAAGCCAGACAAAACTTACCCACCCCATCAACAGTACCTAGGTCCAACTCATACGTCAACAACAACGTTCTACAAGAAAAGAACAAAGTATATAATCATGCACCAAAATAGAAAAAGCTGCCTATAGCCATTGGCACTAATTGGAACACTTGATGCTGAAACTGGCACACATATTCACATGTATGATTTTTAAAAACTGAGTCTATAGTATTTTAATTAATAATTAATACTGCAAGGAAATCCTATGCTCAACCCAACCATACCACTAACTGAATGATAGTCAAAGCAGTTCTATTACTTAAAGCAAAAATTAAATGCAATTCTTTTAAAAACTTCCAAATTATGTATAGTGGCCCTTCCATTTTCGTGAGGGTTCAGGGTGCAGAACTTCATGAAAGTGGAAAAAGCACAAATAACTCCCCCATGACCCCTCCCATTCCCTTCTGGAGCTCTCCCTCCCATTCTCTTGCCTTTTGTGCACCGGGGCCAGAGACAAGGGAATGGGGGCAGCTCCGAAGGGGAGAAGCAAGGCTCATATGAGTTTTCCCTCATTCCCTTGTCTTTTGTCTTGGTGCAAGTTCTCAGTGTTAGTGCCAGAGGCAAGGGTATGGGAGAATGAGAAGGGGGGAGGCATATGTGCGCCTTGCGCATAATCAAATTCACAAAGGTCAAACCCATGAATGTGGAGGGAGGACTGTATATCTATTTGCAAAATCATTATCACATATTCTCTATTATTTGGGTGCAAACATACATTTATTGAAATGTTGAAATAAATTATAATTTTTGTCAGGGATTCCAGGCAGGGAACCCTGGGAAAATGATCAGCCCACTGCAAAGATGTTGCATCATGCCCCAGCTGTGGGTAATTGCAAGGTTGCATAAGAAACTGGGGTGGTGTGCAGATGGTAGAGGGAGGTGTGCAAACCTCTACCTGATTGGTTGTAAATATGTATATAAGAAAGCAATCCCCAGTATGTTTTTTGTCTGTTGACCAAACCGGTGTCTGGCGTAAGCCTTTGTCCGTCTGTTCCATGTTGTGTATATAACGGAACGTTGCTGAAAGATAAAGTGCCTCCTGTTTGGAAGAAACTCCTCTGTGTGTGAGTATCCTTACTGGGGAACAAGGCTGCTGCTGTTGGCTCGCTGTCCTCTGGCTTTTCTGCTGCATTTCTGTGGGGCTGCAACTCCTATCATTCCCCAACAATTTTTTACGTATGAAATGATCCCTGACTTTATGAATCCTGTTAATTTTTGGCAATATTTGAAGCCCTCCCATGGAACTTTCGTCCTCTTCTTTCAAATTGTCCTTCTGCAATGTTCTGCAATATTCTGCAATTTTTTATTTTATTTTATATTTTTCTACACATGTGTATCCCTGTTGCTACCCTTCTCTAGTGTCCTGTGGGTGGCCTTTTCTCCCATGTCCTTCTCCACCTGCTCTTAGTTCTCTCACTCTCTTGGTTCTCCAAATCTTTCCATCCACTGTTCTTTCGCTTTTCCCCTTTCCATGTGCCCTCTCCACTCTTACATATATCTCTAGTCTTGTGCCATTTCTTTCTCTTCCTCCCTGTTCTCTCTTCCTCCTTGTGTGTTTGTTGCTCAGTTCCTTTGGTCTCTTTCTTTTTCCTTCATTGTCTTTCCATCTACTACCTTCCTCTCTCTCACTGTTTGGCTTCCCTTTCTGCACAAGCTTCTACATCATGAGGCAGTGTGCTGTGGACTTCCTTTCCCCATTCCTTCTCTCCTGTGCTTTCCTGCTTGTCCATATTTGTTGCTCACCTTCCATAGCCACTGACCAGCACAGAATGAAAAACTTGGATGAGGAGGTCTTGATGAACAGCTTGGATGAGGAAGTCTAGGAGGAATACAACCGATAAAATCAAATTGTTCCCCACAAAATGCCTTTGTAATGTCACTGAGGGCCTTTCCACAGTGCACCATTATATAGTGCTATTATTCCACTTTCAACATCCTGTGGAATTATGGGGTTTGTAGTTTACTGAGGCCAAAGAGCTCTCTGGCTGAGAATTCTAAATGTCCCTCCCTAAACTGCAAAGCCCAGGATTCCAGGGATGTTGAATGTGGAATAATAGCACTAGAACAGTTTAGTGCCTAAAGACCCTAAGCTGTATAAAGACTTTATGTTCTGGCTTAATTTTTTCCCCTAAAATATTTTTAAACATAATTAATATTGACTCATGGATTCTGATCTCTGACCATTATGCAGAGTGAGGTGGTTACCTCAGGTTGCAGATGTTGGAAGACAGCCTTGGAGGAGAAAGCTGTGCATCGCGAAGCCTGCTTTGCTACCCATAAGCTAGTCTGCTGCCTTCAGATGAGGCTGTGGATGCTGCTGTCTCATTTGGGGAATGGTGCTCATTTCAGGGCTAGCTGAATAACAATTGCTTTCTGGTTGTGCTACACTGCCACATTCAGTGAAGGCCCCAGTCTGTAGCTACAATAACTCACTAATGAGAACATCCAAAGTTTGCATTCTCAGAAATTTCATTCTGCTATATAAGTGTATGCGCTGGATCAAAGATAGTCGTTACTTTTTAGAGGTCGTACTTTTCTGTGTTCGGGCCAGATTTTTGTTGTGATGGTATTACTGTTTCTTTCCTTCTTATTTGATGAGATTTGGTGAAAATTACCTCTAAGCTTTTGCTTTACTTGCAGAGTCTAAATAGACTTTCTTAATAATAGGTTTACAGTGAGGCTTGTCAACAACAGCCCCATTTAGTTTAACAATACATACCTCATTAGTGTTGAGATGATATTGGGAGTGTTAGGAATTCCCAAGAGAGAACAAACTATAGAATATCATATACATAATTGTTCTAGAGAAGGAAAATTGGATTTTGCAGTATGTTGGAACTCTGTCTGGGGCTGGGATGGAATTACAGACCAAAAACCTCCACGGCAGCAAATAATGCCATTGCTCACGTGGGTTTGCTTTTAGCAATTGTGATGGGTTTTGAAATACTTTACTGTAGGTTTATTTTTTTCCTTTCTAAAATATTTGCACCATAAAGGCTATATAATGGAAAGTAAGGAAAAACCTTTGAGTGGATTGGGTGGGAGCATGAAACCATATACATTCAAATGTCTCTTTTAAAAAAGGAAGATTTTTAGTCCTGTGTTCTGTTTTCCTTTTTTTCCCTCTAATTCTGAAAATTTTTCTTTAATTCTGAAAAGGTACATAAATGTTTCTTTTGGGTAATTGATGTCTTGCTGCTTTAGGAAAATGTATGATTAAAAGACTGAGAACCTCAATAGGACTCTTTTCCCTTCAACTATGGCATCATATGCCATATTTTATTTCTAAGAAAAATGAGAAGGGAGCTTGGATTACATTTGCCCTGAAAGCTGCTTGCTTGCTTCCCTCCCTCCCTAATATATCAGTGTTATCCCAATACTGGGGCCTAGAGTAACTCACAACATAATGAAAACAGAAATACATCTCAAAGCCTTGCATTATAATATTATAATTCAGATTGTAACAGTGGAACAACAATTGAATGAAAACAATCAAGACAAAAATAGGGAAGCTCAACTCCTGAGATTTCAAGAATGAAGCCTGAGACCAGAGATGGGCCCTTATAATGACACAGAGGTGAGGTAAGCATATGTTTGCCAGAGTGAAAACTGAAGAGGGCCCCAGCACCTTTAATGGTTGGGTAGAAATGGGGATTTCAGTAAGTGCTGTTGTCACTTGGTTGCTTGATAAGCAATAAGCAATGCTGCTGAATTTTCCTCTTCTATATAGCCATTAAAGGTACAGGAACCTCTAGTTTTCAGTCTGGCAGCCCTAGGGCATTTCCGCACTAAATTGTTATATTATTCCACTTTCAATATCCTATGGAATCCTGGGGTTTGCAGTTTAGGAAGGGGCATTTAGAATTCTCAGCCAGAGAATTCTTTGGCCTCAGTAAACTACAAACCCCAGATTTCCACAGGACATTGAAAGTGGAATAATAGCACTATAACAGTGTAGAGCAGATGTGCCCCTACACAAGCAAGGGTTGGAAAGGGTGCCAAAACTGTTTCCTGGTTGGCAGATTGTGGAAATGGTCACAGGATGAATCAATGTAAGTTGGTCGGAGTGGGGTACCGATCTTTTAATGGCTAGGCAAAATGCACCCAGCAACCGCAGTGCTTGCACCATTCTAGTTGAGACTTGCATACCACATTGCCATACTTACAGAGCAGATGACACATGAGACATTTTTCCAGGCCCCATGATGCTGCTGGGACCTATGCAAGGCTCAGTCCCAGCCCATGGGGAGTTTCTGCCCTTGAACTGCTGCCACCAGGATTTACACAACAAGGAGGCTCAGGAATTCCACTGCTCCAAATGGCAGAACCGGTCCAAATGTATGCTCCCATCAACTCTTCCCTCAGTCCCTTTTTTCCCACTCCTGTCTTTTGGCATGCTGATATGTACACAAGTACAATTCATACATGAGTGTACACATACAGAAAAGCACAGACATTTGTGCTGAGCCAGTGAGACCCTTCACCAGCTGGAAGTGGGTGGAGATGGGTGCTGTGGTTTTAAAGCCACCTAAGACAGAAAAGTCAAATATTCTTCATCTCTGCCTGCTCTAGGTTTTTCTCCTGGTCTGGAAGCCCAGAAAATGTAGCAATTTCCTGAGACTTCAGTCAGTGCCTTAAGATCTAGTTGTGCTAACAAGGAGAGGGCCAGCCTAGCCTCACTTGGAAGAGAGTTCAACAACCTAGGTGTAGCCACCAAGAAGGTCATCTCATATGGTTTCAAAAATGCTCTTTGGAGGCTGGTGGGACTCAGAGAATGGTGTTCTGGAGATTTTGAGTGTGCTTATATGGGAACTATTCAGATAGGCTGGGTTCAAATCCATGTGCACTCTGTCCGAGAATCTGCTGGTCAAGCTAGTAGTATGTGTGGGGGCTAGTAATCATAGGGATGTTGTTCATACATCACATTTGAACCTCACATTTCCCTCTCAGAGTTCATGGTGCTATACATACAGAAGCAAATTATTTCAGGTAATAATTTTCTTAAATGTTACTGTTCCTCAAATAAACTATCTGCCTAAACATATCTCATATAAACTCACCTTCATCATCTTAACAAAACAATAACTTCCATACTGTACAATGACCACATCTCTGCTTCAGTTGGTAGTCCACAGACTCTTGCTGCTGACTCTGTCTCAAGCCGGTTTTGAAATGTTCTCTTTTAAACTTCTAGCCACTATCATTTTTCTCCAACATTTCAAACATTTGCTTTTTCCTTCTCAACATATCATGAACCATCATAAACCATCTTATGATAAACCATTTATCATAAAACATCTACTATGCCTACAGGTACATTATACATAACATCTTACAATAATTCATGTTACCCTAAATACAGTAACATTTATATAGATAACAGAAAATCATAGTGTGCGCCTGTCACATCTGTTTCCACATATCTTCTCTTTTTCACACCTCTAAATCAGGACTGTGTTACTTCTGTCTAGCTGTGTGTTTTTCACACAGAAAAATGTCTGTTTTGTGCAAGAATATGTGTGAAATATGTGTTTCTGTGATCATTGTTTTTCCAAACTGTATGTATTGATAGTGCAGCATATATCCACCCATTGACTAAAATATTTATGAAATGCACACATCTTCTGTGCATATTTTTAAAATTTGATTGGGCATATATTGTCAGGGGAATGCAAAAAAACAGAAACACCCCTACTGCAAAGTTCATTACTTCATACACAGAGGCCATTTCTGCACTAGACTGTTATAGTGCTATTATTCCACTTTCAACATCCTATGGAATCCTGAGGTTTGCAGTTTAGGGAGGGACATTTAGAATTCTCAGCCAGAGAGCTTTTTGGTTTCAGTAGACTACAGACCCCTGAATTCCACAGGATGTTGAAAGTGGAATAATAGCATTATAACAGTCTAGTGCAGAAATAGCCAGAGTCTTCTTATTGGTTATTAAATCCAGTCGCAAAGGGATAGGGAGGCAGGGGGGAGGTTCGCCCTGGGAGGCAATGTTTTTGGGGCGTCCCAGCCCATAGCCATGCCCCCGTGCGCCCTGGCCACGCTCCCACGTGCACTGGCCATACCCCCACGAACCACAGCCATGCCCCCATGCACAGTGGCCACGCCCCTCGCACTGTAGCCCCCCTCCCACCTCCCTCCACACAGTCCAAGCTCCGCCACTGATTAAATCCAAGTATTCCTTAAAAAAGGGATATGGAACATTTTTTTCCCATGAAGGACCACTGACCTACAGAAACAATCAGTCAGGGGACATAGCATACTGTGAATGGCACTGGAGCAAATGGTGGCATTGAATATTTAAAGCAATTATAGTGGCTGACCATGACGTCAAATTAAGTTCTATTGTCTCCTTCCCTGTACACTTTCCTCATGTCAAAGTGTGCATGGATCTGTTGAGCTCTAGGTGGTGGGAAAATGGGAAACCTGGTGGGAGCCCTGCTGTAGGGGAGGTGATGAAGAAAAAGGCATTCACAGAATGAAAGTCTATGTCCAACATTTCTCTTGCCAAACCTATTACCCAACAAGGCAAAGAAAGCTGAAAAAGAAACTAGGAAAACAGTAATAATAAAAATTCTGAAATGACTAATACTTTCAATTCAAGGCTGTATCCCAATTTGTACATTTGTACAAGTTCCATCGCTGGTAAAAGGGGGGGGAGAGGAGAAGCACATCAGTGCCAATAATGAATGTCTCCTTTCTGAGCTATCAATTTCTAGGAATATTTATTTTAGCCTGGCTTCCTGCCTTCTTGTATTTAGACATTATCCCTGTTTTGTTATGTCACTCTTCATTGCTTGAAGGTTAAAACCTGTTTTGTAAAGGTGTTTCTCTGTGCTCTTTGGCAATTGTTCTCCTTTCAGTTGTTATGGAGATGGCTGGCATGGAGGCTTTTTTCTGCTTACTTTATCCTACTTCACTTACTTCACCTCCAATCAAACAGTAAACATCCTATTAGGCAGACTATTTGTCTATGTCGGTACTTCAAGTTAAGGTTCTTATTCTTTAAGATTTGTTCCTTCTTGAATCTCTCCAGACTCTCTTTTTTTTCTTTCTTTCAACTATAAGTTATTCAGTTTCATTTCATGTACATCAGGTTTTTCATGTTTGTATCTATGTGTCCTTAAACCATCTGCTTGGAAGTACAATGCTGGTAAACACTGAAATGTTCCTTTCTTTGACAAAGCATAACTTTGCTCATTCCCACACCAGGCCCCTTGAGTGCTGCTGAAATATTCCTTTCCCACAGTCACTTGGAAATAGAATGAAAATGGAAATACTGTAGATCAGTGGTTATTAACCTTTTCTTTATCCCCTGTAAATATAATTTGTTGCCAGGGACCCCCAAGCTTTAGCTGAAGATTTAAATATTTGAATTTAGATTTAAATATTAAAATATTTATTTATTTATTTATTTATTTATTTATGAAATGCTTCTGAAGACTAGAGCCATTTCTGCACTCCACTATTAAAGTGCTATCAGTCTACTTTCAACATCCTGTGGAATTCTGGGGTTTGTATTTTACTGAGGCTTAAAAGGTCTCTGGCTGAGAATTCTAAATGCCCCTCCCTAAACTGCAAACCCCAGGATTCCATAGGATGTTGAAAGTAGAATAATAGCACTGTAACAGTAGAGTGCGGAAATGGCCTAGGATTCAAATCCCCACTCAGACACTGGGTGACTTTGGGCAAGTCACATTCTCTCAGCCTCAGAGGAAGGTGTTACCCTGATTTCTGGGAGGGTCCCCTGGGGGACACTTGGATTCGCTCCAAAAATGCAAAGGCTGGGGGAATTAACAGAGCACTGGCTATAGCAGCACAAGGGGCAGGGTAACCCAGTGAGACCTTCAACGCAACTTTTACGGGTTCAGACCACACAAAAACCAGCCAAAGATTAAAAGTAAGCTAAAAATGTGTTTTTATTGGGGGAATTCACTCATGCAAGCACACAAGATACAGTCGAGCATTCATACAAGAGCTAACTGAAGGAGAAAGGAAGGAAAAAAATTATGGATAGAGAGGCTGAGGGTTTTGGGGGTTATATAGTTACCATTCCAGAAGAGTAGCGAAGAAATGTGACTTAGACTTCTGTCTAAGGGCAGACAGATCAGGATTCAGAGTGACATAGTGGGGTCTTGCATTTCATCTGACTGCCACTGACTTCTCAAAACCAAGGGTTTATATACTCTCTTTTCCTCCCTGAAGGGGTGTGAGTTGACTGCTCTCCCAGTCTAGTGAACAATAGGAGTTGCAACACAGACAATGGGGTCTGGAATTGACTGATCGGTTTCAATGTCTTGGTTGAGAGGGGGTTTCTGGGCTATCTGCACCAGAATATGCACACAGTAGGGGTTCTGGGCACCTTATTGTATTCTGATGTTGGCAGTTGCTAGGATTAGCTCAGAGCCATTAAATCAGGCTTTCTTGGCTAATTTCAGAGAACTTTTGATCTGGCCATGCTAAGGTCACCTCTGATCTACTCCCAGCCAGTGTCCCTTTCTTCTACATGGCCTTGCCAGCCATAAGTATAATTTATATTTTATGCCAACACATCTGCCAATTAATATATATTGCCAATTAGACCATAGCAAAATGTGGGGGTGTACGGCCTGGAAACAAAGGCAAAGGCAAACCTGCTCTGAATAAATCTTGCAAAAAGAACCCCTGTAAGTCAGAAGTGACTTGAAGGTACACAGCAACAAAGTGTCACTGACAGGGGGAGGTTTTTTTTAGCCATCATGTCTCTTCCCTTTGAAAACTGATTTATGGTGACCTTAAGGGAAACCTATTATGGGGGTTTTCTTGGCAAGATTTGTTGCCTTTGCCTTTCTCTGATACCAAAAGAATGTGACTTGCCTAAGGTCACCCAGTTGGTTTCCATGGCTGAGAAGGGATTCAAACCCTGGTCTCCAGAGTTATAGTTTGCAAAAGAGGGAGCAGTTTCAGCACTCGCACACACACCCCACTGCCATGGCACTTTTGCTGCTACTGCTGTTTGTGTCCAGCAACAAGGCGTCATGAACCCCTTATGAGTCTGTGGACTCCAGGGCCCTTTCCACAACTCATCTCTTTGCAGAGCTGGGGTGTGGGGATCGCGTGAGTAGCCTCTTGCGAGAGGCTCTCGTGTCTCCGTTGCTTCAGCTCCGCAGCTGCTGCCTGCTTGTGAGCGGGTAGCGCGAGAACCCCTCCTCTTCCTTCCACAGTGCAGCCTGGGATTTTCCCAGGCTGCGCTGGGGCAGGAAGTATGAGCTTCGCAGCTCTGGAGCTCCGCACACACAGCAAGTACGTGCGGGGCCCTGGAGTGATACATGATCGCACACCATTTTTGGCTCAAAGCCAAAAATGAAAGAGTGCATGATCAGTGGCTGCCAGCCCCTCGACCGTTGCGCAATTGCGAGTGCGTCATGTGGATCGCTCCTCGCAGTTGAGCGATGCTCCAGGGGCCCTTTCGCATGGAAAATGCTGTGCAAAAAGGGCCCAGGTTAAGAACCACTACTATAGAGCACTGCTATATTATCCAACTGTATCTTTCCTTATGGATGGGATCCTTCTGTAATGCTTACACACAAATGAGTCCATTTCACGAAAGGTCTCCTGATAATGTTAATTAGTCGCTTCTTCAGGGGTCACCCTCTCTTTTTGGTTTCATTTGCTAAACAAAAGTGTCATTCACTAAATGAGTTCCTCTATTCCTGCCATGTTTTATATGCACTTGGCAGTTGAAAATCTGTGGTCATTCTGAGGTTGCCCAGTTTCAATTATGCATTACTGCAATCAAATAAATAGGAAAGAGCCAGGGCAGAGACAACACTTTTTTTGCAAACACAAACTTGCATGTCTAAGCTTCAGTTTTACTGTATGGGAGAGTATTTAGACAATTTAGAGGACAGTCTTCAGAAGGAGGGTTGCCAAATCGAATGGGCAGTCACCAAAAGAGAAAATGAATCACACATTATGAAAAATGCAACATACAGCACCGCCCTTGGTTTCCTTCTTGTAAGTTTCTCCCTTTTCATTCCTTCCTATTCAACATTTCTGGGGAACTGATGATAAATTGTGACTAATTGTGAATTAATGACTCCATTGTCAGTAGATGTTCCCCGTGTAGGAAAATAGTAGTAGTACTACTATTAGAGTGGGGTATTTGCTCCTTCTCCGTCATTTAAACAATGTATTTGACAACCTTGTTCTCTGGCTAGGCTTTCAATAGTCTGACATATGACCAACTATCTTCACAAAGAGCCACATAATGGAAATCAGTATGCTTATTAGTCCTACATTTCCTTTTTCTCCTTTTTTTTTTGTAAAGGAACCACCATCAGTTCACTCCCTGCCTCTGAGAGAGTAGCCTGACTTCAGAAGGCTGTGTGTGGACACAGGATGCATTTATCATTCAGGGATCCTGTACAGAGCAAACAACGGCAAATAATATGTCAAAAGCAATACAAGAGAGCATAATTCCCAAGAGATAGGACATAATCTGTAGCAGATTCAGGAAAGCAAGCCTTAAAGACCTGCAGATAACGGCTTGAAAGGGAGAACATCTCATTTATTAAAGTGGTGTCTGTTAACTACATGTTCTTTGTTGAAGCATCCTAATATGGAGATATTGCATTATTATTGCCAGACATGACAGTATTAATATAATTCTTGTAAACTAATTTTAAATAATGCTCAAAACATTTTAATGCTCAAAACATTGGTTACCATTCTGGGGCACAGTGGTAAAGTGGTAAAGTGTCAGATGATCCCATGCCTCCAACATTTCACAGATAAAAACTTGGACCAGTGTGTCCAAGAAACATCAGGGTGTGCTCAAAAGAATGTGGCCAGGCAACAAAAGGATAAGGGTAGTTAATAAGGAACTAAACTAAACACACTAAACTACTATTTTAAGCAAAGATACCTTGGAATTTGTGTACTGATTTCAGGAAAGCCTGAAAAAGGGGGACCGACCTAAATGAGATTATTGGAAGGGGCAAGATTCTATCTCCTCCTTTCCTCTCCCTTTGATTGAGGCCCATTCTGCAAACTTTTCTCAACGCGGGGCAGCAGGGATCATGCAAGCAGCCTCTTGCGAGAGGCTCTCGTGTCCCCGCTGATTCAGCTCTGCAGTTGATGTCTGCCAGCCGGCAGGCAGCATGAGGGCTCCGCCTCTTCCTTCTGCAGCGCAGCCTGGCATTTTCCCAGGCTGTGCTGGGGGAGGAAGTGTGAGTGCCGCGTCTCTGGAGGCTCCGCACAAATGGTAAGTGCGCGCAGGGCCCTGGAGCAATGTGCCATCAAGCACCATTTTCGGCTAAAAGCTGAAAATGAAATAGTGCACAATCGGCACCTCCTGGCCCTGACAGCGTTGCGTGATTGCAAGGATGTCATCTGAAATGCTCCTCACAATTGTGCAATGCTCCAGAGGCCCTTTTGCATGGCAAATGACATACAAAAAGGGCCTGAGTTAACTGAGGATAAATTATTTTTGCACTTTGAGCGCAGTTTGTAACAAGTGAAGTGAGCAGAGGACAGAGAGGGGAAAGTAGTAGTAGCAGAGAAAAACCAGCACATTTTAAAAATAACTGGAAAAGTGGGACTGCAAAGGATTATCTGGGACAGTCCCTGGGATAATTGGAAGGTGTGTGATCCTATTAAAAGGGGAGACCCATGATTTATAGTGCAATCCTATGTATATTTACTCAAATGTTACTGCATTCAAGTGTTACCTCAAAATGTAGGTGACTCAGAGGTCCACTCAAAATGCCAGTGCCTCCGTGAAACAGTGGGGAATATTAGCTCAAAGAGGAGGCCTGCAAGGAGGCAGTAACCTTACAAGATCTTTTACACCTATGCATACCAGTACCAATGCAGGGAAGAACAAGCCAGAAATTAAAAAGTAAGCTTGTTTGTTTTATTGGAGGAATTAACAATCACAGACACAAGATCCAAGCAGTCTTACAATCACACAAAGCTAATTGATGGAAAAGGAAGGAAAAGTTTGGATAGTGAGAGTTTGGGATGAAGTGGGTGATATTTACCAGTCTAGCAGAGAAGAAACGAAGTGATGTGGCTTAGACTAAGAGTCCAAGGGTAGTAGAAATTGGGAATCGGACTAGCAAAGTGATGGTCTGTATGCCAAAGTACTATGAGTTATCTGGCAAAAAGCCAGGGTTTAAATACTCTTTTTTTCGCCCTGAGGGGGAAGGTGTTAATGATTCTCTGGCACAGTAGACAATGGGGTCCAGAGAGTGGACAATGGGGTCCGGAATGAGCTAATGGCCTTAGCATTAAATGGCAAAGGGACAGATGGGAATCAGGATAGCTCCTTGATTGCTGGACAGGTGAGGGGACAAAAGAGAGGGGTTTTTTTGCTGGACAAAGGGAGAAGATGAAAGATGATCAGTCCTTCCATGGAAACAGTTTTGGGTGTTATTGTTTCTAAAAGTTGAGTCATTGAGGGACATCTGCAAATCCATTGTCTGGGGCTTCCCTGACTATGACTTAGCCATGCCCTGAGGTCTCACTCCAATCTAGTTTTCGAACGCATATGTGCAGCCAGTTCTTTGACAGCAACCTTTCCAGTCATAGCAGGATATAATTTATATTTCATGCCAATTAAACATGTGTTTTCCCAATCAAATCATATAATGGAAGATGGATGTATGGCCTGGTAACACAGGGTCAGGCTGAAAGTAAGAGTGAATAGCCCAAAGCCATCCATATATGGTTGATTGGGGTTTTGCATCCAGAGCCGATGCTGTAACCATTATATCTCTAGGAATGTAGCATTTGTTTTTAGAGCTGCAATCTATTGAAAAACAAATCCATTTATACACTGGGTATTTGGTTGTGAAGAGATCCAACATGGTGCATTAATATAAGTGTGGGACCCCCGCTCAGCCATGGAACCCTCCTGGGTGGTGTTGGGCAAGTTACACTCTCAAACCCTAAGAGGAAGGCAATGGTAAATCTCCTTTGGATAAATCTTTGCCAAGAAAACCCCACAAAAGGGTCAACTTAAGTCTGAGTCAAATTGAAGGAACTATTTTGCTGTGTATGTTTGTGTTCCAGGGCACTCTCTAAATGTTAAATTCATAGACATAACACCAGCTATAACTCATCAAGTCTTCACTGGACATTGAGGAAATCTGAGACCCCAAAGTCCTTATGGGCTTCTTCCCCACTTTTCCCTCCATATCACATCAGAGGTCAACAAGTATTTAAAAAAATCTTTCCTGCCAAGCTGTTCTTATGAAGCACAGAAATTTTAAAAGGAACATTTTGTAATTTTCAAGGACCAGATGACTGCCTCTTTTCTCAGGAAAATGGTTAGTGCTCCTTAGAGCAATAAAGCACTGCATTAGCCCAACTGCCTTTTCCTGTCTTTAGAGCAATTCTTGTTGGGAGGAAAAATACAGAATGAATTCCATGGTCTAAGGCTTGAGTTATATATGATGGCAAGAGATCTCTGTGTTAAACTTGGATCCATTATATGTTTCAGAGCTGGGTTTCTTTCAGGCATGTGGGTTCTACTTTTTTCCCCCCTCAGACCTTTCAAATCATCAATCAGAGTTTGGTGCAAAAGAAACTTGCAGAAAAAAAAATATCTGAGAGACTCCTCATATCCTCATAGACTCTTAGGGTTGGAAGAGCCATTTAGCCCAACATCCTGCCATGAAGAGAACTTGTCTGTATTTTGAAATCTTCTAGGAAGGCCACTCTCTCTATCCCACCATCCTCAGCGGTGCAATTAAAGCACTTCCATCCAATCTCTGTTTAAAGACATCTAAAAATGGCACCTTCCAAGGCAATGCATTCCACTGTTGAACAACTCTTAAAGTAAAAACATTATTTCTAATGCTTTAGTGAAATTTCTTGTCTCTTTGTCTCTTAAATTTCTTGTAATTTAAATCCATTGGTTTGTGTTCTAGTTTCTGGTGCAGCAGAAAACAAGCTAGCTCCCTCACCTATATGATACCCCTTCAGACATTTAAAGATACTGTATTTGCCAGTGTACAAGACACACCCATGTATAAAACATACCCCATTTATACAGTGGCAAATACTACTTGCCAGTGTATAAGCCACACTAGCATATAAGACACACCCCAATTTCAAACAGTATTTTTCAGGAAAAAAAATACTAAGTCATATATGCCAGCAAATACAGCTTTCATTTCACCTCTCCTACAGAACCACCACCACTGAAGTGTTAATATTCTCACCAAAATTTTAATGCCAAGGCTTCTTTGTGGAAAACCACATCCCTTCAAACAGAAATGCAAACTGCTCTATGTAGTACTAGCCACCTCTCCTCATCTTTCCTCTGCTCCCCTTTTCCTTTTGCTTCCTGTGCTTTGACGCTGCAAATCTTTGTGCAAATACTCTCTTCTTCACTAACTATATATACATTTTTGGCAGGAGTATACAATTCTCTTAAATAAATAAATAATAAAAACCCCTCTGAACAGATTTAATTTGAGACAGTTTTCTTCCTGCTCTGTCTGCTTGCAGATCCTCTTTTGAGCAAGGAGAACACAAGAAGCCTTTTAGCAAGGAGAACACAAGAAGGATACAAAGCACTCATCAGTTCATTGGTATAATGATCAGTTCATAACTCACAGACTGAAATGGCAGATTACAACTAAACTTTATTTAAGGATCATTTCCCAAGAAAATAATTCTGCTTTGAGGATCATCCATATGTGGCCATTTCCACATGGGGTAAATAAAACGGTGCAGTGTGTCCTCCACGGAGGACGTCTGCACCTTGGAGCGGACTGGGTCCGGACTACTTACCGTAGATCTGCACCTCAGTCCGCTCCGGAACGACCCCAAGTGGTCCTCCAGCGTGCTTTTGAAAGACCTGATTTTTCCGGTCTTTCAAAAGCACGGAGCGCGCCACTGCGAGCCGCTCCCTTGTGCAGATTCGCAGGCTCACACCAATGCAAACCTGTGATCTGCGGAAGGCAGGCTTTAGGCTGGTGAGCTTCACCGTTTGGTCAAGACCCACGACCAACCGGAAGCCGCCATTTTGGACGCCGGAGCAGTGCGGATCTACGACCATGCACTGCTCCTCCTCATCCCGGACTGGACCGGACCCACAGAAGATCTGGTGAGTAGCGGCAGGGAGCGATTCCCTCACCGCGTATTTCAAATACCTGTCCTTATTCAGGTAGTCTGCTTAACTAAACATCAGTATTTTTTTCTACACACCAAGATTTTTCCTGGGCATTTTTTTTAAAAAAGGTAAGCAAATAGTCCATATTATTTCATTAAAGGAAATCAATAACCCAAATTATTTTCAAAGAAGACTGCCTTGTATGGAATACACAGCAATGAAAACTTAATTGCCTGAAGAGTTATACTGACAGTAACACCCAAATTATAATAAAATGTCATGGATTATACAGACATGATAGTCCAAATCTTCCATTTCCTGTTTTCTTGCTTTTAATTCTGATTGCCATGACACTGCAAATTTTACAGTTAGTATGGATGTAGAAAGCAAAAACAGGAACACAGATATAAAGGTGTAAAAGTATCCAACAGTACCTTTGAGACTAACTGAGAAAAAGGAATATCCAAAATAAGCTTTGCGGATTACAGCCTACTTCATCAGATGCACGGAGGGGGCTAGACAGACAGACATACAAACCAGTGATGAAGGGAGTGTGAATTGTAAAAAAAATGCAAAATGTCAGGGTACTGTAATGGGCTGACAACTTAAGTCTCAACAATGGTCATAAAAAGTAGTTAAAAAGACAATTGTCTATCCACAGAGGCTCCACACCACACAAATAATGAAGATGACTGCAGTTCACAAAAGCTTATTTCTTTTTCTCAGTTAGTCTTAAAAGTGCTACAAGATTCTTTTATATATTTTTTATGCTGAAACAGATTTATATGGCTATGTCTTTGAATAAACATGTATACAATTTGCACTTTATTTCATATAATCGAAGGCAGCTATGGCATAGGACCTAATTTTTGTGTGGGGGAATTTCCTGCTTTCTCTCTCTTGCATAGAGATTGCTTGCACAGATTTCCCTTTCTCATAATTCTAGCCCTCTAGCCAAAATGGAATCATGGAATAAACTGCTGTTGTGTCATGTCCATAATAGATAAACGGAGCCTAAAACATTCTCACCCTTTTACAAATCTGCTATTCATCATGGGCACAGGAGAGGAAGATAAGAGTAACTAAGACAGAGACATTGTCAACAATAGAATATATAAATACTAATGGATTCCATGTACCAGGTTGTTTGCTTGACAGCCTCATAAAATACCTCACAGTTGAACCTCTGTTCACACTACAGCAGAAACCATTCCACTTATTGTGAACAAATATCTCTGTGATTTATCTAGTAGGACTGATGCCTTGGCACACTGCTTTGTTTTGCTAGTAAATCAAAGCAGACCATATTGGAATACAGATGTATTGAGAGAACCCAAACAATCTTGGGTTGTGGGAAGATGTTACATTAAGCCAGACAAACACACTGCCTGCCAACTTATAAGTAATGTGTTTATTTGTGCTCTATATTTCATATTTTTATAAATGTCCCTTTCCAGACTGCAGCATGGTAGGTGCTTCCGTTTCTTCTATAAAACTTGAAGAGTCTGTTAAGGCTGAGAGTTACTGTAGTATAGACAGAGGCCTGGAGCAACTTTGCATTACACCATGCTGATTCCACTTTGACTGACACGGCTGCATCCTAAGGAATCCTGGGAGTTGTAGTTTGGTGTGGCATGAGAGTGCTCTGGTAGAGAATTCTAAATACTCCTCCCTACACAGAAAGCCCTGGGATTCCATAGGATTTTGCCATGGCAGGTAAATTGGAATCATAGTGCTATAACTGTGCAATGTGAAAGAACTCCAGGATTGGGCAAAATGTGATTTTGGAGCCACATGCTGTCCCAAGACTAAGCTGTCTCAAAACCATTGCAGACTCTCGAGGCCAGCTCTGTATGGGGAAAAATAAAGACGAATTGGATTGCTGAAAAGCCTCCAACAATCAGGATTCACCTTTTAGTTAGTTCAAAGCCCCTGTCCCTCCACATTTTTCAAAGCCAGAAGTGGACTTTCCTCTCATTTTCCCTGAACATGAGTACATAACCTCTAATACTTCACAGGCAAAAACACATATGTGTCAACATCAAAATATAATCAGATGGCAAAAGTTATTAATGAGAAAGAAAATACAAGCTGGATGAGGGTACAGCGGTTTCCGCTTTTCGGGGTCTACTCGGAGGCACAAGATTCCACCTCTCCTGTCTACCCCTCCTTACTGTATTGAGTATGAATTTCTTTGACATTTTGAAGTTAGTTTGTAGCTGTTCAAGTAAGCTGAAGCATAGACAGAAAGTGGAAGGAAGAGAAAGGAACTAGGAAATTATAAAAGCAGTTGAAAAAGTAGGATGCTAGAGGATTAATTGGAAGAGTTGGAAGATATAGTATGTATGTAGAGATGTGTGTAAGTGTGTGCATATACTCTTTGTGTACATGTTGGCCGCTTCAGAAATTATTAAAATATAAAATATTGGGGCCTGAGTCAACTGATTTAAAATATCAAATTTAAAACATCAATAACTTGGTTGCACAAATTCTTGGCTGTCTCACTAAAATTGTTCAAAAATTATTAAAAATAAATTTGATGACACTTGACATCTTCATAAGATGCAGAATATTTCTTTCTGTGAGAAAAGTTGTGAGAGCTCACTGTAATATTCACCAAAATCAGTAAAAACATTTAGTATTGGGAAGTAAAACCTGCATATCTCCAATTTCTGTACCTGTATAAGAGGACAGCTGTTCTCATTGAAATGCTGAACCTGTGGCTAGGATGTACCAGATCTTGGCTAAGGAATCATCTAGAACAGAAAAAAAGAATCTCTGGAATCACTGAGAGCTTCCAATTCTTTTTGTTCTGATTTTACCTGCATATTCATATATTTATGTTGAAATTCTTCCTCGAAATATGCCATGTTTCCTTCCCTCTCCCCTTTTTTGTGTCCTTCCTCCTCTCCCTCTCACTGAACATGAGTCACACCCAGTCTCCTTCAACATTTCAGAAATTAATTTTTATGAATGAGCCTTCTTTATTATTATTCATGAGTTATATACAAAATGCTAAAAAATTTTTTAGAAATATTCTACGAGTTAAACATTAGAAATGTTTCATTTTGGCGCAAACTTTCCTCTTTCCGTTGCTTGATATCTGTTGAATCTGTGTCCTGCAACCAATTGCAGAGTTTACTGATTGTAGCTAGTTGTGGGACAATACAGACAGCTGGTATGTAGAAATAAATTTCACTTAGGAAAATAATGGGTTAATTAGACTGATTTGGGAAGTATGAAAGTAATACTTCAGTTCCAAGGAAATGCTTTGGGGTGAAGAAAGTATCATGTGGATCTCCAAAATATAATAAGTTTGTAATGGAAAAATTCTGAGACTTTCGGAAACAATTTTTTTTTTAACTGGAGAGACTCTCAGGCCCTTTCCACACGGGGCAATTGAAACGGTGCAGAGCGACCTCCAACGGAAGTCTTCTGCACCGTAGAGTGGACTGGGGCGGACTACTTTTTATAGTTCCGCACCTCAGTCCGCTCCGAAGCGACTGGAACTGACCGTGCAGCGTGCTTTTTAAAAACCTCTTTTTAGACGTTTTTAAAAAGCACGGAGCGTGCAACTCTGTGTCGCTCCATCGCTGCGCTCCGGTGCAGATTTGCAGGCGCGCACTAGTGTGTGCCTGCAGATCTGCTGGGGGCGGGCTTTAGGCTGTCGAGCTTCTCCGGTTGGTGGAGAGCCTCCACCAACTGGAAGCTGCCATTTTGGACGCCGGAGCAGTGCGGAGCGACGAGCTTGCACTGCTCCTTGTCCCGACGGACTCGCCCGGACGCTGAAGAAGTAGAGTCGCTCCTCCCCCACGTCTGGAAAGGGCCTCAGTTACATTTTTGGACTAAAGATCTCTAAATCCCCCATCCAGTTTGGCCATTGGCCCCAGAAAATGAAACATAAGGTAGAAGGCATCTAGCAGAGTTTGCTGGGTGAAAGAATTTAATTAATTATTCCTTAATGAAGAAATGTCAGATAGTTCTGTTTTTACTGTCATTCCACCAGCAAGTGAAAATGTTTTTGTTCTGACAGGACTTTTAAGAATTGAATACTTTTAATTGTGTGCTTTTTTACAATATGTTCTGCTGATCTTTATCTTTTACCTTTAAATGAATTTGTTTCAAAGGATATAATTCCATGAACTGTGTAACTGTATATTAATTACAACTTTTTATATAGCAATAGCATATATTTCTATACCGCTTATCAGCTAAGTGCTCTCTAAGTAGTTTACAATGTGTTTAGCTGATTGCCTCCAACAAGCTGGGTACTCATTTTACCAACCAAGGAAGGATGGAAGGCTGAGTCAACCTGGAGCCCGGGTGGATTGAACTCACAACCTTGTGGCTGCAGTACCGGCATTTAACTACTGTGCCATCAGGGCTCCTCATATGTTTTACCACCCTGTTTTATTAATTGTATTTGTTTTAACTTTCGTAAACTGCTGTGGGTTCTAATATTAGGTAAAAGGTGGGATATAAATGCATAGATGTTAATAATGATGATGATGATGAAACTGAAGTACAGAGCAGACACAGACAGAGGTTGGCAAAGCTACTTTTTTAGAACATAAATCCCAGAATTTTGCTGAATTTTAATAGTGTTGGTTGTTGCTGCAGTGGATCCTACTCAAATCTAAGTAAAGTTATCAGATGGGGGGGGGTGCGTATTCTGGGAGCTGTAATTCAACAAGGCAACTTTGCCAAGCTTTCCATCTCAGTGAGAACTAAGCCAATGTATTTCCCTTCATTGGAAGGGAAGCACTTTTTTTTTTAAAGCAGAAATAACATAACATGAGTCTAAATTACTGAACAGAGAGACCTGACAAATGCCAGTTTTGCTTTATTACATGCGGAAAGTGACAGTTCTGCTCAACCCAGCACACAAATCACTCTGATGTATTAGTCTAGCAAATGCCTGTGGGAACCGTCTTCTGAGTTTCGGAAGGAATGTTTTTGAAAGAAGAGGATCTCTTTTAAGGGAAGAGAAAGACAGCAATCCACAGGCACTTCAGAGATCAGACAGGAAGCTTTCTAAGGCACCACCTGCTTTAGACAACTGTAGAATCTTTATGAGTGAGAAAGCTAGTGGTGAGAGAGTTCAGCACAAGGTCAGGGGAGTACAGAATTCTCACTTCTCACCTAAAAGCAGCGTTGTACATAACTTTGCCTGGAGTTTTTTTTTTAATTAGTATTTGAACTGTCAGACCTACATCCATTGGCAAAGTAAGAATGTAAAAGAGGAATGAGCAGTCCAGCTGAAAAAGCTGTGCAGGAGAGTTATCTCTAAGAACAGAATCTCAAAAGCCATATTGGGAAATTGACCCTCTATGCAGGGATCATCCTAACATCTGGCAGAGTGAGGTAGTTGCCTCAAGTAGCAAGTGCTAGAAGGTGGCAGAAAGCTGTCAGAGGAGAAAGCTGGGGCTAAACAGCCTTCCTTGTGCCCCTTTTAGTCACTCTACCACTTTCAAGTGGATTGGAGAGACACTGTCCCATTAACAGAGCTGACAAAGCCCAGTTGGATTTTCGGTATGGAATAGGAGGGTGTATCATCTTGGTTTTCATCTCAGGTGTTGAAATGCATTGTGCCAGCCCAGCTCCAGGCATTAGAATGATACAACAAACCTATTGGCCTGCTACTTCCATCATGTTCTTTTTGCTCCTCTCTTCATCCTGTTGCAGGGGTAACAATCCATGGGGAGAAGTCCTAGTGAGTACAGCCAGCTCCACACTGCAGACATTGAACTCCCAATGCAGAGAGAGCTGCAGAAACTGGCGGCAAAGGAAGGCTCTCTCACTGTCATGATTCTAAACACATGTGGCACAAGCTTGAATTCTGCAAAAGCTCAAATTTGTACTCTAGTCAGAAAAGGCCAAGAGAAGATAGAAGCATCTGTACACATTTTTAAATGGAGAGAGAATAAGAAGCAAACCACCTTTTCTCTCTGCAGATATAATGCTGTTAGAACAAGAGCAGCATAACCAAATACAATAGTTTTAATTCATTATTTGTCTTTATTCATATTTCTTTCTTTTTTTCCCAGGAAGGTAGCTAACTGGTTTTCTTTCCAAACATCTGTGTCTTCAACCTGGTTGGGGAGCATGAGAATATGCATCTTGTCTGGAGGCAAAGAAACTATGAATGTCCTGGCTCTCCTACAGAAATGATAATATCTTGCTGAAGGTATGAATGTGGCAAATACAAACTGGATAGATAGGAAAATTCAGCTGATCCTGGTGTGAGAGAACTCCCTGCTAGTGGGAGTGTGAGATTTTGTGCCATTTGACAGTTTACAATCTCACATTTATCCAGAGACACTAACAGCATTTTTTTATTGCATAATTTATATATCATAGAATTATGGAGCTGGAAGAAACTACAAGGGCCATCGAGTCCGGCCCCCTACCATGCAGGAATAGACAATCAATATGGTTTTGAGGTTCTTTAGGAAGAACTTTTAAGTCTTTTAGTTATTTGAGCAATGGGATGTAAAGTTACTGCAAACATTCAAATATGAGTGGATGTTGCTGCACAGAATCCTATTCAAATACTGCTGTGTAAATTTTTAGCAGGCACCTGCATACAAATCCTGGCATTAGACTAGTACGGCGAAGAGAGCAATAATACACAAATACAGTTTCCCAAATGTAATTTCCAATACCTCAGCGTGGGTCCAAACATTTTGAAACAAGGGGAGAGGGGGAAGAGAGAGAGAGACAGAGGAAAGGTGGAGAAAATCTGAGAGGAGAGGAGAGATGCAGTCATGATGTGCAATTATTTTGTTAAATGTTGTGGGTAAGGGAAAATAATTCCTCATGCATCTTACTATAATTGTAGAAAATAAAAATAGAAATGCTGTTTCCTTTCAAAATGAGAGAATGGTGCACGTGAATCAAGCCATTGCACTTAGCATAGCCCATAGCTCAGAGCACTCTCCATACTATTCCCCCTGCCCCCAGTGACCTGGAAAGGAAACAAACAAACAAACAAACAAAGAGATGTTTGCTACCAAGGGGAAACTACTTTACTGAAATGTTTGTAGACAAATGGTACCTTCATTACTAACATAAATTTGGAACCTATCCATTTCCTCAGAGAAAGCTATTACCAAGAAAATGGGAGCATGAAATGCTATCACACCATCATTTCATTTGGGAAATTGTGAGGCAATAACGATAATGAATTTGAAAAGCAGCAGATCTCTTTCTCTTAGTGGATTGGTAAAAGAGTAATAAATTAAATGTGAAAACTACACATTGAAAACAGTATTTTGAAGGTGACTCTCACAATGAATTCCTTATTGCAGTGATGCTGAGATAAAACTGTTATTGCATTATGCAAGCTTTTCTCTACCAAGTGGATAAACTGCATATTATTTCATGTTTGTAATTGATGGTTGAAATCATTGCTAGAATTATCCAATGATATTTATGGTCGAACAAGGCCAAACAGAAATTATCCTCACCAATAAAGCATATTGAGTATCAACTTCTGCTTTATACCTATCATTTAGACAAATGATTTGGTAAAAGAGTTATTGGAAGTAACCACACTCACCCAGAACCAGCATGGTGTAATGGTTTGAGTGTTGGGCTATGACTCTGGAGACCACAGTTCAGTTTCCCCTTTTGGCTATGGAAACCCCCTAGGTGACCTTGAATGTGTCACATACTCTTAGCCCTAGAAAACTCTGTGATAGGTTTGCCTTAGGGTCATCATAAGTCAGAAATGACTTGAAGGCTCATACCACCAACAACACAACCTCACCCACTCAATGAACAGTCTATGAAACTTTAGTTAATAGGATTATACATGTAGGATATTGCTACATGAAGTGGCAGTAGCAGTCAAAATATGGTGGTACAGGACTGTGGAGTTGTTGGGAGATTGATTTACAGCACCTAGCACAAAATCCTCCCTGGAACCGCTTCTCTCTAGACAAAAGTGTCCCAGAGGCAAGCATAGCACATACAGCAGAGTTTCCAAACAGCAACAAGCATGAGCAGCAGCAGAGTGTAACTTACAGCATCCGCTCTGACTCCACTCTACCCACTGGTTAGTAACTCTAACACACAGAATTGTCATCCAAAAATGCCTGGAAGCTTTTAATCTTCAAGTTCCAATATATACACATCTGTACAATCAGGATATGCAGATCCTCAGTCATAGGTTCAGCATCACAAACACATCAGGCAGAGGTTCGCTTGGACAGAGGTTGGGTGTCATAGGGTAAGCGAATAGTCAGAGAAAGAACCAGTCTGAGCTCCCCTCTTTTATACACACCAGCTAGGGACAATGGCTGATGCAACCCCTTGCCATGATTTCACATTACCATGACTAAGCCTTACTCTCCCCTGGGGATTACATCATGACTTGCCAAGTCATTCCCCAGGTGTATCCCACATGCTCATCAAATGTATTTTCAACTGGGGCAAATGTCACAGCATTTCTATCCAACAGGAGTGAAAACAGTAGAGCGTTGATTATGTTTACTTTGAAAACAAATTTGCATTTTTTTGCCAGGAATTGTGAGACTAGGGGAATGGAGAATCTTTGGCCTATGAAGGTTCTCCATCTTCAGCAGTGTCTTCTTCATTACTCTCCAGCATTCCAGTTATCTTGGATATGTGAATTATTGCAGATAAGTAGCCTCTCGGCTAGCAAGGTAGCCAAAATGCAATAGGACTCTACAAGACCAAGATTCAAGTCCCCACTCAGATAGAGAAACACAGTGGATGATCTTGGCCAAGTCATACTCTCTCAGCCTTACAGGAAGGCAATGGCAGACCTCTTCCAAATAAGTCTTGTCAAGAGAACCCCGGGGTAGGATTGCCATGAGTCAGAATTGACTTGAAGGCACTTAACAACAAACAGTCTTTCTTCAGAGCTCTGGAGGAAAACTTCTCCAATCAGCAACTGGAGTTTGAAGCATGTTTTAAATATTTGAATTTTAAATACTCTGGTCCTTAAATATCTTTACTTTTTAAAAGCTGGCTATTTAAACTTATCTGTGTTCTTGCACAGAACTGGGGTGTGTTTTGACTGCCTGAAGACTACTATAAAGAGGCTAGTTTGGAATAGACCTACAAAGAACTGAGCTGTGCTTTGCATGCCTGAAATCTTTAGCACTGGGGCTTGCTCTCGAATTGGAAAGCACAGGGTTAAGTAGTGATTTCTAGACTTTGTAAATTAGTAAGATTCACATCTTTGCTTTGGTTCCACTCGTTCGAACATTGGTTCAACTGGACACTTTGCTACACGCAGAACTGGAATGCATTTGAAAGGTAAGTGCAAGCATCTCAGATTGATCTGAAAGGAAGTAGGTAGCCAGAGCTGCCTCTTTGGAAGAAGTGAAATGTAATTATGTATGACTGTCCTTGTTACAAATGTATTTATGGGGTATACATCCTTTTATTTTTCATCTGGTAAATCTTTGAGGAGGAATTGAGGGCATTATACTTCTTCCTGCTGTTGCCCCCCAGCTGCTAGTATTTAGTGGTGTAATGCTACTGATCAGAACTTAGGAAAGTTTTGTTATTGCTGTTTGCCATAAACTCAACTTTGACTTATAGCAACCCTATGAATGAGAGATTTTCAAGAGCCCTGGTTATTGACTGTCTTTTCTAGAGCCATTTCCACACTACACTGCTATAGTGCTATTATTCCACTTTCAACTTCCTATGGAATCCTGGAGTTTGCAGTTTAGGGAGGGGCATTTAGACTTCTCAGCCAGAGAACTCTTTGGCCTCAGTAAACTATAAACCCCAGAATTCCACAGGATGATGAAAGTGGAATAATAGCACTATAATAGTATAGTGCGGAAAAGCAAACTCAGGACAGCCATGGCTCCCTTGACTGAATCAATCCACCTGTAGTGTGGTCTCCTTTTCCTACTGCCTTTCATTTTCTCCAACATTATTGTCTTTTTCTAACGAGTCATGTTGTCTCATCATATGTCCAAAGTATGACAGCCTCAATTTTGTCATCTTAAATCCTACTGATAGTTCAGGCTAGATTTTCTCTAAGACCCATTTATTTATCTTGTAAATAGTCCATCTCACCCATAGAACTGTTCTCTATTATCACATTTCAAATGAGTTGATTTTATTTTTGTCATTTTCGTAGTTCAGATTCTACAGCCATACATAGAAAATGGAAGAATTCGTTTTTAAACTGTAGCCTAAACGCTGTTAGTCATCCTAGAAAAGAGCCAATGAATCAGAGGGATTTACCTATGTGTTGATTCACCGTTCAACAACTGATTCAATGGGTCTACTCTAGCTGGGACAAACTAACAGGATTTTAGTCTACAACTCCTAGAATCTCCCAGCCAGCATAGTTGATGGTCATCTAGACTGGGATATCTGGGAATTATAATCCAAAAAGTAACTTTTTCAAGATCTGCTTCTAATACTGGAGATAAAGCAATCATAACTTCTGACTCTGAACATTGTAACACCCATTATATTTGCATTTTAAGAGTATCTGTGTTCGGAAACAAGTTAACTTAGTGATTGTTTGCATAGCATTCCTAATCCTAACACTGAAGTTCATAAATTTGGATAGTGAACTGCTTGCCGAACAGGTACGTGCCCTTGCTTGGAGTCTTCTGCCTATGATGACAAATTTGCAATTTAACTGTGCAGACAAAAACATTTCTATTCAGCTTAGTTTGGACCAGATAAATCCAAAATTAGAGTGAAAGGTTATGGTCCTGTAGGACCAGCCCTACCGTTAGGCAGGGTGAGGCAATTGCTCAAGGCAGAAGATGATGTGTGCAACTGTAGTAGAGCCCTGGATGTACCTCCTGAGTACCTTAGCAAATCTTTTCTGTGGGAGGACAAAGTGTCAAAGGTACACTTTAAAACCTACAGTACCACTAGGAACAATAGACTTTTCTAGTTATTAATGTTACTTTTTGAAAGGCATTTTAAGGTGCTTTTAGAGGCATTTTCACAAAATATGTCAAGGTTTATGCTATTCTCTTATAAATTCTAAATTTTCTTTCTCAAGTAATGATCAGGAACTAAAAACCAGGAGAATGCAGGTAAATAGGAACAGGAACAATAATAACAGCAAAAAGCAATTCAATTATTTACCCTTCTCCAATAGCATAATAAGTAATGGTGAGTTACTTTTCAGACTCTGTGATGAGTAACAGGAATATGTTACTTTCAACAAGGAACTTTGTAAGCCCAAAATGAACATGGTTGGAGGTTTGTTCTGTTTTGCTGGGATAAATCAATACATTTGATATAAGTCTATTATTACTTTTCTGGTTCTGGAGTTTCACCTTTTCAAAATTAATTTTTAGAACCTTATGGCTGAGATCTTGTATGGCACAGCACAGTATACTATTTCCACATGAAGAACTGTGCTATAGCTGGCCATTCAACACTTACCATTGAGCCACTGCAGCTCCTCCCTTGCCCCCCCCCGCCCATGGCCGTTGCAAAGCCAGTGGAGAGCAGGAGAATTAGAAAAGCATCTGGCTATGTCCCTGTAGTCAGACTCGGAATGATGACATTATCCAATGAGGTCCACCAGTGTTCTCCATAAGTCTTAGCCAGTGATGTAATCATTCTGGCTATGGTGAGGTATTAGAAACTTCTCTGATCTGCCCTAATACTCTCCACCAGCAACAGAATGGCTGAGGGCAAGGTTTGTATCAGCTCTACAATAAGTCTTCAGGGGCCGGCTTTGGCTGTTGTGGAAGGGAATGTCAGCCTCTGCAATGAACACTAACAGGATGCCAGCCAATGGAAGCTAGCGTTCATGGAAGATGTCAAGAGACATGAGCATGATTAACGAGCAGTAAGCTCATGCATGCATTAGCTGAATTAATGTGGCACAGTCTGTTAATGCAGTGGTAGCTTGTGGGTGGTGGATTTTAGACTGATCTTTACAGAAGCTATCCCGATGCTGAGTCTTTTGAAGCTAGGTTCTTTCATACTGAGTCTAAAGCCCAGAACAAATTCACCAACACACTTGACTTAAGAACCATCAGCCTCCACCATGTCTGTCATTCCCACTGCAACTCATTTTGATGTAAATGATCTCTTGGCATAACTGAGAGTCACATATGTTTTGTCAAAGAATAACTTAAGAAGCAATCTGTTAATAAGCAAACTTTCTAGCCTGGCTTGTGTAAAATGTTTTGTAAGATGCTGTAGATCTATCTGTACTACCACAGTTAACAGCTGGTTCTAGTTTTTTTTTTTAAAATGTAGCTGAACATAGCATTACTTTTGCAGTCATCATTTAGACACCTGAGAAGAACAAATAAAAAACAAAATCTACTTGTTCAATCATTCTGTCTGTACAGCTGTTAATTAAAGACACTGTTACATCACCTTGTCGTTTTAAAAATGCACCCAAGAAACATTTTTTAGTTTTGCAGATATATATTATGAGTCATAAAGTGTGGTTAATAGCTGGAAATGTAATTTCTGTCCAATCTAGGTTATTGCCCTTACATTTTAGAACGCCACAACTTATTAGCCAGCACGCACAACAAAAGGTACACCAGTGGGTTAATTCCTTGTGAAGGTCCACATAGGGATCCCTAAAGGTTCAGCTGGAGGTCTGTACTGCATCAGAACTGTGTAGCTGTGAAGTTACAAGGGCTCAAGACAAACTGCTGTGTGAAACAGAAGACATGTACTGAAGCCAACTGGACTGACAATTCAGTCTTACTTCAAAACTGACAACTGGGTGCTGACCCTAACGGGCAGAAGCTTTTCTTGCATGCAGAGTAGGCTGCCTGGTGCACACAGCTCCAACATTGTACCATCTTTCTGCTGCTCCTGTTCCCAGCATCTATTGTTGGAAGCAACTGCCTCACTCTGTCTTATAGTAAAGCTATAGACTCTACGAGTACAATGTTTTCGTCATGCCTCTGTCCCAGGATCCAGACAAGTCCCTACCCAATAGCCACAGCACAGAGACATGAATGGGACAATACTTACTGCAACCAGCATAGGTGAAAAAGTGAAAGCCCAGGAGGTTTGACATGTTTATATAGTAAAGATGCATCAATTGGGCAAACAGCTGGAGGAGGCTGTCAGCCTAGATAAACAGGGAAAGGGATGGGAAGAAGCCATTGCAGACAACTGATCTTATCAGTGAAAGCAACATGCCTCATGTTTGGATCCATTACTCCTGTTCCTGGAAACCTTGACCCTTGCCTTGTGTACAGACTTCACTACTAAACTGTCTTTCTGAATTTACTGTGGACTTGGACTGTGAAAACAATGACCAGTAAGTGACTAACAAACTGTTATAAACTTTGCTTATGGAGAACTGTAAAAGTTGTCTGGCTGCTGGCACAGGACAGTTCTTGAAAATTTATATGTTTATGTGCATATATATCTGTATAGACAGAAATAACAGGTTCCCCACTTATCTGACAGGTTAGAGACCGCAGCACTCTAGGAAAAAAGAATTGGTTGAAAAACAGAACACATGTACTGTAGGGAGCCTGAAAGCATCTCACTTGTTATTGACCATGCTTCTGCTGCTTGCAAAGTCTCTGAGTTGGCTTAGTGACCTCTTCCTCCTCTCAGCTTGCTTTGCAAACAGCGCATGTGTGTGAGCAGTTCAAGCAAGCCTCTGCAGGCAAGAAGAACTGATAAAAAAATGGAACCCCCATCAAATTAATGGCACTTGTCTTAAACATCAAAAGAATGAGTCATCGGATAATGGGGCATCAAAAGGTATGGTCTTCCTATATATAAGTTTGACGTGTTCATACTGGCTTTACTGTTTAATTCTATGGTTTTGTGAATGTAGTTCTTTCTCTCACCTCATTGCTTTAACAGCTTGCATATGCATATAGCAATGTTACTTAGTTGCTGAAAGTATATACCACATAGTATTTCTGTTTAATTCTGCATCCATTTCATGCTCAGCTTTGGGGAAACAATGGTGTAAATTCAATTTCTATTCCCAGCTTGGGTATGTTAAGTCAACACTTGCATAAATCACATTGATTTGTTGTTGTTGTTGTTGTTGTTGTTGTTGTTAAGTACCATTAACTTCAATTTATGGCAACCTTATGAATGAGAGACCTCTAAGTCACCCTCTCAGCAACAGCCTTGCTCAGGTCTTGCAGACTTAAGGCTTGGCTTCCTTGATTGAGCCTACCTACCTGTACTGTGGTCTTCCTCTGTTACTACTGCCTTCTACTTTGCCAAGCATCATTATCTTTTCTAGTGAGTCATGTCTTCTCCTGACATGTCCAAAGTACAACAGTCTCAGTTTAGGCATCTTGGCTTCTAGGGAGAGTTCAAGCTTGATGTGCTCTCCTAGGACCCACTTACTTATTTTTTTGGTAGTCCAGGGTATCTACAAAATTCTCCTTCAGAATCACATTTCAAATGAGTTTATTCCCTTCCTATCAGTTCCTATCCAAGTTTCACAACCATCCATTGAAACTGGAAATACAATGACATGGATGATCCTGACTTTAGTATGCAAAGATATGTGTTTATACTTGAGGGTCTTGTCTAGATCTTTCATAGCTGCCCGTCCAAGTCCTAGTCTTCTTCTGATTTCTTGACTGCAGTCCTTATTTTGATTAATGACTGAGCCAAAGCATAGGATATCTTTCACCATCTCAATGTCTTCACTGTCTGCTTTATAGTTATTGAAATCATCTGTGGTCATTATTTTTGTTTTGTTAATATTCCACTGTAAACCTACCTTTGCATTTTCTTCCTTGACTCACTTCAGTAATTGTTCCAAGTCTTTGCTATTTTCTGGAACTGGGATCTGCATATACTGAATTGTTCAAGTTCCTTCCACCAATTTTCACGCCTCCTTCCTCAGAGTCTAATCCAGCTTTTTGTATGATACATTCAGCATACAAAGTAAAAAAGGATCATAAAATGCAATCTTGCCTGAACTGCTTGCCAATTGGAAATCACCTTGTTTCTCCACATTCTGCCTAACCATGACCTCTTGCTTTGAGTACAGGTTATGCATTAGGATAACCAAATGTTGTGGTTACACCCATTTCTTTAAAAGGAATCTATCTGCCTTCCCCCTCCAATAACATTACTCAAGGGAGCTAGTGCGCTAGTTTTCTAATCTACTGATGAGTCTACTTGTATAACGCAATGTTTGAAGATGTAAGTATAAACTAATATGCAAGGCTTTTGCTCTTGTAGAAGAGGAATTAGAAATTCTGATAGCCCTTAAAGGTTATTTGAGTGCCTCTCTGTATGTGTATACATATGTATAGCACAGTATGTCCCCAGATGCCCTTTTTATAACTAGAACTTCAGCTTCACAGTACAGTTCCTTAGTAGCAGTATAGGTGCAGAGATACAAGGAATCCTTCACATAAACAAATCAGTGGATACTATTTCAGTTTATCTACAAAGACATTCAGTTCACCAAGAGTTCATTCTTTTTTTCACCAAAAAGATGAGGTTGAATGTCAGCATCAGTCTTTGGTGAGCTCCAGTGAGAATAAGGAATTCCCTGTTGATCTCACTCTATGAACTCAGTCAAAGTTTGATTTCACCACCCCACCCACAATATGAGATATAAATGCCTACATATAATATGTTGGAGTATTATGGCCTATACAAAGAAGGCCACTCCTTGTTTTCTATCTCAGCTTAAAGACATCTCTTCTTGACTGTTTAAGGTCAACTCAGGGTAGACTGTGCTACATCTTTTCCTTGGTTGTGTTCAAAGAAGTTATGTGCACCAATTTCTGGAGAAGATTCTATGAGCTGAGGAAGCTACTAAGCTTTGGCAACTTGTAACCTGAAGTTAAAATGCTCTTGTGCCTTCACTTGTCAGATTGTTCACCAAGACTTTGATCACCAGCTAAGCCCTAGGAGACAGCTCCTCATACAATTTAGACAGCTATAACTAAAGATCTTACACATAACATCACAAGAGACCATGCTGTGTCTTAAACCATTCTGATATTCACCTGCTCGGCCAGGAAAAAACAGAAGAAGAAGAAGAGAAAAATACAGTGAAAGTGTTTCCAATACTGACTGAGGAAAGGCCAACTTTAATGTTAAATTCCCAGGAAAACTTAGCAGAATATGTTTAAATATCATCTATTTGGGGAATCAGATTTGCACAACAAGGGGGCATTGAACCCTTCCCCCCTCCAATGTAGGGTAAGCCCCTACTCTGACCATGGACTGTTGGCATTTGCTTCACAAGATCTCCTTATGTTATGGGATTGTTAACAATCTGACATACACACACACACACATAAAATATGATACGTTGACTTTGGGTGTTGAACTTCGGAGGGACAAACCAAAGTGCAGTATGGGACTCAACATCCTCATATCAATTAATAATCTCACTTTGAAACTCTACTCCTTGCCGGTAATAATGTATTAGAGCTTTCTGTCTTCTTATTTTGAGTGTCCTCTAAAAACTTATACACCATCAGGAAAGGAAAAAAAATCAGCTTGAACATGTTAAGCAATTACGTAGACTCCCTTCCTTTTTAACAAAAATATTATCCACATAAATATATATCTAGAAGTACATGCAATGAATCGGCCCACAAAGTAAATGTTCAGGTACTACACAGTGGAAAATGCACAATGGAATTGCATAAAAGTTATATATTTAAATTATGCTCAAGATCCTGCATTGAGAGGCAGAGCATTAAGGTCCTTCTGTGTGGAACTCCACTTTGTTTCTCTCTCCCCTTCTGTAGGACTCACTTCCTTGTGCAGGTACTCCCTGAATAAAACCAAGGGAGGCTGGACTATCTGAGAAATGCCCAGCTACTGTCACAAGAGTGAGATTTGTTGCCCAGCAGAGAGTTCAAATTAGCAAAGCAATGTGACCAAGGAGTTAAGAAAAGGCAAGTTGGGTTAAATATGTCAACACCTTATGGAGATCCAAAGGTGAGACAAAAACACATTTCTCAGTGCCCATCTTATATACACTAAACAGGTGGGTTTCCTCATGTAAACATTCAGGAAACAATTAACACTTATCTCAAAGTACATCCTCTCTGTCTGGCAGCTATCAACATTAAACTATCCCAATCAACATTAGACTTCCCCAATCTGTTTATCATTTTCAGACAGCATGTGATAATTCAACAAGAATTTAGAAGTTCGAATTCTTCAGACAGTCTGTTATGTTAAACAAGGAATGCAATTAAGTTGCAAATCACCTACATGTTAAAACACGGGATGGAGCATAAGGCTCCATTCGTCAAGGGAATGGACATCTCAAAACTCTCTGAGTTCAGATTGGAAAAGGGGGATTTTTAGTTTTGAGAGTGAGGGTTTTATTACTATTATTTCTATCACAAGCTGCCTCCCTATAGGTGGACACACATCAACTTTACAGGGCCCCTCTGGAGATGGCCTTCTTGGCTAGCCTCTCCTTGCCTCCACAAACCTGGTTTGGGGGTGGGATTGCAGGAGCAAGATGAGTCCTGAGGGCCTGGAGTTCATTGCCTGAGGAAGTAATGAATTCCTCCCTCTGCAACAACCATAAAAAGATATACAGGATGACAGCCAATACCTATCAATTTATCGAACTATTTTCTATCTATCCACACATGCACAAAAACATACTCTTGAAATAATAAAATAAAGTTTTATTTACTTGCACAAAAGAAGCTTCCACTCTAAATAAAAATTTAATATATAGTATTGTCTGGCATGCATTTAAAATATTTTATTAAGCCAAACTGAATAGAGCTCTTCTAGTTTCTCTTTTTAATAGTTCATATTACCTGGTGGCTGCTTGACCAAGCTGTAAAGAAGGAGTCTTCAGTCATCAGAGGCTACAATGCCCCTTCTGACCTCCGCAAAACTCCAGAAATTCTGACCAGTTCAATAGTGTGTCAGAACTAACCTTTCCGTTATGTAGTTAAATCATAAGTCTCACTAACCTCTCAATTCATTTCCTGAACATTTTCCTGAGTCAATATATTTTTGGAATGCGCATGAACAAAAAGACCAGCTTTATCCACATAAATGGTAAGAAGTGTTATGTAGAGAAGGTAATATCTTTCATTGCCCACTGAAGTTGCTCAGGTGCAGCAAGATTGTGTGACAATTTTTTAAAACTAGGGTCCTTGAGGGCCAGAGTGGTGCAGCTCTTTGAGCAGTGGACTCTGGGAAACCAGGGTTCAAATTCCCACTCAGCCATGGAAACTCACTGGGTGACCCTAGGCAAGTCACACTCTCACATCCTGAGAGGAAGGCACTGGCAGCAACCCTTTGAACAAATCTTGCCAAGAAAACCATGGGATAGATTTGATTTAAGGTTGCCGTATGTCAGAAACAACCTGAAGGCACACAACAAAAACCAGGGGAACCTAGTTTAGGGGAAGAATGTATGTTCAAATCCTTCTTCACACTTGGATATGAGACTCATCATGCGTATCAGATTCCCCATTTGGTATATAAGCTTGACCATTTTCCTTCAGATGGTATATGAGGCTGACCCCAGCTGGGGCAGAGGCACAGAACAAGGAGGTACTGGGTACCTTTTTGTGCAACACCAAAAATATTGTATGATCTAATAGGGGGTTATACTAGTATAAGTTACCAGCCAGATTCTGGCCATCGTTTGGCCTTCCACTTTGCTGATGGGAAAGCATTGATAGGAATGTGACAACTTTACAACTAGCAAAGATATGGAACTCTTGGTGCTGTGTTGATACATATCAGGATCACATACCAAAATAAACATACAAAGCCAATAACATGTGTTAATAGAACACTTGAATCTGATACTGAAAAAGCACTTTTATTGTTGTATTCTTTTACACAATTTTTATAATTTTCTTATTTAGTATTAATATTCTTTATTAATTTACATAGCACCATCACTGTGCATGGCACTTTACAAGTAAAAGAACAACCAAAAAACACCTTGTTCCCTGCCCTACAATGACAAGACACAAAAGGGAAAGGGGGCGGCAGTGTGGGAGGGGATTGAATCCAGCAGATACCACTGCTTCTTCTCTCTCACTGTGGCCAGGGCAGTGGCAGCTGGAATAATTTGTCACCATTATTCATTGTAGTCTTTAAAATGTGCCACATCGTCTGGCATCCTCTTGGTGTTTGACACGCAGATATAAATGTCTACAACACAGATATGTTGGTCTTACGGTTCTGCAGTTTTGTTTCCACTGTGCACTACCTTGCTAGGAAAAAAAAGGCTCATTAAAGTAAATAAGTAAGTAAGTAATACGATTGCTGTAAGCTGAGGTTAGGTAAATGCCTGGAAGACAAACCCTCACTCACACTGGAACCCATTGTGAGTGGCACTGCCATTTTGCCATGGACATACTTCTTTAAAACAAGCAGGAGATCCTTATTAAATTTGAAGGGATTCTCATGGTTTGCCATTGAATTTGGAAAGCCAAATGTGAAACCCCCTCTAAAAGAAGCATTTCCTGCCTTTCTTTTTTAACAAGAGAAACGCTTTGCTCTACAGACACACTTTGACATGGTATTTCTGAGGGATGGTTTGGGGGCATTGAGGGCCACAAAAGTAACTTGGGGGATGCATATGCTTGCAGGCTGCATATTGCCCACGGATATATTACTACAAATTAATAATGACCACCCCTACTCTGGAAGATCAAAAACAATGCCAACAGTAGTAAAACACAAATAAATGGTTAATTAAAAATTAATTCAACATAAAATATATCCCCAAAACAAATATATGCATCCCCACCATTGTTGTTGTGTGCCTTCAAGTCATTTCTGACATCCCTGCTCTCCTTTCACCACCAGGCAAAAATATTTCTGTTCAAGCAAGCTTTTAAATGTGTGAGCAGGAGAGTTTTTAAAATTTTATTAGAAAGTTCTATTTTAGTTTCTAACTTTTGTATGTTGTTATATTGACTTTAAGCTGCTGTATATGGTTCATTTTAATTGTTTCAAATATTATTGTAAATTGTTTTTAACTGTTTTGGAAGCTGCTTGGGTCCTGCTCTGGGAGAAAGGAGGCATAGAAATGCAATGAATGAAGGAATGAAGGAATGAGATTTATTCCAAGAGGGTTTGTCATTGCCTTCCTTCAGGCTGAGAAAATGTGACTTGCCTAAGGTAACCCAGTGGATTTCCATGGTCAAGTAGAGATTTGAACTCTGATCACCCAGAGTCTCAACCTATTTCTGAACTAGACTGTTATAGTGCTATTATTGCACTTCAACATCCTATGAAATCCTGGGGTTTGTAGCTTAGGGAGGGATCTTTGAGGATGAAAGTGGAATAATAGCACTATAACAAGCTAGTGTGGAAATAGCCCTAGTCAGACAGCCAAATCACTGCACCACACTGACTCTTTACCATCTTCTTTATACTGGAGAAAATGTCCTGGATGAGGGAATGCCCTTTTCAGTTGTCTTCAGGGCCTCAAATTTCAAAGCAGTTTTGAATTGATACCTATAAAAAAATAAGAATGTATTATTTAATTTTCAAATATATCAGAATTAAAGCTTGCTTTATGTTTGCTCAAATCATACGTGGGCAACTGCAGAAGGAGTAGGGGTCATTTTCCTCTAAACACCCTTGCAGACTGCATCATTGCAGTTAAAGCATCTGAAAGTAACTTCTTGTAGGTTCCTGCTTCATTTTTAGCTAGTTTTTAGTATTGTTTTGTCCCCACACTCCATGTTTAAGGTATGTGGAAGACTTGGGAAGAGATGGGAGCAAAATGGTTTTAAACTATTTTGGAAGGTTTGGGGATGAAAAAACAACAACAAATAATTGTTTAAAAAAATGGAGGTGGCTTCCTGGGGGACTAAATGTACCTCTTGTCTCTCTTGGTATGTGGAAATAAAATTTACTTTCTCTCTCACTTTTTGAAAAGCTTTTCTAAACTATAAAGCCACCAAGAAGTCTTTCATTCTTCTCTTTGCCCTCTTCTGGCTATCTGACTCACACATACCTCAGGTTACCTGTCCGTTTCCCAGTTCCCTTCATCACATCCAGCCATGCTGCACATATATTCAATTGGGCAGATGCCAATTGCTTCTGGTTATTGTCTTAGCCAGCCTTCCTCCAGTCCTCTCTACTGCCCACCTCCACTTTCATGGCTTATTATTATCACACCAGAAGTAACCGGACTGAGACAGGAGCTGTTGGAAAACTCATTTGTCATTTTTGCTACTGCTTGAGGCATGGCTGGTGGCAAAGTACATACTTTCAGGCCTACTGAGGTGTAAATGTTGAAAACACTAGCTGTTCCTTTTGTCTAATTCATCTTGAAAATTACTGGGGATGGAGTGGGATTTCCTCACCTTTGTAGGAATAGAGTCACACCTAAAACTTTCATAAACTTTTGTTGAACAATGTCAGCTATCAAGAGAGTTTTGATAGTTTCAAGACTATAGTACCAAACTTTTTGTTCATGCTGGTCACTGTGGCTTTCAAAGCTGCAGAAGAGACAGCATTCCTCTCATGCCATTACTGGCAAGAAAGGAGCAAAGACTTACCTGGTGGGCGTTTTGGGACACCTGAAAAACAGCAGCTATAAAGATTCTGAGTAGGTATGTTAGTAATGTGCCCTTTGTTATGATTTGTTCTGGCTATTTTATGTTTAAGATATGTGCTTTTCCTGTATAAAGAATTCAACAGTTGAGAGTTCCCATCACAAATGTTTCATCTGTGTGCTGTCATTACTTTAATGAGTGTGGTTTTTATGTATGCAAAGTGTGTTTCCAACAGGCGACTTATATATGTTTGGTGGTGATGAGTGTGCCAAATTAATTGGAATCTGATCCTCTGTTGAGAAAGGTTGGAGGAAGTGACAGCAATTATTTGGAGGAAGTGGGACACTTATTTAGGATTCTGCTTTGGAAATCAAAATGTTTCCACATATGCCATCCCTTTTGGAGATATAAGCTGGCATCTTGGTAGTGGCATACACTGGCATAAGTAAACCTTATGCCTGTGTATACCTTTGTTGTTGTTGTTGTTGTGGAATTTGGTATTCCCATCCTCCCTTGTCACATCTAAAGGTCCACCTGGATGTATCATAGAGACACTGCCCCGTTACCCTACCCTACACACCCATCCTGAGGGATGTGCTTTTTCATATGGCTGAAAATACACGAATTGAAGGCATTTTGACTAGAAGAGAATGTTGCCAAGTCAAGCGCACCCAATCTCAGAACTTTGCATTTCCAAACTGGCCTGGATAAGACAATCAGAGACCATCCCTTTGATCTCATGCTACAGAGACCTTTCCTAAACTCCCTACTGACCCAGACTTCAAGGAGTTATTATGATTCCCATACATTCTGTCCCTCTGATGTCAAAGCAATGACTTATTCCAGAACCCTTTTGCAGCCCCATGAGAAAGTTTTAAGGCTTTGCCAGAACATTCCTTCAGGATAGGCAAAAGGTATATAAACCTTAACTCTGGCCCAAGAAAATTGTAGCATTTTGGTCATAATATAACATTTTGGTCACTCAGACTGCTGTTTATCCGCGATACCCTCAGACCCTGTCCGAGCCTCTCAGCTTCATCTTTCTTCTCCAGGATTGGTAACTATCACCCTCTTTCCCCATTTCTCTCTCTATCCAGCCTTTCGATGCCTTACTTTCTGACAGCCTTGTGTGGTTCTTAGAGTGTCTAATTTCCTGTGTGTTTGTTAAGTCCAAATAAAATACTTTGTTTATCTTTAACTGGAACCTGTCTGTGGTTAGTAGTAATATACATAGGTGATAGAACCTTCTGTTACCCTCCTCTCACAGGCCTTCTTTGAATTGTGATTTCTCCAAATTCTAGAGAGATGTAAGGAAGGGAATTTTTAAAAATTTTGTTCGATTCAGGTTTTTTTTTCATTCACTTCTTCATTTTCCTTACCATAAGTTCTGTTTTGTCATTCAGCAAAAATTTGTATGTATGTTATGCACATTCCATCTAATATTCACATTCTGAGACATATAATATACGCATTCTGAATGCACTTTTCTTTGTGACTTTGAGTGAGTGTGAGTTTCCTCTAATGGGGTTTTGTGTATATTTTCTTCTAACATACTCATTTTTATGTACCCTTTTAATATATATATATATATGTTGGTCTACACATTTTTCTAGCTCTGAACAGCATCACAAAATTAAAAAATGTGTGGATTTTGATGTGCAAGTGCACCCTCATTTATCCCTAGATGTAAGCACCAAGACTGAGTTTGTTAGTTTAAAATTTTATACTGAGCAGATTTCTCCTACATCCCGATATTAGATTTTGCAGTCCATTTTTCCTACATTCTTCCCAATTCAAAGTTTTATAACATTCTCCACACCGATAATTAAATCAAGTTAATTCTTTATGAAATTCTGCAATAATCTTTATCATACATTTCAATAAAACCATCAAAATCTTTGGCAGATCATATCTTATTTCGTTACTCATTTAAACTATTGCCATACAGTATTTCTTACACTGCTCCATGTGTATTTTTGTGTGTGAAGTCTGAAATCTGCTGTTGATTTTTTATTTTCTCACTTAGATAAATTAATTGATATTATAGTAGCAGTCAGATACTAGTAATGAGTTTTTTTAAATTTTTATAGATAATAAATAGTGTGTCATTTCTAAATATACTGGCTGATATCTCTTTCTAAGTTCATCTGACATTTAATTTTACAGCAACCTCCTTTAGCAGAGAAAGCCAACAATTATCAGTAGTTTTAGAAAATTGTTCCTTTGCAATGAGCCTGCCTGCCTGCCTGCCTTCTTTTTTTTTTTTTTAACTTTTGTCAGTCTATGTAATCTTAAAGCCTTAGTTCTAATGGAAACAAGTAATCTATGGATACCTGATCATGGAATTCCATGGTGTAGTAGAAATTTTCAGACTATGGTCATGCATTGCATGTAGAGCTGCTTTTAAAGGCTATTTGTATGCTTCATATTTGAAAAAGCAGACTACCTGAGATCAAATGTTGAAAACATGTCTAACCAGTGCTTAAAGAATTCTACAAATTTTCAGTGTATTTTCATGCACAATTCAACATGCTTTTGCTCTTTAAAGCCCTTTTGACTCTTCATCTCACTAGCTTCCCTCTGCATTAAGATTTTCCTTGAGACCTTCTCTCAAGTATCCCAGCAATATGAAATGACACTGCTGGCTTTGAAAAAGAAGACCCTTTTAGTCATGGTGTCTCACTTGTTGAGTTCTTCTGAAGAGAGGTTCAACAGGTGCCTATGGCAATATTATATAGGCACCAATCAAAGAACTTTTTCATTTGCCCAGACTTTTAATATCTGATGTATTTTCCCACTCCTACTAACATTCCTTGCCTAAGAAAATGCTATGAAACTCATGGGGTCATCATAAGTTGACAGGTGACTTGAAGGTATGTGTATGTGCATGCACATATGAACATACTGATAGTCATTTTATTGTGTCTCTATTTCCTTTTTAAAATATTATTCAGAGTTTTCAAAATACAGACAAGAAGGACAAAACAGAGCAACACATTATTCTTTCACCTCTGAGCACATAGTAGATATGCTGTGATGATCATATATCATAGAATCTTATTCTACGTCTTCTCAATTTGCTCTTCTATTAATCCCAACAAGTACAATTCCCATTTCAAGTGAACACGAATTTTTAAATTTTTATAAAGCGTAGGATATATTTCATTCCAAACATTATGGTGTTTCCACATGTCCACCACATATGGTGAAAGGATCCCACTTATGCTTGCATTTCCAGCATCCATTAGAAAATTCTTTATGCACTTTGCAACAACAATTCATAGTAGTCATAGTAATACCCAAATATTTCACTTTTTTCCTCAGTTTTAAATCCTGACTCATCCATCGATTGAGCTTGTTCTTCTCTTTTCATATTCTTCATTAACATCATAATTTTTGCTTATTTATCTTAAATTCAGCCATGTTTCCAAATTCTTTTAAACCCTCTAACAACATTTCTAGAGAATTAATGGGATCTTCAAAAAAAGAAAATCACTAAATCATCTGTGAATTCCCTGAACATGCACACTTTGCTTTTTCTTCTTACACCTTTTAATCTTTCATTTTGTCTTACTGCTCTATTCAAAACTTCAATAAATAAAATGAATAATGAGGAATGATAGTGGACATCCTTGTAATGTTCCTTTTTGAATATCACATGGCTTATTCTACTCACCATTAATCAAAATCCTTGCTTTCTTTCTAATATTCATTTCTTTAACTCATGTGATAAAGTTATCTCCAAATTTCATCTTCTCTAAACTCTGAACAAGAGCTCCCAATTCAAATTGCTGAAAGCTTTTTCAGCATTGAAAAATATAAATGTTGCCTATTTCTAATACTTCCAGGATATCCACCACAAGTCTGGTATTATCACATAGCTGCCTTTTTGGCAAAAAATCCTACTTGATCTTTATCAATAAATTATTGTAGAATCCTTTACAATCTCTCTGCTAAGATAGTTGTAAAAATTTATAGTCATTGTTCAAACTGTCCATCATATCAGGGGGGAAAAAAAGCTTGTGCGGGTTTACCTTGTCTAATGTTAACTTTTTTTCTCAGAAGATCTATCCACCTGAGAAGAAATCACATCATTCCAAACTATGAGAGCATCCAGTTCTCAAATGACTAACTCATCAGTCTATCCATTAACTTTCATTAAACACTCCATTGTAGTAAAGAGGAGCGAAAATTCTTACAACTAGTATTTTAGTCCCATAATTATCAATTTGAACCCACACATACAAGCCTTCTTGATCTTCAAACACAATTTTGGGTGACAAGTTGGAATTCATGTAGATAACAACTCCATTTTAGTTCTTGGGTGATGCTGGAATAAACTATTTGCCTAATTTGGGGTAATGTAAGTACTTATCATCCTTTCTTCTTACATGAATTTCTTGGAGAGAAATTACATCTTATTTCATTTTTTTTCAGAGAATGAAATATTTTAGTCTTTTTTGGAAGATATTTAAACTCCCCACATTCTGTATCAGACATCTCAAATAAGTATCAGGCAGAAAACTTAGAAGCCCATTCCCATCGCACTTCTAGTTTCCTCCTCTTCTCTATCTGAGGCCCTGTCCTCAAGGCTTAGTTGGATGCAAGTTCTGGAACTTCATTCTCCCTTCTTGCTCAATTCTTTTTTTATATATTTCTCGTTGGCTTTTTGTACAATAGTTACTAGGAGTATTCTTTGCACAAAATTGAAGGATATACCCTGTAGATATTCTCGCCTAAATGGGATCTTGTTTTGCTTTAACTTGTCAATTAAAAAAAAAAATCCCTTCTTTTGCATAGAATCTTAGTAGATATCTGCTTAAGTACCATGACTTCAACCTAATCAAGTCTTTGTTCTGTTCTCAAGATGTCATTGCAACACTTGATCTCTGGTCTGATTTTGTACAAAAGTATATAATCACATTTCTTGGTAAATTCCTCTGTTTAGCCATAAGTAAATAAATACAATAAACACTATCCAGTTCAAATCCTGTGTTTTCATTTTGTTTCTCCAATAAATTTGCTATAGCTTCAGCCATGAGTTCTTGAATATTTTAAGTAGCTTGTTCAGGGGTTGCTCTAAAATGTAAACAACTCTCCCTCTGATGTTTTTCTATTAAGGCAAAGGCATCTAGGTTATGTTCATCTTCTCTGTCCAGTCTCTCTGTTCTAATTGTAACTTCTCTGTTTTTTTTGTTCAAGACAGAATTGTTTCATTTATCTGTTTCATGTTCAGTGCCATCTATGACATAGATTTGTTCATTTCTCTCATTTCTGATTTCACTTTCTTCCTCTCTGTTCTTATTTCCTTTTAAAATTCTGCCATCAAGTTTCTTCCTATTTACTCCATCTGCATTCCCATCTGACATATCTGGGTCTTTAAGGACTAAAGAGTCTTAGTGTATTTTTGAGCTATCTTTGTAGCTTTAGGTGGCAGCTCCACAGATCCTCTTCTTTCCAGTCTTTCTCACCCTTTCCCTTTAGATCTCATATTAATGCTCACACACATGATAATTTAGATTTATTAGAAGCAGAAAGAAGCAGTTTAGAGAGCTTTCCCATCAAGCACTTAATTGAATGTCTTCTTTTGGCCACCAGATGCCACTCTGCCCAGTTTCTCTATACAGATACTGTTTACAGTATGGCAACATGTACACCACAGTCTGGCTATTTTCAACCTGCATTCTCAGGACAGACTTTGCTGTTATTTAATGTAAAGTAAATAAAAGTTCTATTCTCATAAAGTTTTCTATTTTATAAGTAATATTTCAAAGTCTATATTGATAAATTTCTTTAAAATTCAGTCAATGTGTAAGAGCTCTCAAGCCTTGTTTTTTGCATTGAATTATAAAGCTTTTTTCCCTTTAAAAAAGAATCTAAGCCAGTTACTTACAACTCCTTGGTCTTATGGGAAAGCAGTGTTGCGGAAGTTACACATGCATTAACATTAGAGAAACTTCTTATGGACATCATTTTTTAACTGTAGAAATTCTGGTTGCTAGAAAGGGGTTTCAGCTGAGCTTGGGGCTTGAATCTTTAACAGCCTAGGATACATGCAACAAAGTATGTTGGAACCGCTGATCTCTTTCCCTTCCACCCATGATCAGTCACCACCTATGTGGTGATCCAAGGGGGAACCCAGGACTCTTCTCCGGCAGTCCTCATTGTCCTTCTTTATCTAGCAGACAGATATCACCAGTCCCTTGATTTGGGACCAGGAAACACTACATTATACATTTGTTACCCTGATTTCTGGGGTCCCTTGAGGGACACTTCAATGTGCTCCATATGATGGGGAATGGAAACTAGCCAGAGCACGAGCAATAGCAATGTGAGAGGCAGGGTAACCTAGCGGGGTTTTTTACTCAGTTTTTACTGGGTCAGGCCAAGCCAAAAACCAAATAAGAATGTCCAATAAATGATTTTATTGAAAGAAAGTCTCACACATCAACACAATCACGCACACATGCACCCAAGAGCTATTAAGAAACAAAAGAGAGGAAATTGGATAGGGGAATATTGAAGGGGTACAGCTGGGGTAATACTGCACCTTTTCCTGAACTCCTTGGTCCAGGAAGGCAGAGGAGAAGTGGGGCTCAGCATGGAGAGGGCTGAGGAGATTACTTGGTGGATGGAGCAATGATCTGCTGGGGTGACTGGGAGCGATCTGAAGAGACACACGAAGACTGGGACTATTTGTAGGGGGAAAAATACCTGGATCCTTTCCCGGGGAGAACAATGGGTGTTGGAGCGATAATGAAGCTGTACAACGGTAATTTCCATTGCGTGATGGGATTGCAAGGTGTTGCCAAAGTCTCAGGATCTTTGGCTGTGTCTGTTTGTGGTGTGACTTCATGTAAATGGTCCTTGCTTGATGGGATATTTCCTCAACTCGGGGCACAAGCTAATCCCCTCAAGTCAGCGTCTCTGGGCTGAGGACCCTTTGTTTATTGTGGGATTATACATCTTGAGGTCTCCTGGGCTACATGATTGGGGATTTTACTAGCTTGACCTGATTTTCGGTCATTCGACCATGCCTGCCTACGTGCTTATCCGGGCGACCTCTCTGGCACACGGAGTTATATTTAATATTAAAATTGTAGACCCCAGGATAGGGTTTCTCCATTGGAGTAACACATTGCCTCATCATCAGAGCTGTGAGGAAGGCAACTGTCACTCCTCCATCTTCCTCTAGAAATGGTGTTTTTATTAGCTGTTTTAAACTAGCTTCCACATTTGGAATTAAAAGTAGAATAGAAATATATGAAATAAATAAATATAATCCATCTTATCTTTTACAGTCCTTCTTCCAAATTGATGAGTTTGACCTTTGCAAATTTGATTATTCAAGAGGCTGGTGCTTGCCTTCCTACCATTTTCCTCCTCCCATCTCTTGCATTCCTCACCCCAGGTTTGCAAGGCTTGTGTTTAAAATGGATTTTTTTTCTTTTTGAGTGAGCAAAGCTCCCTCCCACTGCTGAAGGTGTGGCCTCTCTGCTATGTGGTTGCACATTCTGCTGTGTATTGGCTGTTGACTGATGAGGTGCTCTCTTTGCTCCTACCCCCTTCTTTTCTCAAACTGGCCAATGAAAGTAATTAGAACTCCCCTCTTCTCTGTCTAAGGGGAAAGTACCGGTAAGCCTTTTAGTTGTCTTTTTAATCCTCCTTCTCCCAATGCTGGGGCAGAAGCAAAGGAATGGAAGGGATGAAGCTCAGGAAAGGAATGGGAGGGGAATCTTGGGGAAATATTCATGGTTTTTCCACTTTTATAAGGGTTCTGTGCCCCTAGCCCTGACAAATGTGGAGGAGCTACTGTATTCTATTTATGTCAAGAAAGCCTAGACACATGACATCACACTTTAATAATTCCTTTAACCTTAGTAAAATCATTTTGTTTTCACAGGCTAGATGCTGCGTCCTAGTTCAGCAAAGCTTTGTTTCAGATAAACTGCCAACAGTGGAGAGGAGTCCAAGGCTAGCCCTATCATTAGGTAGAGTGGGGCTGCTGCCCTACAGAATGTATGTGCTGTATAGTGGCACTGAGGTGTCAATGGGCAGAACTATGTACCATGCAGCCAGTCTGTTGCCCTCAAGGACAGTGCAGGGTGCTGTCACATCACCAGTGTGAAACAGAATTCATCTCCCAGGTTGGCTATCTTTTGAGAGAAGGGTCCCATTTGTTGTTTGCCTGAGGCTGTAAAATGTCTGAACTGGTTCAACTCAGCTGACTCAGCTGTGGCTTAGAATTCCTTAGCAGAATCAATGATCTCTACCATTAGGCACAGTGACCAGCCACCTCAACTGCTGGTCAGAATGTCATGAAAGGACAACTCTTGGTTAATTTGTCACCTTTGTAGTTTTATTGCCAGGGATGAGAAACAGTACTTGTGAGACTATCTGCCTCAGGTGTCAAAATAATTATCCAGCCTAAAATATTATACATCTTGGTTTAGAGTAGGAGACACTATTTTCTGCTCTGTAGCATATGGTCTTGGGCCAGAGCTCAAGCCATCCATAGCTCGCAGATCAATATAGTGGTAGCTGAGTGAGCATTAAATCACAGAATATTAGGAACTTCCCTACCACAAGCATTCTTGACTTTGTGACCTTACTGTGGTTCATGTAAGCAATAGTAGGGTAAAGCAAGACAGCACAAAGATGAAGGCTATCATTGGAACTCCAAAGTAGTGTGGAATTGTCAAGTAATATGTAGATGTTAACTTGCTGCTTTTCACAAATGCAATTGTATTTGTGAAATACAGATAAAGTAAGATGCTTTTAAAAAGTGGCTTAAGTTCTAAATTCTATACCTCCAAATATATTCTGGATAATTGAAAATGGAAAGCAGAACATTTTCGTATTTGCAAAATAAACTAGATTTATTGAACTAGAACAAGCTTGCCATATTCCGGTTTTCCAAAACAGGGCAACTTAATTTAGATAATTATTGTAATTCTTCAGGCAAATCAGAAACATTCATGTTTGAGCTACATACGATTTGGTTTGTGATTGTTCTTGGCAACTCCTTCAAAATGATGAAGAAGACTTTAAGGAAAAACCTATTTATCTGATCAATTTTTGCTTGCCTGATCATTTTTCCACATGCTGGGTTCTCTAAAACAGTTATAAATGATGCTATTTATATTATACTGTGCACATACAGTTGTTTACTTGTCTTCCTCTATGTTTCTTTTCAGTCTTAATAGATGTTAGTACTGGGGGAACAGGAAACACTTTGTTTGAAGAATATGCATAATACACAAATTAGGCTGCTTAGCTCCAGAGAACTGGAGGTTAACAACCTTGATATCCAGTTCAAAATTTGGGGGGAAAAATTATATCACTGGAGAAGCACTGTGTACCAAGAGGCAGATTCCAGACCAATCTATCTCAATGTATAAGTCTGTTTAGGGAAAAATTGCAAGGGAAAACATTATAAATACAAAAACAGTATGTATCACTAACATTTTTATTCAGGTTCCTGATTCTGTTATAATATGGTCTTTCTCTCCTAATCTCTTCAATAAAACAGATGGTACTGGGTGTCTGAAAGGTTCTTAATGTACGCATATTTTTAAAAAGGGGTAGTTTACCTGCTTCTGGCAAAATTAGATAAAGTGAAACCTTCATTTATGTGTCTGTCATATTCTCAAATAGCAGAACAAGTGCGAAGTGGTATCTCAGGACCCTCTCACACTACACAATCATAGCAGTATGAATCCACTTTATCTGCCATGGGTTTCTTTCACATTACACAATTATAGCATTTCGATATCACTTTAAATGTCTTGGCTCCATCCTATGGAATTCTAAGATTTGTAGTTTAGGGAAGGGTATTTAGAATTCTCAGCCAGAGGGATCTAGTGCCTCACCAAACTACAAACCACAGGATTCAATAGGAGGCAGCCAGGGCAGTTAAAGTGGAATTACAGCATTATAAAAGTATGGTCTGAATGTGCCTGTAGTTTAAGAATAAAAGAACATGCAGGAGGAAACACTAAAGAAATTTACGTACAAGATTGATACATCGTAGCAGTGTCGAATTCTTACCCTTCCGTCTGTGCGTTGTACCATTTTAGCTTCATAGTTTTCCTCATGGTTCTGCATGTTTTCAGCTCCCAGAACAATTCACTGCGGTTCACTGCAATGCGAAACTGCTGTATGTGAACACCAGAAAAACTCCGATGTAAATCTTCCAAACCGGTTCTGCTGCCGGATGGCCCCTCCCTAAACTGCAAACCCCAGGATTCCATAGGATGTTGAAAGTGGAATAATTGTGCTATAACAGTGTAGTGCAGAAATGGCCTATAACAATGTAGTGCAGAAATGGCCTCAGTTGCAGGCACAGTATGCCTATTTGGGTGGGTGTGGGTGGGTAAGGAAAGGAAAGGAAGGGAAATTATATGGTGAATAAATTACCACATCCAAAATCCTGGTAATTCACTGCAGCTAAGCTGCAAAGAGAGGGAGAGTCTTTTTGCCATTCTTTTAGTTGATGGATTTTTTAAAACATTGAAGCCCATGGAGAGACATTAGAATGGAGTGGTCAACAGATCTGATCCAGGGCTATCGGGGGAATAAGTGGAGCTGATCTAGCTGATCCAAGGCCCACCTGATACACCTTTCAAAAGGCCCTGGACTGTTTCCTGCCTTTAGATGGAACAGTGTTGACACTGGTGCCTCAAAGTAGCACAGATTTCTGAAAGTGTCTTGGAGGGCCTCCTTGGGGGGACATGCTGCTACGCTCTTCTGTCCCATGCTAAACTTTCTCTATTGGCCTTCAGGGGAGGCTGGGATTGTTCTTTTATTTGCAACAGGGTATGGAAACTCTAATAGGGACAAGCCACACAAGCAGCAATACAGGCAACATCATCTGCATGTAGACTGTGACTAGATATGATGCAGCCCAGTCTGTCTCAACTCATGCCATATCCCCACCAAGTAAGGTAGCAGATATTTTTCTTTCCTTGTACTTGTTGAAATGACTAATTTTGAACCTTTTCTTTTCCAAGACTAGTGGAGGTTTGATCTGAACAACAGATCAAGATGTGATTTTTTTTTTTTTTTTTTTTTTTTTTTTTTTTTTTTTTTGGTGGTGGTGGATTTTGGGGTGGGATGAAAAGGAGACTCAGGCAAAGAAGTCTTCAGACTTCTCTTTCTTTCCGTCCATCCATGCTTCATTTTAAGTCTCTGGCATTCTTCACATCATTTGGTAGGGATTTGGTCCCTATTCAGGCATTATTGTTTTTCATAAGAGAGTAGAATACAAGTGGGTAGTGTGGTCTTTGGGTTGCATGAGACCACTGAAAGTCACTTTTGTGGCCTCCAAAGGCCCCCAACAGTCCTGCAAAGCCCTCCATCTCACTGATTTTCTAAAAAAAAATAAAATACCCAGGGGCAATATTTGGACAATTTGTGCCCCAAAATCACTCTTAAAGTTCCCACAAACACAAGAAAACACATGAAAATATCACCTTACTGCAAGCTGCCTTACTCCCAAATACTTCCATTTCCCTCTGCAGTTGCTTCCAAAATGAAAATATGAAGTGACTCAACATCAGTTCCTGTTGCCATTTTGAAAGGAACTGCAGAGGAAAAAGAGCTTACTTTGGGTACATGTGGTTCATGTTGTAGTCTGGGGGAGACTGTTTGGTCTACATGCTGAAAATTTTAAAGCCATTCTCACACATTTCCTCGTCCTACGTTTTAATATTTTATGATTTATAATCCTAGAATTGATGATTTCTGGTTATAGATGTGACAAGATCCCTTTGCCATTATTAGCTTGTTGATTATTAGCTTGTTGATTTTGTTGTAATGTCTACAAGTAGTTACATTCATAAAAGTTGCAGAAGCCTGATACCTCCATCATCTCCATCACTACCATGTGTCTTAATTGTACAAACTCCAAAGCAGATTATAATGTACCATTAAATAGTAAAGCAGTCCAATAAGTTCACAATGATACAATGTATGGGACAGTTCCAAAGAGCTCATGCCTTGGGGAAAGGCAATTTAGAAAACTATATTTCCAATTAAAGCATGCCAGTGTTGAGATCTGATGTACTGCAGAGGGAAGACCATTCCACAGAGAAGGTCCTTGTCCACGTTGCTACAAAAAATCTGCAGGACACAGGACAGTCGACAGGGCCTGAGAGTACAATGGCATGAGAGCCTGGTATAAGGAGAGTTATTCCTTGATGGAATCTGGTCCAAAGCTGTATTTCAGCTTTAAAAGTAGGAGGTAGATAGCTATAACCATTGGGTTCAGGGTCTGGGGCAAATATCCATACATTACTGAGATAAAAAGCCAAAGGCCGAATTGTTTTCGCTCCTACAGACTTCTAAAAACAGTAGAAAAGTGGGTCATTACAAAATTTACCTCTCTTCTAATTTGAGCACTGCAAATAATCCACCAACCTTGCATCTGGTACTCTTTTCATATCTACTCTTCCCATTTGTGTGGAAAGTTTTTGTTTTTATGTTCAGTGAGACATCATGTGGTTTAAAATACGTGTTCAATATTTTCAGTGCACATGGAAGGATATTACTGATTGGAGACAAATATATTTAAGGATTTAATATTTACTGTATCTTAAACAGAAAGCATCCGTAAGGTAGACTGATTTTTTTTGGTGCTTCTTTTTGAATTTTATCCCACTCATTTCCTTCAGAGAATTTTGTAACTGTGGTTCTTCCAGCTAACAAGATAAAAATTACACATAAAAATTTATCTGTTTTTCATTAACATATTAAAAGGTCAAAATATGCTTGTATGTTGCACCCCACATGTCCACATATGCACATGTGCACACATGCATGCATGCATGCATGCATGCTCTCTCTCTCTCTCTCTCTCTCTCTCTCTCTCTCTCATATACACACACACACACGCAAGCAAGTATTTCCAGATAGGGCTGGGAAAACTCTGCTGCCAATTTCAGTGATACTGAGCTAGAGAGAAGAATGGTTTGCTTTGGTATACCAGTGAATGTAGCTATATATTATTTAAAAAGCTAAGGAAAGAAATGCATCAGCTTATATAAGGCCCAAGAATCAAGCAACATTTCTAGGAAATAATTGGATGCTCTTGGAACATCTGTTTTGTACCTGGCCTCATTCCTGTCTTTCTTTTGCTGGCAGGCAAAGATCTTTTTGTTCCTTGCTACTTATGGGGGGGTGCTTTAAGTTTTAATACATTTTGTATGCTTTTGAATGATTTTATGCTGTTTGTAGTTATGGTTTTACAATTGTTTTTTTATTTCCTAAAAAACATGTCAGGGACTGGCAACTGGTGGCTCCGGGACCAATTCTGGTCTGTGGACTACCATTTAGAGTAACACTTCTTTAAAGAAAATTCTTATTCAGGATTCTGACCAGCTATCCATTCCTTCTTCCTACAAAGAAGAAAGACTGAGGCCCTTTTCACACCATACCTCAATCACACAGTGTTCTGTGTCATCGTGGGATTGCCAATTGTGGATTGGGTACAGTATGATGCCTCCTTTTTCCATGGGCACCTGGGCATTCGCAAGACAGCGCTAGCATTTCACCTGGTGTGTGTTCTGCAGTTCAGTGTCCTTGGCCACTCTCAGGTCCTGCCCTATCCCCACCCCACTGCTCCTGATTGGCCAGTTTTTTTATTTTTTATTTTATTTTATTTATTTTTTTGCTGGCACACATGCTAATGTTAGCACGCTAGATGATGCCCACAGGTGCCCACATCAGCTCCCAGCCATTTTCCCCATTTCCTGCTGGCAGGTGCTATCATGCTAACATACTAACAGTGATGCTGGCTTTAAAAAAAAATTAAGCCGATGCCACTATTATGGGGCTGATGTTGTTGCAGGGCTTGGTGCCAGCATCACCCCTGGGGTTGCCTTCTTGGCTGACATCTGCTCATGTGTTTGGTGGTACAACAAGGGCAGCGGCTGCCCTGCTGCTGGGCAGAGCTTCCCCTGGGAGTTGCTGAGGGAAGGACAGGTAAAGAGTGCCCACCCATTGCTGGCTTGTTCATGGAAAGATGTCAGATGGAGGATCCGCATGGGCCCAGCTATTCTGATTACTATTGGAAAAGCTGGTTATTGTCAGATTTTCCCCAACAGTGAAAAACACCAGGATTCCCATGGCTTGCAGCTGGTATAGCACCTGACTGGCAATGACGTCATGCGGTAAGGTGGCTCCCAGACTAGGGGCAAAGCATGGCTGTTGCATATTGAAGACGTCATGCGGAAAGGGCCTTAATGTATAATGTTTCTTCTTCCAGCATCTTCCCTTCCTTGGATTTTTTTCTCTATTCTATTCTATTCTATTCTATTCTATTCTATTCTATTCTATTCATTCATCCTTCCTTCCCTCCCTCTTCCTCCTTTCTGTTTTATTTTTAATTCTATATAATTTAGGATTTACTCACGCACATTAATCCTATCCTGTTGCTTCTCATTTGAATTCCTTGCTGTTCTGAGGTCCAGTAGTATGTTAGGGATGTCCTTTTTCCCCCACTAATTTTCACTAACTTTCCTGTCAAAGGAAGTGATAAGTAAATAGGTGAACTTGAAGAGGCTGAAGAGGGAGTGAACTTGTTGAGGCTATTAACAGTTTCTGGAGAGTCTGCAGGGCATTTCTGCTTTCTGTCAAAATGAGGACTGAATCACACAATAAAATTGGTGTAGCCAAATTATGTAGAGATTCTTTGGGTTACTTGTTCTTGTTACCCTGATTTCTGGGGTCCCGGGAGGGACACCTAAATGTGCTCACAACAATGGGGAGGGAATTAGCACAGAGCACAAGTTGGCAATGCGAGACGCAGGGTAACGTAGCAAGATCTTGAACCCTATGTCTACGGGGTCAGGCCGAGTCAAGGATGAAGCAGATGTTGAAATTAATAATTGTTTTATTTAAGCACAATCAAACAAATGTATGAAACACACTTACGCAAGAAACTATGGAAAGAAAGATAGTAGCGGATAGAGGGATTTTTGAGGAGGTTTGGTATGGGAAATACTATACTTGTCCTAAAGCCCAGTTAGAAGTGAAGAAGCTGGGGACCGTGGATCTCACCATGTGGAGCTGAGGGTAAAGCTCGCTGGACAAAGCGACAGCAAGGCAGGATGGAAACCAAGAGCGATCCGAGGAAGCGCTCAAAGTCAGGGGTTCTTATAGGGAAAATTGTGGCTGCAGGCTAGTTTGTACTTGGGGAAAACAATGAGTTTGGGGCTGGAGACAAAGCCTCCGGAAGGTCAGTATTTGAATGATTGAGTTATAGTCAAATTGTCAATAGAGTAGCCAGTATGCAAACGCGGAGTGCTTGAGTGTTGTATAGTTCGATCATCAAGCTGCCTGTGCTTGGCAGAGGATCTTTTGAAAGTTGCGTGCATACATAATTGAGGTACTTGCCTTGAGGTCTCCTGAAGCTGCGAGTTGGCTATTTCTGGCCTGCCTGTGTTTGTTTGGAATATTACAGCGATTATCGGCTGAGCCTGTGTGCATACTTGTCTGGGGACCTCGCAAGCACGTGGAGAGGAATGGGTATAGGAGGCCAAATTATTGATATCAAAAGATATCTTAATATCCCACGAGCTCGGGCTAGCAATGGTGGTAACATTCTTATTAAGAAAGGATAAATAACCAGGAACATGTCTAAAGTTCTTTACACTGAGTACAGTTTTTGAATGGGTTGCTTTCTTCATCAAACAATTCTACCTGTTAAAGCAACTTCTCAGATCAGAAGAAAACACTCAGAGCTGTTGATGAATACCTCAAGCACAGTAAATATTTTGCCATCATGCATTCATGGGGTATCAGCCATAATCGCATTAATTAGAAAGCATGCAGATTTCATATACCATGACTGTGTATTATTCTAATTCAGAGCCACTGAATGTTGTATTTGTTTTGTAGCTAAGACGCACAGGGAATGATAATGTCATCTTGCTGCTGAGAATATGGGCAATTTCATGGCTTGGAATCTGATGATTTATCATAAAAGAGAAAACAGTGAAACACTAAAGAGCTAATTTTGCTGCTTTTAAAAATAGAATCCAGGATGGTAATATCAGATGAAAAGATGGTCAAAAAAGCAAAACAAAACAAGAGCAATTTTGGGGAAAAGTGGAAATGACTTCTGTTAAATTATAGATGTCAGTGATAAAAAAAAAGTCCTCCATCTTCTGTCGCACATACATCCAGATTGGTTCTTTCATGTTTAAGTGTTGTAAAGCTTGGAAAAGTTACTTCTGGACAACAACTACTAAATTCCTCAGTGGCCATGCTTTTGGGGTTCATAGTCTATTTAGCTTTTCCAGAGCCTGATTCTGAGATCGAGTAATGTGGCACTTTCAAAATGAGTTTGAACATTCTCCCTGGTGTGTGGGTTTTGTATGTCCAGGGTGTCATAACTCACCCTCTGGAATCCTAGGAATCTGACACAAAGTAGTTGGATTGTGAAGGGTTTCTGGCTCCAGATGATTGCTCTCTCCAAGTCTGAAAAGCTAGTGGCTGATGCAGTTATGGGCCCTCTACTTAGCAGGATTTGATGGATGCCAAAGAATCCATCCTTTCTTTGAAGCCCAGGAAAACATAAGGAACAGTATTGTAGAAGTGAATCCCTCTTAAATAGAAAAGGCTAAGCCATGAAGTACCTGGCATCTCAGAGACAGTCACCTATAAATCACCCAGCATCCGTTGAGAGTCCTTCTTGCTTGCAGCCATTCAACTTCTCAACTGTCCATGCTCTTTGTACTTGTGTATATTGGGATTCTTGACTCCTGGACTGGCTTTGCTTAACATTTTGGCTGCTGTTATCTGGACTACTGGCTTCTTGTAATGGATAAAACTTTGCTCTTGCACCTCCCTTCATCTTCTGTGAACTTCCTGAATTGCCTGTACATGAAATGGATTCACTCAACTACCTCCTCCTCCAGATTATTTTTATGACTATGATTGGTACCAGGACTATGACTGCTGAGCTGCAACCAGCAGACAATTCATATGCTTTTAAATACACCAACCCAGTCCTTTTACACAATGCCAAGTACATCATACAGAAGGCCAAGGAATGGTAGTGAATAACAGGTCTGGAACGTCATTGTATGGAAGAAGCCACCACTGTCTCATTTTGCATTGCGCAAAAAGAAAAAAGAAAAAAGAAAAAGAAAAGAAAAAGAAAAAGGAAGAAAAGAAAAGTTAAAGATATATGAATTTTGTCCAGATTATGATTTGATAATTAGAACATGGATCTGGAGTCTAAAGCAACATAACTTGATAACTGATATATCATGTTGGACTACTGATGATGTAGTTTGGGCCTAGTCTTCAGTAACCTCATTTCTACGTGTTATTAGGATGGAGTCCATCATCTTATGTAATTAAATGGAGGCTTGTACGACTGATGTGTCAAGAATAAAGATGATATTGAAACCGAGAAAGGGTAAACAGAGGTTAGCTATATTTCCCAGGTGAAGTACACAGATAAATAGTCAGGTAATCATGTCCAAAAATAGATTACTTTTCTATTATCCATAACGTAACCTGTCTTACTCTCTAGTTAGTTCTTCTTGCCTGTCTCTTCTGGTACTTATTCTTGATTTTATGTGCAAGTCTCAAATGAAATGGAAGGAACATTTCTGCTTATTGGAAAGATGAAAAAAACTTGTGGTGGCATTTTAGTTATCCCATTTAAGGAAAAACCTTTAGGACATTCTTCACACACTCTGCAGATCAATGCAAATTGACAGCAAAGCATCAGAAAGCTGTAGAACTGTAATTGAAAAATGCAGCTCTCCCATGTTTAAATTCCTTCAGGCATTTCACAGCTACCTCCATCAAATTACACCATCTCAGAGTTTTCAGTATTAAATCTTCCTCTTTTCCCCCCTGTGGACTTAACAAAAATGGGAAGTTCAAATACTTTCATAATTTATTAAATTGCAGTGCTTCTGTATACCTAATTCCTTCCTGTGAACAAAAGATTTTTTTAAAAAATAAAATGCTGAGATCTCAGCAGTAAAAGCTGACCTATTTCAAACATCCAGTTTCAAACATCAACAGTGATAATTACAAACAATACCAATCTTCTCAAAGAAAGGGCTTCTCAAATGGTACATAAATACCCAATAAATATATTTAAAACCAGAGGGAAATAAATTTACTTTACGGTGAGACTAGAACTTTGATTGTCGGTATATGTTGTCCTCTCATGAATAAAAATTACATAGTTTATGTTATGCTATATATTTATTCATACCACCCTTCGCCTAAGTTGGTTTCAGATAAATTCACAAGGATTTTTTAAAAATACGTAAAACCACAGATATGAGCTGCCTGTCTAAGGTAACCAAAGATAGGTTTCTACTTAAATTTTTGTTTTATGTTTTTCATTAACAACACATTTTTCCTCCAGATATTGGTATTTTGTTGCTCATTTATTCACATATACCTGTTAATGTAGATGCCATTCTTCTGAAACAATATTTTTGCCACTACTCTTCTGTTTTGCTTTGTTTCTGACTGCCTCAGTTTATTTACCGTCCAATACAACAGCAGCATAAACTTCAGACAAGTGTTAAAGTGCTAAAGGCTGTTGGAAAATTACTTTTGAAAAAAGCACATGTGGTTTTACTCAGCAGAAAATGGGCAAATTACATTATCTCTTGTGCAGAAAACATGTTCTCCATGCAGAAAAAGCAGGTATATTTCTGAACAAACTGCCTTGAAAAATGTCCTGAAAACTATCCTGAAAATTGTTCTCCTTTTCTCTTAGCAGAGTTTCCTGAGAGTGGAGATGTCCTGTTTTCTTGAGAAAACAAAAAGTAACAGATAGTCTTCACCACCCCTATTAAACAGCAAACTTTTATCTGATAGCACTTCTATGGTACTCCATAAGACCATTTCACAGCCACTTCTGCCTCTTATTAGTAATCGTTTCTGAGGCTGACTGAAGAGATTTTGCCCTCAGAGGGTACTTCAACTGCTGTTGCTTTTCTGTGGCATCTCTTCTGTATTGGGTTTTTCTGGCATGTACTCAGCTTTTTGGCTTGGCTTGGATTTGCTCAAGCCACAGTTGAGTCACTGTGATAAATCTGTTATGGGTTAAATAAATCTGTTAGGGTTTAAAGGTGTCACAATGCTCTTTTTCACATTTTGTCACATTTAAGGTGCCACAGGACTCTGCTGAAAGAGATTAGCATAGGTTCCCCTTTGAAAAGTGTCATTAGATCTTTGCCTGTGTTGTCCAACAGCCAGTCTTTTGGATTACTTTCTTAACACCCTGTTAGTACCTGAGGTTCAAGGTTGGGAATCTTGTCAGGTTTCTTATGGTCATGGGAGAAGCTGGGAAGAAAGCTTGCTGTAAAATCTACTTATGCTGCTTTCACTACTGCGGTGAAATTAATCCTTTCTGTTCTGCACTTCCTAGTACTAGAGGACTACATTCATGCCCTCAGCATTACTCAGTGACTGGTGAGTCCTGTCAGCACCAGTTATTCATATAGGCATATCTCCTGGCCTGATATTTCCCTTGGGAATTCTGGACATTGTAGCTAGCCACCCACTCAAACTTCTGTACCCAAAGTGTGGAAAGTAGAGTGAGTTGGGCATCTTTCTGTGTTTAACACCATCAATATGCACATAAAGAGAATTCACAATTTTTCTCATCCTCACTGAGAAAGGGTGTCTCAAGAAGTCAAGACTTCCTATTAAAAACAAAAGGTGAACTGCTGTGAAATTTCTCACCCTTGTGCATGAGAGAAAACTTTTATTTTGCTAGTAAGTGGTGGTAGCATTCTTTGTTCAGAACTTTCTGCAGTTTTGTCTTCAAATGGGCCCCTAGAAGAAGGCCTTAAGAGTATCTACAGGTCAAAACATGTTGGACCAGGATCTCGATTCTCTCTTTTCTCTTGTGAATTTTCTGATGACACAGACTCGTGTTCATATCAGTATAATATCAATGGGGAAGGAGAGAAAGCTTTCTTGAATGTTGTTTGCAAGCACCCAATAGCTCAAGTTACAAATTATTCTTATGGATACATGCTCACTGTGTTTTTGGACTAGCTCCATGAAAGCCTGAGTCATCTTTCATATGATTAATAGCATATGTGCTTATTTTAAAATTAAGGCATTTGTTTATATATGTATGTGTATAATCACGCACCACATATTTGATAGTGATGAATTGCCAGGTTCAGTGACAAATTGCAAAGCTGCACAATGTATTGTAGAGCTCTGTGATAAACAGTATTCTCTGTACACCCCAATCAGCCTCAGCAGTACCTGTCCTATTCTTGTATTTTTACCAAGATAGACCGAACTGTCCTTTAAACGTCCTGGTCCCCAAAGTCCTCCATTAATTGTACAACCAATTAATGTGCATTTAAGCATATGTCCATCAGGTTTACAGAGAATTACATGGAGGCCTTCTAAGTCTCAGAACAGCAGCAAACATTTGCTATAATTTAGATTTAATTTAGAATGCAATACCAGACTGAACCAGATCCATGTTTCCTTTCTAGCTTGGAAAGGTTTCAGTTTGGTTTTCCTTTTTTAAATAGCTGGACATGATCTATTGATCCTTAAGTGGCAGTAGCCTGGCCCAACTGAACCCTAGTGCAAGTCTTTGAACATCACAATTGTATGAAGGTTAATGGCTGATCAGTACAAAGACCATTGTGTTTGCTTAAAAGGAGATTAGAAAAATTCATGAAGATTAGACTCTTAAGGGCTATGTTCAGGTTGAGAGGAGTACGCCTCTGGATTACCAGAGGCTAGTGAACACCAGTAGAAAAAGTACTATGGCAGAACTGTCACCAACCTGAGTGAAACAATTGCCCCAGGCAGCAGATGCTGGGGGTGGTGAACAGCATGAGGATTTTGATGGACAGAGCTGTACCATGTAGTATGTTTTGTGTCTCCTAAGCTAACCTGCTGCTCTCAGGTGTAGTAGAGCACACTATCCTACAACACATTTGAAGTGAGATTGAGCTAGACTGTGCAGCACATGGATCTCAGTAGTCCAAGAGAGGAAAATGGCCAGAGGGCTGAGGATGAGTGGTCAAGGCAGTAGTCTCCTTCTGTCTAATGATAGGTACAGCCACCTCTTCTTCTTGGTTATTGCTTTTGTACAGACCAGTCTTTCTTAAACTTTTTACCCTGGAGGAATCCCTTAAATAATTTTCAGGTTTCAGGGAACTCTTTCCTAAAAGTCATTATATTTACATCTCAAAAAATGTTTGTTTTTTTCAATCACAATATCTTGTGGAACCCCAAGTGACCTCTTGCAGAAGCCTGGGGTTTCAGGTAACCCTGATTGATAAACCCTGGTACAGGTGTTTGCACCATATTGCCTACCTTGGTATCTCTTATAGGTCATTTTCACCCTACACTGTTATAGTGCTATTATTTCACTTTCAACATCCTGTGGAATTCTGGGGTTTGTAGTGTACTGAGGCCAAAGAGCTCTCTGGCTGAGAATTCTAAATGCTCCTCCCTAAACTACAAACCCCAGAATTCCATAGGATGTTGAAAGTGGAATAATAGCACTATAACTGTGTAGTACGGAAATGGCCCTTGTAGAAAAGAGTACTTCTCTCTCTTGTCTCTTCTTTTCTACTAATTTCATGGATCTCTGCATACAAACATTGGAATTTATATGAAATTTCATGATTTTTGGTTGTTGCTAGAGGGTCAATACAGCATTTCATTCTTTTTCGTTCTTTGTTGCTTTCAGTAAATAAATTCCAGGTGTCTGAATGAGGTACTCAGTAATGAAGACTATTGGTTTTGGCATCAACTATATTCTCTCTACTTGTCTCCAAAGACATCAAGATCTCACCCTCAAAATAACCTAGTGAGGTAGACTAAACTAAGAAACAGCAGCTAGCACAAGATTACCTAGTTATCTTTGTGCCGGAATTTGAGACTAAGACACTAAACACTTAAACAAGAAAGTGTATCTATGCATTAAACATATGGAAGGACCTCAGATAGCCATAACATCTTTCTTTCGTTGGAGTATAAATTAGTGAATTCATTTTGTTTTTGTAGAAAATGAAAAGTGAAATGAAAGGAAAATGCAGTCAGTACCCTCCTAAAAGTCAATTGCTTTTAATTCTTATCACATAAAATGTGAGTTATGAGACTTTTTCCTCTTCCTCTGCTACTCTAAAAGCCACTCTTAATAGATTGAAAATTGACCTCCATTATGTAATGGTTCTGGGATCTTGAAGGAGAATGTCACATGTGAGACTGAAATGCATGTCCTCACTCTGAGTCCAAAGGAGTGCGATGAATTCCTTTGCTGTATAAATGTAAACTGATTCATGAAGACTATACTGAGCGCTGCACAATATACTTAGACAAAAATAAAGAAATACCTGGATTGCACAAATAAGAATGGTTCAGCCAGATAATTAGAAATAAAATTTATAGTTATATGCACCCAAGTACTCCAAATGGTGAAAAGTCCCACAGAGAGACCTCAGCCAGGTTTACATTCCTTTGCAGATGAGATCACTGGAAGCATGCGTGCATTATTTTAGTTTATTTGCAAATATACCAGGATATTGGACAAACAATAGTGCTCTAATAGTGCTTAGATGCATTCTTGGCTGGAAATTGTGGGAGCTGTAGTCCAATACTGCTATGTTTTAGAAGCTCTGGTACCAAGTGACAAATCTACCGGTTCCCAGCAAATAAATAAGTTAATAGAATAATAAAAACAAAAATAAAAAGGGGGGAATCACATTGCACAGTTATACCACAATGGCCATTTCCACACCGGGCTTCTGTAACGGTGCAGAGCGACTCTCACGGAGGTCTTTTACACCGTAGAGTGGACTGGTGTGGACTAATTTTTGTAGTTCCATACCAGAATCCACTCAGGAGCGGCCGGAACTAGCCGCGCTGCGTGTTTTTTAAAAACCTCTTTTTCGAGGTTTTTAAAAAGCACGGAGCGCACATTGCCCGGCTCCGAAGTGGATTTGCAGGCCTGCGCAAATGCGTGCCTGCAGATCTGCTGGCGGCGGGCTTCCAGCTGGTGAGCTTCTCGGGTTGGTGGAGAGCCTCCACCAACCGGAAGCCGCCATTTGGGATGCCGGAGGACTGCGGAGCAGCGAGCTCGTGCTGCTCCGCGTAGCGACGGACTTACCCGGCTGCCGGTAAGCTCCATTTTTGGGCGTTTTCGCCCGTTCCCCCCACACACACATGTGGAAAGGGCCAGTGATCCCATTTTAACCACTATGACAACATCCTGTGGAATCCTGGGGTTGGTGGGCTGGTGATGCTTCCTTGCTGAGAATTCTAAATACCCCTCCCTAAACTCCAAATTCCAGGATTCTTAAGAACTAAATCATGGCAGTTAAAATAGAATCATAATGCTATAACTGCATAGTGTGACTGAGTCTCTGCCTACCCAAATGGATCCTACCTCCATGGTCCAGGAATTTCCTGGCTGGTATAAAAAATTAGTCAGCAAAAGAAGGAATGTTAGAGCCTCTCTGGCAGGTTTGACCACTCTTCTTAACCAATTAACAGATGAAGCCTTATTGTGATATCATTATAGTATCTCATATTCAAACTGCCAAGCCTGAAAACAGGGATGGGGGAGGGGAATGTATCAGTGTAGAACTGCCTGTCATGCTCATAGGAAGATGATTTGCATTGGTTTTAATAAAATGTTTAACAGTGAGTGATCAACACTGTTTGACAGTGAAATCTATTCTATTATGGACTCAAAAGGTAATGTTAGTTCACAGAGAATGAATACTGACTGAATCATATTAGCTAAATGGGAAAAGATGATCCCAATATATTAGTGTCAAAAGCAATCATGTTAGAAAACCAGTGAATGTAGCTAGGTTGAGCAAATTTGCATGGCCTATCACCAGTCAGAAATCTCAGCTCTGAGAAGAGTTTGCACCACTCAACTAAGAACGTGAGAGTCAGGCTCCATTCCAGACTGCTGGTGGATCGTGAGTAATCAGTGCAGCCTAAATGTATGCATGTGTGGATCCATATAGAGTTACAAACAGTGTGGAGGACTTTCAGGAGCTGGAAGCATGAAAGTAATGGGGCAAAGAGCGTAGGACACAGTTCTCAGTGCTGCTTAAATGTGTTGGGAGAGCCAATGATCATGATGACTGGGAGATTATGGGAACCACATTTTTTAAAAGTAAATTCCTGAAGCTCTGGCACAGGGAGATGAAATGACCCAGTTTGGCTTGCTTGTATAACTCAGCTGTAACACAATAAGCATACCTCTCAAGATATAACATATCTAGAAGTTCAGAATACTTTACAATTTGAAGTGCTAGTATTACTCGTATTCAAAGAACACATAGCTGGAACTCCTTCACTCCGCTTCCCTCTGTGTTTTCTTCAAATCAGTGCCGGAGCTTGGAGTGTGAGGAGGGGGGGCAGAAGAATGAGGCCACAGTGCGTGGAGATGTGGCCACGGTGTGTGGGGGCATGACCACAGTGCAGGGGGGCATGGCTGTGAGCCAGGATGCCCCCAAAACATTGCCGCCTGGGGCAAACCGCTCCCATCACCCCCCATCCCTATGCAACAGCTTCAAATTTTTTTTTTATAAATTATTTTTGTTAGTATTAAAATGGAACAAAAAGGGAAAGAGGGACAAAAAATACCTAAGGAAAAATACAAAATTGCACGTATAAAAAAGCACAAAATGGATAATACTCCTCAAGATCATACATATTGACTTCTAATAACATAACACTTACATAAAATACAAGTATTGTAACAAATGTATCCTAACCAACATATTAACCTACCTATGAAAAACAAGAAAAACTTATATGCGGAGAAAGGAAAAAAAAAGAAAGAGAAAAAAAGAAAAGAAAAAAACCTAAGAATAGGCATGCGCATTAACACATAAAATAAACAATTAAAATTGAGAGAACCTCCCCCTCTGGTGGTGTAACAGCTCAGAATTACCCTCCAAACAAGAATGGGACATATATGGTTCTTTAGAGTTCTCAATATTTCTTAGTACACACAAGAGGGAAAAAAAGTAAAAAAGAAAATGAGAATCTCCCTCTAAATTTAGATTAACGGTACATAGTTGAAAATAATGCATATTTTCTTCCTAACAACGACCATATATAACACTAAATCTATCTCATTTTTCTCCAGAATAACCATATGTTGATCACAAATGTATACCCAAAAGTACAATCATAATATATGCAGTTATTAACATACGTGTATGTAGATACACACACACACACACACATACACATATGTTAATAATAATATATATGCACATATATACACATATATACATACATATATATATAAGAAAAGAGATTTTTTTCATCCCATAATTACCGAAACAAAAAATTGGTAATAGTAGATAGCTAAGTGCAACTACCCCGCCAACTCCTGAACTCTGAAGTTCCCACTTATAGACTCTAATAATTTAATCTAACAATTTATAGTCGTATCAGACGGTTTTCCCTCCTGAGTCATGATTAGTCCCTGATAACGTTTGTAGATAATCCATTAGCGGTTGCCAACTCTTCAGAAATTTGCTGTTTGGTTTATTTTCTATCCTGCAAGTAAGTCTGTCCATTTCAGCCACTTCCACCAATTTCTCCAACCATTCTGTCTTAGTTGGTAAGGAGTCTCTTTTCCAATAAATGACGAGTGTTATTCTTGCTGCTGTGACCATGTGTCAAGTCAGTCTTCCTAGTTTCCCATCTACTTCCTTATCCAAATCAGCAATGCCCAACAGAAAAAATTCTGGATTTAACTCGATTTTAACATGTAATATTTTTTGCATTTTTGAGTAACTCATTCTCCAGAATTTTTTGACCTTCTGGCAACCCCACCACTGGTGGAAGAAAGTGCCAATCTCTATCACATTTCCAGCAACAATTACTAGCATTTTAAAACATTTTAGCAATCCTTGTGGGAGGAAGATACCACCTATACCACATTTTTCATGAGTTCTCTTGTAAAATATATGATCTGGTAAATTTGGAACAATTTTTTGAGATCTTCTCCCAATCTTCAAAATTGATGTTGTGGCCTATATCTTGAGCCCATTTGATCATATATTCCTTGGTTGTTTCTCCCTCCATTTCAATTCCTAATATTAATTTATACATCTTTGAAAGCAAATGGCTGTCTCCTCTCTGCATTAATTTCTCCAACTGTAGTAACTCAAGATCTATACCACCCGTTTCCTAATTCCTTTTAAAGCTCTCTTTAATCTGGAGGTAGGGAAACCACTGTAACATAAGCAACTGCTTCAAATTTCTTCACTGGGACAGGCTATTCCAAAATAAATAAATGATAAAGAAAGGTCACCCAGCCTAGAATATCTTGAAGTCAGCTGAGTTCAAAATCCTTCTAGATGATGTGTTCTGCTGATGAAATACTACCATATTGAGGTTTGGTAGATGAAATACTAGGATATTAATACTTGGTTGATGAAATACCAGGATATTTTTATTCATACCAACTCTGACATTTAGAGTATCGTGCTTTGTCTGAAGCTCAGTTAGTTTCCCAAACTTTTCACATAGTAGAAGCTGCGAGCTTATCCTTTTCTAATTCTCACTTCTCCCCACTTGTGAACACCCCTCCTATCAGCATTTCTTTTTTAAAAAAAATAGTCTCCTGCACCTTTTAAAGATTTCTTCTTAATTGTTTCCACTTTTTATATATCAGTTCTTCAAATGCATTGTTTAGGACATTGTGTGTCAATGACAGATTCATAATATAATTGCCTCCTTTTTTTGTTATTGTTGTGTGCCTTCAAGTTGTTTCCAACTTACGGCAACTTAATAGGCTCTCCTTGCAGAATTTCTTCTGAGAAGTTTTGCCATTACCTTCTATTAAAGCTGAAAGAGTGTGACTTGCCCAAGGTCACCCAATGGGTTTCTATTGCTGTGTGGGGATTTGAATCCTCGTCTACAGAGACAGCACCCAAGCCACTACACCACACTGGGTCTTGCTTCCTTTTAAAGATGTCTTAAATCTAATTATTAGTCCCAAATAGAGTAGAACCATTGAATCAATAGGATTTACACAAGTATTTACTTTGGATTTAGACCTTTGTTTTCCTGCCAACCATTTTATACCCAACAATAAACACGTGTGAAACAAAACACCAATGTTGACTGTTCAGGTCAACAAAGGAATTCCAGGTGGGTTAAAGATTGATAAGGAGAATTGCAGATATGCTGAATGGGTTATTTGCATCTTTTGTCACTGCAGAGGACAGCTACCTTTACCTAAATTGACTTTTCTAGGAAAGGAAGTGAGGGCCATTTTATTTTATATTTCAGGTGGCAACAAATCCCAGGTTGGCCCATTAAGAAGAGCCCTGCTGTGTCAAAAGCAATGGGCATATGCTATATCTAGCATCATCCAGCATTGGGAAACATCACTGGGAAAGGACTGTTGTGCTCATGTTCTGTCTGTGGGCTTTCCAAAGACATCTTATTGAAAGATAATGGTTCTGGGCTAGACAGTCTTTGTTCTAATCCAGTGAGTTCTTCTTATAACAGGAAACCATAGCCACATGAGAATATGGCCATCAGTAGCTCTGAATTACATGAATGATCTTAGTATTTTTGTTGCTGTGCAGAAATTCAAGAATCTGAGGAAGCTGTGGGATGATAATACTGGCCTTATCCAGAAGGATGCAGTCTACACAGATAACCACCTCCCCATGTATCATGCTGGACATCTTAAAGCAACTGCCAGTGGCTGATAGTCACTAGAATTTCCTTTATTTGTAAAATGGTATTTTTTTGATCCAAATAATGGCTTCAGTGCTGCTAAACTACACCTGCCTTTTCTGATTTACTATCATGTTGTTGGTTCAGATTTATTCTGTGGTCTGCTATAAACCTTACATTTGCCTATGAAAGGCTGCTCTTTTACAATTATTCATTGTTTCCAGAGTTGTCTCCATGTTAGCCTATTGCAACACAAAAATAAAATAAAAAATAAGAATCTTATAGCATCTTAAGGGCTAAGAAGTTGCATTTGGAATAAGATTATGTGAGCTGCAGCCTTCTTCATTAGAGGTGCATAGTGTATTTGTTTTTACTTCTTGTGCATTCTGTCTCCTTTACTATATACAGCCTATTACAGTAGTCCTGATATATATACCCGATTTTAATATAAGTTTAGACCATGCTGCCAAAACACTGTCTACATTTTAAACCATTTATGTCAGCAAGTTATCAAATGCACAGATATCACTTCTGCCAGAAGTCAGCAGTAGATAGACCAGGATAGACTCAGGATTTTGAAAAGTTACTTTTTTGGACTGTAACTCCTAGAATTCCTTCCCATTAGCATGACAATTGGAAAAACAACCTTTCCAAAATTTGGCTTTATTAGATATATATACAGATCTACTGTTATGTGTCTGATGTTTTTCAGTAGATTTCTAAGAGTCTCTTGGCTCCTTGTACTTTCATGTTGTGATTGACCTTCTGCTCATTGCTTGTCTTTCAGATTCTGTATCCTTCATTTGTAAAATAGGATAACTGATTAGTTGCTTTTGACCTGAGACCCATTCACACTACAGAATTATAGCCCTATTATTCCACTTTAACTCCCATGGTTCTGTCCTATGGAATGGTGGGACTGGCAGTTTAAGGATGTGCATTTAGAATTCTCAGCCAGAAAGCTCCAGTGCTTCACTAAACTACAAAGTCCAGGATTCCATGAAATGAAACCATGGCAGTTTCTTGGTAATGAGGGTATAATTAAATGGTGTGAATGTGCCCTAGGTTTTTGTTCAGCTTTGTATATTGGTTGTAGGCCATTGCCTCGTAATTCCTGAACTTTGATAATACGTGGACTTATACATATTCTACTGTATGGTTTCTGAGGTACAGTAAATAACAGAGTCTCCCAAGGCACCATTTTATGTCTGCATGTGGTTGGTAGACCTCAGCGTTTTAGTAAAAAGCCAAAATAGACCTTGAAAGCTGCACAGTCCAGTCTACATTATTAATTATAGTAGCAACTCCTGTACTGAAGATCCAGTGGCACACTTGTGCATTCTATGGTGTGCTTCCACATCCAACAACACAAAAATTTAATCTTGTTTGCCTTCCTCTTCCAGTACAATTCACCATGGTTCCAATATCCTCCTCTAGAGGGTTTTCCAGCCCTTCTAGGGTTTTAGTGGGAGAAAACAGGAAGAAAGAGGGATCACTGATTCTGGAAAAAGCAGCAGGATCTAGCAAAGTTATACCACTGGATCCTGGTCAATGACTTTTAAGGGATATTTCTGCATATTTATTTGCAATGGTGCCAATCATTTTATTATTTATTTTAAAAAATCAGTCAATTGTTAGTGTATTTTATGGTTGTTCCCAAAGTTTTGAATGTTACATTTTAAAATTCATTTCCATTCTATGTTATAGTGCTTGAAAAGTGATCCATTTCTGACACACATTGCAATATCTGGAAGTAACTCATCCTTTATTTCATTGTTTGGTGCTTTCCTATTAATCACTTTTTGGAGAATTCTTATCAAAATGCCTCTTTAAATGTCATTTAATAGTAACTTTGAAAAGTAGCTAGAAAGTATTATTCATACAATCATAAGGTTAGTTCAGTCCAGCTTGTTGCATTGCTTGCTGCTTTATTAAACCCCTTATCAAGAAAAATAATTGCAGCTAATTGTGTAACTTGCAAGACATTACTTCCAAGTTCCAAAAATTCTCCATTGCATCTCACTTGTTTTCCACAACACATAGTGACTTTCTGCACTACACAGTTATAGTACTATTATCCCACTTTCAACATCCTATGGAATCCTGGGGTTTGCAGTTTAGGGAGGGGCATTTAGAATTCTCAGCCAAAGAGCTCTTTGGCCTCAGAAAACTGCAAAGCCCAGAATTCCACAGGATGTGAAAGCGGAATAATAGCACTGTAACACTGTAGTGCAGAAATGTCCATAGTTATAGCATTTTCAATACCACTTATGGGAATAGCTAAGGAATCCTGGGATTTGTAGTTTTGTGAAGCACTAGAAGTCTCTGGCAGAAAATTCATGAAATTACAAATCCTGGATTCTTTAGAATAGAGTTGTGGCAATTAATGTGGTATTAAAGTGCTGTGATTGGGCAGTGTGAAAGAGACTTCACTGTTTTTATTGTAACTCATTTTGAGTTTATTAAAATGAAAGGTGATATAAACACTTGCAGACTGTCTTAAGAAAGTGTCATGCAGGCCATGCATAAAGCCTTGTTGACATGTGGAACATTTATATTATCTTTGTCTTTACTAACTTTGTCTAGTAAGCCTTATTAATCATCAAAGAAAGAAATCAAGACTTATTAAAGATCTTGTATGTTATAAGTATCCCTCAATATCCCCACTGATAGCTGGGAATCATCCCATTTTTACTTGAGAAATGCAAAGATTTTTATTTGCTTAAATGTACAGTTTGGATGCTCCGGTAAATATTTATAGAAGACTAATGACTTCGGGAAAATTGCATACACCTGGTGCAAAGCAAATGTCTTCCAATTTCATGCTGGCAAGATCAGTCTAGAGGCTCTTGGGTAAGGTAGGAAAGAGTGATTGGAAAAATACCTTATTATAGTTTCCTACCTGTATTTTAGTGCATGGAAAGATAGACTTATCCTATGATTCTGCTATGAACTGAGTTCTGTTAATTTTAAATGTACTATAATTATCAGGATAATTAAAATAATGATAGTTCTGACAGCTTTCTTGTACCATTTTGAAAAGGAAAGAAGAAACAAAAACAACCATTGCTGTCATAGTGCAAGGCATAAAACTCCCACACATATCTATTATTTCCCACACTTTTTGTTCCTCCTTGTAGAGATGAAATTGTGTTTGTGATTAGGCTAATAAAATTAATTAACAGCACCTGTTCAAGATTGTCCACCATTTCCCCTTAGTCTTCTAATTATAGGAAAGGAAATAAAGATAAGTAAAAATCCCTTTTGATGAATAAACAGATGCAAAGTAGGGTTACAGCCTGATTTGATGATGCATAGAGCAGAACTACTGAAATCCATGCAATAAATAAGTTGTCATGACTGACTCAAGACATATTCATTCATTTCAATGATCCTATTAGAAGAACTATCAAATCTGGAATATAGCAATAGCAGCTTGCTGTCTAGCTCAATTGGAGATCTGCAGAACTAAGACTATGTATGTCCTCTTAGGTTCCTTTTGTGGATTTTTGTAAATGAGCAGAGTGATCACCATAAAATTTTATTGTTATCATCCACAAAAGGAGCATAGTGAAAGGAACCCAATGACACCCCACCTCTGTGATGTCCTGTTTCAACTTTGGTTCAATAATAATTTTATAAAGTACTTGTTAAAATCTCTCTTCCCGTGCAATTTCACCCCCTCAGCAATCGATATTGCAATTTTCATAAGATCTCATGATGTTCATGTAAGTTATTACTAAATATGAAGGATTGTGAACATGGTCCACCTTGCTTTTTGAGATACTTTTGTCATTGTTTGTTTAGCAAATGTACAGAAAAAAATGCTCAAATAATGCTGACTGTGAACTGATGGGATAGGAATGGGAAACCAGGTGGGAGTGGGAATAAAATGAAATACAGCGGAGGATGTCATGGCTGGCTGACTGGAAAGTGAACAGGAGTCCCCTAGACTCCTTGCCTTGGAGTACCCCTTGTGTCATTTTAGGTTTCATACAACATTTAGAGGAATATTTTGTTAATGCAACATGCAACAGTAGCATGTTTTCAGTCTTTTGCAAAGGCACAAGATTTTTCTTTCTCCATTGTGTATGTTTACCAACCCAAATTCCATCCTGTGGCTTGAATAGGAATAACAGAAAGGAAGGCGCTTCAGACGGGTGAAGCCGTGATGGGGAGGTGGGGAAAATATATTGGCATTTAACCGTAATTGATTGTTCTACTGAGATTAGAATTGTAGAATTCTGAATTTAAGCCTCCATTTATCAGACAAAAAGCTAGTGGGATGGAGGGAAGCCAAGTAATTACCTCAGCAACTCATCTGTCAAACCTTTCACAATACTTCAACTAGGGTTTACTGAAAGAAGATTCCATTACACGGCAGCAAATAATTCCAACATAGGAGAGGTAAAGCTGATTCTGCCGCATCTACAATTTACATGGATGTACTTCTAGAGGTCTCGGATGCCAATTTAGGTTTCTATGTGTCTTGTTTTATTCTTGCATGATTTACCTCAATCCTGACTAACATTTTGAATAAAATAATAGTCACTATAATGCCAGTTTGAAGACCATTTGGGCCTTTCTGCACTACATAACTATTGCACTATGATTCCACTTTAACTACCATGGATCTGTTCTATGGAATCATGGAATTTGCAGTTTAGGGAGGGATGTTTAAAATTCTCAGCCAGAGAGCTCCAGTACCCCCACAACTACAAACCCCAGGATTCTACAGGAGGCAGCCATAGTAGTTAGTGGAATCATAGTGCAATAGTTATGTAGTACGGAAAGGCTCTTTATTTAAAAAGCAGAGTATGTGGAGAGGGGCATGTGTTGTGATCTTGCAGTATATGTTTCTTTAAAATAGCCAGAAAGCCAGCAATATCTGAATCTTCTCAGATACAGATATAGAATGACAATGCTGGGATTATCTGAGAAAGATTGTAGTGGGGAGAGCTTGAGGAGATAGTTACCTATGAGAACCCTAATAATCGTGACCAGTAAGGCAGATATCAAAATATAACAAAATCAAGGTTATCAAACAACCTGTTTAGCAGGTTGAAATAATAATTATGTGTAAAAGTAATCACTGAGTAGAACAGACAGCTGACCCTTCACTGGCTTTGAAAAACAAAACTGATGCCCTTTTTTTCACTGTTTCTTTAATTGGCTGGTAATTGACTGGTACTAAAAGCCAGTGCAGATTCACCAATTTGCTGATATAAAAACCACCAGCCACTCTGGCTGGCATAGTTTTTGAGAAGAGGACAATGAATAACATCACAGATCATGCTTATGTTAGCCATTTTAAAGTCATGAATGAGAGCCATCACGATGTAAAAATTAAGAATATTAGAACAACACTGGGGAGTCCCAGTCAGCTATGATACTTACTAGTTGACTTGGGGCTAGTTACTGTCTCTCAACTTGAATTACTTCAAAGGGTTGTTGTGAACATAAAAAGACAGGGGGAAGAGAGAAAAACATGCACTCTCTTCGAAGACCTTGGAGAAATGAAAAGGTATAAACTAAACAAACAGTAAAGAAGACAAATTGATTGCAACCAATGCCTGTCTCATAACTTTCACTGGGAGTTTAATGTGTCTATCTTTATATGAGTGATATGAGTATATGATTTTTGAATTAACTGACATTTTGAAGTTAAACAATTACAGAAGAAATTAGGTACTATATTTTCACTAACAATTGTTTCTTGTCTTCAAAGATATGGAACAATGCACCACAAAAGCTCAGAGGAAGCACGTTATTGCCTCATAATGAGACAACACTGTCTCATTAAAATGCAGTATTTTAATTTACCCCTCTCTTTTTTGTTTATACCAAAACAAACCATTTAAAGATTCTTAAATGAACATGCATGTTTTACCATTTTAAATAATGAAACAACTGTGAAGTTGCTGTATATTTCTTCAAGGTCTCTCTGTCATATTATTTCAGTCAGTCTCAAAGCAAGTCTCTTAGATGGAATATATCTAGATTCCGTCATCACTGAAGTCATGTACACTTTAACTTCCATGGCTCCATCCTAGAATATCCTGGCATTTAATGCTTAAAATTATCTGCTGTTATTTCCTGTGATTTGACCTTTAGGCTATTTCCACACTAGACTGTTATAATGCTATTCTTCCACTTTCAACATCCCATGGAATTCTGGGCTTTGCAGTTTAGGGAGGGGCCTTGAAAGCCCCTCCCTAAACTGCAAACTCCAGGATTCCATAGGATGTTGAAAGTGGAAGAATAGCACTGTAACAGTCTAGTGTGGAAAATGGCCTTAGATACTTGCACTGCTAAGGCATTCTAGTCCATTCTAGCCCATACGTTGCCATGATAATTTCATGTGAAAGCAAAGGGCATTTGTATTTTGAACCATGACAATTCCCAAGTGGTTTTTATTATGATACTCAAAGAACTGGGCTTGAATTAGTAAATCTGACAGTTTTTCAGGTTAAGATTCAGTTGTTTTTTTTAAAAAAAAATTCTTGAATGCTTTTCATCATAAGTATAAGAAAACTGTTGAATACTTGCAAATATTTATCAACACTATATTGAAATGAAATTCTTCCCAATTTTTAGTGACTACGTGAATGCTGTAAACAAATGATGATTGTACTCCTTCAGATGTAAAGAAAACACATACACACACGCGCGCGCGCGCACACACACACACACACACACATATATACATGTATAGTGTTACTGTAGTTTCTAGTCTGGATTTGTGATATATTAGATATCATTCGATATCAAGAATTTGGCCTTCACTACCCATTCCTCTCCATGTGCTTGCAAGGCCCCCGGACAAGCACGCACACGGGCCTGGCCGAAAATAGCTGAACTATTCAAAACAAATCCAGGCAGGCCAGTAATTGCCGGACTGCAGCTTCAGGAGACCTCCTGGCAAGTACTCTCTTAAGATCACATTATGTATGCATGCCGTTTACAAAAGATCCCCTGCCCCAAGTAGGCAGCTTGACAAGCTGAATATCCAACCGTCAAGCACTCTGCGTTTGCATACTGTCTACGCTATTGACAACACTGTCATAATTCAATCATCTAAAGTACTGACCTTTCGGAGGCTTTGTCTCCAGTCTGAAACCCATTGTTTTCCCCAGGAATGGACTAGCCTACAGGCACATTTTTCCCTATAAGACCCCCTGATTTTGAGCATCTCTTCTGATCACTCCAACTTCCATCCCGCCTTGCTGTCGCTCCATTTGACGAGCTTTCCCCTCAGCTCCCAAGTGCTGAGAATCTCTGATACCACAAACTTTTCTTCTGATAAATCAGGCTTCAGGATGAGGTGTAGTATTTCCCCTGAAAAACCCCTCTTAAAATCCTCTATCCAACTCCTACCTTTCTTTCATTAGGTCTGTGTGAGTGGTTGCATGCATACGTATGGACTGTGTTTCTTTTTTATTTATTTATTTAATTTTATTAAATTTTCACAAATAAAAGAAAAATTCTTTAAGTTGTAGTTCTACATGCAATGTTTCTGATCTTCCACTCTGATCTGATCTTCACTTCCCTCAATTCACTCCGCTTATTACATTTATGTATCACAGTACAATAATTGTCTCAACTGTTTGGACATGTATTTCCCTCTCCTACACAATCATAATACAGTCATTCTATCTTGTTAGTTCCCAGCTATCACTCAATTCTGCTTCTCTCAAATTGTCATATTCCAATATGTTTTCTTATCGCCTAAAGTCTTATAGTTCTAAAATATGTCTGTCAATGTATATCTGGGAGTCTGAGCTATTATTACTGCAACAATACTCATCTTCTTACCCTGGATTCCATTATATTAAGATGTCTTATTTCTCACTTCTACTCCTGAGTCCCTTTCAATCTCCTTCAACCCTTCAACAATATCATAATGTTCATATTCATAACAATGTATCGATATATCAATCAATTGTAGGCTTAATTGACATTGCCAAAATACAAATCTACTTATATAATTCAGGGCCCTGTGGTTAAATACAGTTCCCGTTCCCCTCTCTCATCTGGCACTTTGCAGCCCGGAAATACATTTCTGATAGCTCTCTGTATTCTCTTAGTCGCTTATATTCCAAGCTGCTCCATCCCTGAGAGTGAGGGTATTTTGCTTGAACAATTTCCATCACAGGTTCACCCCCATTAAAAAATCCCAATATTGATGTTTATAGAAATATGTCAATAAAACACTTAAGCTTGATTAACATTGCTGAAATATTACTGCTTATCGAGTTCAGAGCCCTATGCCTATATCCACTTCCTATTCCCCCCTCCCACCTTGGACTTTGCTGCCCGGAGTTTATTTCTGAAGATTCTCTGTATTCTCATAGTCGCTTAAATTCCAAGCTGCTCCGTCCGTGGGAGTGAGGGTATTTACTTGAACGACTTCCATCATAGCCTTGCCAATCTCAATACCCCTTTCAATGTCACAATGTTTATATCGATGAAAATATATCAATCAAATACATAAGCTTAATTGACATTGCTGAGGTACATTACCACTTGTCAGATTTAGAGCCCTGTGCCTATATCCATCTTCTATTCCCCCCTCTCATCTTGGACTTTGCTGCCCGGAGTTTGTTTCTGAAGATTCTCTGTATTCTCATAGTCGCTTAAATTCCAAGCTGCTCCGTCCATTGGAGTGAGGGTATTTACTTGAAAGGCTTCCATCATAAGCTTATCAATCTCAATACCCCTTTCAACCCTTTGACAATATCACAATGTTTATATTAATGAAAATATATCAATCAAATACATAAGCTTAATTGACATTGCTGAGGTACATCACCACTTGTCAGATTTAGAGCCCTGTGCCTATATCCACCTTCTATTCCCTCCTCCCATCTTGGACTTTGCTGCCCGGAGTTTATTTCTGAAGATTCCATGTATTTTCATAGTCGCTTAGATTCCAAGCTGCTCCGTCCATGGGAATGAAGATGTTTTGCTTAAATGACCTTCCAGCACAGTCTCGCCAGTCTCAACAATCAGGAGTCCAAAAAAAGTCAAACAACAAGAATCACACAACAGGAGTTAGGGAAAAAAACAACGCATAATTCGATAATTTTTCCTCCCAGGTATTCTTCTAAAGTCTGAAATCCAGAGTTAGAAAACCAAAAATCCAATCGTCTCAGTTCAACCAGAAGATTAAAATAAAGAAATATAAAAAATTCAATGTCCAAATGAAGATTATTAAATCTTGTACAGTCCAATCTTTTCCCTTAAGGCAATATCAACTGTTTACTTGTTTGGCATTTTAAACTGTAAGTCCAAATTATGAATCAAAAGCCTTTTTAACAATAATAACTTCAGTCCTCTTGAGAAAGCAGAAAAGCCTCATAGCCCTTTCTTTAAATTCAGCCGCCCCTTTAAGATGAACTCTCAGCCATGACGCACTCGCATTTCCTCTGGGCCCCTCCATTCCTTCGCTCCTGCGCTCCGTTGCAAGCCAAATTCTGTTGTGATATTTTCGAAATGAAGACCAGAACAGGTTACATGTTTTCTTATTTATTCCTTACTTGTTTCTTGATTTCTTGATTAAAAGTCGACAGCGGCGCTTGTGCCCCTCAAGCAACGATCCTGCTGGCTCCGTCATGGTCCTTCCACCCCCTGGCGCTTTCCGCTCCCCCAGCTGGGTAGAGCCAAAGGCCAGTTATGGGGTCCCCTTCAGACCCGTTCCGCACCCCTTGTACTGGAGGGTTGTTTAGCCGCTTCTGCGTGACAAAAGAAGCGGCTGGAATCCAGCGGGTGGCTGCTCGGAGCTGCGCCATTGCGCAGCTTCATTCCGAGCTGCCACTCGTGCCCGCCATGCGACCGGAAGGACCTGGACTGTGTTTCAAAATAAAGGAAAACAATTATTATTTACTTCTATTTGATTATTGACTCGGCCTGACCCCGTAAACATTGGGTTCAAGATCTCGCTAGATTGCCCTGCCTTTTGCATTGCTTAGCTTGTGCTCTTGCTAATTCCCATTCCCCATTATTCTGAGCACATTGAGGTGTCCCTCATGGGACCCCAGAAATCAGGGTAACAATAGTGCTAGGAAGCAGCACCAGTACAGAAAAGGTTAAATGCAGAGGTTCTATTTTTTTTCTTTAATATTACTGTGGTGATCTCATCAAAGGGCTGCTGTGAGAGATCGGTATCCCAAGCTTCAAGATACTTTTCAATGAAGTATCTCCAACCGCCTCTCTCTGCTGAGCTTTCACTCTTTAAAGGATAACAGTTTTGGTAAAGGTTCTGGACAGATGTGATAAGGGAAGCAAAATGGGAATTCTCATGTCTTGCTCAGAAACATTAAATGCCCCATGTTGCTGTGAGAACAAAGTGAAGATATAGACAGATATCCATGACTTTAAAATAAAGTGTGAAATTAGAAGAGAGCGTGATCTGAATAGATCATTCCTCCTGCAATCTCCTGAACAAGTCCTCTGGTTTGATAGAAATCTAACAACAGCATTCAGTAATGCTGTTATCCTTTCATTAATGTGGCAAAACCTATTTCCAAAAGGTGAAAAGGGCTTATTTTCTTAGTCTAGTTGCTTCTAATTTACACTAAAAAGGGAGTCGTTAATTGAATGAACCCTATTTGCCAGGGTTCAGGGAACATTTCACATTTTGAGCAATTTTCAAATCTCACAGTACATTTTTTGGTGTGATTGTCATTGCCAAAATCTGTTGGGTCATATTCAGACAAGAGGAAGCATGTTCATAATCTGTTAAAACAGATTGATCTGCTTTGACTACATACTTTTCTTTAAAGGGTATAAGACAACCAGCTTTGGACAACAGAGAAGAATCCCACAGAGAAGACTTATGGCATATGATACTTGCTGTATTGTTAAAACTAAGCAAGTTTCATCAGTGCCTTGATGAAAAACTGCCTGGGCAGCTTTATATAGGATGCTTTTAGTTTCTTGAAGGATAAACAGGGATTAATCAAACTTTCTCTTGCTACTGGAATGGGAAGATATATCGTTGGTCTTGTGTCAGGCTTTCCTGTAGTATGGTACAGAGGACTTCCCTGAGACTTTTTTTCTCCACTGAACTTGAAAAAGCTCCTTATGTATACAGGAAACATAAAAATAAACTTTTGGAATCTTGCCCTATTAGCTAGCTTTACCCCAGACAATTGTTTGTCAATACAAGTCTAAGACCTGATTCATTAACGAGATTACAAATGCATACTTGGGATTTGCCAGCTTGTAAGGCTGGTCTAAGACATTTTGCTGCTATAGGTAAAATTGCCCCAAACTCCCAAAAGCAAAGTGTATAGTACTGTAGGACAGCCAGGTTATTTTTACCTGCAAAGGCAGCAGATCTCCTAAGTGGCCCCCAGAAGGAAAGAGCACTCATAATGAGAAAGCAGTTGATCAAACAAGCAATCCTTTGAAAAGCTAGGTCTCCTTGGTGACATTATCAATGCAATGTTGTGCATTGCAACTGGACATCCCTTTGAGTCCAATGAAACTTATAGTGATTCCTACATAAATGGGAAGCCCAAGATGCTACAGTGAAAAAGAGTGTTCAGTGTATTTATATGTAATGGCAAAGCAGTAATCTAAACTCATGTTATCCTCATGAGACAAGCTGGAGTAATAAATAGGACATTTAACACCTTTATTTCTGTTCTTAAGACAAAGCTGCAGATGTGTTGCCCTTCACATCACGGGGCAGAGGATGGAGAGGAATGGGAGGAGTTCCCCATCTCTTCATATTTCATGGGTTACATGACTAGATATCAAGGATGGGGAACACACAGCTCCTAGAGCTCATGTGGGCCTAAGGCCATTTTTGTGGCCCCAAAAAGACAAAACAAAAGGGAAGGGTCTTAACCTAAGATGCACAAAATAAAATGAAAACATGACAGATACATAAACAATTGTGAAACATGAATGGTAGGATGTGGAGTCAGTGTAGTATAGTGTTTTGAATATTGGACTAGGACTCCAGAAACCAGCATTCAAATCCCCACTCGACCATGGCACATCACACTCTCTCAGCCTCAGAGGAAAACAAAAGCAAATTCTCTCTGAACAAATCATATCAAGAAAACATCATGACATGGTTGCTTTATGGTCACCGAAAGTCATAAATTACTTGAAAGCAACAACAACAACAATGTGGTGATGAAACGTATACCATATCTACAACAATACAAAAAAGCAGAAATAAGAAATGTCAAAAATGCACAATGTACACCTCTGCAACAATCAAAAGAGCAAGTTGTGATGGTGTTAGGCTAATTTATGCCATGATAATTCACCAGTGGGATGTCACAAATGTGAACCTCATAAAACAATGAACTAGGCCAATGACTATTTCACAGTACGAAATTTTGGCATTAAGATTCCACTTTAGCTGCCATGGCTACATTCAGTGGAATCCTGGGATATGTAGTTTAGTGAAGTCCTAGAGTTCTCTGGCTGAGAATTCTAAATATTCTTCCCTAAACTATAAATGCCAGGATTCCATAGGATGTTGCCATGGCAGTTGAAGATGAATCCTAGTGCTATAACTGTATAGTATGAAAAGACCCTGCCCCAAGAAGCTTTCAGAATATCTGAATCAAAATTAGGAGGAACATTAAGATAAAAGGATTTAACAAAATGAGAGGGAAGAATACCAGTGTTGAAGACCAGAGAAGAACTGAAGGATCAGAACCTTGAATTAAATTGGTTCCCATATTGACAATTAAAAGAAAGATTCAAAATAAATTACTGGGTTGCAGATGGAAGAGAACAAAATAGATGAGATTCTGTTGAAAAATGAGAAAAAAAAATTCAAAATTTTATAGATTCTTATTAGAAAGAGAGCTAGAGCAGGAAAGGATTAAGGATTTCATGTTAAAGTGAACTGAGAACATTGGTCATAATATACAGTTAGAAATGTGGGAAAGAATATGGAATGAAGACATAAAATTTACTCAAAGCTTAAGCTTAAGAGAGAACTTTTACAAGATAATCCATCAGTGGTATATAACCCCTCAAAAATCAATGAAGAAACACATAAAGGGAATGACCAATGTTGGAAATGTGGGAAAACAACAGGAACCTATTTCCACACATGGTGGTCATGCCCAATAGCAAAAAAAAAAAAAAACCTGGAAAAAGATTCATGACAGTATTACAAAGATTCTTGATATTAAATTTGAGATGACTGAGGAAACATATCTATAAAACATGATTGAAAGGAATAGTCAAATGAAGACAAAGAAGAAGATATTATTAAATTTAATAAAAGCAGCAAGATTAAATTATGCAAAGCATTGGAAAGAAGGAACAGAGCCTCCCCACAAAGAATGGAAGATTAAAGTAATGGATTTTATTGAAATGGAAAAACTGTCCAACATGCTGAAAGGAAATTCAAACCAATAATTTGAAAAACAATGGAATGAAATTATTAGATGAGTGAAAGAGAATCAAGATTAAAGTATAGAGGTGAATAGAGTATTGGAAAGGGTAACTATTAGACTAAGGGTGGAATGTAGAACATGAAAAAGAAATAAAAATTATGGTATTAAGTAGGGAATATTAGTGTAGATTACGACAAAAAAAAGATTTCGTATTAATGAGGTTTAGAATAACAAACTCAAAAAGGAGATTGGACTGGGGAAAACACGTAATGAGGAGAGTAAAAATGTGTAATAAGGAGGGGGTAGGGGGAAGGGACATAAGCAGAGAAGGGAGGGAAAAGGATGAATTGATGGCATATAAAAATACACTGTTAATATGGGGTGGTAGGGTAGAGAGGGAGGCAGGAGAAAGAGAAAATCGAAAAGCGTACTTATGGAAGAAAATAATTATTTAGTATTGTATTGAAAATGTTTGTTAAGTTATGTACAAGATGACAGGGAATGATATGGATATAGGCTGTGTAACATGGCAATAATACTTGATACTTGTTAATTTTAGTTCATATGGAATTTTTAATAAAAATAATAATATAAATGAATGAATGGATGGATGAATGAATGAATGAATGAATGGACCCTGGATTTGACTAGACTAGACAGAATATTTGTTATGAATTACGATAGTCCCAGGCAAATATTACTTCCATTTCTCAACCAGATGTCCTGGGGCACAATCTATCCCTCCCTTCCCATATGGGCAATTCTTCATAGGTAGGCTTTGTTTCCCATGAAGTGTCTGTAGAGCAAGGGTGTTTGAGGGGGATTTTTGACTTCTGGATGTTTTGGAATATATCCTCCATGAGACCTAGAAAGCATGGCCAAAAGTAAGAGACTATAGCAGTCAGAAGTTATCTGGACGGCCAAAGTTTTCCTGTAACTGTTTTAAAATATTACTCTCTCTGACCATCACTGGTCCACATTATGGCAAACACAGTAAGTACCTGGCTATTCATTTGATCAAGAGTCGAAATCTGCTGATGATAAAATGTTTTGAATAATAACATGCCCAACAATTATTTTGATGAAATTATTCATCAAAAGCAAATTGAATTCTTTCCTTGTCAAACATGAGCCAATCACTTACTAGTGGCTGTGTATACTAGCCTTTACACTTATATAAACCCAATCAGACTTTAGTCCATTATATAAAGCCAGTCACATAGCTCATGACAATTTAGGCTGCACTCCTAGGCCCAATTACCTGGGAGCTAGTGCCTTTGTACTGAGTGGAACTTACTTTTCACTTGACGCATATAGACTTGCAACATCAGGGATGTGAAAGGCGAGTGAAAATATCTCCCAGACCTGGCATATCGCTGGTGTGATTGGTGACCGCCCCCTGAATTTAGCAACAGACATTATAGCCAATTTCTAATCTGTTGACATATCAAAAATTATTTTGTAATATGTTGTTTGTTTGAAGGGCAAGACCTTCCCCCACGTCTCTTTCCAGAGGTTCAGGCCACAGGGATTTTCACTCCTGCCCCCCTCACAAGCATCCATAACTTCCATCTGCCCCCATTTGGTAGGAATAGTCCCAAGTAGTCCCAAGTAATTCTCTGTCACCCCACTTTTCAGCTGCTTTTTAAAAGTCCCAGTTCTTCTCTACTCTGCTCATTTCCCCCCTTTATTTGGTGCAACTGAGTTCAAAATGCAAAAGTACTTTACAGTCAGTTAACTCAACGGGGGGAAGGAGAGGTTGCAGGGTGGAGTCCTGCCCTTCCCAGTTTGTCAGGCAAAAGCAAACTGCTGCAGCCTCTCCCAGCTTGTTTGTTCTTCCTCATGAATAACTTTTGCATTTTGACCCCAGTCTAATGTTCTTCTGGCCGTACGTGTCCAACATTTCATCTGTGAAATGTTGGAGGGTGTCTATTCTGAATCAGAAAGGCTTCATTTGTCTTCTTCCATCCATGCATATATTGTCATCTGCAGTTCCTTCATGTACCCTTGTCCAGTTTCCTTTTCTTGTCCTTCTCTTGAATTTCCATTCCATTACCTGATTTTAACTTGGTTGTGGCATTAGAAAAAAATGCCAAATACTGACAAGCTCACATTTGGCTGTGTTTCTTTGGATCTCAACTTAACATTCATATCTGACTGAGTCCAGTTATGTAGTGACAATAATGACAAAGCTTCTCATTTCCCATTAATCACAGTGATAAATATTGGCACGATGCTACAGTTTCAGCATCTTCTTTCAATGTCAGAAAAGTTTTGGAAATTATAGATATACAGCTGGAGAGTGGGGTTACAGAAGGAGTTTATTGGCTAGAATATATATATTTAGAGGTTAGCTTTTCAAATTTTAGATGCTCAGGATATGACTCACCAGAGATTGGACCCAGTACCTTCAATATCCCATTAAGTTCCTTTACATGCCACTATATGATTTCACCCACACAATGGCCTAAATATAATTATTGTTCCCAACTAGAGAAGATTAACTGAATCATGGAAACTTGCATAAGTGTTGATTTATCAGATTCCCATGAACTTAATGGATCTACTTTAGTTGGGAACAGCTACTGGATTTAGAGCAACGTATTTCAAGATACAGAGCTTGGGAAAGTTACTTTTTGGACTACAACTTCCCATCTCTTCCAGTCAACATACTGGTTAGGAGATTCTTTGAGTTAAATTCCAAAAAGGATAATTTTTATGGTCTCTGCCCAAAGGTAATGACCACTAGGAACAGTGTTGATGTTATGAACCTCATATATATCAGTGCACCCCAGGTAGAAACCTGAGTCCAGCTCTGCAGAGATTGTACTTCATCACCAGGAACTGTTTATAATATGAAAGTTTCCATAGAGAATGACAGCCCATAACGCTACAGTGATTAACAGTTCATTGTATTCCTCCTCCTAACATTAATTAATCTAATACTGGGTTTTTTTGGTAACACTTTAAAATTCACATGAGATGACTCTTGAGTGTTCTTTTGAGAAAGAAAAGTTTAAGCAACCCCACACCGCACTAGTGACTAATAGGAACAGACATAGAGGTCCCATTTGAGCAATTCTGTGTGAATGGCTGACTATCTGTCACTGTGCTGCTGTTGTGCATCATTGAGCATTCTTGCTAAGGAACTAGCCTTTTGAGCTGGGCACCAGCAGTGCAGCAAAAAGCCAGAGGGATCTCACAAGGGCTTTTGAGGGCCTCTGTTATAGAAGGAATTAACCTTTAGGCTCTATTGAGAAGAATATGAATTTCATTGTGAAGGAGAGCTTGGAAAAGTTGTTTTCTATATCTAAACTCCCAGAATTCCCAGGCCAACACAGCCATTGGTGATGTTGACTGTGGGATTCTGGGAGATGTAGCCCAAATAAATAGTGTTAAGAAACTCTGTTATGAGGAATAACTCCCTACTACTTCTCTTTGCGTGGTCAGGGGTGAGTGCCACTTCCACAAAACAAACACAGAACATGGTAACATTGGAAAGAAAAAAGGTCCAAACTTTATTGGCTACAGTTGCAAATAGGGTCGACCTATGCATGGGTATGGGTGCAGGCATCAATCAACTTGCCTATTGATCAATGAGCCCAACTATCTGGCCTGCTGCTGTAACCCTTGGGATGGTAGGAGTAGGTCCACCTTGGGGAAGCTCCCCCAGTGTGGCCCCCTGCTACCTAGAAGTGCAGGAAAGTCATGTCCTTCAAGTTGGGCATAGCCACTTGTGCTCTGTACCCCCCGATTCCCTTTAGGGGCCTCTACATCTACCAGTGCCTGGAGACACTGGTACTGTTATCACAGATCCAGGACCCATGCCATCTCCCATTTGTAACATTTAGTGAATGAAGTGCAAATGCCAGGTACAACCATTGCTGCCAAACCCAACACCAAAACAGTGCAAGTGGATGGGAGGAGCTCCAGAAGGAACTGAGCAAGAGCTCAGCTTGTGGGGCAATATATATTCCCTAACTCAACTGCAGTGAAGCATGCAAGCAGACTACTTCAGTCAAGCCTGGCAGCCAATAAGCTCAAACCTCAGCTTAAACTCATTGGCTGCCATTCCCCTTTTCCCCCAGGGCTGTGCCAAGCTACTTGGACCTCTGGGAAGAAGAATCTGTAGCCCACCATGCAGCAAGAGGCTGATTCGCAACAGACTGGAATTGTTGCAAGGAGCATATAATTCCCCTGTTGGAACATCTTCAGTGGCTATAAGTCCATTTCTGGCAGAATTTAAAGGGCTGATTATCACCTATAAAGCCCTATATGGCTTAAACAGACTATCTGAAAGACTCTATCTCCCTATAGGAGTCTGCTTGAGTTTTAAAATCTTTGAGAGGGGGCTTGCAGTTGGTCCCGCCACCATCTCAGGCATGTCTGGTGAAGACATGGGACAGATCTTTCTTGGTGGCTGCTCCTAGGCTATGGAAAGGCCTGCCAAGAAGGATCAGTTGGCCCCCTCTGTGCTGCTGTTTCAACAGCAGGCAAAGACCTTCTTATTCAAACAGGCCTTCACCCTTTAACTGGTTGGGTATGAAGTATGTGCAACAAGTGTACTATTTCTTAATGTTTTAATGTATTTTCAATTGCTTTAAATGAATGTTTTTGTTTGGATTGCTGTTTAATTTTTTTAAAAAAACAATTGTATTGCCAACTGTTTTAACTATTTTGTTAACCTATGTTGTAAGCCACTTTGGGTTCCATATCGGGATATAAATAATATAAATCATATAAATAAAACAAGATGTTTTGCTGCCATAGGCAGAATAATAAATGGCACCCCCTGCCCAAGATGGAGTTACGTATTTCCTAAGGCCAGCTGGGTTACTGTGATATCTGAGGCAGAAAATCCCACAGCACCCCTACCCTCCCTAGCAGTAAGATACAGACTGTAATCATAAATTTGCTTACATTTTGCTGTACTTTCATGATAGCCAGAATCAGCTGCCTGAGGTAGGCAGCTCATTCTCCCTGAGGACAGATTAACTTGGGAGTTTAACCAATCGCATCATCCCCTCTTCTGCAATGAAGCAGGACTTCAGAAGGGCAATAGATAGGTAACCAGGCTAGACAAAGGGACCGCAGAAGGAAACTCACCGCATCCTAGAATCATGGAGTTGGAAGCGACTGCACAGGCCATCTAGTGCAACCTCCTGCCATGCAGGAATACACAAATAACTCTCAAATGTGCTCATCCAACCTCTGTTTAAAGACTTCCAAAGAAGGAGAAACTACCAACCTCTGAAACAATCTATTCCACTGTTAAACAACTGTTACAGTGTTAATGTTTAATGTGGAATCCCTTGTAATTTGAATCCATTGTTCTGGTCTCTGGAGCATAAGTGCATCAATTACCATTTGTTCAGCACCTTTGAAAGAAGGTAGCATTTTGGTGGCTGTTGAATTCCATGTCAATGGGATAGTGAATCTGCTCTGGGTAAGAGACAGCATGGTGAACTGGTTTGAACTTTGGACTACGACCCTGGAGACCAGTGTTTGAATCCTTGCTTGGCCATCGAAACCCACTGGGTTACCTTGGGTGTGTCACACACTTTTGGCCCCAGAGAACCCCATGATAGGTTTGTCTTAGGGTTGCCATAAGTCAGAAATGACTTGAAGGTACACAACATCATCATAATCCAAGGTGCTTAACCTATTATGTGAATAGGATTCACCATTTTTAAAACTGGTATTGAAGTCAAAATCAGATTCATCAATTCCACAAATATGGAAGTCACCAGTCACCACTGTTCCAAAGTGCTGTCTCAAGAAAAATGAGATCATAATTGTTTTGTTAGAAAAGTATTCTTATACGTAGTCATTAAAGAAAAAAAAATAGCCATGTCCTACATTCTCTTTGTTAAGAAGTATAGGAACAGCATATAAAGGCAGATACATACATGCCTTCTTTTCCAGAACTGGAAATCTGTTGATGATCTACATTCTAAATCATTGTTACTCAAAGAAGTGATCCATAGACTGATGCTCATTCACAAGCATTAGCTGCCAGTCCCTGGTGAATTTCCAGGAAAAAAGGAACACTTGTAGTCAATGGACACAAATATGGTGCCGCTCTCTCTTAAGATTGGGAAAAAGAATTGCCGGTTCCACAAATCAGATAGCTTGAGAAGCACTGCTCCAGGTGTTGCTGGACCCCATCTTCCGTTAGACCTGTCAACATGGCAAATGTGAAGAATGATTACAATAGTAGTTCATCAACATTTGGAAGACCACAGATTTCAGTCCTGCTATTTTCTTTAGATATTCCTAGTTCAGAATATCTGCATGCACCATCAGTGTAAAATCACATACTACAAGTCCTTATGCACAGAATGACGGAGTGCTGTCCCCCACAAAAGTGTTTCCTTTTATGTGTTTCATTAAAAAAAAATGGCATTAGTTTAAGCCTTGAGCCTTAATAAATACTCAAGACAAAATCCAGAGCCTCAACTGTGCCTTTGTGTGATTCATAGCTCAGCTTGAAGGCAGGTTGTTGATTTTTGTCATTAGGGTTTTGAGGGACTGAGTCATGAGCTTTATTAGAAATGTTTAATTGAAACTAAAAGAGCATTAAGCTCTCTAGAAGGCAGTGCACTGGGAGGTCAAAAGGAACAGAGCGTGGGGTGCCCAGGTGTTCTGCTTGCATTGCATTTGCCAACACTTGAAGCAAGATGAAACTTAAAAGAAAAGTACCAACTCTGTGAATCATATTTGCATTTCAGAGATACAGAATATCTAAGAAGATGAAGCAAACAAAGATCAAAGGACATCAGCATGTAGGTGGGGTTTTGAACAAAAAAAAATAAATAAGCCATGCTATTTGACTCAGTCAGCAAATCATATAGGAAAATATGAACAGGTAAGACTTCAATTAATACACAAAATCAAACATGTTATAATGAGTGGGTTTCAATGCAGTCACTTCTCAAGTCTTCATTAATTTTTCCCTTCAGCTATTTCATGAAAACTTATTTTGCTTCTGTATAGTAACGCTTCTATATCCCTTTTTGTTTGGAGGCGGGAACTGAAATGCCCCCACGCTTGTGTGCATTTGAAATTTGCAAAAGTAGCTTCTGGTTAAGTGTGAGAAACTCCAGCTGAAACAAAACACGAAACCCAAAATGTGCATAACCAAACCACTTTCAGATCTTGAAGGAGCATTGTGGCTCATAGCCACACAAATGAATTTAGGGAGACAAAAATTCAGTGCTTTTGTACAAGACTAATGGTATCTATCTTCTGTCTTGATAATATTCCAACAGCTATTTGCTCATGCATACAAATTATATATGAAATGAAAAGGAAGGAAGGAAGGAAGGAAGCTTAATCTGAACTAAACATGTATTTGATCTCTTTTCCACCAGAACAAAATGGCTAAAATTGCAACAGAAACAGTAACAACAAACTCTTTAAAGGATTCTCCATCTTTGAGATGCTTTCAGATGAAACTTTTTGTTATGCAGTCACTCCGCTCCATTCACAAAATTTTATGAGATGTCCATACAACACTAGCTGGAATCTTGTATTTAGTTCCAACTAGAAGAGATGCACTGAATCAGTTTTGAATAGTGAGTCATCATATAGGTAAACCTAATGGATTCAGTGGCATTACTGTAGTTGAGACTAACAATAGGATTTAGGCTATTATCTTCCATTTGTGACCCTCTCATGTTATCCTAGTGCCTTTTATCTTTCTTCTTTCCATCAAAACAAACAAACAAAAATCAACCCCTTCCCACTTCTTTAAGGAGGACAAGACAGAATTATGTGTTGCGATTGGGATCATTAGGAGTCATCTGGGCAGAAGCACACTTCATCGAAGAGATCAGGCATTCCTGCTCCAAAGCTTGTGAGAGCCATTTTGAAAAGCAGGCTGTCTTGGAGTCTATAAACAACTGACTCCTAAAGGCTGACTCTGTGACTCATCCTTCTCCTTTGGGTAAGGTTGCTCAGAGAAAATGGTGTTTCTCAGCATGGTCTCTTGCCTCAACAACCAAATAACATAAATAAATGCATCAAATAAATTAGGGCCACAGATTCATTAGCACACACGATATGAAATAATCTTTCTAAAGCCCTATCCATTTATCAAGATTACTATTAAAAGCTGGAACACAGCTACCTCTGAGGTTACAGGGACCATTTTTTATCTCTGTCCAGCTGCTAGTCCCAACTAGAGCAGACCCATTGCTGAATGATCAATTGCTGAATAGTAAACTTATGTAAACCTCAGTGATTCAATGAATCTACTCTAGTTGGAACCACCAGTTGAATTTAGGCCTTTGTTCCCTTAGACTTTGGAAGGCCATAAACCTCCTACATGCCTGGCGCCTCCCAGTGGTGGGATGGCATATAAAATAATGCCAGAAGCCCCTGGGATGTGTGATTTACCATTTTTACACAATTCTATCCGGGCAGCTGCTCTTGTTGTTTCTTTCTTCCTCCCCCCTCCCCCCCCAGCATCTCCATAGTCATGTCAAGAGGTAACTGTAAACAAGGCGATACTCTCTATATGCAGTTTAAATAAACTATACCAAGACTTCCTCATGCAAATTTATTGAAGTGGTGCCTCTGAAGCCCTCTAAGGTTTCTTAATTTCTACCACAAAGACGGAATCTTCTGTTGCTTTCCTAGGTAAAACACCATGTCTTGTCTACTGTGAGTGCTTTCTATAGCAGCTGTGTGGTAAAAGACTCGTAGGAGCAGCAGATAATGTCCCTAGTCAAGATTTTCTCTTAAACAGAGAACCAAAGACAACACCTCATCTACTGCTTTCCACACTAGCTTTTCACTAGGTTTACCACTGGGCATCAGATTCATGAGACGTTTTGCTCTTTCTCTTTGAATTCATTGTAGTGATGTTAGCACTACAACTTCACTCAAAGTGAAAATAAAAGGTAAAGCACATACAGATTTTTATAGATTTTATTTTATGTGTTCATCAATGGTTGTCAGCTAATGAGAACACAGACACCAGACTTAGGCCCTTTCCTCAACTCACCTTTTTGCGGAGCTGGGGTGTGGGGATCGCGCGAGCAGTCTTCAGCGAGAGGCTCTCACGTCCCGGTTCCTTCAGCTCCGCAGCTGCTGCCTGCTCGCACAAGAGCCCCTCCTCTTCCTTCTGCAGTGCAGCCTGGGATTTTCCCAGGCTGCACTGGGGCAGGAAGCGTGAGCACAATGGCTCCAGAGCTCTGCATGCATGGCAAGTGTGCGCGGGGCCCTGGAGCGATATGCGATTTCGCACCATTTTTGGCTCACAACCAAAAATGAAATAGTACATGATCGGCCCCTGCCAGGCCCCGGAGCATCATGTGATTGTGAGTGCATCATGTGGACCGCTCCTCGCAGTCGTGTGATGCTCCAGGGGCCCTTTCGCAGGGCAAATGCCATGTGAAAAGGGCCTTAGATGACAGCTAGACAGTAAGTGTGTAACTTTCTGTTAAATATTGAAATCACATTGGGAAGTATGGATCATGAAAAATTAATGGGTGCTATTTGGAAATATTTTAATCTAAATCATATATACAGCTTAGAGACTGCTCCAGGCCCACATACCATGCCATGTCTCTGCTAACTCTCCCATTTGCAGACTTTGATAGAATTTGGTGAAGGGTTAACCCAAATCTTTCATCTTTGACAGTAACACACTTCAAACAATCTTATAGTGTAACACTTCCGGTCACATGGCGTTGGCAATCGGCAGCTTGGAGTGAGTTCTCCACCTCAGGCTGTCACCTGGTGTGGACCAACTGGGTGAAAGACCAACCAAACCCAGTCCTATACCCCCCCAGTAAAGGGGGTCTTGAGGAAGTTCGAAGGGGGTCAGATCCTGATCTCCAAGTTCCTGCGGTAGACATCTAGCAAGAACAGGTGGAGATTGAGGGACCGAAGAATGGACCATGGACACACCATCATCGCTGATAGATCAGCACCAGCGCCGCTGTCAACTTTTAAAATTTGCAAAATATACAAAAGCGCTTATGGGAAAGAATCTACTGAAGATCAAGGTTCAATAAAAGACTTCAGTGAAAAAGCTCCAGACAATGAGTTGTGAGAACTGACAAGAGACTACAATAAGTTACCCAAACAGAACTAGAAGGACATTTCCTCTTACGGAGAGTACACCGGAGGATTTAAAATTTTGGAGACTTTAAAAATTGTTATATCTTGGAGACTTAAAAACCTCAATTGCTAAAAAGAGCTACGGACTGAAAAATTGGAACTTACCCTAAGAAGCAACTGTGCAGAGCTCTACAAGCTAGAGAAAGAGAAGAAAAGATTCCAGCTCCAGGAACAGGGACTAATGAAATCAAGAGCAACTTTAAGAGGTCGTAAATTGGCATAAAACTTCAGGAAGCCATGATAGGAGTGGGGAGAGATCAAGAAGAAAATGAACATCAACTTGGACTTTGCTAAAACTATTTAGGGTGATATAGGAACTTATACTAATAAACAAATAAAAGACTTAAATAGACAGTAAGAAAAGAGGAAAGCACAAGCAGAAGACAAGTACATGTAAGAACATTTCTTTCTGGACTTAAACATGACGGATAAAGACAGACTGAATTGTAAACTTTAAGAACTATATAGACATATAGAACTATCTGAATCTTTTTTTTTAAATAATTTTATTAAGTTTCACAAATAAAAAAAACATCTCAAATTGTACTTTTACATGTAGTGTTTTTGTTCGTCCACTCTGATCTAGTTTTCATTTTCTAGATGTCTACTCACATATAAAAAATTATGCCTCACAATTCCATGTTCATCTTACATGTTTGATCTTGCATTTCTCTCATCAACTCCTGTTATGTTACAGTTATTCTCCTTTAATTTCAACCATAACTCAGACATTTTCACTTGGCAGTTCCCAGCAATTACCCATTACAGTTTGCCATTCTGCTTTTATCTGATCGTCCGATTTCCCCTTTAATCTTTGTGAAACAATATCCGCATTTCTATTCTCAATAAATGCCGCCCACCATTGTTCGATTGTGGGTATTTGCTGAGACTTCCACAATTTGGCATATTCAGTTCGCGCTGTCGTTATCATGTACAATATTAATCTCCAATGCCTCTTAATATTAGTATTCTCAAGAACATTTGTCATGTTTAACAAATAAAATTCAGGTTTTTTTACAAATTGAACCTTCAATATTTCACACATCTTTTTATGTATTTCACTCCAATATTTCTTTGCCTTGGGACATGACCACCACATATGAAATATTGTTCCCACCTCTTTCTGACATTTCCAACAAATTCCCATACCTGTATTGTAAATCTTTTTTAACTTTTCTGGTGTCATGTACCATCTATGAAACATTTTAAAATAGTTCTCTTTGAGATTCTGAGCCATTGTAAATTTTTGTGTCCTTTTCCAGCTCTGTTCCCATTCATCTAATTGAACTGAATGCCCAATATTCTGCGCCCACAAAATCATTACAGATTTCACAGTCTCCTCCTGTCGCTCCTGTGTTAATATTTCTTGATATATATGGGCTAACAGATGTGGTGGATTGTCAAAGATCCATTTAATCACTCCTGTCCTTTCTTTGGATTCTATTCCATAGGTTTTCAAGTCCATCTGGAATCTCTCATTTAGCTGCCTGTACGGAAATCAACTTAATGGCAGTCCTTCCTGTTCCAATTTTTCTCTTGATTTGATCTTATATGCATTTGTCATTATTTTCTCTAATATATCCTCATACCTCAGCCATTTCTCTGTTGCCTTCCATCTTCCAAAGAAAGCTTCTTGAGGGGATACCCACATGGATAGCTGCCTTATGTTTTTACTCTTATATTTATCCCATATCTTCAGAAGCGATTTTCTGATATAGTGATGCGAAAAATCTTTGTCAATTTTTGCTTTATCGTAAAACATATAGGCATACCATCCCATCCTCAGGTCTGCTCCCTCCAGTGCAAGCATTCTTGTATCTTGTAAGTCAATCCAGTCTTTTAGCCATATGAATGCCGCAGCTTTGTAATATAATTGAAAATTCGGTACTCCCATTCCTCCCCAGAACTATCTGAATCTTTAAAAATTAATAAGAGCTACTTTTTTTTATAGTTTGCAACTAAGAATAGAATCAATAAGCTAAAGGTAAACACTGTTGTTAAATAATTTGACTCTTGTATTATTGTATTAACACCAATTAATTAAGGATAGAAATATAACTTAAAAGTATCTATTAACTATTTACAAATACACACATATTTAAGATTATATTATTTCATAGGAAGAAAATATAATGTATATTTAAGAAGTCAATTAATGAATTTACACTGAGGGATAGAAAAAAAGTGAAGCTACTTGAATTAATTAACATTGTGTTATAATCAAATTAACTTTTGTGATATTATAATGCAAATAATCAACTTTCTATAATTTCGTATAATCAAATTAAGTTTTGTGACTTTATATTGGTTGCTGTGCTTGACAGACTTGGAAAACTAGGCTTACTTTAAAGTGAATATTACGTTTGAAAATTACAAGTTCCGTGTGGGAGACTATAACCTTGACCAACAATGGCAACCACCTGTGTCCTTGAGTCATAAATATTATCTGTGAGAATATATATGTATAGAAAATATATGTATAGAAAAAGCACAGAAAGATATCTTTGAAACAGGACTGCCATCTGTTGGCCAAATTTAAAACTACAGTCAATTAGAACTATAAGATTGTTTAACAGTGAACATATATAACTGTTCATTAGCACTAGATTTAAAACTGCTGGAACTGTGAATCAAGAAAATAGTTAAGGGGTTACTCAATCTTATTAAAATAAATTAATAAGAGCACTAATGGATAAGCACACAAGAAAAGGCACAGCAACAACTACAACTACCTTAACCTCAACTTCAACTTCAATGAGAAGGCCTTCTCTTGAAGCATCAGAAAGACCATTTGACGTGATAACGCAAATCTTAGAAGAACTTAGAAACTTTAAAGAAGAAGTCAGACATGAATTAAAAGAGACTCAAACAGAAATAAGAAGGGACATGAAACAAGAAATTGAAGTATTAGGGAAAAAATGAACAACATAACAAAAGACATTTCAAACTTAAAAGCAGAAGCAAAAGTACTAAGAGAAAAAACTCAACAACTAGAAGATTCAGTAGAGACACTACAAAAGTGTCAAAAGAGGAAGAAAGAAGCAAATTGGACTTACAAGAACTATGTTACTGCGACAGATGTTTGAAACTTAGAGGCATACCAGAGAAGACTTCGGAAAACTTAAATGAAAGAATGATAGCACAACTTGCAGAATATATAGATACATCAGAGAATAAATTAGAAGTTTCTATTGATAGGATCTTTAGGATATCATCAAAAACAGCAAGAGACAAAAATTTACCTCGAGATCTTGTTATATGTTTTACTAGAACTACCATTAAAGAAAAGATACTTCAAATGAGCTATCAGGAAAAAAAATTGTGGAAAAAATGAAATTAAAATTTTCAAAGATATTCCTTTCCAGATCTTGAAAAAAATGGCAAGAATACAAACCTCTTGCCTCCTTTCTTTTGAGGAATCAGATCAGCTACAGATGGGAGAAGTATGAGGGTTTGTCCTTCTCATTTAGATAATGCAGGTACAGAATTACTACTCCCAAAAAGGCCAAAGAAATATTAGATAGACCAAAAAGAGATCTGGAAAAGCCAAACTATGCCTAGGGAGAACCATCCAAAAAACAGAAGATGAAACAACAAATGATGAAACCAAACCCAGAGACAGACATTCAACAAAGTGAGACAGAAATCACCAATTCAGAACTGGAAATTGAAGAACAAGAGGAAGGAGATCAAGAAGTAATAACACAACAACTATCTGGAAAAGAGGAGGAAAGAGAAGATTAAGAATTAGAAAAAGTAAAAAAAAAAAAAAGGAGGAGAAATAAAGAGATGAGGATGACAATCAAGATTCAATCCTGGAATGTGAAAGGTGTGAACTCCGTTTTTAAAAGAAGACAAATTTTCCATTTCCTGGAGAAACATATAGATATTGTGTGTTTACAAGAGACCGCCTCCAATCGCAAGAGGTAAAATATGGACATAACCCAAAACTAGGCAAATGTTACCTCTCCACATTCGAAAAGAAAAAAAGGGGAGTTTTACTTTATATTAATAAAGGTTACCCAACAGAAGAAATTTTCAATGACAACAAAGGACGTTTTCTAGGGGTAGAAGTGACTATAAATCAAACAAAAATATTACTGATTGGAACATATGTGCCAAATGGAAGTGAAGGTGACTTCTTTATTAGACTGCAAAATGAAATTAGGAATTATCTATCGGACAAATCCCAAAACAACATAATGATAGTGGGAGATATGAATGGAGTGATAAATCCTATGATGGATAGATCTGTGCAGAAGAAATTACAGAGAAATCAGGGCAAACTTCCAAAAAGCTTTTTCTCAATGATAGACAAATTTTCATTACTTGACATATGGAGATTCAAGAATGGACAAGAACAAGGATATACATACTTTTCAGACTGACATAAATCCATGTCAAGAATCGACTTAATATTAGCATCCAAGACATTTCTCACTTTTATAACAAGAATGGAAATCTTGCCTAAATTATGCTCGGACCAGAATCCAATTCAATTAGAATTACAATTGAAAACTAGAGAAAAATCATGGAGATTAAATGACGCTATTTTCCAAAAAGAAGAATATATACAAAAAGCTAAAAAAGCCATTAAACAGTACTTTCAGGAAAATACCCCAGGAGAAACATCAATGAAAACAGTTGGGGATGCCAGCTAGGCGGTACTCAGAGGATACTTCATGAAATGGGGCTCCAAGTTGAAGAAACAGGGAAATCAAAATATTCAACAGATATTGGAAAAAATGACAGAGTTAGAAAAACAACTAAGGAATAACCCAACGGATAAAAAGAATATGAAAAAGTTTAAAAATCTCCAAGCTCAACTAAATCAGGAAAATCTGATTGAAATTGAGAACAAAATTAAAGACGCTTGACAGACATTCTTTGAACAAGCCAATAAACCTGGAAAATGACTGGCTTATAAGCTTGCAGAAAAGAGGGAGAAGAGAATAATATCAAAAATGAAGAAAGGAAATAAAGAGCTAACACAACAAGAACAAATAAAGCAAGCTTCCATCAAGTATTACCAGCAATTATTTGAGGTGGAACAACCAACTGCGGCAGAAATTCAGAAAGTATCATCTTATTTAAAGAAAAAGCAAATCTCTAAGTTTTCTGAAAAACATAAAGCTACTCTGAATGGACCAATAACACTGCTTGAAGTGATGGAAGCAATCAGAAAACTAAAACCAGACAAAACTCCTGGCCCTGATGGTTTTTCAGCCAAATACTACAAAATATTAGAAGAGGAAATTGCAGAACCTTTACAAATGACATGTAATGAGATCATTTATTCAGGCAAACTAGAAACATGGAGTAAAGCAAATATATCGTTAATTCCAAAAGAAGGAAAGGATTTAACAGATGTCAAAAATTACCATCCAATCTCACTACTGAACATAGATTACAAAATATTTACAGCAATATTAGCTAACAGGCTGAAGAAAGTATTACCGGATCTAATCCAAGATGATCAAAACGGATTCCTTCCAAAGACATCTTTAAAAAGCAACATACACTCAGACAAATAAGAAAAACTGGAGAATTCTACTTTATATGACAACAATAGCAAGAATAGTATACGCAAAATTATGGAAAAACAAAGATGTTCCCAAAATTGAGCAATGGACACAAAGCTTACTGGAGATAAAAACAGCAGATGTACTATCATAAAAATTAAGAAATCAAATGGAAGAAAATGTAAAAAAACAAATGGGCTCCAACAGACAATTACCTCCAGTACAATGAAAAATTGATACATATAACAAACATATAACGGACTTTTTTAGAACGTGATAATAGGGGGGAAATGCATTATTACATTTGAGGGGTTTCAAGAAAACATACATTAAAGTTGCTAAAAGGATTACTTAGAACTTGAGGTTCTGGAACAAATGATATTTAAAGACAATTGTAGAAGTACATTGATAAATGATAATATCTAAGAAAATACTAAGATTTTAGGTGGAAACGCTGGAAGATAAAGAAAAGGCAATAAATCTACATGTGTAAATACTGATTGAAAAAAAATTGTTTCAAAGAATTCATGTTTTGTATAAAAATGATAATAATCATAAAAAAAACAATCTTACAGTGTAACAAGAAAATAATGTAGTAAATTTACCCACTGTTGCTTTACATTTGCTATGCTCATCCAGATATCATAGAAATGCTATCTATCTACCTATTTATCTGTCTTTGTGGTTGTTGTTTTGTTCCTTCAAGTTGACTCCAACTTAGGGCAGGGTTTCCTTGACAAGATTTCTTCAGAGGAGATTTGTGATTGCCTTCTCTTAACAGGGAGACTTGTCCAAGGTCACTCATGAGTTTTCATGATTGAGTGAGGATTTGAACCCTGGTCTCCTAGAGTCCAACACTCAGAGAACTACACCGTGCCGACTTTCCCGCTCCCATCTCTCTCCCTCTCCCCTTCCCCCTCCCTCTGTTTTTCCGCATGTGTGTTATAACTACAGACTGACAAATACTCTTGGCACCTCCCATCCTTAAACCTAGCAAGCCAACTTATTAAACCAAGAGGAAGGAGGTGATTTTTAAATAAATAAGTAAAGAAAGGTTTAGTTAGAAACAAAACCACACTAGTGAACCAAGTCCAAGATTTGATTCAACATCAAATTAGCACAACCATAGACCATGAAGTCATTTTCCTTCAGGCGTATGCTTACAGTTGGCTTGACTATAAAGATCCACATTTTTAAAATCCTCACACTTGCAGACACACACACGGTAGCACTTTTATTCATGCATGTTTGGTGCAGATATTTTGACTGCCACTAAACGCCTAGTTTATTTGTGTGCTGGCACATTAACTTCAGAAAGTGCAAGCATGGGGGGGTGTCCTGAACAATGAACTCCTTTTGAAATGCTGCTTTTTATCTCTTTGAAAAATTTGGACAACTGCATTCAAGTGTTGAATCAGTAGTTTCACAGTCATTTTAGCCACATTAGTGTTCATTTGATGCTGTGTTATACAAACCTTCCATGAACACTCCATAAATTCCCTGAAGTATATTGAAACTGACAGCAGCCACAAGTCAGCTATTTTTAAGTGTTCCCCTGTTTCTGGGTTTGTATTCCACTGCCCTCTGCAGGAAGAAACATAGTAGCACAAGGATCACTCATAAATCCAAATGCATTCAAGGATTACCTCTGCATTTGCTGATCATGTCTTTGAGTAGGTATGTTCTAAAAGAACCCATATCCCTGCTGCCACAACCCATTTTTTAAAATGTATTTTACACAACCTATAAACCCGAATAATCACCCAGTGAGGTATTTTGACTTCTTCCTATGCTTTCAGAAAAAAATTGGTGTATTCAATAAAGAGAACAATTAAAGCTTTATATCTGAAGTACAGAGAACAAGAATTGGACCAGAATATAAGAAGGAAATTTCATCCTATGCCTCAATATACATTCACTCTATGGCTCATATGCCATAGCACTAAGCACCAGGTCTCATGCTACTTCTCAGTCTGAGCATGGATTTATTTTTATTTTTGATATATAGCCCCCAGAAGGTTATTCTGGAATGGTTTTACTGATTTCAAATGAAATTACTATAAGCTACCTTTGGGCAATTTTTAAAAACTTTTAAATTTTTTTTTATGTATAATGTACATATAAAACATAAAGTAATGTTAAGACCCAAATAACTAATCAATAAGAAAAAATACTATATATCCTTCTCCTACTTGGTTCCCCTAGATGTATTCAACTATAACATCCATCACTACCAGACAGAATGGCAACACTGATGAAGACTGTACTACGAATTACTTCAGAGGCAAATGTCTGTCAATAATATCATCACTGCGGCCAATGGCAACAGGTAGGTTATAAAAATTGACAATATGAAGATGTTCAAAGACACATTTGAACAAGCCAGATGAAATTTGGAGAGGTCTTTTTCTTCTTCTTCATGCTTATGTCTTAAGTTAGAAGTATAGTCTAACCTAGACAAAATCCAAAAACCTAGACTAGATCTCTGTGTGTGTGTGTGTGTGTGTGTGTGTGTGTGTGTGTGTGTATGTATAAATAATAACCTTAATGCATAAACGTAACTAATACGTTCTAACTGCTTCATAACAATTCCAAAATTATAATCCATCTATATATAATAGATAAATAACTTGTCTTTGAATCCAAAATCAATAGAATCATAGAATCATAGCGTTGGAAGAGACCACAATGGCCACTGAGTTCACCCCCCTGCCATGTAGAAACACACACTCAAAGCACCCCCAGCAAAGGACCACCCAGCCTCTGTTTAAAAACCTCCAAAGAAGGTGGCTCCATCATACTCCAAGGCAGCATATTCCACTGTTGAATGGATCTTACTGTCAGGATATTCTCTTTTCCTCTAATTTGAATCCATTGCTCTGTGTCCTAGTCTGGAGCAGCAGAAAACAAGATTGCTTCATCTTCAGCATGACATCCTTCAAATAAACATGGCTATCATGTCCCCTCTTAACCTTCTTTTCATCAGGCTAAACATACCTAGCTTCCTAAACCTCTCCTCATAGGGCATGGTTTCCAGACTCTTCACCATTTTGGTTGCCCTGCTCTGGACACATTCCAGCCTGTCAATATCTTTCTTGAACTGTGATGCCCAGAACTGGACACGTTAATCCAGGTGAAGTCTAACCAAAGTAGAACAGAGTGGTATTATTACTTTCCTTGATCTCAACACTAATTCTAAATAATTCTCCAAATCTTTGTTGCAGATAATCCTTAAACAATTCCCAGTCTTTAACAAATTTGCTGTTAGCTTTACCATCTATGTAAGTTTATCCATTTCTGCAATTTCTCTTAATCTATTTGTCATTCTTCTGTGGGAATTTTAGTTTTTTCCGCAGTATCTAGCTAGGGCTATCCTGATGGTTATCACCATATACCAGCAAAGTCTACACTTTTCTCTGTTTCAAATTCAAAAAGACCTAGTAGGAAAAATTCTAGATTTAAATTGACTTTCCTTTGTAGAATTAATTGCATTTTTATCTCACCAAATACCAGATTTTTTTTACTCTCTCACAATTCCACCACATATTAAGAAAGCTCCCAACCTTCTTACCACATTTCCAATATTTATTGCTTAAATCTTTATATATCTTTGCTATTCCATCAGGGGAAAGATGCTATCTGTACATCATTTTCTTTTAGATCATAACAACTGATAGTTACATTATTTCTTTCCCACAGTTTTCAAAAACTATATTATGACCAAGTTCTTTGCCCATTTAACCATGCAGTCTTTAACTATTTTATCTTCAAGCTTAAGTTTCAATAGCATTTTGTAAATAGTAGCAATCAGGTGTTTTCTCCTTTCAGTAGGTAACTGTCAAATTCTCTCTCTTTTTTTTTTTGCAGATCAAATCCACAATTTTTCATATCCATTTTAAATCTCTGAAACCTACAGATGTGAGAACCATTGGATATTTAACCCGTCATCTAATAATTGTTCTTTCCCATTTTTTTACCTGATATCATTCTCCTCTTTGTATCAAAAGATCTCTATAGGTCTTCCATTCACCTTGTCTTCACAACCCTTTCCAGGAAAGTGTTTCAGATGATGATAACCAGGGGGGTGTTTTAGTATGTAAAATTGTTTATATTTAGCCCGTATGTTATACAGCACCTTCCTAGTTAAATGGTTAGTGAATGATTTTTGAACCTTAGATTTATTATACCACAGAAAGGCATGCCAACCAAAGTGAAGATCAGGAACATCCAACGCCAAGAGCTTTAGGCTTTCCAATATTATCCAGGATCTCATCCATACAATACAAGCAGCTTTGTAGTACAGTTTGAAATCCAAACAGCAAATCCTGCCCTCTCTTTAACATCTGTCATAGGTTTAAATCTTATTCTGGGTTTTAGACCACCCCAGATGAATTTACAAAGATCTTTACATTGTTCAAACCATGTATTAGCTATAATGACTGAGATCATTTGAAAGAGATATACAATTCCAGGAGAACACTAATAACTGAACTTCTACCTAATAGTAATAATTTCAGCATCTTCCAGTTTTCCAACTTTTCTTTAATTGTTTTCGAACATTTAATTCATCATTTTGAAATAATTATTATTAGATATTAAGTCTATTCCAAAATATTTCCTTTTATGCATAATCTTCAATCTAGATTTCTTTTTTACTTGATCTTTTTCCTTTTCTTTAACATTCTTCGTCGAAATCTTTGGTTTTGTTCTGTTAATTTTGAAGCCTGCTGCTTGTCCAAATGTCTTAAGTATGCCATTAAGGAAGTCAATCGTAGTATTTGGGTTTTCAAAAAAAAAAATCATCTGCAAGTACTTTCAGTTTGTATTCATCCTTGCCAAGTTTAATACCTTGCAATTGATCTTCATTACTTATTGCTCTTAGCAAAACTTCCAAGACTAAAATGGATGATAGCTGTGACAACATTGTTATGTTCCTATTCCAATTTTTATTTTTTCTGTCAATTCTCCATTAATTATTAGTTAATCATTTAACTTAATCAAAGTTAAAGAACTTTGTTCTATATAAATGGCTTAAATCCATTTTTGAAAATTATCTCCAAATTTCATGTATTCCAATACTTTAACTTAAACACTACAATTAATGTTATCAAAAGACTTCTTGATGTCTAAAAAGATCAAAGCTCCTTTCTTTTCATTATGTACTTCATGGTGTTCTATAATATCCAGTACTATTCTGATGTTATTATGCATTTGCCTTTCAGATAGGAAACCACTTTGATCTTTACATATATATACCTTTGTAGAATTTTTGTTAAGCTGGTAAGCCAAAATTGATGTGAAAATTATATAATCTTCATTTAAAGGGGAAATAGGTCTATAATTTTGGTTGATAAATTGCATAACTCTTCCTTAGGGATTAAAGCAATGTTCGTTTCTTGCTACCTCTCAGCATTTGTTCCATTTTGTAACATTGCATTCATCATTTTTTGCATTGGTTTTAGCAATTGTTCTTTAAAGCTTTTGTAATAATTTGCAGGAAAGCCTGCAAAGTCCTGGAGTTTTTCTTGGTTTTAACTTATCAATCCCCTTACTTATTTCCATTATGGAAATTGGTCTATTCAATAGTTATCATTCATCTGAGTGGACTTCAGGGAGACACTGATTTTAAGGTAAGTTTACAATTTATCTTCATTAACTGGTGCTACTTGGTATAAGTTCAAAAGTAGTTATAGTTTTCTAATTTCCTTTTCATTGGTAATTCTGCATTCGCCTTCTTTTAATTCCAAAATCAATATGTTTTTTTCTTTTCTTTTCATAGCCTATAAGCAAGCCAAGGATTTATTTGCATGTTCAAAATTTTATTGTTTAAGACATTGTACCTTCTTTTCTATTTCTTCAGCAGCAGTCATGGAGACTTGTTTCTGTAGCAATCTTAAATTGTGAAGAGTTTCCTTATTTTGGGGATCCTCTTTGAAGTTTATTTCTAATACTTTAATTTTCCTGAGAAAGTTGTTGATCTTAGCCTACTGTTTCTTTCTCCATTCCGTATTTTTTTTGTATTACCAAGGCTTTCATCACAGCCTTCCCTGTGCTCATATTATCCTGTCTGCTACTCCATTATACATATTGTTTCTTAAAAATTCATAGAATCATTGAGTTGGAAGAGACCACAGGGGCCAGCCAGTCCAACCCCCTGCTATGCAGGAGCACCCATTAAAGCATTCCTAAGAGATGACCATCCAGCCTCTGCTTAAAAACCTCCAAAGAAAGAGACTCCACCACATTCCGAGGCAGCATATTCCACTGCCAGACAGCTCTGACTGTCAAGAAGTTCTTCCTGAGGTTCAGGTGGAATCTCCTTTCCTGCAGCTTGAATCCATTGCTCCTTGTCCTAGTCTCTGGAACAGCAGAGAACAAGCCCATTCCCTCCTCAACATGACATCCCTTCAAATATTTAAACCTGGCTATCATGTTCCCTCTTAACTTTCTCTTCTGCAGAGAAAACATACCTAGCTTTCTAAGCTACTCCTCATACGGCATGGCTTCCAGACCCTTCACCATTTTGGTCACCCTCTGTCAGGGTCAGAGACCCAGGCAGCAAGACAGCCCGGAGAAGGGAGTGGGAGAGCTAGCAGAGTCCTGCCAGGAGGAGTCAAGGGAGCACTTACTCAAGGGAAGTCCATTTACCTAAGCCAGAGAGACAAGCAAAAGCCATAGTCAGAGTTCCAAAGGCCAGGGGTCTGGAGCCAAGAGATCAATCCAAGGTGCCAGAAGCTGGAAGCAAAGAACAAGCAAGGAGAGAGCTTGTAGAAAGTTTACCATAAGCAAAGGAAAGCTTGCAGGCAGGCAGTTATATAGCCCAAGACACAGGTGTGGTTAGTCACTGCTTCTTGAACTTAATCAAGGAAGCCTCCCTCTCTTGAGTCTCCACCTTGTTTGTGGGCTGATTGACACAGGCTCCAAAGCATCTTCAGAATCGGATCCCTGTTGCCCTAAAGGAGCAGGCAGAGGAACGTCCGAGCCTGCTTGGTCCATGGCAGCAGGGGGAGCTCTTGAACTGCAGGACTCATCTCCAGCCAGAGCCACAGGGATCAACAGCTGGTGCTCGTCATCAGCAGCTCTGACAGGCGCTTCAGTTATCACACCCTCCTCTGGACACACTCCAGCTTGTCGATATCCTTCTTGAATTGAGGTGCCCTGAACTTGACACAGTATTCCAAAAGAGGTCTAATCAATGCAGAATAGAGTGGTACCATTACCTCCCTTGATCTAGATACCATACTCCTATTGATGCAACCAAGAATCGCGTTGGTTTTCTTGGCTGCCACATCACACTGCTGACTCATGTTCAGTTTGTGATCTACCAAGACTCCTAGATCCCTTTCACATGTACTGTTGTCCAGCCACATGTCCCCATCTTATATTTGTGTATACATATTTGTGTATACTTATATTTGTGTTTTCTGCCTAAGGGCAGGACCTTACATTTCTCTCTGTTGAAATTCATTTTGTTAGCTTTGGTCCAGCTCTCCAATCTATCAAGGTCATTTTGAATTTTGATCCTGTCCTCTGGCATATTAGCAACCGCACCCAATTTAGTGTCATCCGCAAATTTGATCAGTATGCCCTCTAGTCCTTCGTCTAAGTCATTGATGAAAATGTTGAATAGCATTGGGCCCAGGACAGAACCCTGTGGCACCCAACTAGTCACTTCTCTCCAGGATGAAAAGCAGCCATTGGTGCTCACCCTTTAGGTTTGGTTAGTCAACCAATTACAAATCCACCTAACAGTAGCCCTGTCCAGCCTGCATTTTACTAGCTTCTTTGCAAGAATGATGTGGGGAAATTTGTCAAAGCCAGCTCATCAACAAGGCCATCCCTGTTGGTCAGGATCAGATCTAAAACAGTTGATCCTCTTGTCACCTCTTCACCTTCTGCACCATGAAATTCTGCAAGGCAAGCAAAGAACCTGTTGGACCTTGCGGTCTTGGCAGAGTTTGACTGCCAACATATATCAGGATAGTTGAAATCTCTCATTACTACTGCAATCTCCCATTACTACTACTCTTCCAATTCGACTTTACATGCAGATGTTGTCTCAATAATACTTCATTCAACCTCCATCTTCTTTGTGTAGATCACAGCTTAAAAGGATAGTTACAGGACTATGATCTAAGAAGGTCTTAAATAATATATTCACCTTTTCTAATGTGTTCACATACTCATTAGAGGTCCAAATCATATCTATCCTGGACCATGACTTGGAACAATCTGAGTAGAAAGTGAAATCCTTGATAATAGGTTCTTTATACTTCCAGGCATCCATTATCTGCATTTCTTCAATTATTTTAAAAAAAAAATCCTTCAACAATTTCCCTTGTCTCTTCTTTTTCTTTCACTGCACACCTCTATCCATAACTGGATCCATTGCTCCATTCCAGTCACCTAGTAAGCAATATCTCTCAATATCTTACCAACCTCCGTGTGTGTTTTGTTTTCTTTCCTGATTAAGCCAAGAACTTTCTCGTTCTCACTAAAAGGAAACATTTTACAAATTCCCTTAGGGTTATCAGGATTGCCAGCATCAACACTCTTGTGCTTTGGGGCATTCCAAATAACGCAAGCACTCAAGCAGAAGGACTTTACTATAGTATTGTATTGTATAAAGACAAGGACTTTACTGTACAGTACAAGCACAAGAATTTTGGGAAGAACACTATAATGCTATCAGATCACATACAGTAACTGAGAGGCCTATGTAGAGACTGGATAGCACTACAGCATGTTTATACAATGAGGAAATATGAAATAGCATAGGCAACATGAGACAGTGTAGAAGTGTGAACAAACAGGGTGCCATTTGCTGGAATTTTCTATGCAAAAATGTGTCTGTGTGTGTGTGTACCTATATAACTTTATTACTTCAATTTCTATTTAATCATTATTATATTCAAAGTAGGTATTTTCAGACTTCATTTCATCACAAGTCAGTGAAATTGCATATGCCAGTCATGTGGTTATGGAGGACCTACTGTATATGCTGCCTATATGGTATTCCGGTTGGCAATGAAACTACTGCATTGTGCACTTAGCTGCAGTTTCTGAGTCATCTTCAAGGGCAATCCTAGTTACAGTGAATTACAGTAATCTAATCAGGAGGTTGCCAGTGCATGGACTACTGTGGCTGGGTTATCTCTATCCAGGAAAAGTGCTGATGCATTAGTCAAAACTGGCACAAAGCAATCTAAGTCATGAACCCAGTTGGGCCTCCAGTGGCAGAAATGGATCTAAGTGTATTCCCAAGCTTCTTCAGGGTGAGTGAAACCACACCCAGGACAGGCTGCTTACCCATTTCCTGGACCAGGAAAGAACAATCCACAGAGCCTCCATCTTATTTTGGGATGGAGTCCTGTTTCTGATTGTCGCAGTCTCATGGGCAGAGAGACTGTGAGAAGATGGAAAGGTCATTCTCTTTGCACCTTGATCATCGGCAGAACACACCTCCTTCGCACAATGTGGCTGCTAGCTGTTAAGATGGGCTAGGGGCCTCTGGCTATTGTGGGCTATGATTATGTAGGACTCTTGAATACAGGGCAGTTCTGGATCAATAACTCTAGGTTATGAATCCAAGACTGCAATAATGGATACCAGTCCATTATTGAGATGACAGAAAAGAAAAGTATCTACACTGCACTCCCTAGCATTTGTGAGGTACCATTGTAATAGCATTTTTTTTCCAAAACAGAATTAAAGCCTCAGACAACAGCAGCAGCAGCAGCAGCAGCAGCAACAACTTTCCTTTTGACAAATCTATTCAAACTTTCTGAGTGGTAAAAGGCTGTTAAATTTCATGTGATCTCTATGAATTATTGCTTCAGTCCAGGGGGCTTAAAATGAATCAGTTCAATTCAGATCTGAGAGAGAAAGAAAGAGAGGTGGGGGAAGGAACTGAGAGGAGATACAACTATTATTGTAATAATGGAGTAAGAATCAGATTCTTGTCACTTTGAGTGAGATATCTGTATTTTAATTTATGAATGAAGGAGGTAAATTACTCATAGCTGAATTTGTATTATGTACTTGAATTGGTGTCATACCAAAAATGTCATTTCTGGTTCTTGGATTTGGCTAAAATACAGCTTGCTCATCATCCGGGGCGGGGGGGGGGAGGCAGTGTGTGGCAGGTGAGAGGTTGAGGAAACAAGAGGACTCAAACCACTATATTTTTGTGGTGGAGTTTTTGGTGTTTTTCAGCCAAGTTCTCAGCTGATCGTTTTTGTAAAAAATGAAAAAAAAATTGGAGGCTTTTCATGGCTTGGGGGTACTTTGGGAGATTCAAAATGGGATCCTGGGAGCATGCTGCCCACCAGCCACACTTTCCCCACTGCTGCCCTATAGGGAGAGCTTGCAGACAAATGTATCAGTTTTTAGGGACACACTTTCTGTTTCTCTGTGTCCCTACAAATCCAAATTGCTAATGAATTTTCAGGAGTGTTTAGATCTGGATTGAAGTCACTTTGGAAGAATTCTGCTTCAGTCTGAACATCTTCCAAACCTGTCCAGTTCATTTGATTTGAGTTTCATCTGAATCTAAAATGCCACCCTCACACTCCTCTTCCCTTATTTCCTGAACAAATAACAGAAATAATCTAATTCAGACCACAGGAGGCCCCCAGAGAGCAACAGAAGCAAACTGCTTAAAGTCTGAGGATTTTTAATAAACACACACATGCAAACTGATAGGCCCACAGCAACACTTCTGTCCATCTACATATAAGAATGGCAGACTGCTCCTATAATTTTACGTATTATGTGGCATTACAAATATTGTTTGCTGAACCAGTGGTACATCCAAATGAAACATTGAAGTGCATGGACATTTTGGCACGATCAAAAGCAACAACACACAAATTGTAGTGTTTCATGCTTTAGAAGGCATCCTATAGTTACCCAAAGTCTCCATGCCAATCTTCTTTCATGTTGCATATTTTCAGCAATATTTTTTTTCTGTTTATGAGTCCTGTTGTAATAAAAGAGTACCTTGCCCAGCAGGGCTCATTGAAATGCATCTCATTAATCCAATCAGCCCCCTGAGTCACTGCTTTATTGTATTACATTCTCTTCCCACTGTATTTGAACTTTCTTATAATATGAAGACCAATTCCAAGCCCATTACAACCAGTTGCAAATTAGCTTTTATTCCACCCTGACTGTTGAAGTGTGTTTTAATAAATTCATGCCAATAATTTTATAACCTAATATTCATGCACTTTATCTTCTAATTACCATGCCCTAAATTAATCTAGTTATGGCTCTGATTTATGTCATACAGTTCCCTGATCCCATGGTGGTTTAAGCATATTTCATGTTCTTGTCAAGGCCTGCTGTAAGATGCCTTTCCATGCTCAAGTTTAGAATGAAAGCTGTCAACAGGTTTCAGAAAAGACAAAATCACTTCTAGAGCTTCCTAAACACAAAAGTCTGATGAGAGTTGTGCACAGAGTTGATGCCGTGTTTTATTCGTTTGAAACATTTTGTTCACTTGGGCATGATGAGCATAAATAAAAGAACACTTGCTACATATGTGTGTGTATGTATATGTGTGTGTGTGTGTGTGTGTGTGTATACACACACAATAAAACATTAATATGCATTACAAATGAACAAATATTAAGTACAGCTATATGACACAATCCCACAGTGCTTTGAAGGATGTCCTTGGGGAAAAAAGATATCACACCCCCCTTCCATCCAGCCAAAGAAGGATGCCTCTGACCATGTGCCTATGAAGGCCTCACTGCCATAGTGTCAGAAACCTCCAACATTCATCAGTCCTCCACCATCTGCAGGAAAGGAAAGTGTTAGAAGATAGATCCAAGGAGGTCTTGGCAACACAGGATTCAGCATGCCCCAGTCTTCAGGCACACCCTTAAACAAAACCTTAACCAGGGTGGGAAACATAGGCCTTCCACATGTTACTGGACTGTAACTGTCAGCATAATTCACACTTGGCTATGCTATTTAGACAGCAGGGAATTTATAATCCAGAAACATCTGGAACATCTGAAGGTAAACATTATAAAGTCCTCTTGATTCCTACCAAAATAGTATTTTTCCTGTTAAAATGCATGGGACTTGGTGCTTAAGAAGCAGTGCCACTTAATTTTTTTCATTTTATATTTTATATATGTGTGTGTGTGTATACACACATCAAAAATAAAATACATAAGTTATAAAAACAGCAGTATTATTTATAAGTGTGCAGTTCCAAGTATCTTCTTATCCTTCCTCTGTTCCCTGCTCAGATACAGTATTTTTATGTTTCTATTTCCAACCATACTTCAAGAAATTTTATTTCATTGTCTGTTCCTGATAGTTAACATAAGAAAAAAGACATTTATTTTATGCATATTCTTGTTCCAGTATATACTTTTTGCTTTCCATACCTTCTATAAATGTAACTTATTAGTCCCATGCTTTATTCTAATCCAGTTTTCCTCATCAAAATTTGCTTAACAAAGCTTACTATGTAAACTGACCTTATTTCAATTATTATTATTATTATTTTTTTTTTTTGAAGAAAAATGTCTAAGGATGCCCACTCATTATTGACTTTGTCATCTGTCTGAGTCTTTGGGATGAAATGTCTGCCGCTTTCATTTCCAAAATAAAGCCATTGCTCAATTTTAGGGGCCTCTTCATTTTTCCAGAGTTTTTTGTATTCTATTCTTGCTGATGTTATCGTGTATGACAAGTTCCTCCAAAATTTCCTTGATGTATTTGTGTCAATTTCGTGTATCATATTCAATAAGTAGGTTTCTGGGGACATTAGAGAATTCATTTTGAAAAATTTCTGTATTATTTTATGTATTCCAGTCCAATATTGCTTAGTTTTCTGGTTAAGTAGTGCCACTTAGTGACTAAGGCCATTTCCACACAACGTCACTACAGCGCAACAGTGTTGGGTTGTTTCCAGTCCAGGAGCTGTGCTACCACATGATGTTGTCACTATCCAGCTGCTAACATGCCCACAAGCATCACCAAACTGCTGTTTTCTATTTCTATTAAAAATCTGTTAAGAGCTCCCTTTATCACTTCAATCTTGTCAGCCGTCTTAGCGTGGTAACATTATAGCACTTGATAGCACTATAGGTGGATGGATTGATGGATGGATGGATATATATACAGATATATTATTTATAGGTGGTTTGAATTGAAAATGTATGTATGTACATATAGTATGTACGTACTGTTATAATTATATTATTAATTGGGGAATTGTTGAACTTTTTAAAAAAGGAAATACAAATGTCTGAGTGAGAAAAAAGAAGAGCAAGAGAATCAAATCATAATAAGGTAATGCAGGCTGAGAGATTTTGACAGCCCCCCAAGTAACTTTTCCGTTTTCTCCTTGGTCAGAGTACGCTGTCTAAGACAGTTCTGATCCACATAAAGACAAGCCAGAATACTCTGCATCTTTGAGATCTCCATCCATTATGAACTACCATTTTAAAAAAAACAAAAAACAGAAGCAAACTCAATCTGTGTGTGTGTGTGTGTGTGTGTGTGTGTGTGTGTTGGGGCTTGGAGTTGTCTATGTGTGCCTTAATGGGAAGTGGGAGGGTTTTTTTCTTTTTCTTTTTCGGCACTGTGAAGGGAAGCAGCTGTTAATCAATGTACTCATGGCATGGGATTCACTCACGTGGCATTTCACACACTATGGTAAACATATTTGCCTCGGCGGAGATTATCTCCATGGAAGGCTGATCCAGCTGTCTCTTGGCTGAGGGCCACCTCACACATTTCTGTTTTCCTACAGAGATAATCTCCATGGTGAGGAAAATGTGTGCTTACCAAAATGTGTGTTTTGAAAACATTTACAGGAAAGCAGCCAGGAAAAAAAATGTGTATGTCTTTGTAGGATCAGAGTGATCAGACGTGACCATGAGAAATGTGACCTGTTCAGAAAATGCTGGGGCTTTGCAAGAGGTATTCTCTGTATTCCTGTGCCATGAGCATTACAATTGTGTGTGTGTGTGTGTGTGTGTGTGTGTGTGGGATAACTATTGTGTATGTTATCAAAGGGCCAAGGAAGGCATGCAGTGTCTGGTGAGAACCTTGAAGATTGCATCACATAAGGTCATTTTCCAACATATTGAATTGCTTTCATGTATGAAAACCAGGCATGAACACATGGGGCAAATGCAATTGTTCCCATGTGTTTATGGCCAAAACCCCTCTGTTTCTTGTGCTTTCCTGATACAGATACTTTTAGTGAAACCTATCTGTCTATAGCTCTGAGTGATCAGTAATATCAATAGACTGTGGAAGGCTCTAAAGTTCAGTAGTGGAATTTGCTACCATAAAATGTAGTGATGGCTGCCAAGCTGGGACATTAAAAAGAGACTAGACAAATTTATGGAGGATGGAGCTGTCAACCATTACTGATCATCACATTAGATATATATTCTCTCCATTATCAGAGGCACTAGGTCTCTCCCCAATAACCCCACCTTTGTGTAAAAGAGTGAGGGCTTCCAGTGTTTATTTAGAACCAATTAATAATTTCATAGTAGTGTGTTTTCTCTGTTACTTATCACTGCAGGCAACTCAGCAGAGTCAGTATTTGTAAAGATAAACTGTAACATTTATTAAGATAACAATAAAAATAAAATAGTGTGTTTAACCAATAGCATGTTTTAACCAGTAACACTTTGCACTGTATTTCTGTATTTAATTTATATGCTGTCTCTCTCCAAAAACAGGACACAAAAGTTAACAAAAGTTAAAAAGAATTAAATAAGCAATCTGATTAAAAACACTAATTTTAAGCAGCTCAAAAACAGGTAAAACAATACAACATGATACATTCAAAGTTTGTCCCGTCATGAACCAGCCCATACTGTGTGATCAAAATCTCATGCCTTTTCTTGAGCATCTCCTCTGAGATGGGGTTAGGGGATGGTGTCAGAGGAAAAGAATCTTGTCTATAGAATACTCTCCCTAGTGAAACCACCTGGCCCCTATGTTATCATGTTCTTCTGTTGCCAGACATTTCACAGTATATCACTGGCTGATTTAAAAAAAAAAATTATTGCACCAATAATTATCCTTATTTGTTGTTCTTTGAGGAAGTTATAGTTTTACATTATAGAAAGGTTTTATTTTCTTGTTTTTCATCTTTCTTTCTTTCTTTCTTTCTTTCTTTCTTTCTTTCTTTCTTTCTTTCTTATGATATTGTCATATTGTAAGACGCCTTGAAGCTTTTCATATTGCTCCACATATAAACAGCTTTGGCTGATTTTGGAAACTAAAGAAGTCTAGGCCTGATTAGTACTTGAATGAAGAAATTTCGGGAAGGTCCAGAAAGATCTAAGAAAGACTCCTACATGGAACTGTAGAGAGCTGCTGGTTGTCAAAATTGACAGGACTAGACTAGATGAATCAATATAGATGGATGTCGCAGAGGATGCCTTTGTAGTTCTGCTTCTGGCTATAGGAACGTAGCCAGATTCTCCACTGTTCTCTCAAATTCCTGCTGGCCATTAAACGACTATGTTGGCAAGAAGGAGATACAAAGACAGAGTAGAATTCCAACTGGGTGGAATTTTATCTTCCATCTTCCCAACCAGGATCTCAGGTGTATGCATAGTGTGTATATATATACATACACACATACAGAGAGAGAGAGAGAGAGAGAGACAGACAGACAGAAGGGGGCATTGAACTACAAAGTCTCAAAACTTCCTTCTGTCTTGTAAGTATTTCACAGTCCAAAAGACAGATTCAGTTATATTCTTGATATGCTGATGCATCTTGTGTTGAACTGTTGCCTATAACATGAGGACTCAGAGCACTGCTGGTAGCTGTTGTATGAATCCAAGCCTATATTTTGGAAGTACTGCAAGAACTTCCCATTTTGACTGACAAAAGCTAGGGAACAGGCTAACACTTGAGAGTGAGTACCAGGTGCTATAGGCTATATTTCAGAGGAAGGAAATGGTAAAACCGCATCTGAATATTCCTTGCCTAAGAAAACCTTGTGAAATACATGGGGTCACCATAAGTTCACAGGCAACTTGAAGGCACAAATGACACATGTCTTACAGTGTTCTGTTTAAGTTTTCACTCATGCTTAAATGCTAGAAATTTTGGAAAAGGTGGAGCATAAATTCAAAGTAAGAATAGCTAATAAACGAACATTGGGAGGAAAAACATTTCGTTGTACTGAAATACAGTCAACTGTGTTGAATATTCAAAGCTAGGACTGAATATTTCAGAGATTTTCTAAGACATTTTTGTGGACTATGCTCTGCTGTCCACTGGTATAGTGCCATGGGCATCATCCAGTATTGAATTAAGAATGTTTAAGCCCATTCACTTTAATGTTCTTGAGCATTCATAACTCTCTGTTGGATAGTGGCCAAATACTTAAATCTGTATCACACTAAATATAGCAGCTCCAATCTTTTATTTCACACTTGAGGCCCCAGTGGAATTAATGGTCGTTGGGCATCCTTCCAGCTGAAAGCCTGAAGCTCATGATCATATTCCACAGGATCCATGATAGCTTCTGTGTCACATTTTCCTACACAGGGGTAAAAGCAAGTTGAAAAAGATTGTTGTTCACAAATCTCCAATGTGGAAACCACATAACATATATTAGAGATCCACTGACATATTCTTTACCACTTTATCCTATGGGTTTGCCTGTTAACTGAAAAAAAATTAAAACTTGTTCCTCGCTATTGAGATATGTGTTGTGCAAGATAAAAGGTATTTTAGTGACAATTGGAAAGGTGCATGGCAATAAAAGGCATACTTCCCTCCACCAATATTCTTGTATGAGGAAATGTGACAGATGTTCCCAGACACTGTTTAGTGAGTTGTTGAACTCAACAGTCCGTTCTATTAGGACTGGAATAAAGAATGTCTCTTCTGGAAAATGCTTAACCCACAACTGTATAATAGGTAGGTTTCATCTTGTTCAGGACTGTATGGAACCATTTAAGGCCTAATTGAGTTCATCCAAACCTCTACTTGCACATGGTTTTAAACTGTTCTTTTTTATTTTATTTTGAGTTTAATTAATATGTTTTTACTCTGTTTAAATTATCTGTTACTGTTTTAAATTCAACATTGTTTTAAATTGTTGAAACTGAATTTATTTATGCATTGCCGTCAGATCTAGCAATATAGGGTGGGACATAAATATTTAAGTAAATGGATGGATGACTGACTGACTGACTGATTAAAAATAAAAGTCTCTATCAAAGCCATGCCTGAATAAAAAGGTCCTACAGTTTGTCTAGGTACCCTTACGGGACTTAACATCCATAAATTTGTTTTAAAGTATCCTTTCTCCAATTTCCAATTTGACATCATTTGTTCTTGATAAAATTCAGAAGAACATGCTGGCCATACTATGAGGCAACAGTACAATAAACACTACCAATATTATAAACCAGGTAAGTTTGGTGGTATGAGCATGGTATCACTTAAATATAAATACTACCCACACTTATAAACAAGAGTTAGCATGGTGTAGAGGTTTGAGCATAGGACTATGACTCTGGAAACCGGGGTTTGAATCACCGTCTAGCCATAGAAACCCACTGGATGACCTTAGGCAACTCACACTCTAACAGCCTCAGAAGAAGGTAAAGGCAAACCTCCTCTGAACAAATCTTGCCAAGAGAACCCCATGACAGGTTTACCTTAGACTTGTCATAAGTCAGAAGCAACTTGAAGGCACACAACAAAAACATTTGTTAACAAAGCAAGCTTTGTTTGTTTGTTTGTTTATGGCTAGCAATGCTTGAGTGAGAAGATTATCTTCTGAACTGTGTCGGGGTATATTTTATTTTTATTGTTTTAACCTTTGTTTGTTAGCCACTTAGAGTTCAGTTGCTAAATGAGAAAGAAAGTTTGGATGTACCTTTTGTGCTCGTATTTTCCTTCACAATAAAAGCAATGCCAATGTTTCTCAGACAGTCTTCACTCAGAGCCTCCAACCACATTGAAAGACATCTTAATTCTGTCCCATTCCTAGAAGTCCCACCTGAGGCAAGATTAGGAAAGACTCAGATTAATAGGTCATAGAACACAAGAAGTTCTAAAGAAAACAAGCAGGACAGAATCAGAAAGCTCAGGAAGAATTAATCAGCCCTTTCTGTCACCTGCTACAGTCTGGTTAAAACACCAAAGTTTTAAGAGATACCATTGTTCTTATTGCAGCTTCCTCTAAAATGAGTAACATTTGGGATATAAATAAGGAACATATTTGTTGAAAGATGTGCATGCAGAAGAGCTTATGGAACTGGGAGCAGGAATTCATAGAAACTTAGATATTACCACAAGCAACAAATCCAAAGTACATCTTTAGTGACAAAAATAGTTTTTGACATAGCCTACAGGACTGTGAGTCCAGTGAAGATAAAACACTTTAGCACTTTATAATAGATTCTGCCTTGTGTCTGTTTTTTCCCCCCAAATAAATTCTAGCAAAGCGAAGCAGGTTTTATGCAGATTTTCTCTGTTTAAACGTAGACATTAATTTAAATTGTGATGACGTTAAGTTAAATTTCCTTGAAGCTTCATTCATTTATAAAGATAATATCAAATATTTCTCAACATAAAAAAAAAACCTTAAGTGTGTCTAGGATTCAACACTATGGCCCTTTCCAGACGTGGGGGGGGGGGCTGCGCAAAAATGCTACTCACCGGACTTCTTCAGTGTCCGGGCAAGTCCATCGGGACGAGGAGCAGTGTGAGCTCGTCGCTCCGCACTGCTCCGGCGTCCAAAATGGCAGCTTCTGGTTGGAGAAGCTTGCCAGCCAAAAGCCCGCCCCCGGAAGATCTGCAGGCACGCACTTGCGCACGCCTGCAAATCTGCTCCGGAGCGCAGCGACGGAGCGAGACGGAGTCGCACGCTCCGTGCTTTTTAAAAACCTCTTAAACCGGAAGAAAAGTAGTCTGACCCAGTCCACTCCACGGTGCAGAAGACCTCCGTCGGAGGTTGCTCTGCCCCGTTTTAATAGCCAGGTGCGAAAATGGCCTATGCTTTTGATCCAAGAAGACTGAATGTCTCAAACCACTCAAACTGGAACCAAACCTACTCCCTGCTATAGCACCCAAGGAGCACTAAAAACCTACTCTAGAGGTCTGGGAAATGCACTGGAGCTAGTAGTTCTGGAATGGTATGGGACGCTTTATGAGGAGGAGAGAAAGAAAGTTCTGCCAGATACTAACATGATGCTGGATTTAGGCACAGGTATATGGGGGCTACTGTGTCAGTGTGGTGCTGAATCCACTTCATGCTTGATTCCAGACTTCAGATGGGCTTTGAAAATTGCTGACCAACCTCTTCAAAATAGGCTCAGCACTTGGATACTTTCTTTTAAGTTCACAGTAAAACCTAGAGCACTGCTAGCCACTGCTAGATTTAGGCTTAAGTATCCAGTTTGGAAAGAAGTGACCATTGTTGGACAATCGCATCCTATGGATTCACTTAAGTGTACAGATTGTTGAATAGTCCCAAGCAAAGACTTCAGAAATGTTTTTGAAGCATTTTAAAGAATATTTTCTACGATGTAGGCTTACCTGTTTTTCTTTTTAGTGTTTCTTTAGTTTGTTTAATTGAGGGGTGCAGGTTAGCTTTTATTTGTATTTAATTCTTGTCCCATGCTTTCTACTGTGGGACATGCTCTCAAGCCTGGTGCCATTTGAAGCATGGGTCCCTGTAGCTGAAAAGGAATACTCTGATCAGATAATGGGGTCAAGGCATTCCCCTCATCCTTCTCTTCAGAGCCAGACTACACTCAATAGTGTTATTTCCATGTGTTTAAATATTTTAACTGCTCCAATCATGTATAAAGAAGCAACTGTACAGCTCTGGCTGGACTTGAACACCAACATCTAGGGTCTCACAGGACAGCAGGTTCTCAGTTGGCCACCTGAGCAGCAGTAAGTGATAGGATGCCAGCAAGCCAGTTGTTGACATCTGTGGCCTACCTGAAACTGCTTGTGAGAAAAGCTGTTCCTTATATAGCTACAGATATAGTCAGGGACAACAAGATTGCACAGATTTCAGAGATGTTTATTTTATTTTTACTTTAATGTCTTTTTTTACAACAAAGTGACTCTGATTCCCTAGTGAAAGTCTTTAGCATCAGGGCAGCAGCAGCAAACTCTGTGTTAGTTCCATAGTCATGCTGATGCTATGATTTAAATTAGTTCAAATACAGAGCTGCACATACTCAGAATATTTCTGTTTTTTAAAAAGTAAGGGTCAATAAACTATGTTTTTATTTGCTCTAATGTACAGGAAGCCCTTGACTTTTGGTTCCCCATTATCTGACAATTCGCTGTTTTGACACTTCCAAATTAAAGACAAGTTACATTAATTCAATGTGTGGTCAGCTCTTTTGTCAGTTCTTCTTGACTGGGACTGCTCACGTGGTCTTAATTCTTGCCTAGGGAAAGAGAGGATCCCCTGGTCAGATTAATGGAACTTGCCTGTACTGCAAGCATCAAAACAATGGGCTTCCATCAGTTCTTCTTGCCTATGAAGGCTTACATGGGACCACGTATTTGCTGCTAGCAAAGCGAGCTTGGAGGTGGGGGGAAGATGCCAAGCCAGCTGAAAGACTGTAGAAGCAGTACACACATGTGGTTGGTCCCAAGCAATGCTCCTTAAGTCCTTTGTGTTCCTTATAGTGTACTGGTTCTTCTTGCTGTCCATTTCTGCTTTCTGACAGTGATACCTCAACCTGTCATATAAGCACTGGAAGCCTGTATTAGGAAAGTAGAAGCAATACCTCTACACGGCAATAGAGGTAAGATCTAAAGTGCCCTTTGTCCTGCCACAAATAATTGAAACCTAAAATTGTCTCGCTGCACCACAGCAAATGTGTGCAGAATCTATCAGATGGTAAGTGGCATTAGACTTGGATGAAAGAGGTGTGAAAACTGGAGGAAGGAACACCAATAATATAAGATAGGCAGTTACTTGACATTACAGTCAGCCCTCCACATTTGTGGGTTTCATTTTTGTGGATTTGATTATTTACGGATTATTTGCTGTCACCTCTGCTGCCTCCGCATTCCATTTTTAATACGGACTGCAAGCCTCGTGAGACTGAGAAACTGCGAACAAGGCTTGCAAGGCAGCAGAGGAGATGGCAGTAAGCCACACCAGCCACCCACTTCTGCCTTGTGAAGGAACCCTGATGCCTCAAAGGAATCAATGGTGGGTTGAATATGGTGATCATCCTTTTTTTGTGTGTTAAATATGGTTTGGGAGGGCTTAGAGTTATTCATGGTTTTTCCAGTTTCACGGGGGTCCTGTGCCCCTAACCCTAGTGAATGTGGAGGGATTACTGTACTACTAGAAAATAACAAAGATTTGGTATGACAGTTGATGAATGGCAAGAAAGAAAGTACAAAATGGTTATAGCTGTATGTTAAGAAGACCAAAAATAATGACCAAAGAAGAGTTTGTTGTTGTTTGCCTTTAAATCAGTTCTGTGTTTTCATGGCAGAACTTGTTCAGAAAGTGTTTGCCTTTGCCTTTGCCTTCCTCTGAGGTTGAAAGAGTGTGACTTGCCCAAGATCACACCATAGGTTTCCAGGCCTAGTGGGGATTCAAAGTCTGGTCCCCAGTATACTAATTCAACACTCAAACCAGTACACTACATAATGCCTGAAGGAAAGTGACTTCATTTACATATATTTTGCTAATGTATCATTGCTTGCTTAGAATAAAAACTCTACTTTAAAGATATCTTCTTTTCCACTCTCTCTTCATGTGTCTTTGTTTGGTGTATGTGTGTGTGTGTCTATCTATCTGTATCAGATCCAATCTCCCATAGGAGGGAGAAGTAAAAGCTTGGCAGATTCAGAAGTGAAAAAAAGTACAAGTTAATCCCCTCAGAAACTTCCCATAAAGGAACAGAATCATATAGGGCGAATTAGTGGGTAGATGGCTGTGATGAACCTGGTGGGAGGGGGTCTTGACAACAGAGCCTCCTTGGCAACTGAGAGTGTTTAAGTTGATTGGCTGGTGAAATGGAACTTTGGATAGCCCAGGAGAGGGGCTGGTGGAAAGAGGAAAATAACGGATTTTAACTATCTGGTGTGCGTTTGAAGAGGAGTGTGATTTGTGGTGTGTTTGGGAGAGGTTGGAGATTTGAAAAGCTCTGTGGGAGAGGGAACTGAGAAATTGGGTGTACGAGAGATAGTGAACGAATTGAAAGAAAGAGAGAGAGAGAGAAGAATGGGTGTGCTGTTTATAAACATTTAGATACAAAACACATTTAAACCAATAGTGTTACAATAAATATTTGAAGTTCTGTGTTCCTTAAAACAGTGTCACAGAGTCTTATTTTGAATCCTGGAATATACACACCACCAATAATATCATCTTAACCTTAGTGCTAACAGTACCACAGTCTTGGAAAATATAAATCACTGCTGATCCTTACATCTGGGAGAAAGGCAGATTTAGGGAAGGCAGTAAAGGGGGAGAGTCTTGAGAAGAAGAAGCCAAGGGGGGAAAAGAGTGAGGAAGGGACTGCATTCTCAGAGAGGGAGAACTGAGGCAGACCCGTTTGTCTTGGCCCTGGCTTGATTCAGAGATCTCCCTAGCTGTTCAGACCTGAACACAAAAAGGTGTCAGGCTGGGCAGGCCTTGAGTGCGAAGCTTGGGTGCACCTTTCACACTCGGCACTGATAGGAGGTGGTTTTTCCACTCATTTTACAATAGCATTCTACCCACTAATTCACCCCAGGTCCCTCTCCTACTCAAGAATAGGAGATGGGGCTAGATCTTATTACATGGTTATCAGTAAATCAGTTATGATTTACTTAACTTTAAAGTCAATGTTTATGAAGACATAGAAATTGTTAAAGATTTTTCTACACCTTGGTTCACTGATCCAGAAAAATGGAGACCACAGTCAAGATGACTGAAGAAAACTTAGGCCCTTTTCGCATGGCAGTTTGCAAGCAAAAGGGCCCCTTGAGTGTTGTGTAAATGTGAGGAGAAGTCTGCATGACGCACTCCAACTTACGCAATGCTCAAGGCCGTCACGCGCAGCGAACAAGCATTTTTTTATTTTTGGCTTTTAGCCGAAAATGACCCGCGCCTGCGCAATGCTCACAGGCCTGGGTCACACTCACCTGCCGTGTGGAGCCTCTGGAGCCAGGCTGGTCATGCGTCCTGTCCTCAGTGCAGCCTCCAACTCCCAGGCTGCACTGCGGAAGGAAGGGGCGGGTGTGGGCGGAGCTCTCGCACAAGCAGGAAGGAGCTGTGGAGCTGAAGCAGGAGGCTTGCGAGAGCCTTCCTGCCCAGGCTTCTCGCACGAGGACCCCAACCCAGCAGCGTTAAAAGGTAAGGTGCGAAAAGGGTCTTAGACTTGGAAGGGCGGTGATGAAGGCATTAGATAAGCTCCACAAGTATACAGATGCAGTATTGAATATGAAGATCAGGATTGTCCATACAATGATATTTCCAGTTTCTATTAACAGATATGAAAAGTGGAAAATGAAGAAAGCTGATGGGGGAAAAAAATCTCATTCTAAAAGTAGTGCTGCAAGAGAGTTTTATTGGCCACTGAAAACACCAGTAAATCAAGCTGAACTCTTCCAAGAAGTTAGAAGAAGTCAAAATGAATGAACAAAAACTATTGTACTTCAGACACATCTTGACATTTCACACTGGAAAAGACAACAATGCTGGGAATAACTGGGGACAATAGGAAAAGAAAATCACCTTAACAGATGGATTGACTCAATAAAGGCCATTTCCACACGCGGCGAGGGAATCGCTCCCTGCCACTACTCACCAGATCTTCTGTGGGTCCGGTCCAGTCCGGGATGAGGAGGAACAGTGCATGGTCGTAGATCTGCACTGCTCTGATGTCCAAAATGGCGGCTTCCGGTTGGTCATGGGTCTCAACCAACCGCTGAAGCTTGCCAGCCTAAAGCCCACCCTCCGCAGATTGTGAATCTGCATTGAAGAGCAGGCATGCAATGGCGTGCGCCAGCATTTTGAAAGACCTGAAAAATGAGGTCTTTCAAAAACACGATGGAGGACCACTTGGGGTCGCTCCAGAGCGGACTGAGGTGCGGATCTACGGTAAGTAGTCCGGACCCAGTCTGCTCCAAGGTGCAGACGTCCTCCGTGGAAGACGCACTGTACCGTTTTATTTACCCCATGTGGAAATGGCCAAAGAAAGCCACAGTTGTGAGTCTGCAAGACCTTAGCTGGACTTTTAATAGTAGGCTCTCTTGGAGAGCTCTCATTCATAAGGTATGCTGTGACAACATACTCTGGAATCCTGGGATTTGCATTTTAAGGAGCTGTACTTAGAATTCTCAACTAGACAGCCATAATGTCTCACCAAACTACATACCTCAGGATATCATAAGATGTTCTCATGGCAGTTAGTGGAACTGTTACCCTGACTTCTAGGAGTCCCTGGGGGAGACCCAGATTCACTCCAAAAATACAAAGGTTGGGGAAATTATTGGAACACTGCTTAGCAAAGCGGAGGGCAGGGCAACACAGTGAGATCTTGGACCCTATGTCTACAGAGTCAGACCACACGAAAGCCAGGCCAAATGTCCAATTACCAGTAGTTTATTCAGCAGAATCAGCAAAATATCCACATACATACACACAACGAAGCAGTCACTCACACAAGGGCACGAGGACTAATGAGTCAGAAAGATATGAATATCGGGAAAAGCAAAGGGAAAGAGAGCAGTTTATACTGCACTTGATCCTGTAGTCTTTGGCTCGGGAAGAAACAAGGCAAAGGTAGCTCATCAGAGCAAGAATGTTGGAGGGAGCTCTCGACTTGCAGAATGCCTGGGCACTCATCAAGTATGGGAGTTCTCTGAAGAGAGTCCCAAAAGGGGACTCAATTATAGGGCAAAACATGCCTCAGGGGCAGACCCTTTACCGGGAAAGAGCAATGGCCGAATCATGCAAATAGACCTTGTCTTTGTATTTCTCACTCTTGCAAGCATTAATCTCATCAGGAGGATACGCAGTCCCCTCAAGGTGTCATTGTTGTTGATGGTGCATTGTGAGTGTGTGCGTGCCTTTCAAGGTTTCCCTCCTGGAGACGTGACTGGGGGAGCATTGGTCTGACCTGGCTAGTAATGCTTTGGTTTTAGACCTGGATGTCTACGTTCCTATCCAGTGAACCTCTGGCTCAATAACTTTGGATATTAAATATTGTACTCCCGTAGGACTGGGTCTGCCAGCAGGGGTTACAGAACCATAGTGATATAATTGTGTAGCATGCAAGGAAGCATGATTTCTCATCTGTATACTAGTCAGCATATGTTATTCCATTTTGCCTCAAAAGGGCCAAAAAATGGTTTCCTAATTATACCCTCCTGCTGTTAAGAATTCATCTGCTGCATGCATCAAATCAATGGCCAGATGAAGCTGAACTGAACAGAAAAATGAAGGATCACAGCTGAAGAGGGCTGTGGCCTCTTTTCTCCCCACTCCCAGTATTAGGTCTTTGTCTTTGGGAATTTCGCTGAGAATGTCACCTTGTTTCTATTTCATGCATCCACTGGACCAAAGAGCAAGAACCCTTCTGAATGTCTTTCTCGCCTCTCCATGAATAAAGTCACTGAGCACAACACTAGATAATCCATCATTCCACCCACTCATGTAGGAATGCTCATGATGTTACAACTGCATGCCTAAACTGACAGATCTTTGCATGAATGAATAGTTAACCAAACTGAATGTACTTTGCTTAACATTTTACTCCAGCATCCATCTAAAGGCAACACTGACCTTAAAAACAATTAACCATTTTGTGTCCTTTTTTCCCTTCAAAGAAGCTTTGGGAAGAAATTGTGGGAGCGAAAAAGAAACAAATGAAACAACCTCTTTAAAACGTGGAATGAATTTCAATGGTACTTGTCATGCCACCATTAATATTATCTTGTGTACATGTAGAGATTGATCACTTACATGATACTTGGAAGTTCCCTTTTGTTATTTCAGAATCATAAATAGTAATCTGGCATTAAATATTTGTGATCTAGGCCAGTAACCTTTTTTTCAGTCTCATGGCATCTTTTTTAATTAAAGTATAACTTTGTCCCATGTCTATAAGCTTCTGTCTGACATTTCATATACAAGCCACCTTGCTGCAAAAGGTCAAGCAGTAAGTTTATAAATGGAAAAGAGATTAAAAGTATTCTCAAGCCATGATGATCTGAAAGTAAGTTAAAAGTAGAACATTTCTTCATAGCCTTGCTTGGGCTAGTCAGAGTCTTGCTTGGACTAGAGGGGAAGAATCTTTTTGCAGGCCTTCATTAGGAAAATGCTAAAGCTAACATAAAGGAAAAATAGGGCACCTACTTCGGAATCTTCAAAAAAGAGGAAATATACTCCTTGAGAAGAGGGCAAAGAATTTCATTTAAACAATATGCTATGTATGCACTGATGCAAATATAGGCCATTTCCGCACTAGACTGTTATAGCGCTATGATTCCACTTTCAACATCCATAGGACATCCTGGGGTTTCCAGTTTCTGGAGAGGCCTCAAAGGCCCCTGAAACTGCAAACCCCAGGATTCCATAGGATGTTGAAAGTGGAATCATAGCGCTATTAGCAGTCTAGTGCGGAAATGGCTATAGAAGTATAAAAGTTCAAGTAGAAATAAATTTAATAATAAATCAAGAAATAAATTTAAGTAGAAGTACCTTTCGCCCTCGTGGCATAGACTGTGATGGGCCAACCTATATTCCTGCTTAGTCTGTTATTTGGATGTGAATTGTTGGTGGATATCTTAAAGTCACCAGCTTTCTCTTCATATGATTCCTTATCTTTCTGTTAGTTAGTATATCTTCACATAGAAGACTCCTTCAAAAAGAGTCCTGCCTTCTTACACTTTTTCAAGCAGGGCAATCTTCTCTGTAGTAGGATATACGGTCACACGCAGCCTTCTGAGTTGAAGATGCTCCCTTAAAGGACAGTGTGGTGTAGTGGTTTGAGCACTGGGCCATGACTCTGGAGATCAGGCGTCAAATCCCTGTTTGGCCATGGAAACCTACTGGGTGATCTTGGGCAAGTCACACTCTCTCAGCCTCAGAACAAGGGAAAGGCAATCACACCCCGGTACAACTTTTGCCTTGTATTAAGTTTGCCTTAGGATCACCATAAGTCATAAATGTCTTGAAGGCACACAAAAACAACAGTAAGAACAACAGATTTTGTTAAAAATTAACGAGCCTTGCCTAGTAGTAAAAGTGTTTAGGCTCGAGATGTCATTCTCTATCACAGTTCAATTGTACAGCTTGCTGTTCAAGTGATAATTCTGGTTATGAAGCACTGTCAAACTGATAGGACTTCAGCTTTGGCGGGGTGAGCAGTGACAAAGGGAACACCCCTCCTAGACAGCTGGATAAGCCAAATCAATCTTGGAAATCAAGGGGGTGACAGATGTTGCAATCACAGTATCCTCATATCTACAAGGGACTGGTGGAACTTACCTAGTTTTCTTATGGTAGCCAATAGGACTACTGGCACACCAGTAGTTGATGCAACAGTATGACCACATAATATGATTTTTATTAAAATGCTGAATGAACATGATAACGTTGTAAGATGCAGTCACACCTCCACCTCATGATCAATACAAGCCAATACACTAAAACAATGATGTTTAAGCTACCTGATACCGAGCACAACTTTTCAACCAGTGTGCCAGAGACCAGCATCACACTGATGCCCATTGGCTGCAACTGTTTCTTTCTTTCCTGGAAGCTCAATGTGAAACAGCTTGTAGAACACCACTCCGAATAGCACCGCACTAAAATTAACACTTTTCACATTGCACAGAGAAAGGAACAGAGGAATAAAGCAAAAGAGTCATCCAGAAAATGCATCAAATCCTACAATTAAGACCCACCAAAAAGAACATTCAAAATTCATTTAACCAGTAACAGATATCTACTGCAAGCTCATAACATCAGTTTCCAAGGCTTCATACAGAAAACTACTGCCTGTATATTATATCTGCATGGTATCTCTTCTTTGAAAGGTTTGTGATGATTGTGTACAAATTTTTAAAATCTTGAATACTATCTTGTCCTACCAAAATAAAACACTGGAAATAAAAGATGCACCAACAGAGAAATGGTCAATATAAATGGGAAACAGAGACAGCTGCAGTACGAGAAAAGAAGTTCTAAAGTTGTATTGGTAAATATCTTTCTAGTATCAGCAATTAGCTTTTTTATTTTCGTCAGAACATTAAGCAGAAACTGAAGGAGGCTTTTATCCTAATGTTCTCCATTTGGCATATTATGACATCAAGTTGCTGAATCTCTAATCATGCAACAGTAACCTTTATGGGTGTGCATGGGTACATCTAAATATGTTGCTTGAAACATCTTAAATAACTGAATAAAGCTTAGGACTTGAACTGCTGTGGCTGTTCTTTTCTGGGTTATTTTGTAAGCCCAAAGGGGCTAGGCCATGATCTGAAATGTCCTTCCTGCTAATTTTCTGTTTTTATATAGCCTAGTAAAATATATGTGTGTGACCGTGGAGTATTACTTTGAGATGTATAGGGTTTTGTTTTGTTTTTTTCAAAAAAACCAAGCTGGTCAATTTTTGGCTCATCCGACAGCCTTAAAATGTTTGTGTATTGAAGTGGTGCATTGGCTGATTTACAGACTAATACATATTTACAAACTAATAGATAAAATAGTAAAGCTTTTCAGTAAAGCTGCATCTACTGCATGGCAGTTGACTTTTCCCTCACCAATCTGTTAATCTTTTAGAAATTTGTTTAGAAATTACTTGAATCAGCCAGATCCAAGTAATTAGTGAGATTTAGAAGTAACCATTCTGTTCTTACCTCAAGAATTGACATGCACTGTACATTTATTTCTAAGGTTGCCAGTTGTGGCTGGATTAGGTCATTATTCATGAATCTGCTTTAAAAGGACTAGGCCATGGAAAATTTGTGGAGCAGTAGCTAATACAAAAACATGAGTTCAGAAGTATACCATCCTGTTTCAGCAACAATCTGCACTGCACACAGAAGGAAAGTAAATAAAATGCTCTGATCATGGGGGCATCTGCAGTCTATAAATACACCTTAGCAATACTTTTGCTAGTGAGGGGAAAGAATTGCCCACAAGGAATTCATTCTTTGTAATGAGTTACTTGTGTGTTTGAGCACAAGTGAGTGCTTTGTTCTGCTCCCTGTTAAAACTCCACAGAGCAGAAATGGGTAGTCTATTCATCCTTAGATTCAGACCGCAGTTTCATTGGACATCTGCTTAATAGAAGGAACAGAAACTGAACAAAACTGAACTGCTCATTTTTCAACACTGAAGCAAAAATTATGGCACTTGCAAAGCACTCATTAGTTCACTGAACAGCCTCAGCTTGATTAGTTCACATCCTCAAGTCTTTGCATAAAGAGGAAGTAACTTGATTTGGGGACTGTTTGGAAGCTGTTGGTCAATTTAGTTACAACTGCCTTTCCTGACCTTAACGTGATATTCCTGCAATTACCAAAAATATTGCTATTTACATTTGAATTAATATCTTTCATTTGAAGTTAAAGAGCAAGCAAAACATGGGAAGAAAATTAGGTTGTACCACTGATAAAAATGACCTTTAACAATCCATTTACTCAGTTGCATCAACTCTTGCAAATCAGTTTTCCAACTGATTCCTTCACAGCACCTGTCCAGAAGGGCAAACAAACCTGTATGCATGTTCTTTAATTAACTTTGCTTTCCTCAGACCCTGTTTAACATATAAATGAACAATTTGTCCAATGTGGGATAGTTCATACACATTACGAATGACTTCACAATTCTTCCTACCATAAGATTTAGGAAAAATCAGAGAAGTTATTCATGTAACCCAATCAAAATTCACATTTGGCAACACCACTTTTGGTAAAGTGGGCAACCTTTCAGTTTCCTCAGAACTCTGTAGTAAAACAAAACAAAAGAAAAATAAAACCAAAGAAATTAGAAGATGAGGAAAAACTGAAAAAATCCAAAATTAGATCAGATGGTGTAATCATGAAGTTTGGCAAGTAAACAGAGTCCCAAGATGGGACTGTAGACTAAATGAATCACTGGTATATGATCAGATTACACTTAGCAATGCTCAGTAGGGTGAAGAAACAGTGGTAGGTTTCCATTTGTAAAACAAAACAAAACAAATCTGGCCAGTCAAACAGTACAATTGACATCAAATTACTTTTTGTTTCAACCTAATACACTATCTAAAATTTAATCTCCAGCTTGGCTTAAATTGTGATTGTCTTATTTCTCTCCTTTGCTCTGATTCATGACCTGTGTGCTTCACCCAAGCAAGAGGCAGATCTCTGAGTTTCAGACTACTATGTGTTTTCAGAAAAGGCATTACTTAGAACATTTCAATGTTAACACAGCCAACTTGAAGATATAAATAAATATTGGACTGGATCAAGACTTAGTTATATTTAGGATCCACTGAACATATAATTTATGGTAATCGTAACTAACTTAACCCCCATAGATAACCAACAGTTGTATCCTAAGGATGGTCAAGGCCATTTCTGCACTACACTATTATGCTGCTATTATTTCACTTTCAACATCCTATGGAATCTTGGGGTTTGCAGTTTAGGGAGGGGCATTTTGAATTCTCAGCCACAGCCACTCTTTGGCCTCAGTAAACTACAAACTCCAGAATTCCACAGGATGTTGAAAGTAGAGTAATAGCACTATAACAGTGTAGAGCGGAAAGGCCTTAAGTCTTAATCTAACCAAATATAATGCATTTTAAATTTAGAAACAACGGTAGATTTCCATTTTGTGTGGGTAACAAATCAGAAATAAAACAAGTAAGTGAAGGCACAAAAATCACAGCTAGAGAATGAAGTCAGCTTCAAATACATTTTTGAAAGTACTGGGAAAATAAAAAGTAGTTCTGCAAAAAATATATGAAACCAAACATCTGGGAGCCATTCCTAGGGAGTGAGTTCCAGAGGTGGATACCCTCCAGCTGTCCCCATTTGTCAGGGACAGTTCCAGTTAATCCCCTACCGTCCCACCTTTCCAGAGGCTTTTGAAAATGTCCCAGTTTCTCTCTTCTCCGACTGCATTCCCCTGTTGTCCTCCGATTACTTCCATTGGCATACACTGTGTTCAAAGTGCAAAAGTAGTTTGAACTTAATTAACTCAGCAGCGGGGAGAGGAGGGGACAGGATCTAGTTCTTCCCGGTAGGCTCAAGCAAAAGTTAACTGCTGCTGCCTCTATCAGCAACTTTGTTCTTCCCCATTAATAACTTTTGTCATCTTGGCCACGTTCTGATGTTGTTTGGCCACATGTGTCCTATTTTTCATCTGTGCAATGTTGGAGGCTGTGGAGGTGAGGAGCTGCAAACAAAAAGGTCCTTTTTCTGGTAATTGCCTCACCTCCTTATATTAACTATCTTCCAAACTTGTGTTTGGTGTTGGTGTTGGTGTTGGTGTTGTTTAATACTGAAGCTCATGTGACAGGAAATATAAAGACGTGAAAGACAATGCTCAGGAGCATAGTTACATATAAATAATTACAGCAAGGACATTATAATTATTTAATTAAAATCTCTGCATGGGGAGAGATTATGAGTCATTTTGCTTCCAGGCTCATTTACATGATAGTAGTCATTAAGCAATTTTGCAGCAGTCAGCAACTAAAGGTCTGTGTAGTTTTTGCCTTATTTTTCAAACCCCTTCCATCAGCAAAATTGTTACCCTCGTGGTGTAGCGGTACTGGAGAACAAAGTGTGGCACTTGATAATAAAATAATTAAAAGACGGTACGAGATTTTAAAAGCTAAATTTGTATTTTTAATTGAAGACCATAGTACAAACAGAACTATGCTGCTGCTTTGTGCTCTGATCCTAAGGGGAGTTTTGTTTACCTTGTGAAAAATTACAATGCTTTTAACTGAAATCAGGTGGGAAATGGGTGAAAATAAAATGGAGAATGTAATAAAGACAGAGATCTAGGGAACAAGTACAATTCCACAGGCCAAGGCATTTTTAAAGAAACTCTTACCGGGCGTCCATTATTTCATTCAAACATTTTGTGGGCCAAATGTAGCGCTGTGCTCACGCAACACGGAATGCCTTTGTTGGCCCCAGTGGAACGAGGCCAAAAGGTTCTGATGTTGGGCACAATGTGCCATGATGCTGATCATAGGGGGCAGATTCAGAGGGATTTTAAGCTTCCTCTCCCCCTTCTTAGCCTCAGTTAAGTGGTTGGAGTAGAAGGACATTCATTGGCATGGTTTGTTGACACTGTTATTTGGAGATTGCGCTGGGCCTCTCTTCATATTATTGTCATTCATCTCCGGGTTGGAATGACGGCAGTTTGTTGAAGGGCAAGGTCCTTATTCTTCAGGCTTTGCATGATCTTTGGGTTTTCCAAACTAAATAGCCTTATTGTGATCAACCATTTAACCTCTCAGGTTTGGGAGGGGGAAGGTGATCCACACTATCTCAATAGAGCCCACAGGAGGGTAAACAGGGAAATCCAACATGTTTGACCACAACCCACATTCACAAATACTCTCAGCAATACGGAGGAGACAGCATACACCTATTGGAGGAAGATAATATGTTGTTCCTGGGGGATTTGCAGCATGCGTGAGAGTCCTTCTGGCCAGCCTGCTAGGGGAAAGATCCTCTGAAGATGCCAGCCACAGATGCAGGCGAAAAGTCAGGAGCAAATATTACTAGAACATGGCCTCATAGCCTGAAAAACCCACAACAGCCCATTAATTAAATTACATTGAAGTAAATATTTAATTGTAATTAAATTAAATTAATTAATTATGGATCAATTTAATTAATTAATTATGTGGGTTTTACATTGAATAAAGTGGTCATTATTCAACCCAGTTTCTCTGTGTGGTCTTGTTACTCCATGATGAGTCAGGAAATTTATCTGTTACATACAAGCAGACAATTGGAATGAAGTGAAAGTAATTTCAAAAAAAACAAAACAAAACCAGGGAGCGAACAAAGAATTGCTGATACATTAACACACAATATAGCATTAATCCAGGTGGCTTCCAATCTGAATGGGTGTTCTTTATGCATTGATGACATTGCATGTGCCAATTTTATTCTGCACTGGGTGCCCAAAAGCTAGGATTGTCTATTGGAACACACAACTATTGCTATAAAAATGGTTTACCACAGGTAGTTCCAGTTTTGTTTTGCTTTTTAGAAACCCTTGGATGATTGGGACAATCAGTAAGCTCCTTTCCCTAAATGGGACCCATACCACTACCATCTTTACCTTCTTGCCAGTTTTGCCACTGTCTCTGCACTGTACACAGAAGCTGTTGGTGTTTTCTCTCTGGTCATTTTCTTACTCAACCTGCTTATTCAGCCACAGAAAGTGCTGGTATTGAGCAGGTAGCAACTGCAAGGAGGACCAGCAATTTTGATCCTTTAGTGCCCTGGGCCGAGTCTGGCCCTCTGGAATACCCCAAATACCCTTGTTCATGATACTATTGCTAGTGATTTTCAATGTTTTCTACATTTGACCATTAGGTCATACGCTTTGGCAAGGACCCCCAAATGCCAAGCACAGATAGTGGCCCTGTACACAAGTATGTTTGCAGTTTCCTTTGGAAAATAGGGTTATTAGGTGTCCCTGATTATAAGGAAAGTCCTTTATCTGAGGGCCAGAAAGCTTGTCCTTTGCAGGGCTGGCTGGCACCATTTAGTATAAGGGATGTCTCCATTTGAGGGTTGGAAAGCGTTTCCTTTTATATAGGAAAAGTTGAACTCTCAGAGAGAGAAGAGCAGCCAGACACAGGCCCTTTCCGCATCAGGCAATTAGAACGGGGCAGTGCATCCTCTCACGGAGGTCGTCTGCACCTTGGAGCGGACTAGGAGTGGACTACTTACCCGAGATCCGCACCTCAGTCCACTCCAAAACGACCCCAAGTGGTCTTCCAGCGTGTTTTCTAAAGACAGCAAAAAACAGGTCTTTATTTTCCTGGAATGCGCCATTTCACTCCTGCTCCCTTGTGCAGATTCGCAGGCTCGCACCAATACGAGCCTGCAATCTGCAGAGGGCGGGCCTTAGGTGTGGTGAACTTCAGCAGTTGGTTGGAACCCACAACAACTGGAAGCCGCCATTTTGGAAGCTGGAACCACCATTTTGGAAGCCGGAAGCCACCGTTTTGGAAGCCGGAAGCCACCGTTTTGAAAGCCGGAAGCCGCCATTTTGGAAGCCGGAGCAGTGTGGATCTACAGACCTCGCACTGCTCCGATTTGCCCTGGACCAAGGAGGAGCCCTGCGGAAGGGCTTCAGGGACAGTCTGCGTTGCTTCGGACCCCAGAAGAAGCGGTGAGTAATGGCGTGGAGCAATTCCCTCGCCTCGTGCAGAAGGGGCCATTATGTCAGACAGCATCTGGTGAGAGGCCTTCCCTTTATTCCAACTGCCATTGTGGTGGCCTCTAAGGGAGAGAAGAGCAACCAGCTCCATCATGCCTTGGCCCCATGGCTGGTGAGAGGCCCTCCCTCTGTGTTCCAACTACCATTGTCCTGGACTGTAAGGGAGAGAAGAGCAGCCACCATCAACTGATATTAATATCCTCCCCAGCTGCTGTTCTCTTTTCCTTATGTTTCATTTATGTTGTCAGCTGGAAGGCAGAGGGCAAATTAATGATTTGTCAGCCACCCTGGGAGCTTTTTTGACTGAAAGGCAGGGTATAAATACCCTAAATCTATAAATAAGGATGGAACAAAATGCCAAAAAATCCTGTGTTTTGGGGTGTGGGACCTTTGAAAAGACAGAAATATGTAATTCATGAATGCGGACAATATGTTGATTTTACCCAGAAATACATGGCTAAGTTGACTGAAATCAATGCTTCCATTTGGTATTTAGGTAGAGCATTAGCTGGTTAAGAGGTACTTCCTGACTGCCTACCTTGCATGTCATGAATTTTGACTCTCTCTTATTGCTTATCCCCACTCAGCTACAGAAGCCCACTGGATGATTTTGGGCAGGCCACACTTCTCAGCCTTCAAGGAAGACAATGGAAAGCTTGGTCTTAATAAATCTTGTCGAGAAAACCCTGTGATGTGGATGCCATATGTTGGTCTTGAAAGCACACAATAAAAAAAAGATCACAGTGGTCTATGTCCTTGGGATAAGAGTTGACCAATGAGGACAAGTTATTCCTGGAAAATTACAAATATTTCCTGTCCCTTTAAGGGAAATAGATATTGTTGCCTCAGTCACGACCAGCTGCTCCTGTGATGGTATCAGTTTGTGTCGTTATAAAGCTATCTCCCAAATTTTTGAAAATCACGCAGCATAAAGTAATTTTGAGCAAAAAGATCGACCCTTTTTTGTAGCATGACTTTGTCAAAGGCATATTCACAAGAATTATGTAGCACTTGCTGTAATTAAATCAGAATCAAATTTTGTATTTGATCAGTAACATATTTTCATCTAAGCAAATATATATTCATATTCAAAGTACTGTTTTTAAAACAGTAACATTATCTAGCCATTCCCAACTTTTTTTTCTTTTTGGCTATGGCTCCTCTCAGGTTCTAGGCACGCATAATCCATCAAACAGGGATATAACATAAACGGATAGACAAAACATCATTTATTATTGAATACCAAGAAAACTTGAACGTTCTGACATACTGGACAAGACTTTAAAAAAACACTGTATGAAATTAAAGGTCTATCAGGCCTAACGTGATCCTTGACTTTGGTACTTTTGTGCAAGTTTCATTACATTATGTTCCAAATTAGACAATGACAGTCAGAAGTCACCTCTTGTTACCATACCAGCTCTGTTCTTGCATTTTGTCAAGGAAACTGTCAAATGGTGTGTTGGAAAGACATTATAACTAGGAGATAAACTGTTGACTCCAATTAAGGTTGCTGTTTGGGTATTTGATCAGTTCAGTCACCAAGGTCCCCACAAACCTTTGGGACCCTTCTTCTCACAGTTTTCTGTCTGTGACCCCCTTCAAATGTGCCAGAGTCCCTTGCACATTTGAGAATGGCTGATCTAGGTACTTTTAAGGAAAATGCCTGATTGAAGTACTTTAAGGGAAAACATAGTTGTAATTAATTTGACTATGATCTTCTTCCCAGGTATGATGTTAATACATTTGAGGCTCTGTTTTTAAGCGGGGCAGGTTAACTTTAAGAAAGCCCAGATTGTTTACAGAAACACTCCTAAGGAATTTTTGTGGCAATAATAAAAGCAACAACTAACAGAAGCAGAGCAACAACTGCTTAAGAACTAGCAACTGTGTTGTGACTTTCTATGAGCAGCATGCTAGATATGCTTTCAAATATCCAATTAATAATGGCAGCGAACAGCTGTTTCTAAAAGAGGTCCACCAAACAAAGATATATTAAAACTAAGCAGAAAGCCTCTTCTTATCCAATGTCCCTCAAAGAGCCACAATTTTTCTGAGGGAAGTAATATTTTATAGGCCTTAAATGCAACATAAAAATGCTATAGCTTACTTGTTGTTGTGTGCCTCCAAGTCATTTCTGACTTATGGCAATCCTAAGGCCAACATATCATGGGGTTTTCTGGTAGAGGTAAAATAGATAGATATGTAAATAGACAGATGGATAGACAGACATCATAAACACATACATTAATATTGCAACATACTTATTCATTTGATTTGAGGTGAATTGTCTGTTTGAAAGCTTGATACCCTAGGAGAAGAGGAAAGTAACTTTAAAATGTGGTGGATTAACAAATAAATACCTTAAATATTATTTTGCACATCTTGTTCCTTGGCAGCGGAAAAAAACCCCACAATCAACTTGTGCTACATTCTCCAAGGAACATTTAATTGATTATATAAGTACTGGTTCCCAAAATTACTTGTTGTTTTCCTGCTTCCCAGAAAATTATAAAAAGTCTTGTAGCACTTTAAAACTTACAAATTTAATTTGGCATGAACTTTTATTGATACATCTATTCATTAGGTGTATAGAAAATTCTGCTTCATTTTAAACATCTCTTTTAGGAAGTTGTGGGTTCATATCAGTGCTGCAATACAGATTTTCCAAGACTGATGATGTTTAAAAAGATGTAGTAATGTTGCCACCCACTCCAAGTCCATTCATCACCAAAGCCAGTCTCTCACAGCAATGTTAGCTGCCTTGCCTTGCCTTGCCTTGTGAAAATGGAAAATAATGCTACAAAAATAATAAATATTGTGAATTTTCAAAAATTCTCTGGAAAGTCTCTGAAAATCACCTCAGAAAGTACCTCCCAAGTAATAAACACCCAATTCCACAGGCCTAGCTTATCAAGATGGAAAGAAGTGACAGGACCTCTTGTTATTGTCTGATTCACACACAGTTTCCATCCTTCCATGGAAGTAAACAAACCACATTAATTCTCATCAACAAGACATTCATAAACCATAGTTTCAGATGTTGAGTTATTATTCAGTCTTTAACACTTCTGCTGGTGCTGCCAAGAAGCCACACCAGGGAATCCATATTTAACATTAAGGCAGACAGAGTATGTTGCTGGTATTGAGATTTTTTGACTTGGTTTAGATTATGCATGGCAATATGAATTAACTGAATGAATCACTTTTGCTAGTGGAGGGGTGAAGTCTTCATATTAACTTTAGAAATCCCCATCAATCAACATGTTTGCCCCCTCCACATGCTCTTTTAACTGTCTTACATAATATAGGCCATGTTTAGTAACCAGTTAACATCATAATTAGGTAACAACCACTGATAATTTATGTGGCCATCCAAGAATGGATCAAAAATCTGAAGTGCGCTAAAAGAGAGTCAACAAGTTGTGGATAGATCATTGGCCCTTTCCACACGTGAGAAAGGAAACGTGCGAAAACGGAACTCACCAGCTTTCTTGAGCGTCCGGGAGAGTCCGTCGGGACGAGGAGGAGTGCGAACTCATCGCTCTGCACTGCTCCGGTGTCCGAAATGGCAGCTTCCGGTTGGTGGAGGCTCTCCACCAACCGGAGAAGCTCACCAGCCTAAAGCCCACCCCCGGCAGCACTTGTGCACGCCTGCAAATCTGCAGCGGAGCGTGGTGATGGAGCGACATGGAGTCACGCACTCCATGCTTTTTAAAAACCTCTTAAAAGAGGTTTTTAAAAAGCACGCTGCGCGACCAGTTCCGGTCGCTCCGAACCGGACTGAGGTATGGAACTACAAAAAGTAGTCCGCCCCAGTCCACTCCACGGTGCAGAAGACCTCCGTCGGAGGTCGCTCTGCGCCGTTTTAATAACCCGGTGTGGAAATGGCCATTGGTTTGTGCCTCATCTCTGGTTCATAATGGAAGAAACATGTACACAAAGCCACAGTGCAACGAGAAGTCCACAAAACAGAGTTGCCACTTGTTGCCCTCATAGAGATACTGGATATTTTTTTCCCACAAGTTTGCAAGTTATATTTCTGTCTGTCTGTTTCTGAATAGTGAAACCACCTGCTTGTTTTTAGGGCAAATTATTGACTTTGACTACTTTTCCATGCAAGTGATGTTTATTAACTTCGGTAAAACTCTTCACAAGTACAGACAGCCTTCCACATTCGCTAGGGTTAGGGGTGCAGAAGCCCCACCGAAAGTGGAAAAATTGCAAATGTCAAAATGTGTCTGTCTGTCTGTGTCTGTGGGAAGGGGGATAAGGCACGGTAGGAAGAACAGACACCCAGGATCCAAACCAGGTCAGAGAAAGGAGAGGACAAGGGGTGAGTCTGCATGGTGGCACCATACTTCCTCTTTCTCATACATTTCCTTCCTTGGGTGTGAGGGGCATTGTGAGAGGGTTTGTGATGCTGAGAAATTGGGCTGCGAGCGATCCTTAACTAGCCAGGCAGTGGCTTGTGGAGGAGGAGGAGGACCAGATATGGATTTTTAAAGAGCTGCCTGGCCTGATTGGAGACCCCCGAGGGAAAGTTTCCCTGGAAGAAAAGCACCAGAGGTAGGAGGCAGGAGTTGGACAAACTCACAGAGATCAAATTGGTGAAAATTAAACCTACAAATGTGGAGGACCAACTGTAACTCAATCATTCTTTCTGTCCTTACAATTTCTATACTATTTTTACAGAAAAATACATTGACACATTTCCTCACCATGAGTCTTTAGAAATGACCCACGACAATATCTGTGATGGAATTTCCTATCCAATTATGGAAGATGGGTTTCTGAGTTTCATCTGTTCTTAAATCCTTAATGCAGTATATTGGAATAATGCGCAGGGTGGGCAAGGTTTTTTTATATAATTAATTTAGTTTGCAATTGCATATTTTGCAAAATCTTGAAGGATTTACAACAGTTGAACTGGAAAATGTTAGGCTGTGGATGGATGCTAATAGTCAATAAGTGAATTTACTTTCAACATCTAGTCCAAATCTTCCTGCTTTCCAAATTGGTTCTCTTTTTCCTTTCAGTTCTTCAAGGTGGTGGGTAGTGACCTATAGGATTCCAGGTTATGAAGAAGAAACCAACTATATTTTTGTGCAGACCTGTTCAGATTCCACTTTTCCCCTAACTATAGAATTTGGAGTACATTGCCACAGTACCTTCTGTTCACATTTGTAAAATTTTAGAATTTGTAGCATACAATGCCAGGATGATGACTCTGAGGGTTTTTTATTATTATTATTTTTTCCCCTTCTGCTTATTTGTGGCAGGCCAACCAACTTGTCTTTCTTCTTAGTGAGCCTGCATTGTACAATATGCTCTTAATTATCAAGTCACAGAAAATGAGTAGAATATTCCAAATGGCTTGAGAGTTTCCCAAATGAGCAAATTCATCAAGGTTTCCACTGTAGCTCCAAGAAGGAGTCAGTGCAGTCATCACCAGTCTGAACTGTCAACTCCATCTTCCTCCTGCATAAAAACAAACATTTTCCCCACAATAAAGTCTTTTAATAAAAGCAATAAAACAACTCAAGGGAGCATTGTTATCATGAGCTAATCAGCCCCTGAGGGAATTAGAGGCACTTAGCTGTATCTAGTGCCACAACACCTGAGGGGCTGTGATAATTTCATGATAACCAACAAGGCATGACAGACTGGGAGGTTAATTAGATAATATTCAAACTTGGTAATGTTGAGTTTGAAGATTTCTTTTGAACTTGTGTAGGCAAAGCTCAGCTTATAAAACAGCTATGGGATATCACCACACAATGGATAATTAACATTGCCTACAAGCTATTCAAGGTTCAGAATAACTAAAGGGAGAAAAAAAATTGTTGAAATAACATACCCTGAGGCGCTTCTTTAACAATGTGTAATTTTGATGAGTTCACCCCATGAAATTTTAGCATCCCCCCAGACCCTTAGATCATATAATTTCATTTAGCAACACACCAATAAATGACTGACATTCTTGAATTGACCCTCTTATGTCTCATGTTTTTCAAACTGTTTTTGCATGCATGCAAACACATTGCTGCAATTAAATGATTTCCCAGCAGTCTTAATTTAAGAAATTGGAGCATTGTGTTGATAAACACTATGATGATTGCAGAGATTTGATTTATCTTATATGATACTCAAAATATTCAATGTAACCACATGTGAATATTATCTGAAATATTTAAGGCTGCCACATTTCCCTCACTGAAGTGATAGCTGACAATTATTGAGGCTGCAATTCTATAGATTCTGGGCCAATTTCACAGAGACTATAGTGTGTCTCAGATCATCCTCTGAGGAAAATCGAAAGTCCTCAGCCTCGTAAATCTGCTTCCTGCTGATATGATTGCTATGATTGTAACTCCCTTGGCAATGTACTTTACCAGGTGTCAGCTGCATCAGGAGAAGGAGGTTCATTCTGTTGGTGATCACAAACGGGTGAGTGCATTTCTGTCTGGTTTGAAGGTGGAAGGGGGGTCAGGCCAGGCCAGGTTACTTAGTGAAGCATACTTAACTAAGTAGCTGATGTAGAATACAGTCGGCCTTCCATATAGACGAGTTCTACATCTATAGATTCAATCAACTCTGGCTCAAAAATATTTGGGAAAAAAAAAACCTAAAAAGCAAAACTTAATCTTGTTGTGTGCCAGGCATTATACTGATGTGTAGCCATACCCTGCTGTAGTGTCCCACCATTTCACAAATCTTCCTCGGGCTTTCTCTAGCACTTGCTTGGGTTGTTCACTACTTTATATAAGGGACACCATTTTACTATGCCATTGTATAAAATGGACTTGGGCACCCATAGATTTTGGTATCCACAGGGGTACTGGAAACAGCCTCTTTTGATACTGAGGGCCTACTGTACTGGTCCATTTTTTATTTTATTTTTTTTACAAAAAGGAGAAAGCTGTCTTGGCTGTATATTCTCTGCTATAACTTGAATCATTTCTTACTAGTACAAAGTGAAAGGTATCCTGAAAAGGGTGGTGGTGAGTCTTCAGTAAAATCTCATTCATAGAAGGTGCTTATACAATTCAGCTATTTCAGAAAGAGATCTGAAATGTACATGCGAAATAACAAGGCTATTGGTTTGTTCGTTTTATTAACAAAAAGGAAAAAGAAAAAAACACACAAAAAAAGAGAACGCATTATATACAAAGAAGCCAATATCACCTAATAGAATAATAAAATACCAGAAGTACAGAAGTTACATAGAATTATCCATTTCTCCTTGATGAATATCCCCAATACCTATATTAAATAACTACAGTAAAGTGAAATAAAAAAGAATCTATGATCCAGACTTGACAGTGAGAGCTATCCACAATATCTCAGAGTGATTACTGACAGAGCCCCTCATCTCTTCTCCAGGTAGTTACAGACATCTCCCCATTTTTCTCAGTATCTATTCAGAGATTTATCTTTTAACAATATAATAAGTTTATCTATTTGCATCAAATCATATATCTCATACAACCATTCGTCTATTTCTGGGACTTTCTCTTTTTTCCAGTCTCTAGCAAATATTAGTCTGGCTTTGGTTATCAAACATAAAAAGATTTTCCTGTTTTGCTTCCCAATATATCTTTCAATTAACTCAACCATGTTTAACAAGTAACACTCAGGTAACATGGGAAATTTGTATTTAACATTTTTGAGATTTCTATGTGGATGTTTTTCCAATATATTTTAGCTTTTTTACAGTCCCACCAACAGTGAAAAAATCTCTTTCTTTCAGTCTTACATGTCCAACATTTATCATTATTTCCTTTATAAATCTTTGCAAGTTTTGTTGGTGTTAAATAGCATCTATTGAACATTTTATAATAATTTTCTTTAAACGTTTGACATCTTGTAAAGTTCAGATTTCTCCATGTTTGTTCCCAGTTTTGTAATTCAATTGAATGCCCAATATTCTGAGCCCATTTAACCATCGTATTTTTAATTGCCTCCTGCTCAAGATCCCATTTTAATAATCATTTATAAAGCTCGTGCTTTCACTTTTGTTTTTCCAATCTTGACCCCTCTTATACCTTCATTTTGTCATATTTGAATCAAAAGAGCTTCTATAATAATGAGAAAAAGTAACGGCAAGATGGGGCAGCCCTGTCTAGTACCCCTTCTAATCTTACAAGGTTTGGTTTTTTCAGAGTTGATAATTATTTGGGCATGTTGATCAGTATATAATGTTTTTATCCATTTTAAGAAATTATTACCACAGTTCATTTTTTGAAGAACTGTGAATAGAAATTGCCAAGAAACATTATCAAAAGCTTTTTCCGCTATTGGTTTTTATATGCCAGAATTCCAGGACGAGAAGGAAATTTCTCTGTAGTTTTCAGCCATTTCTCAGCCACAGATGTTGACTGTTGCTGTTATTTCTGGTGTTTTTGGGTGTGCTCTCCAGTGGTGTATGAACTCACACAGATTTTGAACATATATGCATATAATGGATCTTTGAACCTTGGTAGTAGCACATCTAGGAAAAAAACAATTCTACGTCCTAGGCAGAGTGTGAATGACTCACACAGAAATATTTCTTGAGGAGGGAGTAATGAACACATAGGAATAAAAACTTATGCAGCAATTGGATTGTGAAATAAATAATATTGCAGCAGAAATAATTTGATCATAAACAGGGATTCATTTTATGCATAAGTTGTAAACTGCCCATTCTATTCCATATTAAGTAAGTAACTATATGAATAAAATATGGTTCCAAAAATCAGGCTTTGATTAACTCAAAAAAGAATACTCTCCCCAAGAGTGGGGTTGTAAGATTTTTAAGACTTAAGCTGTGGTTCTGCATAAACACAGAGGGCCTGATTTCAGACTGAGGAAGGTGTATAGGATGGAAGGTAAGCAAATCTGGACTCCTAAGGCTTCTGGAAGGAGGAGGAAGAGGAAACAAAAACAAAAATCCAAAAATTGGTTCAGTTTCACAGATCAAAGAAGAGAAAAAAAATTTCCAAATTTGCATTGCTTTGTTGAGAAGTAAAAGGGGGCATAAACAAAGCCCATATACTGGGTCACAATGGCAAAAGAAGAGGTTGGAACCTTTCAGGAGGCTGCTTCTGACCACACATGCACTCATTCAGGGCTAAGCACTCTTTTGCATCTTGCCTAGGTCCCTTCTACCTTCCTTTCCACAAAGGATTTGCCTTTTTGTTTTTGAGTTCATTTTGTCAAACTCCTGAACATACTTAGTCAGATATTGATTGATTTTGAAAGCTGCTTAGCACTTGGATAAAATACCAGCTCCAGGCAAAGCTACTAAAGAATCCTGTCTGAAACTCTGGAGAGTCGCTACCAGTCAGAGTTGAGAATGCTGGGCTAGATGGACCAATGATCTGACTCAGTATAAGGCAGCTTCATGTGTTCTTTTGAAGGAGCTTGGCAGGGCAGGAGTGGGGTCTGGGCCATTTCCACACTTTACTGTTATAGTGCTATTATTCCACTTTCAACATCCTCCCTAAACTGCAAATCCTGGGGTTTGCAGTTTGGGGAGGGCCATTTAGAATTCTCATCCAGAGAGCTCTTTGGCCTTAGTAAACTACAAACCCCAAAGTGAAAGTGGAATAATAGCACTATAACAGTAAAGTGTGGAAGTGGCCCTAAAAAAAGAAGGGAAGAGATGCCAATATTTTAATGGCAACTGCCAGTGCTAGGTTGTACTACTTCTGTTTTCAGCACAGTTGTAAAAAAGAATTAATCTTTCTCCCCAAAGAGAGTCATGTGTATACACACACACACAAACACACACACACACGTAGACCCCAGCAAAAGAGTACATTCAAAGGCTATGGATTGTAGGAAGAGACTCTCAGAAAACAGGTTATGGCTACAACGATACTTTTCATTGGTCATTGTACACTGTTTCTGAACATCAGATGGACTGCAAAGAAACTCTGTTTACTACAGTGAAGTGTTGGAAACTCTGTCAAAAATCTGCAGCTGGGTGGGTCCTTGAAAAAAGAAAGACTGAGGAATTTCTGGGTGGACTGGCTAATGAGGTGTTTTCTCAAGCATCCTTAGTTCTGAGGTTCAGTAACTGATTTCCAAGGAAGGATGTGAAAAACCTGTCAGTTTCATTTCCATTGTGTTTCTCAGACTCCCACCAACAGTCTTATCTCACTCCATCCCAATGTCATACTGATCTGTGAGATTTTTTTTTTAAACCCTTCCTCTTGCATGCAAATTCATGCATCTTTGGGTACTAATTTTTCTGAAACTACACTTTTTTCCTGACACGCATACATTTTTTACACATTCTCTTCATTAAATGAAGCCTGTTTGTGTTTGTTTTTCAGATGTACACTTGGTTTTGTGCACATTTTTCCTTTTATGAAAAGCATCATAAGCTGAAGAAATATATGGATCACTGAGGGAAAATGTGTTCCTTTGTCCTATTACCAGTTTTGCGAGGCACAAAATGGATTTTTTTTTCTGTCTCTGTTTCAAGAAAAAAAAACAAACAGGAGTAATGAAGGTACTGACGTCTCAGGAATGTTGAAGACTGAAAAGCAGAGTAGCAACCAGAATCAGAGTATGAAGAAAACACTTGAAAACTGAAGTCAAAAGTTGTTTCTTTTAATTGAAAAATGGCCATTTAAAGGGACAAGTTGTATTGCCATAAGACACAGCTTTGGTAGGATTACAGAGTGGTTTCTTCTGCAAAATACACAGTCAAGACAGAGACATTCTTCCTTCGGAGGGTGAGTGCTAGTGTCAGCTACAGGATATGGATTTTGATGGATGGTGAGAATAAGCTTTGACTCATATACTTGGTGAGAAGAAGATATTTTCATCAGGAATGCAAATTTAAATTTTCTGGACCACTTTATTGTGCTTGGTGACTCAATGGAGTGCACTGAACTCTGGAGAACATTTTAATGCTTCTGAAACCAAGTACTGCATAAAAAAGAGAATAGTAGAATGGCCCTATTGCAAGTCTGCTAAACTGCAATGCTAGTGGAAGTTATTGCCAAGTAAATGTGTCCAGGACTGGCAAAATACTTCCCTACGTGGGCTTCATTGATACACCATTGGTGGTAAGGGTACAATATCAAGATTTTGAGAAAGGGAAACATTTGAAGAGGAAGACAAGATTCACAACAATGTTCAACAGTCTGCTCCTGGATATATTTACAATTTAAGCATTTAAAAAAAAAACTAGCATAGTTTAAGAGGCTTGTTTTTTAAAAAACTAGTATAGTTTAAGGAAAAACCAGTGTGGTGTAGTGCTTACAATGTAGCCCTTTCCAGACGTGGGGAAGGAGCCGCGCGAAAACGGGACTCCCCGGATTTCCTGAGCGTCCGGGCAAGTCCATTGGGACGAGGAGCAGTGCGAGCTCGTCGCTCCGCACTGCTCCGGCGTCCAAAATGGCGGCTTCCAGTTGGAGACCAACCGGAGAAGCTCGACAGCCTAAAGCCCACCCCCTGCAGATCTGCAGGCATGCACTTGCGCGCTCCTGCAAATCCGCTCCGGAGCGCAGGGACGGAGCAGCACAGAGTCGCGCGCTCCGTGCTTTTTAAAAACCTCTAAAAAGAGGTTTTTAAAAAGCACGCTGCGCGACCAGTTCCGGTCGCTCCGAACTGGACTGAGGTGCGGAACTACAAAAAGTAGTCTGCCCCAGTCCACTCCACGGTGCAGAAGACCTCAGTTGGAGGTCGCTCTGCACCGTTTTACTAGCCCGGTGAGGAAATGGCCTGTAGGACTGGGACTCCAAGAAACCAAGATTCAAATATCCCTTTAGCCATGAAAACCCTCTGGGTCACTATGGACAAATCATACACTCTCAACCTTTGAGGAGGGCAATGGCAAACCTCTACTCTATTAATCTTGCCAAGAAAATTCTAGGATAAGGTAATCATAAGCAGGAGTTAAGCTGATGTAACATAAGAACAAAAAATAGCTGATCAAAAATTGTGTTGGTATATTTCAGTGCCTTTTATAGATCCTGGTAACCTGGTCAATAATTTGTCCTGAGCAGTAAAATTCATGTGGTCAGAATCAGAAATTTGTGAAGGTATCTCTCCCAACCCCCACAGTGTGCGCGCGCACACACACACACACAACCTGTGATGAACAACTTGTGCTGATTTTCTGATATCACCTGATGCAATGAAGGTCCAATAAGCTCAGTGAGCCTTGAGAACATAAGGAAAGCCCTGATGAATTGCATCAAATCCCAGTCTCGACAAGGCGACATCATGAGGTAATCACTTCAGATGGAGGATGCTGGGTACGTGTGGAGTGGCACTAAATTCTGGAAGACAGAAGTTACCTACCCCCAATCATCAGCATACTGCCCTCATGTGTGGTAGAAGATGCTGTCCTCTCACTCATTTTGAAATGAAATTCATCTGCCAGTCCAATTTGTTTCTGTACACAGAATGGGTTGTGAGGGACTATGCCCATCGTTTCTCTCCAGACCTGTCTGTTTCAAACAGCAATGAAACATATGCCTTTGGTAAGCCAACTAGCAGTATATAAGAACAATAACCCTCTCCCATTATTGTTCTTCAGTTATTGGTGTTTAAGGACATGTAGCCTCTGTTCCTACAGGTAAGATATCTCCACCCCAACTGGCAGTCACTGGTAGCCTTCCCCCCCATGATTTTGTAACCGCCATGTTCTGATACTTGCCTTTATTGTATCACTTGTGATGTGACTGGGGTATGGTAATCCTTGCTGAGCATGATGTTTCACCTCCATGAAAGATTATTTTTTTTAACAAGCCAAGGATTGTTAATTCCTAATTCCCCTCAAGAAAGATTTTAAAGTTAAGGTAGCCCAAGGCAGCACTAAAAAAAAAAAAGGCAAAGAAAAGGTATAGAAGATTTGAGTGAATTTTTAAGTGGTATGATGATGTGTTTTCTCCCCATTGCCTTTCTTGACTGCCAGCTAAAGCCAGCTTATCAGTTTTTTTTCTTTCATAATGGTAAATTCATACATATTTTTAATGTTTAAAATACCTCAGAAACGGTGGGGACATCTAAGCTCTCAGTACAACTTGGAAAATGTTCTTGTATCAAAACATACTGCACGTCAATCAACACAATCTACATGAAATGCTAAACAAAAACTTGTGTCATTTAATTTTCCTGGGAAGGAAACCAAGCTGTTTAATGCTGTTACTGCCCTTACTGGATGGATAATCCTGTTTATGCTAAAAACACTCCATCCTAAATACCTGCCACACATATGGCTGACATAAAACTGATAAGACCTTTCAAGATGTCACTACAAAGAGCAGTAGGAATTTCTGCTTTAAAAAAATAACAAAAAACAGAGAGTTCTGGATACATTTAAGTGAACTACTGAATAAATAATAGAGCACACTTTATAAGAAGTTTGTGAGGGCTGTTTTTAGTATTAGTCTTGATAAGGTCTTCGTCTTACAATGAGCCACTAGATGGCACCTTGTATTTGGCAACCGTATCCAGAGGGTTACTTTCTTTAGCTGATCAGTTGAAAGTGATATTGCTTCATGCATCTATCAGGTATCTGTACTTATCATTAAAAATTCTTCCATTTCACAATTTTGGGGTATTTAGTGGTCATTATTACTGTATTCAGTTATTGCAGATGCCCACTCCATACTAACTGTACACAAAATATCAGTTATCTGGCCTTTTTGTGTGTATGCTGTGCTCCTTCAGTCTGCCCACCTCTTTCCCCGTGTATTTATTATCTCTCAGTATAGTTGGTCTGCTTAACTTTCTGGATTGTGTCCACTGGTGGCAATCCACCAGCTATGGACATTTTTAAAAGGCTTTTCAGTGTTGGGCTAGGGAAGAATAGCCCTGGAAACCACTTCTCAATGTATTTCTGAGATCTTCAGTGTAAACTTCAGTACTTGGGAGTAAATCCTAATAAGTTTAATCACACTTATTCCTCAAAGGAGGCTTGTTTAGAGGTTAAGTGGAGGAAGAGTGGAGCTGTGGCTGCTCGTACTGCCTCCTTCCCACCCTCATCATCCTGAAATCTTTCCCTGAAAGCTCTCTCTTTGCTTGACATTTTTCCTGCTATAACTGCTTGTGTCCCCCCACAATTCTGTGAACTTGTTTGCCATCACAAACCATCTCTTTGGAACAATGAGGTCTGGCATTCATTTTAGAAGACATGGCACCCAATGGTGGGCAGAACCAGAGATGGCAGGCAGAGCCAGGGCATCATGGATGTTCATATACACATGTACATTGATGCAAGGAAATAAACATTTTCACATACAAACATGCAGCAGAGGCATGGCGTTCACTCAGGAGTAGTTTGGCTGAGGACAACCTGAGTCTGTTGGGGGGGGGGGTCAGTGCCCCATTTTCTGAAATGGACTGTAGTCAGCACTCGGGAACCTGCTGTAGAAAAAGCAGCTTGGGAGCATTTGGAGTCAAGAACTGGGCAACAGAGAAAATATTAAGTGCTCCTTCTTAGTAGGCTACTTCTACCAAAACTGGTGCTTGCTGTTTGTAGATAGAATTTACCCCTAAGGCTTGGAATAAGTGGATTTCAATACCCTACAGACATCAGCTGTTGTCTGATTTTGGAAGCTAAGCAGGGCCAGCCTTGGTTATTACTTGGTGGGAGACTGCCAATGAATACCAGGTGCTATATACTACATGTCAGAGGAAGGAATTACCAAAAAACCCTCTTGTGCATTCTTTGTCTCAGAAAACCCAGTGAAATTCATGGGTCACCATAAGTCAAGGGGTGACTTGAAGGTACATGCACTACAACAAACATGCATAGGACTGGGCCAACAAAGGAAATTTTGAAGCTATTTGTAGAGTACTCTAGGGAAGATCCTGCCCAAAAAAAACAAACAAATGAAATCCTCACTTGGTACATGTTAGTGCTTCTAAATACCAATTACTGGGAGTGGTAGCAAAAGAAAGTTATTATTTACCTGTCCTACTTGTGGTCTTTCGAAAACCATCTGGTTGATTAATGATGCAGGAATCAGGGTGCTTGACCAGATAAACCTTTGATCTTATCCAACCAGTCTCTTCTTATATTATTCTGAGCACTGAAAGGAAGCTCAATTGATTGTTGCCCTAGATTGTACAGCTCTCTACCAGGACTTTTCTATCAGATTTCTTTATGGCTTCTTTATGGCTATTTCCTTACTGCACTGTTATTGTGTTATTATTCCACTTTCAACATCCTATGGAATCCTTGGGTTTGCAGTTGAGGGAGGGGCATTTAGAATTCTCATCCAGAGAGCTCTTTGGCCTCAGTAAGCTACAAACCCCAGAATTCCTCAGGATGTGGAAAGTGGAAAAATAGCATTATAACAGCGTAGGGTGGAAATGGCCATAGTGTGAGCTTATGCCTCTCTTTTTCCACAGTGTAGGAGGTTGTACCAGAGGTCAACACACTCTATCTATCTACCTACCTACCTACCAGCTATCTAGTATGTTCAACTGTAAGAAAAGAGGAATAATGATCACAGATGATTGCAAAATTTTAAAATGGAAGATGTAAAGATCAAAATAGTCAAGGATTTTCTGTGCCTTGTCTCAGTCATAAATCAAAACAGAAACTGTAGTCAAGAAATCAGAAGAACACTAGTAATTGAAATAATGGTTAGGAGTGAGCTAGATTAGATCCTAAAGTGTAAAGATATACTGTTGAATACCAAAGTCAGGATTGTCCAAACAATGTTATTTTCACTTTCTATGTACGGTTGTGAAAGCAGGACAGTAAAAAAAGCTGACAGGAAGAGAATCAACTCATTTGAAATGCCATGCTGGAAGAGAGTTCTATGGATATTTTAGACTGCTGCAAAGACAAATAAATGGGTCCTAAAGCAAATCAATTGATTGTGGCCCTAGAGAGCCAATGAGGTATAGTGGTTTGCGCATTGGACTAGAGCACTGGAGAACAACGTTCAAATCCCTGCTTGGCCATGGAAACCCAACCTCAGAGCCAGGCAAGGCAAACTTCCTCTGATCAAATCTTGCCATAATTTGGAAATGGAAATGATTTGGAAATTACTTGAAGACACACAACAGCAGCAGCAGCAGCAGCAGCAGCAGCAATCAATGCTGAATTTTCAGTGAATGCTAAAATGACCAAACTGAGGCTATTGTGCTTTGGGCATTTCTTAAGACAATATGACTTATTAGAAAAATCAGTGAAGTTTGGTAAAGTGGGAGGGAGTAGGAAAGGAGGAAGACTGCATCACAGATGGAAAGAATCATAGAATCATAGAATCTTGGAGTTGGAAGAGACCACAGGGGCCATCCAGTCCAACTGCCTTCCATGCAGGAACACACATCAAAGCATTCCCAACAGATGGCCATCCAGCCTCTGCTTAAAAACCTCCAAAGAAGGAGACTCCACCACACCCTGAGACAGCATATTCCACTGCTGGACAGCTCTGACCATCAGGAAGTTCTTCCTGTGGTTCAGGTGGAATCTCCTTTCCTGCAGCTTGAATCCATTGCTCCTTGTTTTAGTCTCTGGAGCAGCAGAAAACAGGCCCACTCCCTCCTCAACATGATATCCTTTCAAATATTTAAACACGGCTATCATGTCCCCTTTTAACCTTCTCTTCTCCAGGCTAAACATCCCCAGCTTCCTAAGCCGTTCCTTATAAGGCATGACTTCCAGACCTTTCACCATTTTGGTTGCCCTCCTCTGAACACACTCCAGCTTGTTGATATCTTTCTTGAAATGAGGTGCCCAGAACTGGACACAGTATTCCAAATGAGGCCTAACCAAAGCAGAATGGAGTGGTACCATTACCTCCCTCGATCTAGACACCATACTCCTATTGATGCAACCAAGAATCACATTGGCTTTCTTGGCTGTCACATCATACTGCTGACTCATGTTCAGCTTGTGGTACACCAAGACTCCTAGATCCCTTTCACATGTACTGTTATCGAGTCACATGTGCCCCATCAAGGAGGCCACAGCCCTGAATCTGTGGGCCCTGAGCAGGATGTTTTGGAGGTCTCATTCATAGAGTTGCTGTAAGATGAATCCCACTAAATAGCAGTTAATTAACAACATATTCCTGTCTTTCTTCCCCCTTCTCTTTTCTGTGTATAAATTATTCTAAAACTTTTAAATTAGTTTGATGGCTTCTTTGAACCTGAGCTTAGAAAATCATACAAGCAAACCAGGGGTGGGAATTGTGCAGTTCTTTAGATAGTGTTGAACTGCAACTCCTAGCATTCGTCACTATTGACTATGCTGGCTAAGATTGTTGTGAACTGGAATTCAATAACATATGGAAGGCTGCACAACACCAGCCTGTACTGGTGTTAGAATGACTATGAAAAAGCTTGAGAAAAAATTACTTTTCTGGACTACAGCATCCGTGATCATTCTGGGCTAGGGATTCTGGGAACTGTAGTCCATGTAGTGGTTGCTCCCACATTGTATTATTCAGGAGCATGTGAAAATTTGCACTCAGTTGGTGATGCTTCTTTGCATATTTCCAAAATGTGCAAGCAACAAACTTATTTAACCATTCTCACAAAATGTCTGAGGAGAGTATTTTTTGGCTTCCCCATCCTAAGCTGATGCAAACAAACAAAGGGCAGAAAGTGCTGTGCGCCTCCACTGAGGCCAACACTATTGACTTTGATGTAACTGGATTGCATCGAGAAAGTACTGATGACTGTGGCTTTTATGGGCAAACAGATCAATAGGTGACACAGACAATTAATCAGCTCCATCCACATATTGCTCATGAATTTGATAACAGATATTTTTGTTTATTACTTAATTTTCCCACTAGTTATCTTTTATCTCATTTTATCCATCTGTGCTAAAAATCAAAGGACTGGTTACAGGCATCCAGGAGAAGTAAAATACTACTAAGACTTCATCACAACAGACATGGTGGATAATATTGTTGTGGTTTTGCTAATACTTTTGTGTCAGCTTTTCAATATGGTTAATGGGACACCTAATGAGAGAAAGAGCTATTAACTGAAACAGCATTGCTAAGGAGAAAAAAATTGGGGGAGATGTACTTTATCCCACTTATCTGAATAGATGCAGTCGTAAGATCTGGGGCCAACCACCATGCTGGTTGCCAATTGTATTTACTGTTCAAAAACTAGGATCAAGAAAGTTATCCCCAACCTGATCCAATCAAGATAAGCTGTATACAACTCCCATCATCCTTTTCAGAAGAGGGTTTCTTTAGTCCAACACATCATGAATTACAATTTTTCCCCCCTAGGACAACTGCTTTGGCTTGTGGGGGTCAGTTGGTGAGACTGAGGGAGGTATACAGGCTGAAAGAGTTAGGAAGTAACCGATCTTTCTAATGAGTTACTCTGGTAACTAGTTCCTTTTTGAAGTGGCAAGGTGAAGCCAATTACTTCTTGGCCTATAATGACCATAGTTGATTACCTAGTGTTCATTACAATGAAAGGGATTGTCTAACTATTACTCATTACTGTGTATGCATGCTGACTTAGGCTTGGTAAGGGGAGAGGGAAGATGCAAGGCCTCATGTCTCCAACCCTTTTCTCAGAATTTACATGGTGCAGTGTCTTAACTGGCCGCTTGGGGGAACAAGAGAACATTTTCTTATATTTTCCTGAACTGCAGTAGTGAGTAATTATCTGGTTTGATTGATGAACATGATAACTAGTTTGTCTTAAAAAGTAACACTCCAAGCTTTACACATGCCTGCATCCATGCATACCTTTGCACACACATGCATACATGGCATCTACGTGCATGTTCACACTGGTTGTTACTGGAGCGGGATCAGAGGCTTTAACCTCATCCTCATCCCCAGTGATCCTGCACAAGATCACTGGAGTGGGGCAAGACTGTTTTGGGGTTGCTGAGCAAGGTGTAGATTGAAGCATACTCCTCCCCACCCAAGGTACCCATATTAGTTTTCTCTGTACATCCTTTAGTGGATTTGGGACATCAATTGCTGTTGTTCTCATTGTTGTGTGCCTTCAAGTCATTTCTGACTTATGGTAAAGCTAAGACAAATCTATCATGGGACTTTGTGGGGCTCAAAGTGTGGGACATGCCCAAGGTCACCCAGTGAGTTTCCATGACTGAGTGAGGTACTGAACTCTTTTCCATAGTCCAACGCTCAAACCACTACATCATGCTGGGACATCAATAGTAGAGTCCAAATTGGATGTACATTCTTATTGCATTGAATAGAAAACAATACTGTGTAGCTGGATGGCATCTACTTTCTGATGTAGCTGTCACAGAAGTGTAGCTATGGGGGGAAAACAAGAGCACTGCCCTCACCATAACAATTCTTCTAACTAGTCAAATTTTCTTTCAGTTTCCACACTTCACTGCAGTCATGTGAAGCTTCAGATTATCACTTAGAAATACAGTTTAGACATCCAAAAAAATGTGTTAGCAAAGTTACCACGGGAATGTGAATACAGCAAGTAGAAGAGTACTCTGTGTGAATGATTTTCCAAGTCTCACTCTCTGTAATGCTAGAAATTGAGGGGCTGAAGAAGAATCTCACTGGGAGGGCAGAATTCGTATTTGAAGGGATAATTCTCCCATTTTGCTGCACCCATAGCAACAGCCCTGGAGTGTCATCCATTTTGCTGCATTTCTTTCAATGGGAAGTGCATTTGAATTGGCACCCAAATTCAAATCTTCATCCCAAGCCTGACCTAACTAATGAACTCTTGAGGGCAACTAGACTGGAGAGAGGCAACATCAGCATTATTGTTTCTGTGATGAAGAGAGCTTCTCTCTCCCTCCCGCCACCTGATAGCCACATCATTGTGAATAGTTTCCAGACCTTAAGGAAAGTGGCCAAAATAATCATCATCACTGAATTCTGGCATTTTTCATGCATTGGAGTGAAAACTTTCACGTTATTCATCAACACATCTGCATTAATTGCCCTTCCCCTTTTAGTCTCTGTCCTCTCCAGAGCTTGCAGAAGTTGTTATTGTATCTATTTGTGTCTTGCCTTTCTCCTAAAATTGGGGCTCAAGCAGCATACAATTTCAAAAGAACAATACAACTAACAACATACAAAAAAGTGAACCTTAACATGTAATTAAAGCAATCACAGTATTAAAATGGTTCAGATCTACACTTAATAAAATGTAATTCAAAAGATTTTTAAAAAGCTATTTAAAACAGTTGAGTTTAAAACAATACAGCTTCTCTTTGGCCATTTCCTCACCGGGCTATTAAAACGGCACCTGCATATTGATGGCCCCCAAACTCTGGACAACCTCCTCTAGCATTTTCATGTATATCTTAAATAACATGAGGGACAAAATGGAACCCTGAGGGACCTCAAAGGCCAAGGGCCAGAGGTCAAACAGAAGTCCTCCAGCACCACCTGCTGGTTTCACCCCTCCAAGAAGGAACACAGCCACTATAAAACAATGCCTCCAAGTCCCATTCCAGCCAGGTGGCCCAGAAGGATACCATGGTCAATGGTATCAAAAGCAAGACATTACGGAGGGGAGATTAAATCCAATGGCTAGTCACAAATAGAGAAGACCCATTGTATCAGCTCCTGAGTTATAAGATGATACTTATGTAAATTCCACTGATTCAGATCTAGCCTCTCAGAATCTCTCAGCCAGTGTGGTACCTGACCATGTTGTTGTAGATTTTGGAAACTGTGGTACAAAAATTATTTTTCTCAAGCTCTTCCATCCTACCCAGCACAGGTGATCTTCTGGAGTAACACTCAAGTAACCTCTGACAGAGAACTCATTTCTCTTGTCTGAAGCCCTTGTGTGGGTACATTTCCTGTTGTCATATGTACAGTGCATCATTTTTTCCCTTTTGTTTTCTTTTATACAGAAAGTGCAAGTGGTGAAGAGGTAAATAATAGCTCAGGGACCTAAGAGGCAGCTTACTTCTTTCTGAATACACTGTCTCATTATACACAAAAGCATCTGATGAAATTAGAGCATTTGGAACGGAAATGATAAAGCAATTAATTTCTGCAACTCTTTGAGGTTGGATATTACTGAAGCAAATAGTTCTTGGCATGATTCAGACCAGGACTGCTGACTTAAGGAATAATGGAGGGTGAGGGAGGATACCAATTACAAGGACCATCAATATTCATGCTTGAGGGTGAAAGCTAGTAATGGGTAAAGGGCAGGAAGAAAGGGCTTTCCATGGGTCTAATATTGCACAACTGTCTAGCCATTGAGTGGAGCTGCTTCTTCTTCTGAAACCTTTAATTTAGCCCATTGTCAGAATACCCAACTAGCTAGATAATTGGCTATTTTCAGTGTGACAGTAACTATATTCCTATAGCAAAAATTCATTGTAACGAGAGAACTTAAACTGAGATATGATTAGCTTGTTTGTAAAGATCTGGGGAACTTCTTTTTAAAGGGTGACTTACCTCGATGCCTCCATTCTAAAGTTGCCTTCAGCCTGAACGACATTAAGAATAGACTTAGCGCTATCCTCCCACAAATAATACAAATAACACATGTTCCAGATTGTTTTCAATAAGCAAGAATCTTGTTTTATTTGTTCTCTGGATTTCTCCTAAATAAGTGTACATTTTATATTATTCACTCTTTTAATTTTTCTTGCATGTTACAATTTTCTTGTATTGAACAATTGCACACATGTAATCAAAAGGGCTACAATTCAGACCTGTTAATGTTGATTAGAGAATTAAGGAAGTAGCCTAGATTACCAAGGTAGAATTATTTATTTTTGGTCAAAGAGGATATTAGATAATACAAGATTGGTTTTCCCTTGGCAAGGGGGTTACTCTGGAACCAGAAGATGGCCAGTTTTCTTTATGGCATGTCTCTTGTGCTTCTGAAACAATCATAAAAACAACAATCATGGCAAAGCTTGAGAAATTATACAAATATAACTAAGGGAAAGACTGCACCACAGGTGGATTGTTTCAGTCAACAAAGCCATGGCTTTCAGTTTGTAATACTTGAGCAGGGCGGCTCATGACCAGGTCTCTTGGAGGTTTTTCATTTGTGGGGTCACCATAAACCAATGTTGATTTGGACATTTGTTGGTTCACCATAAATCAATGTTGATTTGATTGCAAATAACAGTAACAACAACAACAAATCAATAGGGAAATTTACAACTTTGTCTCTTGATGAGAGATCCAATCACAACTCTTATTCCCATGCTTCATTCCTTCAATACAGATAGGCTTCATTCGGTCAGTTGGTCCCAACTAGAGCAGACACATTCAGCTGTTAAATGGTGAGACAAAATGTAGTGTGTGTAGGGATTTGAGTCAACACTAAGGTATAGCCCACTGATTCAAGGCGTTTACTCTAGTCAGGACCAGCAGCAGGATTTGGGTCATAATGTATCAAACTTCTCTACCTTCTATTCTTTTCAAATATCTGGAAAGACTTAGAAATAAAACCTGGCATAGAGTAGTAGGGTCTCTTACAGATGCTGAATCTGGAGTATTGCTCCCACTGCCCTGGTTTTATCATAATCACTGGCAACACCTTCAATGCAGACCCTACATCAATGAGAAATAAATAGTGGGAAGCCAGAACTGTAGGTACATACTACAGTTATTCAGAAGATGTTCTCCATATGTGCAACTGATCAGCAGAGGCACAGTAGACCTACACTTGTTTGCATCAGTGTCATCCAGTATTCAATATAGTGTCAGGAAAAGGGAAACTTACACATATATATCTGATTATGCCCTGTCATGTGGAGAGCATATGCACATCCATATATATGCACAATGACTCTTCCTCCCAACATTCCAGGAAAAGAGTGGTCATTGGAGAGGAGCAAAGAGGCAAAACCCCTCTTCTCCTCATCACATGTTGCCTTTGGCCACATGTTTTGTGTAGGAAGGAGTGCTGCCTCTGAAAAAAGCAACATTTTGTGTTTCATAAAGCTCATGGCTGGGGCAGTTTTCATTACAGAGAGGATTTGTTCACTAGTCGGTGCCCTTGCCTCAAAGTTCACCTCAAGTTGTTGTTCAAGGTTCTCTGTTCTCACACATCACTTATTTATGTCTTCACTTTTCCCCCTACTTTGGGGATAATTGGTTCTTAATTGATACTGCCTTTCTACAAATCTTTACGACAGCTAGCAACAAGACACTGCTAAATAGGAGGATCATTAATGTGGGTATATGTTGTGGATCTCCTTCAGGGACAGGGCTGCAAAATAAGCAAAGCCATTAGTAGTTTATTTGCAACTGTGTATTTATGAAAAGCTCTGTGGAGAATGTGTCAACAGTCACTGCGTAGCAGAGCAATTAACACAGTACTTTTGTACATTTGACTGTTAGCATGGGAGTAAACAGAAGCAGATGTGAAGTGCCTGTGCTGTTAGTATTCGCAGGCTGTTCTGACATATGCAAATACAAGTAGTACGCACAGACCTCACAACCCCTGTTGTACCATGACCTTACTTACCAAGCCTGGGACAGGAGTGTTATATTTGCACCAGCTGCCTTTTAATTATTAACTCTCAGATGCAACCTTGGTGTTCTTAAACCATCAACAGACTGTAAGGGAACAATCCCAAAGATAAGTGGCTTTACTGTGGTATGCTTAATGCAATTTGTGGAAAAAGGCCTCTTATCCAGGTAGACCATCCCCTGACATTCAATAAAAGCAGAAAACACTTTGCAAGCAATGGTGTTTGGGCTGCAGAGAAATAGTTAAGTCTCCCCAAAGTGCTCAGATATGTTTAGTAGAATTACCCTTGGTTTCAAAAAGTGGTTTACTGCTCAATAAGGAAAGGGAGGAAGGAGATGCCAAACAAGAAGCATAAATACAAATGTTCACTTTATACATTGAAATAGTTGCACAATTTGGGCACAAGTAGTTCCATAATTCTTTGGATCCTGTCATCTTTAAATCCTGGCCCATAGTTTTAGATTGATGATGATGATCCACATTACGAATCTGCTCAGTCTGTGAGAATTAGAACTGTATTCAGAGCATTTAGATGTGAGTGATGAAAATTGCTGTTTAAAATCTTGTGAAACAGAATGTAAATGTCTGTTTCTTTGATGCAATCCTAACTGGCCAACATGGCCAAGGGACAGATGAGCCAATATTAAGCTGGCTGCAGCTTTTCTGAATCCACCACCACCCCAAATTTTACCTCTAAGTTTAGAATTTGAAAATTACTAAGGATTACCTTTGGCTACTGACATCCTGGCTTCGTCTTAGCAGTGCCTTTGCTAGGATGGGAACGTGTCTCCAATGCTCCCCTCCACACCCAGCCAACTGTCTGGGGATGGGAAGAGACTGCTACACATGCCTTCCTTCTGCAGTGTGGCTGGCCTCTTTCCAGTGCTGCACTGGAGAAAGAAGCACCTACATCATACTTCTCCCTGTTCTACATGGCCACTGGCGACGGGAATGTCATGCAATTGCAGGCCATTAATGGATTGTGATAGGTCCCCATGCGTTGTTGTGGGACCACAACTACGTGTCATGCAAAGGCACAATTCGCAGACCACCAGCAATGTGTCCCTGTAGCGGGACAACATCATCATGTGGAAATGGCCTCTGTCTAACTTGGTGCCAGCACTGGGACTATGTCCCTGACTGGGAAGAGGTTGCAAAATTCAGTTTCTTCTTCATCTTACAACTTTGCTGGCCCTTGTTTTGGCTCTTTGGCTGGCAAATTTTAGCCAGCACAGCAGTTCTGCTGGCAGATTGGTCTATTGGCAGTTGTATGAGATCAGCAGAAGAGAATTTAGGTATCAGAAGAAGATTGTGAGTAATTCTAATCTCCTAAGGTTGGTGCTAGTGTGGTGTACGTCAGGGCATTCAGAATGTGAGCGTAGTGTGTCCAAGAAGGTTTTTCTGGTGGATGGAAAGATGAAGTAATGTGGCCTTGGTGGCACAGCTGCAAGATTTGTTATGGCTAGCCCGCCTCACAAGGTAGTGAGCATCCAATATGAGGAGAATGTATGCTGTGGATGCATTGGATCACCCAATATGTACCAGGCTGTGGTTAAGACTTGGGTTTGGCTTTGTAATTTGCCTCAGGTCATTTTTGGAACTGCCTTTGGCCATACTCTTTGTCTGTCTTCCATGCTGTTTTTGTTCTTGCTGTTTTGCTTCTAGGCAGGCTGCCAAAAACCCTACTGCTTATCTCATGTTTGTTTGAATAAACATCACTAAGCCTTAACACAATGAGTCTGCGTGGCTATTTTTACCAGTCTGAAGCAGCTGGCAGTGGTTGGGTGCTGCTTTCAACTTTCTGCACTCTGCACATGCTCTGAGGTGCATACCTCGCTCCCTGACAGTATAGTGGTTTCAGTGTTGGATTACAACTCTGGAGACTAGGACCCTTTTCGCACGGCATTTGCCATGCGAAAGGGCCCCTGGAGCATCGCGCGACTGTGAGGAGCAGTCCATACAATGCACTCACAATCGTGTGATGCTCCAGGGCCTGGCAGGCGCTGATCATGCACTATTTCATTTTTGGCTGCGAGACGAAAATGGTGCGCGATTGCGCATCGCTCCGGGGCCCCATGCGCACTTGCTGTGTGTGCAGAGCTCCAGAGCTGGGGTGTGTGTGCTTCCTGCCCCAGCGCAGCCTGGGAAAATCCCAGGCTGCATTGCGAAAGGAAGAGGACGGACTCTCGCACGAGCAGGCAGCAGCTGCAGAGCTGAAGGAACTGGGATGCGAGAGCCTCTTGCTAGAGACTGCTCGAGCGATCCCCACACCCCAGCTTCGCAAAAAGGTGAGTTGCAGAAAGGGCCCAGGATTCAATTTCCCACTTGGCCATGAAAATCCACTGGGTCATCTTGGGCATTTCACATACTCTCAGCCCCAGAAAACCCTATGATAGGTTCTTCTCACTAGGACTTCTTGAAAGAAGCACATTTTTCAAATATTTTTGGATATTCTTCCCATATCTAGGACACAATCCAGAAAGCCATAAATATCAACAGAAGTTTTGAGCAGGATACCTATGTCTTTGAGAGGTGACTTGTCCCCTAAATTTACAATATTCCATTGTTTATAAAAAATACTCCTTGATACTGTCACTAGCATTCATAGAGAACTGTGAATTCATTTAATAATTCTTAGCTTTTTCTGGAGTGGATATAATATGGTTCATAATATGAAACTGTATGATACAGTGGCATGAAAGTACAGATTTCAAACAGTTTTTTCATGTTGTCAAGTCTTGTTCCCCCAGTCTCCCTGCAATATGAAGTCTATATATTCAAGTTTATTCAAATATTCAAGATTTTCAGACAAGATATCAAGCAAAACTACTAGCAGCATGCCCCTCCAGCACATGAACAAACTCATGATCCATTGCTTAAAACCCAAATAGCCACGTCAACTGGGCTTGGAACAGTAGTTTTGAAAAGAAACTTCTTATTTTATTACTGCAGGTCATTTAGTTTTGATTCTCACTGCAATCCAGAAAGGTAGCTTCCTGGGTTACTTGTTACTAACAAGTTATCAAATCAATTAAAACACCTTTAAAGTAAACATACAGAATCGTACTTCTAGCTACTTGATCTTTTAAAAACACAGTAATATTACCTTTGTGAAACATGCTGCTGTAATTAATATGATTGTAGCATATTGGAAGATGAATACTCAGTAGTTTACATATTCACAGGTAACCGTGTTGGCCATATAACAAAATGCAACAAATTCTGAAATCCACCAAATAGTGATATCTTCATTGGGCTAATTAAAAAGCACAAAATACACCAGGCAGGCTTTTGAAGCTCCACTGGCTTCTAGATCAGGCCAAGGTGTTAAAATCATACAGAAGAAGCATTTAAAAAATTGATGATGTTGGAGTCATAGGCCTACACGTCATCTTTAAAATGTTTCTTTTCTTGTGAGCTACGATTGTCTGAAGAGATATCAATGCTGTCTCAGGCCACTCCCCTCTGTGGCCATGTGGGAATTGGGAACAAACACCCTTAAATCCCAGGCAATAAAATTTCAACTCCACTAGCAACAGAAAAAAGTAACTTCTCTTGAGATCCAAGCTTTTTCTGCTCTGTGTGAGGTTATCTGCCCCCTTTTTAGGCAGAGAACACTGAATTTAGGAAGAAACCTCTATACTATTGCATCTGGGGGAAAAAATTATGTGCTATATGGCTAAAACTTGTTGAATGTGTTTCCAATGAAAAAGATTTACCTATGTTGGTGACAGAAACCTCAAAGAGTTGAGTCCCCATTCCTTGGCTTCCTCTTCTTTAGGATTCCCTTCTTGTGGCTAAATTTCGTATCCTCGAATCCTGAAAACATATTCAAGCATAGCTGTGTTCCTCATACAGCAAAATACAACAAAATTCACATAGTAGTTTGTAAGACTTTCCAACAGGCCATCAAAGAAGACACAAGTCCTTTCTTTCAGATAAAAGTATAATTTTGCCTAATGAGATGTAGCCTAGCCAATATCTCAGAACTTGTTAATGTTTAGAAACTAGACTAGACCCATGGGATGTCATTCTAGGATCCAATTTCAGCAATTGCCATGTCTTACTCCTTTTTTAAAATGACCAAGTGGGTGAAGATGCCTGGTATTCATACTTATAAATGGTTTTCAATTCTCCTCAACACTCTTCATTCCCCTAGACCATAGAAAACGTAACAAGGTAATAACACGGCATTTTCAGGGTGGACAGTACATTGAATAATCCAAGGAAAAGGATTAACTGCAAAACAAAAGCATATATTTAGAAAAGCAGGATGTAATATCAGCTCTCTACGAAGTGATAAAATAGCATTCTAACTAAGTATTTTAGAAAGATTGGTGATGAGGTGGACAAGAGACCCTTTCCACACCCTACCTTCTTGTGGGGTCCTCCAGTGGCAATCTTGGCAGCAGCTCTGCTGGGAAGAGGACACAATGGAAACTCCCCTCTGCACCCAATTGATTCCTTGTGGAAGGGAGCATGATGGACAAGCCTCTTCCTTCCCCCATGTAAGCTGGGTGCTTTCCCAGGCTGCACTGGGGCAGGAAGTGCTGCCATCACACTTCATGGCCTTCTGCAGGAGAGGTAAGTGCATGACAGTGGCATGATTGTGGGTCATTGATGGGGAAAACCTGTCAATGATTTAATCAGCGATTGCGCCACTTGGGAATGGGAGAGGAGTGGAACTGCAAGAATGACATGCAGAAGCATCATTGTGATCCTGCTCCTCTCCTGTCCCCATGCCGAGATGGGAGGCTAATGTGGAAAGGGATGATGTTTTGTTTCACAGATTAGCTGATAGTGGTACTCTATTTTTATTGATAAAGTGATTTAAACCAGTTGTTTTAGTTGTTTTTAAGAGATGGGAAATCTTGCTCAGACCTGCGCATAAAGGCCCTTTTCACATGTCGGGGGGGAAACGGGCGAAAACAGGCTAAAACGGAGCTTACCTCCAGCCGGGTAAGTCCGTCGCCACGTGGAGCAGGGCGAGCTCACTGCTCCACACTCCTCCGGCGTCACAGATGGCAGCTTCCGGTTGGTGGAGGCTCTCCACCAACCAGAGAAGCTCGCCAGCCGGAAGCCCACCCCCCGGCAGATCTGCAGGCACGCACTTGTGCACGCCTGCAAATCCACTTTAGAGCCTAAAAAGAGGTTTTTAAAGAACACGGAGCCCAGCTAGTTCCGACCGCTCCTAAGTGGATTCTGGTGTGAAGCTACTAAAAGTAGTCCACGCCAGTCCACTCTACGGTGTAGATGACCTCCGTGAGAGGTCGCTCTACACCGTTCCCCCCCCCCACATGTGAAAAGGGCCAAAGAGTCACTTAAAAAAAAACTGTAGCGGAAAATAACTAGTTTGAAGGTCTTGGAACTATACTAATGATTAATTACTTCTTCAGAGTAACTTTCTGAGCTCTAACTCAGAATCTCTCTATTTGGTCAACAGGGATGAGAACTCTAATCTCTCTCTCTGCCTTTTTTTTTTTTTTTTTTTAGAAAAAATAATAGAATCTCACTCCTTCTATTCAGTATAGTGTTGCATAGAACAAAAGCAGTTTATATCCCAGGCTGACAGAAATTGCTACAAGCTGATGTGTCCAATGAAGGTAGTAAGTGACTACCTTGACCTTTAGATATGACTCCTCCCTTATCAAAGGAAGAATTGCTTTGGATGGTGGCATACATAGTAGCCCTTCAAGGGGAAATTATTTCCAGACTCCTTTTTTTGAAGCTTTCTCTAACAATGAACATTTACATACAGCTTAAACAGTGATGTTTTCTCAGGGAAAGGAAATTACATTTTAAGAATCTTTTCCCCATAATTATTGACTCAGATATTTCTGACAGGAAAGCAGTGACAGAGTTCAAAGAAGAGGCAGAAAATAGGTAAGAATTGTTCCAATATGCATTCAGGAGCAAAGGATGGTATGGTCTGACAGGTAAACCCTTTGGTTCTGTTTAGGGTCTACAATCAAGGATGGTTACAAACTTTATACGTAGTACAAAGCTTTCCAAACTTTTGATGTTGGTGACACACTTTTTTAGGCATGCATCATTTCACAACACAGTAATTCAATTTTACTAGCAAACCGGAGGTTAAACTAACCCCTTAAAGGAGATACAGACACATACATAAATTGTAATAACAAAATGTATGGGAGCACAACATATCTCATGAAAACCTTTCATATATTTTTAAAAATATATGATTTATAAATAATAACATACATTTCCAAGAGTGTAGGAGTGTGTGTGTGTGTGTGTGTGTGTGTGTGTGTGTGTGAAGTTTATAGATGATAGATAGAGAGATAGATAGACAGATAGATGATAGATAGTTTTTAGCTGATAGATATTTAAACAAGAATAATTTACAAATAATTATTCACAATTATAATCTTAAAATGCTCCATTCCTGAAATCGTACAAGAGAGATTTGGTCTTGAGCCTCCTTTTACTCTGCAACAGTATAATTTGAATGAAGTAAATATCTTGAAATGGTATAATATCATGGGCAGCCCCGCACTGAAATTAATTTAGTGTAAAAAGACATCTCTTAGTATCCTGGTGGAAAAGTCTCATCATAAACATTTGGTCTGGAGATTCCAGGAAAAACAAATATTCAATAACAAAGTGAGCCTGTCAGCTAGATTATCTCCTAGAAGTGAAGGCAAACACCTGCTCCTAACGATAAAAACAGAATGTCAACCAACAAATGGGAAGATATCAAATCAGCTCAAAATGCGGCTATCAGGAGCTTTCCTTGGTAACTGAAAATCACACAGAGACCATATAATTGTCAACAGACACATAATTTTGTTAATTGCTCACCCAAGCCTGAATTGAAACGGCACTCCTGGTTTTCAGACAAACATACTGAGATTTTCTAGACTCCCCTAAAACATACCACTTTTAGATGCTCAATTTTATGACTAATTTCTGCTTCACACTCCAGATTCCTATGCCTTTTCCACAACAAATGCATTTATTTATTTGGACCACAACCCAACCCAAAGGGTTTAGATGTTTCAGGAGTTTATAGATGTTCAATGAGCTTTCATGGGGTTGCTTTTCTTAAAAGGACAGCAGTATTTACTCAGCAGTTTATCTGCAATTTAATAATTTACTAATGTTCTGTTGAAAAAGTGCCCCAAACATATTAAATACCAGACTGATGGACTGCATTTTAAAAACTCAATGCAAGAGCTTGAGGAAGCTCTCAGTGGTTAGTTCACTCCCTTCGGATCATACACAAATAAGAATTTTGTGGCCAGAAAAAGAAATTTGTAGCCTCCCCTCAGTTCTTTCTGTGACTCACTCATCTTGGTTTGTTATTTTGTGCCATGATTCTTCTGACAGAATAACAATGATTAGCCAGTACTCTCAGTGGCTCAGCTTGTATGAGTACAACTTGCCAAATAAAGGATAATTTCAGAGGGCACAGTAACCAACAGGTAATTAGACAAAATTCTCAGTTGCTTTTACACCTATTAAGATAAATAAAAACAGTCCCATGTTCCCGTAATTCAACCATGTCATGAAATGGGACAGGCCGTTTTCAAGAAAGTTTTGATGAGCAAAGAATTATTTCTGTTCTGGCTCTGTCCCTGGCTTGCTAGGAGAACTGGTCATGCACATTTAGTAAACTGATTTCTAAGATGTAGTTTCAATGAATATCTGGCTTACAGTTTTTAAAAATTCCCTGGCATTCTGCTATTTAATGTGAGTAGGAACCAGCTTACATATTGTGAAGTAAATACTTTCTAACTGCATAATACTTATGAAGAAAATATGTTTTTTTCTTCTTTCTTAATTTTCTCCCCCTGGCTTAGTTCAGATTACTCTGATCTGGAGAAAGGAAATCAACATGTGAGCTGCATATACTTCTTAACACCCATCAATCCACACCACAATCACATAGGAGGGAACTCTACCTGACCTATTTTACCTGCCTCCCATACTTGTTTATTTTTCCTACTTTCCTGATTATTTCTTCACATCACCCACATTCTTCCTACTTTGGGTCCACTTCCATATTTGGCATCTATCTGCCGCATTTCCAGTTCTGTGGTATATTGTCTTCCAGGATATTCCTAGACTCCCGTTATTTGTTACTCACAGTTCCCATCACTTCTTCCTGCTGACCCGCTTCAACTTGTCCTGGCTAGCTTGATTGCCTAGGTCAGATAGTCTTACTGTGCTACATAGTATGAGAAAACATTTCTAAGAGATTGTCTTTGGATGCCCTTGGCTTAAATCTAGTGTAATTTTAGGAGAAACAAACAGTGTGATAGCAAAGTTCTGTTGGTCTTTCCAGTTGTGCATGTAAAGTGCACTGGTTCTTGTAGTTTCTTGGCATGCAGTTGCTTCTGAAATGTTTCTAGTTCCAACAAAATGCTGGTGGAACCAGCTACACAACTAGAAATTGGATTGGGTTCCCTCCTTGCACATTGTCCTGCATTATGCATTCTTATTTGTGCTAATGGAATGGCCATTGATTACTGGTCCTTTACTTCTTCAGGCTTAGGACTATGTCCACGCTGTATATACCAAGCCCATTTTATAAGATAGAAATAGAGATAGCATTTTTTACCACGCATTAATATTTTGGAAAATTCTGTTTTTAAATAGTCCATTGTAGATTGATTAATTTTCTAGTTATAGTCACTATATCCGTGAACATATCTTCATGTTGTTGCAGCAGTTTGCTTAAAATATAAACATAAAGGTCACTGCTAGCCAAAAGTGATATGTCAAGGGCATTTACTATAGATCGTCTTCTTCAGACAGAAAGTTCCAAAAGCAACTTGACACTAAGCACAAATAGCAACAACAGGGAGTCTCAGATTTCAATTTCATGATAGAGTTTGTAAGGAAGAGCGCTTGGAGGAAAATGCATTTAAAGCTTGCATGGTAGCAATGCAGGAAGGAGATAGGAAGAGCTGCCCTAGTTCCATTTGCCAAAAGAAAGCAATAGGGACTCATTCTGGGAGCACTGATAAAATGGAGGAGCCGTGGTTAAAATATCGGACTGTGAGACAGAGGATCAAGTGCTGATTCAGTCATGAAACTGCAGTCACTCTCTTTCAGCCTGACCTCCCTTGAAGAATTGTTATGAAGATTAGGTGGAAAGGAAGACAGTCACTTAGGCTGACTCAAGATTATTAAAGGGAAAGAAAGAAAGGAAGAATATATATGATGATGATGATGTATCCTAGAAAGACAATTGCATGAAATCATTAATAAAGCAACAGACTTGTCCAGATGAGAGCTGGATCAATAAAGAACATAATAACTCTGGATCCTAACGGATTCATTATACATTGTATTCCTTATGTTGTGTCTTCATAAACATCATTGTGTTGGCTCCTACTACATGCTTCCAAGTGAATACTTCTAGCTCTACCACTTAAAAGAGACCGTGAAGTTATTCCGTCTTTTCCTCTTCAACGAAGAAGGGCAAGAAGAAAAAAGTGGTGGGAAACCACGGGAGGGTTACAAGAGGAAGATGATGATAATATGAATTACCAAAAAAATATCTGAAGGGGTGGTATTTCATAAGACCTCATCTAGATAATTTCCATGGTGAAGCAAGAAGCTGGCAAATATGGGTACAGCCAGCCAATCACAGAACAGGGGGGGGGTTATGGGGAAAAGTATGTAACCAAGAGGGTTGTCTATAAAATAGTTAGATGGGGCCAGTCATAGATCACAATAGATGAGTTAGAAATAGAGTGGGATGGGGCCAGTTAGAAAGGAATGGATGTGATCTTGATCAGGTTTTTGGAAGCTGAGGATATGGAGTTTAGGGAGTTTAGGGAACATCGTTACTTTGTATGAGACAGGTGTTATTGTGTATTGTGGTCCTTTCCACTCCACGCTCTCAACCCGTCATAGGGATGGAAGAAGAATGGGGCTGTAACAACACTTACGCACAATGTTGTCGTGGTTCTGTCCTTCACCCATCCCCAGGTGACGCGATTGCACCACAAATCATTGATGGGTTTTTCCCCATCAATGACCAGTAATTGTGCCACCATCATGGACTTACCTTGTCTTGGAGGCCCTGGAAGTGCAATGGCTGTGCTTCCTACCCCAGCATAGCCTGGAAAACTACCTGGCTGTGCTGTGTCAGGAAGAGGTGTGGCCATCGCACTTCTTGGAACACAGAGGCAGCCAGTGCAGAGAGGAGTGCTCCTGTCATGCTCCCCTCCTGGCAGAGCCAATGGCAGGACCCACACTGGATGTCTCCGTGACCAGGTAAGGTGTGGAAAGGGCCAGTGTGTGGAAGCAGCATAAGGCTAGATGTTTATTGTACTTGTTACACAATCAATATTTGCTGTTTTTATTTTCTGCATCTCTGTCTGTTTTTGTTTAAGGATTGATATTTTGGACTTATCATGAAAAGACATGACTCACAAGAAAAGACAATACTGTTTGCTAAGGTAGAAGGCAGTAGGAAAAGAAGAAGACCTCATTGCAATCAATCAAGAAAGCCACTGCTCTGAGTCTGCAAGACCTGAGCAGCGCTGTTGAAGATAGAGTGACTTGGAGGTCTTTGATTTATGTAAGCCAAAGTCAGTGAAGGCAGTTAACGATAACAAGGAGGATATTGCATATTACCACAGTGAAGCCGCTAATCAACACAGCCATTTAACCAGTGTAGTGTTAACCTTGAGGCCTGAGCACAGATCCAGAAAGGGATCTTAGGGATAAAAATGAATGATAGGAACCTAAAAACTGGAACTGCAGAGCCAGCCTGTATAGTGGTTCCATCACAACCCTTGTCCTCATAACACTGTATGATGGTGAACTCAAGACGATACATACAAGAAACCATGAAGTCCAGGCATGGTCTGTAAAATCATTTAGTCCAGAGTCTAAAATGACACACAGACGCCACACCATGATAAGACTGAAAGATGGTACAGAACTGAAAGATATTTTCAGAAAGCTGTGCCTTGTGTTCCATTTATGAAAGGAAAAAAAAGTAAAAGAATGATTTTATCTCTATTAGCATTGCTAGGCAGAAAAATGCAGAAATGTATCCCAAAATAAGCTAACCAAATATGTTTGAAATTATATTTGCACAAGCAACCTTTTAAAGGTTTTTTTAAAAAAATAAAGACAATTTTTTAATGAAGTAAGAGTAGCAACTTAATCATAACACAATGATGGTATTTTGATCCTATGTTAAGTGCCCTCACTACGTCTTAATTGTAATTTCATGAGGTATATAGAAATTCCAGCCAGAGAGCATTACTACTTCCTCAAACTGCAAATCCTAGGATTCTATAGGATGGAACCATCACAATTAAAGTGAAATGAAAGTGTTATCATTTCATAGCAGCTGCTTGAGGAAGGCCAGGTTCAAGTCTCAAAATGATGTTGGAGCAAGATCTGGCATGATTCTCACATCAGATCTTGGGGGAAGTCTTGTGGGGCTACTAACCCCACAAGATTTCCAGAAGACCTATATATAGGCTGGCCAGCACAGCAGCCATCCATTGTTGGCTGGGCTTTCAGTGCAACCTTCTCTCTTGGCTTATGTTGCATCACAGTTCTTAGCAAATCCTCAGATTGTGGCTGGTTTGGGGCATTTGGGGGCTGGGAAAGATTTCTTTCCCCTATGTTATTGTAACTTGGGGGGTTGCTTTCCCTGGCGCCTCTTTCTTGTGGGGGTCTTCCTTTACTCGTTGCTGTACTTTGTGCATGTTAGTATTGCTTTGCCCCCTGTAGAGTGTTACCTGTTTGCTTTCATCAGTTTGTCACAACTGGTGGATATGGAAGGGAAGAGGAGACATCAGGCACAAGTTAAATTCAGGGGAGGGAACCCTTGGGGTGTTTAAATGAATGCAAGAGGGAGAACCTGCAGTCTGGCCAGATGCAGGTGACCTCACCACCAATGGACTGTAGGGGCATGATATACAAATTAGATGATAGAGCAAGCCTTGCCACATATTTACTATATATCCACAGATAGACGCTATGCCTGGCCATTTGCTGTTTGGAAACCATTGAGCCTTGTGTCCCTTCAACCTTACTTTCCCTACATTTGACTACTCAAGAAAGAATATACTTACGAGTGTAACTGTAGCTAATTTTTGATTGTTGTATTTGTATTAAAGTTATGTCCAACAAATGTAACCCCTAACACAGTATCTGGCCTCTGGTTTTCAGGCCTAACTTAGGAAAACCAGCTCCCCTGTGTGCAGCTACTAAGGAAAGTTCATTTTCTAGTGGGGATACCCTGGTAGTGAAATGTTTTCTCTGCAACAGTTTACCTGATAACTACATTGTGCTCTTTTCTGTTCCAGGCAAAGACCTTCTTATTTAATAGTTTTATTAAGGTTTTCTACATATTCTCCAATATTTTATAGATGAAAACTGTGACATGTGGCCAATCAACATCAAAGTGTGCTTAAGATGGCAAATATTTTTAACAAGACAAGCTAGGAAAGATTCCTCTTTGCTTTTCCCTGAGCCTACTGGAAAGGGTAAGACTTCACCCTCTCCTCTCCAATCTCCCCTGTTGAGTTAATTGAGTGCACAGTACTTTTTTTAATGGAGTTAATTCAGTGCAAACTACTGCAGCAACTGAAGTAAACTGAGGACAAAGAAGGAATGTGGGAGCCAGGAGAAAGAAGCTGGGACATTTTTAAAGGAGTTGAAAAAGTGAGATGACCGAAGATTAATCAAGACTCTTCCTGTCAAATTGGGACAGTGGGACGGTAAGTTTTCAGTCCCACCATTTTTGAGATGTGTTAGTGTTCTCTAGATTGTTGCATTTCCAATGATTTTCTACTTTGTTTTTGCTCTATAACCCATCAAATTTATTTCAAATTTTACATTGTTTTGTGGTTTCATCTTAATTTTGTGAACTGCTCACTTACAGTCCATATAGATACTACTAAAGCCATTTCTGCATGACAATGCTCTTCCGCATGGTCACGCTGCAATTCGGGTTCAGAAGGGAGCACGTCAGCAATGCTCCCCTCCGCATCTGCTCACTCCCTGAAGAAGGAAGTGCAATTGCTCTGCCTCTTCCTTCTGCAGCGCAGCCGGGCACTTGCCATTGCTGCGCTGATGAGGGAAGCATCACAATTGTACTTCTGCAGCTTCCACACAATGGTAAGTACAGGAGCACTGTGCAATTGGCGGTACAAAATGGATTTTTTCTGATTTGCAAATGTTGCGCAAGTGCGACGCTTTGCAATGGGATGATAGTGGGATGGAGACGACGTCATGCAGAAGCACGACCTGCCAACCACTGCCATCCTGTGGTAGAAGCGGGACAGCGACGTCATGCAGAAAGGGCCTAAGTCAGATGAACTAATGTTCTGTCTTGGGAAAGACAACTTCCTATCTTCTAAAGAGGATTTATAGAGCCAGCATGGCATAGTGGTTTTGGTATTGGACTAAGACTCCCGAAGACCAGAGTTCAAATCCCTACTCAGCCATGAAAACCCACTGGGTGAGCTTACGCAAGTCATACCCTCTCAGACTCAGAGGAAGGCAATGGCAACCCCCATCCCCAATAAATCTTTCCCAGAAAACCTTGTGATAGGTTCACGTTTGGTTCACCATAAGTCAGAGATGACTTGAAAAGATGCAATAACAACTGATATAAAATTCTGCCTCCCACTGTAGGCTGTCCTCTACTGCTTAGATCATTTTGCAGGCTCTCAGGAACAACTGTTTCAGCAAATGAAAAAGTAAAGGGAGGTAGAACCTGAGAAGGGAAGTGGAACGGCTCCATTTTGTTAGGAGGACTTGTCATGAATGTTTTTTGGATTCAGATCATTAAACATAGTCTTATGTATGTAGGTTTTTTTTGTTTGTTTTTTTGGTGACACAAAACAAACTAGACAAACTAGACCTTGCATTTAAGCTAAGTGTACACATTTGGTTCTTTAACAAGGATTTCAGAATGTTCTGTGTGTGGAATAGGCATTTGAGTAGGGATAGCATGCTAGCCCTGCCCCATCACCTTTTACAAGTAGAGAACAACTTTCTGAAGAGGAGAGGTTCTCTACATTATCAAGAGAACTAATCTGGATTGTTGCTAAATATGTGGTGAGCCTCCACAGACAGATGAAGTTCTTCTCTTCAAAAAGTTGTAAAAAGCAATGGAAATGTGAAAATAGTTGTGCGAATAGCATGGCCCCCCTTTTTTCACCAATTCATTTGATATGCGATCAGAATGCTTGAAGAGGGTTTGCATTAACTGACCATCTAATCTCTCTCTCTCTCTCCCCGTGTGTGTGTGTGTGTGTGTGTGTGTGTGTGTGTGGCCATTTCCTCACTGCACTTTTATAGTGCAGTTATTCCACTTTCAACATCCTATGGAATCCTGGGGTTTGCAGTTTAGGGGGGGACCAGCCAGCCAGCTCATCCCTAAACTGCAAACCCCAGGATTCCATAGGATGTTGAAAGTGGAATAATTGAGCTATAAGAGTGTAGTGCAGAAATGGCCCATCTCTCTCTCTTTCTATATATATATAGAGAGAGACATCTATATATAAAGAGAGAGAGAGACTCAGAAAGTTAGCTTGCAAGAAAGTATAATATATAATATAACAGAGGTCTAATACAATCACCACCAGCCCAAACAACATGGTTACTACTTAATATTTATAGAATCCATTCAACTGACAACAAGATTCTGAGCCATCTTTGCATTTTATATCGGGAATGAAGATACACAAAGTGAGGATTGCAGGGATAAAGATTCAGCATCCCACATCAAAGTTCTGTTAGCCATAAATCTTCTTGAGGCTGATGCTATAGAAAAGAACACAGTAAATATAAGCCTTTTTTTCCCCCTTGCTTGCTTGCTTGCTTGGTTATGCAACTGCAGCAAGTAATCTGACAACATAAACATGAAGCCTTTTAAAGGTTTCAAGTGCCCTGATTACAACCGTATTAAATCTGTGTCCTTTTGCATAGAAACTCTGGGTTTGACAGGGACTAAAATGACTCTAAACCTCATCTGCTTTTTTCCCCCAGTTGGTATTTTATAGTCCCTGCTGTGTGGCATTCGCTACTAAGCTGACATGCCCGAACAGTGGCTGAACAAAGAAGAACCCATTGAAACTGCATGTATTTTCTAAATCTGCATAAAATGACTGTTGCAAGAAGGCACTATTCAACCACTGACTTCAAAGTTGTTGTTGTTTTCTTTTTAAAAAGCCAATAATCAGCTTCAAATGTAGAATACTGTATTATCTGTAAATGCAGGAAATTTAGTTTAATTTTATAATGCAAAAAAAAAAGGCTAGAGACTCAATATAAGAAAGCTTGGGTTGTTGCTCTTTTTTTAACAAAAAAAAAATAAATCCCTATAGAGACAAGATAACAAATATAAGTACTTTTTCCAGGGGAAATTAGGGTTCCTTCGGGATCAAATCACCCCCATCTGCTGTTTTTGAAAACAGTGTTTTGTGGCAGTCTCTCCTACTTAGTCATGCTAAAACAGTGCAAGAACAAAGACCAACTCCAGTACAGGCATACATTTCCCCTCTAAATTTACATAAAATTAGAATTTCCAGAACACATAATGCACCAGCCATCGTGCACGATATTCTGGCATGAACTTAACGGGAGCTCTTACTTCTTACAGTAAATATAAAATATCCCCCTACAATAAATACTGTTTTTTTCTAAAAGTATTTTTTGATACTGGGGTTTAGTTGTTGCAGTTTGACACTGTCCAGTTTCTCAGGTCATAACATTCAGTACCATTAGGGCTGGGTTGTGGACAATTGAGTTTTAATTTCTTCCTTGAGTCTTTATGTAGGTGTCTTTTCTCCTGCAAAAAGAAAGCCAATGGCTTCTTTTAAAAGATGCCCAAGCTTCTTAAACACAGGTAACTGAAGCTGACCAGGAGAGCTACTCTTTCTCTTCCCATAGAGAGAACTGTCAGATGCTTAATCACATTAGCCATCTTTCTGTTCACATCCTCTGCTTTAGGGGCATTTGAGACATGAATAACATACTGCTGTTGTGAATGTTAGTTAGTGTCAGAACGGGAGAGAGTTTCAAAATGAAACCTACAGTGTGTGTTAGTGCAGGTCTGGCCTAATGAGTGCTCTTGGCAACTTCACATCTTTATTGTTCTTATTTTTAAGAGAGACAGGCAGGAACGCATCCGCAGCAGCAAACGATTCAGTGCACTGCTACCATTCCAAAAATAAAATTTCAAACACAGTCTTATAGACAATCTTGTTTGCCTGTATATCGTTTAAACTGATCTGCACTGGGGGAGAAAGTAGCTTGGCTAATACACTAGGAGTTTGGGTGCCAGTGACTGATACCTGTTAGAGTACCATGGTGGAACTTGGGAGATCCAGGTTATAGTTGCACTGAGCTATAGACTCATGAGGGGAGCTTATCTTGTCTTTTAATCTCAGGCCCTTTTTGCACAGCATTTTCCATGCGGAACAGGGCCTGGAGCATCGCGTGATTGTGAGGAGTGATCTGCACAACACACTCACAATTGTGTGACGCTCCAGGGGCCGGCAGGCACCGATCGCGCCCCTTTTCATTTTTGGCTAGAAGCCAAAAATGGTGCATGATCACGCATTGCTCCCAGGCCCCGCGCGCACTTACCTGGCATGCGGAGCCTCCAGAGCCGCACCGATTGCGCTTCCTGCCCCAGCGCAGTCTGGGAAACTCCCAGGCTGCGCTGCAGAAGGAAGAGGTGGGGCTCTCACATGAGCAGGCAGCTTGTGTGGAGCCAAAGGACCGTGGACACGAGAGCCTCTTGCTGGAGGCTGCTCGCGTGATCCCCGCACCCCAGCACCAGAAGAAGGTAGGGTGCGGAAAGGTCCTCAGACTGGTCTACTTCACAGGGCTGTTGTGAGAATAAAGTGGGGAAGAATAGAGCCATATTTGCTGCCTTAAGCTCATTGTAAATCCTCCTTTATCAATTATATTTATATTTATTGATATAAATGTAATCAATAAACAATATTCACAGAGATGCTTTATACATTAATGCCATCATCTCTGGCCAACTTTTCAAGCACTTTTTCCCCATGAAGGAGACAGAATTTTTCCTATTAGGGATAGTAAATCTCAACTTTTCCAAGTCCTGAAGGAAGTTGAGAACAAGGAAATAATTTTTTTCCTATAGCTTCAAGGCACCTTGGAATTTTTTTCTCCCTCAATGTTGTGGAAATGAGCAGCTTTTCCATGAAAGCTGCACAGACTGAACAAAAACTGCACAGTTTTTGATAACGTATGAAGCTCCCCCTATTTTGTTTATACAAAGAAGGCTGTTTTCAGGAAGGTGTGTGTGTGTTCTGCAAGATTGCTGTCTTTACATTGAAAACAACAATGTCACACAACCAAAATGTTGTACCAAAATGTTGCACAGAAATTTTACACAATAAAATCGAGTGCAATTTTTTGTGTAATATTGCCATATTTTTGCATAACATTTTTGTTGTGCAACACTTCTGTTTTCTACATAAAAACAGCAGTGTTCCACAGCATCACTGCACAACAAAATCACATGCGGCTGCAGCTTCAGTCACCTGTTGTGTAACATTTGGATAGTCCAGCCATAATGTTGAATGCTTCACCTCCTTGTTTGTATAGAGGTAATGTATGCAATTTTGCTTTGCATTTTGTGCACTTTCCCCAAGAATATAGCCCTGCCCCCGGAAGTACGTAATTTTTTTTCTCAGAAAGCTGTACAGTTTTCTGTGCATAGTAAAAAGACTGGAATGAAGGTTTTTACTGCAAATCTGTGCAGACTCTTGCACCAACTCTTCCACAGTTCTCAAGAGGTGTGCAGGTCATGTTGTGTCAAGAACAAAAGAAAAAGTTCTTGCAACTTGTAGCAACTTTCTATGTGTTGTTTTTCTTTCTGTTTGAGGGGTTGCGAATTCTAAATTAGATCCCAGTTGGGAAATTGATGGATTTTCTTTCTATCCCCAGTTCCTGAAAGTGCAAATGCACTGTTCAACAGGCCCTGGCAGCTTTGTTACATTTATGGCTTTTTATAATATACTTGCCCACCAAGGCACTTCTGAGAAACAAAGGAACAGTGTATTCAAGAGAGGGGTTGGGGTTCTTATCCTTTTTGACCACATAAACTGTGGACTGGTTTTGCTACTTCTTCCACAAGGTGTGACCTTATGCTAGTGGTAGTGATGGCTGAGTTTCATGTGACTGCCTGCCACACATACCTAAGTCAACACTGATTTGCTTTTCGCACTCGTTTGCAAACACTCAAGAAAAATGTGTTCTTTATGAAAGGAAATGTAAACCTGTTAAAAGCAAAAGCTACAGTACTGATAACAAAAAGAATAGAAAACATGATATGACCATTCCTCCAGTTAGTGAATTAAAAATACCCAAAAGTCAATTTTTCAGAGTTTATGATAAGATATTTAAAACCTCATAGGGGTCAAAATCAATCAAAATCTATGTCGCTGAGATGCCTTTGATATGCAAAGCTGATAAGTTACTAGTCTGTTAATATCCTAACCTCTAAGGCTGTATTTGAACCACATAGTTCTATCACCTTGACTGTCCTGACTCCAGCCTATGGTATTCTAGGTTTTGGTATTTGGTGAGAGATTTAGAATTCCCTGATCTAGAAAACTCTGGTGCAATGATTCTAAGCCTTTGTATCAGTCCTCCAAAAAAATCTCTGACTGCAAGCCGTGGTTGTGGAGCTCCTAGAAATTAGAAATTCAAAACATCCTGAGGACTAAAAGTTGAGAAGCACTGCTTTTGTTTGTTCTCTAACTACAGTTCCCAAAGTACCACGAGTGCTTGTCTACATTAAATTAGACAATTTAGAATTGGACGATTTAATCCTCATTCTCTTTCTTCTCAAGTTTCCTTGGTAGAGGCTGGACAGCTACCTGCAGGGGATGCTTTAGTTGAAGATACTGCATTGAGCAGGAGGTCAGATTCAATGACACGTGAGGCACCTTCCAGCTCTATGATTGTGTTCTATGGTACCTTTGAAATACCTTCCAAAACAAAATAACCTTCAACAAAGATAAATGTAAGGTACTACGTTTAAGCAGGAAAAATGACACATGCAAATATAGGATGGGTTGCATCTGACTTGACAACAGTACATATGCAAAGAATCTAGGGAAATTAGTAGATCACAGACTAAACATGAGTCAATGGTGGGATGCCATGGCCAGAAAAGCCAATGCAATTCTAGGCTGCATCAATAGGAGTACAGTTCCCAGACTAAGGGAATTCGTGATACATTTTTATTCTGCTTTCTCAGACCTCATTGTTGTGTCCAGTTCTGGGCACAACAGTTCAAGAATGACATTGCTGAGCAAGAACAACTCCAGGTGAAAGTAACCAAGATGATTCAAGTTTTGGAAACCGAGCCCTATAAGGAATGGATTAGGGAGGTGGGTATGTTTAGCTTAGAGAAGAGAAAATTGAGAGGTGACAGGGTAACCATCTTTAAATATCTGAAGGGATGCCATGTGAAAGATGAGATGAGCTTGTTTTCTGCTTCTTGAGAGAGTAGAATACAAAGCAATTGGATGGCCATTTCTCAGCAGCGTTTCAGTTTGTGTACTCCTACATGGCAGGGGGTTGGATTGGATGGACCTTGTGGTCCCTTCAAACCTTTGATTCTGTGAGTGTTTGTTAATGATAGCTTATGAAGGATGGATAATTACCGTGTTTGCCGCATGTAAGATGAACCGGCATATAAGACGCATCCCATTTTTGGTGGTTATTTTTTGGGAATTTTTTTTTACTAAGGCAGTGAGGCTTCCTGTTCCCTTCCATTTCACCTCGGTGGGAGTTTTCTCCACCAAGGCAAAATGGATAGAAAAGAGGGGAGACAGCCTGAGATACCTTCAGGCAGTGCTCCTTTCACCCCCAGCTCCTACCCTGCCTTTTCTAAGCATAAAGAAAATGCCTAGAAAACACAAGAGGGGCTCCAAGGGCAGAGCCAGTACTGGCACAGGGCTTCCCCAGACTGTTCTCTGTCTTTTCTAGGCATTTTTTTATGCCTAGAAAAGGCTTGAGAGGATCCGGGGGCAAAGCCAGCACAAGCACCAGGCTCCCCAAGACCCTTCCCTGCTTTTTCTAGACATTTTCTTTATGCTTAGAAAAGGCAGGAGAGAGTCTGGGGCAGAGCCAGCATGGCAGAGCCTCATGGGAGTCCTCCTTTCACCTCCTTCCTTTCATATGCATTTAGCTTCAGCAGGTGGGGATGGTGAAAGGAGGGCTTCCAATGAGCACCCGGTGTATAAGACAAGCCCCGTTTTTAAGGGCTATTTTGGGGAGAAAAAAGTGTGTCTTATACACCAGTAAATACAGTATATCTAAAGTTTTTAAAAGGCTCTGGAACAGTGCAGTACCTTATCTCCAATCCCTCACAAGCCTACTTGGTAGAACATCCAAAGAACTTAATAGAGACAATTTATGAATAGAGATCTACTGGGTTACATTGCGAAGGTCACAGTTCACCTCTGTCTTCCATCAGATATGCTCAGAACAGGGCTAAGGAATATGGTGCCTTCCAAAGAAATTTTGATTACAACTCTCATTAGCCTTAATTAAGAAGGTCAGTGGTTAGCTGTTATGGAAACTATACTCCAGAACACCTGAAAGGTGTTGGGTTGCCTGCTGCTGTTGTAAGCAGTCCTGTTAATTCATTTTTATCTTAATGAGTGATCTCATTGCACAGGTGTTCTTCCTCTTTGGTTGCTTAAATTTTAATTTCATTTTAAGATCATGTTTCAAGTTGAAATAAAATCTAATTGGCTTCCTGAAGTTCTGGTCAGCTTCCTTGAGTTCTGATTGTAAGGGCAATCTTCCTGAAGGCTGGAGAACAGAAATATATGCTCCTGTAGCCCATAGATTAATGATTCCAAAGACTATAAAGCAACAATGTCACTATACTCATAGGTTTGTTAATTACAGAATGTCAGATAGATGCTAGGACTTCTTACAAGAAGAGATTCCTAAAAATAGAATTTCTTGCCATTATCACCTTTCCCTTTGGCAGATCTGGGCCTAAATCCAGTCACTAGTCACAAGTTGAGTAGACCCGTTTAATCAGTTGCTGAATGATAAGTCAGCACTTATATAAATCCCAGTTATCCAAAGGATTAATTTTGTTTAGAATTACTAAATGGATTTAGGCCCTCTTTGGGCAGTGATAGCAACAGTCTTAGCTCCATGGTCTATTTGTCATTAGGAAGTAAGTTCAAACACAGGCGTCTTGGATTATATTTGACTATTGTCAGTGCAAATTCACCTAGTGCTATACAGGCTGAAATCCGCCAACCCAAATATAACCCAACAGCTTTTATGGACCACCAGCAGCTCAACAAAAGACCATATTTGTCTACCTGCCTGGGACAGTAAGTGGAGTCAATAAGCATCTGGTATGCAATATATGACTGATTAACAGTGTTAGGCTAGATAGCTGACAAGTTTTAACAGCCCAAAACCACACAACACTTGGTCACTTGCTATGTTTCACATGACTGGAGTATATGTGTGCTGAAGAAGTCATCTGGTCTGGTCTGTGGTGCAGGAGAGCCAATATGAGAGATGAAGAATGCACTCACCCACCCCTACCATGCAACCCCAAAGCTCCTTTGCCAATCCCAGAAGCAAATTCCTCCTTTTGCCTTTACTGACCTGTCCCATGATAGTGGCAGCAACATCAGCAGTGGGTTATGATGAAATGAAAAGGTGGGCTAGCTCCATTTCTCCCTCCCAATAGTAAATGGTTATTTGATCCATTACATCTAGGGACATTTATTGCATTTTCATCATGCACAATAAACCCAGTTGGATTTTGGCCAAAAATCAGGGGCTAAATCCTAATGGTTAGTCTTAAGCAGAGTAGACCCATTGACTCATCCACTGACTTGTGAATCAGCACATAGGTGTTGTGTTGGTTCAGTGGGTTTCCTCTAGTTGGGACTTCTCTAGTAATAAGAGAAGATAACAGAATAAGAAGCATCACTTTGAAATTGCTAGGGATGAGGATGGCGAATATATTGTCAAATATTAGGAAAAACTCCCAACAATACCACGGCAATGGATAAACCAATGATGGTGAAAATCTTGGATCTTCTTCTCTGCTGGAGATGGTTTCAGTATAGTGTTTTCCATCAAGGAGCAAGTGGTCACATTAAAGGACCTCCTTCCATCTCTATACCATCTGTACCATCCTCACCATCATCAGTCATGCAGTACTTTCATGATATGATATTGACACCAGAGGAACAAGGCATGATAGAGATCTTGGACCAATTTAATCTGTGTAAAAATATCCTGAGAGTATTTCTCTTTCAAAGATCATACAAAAAAGCATCCATATTTTGAAAGCAAAGCAAAGCCAGAAAAATAAGAGGAAGGCTAGTGTCAGTCCTCTTGAAGGAAAATATGTATTGATTTTGATAGTAACATAAAAAAGTGAATGATGGATATTTCTGTTACCTCTTCATATCTGGCTTGTTAAAAATGAATTGAATCTAAAAAATGTGACTGAGAGAGTAGAGGGAATATACAGAAGTTTAGTAATTTTGAGCATCAGAGAAAATCACATTTCTTTGCATTTAAGTATTTTTTAAAAGTTCTCATATGGGGTATTTTAAATATTGATATATGTGAAAACCGAAGCAGCTAAAATGCATTTAAATAAAAAAACTTAATGCTGTCTACAATTATTATATATAAATTCTATATAAATGTTCTATATACATTATTCTAGGGGATATCCATCTGTTCAACATTTGTATAAGCAAATTTCTCTTAATCAGAGCATCAAAATTACTTTTCCTCCAGTCTTGTTCAGTTCAACATTGCCAGTATTAACAATGCTAAAAGTAACAGTGGGTGTTCTAATATGCACTCTAAAATCTAAATATCAAAATGTGCTTCATGCTGTCTGGAATCAAAATGGGAATCAAGCATATCGGGTACTGGAAGTAACTGGAAAATCAAAGCCCTGTGTCAAATTGTAACCCTGTTGCAACCCTTATGACTGTTGTTCTCTCTGAAGAGATGCTTTTAAGGAGACACAAGAGGGACATAAGGAAATGTACACTAGGGATGAAATTCTTCATTAATTTTTTTTCTGAAAAGAAGCAACAATTTTTGCAATTTTCTTCTCACTGTGAAAATAACTATTCACAATTTGAGACTTATTCTGCACAAAATTTGTACACAGTTGTTTTACACTGAAAATAGAATTTTTCTGATCAGGATTTTTTTTAAAAAAATATTTTTATTAAAAATTTCATTGCATAAAAACCAGAGTGGATATACCCCGTTATCAGATATATAACACACACACCCACTTCCATATTATTTTACTCCAGTTGAGTCTTCTTTGTTTCCATTTACCAAAAGAAAAAGAAAGAACAACAGTTGCATTTCCGTTTACAGAAGAGAAAAACAATTGCATTATCTCTTTCTTTGATTTCATGTACTTTTATATTTTTATCCATTCCAAAACTCCTTTCCATTCCCTTTCAAAGTTCTGGATAGGTTTATTTTTCAATGAAAATGCTAACTTTTCTGTCTCTACCGTATCCAGAACTTTTAATTTCCACTCTCCTAAATCAATGTATTTCTTTTCTTTCCAATGTTGCGCATATATCAACCTTGCAGCTGTTATCAAATATAACAATATCTTCTGATGACTTCTAATCTCCCTTTGTTGTCCTAACATATTTAACAAATAAAATTCCGGTATCATTTCAAAGTTCATTTTACAGATTCTTTGAATGTCATCATGTATCCCCTTCCAGAACTTTCTTGCCCTTACACAAGTCCACCACATATGAAAAAAGGTGTTACTGCCCTGGCTAGCCCAAGCTTGTGGGATATAAAGATATATCTTGATATCAATAATTCAGCCTCACATACCCATTCCCCTCCATGTGCTTGCAAGGCCCCCGGACAAGCACGCATACAGGCTTGGCCGATAATCGCCATAATATTCTAACACAATACAGGCAGGCCAGAAATAGCCGACTCGCAGCTTCAGGAGACCTCAAGGCAAGTACCTTCATTAGGTATGCATGCAACTTTCAAAAGATCCTTTGCCCCGCGCTGGCAGCTTGATGATCTGACTATACAACGCTCAAGTACTCTACGTTTTCATACGTTTTCATACTGGTTATCCTATTGACAATTTGGCTATAATTCAATCATTCAAATTCTGAATTTCGGAGGCTTTGTCTCCAGCCCCAAACTCATTGTCTTCTCCAAGCCTGAACTTGCCTGTGGTCACAATTCTCCTTATAAAAACCCCTGACTTTGAGCGCTTCCTTGGATTGCTCTTGGCTTCCATCCCGCCTTGCTGTCGCTTTGTCCAGCGAGCCTTCCCCTCAGCCCCACATGCTGAGATCCATGCTCCCCAGCTTCTCCACTTCTAACCAGGCTTCAGGACAGGTGAAGTATCACCCAAACCAACAACTCCTCTAAAAATCCCTCTATCCCACTCCAACCTTTATTTCCTTAGTTATCTGTGTGAGTGTGCTGCATACACTGTTTGATTGTGTTTTAATAAAACCACATTTATTATTTCAACTTCTCTGTGCTCCTTGACTTGGCCTGACCCCGTAAACATAGGGTTCAAGATCTCGCTACGTTATCCTGCCTCTCGTATTGCTAGGCAGTGCCCTTGGCTAACTTCCCCAACTTATAAAATTGAGAGCGCATTTAGGTGTCCCTCCTGGGATCCCCAGGAATCAGGGTAACAAAGGACTCAGCCTTTTCATCACACTTCCAACATTTCGCATTCCCATTTTTAGTTATTTTTTGCAATCTGCCTGGGGTCATATACTATCTATGTAACATTTTGTAAAAGTTTTCTCTTAAATTTAAGTTTGGGGTAAATTTTATATCAGTTTTCCATACTTTCTCCCAAACTTCTAATTCGATTGGATGTCCCACATTCTGAGCCCATTTAACCATTGTATCTTTAACTACTTCTGATTCCATTTCTCTTTTCACAAATAGTTTATAAAATTTTGAAATTCTTTTCTTTTGATTTCCCTTCATCAATATATCCAATTCATTCTCTTTTCTCTCAAATCCATACAGTTTTTGATCCATTTTAAACCTTGTGAAAATAATTATTCACAATTTGAGACTTATTCTGCATAAAATTCGTACACAGTTGTTTTACAATGAAAACAGAATTTTTCTGATCAGGAAAAATTTAATAAGCAGAAAATAATATTTTCTGACCAAAATCACCACATGTTAATTTTGTGTAGGGGACATTCCAAAACATGAAGACTTTTGTCTGTCCAGAATTCTTGTTAGGATTTTTCAACAGTAAAAAAATATGATTTTCAACCACTCTTTCGATAGTTTTGAATATTCTTACAATTCCTAATGTACACTCTGTGAGTTGGTTTTAGATCATGTTCAAGGCTGCCTCAGACATTAGGAAGAATGAGGCAACTACCTCAGGCAGCAAGCCCGTGACCATTCTTTCTGACCCTTCTCCTAGCTATTATTCCTCTATGTTGGATACTGGAGCAGCATCAGTCATCTGGTGTCCTGAGCCCTATAAATTAGAGGCTGATTCCAGATAGAGCAGAAGGTGCTATCTCATCAACACTACTGAAGTAAAATTTAATTGCCAATCCAGTCAGCTGATATTTGTGGCCTGGAAAGGGGTACCTTATCCTTAACTTCAGGAAGTGAAATGTCTTTGTATGCCCTACTCAGCTAATGCTGGATGCAGTTTATACACTGGGAAAAGAGAACCTTAAGGCAAGACTTGCAGTGCTTCACATAATGTGTGGTCAGTAAATCTACAGCCCCAAAATCTTCTTTTGAATGCTGGCAAAAACTTTAAGTGGTTGCATTTGGTGGTTATTCATTTTTGCTTGCCTTACAATATATTTATTTTGTATTAGAAAAATCATTGGAATCTATAGATGTATATAATCTTTTAAATTATATACCTACAATGCAGAATTTTACTCAATTTTCAATGAGTTCTCAATGTTGTTGGCTCCTTCTATTGTTGTTTTTTTTAAAAATAAAGATGTATGCTTCAAGGCTGGAAAGATAAAAATTCACCATCTGTATCTCAAGGGATGAGGAGATATTACTGCTTTACCTATATGCATGATTGTGTGTTTTATAGACATTAGCTTAAAAAAAATTCTTTTCTACAAACTATGGACAGAAGACCTTACATCAGGGTTGCATAATGTAAATCTCTGCATACAAAGTTCTAGATTGATTGTGCTATGCAAGCCTTGTGTTGAATGAAAATGTTATGCAACCAAACGCACAACTCATTACATACTGACTTACACAACTGCACTGCTTTCACAATTTTGCTTTGGCACCATTGAAGTGAATGGCACTTTCCACATTGGACAAAGATGTGCAGCTGCTTCTGTAGGGAAACTTTCATATGCATAAACATTAGGAAGAACTTCCTGATGGTGAGAGTGGTTTGACAGTAGAATACACTGCCTTGGAGTGTGGAGTGTGTCTTCTTTTGAGCAGAGGCTGGATGGTCATCTTTTGGGAGTGCACTGATTGTGTCTTTCTGCGTGGCAGGGAGTCAAGCTGGAAGACCCTTGTGGTCTGTTCCAACTTTATGATTCTAGAAGACATCAATGCGATTCCAGCCACAGTCCACTTATATCAGTGCACATGCCTAGACCTTGTTCAAACTTATGTCCTTGCCTTTCCCCCACTTTTCCTTCTATTTTATCTTTCTTTTCTTTCTGTTTCTTTTCTTTCTAATCATATTTTTCAAATCTGGTAAAATAGCTTTTAAAATCAATTTTTTTGAAAAATATATTACTGGCCTTTGACAGCTGACTCTTACTAAGCATGATGAACTCTTCAAAGCATGATTCAGGAAAATAATGATGATGAAAAGACATGGATCATGCAAAGAGCAGACTTTTTTTTTCCTGCAAAGGCTTCTTTGACTGCATATGTATGTCTATTTTATTTATTGAGTGATTTACTTACCTGCTTAATTAATTAATAACCTGCCTTTCTCCCAGTACAAGAGCCAAGACAACATAGCTGTTTTAAAAAAAACACAGTATAGCTATATGTTACTTATATTGTGATCACATAATAAGAAGTGATGGACACAATAGGTTTGGCAATTGTTTTCGAGAGAAATAAGATGCACCTTTGTTTATTATGACCAGCCGGCACCTTTTGTCATTCAAATGTAAAATTTTAGCATGTTTCTCTGTCTTTAAACCCCATGGAATTATGCAAAAGGAAACACAGGACAAATCTGAAATTTTAGTTCCCCTTCTTGTATTTCTGGCAATGTGAGTGACTATCGATTACTTGCAAGTTTCAGTAACCCTAAATTGCCACCATGAAGAATAGTATTATGGCTAGCAAGCTCAGAGATGACTTTGTCTCCACTCTTCTCATATGATGAACAATTTACATTGTTTCACAAGCATTTACTAAACATTCATGAGCATGAACCACTTAGCTCCTCTGCTTTTTAACATCTACGAGAACAAAAAGCATCTATTCAGTTTTTGAATCAGTGGTAGTTCAATTAAACATGAAATAAAGGGATAAAAACATAGCGGCTTCTAAATCTGTTAAGCCTACGTAACCTACACAGTGTATTAAGCTTGTACATGCTTAGCTCTGTGTCCCCTCAAAAACAGCCTATATTATAGGTTGAACCTACTTAAGCTTACTCAGGCCCGCCTTCTGATATGTCTTCATATGAGAAGAACCTTCGTAGTTACCTAGTTATTTATTGTCTAAAGGTTACATAACGGTAGTGTTGCTGGGTGTACCATGCAGGTATACTGACCAATCATTAATGAGACTTGGTGAAGCAAGGATTGAAGCGTGTGGTTTTTTATAGATGGAATAAAAGAGTTAAGGCTTCATTCAAGTTTAAACCTTCAATCTACTATAGAAAAGTCAATGCGAGTTTGTCTGTTTGTCTGTGTCAGGCAGGCAAAGAGCTCATACGATTGGCTGAGCGAGGCGAGAAGACCTCATAGGATTGGCTGGCTGTGAGGATTCTATGGAATCTTGGAGTCGGCAGTTTAGGGAGCGGCCTTTAGAATTTTCAGCCAGAGGGCTCTCTGGCCTCAGGCTGGTTGCTATGGAGATGAGGCCTACTGTCAATAAGGATGCCAGAAAACATTTGGGAGGCATATGTGAGAAAAATTAAAGTGACATACACAACATAGTTACAAGGTCTTCTTGCCTTACACGGTAGATTGTAATGGTTCCATATGTGAGGAATCTTAAAGTTGAAATTCAAAACAAAAAATGCCTCCAGAAAAATGTAAAGCCATTCCACAAATTCAACAGAAAGCAAAAAAATAAAATAAAAATAAAAATAAAAAAATAAAAATAAAAAGCCAGTACATCAGCATCACCAGACAAGACAGATTGGACTGGGAACTATGGGGAAAAGTTACAGGTACTGGAATAGGCCAGTTGCTATGGAGACGATGCCTAGCAGCAAGGAGGAGGACAGTGTATTTCCACAGGAACCCAACCTCTGTATGTTAACAACTCTGAATACAGATTGGATTGGGGAATATGGGGGAAAGTTTCAGGTACTAGAAAAGGCTGGTTGCTATGGAGATGAGGTCTAACAGCAAGGAGGAGGACAGCGTATTCCCTCAGGAACCCGAACTGTGTATGTAAATAGCTCTGAATATAGATTGCACTGGAAAATATGGGGAAAAGTTACAGGCACTAGAGAAGACAGTTGAGTGAGCTCCTAAGAGAAAAACAAAATCCCAGGCAATACTAGGTAAATACGCTAGCATTTTTATAAAATAATGGGAATTTTCTGGTAAAGAGAGGAAATGTGCATTGGTGGCAAAACTTTAAAAGGTTACTTTTTTGGATTTCCAGCTTCCTTTACTGAAGAATTTTGGGCACAGCGTTCCAAAAAGGTACCTTTCCAAACTCTGTTTGGCAGTAAGAAAGAGGAAATGTGTTCTAGACCGTGTAAAAGATGCCTTAAAAACATGTGGTGTTTTTTGCAACCAGCTTCTCCAGGCGTTCTGCACTCACTCGTGCTCTTGCAACCCATCTGCCTTGATATACAGCTCCAGGTGGTCCTCTGACCACATCAGCTACTCTAAAAGGTCATGGCAGCATTTGTGAGTGTTGAATTTCTTGCACTTTAAGCCTCATGATATTCGACAATTCCAAATTAATGAACCATTTTGTCTAAACACTTCTTTTCCCCGACAACCTGCACATTATCAAATTAGTGAAACAGTGTCTTCTATACTCAGAGTTTATGATGCATTCGGCATACGATTTAAGCAAAGGTCAAAGCTGCAGGACAGAAACGGCAAGGGAGCCATGAGCTGTCACATGAAGGGCAGTGCTTTCCCTAAATCTCGTTTTTAGCATACGCTCACTTGCTAGTCACCCATGCAGCTTCTCACTGTTCCCTTTGAGAATGGGATATAATCTCTTCTCCATCAGCCTCTCTTCCATGTATGATGCAACTCTCTGGATTTGATATCCTTTTAGATTTGTTTCACAACTGCACAAACTGCTTCCCCATAAATGTTAAGGTTTACAAAATGTTAAACATTTAATACACCCTACCCAGCCATCTAGCCCAGCTCTGTTATGTGAAATCAAAACATTCTTCGTGAATGTAAAAACCAGTGTTGATTGGTGATCAGATCACATTCAGAGGGAGCCTGCTGTGAGATTCTCCATTTCTCACGTTTATAATTAAATTTAGCAGCTCTGTATGAGAGCCAGTGCGGTGTAGTGGTTTGACCTTAGAGACCAGGGTTCAATTCCTCGCTCAGCCGTGGAAACCTGCTGGGTGACCTTGGGTGTATCACACATGCTCAGCCTCAGAAAACCCCGCGATAGGTTCACCTTAGGATCACAATGTCAGAAATGACTTGAAGGCACACAACAACAACAAGTTCTGTATGGTTATGGATATTATTTTCCATACTCACACATAATGCAGAATATCGCTATCCTGTTTGCTTTCAATATGAAGAAGTGACTACTTTTGAGAATTAAGAGGTGTTAACAGTATAACTTGTAACAGTATATAAGTAAAACAGTATAACTGTGTGTGTGTGTGTATTGGCAAGAAGATCAATTCTTCAGTGTCATAACTGGAACCACAGTGCTTTCTTCAAACTTGCTTGTATTGTATTTTCATAAGACTTTTAAAGGCTATCTCATCAAATGGGGAACAAAAGAGTGAATCTAGTTAATTTCAAGAGCCAGGTAATAGTTCAAATAATACCACAAAGCCAAGGAATCAGGCATCATCTCTTAGACCCATGAGATACATTAAGCCTCTTAAATTCAGAATACAGAAATGCCACTGCAAACACAAAAACGGCTACTAGTATTCCACTTGACTAAGCTGAAACCAGCCATTCTCAAACCTCCAAATGTTTTCTCTACACCACAGTCAGAAATCTTTGGAAGCATTCAAAAATCTTGGATTCACAGAAACAGAAATGAAAGTATTTATATTTGTATTTTATATATGCAATTTTTTTGTCCCAGTGGGAATAGATGCTAAATTAAAGATCTTAGATAAGTGTTGATTACAACTGGGTCCACACTTATAGGGACTAACAATTGAATTTAGGGCTTAGTGAAGGTTTTTTTTTTTCCCCTTCAGGCTTGGGGATGGGCAACAACCTTTCAAAATCATAATGCATTCAGATAAATGATTAAAATAGTTCTAAACTTTCCACAACATCTGTTGAAAGAATGCAACGAAAATGTCTTCTAGAAGTATTAAATAGAACATAGCAATTTGAAATATGTTGAGTTTTGTTTTAGTCCGTTTTGTTATTATAAATGAAATATATGTGTGATAACAAACTGAGCATTTTATTTTATGGCCAATACCTTAACATTCAGTCTTGTTTTCTCTTTACCTTTTGTAAAGATTTTCCCTTTTTCTGGTTTCTACTTGTCCTCTCAGCCACTATTTATTCATGTGCACGTGTGTGTTTACCAATTACTTTTGCAGAGTCAGGGAAGTCATGATGATGCAAGAAGATTGTCCTCATAGTGAGGACCGTATTTTGCTCGTTGACTGGTCCAAGCTGTTAAAAGTGGTAATACAGAGTTGAAGCAGAAGGTATTTGAAGATTGTATACCACTTCCTACATTATTTCGTTTGCAGAGAAGATGTTATGCAGTAACAGATCTGAGCCTTCAGATGTTTTGGACTTTAACTTCCAGGAAGTCCAGGCGACATAGAAACTGAAGCCCAAAATATCTGGAAGTCCAAAGGTGGAGAACCACTGTCATCAAAGCCCTTTTTGTTTTTGGTATATATTTTAAATCAACATGTAAAAAAGATTTTCTTTCCCAACAGTGAATGAATGAAACATATATGCTCTTTGGTTACTTCATGGGTTATTTGCTTGTATGTGTTGCTTTTTTAAAAAAAAAATTACCTGATGCAACATAAAGGCCCTTTTCGCACGGCATTTTCAATGCGAAAGGGTCCCTTGAGTGTCACACATATGTGAGGAGCAGTCCACATGACGCACTCACATTTGAGCGATGCTCCAAGGCCCGGCAGGGACCGTGCATGCATTTTTTCATTTTCGGCTCAAAGCCAAAAATAGTGCACAGTCGCGCATTGCTCTGGGGCCCCGCACACACTTATCTTGCATGCGGAGCCTCAGGAGCTGGGCCAGTCATGCTTCCTGTCCAGTGCAGCCTTGGAAAGTCCCAGGCTGCACTGTGAAAGGAAGAGGCGGGGCTCTCGCACGAGCAGGAAGCTTGTGCGGAGCTGAAGAAGCAGGGAAGTGAGAGCCTCTCTCCAGAGGCTCCTCACGTGAGTACCGCACCCCAGCGCCGAAAATAGGTGAGTTGCGGAAAGGGCCAAAGTTAGGTACAATACTAGAAGAGAAACAGAACAAATACAGTGGAGGATGCTTGCATTCTTTCCTGGAGGGTAAGCCGCATTGAACACCATGGAACATAAAACTGAGGCCATTTCCGAACTACACTGTTACTGTGCTGTTATTCCACTTTCAGCATCCTGTGGAATTCTAGGGGTTTGTAGTTTACTAAGGTCAAAGAGCTCTCTGGCTGTGAATTCTAAATCCCCCTCCCTGAATGGCAAACCCCAGATTTCCATAGGATGTTGAAAGTGGAATAATAGCACTATAACAATATAGTGCGGAAATGGCCTGAGTGTTGCACTATAGAAATCCCAGCTGGCTAGTGGCTTTCTGGTGATGGAGGAGAAAGGTCAAAAGTCATTCTTCTTTCCCTTCCTCAAAATACTTATCTTACAATACCTGCAGGATGCTCACTTATACATCCCCACTGTTCATTTCTGACTTCTTTGGTCCAGATAACTTCTAATTATACGATATAGCCCCATCTCACACCTCAGTGTTTTTAACACTTTAAAAGCCCATGTGTGGCCACAGTTATTTCATATCTGTTACCCTAGCCTACCTTAGGTGGTTGTGAAATCAAATGAAAGGCTATCCACTTGTGCAACTGGAAACCAACACAACTGTACTGGGACACTGTTTTCCTTCTTGGACATTACGTTGGATTTAGGCCTATGATCCTGTGAGTGAGGCTTTAAGGAGAACCGGCTGTCATGCTGACCACTGGAACATTTTACAGAAAAGCATCATGGGACAGGGATCTAATCTAGGCATATTTTTTGCAGAGCTCCTCACTCCCAGAAAGATTTCTTTTATAATTTAATTGCTGGAACTAAACACTAGAATTGTTTACATGTACAGAATGGATCTGCTAGTTAATTGGATTGGAATATATTCATACACATCCATACACATGAGATTCCTACATATAGATCAAAACTAGCAGGACTGCATGGTTTGTTTAGAACAATCAAAAGGAACAGAAACTATATTTTTCAAAATATTAAAATGAGAACTTGGATTCTACAGATTCAGCTTGTGTTGACAGCTGAGAGCCTGACCATGGACTGTAGAAATTCTACAGCATCTCCATAGAACACAACAGGATTGTTAGGATTCTTTTCCTCTGGGGTTTCCAAGTATTCCACACAAAATCAAACCATTCAAATGTTGTTTATTACTTTGTTTATTACTGTTATTCAATGATCACTGAGATTGTCTTTCTTAAGCAACATGGACAAAACGATATCATTCAGAAAGTCCAACTTGGTAAAAACACTAAAATTAAGCAAAATTCTTCCTTTGTGTTATACATTTACAAAAATATAAACATTATCTGAAGACAACCAGGCTCCAGTCTGTATTCTCTGGTCTATATCAATCCATTTCAGCTCTTTGGTATGAGTGAGAGCCTGACTTTTCTGCTTAGCCTTTTTTAAACACATAATCTTAATTACCATAGTTGACACTGTGCTAATATTAATATTACTGATGTAACTCGTTATACTGGAAAAACAACAGCAGCTCATTTAACCACAAAGTGAATTCTTCTACACGAACAAAACAGGTTAATCATACTAGATCATTCAATGCATGGGGCACAATCCAGATGTTCCTTCACAATTCCCATTCATTTCAATAGTGCATGCACAAGACAACTTCCCAGTGGATTGTGCCCATGGTCAGTGTTAATATGGCATATGCAAATAGCATAGTTTGAAGGGAGAACTGGGCTCCAATTCAGTGCCACAGACTTCTGTCCACTTAATGAAAAATTCCCATTTGTCCACCTGACAGAATAGGAAAGTTGTGGGATGGGTGTAGGTGGCACTGTCCACACAAAGGAATGGTAAGCAAATACCTTACATTATTGGGGGGTGGGCGATACTTCTCATCCTTCCATTAGTGCCAACATGACAAATACCCAGTGCAGGAAATTCCTGACTGAACATGCTCTGTTACTGAGTTAGTCATAATTTCATTCCTTCTTTATGTACTTGCTATACAAAACCTTTTATTTTAAAAAAAAGAAAACTCAGAAAATGAAGCCATATGACAAAACAAGTGGACGTGATAAAATCTAAAAAGACTGAAGCTTCACATCTTCATAACCCGATAAGGAGTAATAGCTGTATTTAATTTTAACTTGATGTGCTTCAGAACTCCTACTGATATAGGCATTTAATGATCCAAACATAATGGTCCTATGCAGAATAATTACTTATATGAAGGAGAAAACTCCATGTACATTCCTTGTAAGCAGTGTTTCCAGAAAGGAGGGGAGCCTTGTACTGGTTCTAAAGGTGCACACTGCTGTCATTTGGGAGCTACCGATATTAAAAGTTAGGAATTTGGCATAGACATTGGGGGACCTTTACACTACTCCTTTTTCACAGATTCTTTATTTTTCCCACCCTCACAGTACAGCCAGTACAGAGAAAATAAGTAGAGGGCAAAGCAAACAATTAAATCATAGTGGTACAATGTTACACAAAACACAACAAACAGCAGGAAATAAAGTATTTTGTAACCAATATGCTTTAAAATAAGACACTCTGAAGGCAAACTAGAAGCTTCGTTTTGCTGGCCAGAAATTTCTTCATGATCAAAAACAGGGCAAGTAGCCTGGCTTTCAGTATTCTGTTTTTCTTCAGCTAACATGCCTTCAGTTTCTGAGCTTGTCTCTTCTCTTTCTTCGGTGGGTTCACTAATTAAAATGGTTGGCCCCAACAAGTTTTCCTGCTTGTATGGTGGTTGATGGGGAAACAGACCTGTGCTCTTTTCTCCATTCTCATCAGAAGGAAGTTCTTGGAATTTGGACTCCAAGGAAGTATCTGGAGCATCTGTGTATGGATGCAACACTTTCGCTCCTTCAGCAGCCTGAGCTTCCAGGGATCCTTCAGAAGATGTCACTGAGGAACTTTCATAACAGCTCCCCACAATACTTATATCAGCAGGAGATATTTCCTCTTCAGTTTTGGCACCAACATGGGGGCAAGTTCTCCAGATCCTTCCCTCTTCAGCATCTTTGTTGTACGAACCTTGTGGAGGATGTTGTGAAGCTCCCAGAGATGTTTCTGCGTATAAATCCTGCTCACAAATGGCTTTTCCTTCTGTGGAAGAAGTCCATAATATTTTACCTGATGAGGAATCATTTTCAGTGTTACGTTCTGCTCTAGTGAGCATTTCGCTTGTACTGCACACTGAAATCATTTCTCCATGCACCGTTTCATGTACATGTGCATTATAAATATCTGAAACGGGTTCCTTTTCAAATTTAGTGTCATATAATACACCCACTGTATTGCATTGACAAAGAGGATAATGTGAACCATCATTTCTCCCTTCATGTATATCAAACACTGTTTCCCTCTCCTCTGTGGGCCTGTCACTTAGTGCAGTCTCTTGAGGTAGCTTAACAATTACTGCTTTTTCACCAGCAGACATTTTTTCTGGAGTACTTTCTGATGTCATTTTAATTATATAAGCAGTTGTAACTGCCTCTGCTTCCTCTCTACTATCATGCTTAGCTACTGAAGTCTCTTCATATCTCACTGGGTCTTGGCAGGTAAACAGTTCATCTGTGGGAGTTACATTCAAACATCGTGTATTATCTCTAATTCCCCACATGGCTTCACCCCCTGTTTGCTCTTTCATCTGCACTCTTTTATTTGCTTCACTTTCTCTTTCTGCCAGTTGACTTTCTAAGTCACTAGAACTTTGATTCCCCCAGCTGATCTGATTCCTCTGATCACCAGTAATAACCCTGTCAGGTTCAGTTTGGAAGGGCTTGGTCTCCAAAATGTTTCTGTTTGCTGGGTCATGACTCTGATTGTCTTTTCTCTTTCCTAAATTCTCTCCACTATCAAACGCCTCCCCCACATTTATTGATGCAGAATGTGTAGCAGTTTGTTCTTCCATCGGTGTTACAAAATCTGGACAACTGATGCAGAACTTGCTTTTATTTTGAATGTCTTCTGGATACCTGCTTTCTGTTCTTTTCAGATCCTGCCATAATTCACCTGCAGCAGAACCCATTCTTACTTTTTCTTCATTACTTTTGCTTATGTTTCTTTTCTCATTTCGAGGCATTAGCTCTACTGCTTCATGAATTTCCCCCTCTATTCCTTCATCTAGCACACTAAAAGTCATCACTTCTTCCCCTTCAGTTAGTTTATCTAAGTTTGATGTAACGTGTTTTGTATGCCCATTGGAAGGATCAACTTGTTTTTCTTCTGGGAATTGCTCTAAAATCCTCAACTTGATTTCTTTTCCTTTGTCAATGGTATATTCAGTCTTATAGTTTTCTTCTTCAGTCTCATCACCTGAATATGAACTCCTTAAGGAAATTTTTGTGACACTCATATCAGCTAAGGTATTGGTATTTAACTCTCCACTTAAATATACCTGATTTTTGCTTTCAAGCATCTCCCTTTTGGGATCCTGCTTAAGAATGCCTTCTGAACTTGACTCCGGAGTTTGGGAAGACGTTTCTTGGATTTGTTGTTCTCTGAATGGCTTGATATTGTCATCTAGCCCTTCCAAAACTTTCCCTTTTAACATGTTTGCTTCACTACCTTCTAAGGGAATTGCTTTGGGTCTGATCTCCCATACCTTTTTATGGTGATCGTAATCATTGTCATCATCATTACTGATGAACAATCTCTCTGATATTTTACTTCCTGAAACATTGTCAGATTCATGTTCTTGAACATCTTCATGACAAAGTCCATGTTTGCCCAGGGAAACATCTATAGTGAGGACAGGCTCCTTCTCCTTTGTTCCAGACCAATATTGTGGTAATGAAAGTGTTTCACTGGTGCTCAAAGATTCTGAAGACTGTATAGTATGGTTTGCTGAGTCTATTCTTGTAAATTTTTCAGGTGGTAATTTACTGTAATCACTTCCTATGGAATATATTTGTTTATTGTACAGTTCTTTGTCCAGTGAAACATGTTCAGATGAAGAACTTATAGGTAGAGGTTGCTTAAGCAAGCCAGAGTCTAGCTTTTTCTCCAGTTCTTGTGGTTCATTTTGAAATCTAACTGGCTCAGTTGTATACAAACTGCTTTCATCTCTGGAGGAGCCACTGGTTCTATTGAAGTCCCCACCTAGCTGAAAACATAGGATCAAAAAGAATGGTCAGAATGTGCATAAAAAAGAAACAGAATTATCAGTTTGTACGTGTGTGTATGTGTACACACACACACACACACACATACATACATATATATTTATATGAAGAAATTTAGTTAAGGAAAGTTTTGTTTTTAGAAAAGGATGTTTTAGAAAGACATGTTTCTGAAACATTTATCCCAGAACATTTATTACGTAGAGTTAGAAAACATACATAGGGTATACCAGAAGGCTGTGTAAAAAGTAAGAAATAAAATAGCATTCAGCTCTCCATTTCTCACATCCCACCCTCTTTATTCATGAGCTCAGTAAGCTGCAAGTCCATTCCATACAAATGAATCCTAAAGAGAATATTCTCTCCAAGGGAAGCTAATTCATTCACAGGGCACATTCCATTCCAGGCATGTTTTTTTTTTTAAAGTGAGTGCATTGACACAGTACATCAAAGCTGGAGAATGTACGGTATTGTCCAGTAAAATAAAGACACATTTGCACACTGACAAATACTATAAGGATTATCTTTGCTTCATTCCTCTCAGGACCCCTTTTACAGAATTCAGACTGGAATGTATTAGAGTTTCTACGAAGTGCAGAATGAGTTAGGAAAGCAAAGGCCAGAACGGGTAAGTTTCTACCCTATCCCCCAAATGTGAAATTATATTATTTCCCTGCATTTGCTTGTCATGGCATTCTTTCCTTGCTTTCGAACACTCAAACTGATGGTTCTATTCCAATCAATTAGAGTATAGTTTCTTGGGTACCCCTTATTACATTTACACTTGCTGCAGAGATACCCCCATTACACTGTCTCTTATTAATATGTTTTCTGCAAAGCCTCTGCAAACTATTAATAGTAAAACGTCACTCAAAGAAAAGTGAAGGAACTAATGTTTCTGCAAATTCTGTTTTAATGACCCTCTGCCAACTGGCGCTCAAATGTATATGAGCTCTTCAGTGATGCCAACTGTCAGGATTTAATAGCGAGATGCCTGGTTTTTTTCCCCCCTTCTTTCTCCCTCCTCATAACTGACATTTGCATGATCTCAATAATTATATGCAAATCTTACGATTTCCCCTTCTTCTCACATAAGGCTCATGTTACTTGTCAACTGCCGAGCTGTCTTGTGAGCCATTGCCTATGGGTTTCAAAGATTTGGTTGCATTTCCATTTATTATAGATCCCCATTGTTTAATTCATTACATAGCACATAAGGTAAATTAAAATCTGAATGACACATGTATATAATTCTCATTTATTGTACAGATGATCACTTTGATTTTTTTTAAAAAAAGATTAAAATTGAGTCTCCTGGTTATCAGAGAACACTGGGGTAGACTCTGATTCGTCATAGCTTTCTATTACTCTTTCTTTTCAAAAATAATAATACTGAGATTCTGATTATTCAGGCAGTGAAAGCTTCCACACTAGGTGACAACTTTGAACTCTCCTAAAGTCTGAGCCAAGAAGGCTTTGTGCTTACATGTGAAGATCCTATGACATTTCTCACTATCCCAAAGGGCTATGTGGTGCTCATATTAAACATGTGCTGTTACGTGTTCCAGCTTATATGTTCACAAGCAACGACAATTTGCATCACAATTATTCAGCTACATACACAATTAATATGAGCCCTAAGCCACTATTCTGTTATTCCTTTCTCATTTATAAAACTCATGCAGACTAATTGTATGCCCACTATAGATGCCATTTTGGATAAAGTTAATATTTAGTATTAATATATTGATCTATAAGTCTACGTGGGACTAGTAAATACTGGTAATAGATATGTTACAGCTGGCAAGTTATATTTGTGGTCAAGACCCATGGAAAATTTTGAGCTTATGACTTTCTTAAAATCCTCCCTACTATGGTATACAATTGTTAGGCAAAGACAAAAGAGATCATCCTATCATATCAGTGCAAGAGTCAGCATGGTGCAGGTATCTGAATGTTGGACTAAAACACTGGGAGGCAAGAGTTTAACCATGGAAGCCTTCTGGGTGATCTTGGGCAAGTCACTCTCTCAGCCTCAGTGGAAGGCAAAGGCAAACCCCATCTGAACAAATTCTACTGAGAAAATCTCATTGATAGGTTTGACATAGGGTCACTGTAAGTCAGAAATGTCTCCAAGGCTCACAAGGGCAAAATCTGTCAGTGATGTTGAGTAGTAAGTGGACAATAAAATTCACCTTACTATTGTGGCCAGATGCTAAAATAACTGCCCCCCATAACATTGCTGTTGATGAGCTGACAAGCAGCTGTTGGGGTAGAAACAGTTCCAGCCACAGCCTGTGTAAGGCAGCCTAAATGTAGAACAGAAGATGTATAGAATACAAAATCTAAGTGAATGCTGATGACAAGACCAGAAAGACAGGTCTGAAATATGAAATATGATTCTTCAAATTGTCACCTATAACCTGTGATAAAAAGAAGAAGAAAAAGAAGAGAGTTAAGTCAGTAAATTTAGGATAATGACGCTTATGGAATCAAAGTTGTCTTATGCCACTGATCACATGCAGTCAAAGATCCAACATTGGTGTAAAAATCATAGATAGCTTATACTAATCAGCAATGCTGAAGTTTAGGAAGATTGCATTCTCTGAGAAATATAAGGGCTATATTATTAATATAAATGCACAACACTTACCAGCAACTCTAATTCTTTATCATTTTCGTTATCATCCTCAGTTTGTTCCACTTGTTCACCTACATTTTCTTTCCTTTGTTTAATTTCGTTATCATCCACATGTGAACAAAGGATTTGTGGGATGTCTGCCTCTGATGAGTTAAGAAAAATTCTTAAATAACATTGATGAAGATATTGTTTTTAATTTTTAATTGAAATGTGAGGTAAGGAAGGAATAATTGAATGAGGTTTAATACCTGAAATCTTGGAATTTTTCCATATGTCTTTGTCATCTGATGCCAATATTTCTTCTTTACTGTTAAGTAAAAAAGGAAGCTTAGTGATATTCTCAAATATCTTAGTTGTAACCCATTTAGTTATAAACTCAATGACATGAAAATTAAAGGTGCAAAATCAATCTTTAAAAAGTTTGAAGAAACATAATTTTAAATTTCAGTTTTCTTGTACTATTTAAAGAATCATAAGATGAGTCTACCTGGAGTCTAAAGATGAGTCTAAAGACCCTTCCACTGAATGTAGAATCTGAAAAATTTTGTCAGTCTTAATTTTCTGATTTTATCCAATGTACCATTTTGTTGACTAGAACAAACTACCACTTAGAAAAGTTACTTTTTGTACTACAGCTCTCAGAATCCTTCTGTTATCATAGTGAGTACCCCAGTAAGCGTGGTGAGGAATTCTGGGAATTGTAGTCCAAAAATTGCTTTCATTATACTTTTTCTTATGCTACATTTCCTGATGCTCTTATTGCATCAGAAAAGGAATGGGAGAAACTATTGTAACTCCAAAGTCATTTGCTCAATGAATATGTCAGTGAGAACTTTTCACAAGTAAGTCAGAAGAGACTCTAGCCTTTCTTAACTGTTTTGTAGATAATCAAGTGAGTGGTTCTGGAGACAATTTTAAAAAATGAACAGGGAGGTGTCCTTTTAATTCATGATTTTATTAATATAAAAAAGCATCATCTGCATTGCATCGTAACTACAGCAACGATGTTAATAACTGTAGCAGCTTCTAGGATGCTGTGAGAACAGCAGTATCATTTAAGACAATAATTATAAGACCAAACATAACCTTGACTACCTTATTCTATATAGTCTTGACTCTTACATATTCTAAATATCCTGGGAATATAGTAAGCTAGAAATAAAAAATTCTAAATAGTTTACAGCTTCCTCTTAGCCACATATTTATTTTCTTTGAGATAATTGGGTAAATTATGTACTTAAACGTAGCCATTTTTCTTTGTCTTGTGTTTTATATTATTAGGTTTTTGCAGTGTGATTATACATTACAGATTTTAATGCTTACACACTACCATGAACCATGCACACACATCATTAAAAAAGCAAGATAAAAAAAAAAGGAATAACCAGTCATCTACAGCGCTAAGTAACCAGTCCTGCTCCATCAACACCCCAAACCTGACAGAAACATCATTCACTCCTGCTCCAATTGCCAGCAGAAAAGACCCTCTTTTCCCCTTGCAGCTTATGCCTGATAAAGCAGGTTTTCGAAGGAGTTACTATTGTGGGAATAGTGTAACAGTCATAAAAGTTACCTAGATTTACTCATCTGTACACTTAACTAAGTAGCTGATGTGGATTACTGGCCAATATAAATAAATAAAAGGATGTTGTGAATCTTTTTTCTACTCTAGCATTTACTCCCCATGCCACCATAGGGCAATGAGGACCAACAACACACACGACTGCCTATCAGCAGCTGCTCACTATGCTCATTTTCACTGCTCCTCCAATCTACTTCATCTACAGAACTGTAAATACTTAAATAAGCCCCATTATTCCAATAGGTGGTATTTATTTTAGTTGTACTAAAAACAGCATACAGTCCTTAAGGTCTCTGGGAAGGAACGAAATCCTTGTTTATTTCATTCTTTCATGGGAAAAGGGAAAGTCACAAGACTTTTCTCCACACTGAGTAAAATTATGAGAATTTGTGTGCATTTTTGGAGAATTTTCCCTCAACAACGCTATATTTTGTACAAATACATCTTCTCTAAACTTTTTTTTCTAATGATGATGATGGCTTTTTTGCTCTTGCATGGGAGCAAAGAAATCTCATTTCAGTTGATTTTTTTTCAACCTGTTGAAGCACCCTATCTTGTCAAGGATGAAAAACTTATGAGCATTCTTTATGAAGGATATTTGCTCTGTGTCACACTTAGTTCAATCAGGAGGGCAAATTGATGAATCAAGGATCTTCCTATATCTTTACATCTGAGGACTGTCCATAGACATTCAAGTTTAGATTAGATAACCTTCAGCTGCTATAGCTTGCTATTTCTATCCCACCTTTCTGATACAAGTCTAGCTGATGAGGCCTGCCATGTCTACATTCTGTGGATCCTGAGATTTATGCTTTGGTGAGATTTAGAAGTATCTACAAAGGAGCTCAAGTGTCACAAATCCCAAGAGTCTGTAGGATACAGACATGACAGTTGAAGTGGTATCAAAGTGCTATAATCATGTAATGTGAAAAAGATCTAACTGGAGCCTTATTTATTTCAATTGATCTTCAGCAGGGCATAGTGTCTAGTTCACTGTGCACTATATAATGACATGCTATGTCATTACCTTTTGAGGGAAGATTAGTGTTAACCATTGTGGAATATTCTGGTGTTTCAAGTTATGCATTTTCTCACTTCTGTTTTATTTAAACATAGCAGCGAAAGTAATATAATTCTCCAAAAACGTTCAGCCAACAGCCACCTAAATTTATACTTGGCTATGTCAATCTACATATGACCTGTCACCACTTTTTATTTATAATCTAGCTTTCACCTCTTTCCCAATACATGTATATTTATACATAGTCAATCTGAACAAACACTATGGAATGGAATAGTCGTGCAGAACAAATACTATGTAATTCACAGTGGTTCAGTTGCTTGATAACATCTTTGCAACACAAAAAGAGGCACAAGGACTTCATGTGGTAACACCCACCCATATACAGGAGGAAATAAATCACCATGTTTAAAGATTAGCCAGTTCCAGTTGTGCCTTTATTTTTTCAAGAATATATCATTTTTTGCACTTTAGTGCAACTAAGAGCACTAAATTAAAATTAAAATTAAATTAAAATTCTGCCTAATTTCATTAATTGATATATTTTTTCTTTAGGATGCTTTACTATGATATTTAAAAATCATATATAGAAAAAGCAAATCATTCATAGGTATTTGTAATCTATCTCAGCCAGTAGGGCTGTTGTTCCGTGATTCTATTGTATAAGAAATTTCTGCTGGGCTAGAATAACAGCCAAGGCCAGTCTGAAAAAGAGGATTCTTCAGACCAAGTAAAGGAAGATGAATTAACACCTGCCTCTTCTGCTGTGGGGCATTCAGGCCTCAACCAATAAATCAAAATACATACCTCCCTTGTATCTCCACTTCCCAAGGCCCATCTTTTTCCTACAGGGAAGAAACTAGCACAGCCAAATGTTGCCCAGAAACATCAGAGTACCAATAGCTATGCAATTACACTGCTCCTTTAAATTATTGTTGTGTACAGAGTGATACCCAAACATGCAGAGTCACTATTTCGATGCTCAGCTGAGGCAAGGCCTTTCTCAAACCAATGTTCATTTGTGCAGGACATTGTCCCAGGCAGCTCTCTCAGGTGTCACTTATCCTGAGCCACCTTAGCCCAAGCTTATCTACCTGAAATCTGGATACTACTATATTTTCTGTTACCTTCAGAAAAATGAAGCTATTTTTTTAAAAAATCCACAGACTTACTAAGACGTTGTAGAACTGAAAGCAAAAGTAATCTGGAGCCAGAGGCGGATCTAGAGTGGAGCAACTGCGGCGCCTGCCCCAGGCACCAATGTCGGTGGGGCAAAAAATAGAGGAATCCCCTCACCTGCCCCTCTGCCGCTGTTTGCCCCACCCACCTCCACCTGCCATTCACCCTGCCCCCTCCACCATTCACCCCACTCACTTCTGCCCGCTGTTCGCCCTGCCTGCTCCCACTCACCACACCCACAAAGAAAATAAACATGCTGCTCACCACACCCACTTCCATCATTCACCTCACCCACTTCCACCTGTCACCCCATCCACCTGCACTCGTCCCTCCCCCACCCACCCCCACTCACCCCGCCCACGTCCGTGTGCTGGTTTCCCCGCCCCCACCAGTCACCCCGCCACTTTGCCCAGGGTGCTATTAGCCCTCCATCCGCCACTGTCTGGAGTTGAAAAACCTTTGGAATCTGTAGCATTTTGTTGACACAGCTTGGAGAAATTACTTTTTGGATTACACTTCTGTAATCTCAGCATCATAAGTACCCTGGTGAGCATGGCTGAGGAGTTCTGGGAGTCACAGTCCACAAATAACTTTCCTGACCCTTCAGTTTAAACAGATAGATTTGTTGTGTCTATTAAGTAATGGGAGAAACTATTTTGACCCCAAAATCATTTGTCCAATGAATATATCAGTGAGAACTTTTCACAAGTTAGTAAGTCTTGCCTTTCTGAACTGTTCAGAAGATAATCAGGTGAATTGTTATGAAGAACATTTTAGAAAAACCAAACACATGTCCAAATGATTCCTACAATCCTAATTAGGAACAAGTAATTAGATTGTAAGCTACTTGGAATAGGGTCTTGTTTATTTTGTATATTGCACCATAACTAGAACAACAATATTTTTAACAGTTGCAGTTTCTGTCAAACAATAAGAACAACAATATCGTTCAGGACAATCATTATATATTCAAGTGTAACCTTGATTATCTTATTCTGTGTAGTCTGAAAATAGCCTCTAGGCTTGTGCACAGAGTTTTCCTGAGGGGATAGAGGCACTTTTTAAAGTCCTCATATATATATTATTAGAGTTTGGGCTTAGGCCTATCAGCATGAGAACACTAAAAACATATCTTCCAGTTGCCCGAATTTGGCAGAGACAGACTTAATCATCCCTCTGTCATCCCACATTTTCAGCTGCTTTTAAAATGTCCTCCTCCCACTTTTTCCTTTGCCCTTGGTTCGTTACTTTCATGGCTGCAAACAGGTCAGAGTGGAAAAGCAGTTTGCGCTCAAATAACTCAGGGAAAGAAGAGAAGTTGATGGAAAGTTGCCCTTCCCAGTAGGCTCACACAAAAGCAAACTTTCCAAGATTATGTGTTTTTCCTCATTAACAACTTTTGCCTGCTTGATCACACTCTGATGTTGTTTGGCCACATGGATCCTAGTATTCATTTCTGAAATGTTGGAAGGAATGTGGAAAGACTACAGAAAAAAATCCAGTTTGGAGAATCTGTGCTGTAAACGTACTCCTCTTAGTGCTGAGCAAGATCTTATGCTTCTTGCAAAGGATGCTGGGAACAAATCACTAGATTCTTCTTCCCTTCAAAGTTAGGGATCCGGTTTCTAGCCTTTAAAAAGTGATGTTATATTGTTGGCTCTCCACATTTGTGGGTTTGACTTTCACAAATGTATTTGCAAGTTTCTTCAACCCCAGCCCCCCAACCTCAGGTGCTTCTTTTCCAGGGAAACCTTCCCTCACAGCGGCTCTGATCAGGCCACACAGTCCTTTAAAAATCTGCCTCTGGTCCTTGTCCTCCTACACCAGCCACTGCCTGGCCAGCTAAGATGGCTTGCAGCTCCATTTCTCAGCACCACAAACTGTCTCCTGATGCTCCCCACACATAAGAGGAAAGTGATGGGTGAGAGAGAGGGCCACCATGCCACCCCCCTTCCTTCTATTTTTCCCAACCTGGTTTGGACACTAGGTGCCCATTCTCCCCACCATAACTTGGCCCCCACACAAACACATTTTCATATTTGCAATTTTTCCACTTTTGCAGGGGTCCTGTGCCCCTAACCTTAGCGAATGTGGAGGGCCAATTGTATTTCTTCCCCACAACATTTTGTATTTATAAATTGGCTCGCTTGCTCCAGAGTGAGTGAATGCATTCCATTTAAGAGATCCATTTAGTGTGGGAACATGACTGAAGTGACAATGCTGTTACTACTTGCTTGTAAAACCCACTGAATTTAACAGAAGTTACTTCTGTGTAGAGGTGTGTGAGATTACAGGACACAAATACACCGCTGGGTCATCACACATGCTCCACCCCACAAAGCCCTGTGAAAGATTTGTCTTATGGTCACCATAACTCCAAAAATATATGAATGCACTCAAAAACGGCAGCAAGTAAAATGGTATCTTTAACAACTTTTGTTGGTGTAGGAATAATGTATTTAAATTATACTAAATTTTGCTGAGAATTAATTTTTGACTCTAAAAATTGTTTATTTGAAAATGGAAACATTACCTTTCCTATTTTACATATCGCAAGTGGGACCTAGGCTTTTCCTTTACAAGGAGGTCATTAATGGATTAAACCATTGGATTAATGGATTAATCTATTAATGATCTCCTCTGTAAAATAAGCACTTTCTAAACAGGTCTCCCACTGGGAGGAAAATGGAAGAGGAGCAATGTCATGCAGTAAGTCCCTGATGAAGAGATTATTATCCTGTTGTATTTGTGATTTATTTTTCTTGTGTGATAAATCCCCTGGAGTGTTGCAATACTCTCCAACTGTCCCACTTTGGCAGGAAAAGTGTGAATAACCCTCTGGGAGTCCCCCTTTTTCAGCTACTTTTAAAACATCTCAGATTCTCTCTCCTCCTCCCACTTCCCCCTTTGTCCTCAGCTTAGTTCAGTTGCTGCAGAATGAGTTCAAATTGCAAAAGGAGTTTGTAGTCAGTTAATGCAGCAGAGGAGAGGAGCCAGTGGAACCTTAACCTTCCAAGTAGGCACAGTCAAAAGCAAACTGCTATAGCTTCTCCTAGCTTTTTACTAATAACTTTTGCCATCTTGACCACACTCTGATGTTGCTTGAATTGCACCTCTTCATGCTTCCATACAGATAACTGTGCCCCATTGCAGGATAGTTCATTATATGTTGCCTGAATTGCTCCTGTTCAGGGTTCCATACAGATAACCATTCCCTTTTGGAGGATAGTCTGTTCCATTCCCCCCACTTATTCTCATCTGGTTTTCTTGTCCAATGATAGCGTAGCATGCCATGGCTAATGAGCATGCTCAGTCACCAGTGGAGTCTTTGGGCACTCTCCTACCCTTAGGATTTACCCCAGCTTGCTTTGGTTTTTTTGAGGGTGGGGTTACTGTCAACTTTATGATTTCTTTATGGTTTCTCCAAGGCTCTTATGCACGGAAGTGATAAACCCTCTGGCTACATATGGATCCTCGTTTGCTATCAACATGTAGGCTATTCTCTAGTCCTACTAGGCATTTTTAAAATGGGGGAAGTAATCTTAATGTCAGCCTAAATACTCTAAAGGCATCCAGTGATATCTGATCTTGGAAGCTAAGCAGAGACAGCCTTGGTTAGTATTTGGACAGGAGACTACTAAGGAATATCAGGTGCTGTAAACTGTATTTCAGAGTAAGGAACTGACAAAACCATCTCTGAGTATTTTCTTACCTATGAAAACCTTATGGAATTTATGGGGCCACGATAAGTCAACAGTTGACTTTAGGTACTTATACATACACAGTCTTAATGCATGAAGAAGAAAGCATGGTTGTTCTTTAGACATGGAAAATGACAAAGGATAGGGACCAGCACCCTCTCCTCCTTACATGTTCAGATTAACCCTTTTTAAAATGCCTACATATGGTTTTTGATGAAAAGGAAGCAGATAGAATGCTGATTAACATTTGCATTTTCTTGATAAAGGATTTGTCCACTGGCTTGTACTAAGACTGGTCAGGGATTGTGTTTTATCATTAAGAACTGAAGACAAATGAAAACTTACACTTCCCCCCATTTTCTAGCTACGGTATCTGTAGTGAGAGTTTGTTTGAGAGATTCATACCTAGAGGTCTAAAAATGCCTCCTTTCTTCCCCTCCCCCCAAGGAAAATCCACCAGTGCTTTTTGAAAACTTGGAAATAAGCTAATACAAAGGTCGACATTCTCTCACATGAAGACATACAAGTGGCAATAAATGCCCTATAAGTGGGAAGAAGATAATGATTCCACCAAATATTTATGAAATTGATCTAGTAATACATGAAGAAATACCTTCAAGAAATGGGCTTTCCCTCAACTTGATTTCTCCAAATTACTTTGTTGATTTTTCTGCACATTTGCTTCAGAGTAAGGCCCTTTCCGCATAACAACTGCTTCCTGGCACGGAGACGTAAATGGCAGGCACGGACTGCGATGATACTTCTACATGACATCATTGCAGTCCTGACCCTCTCCCGTCACCAGCCAGCACGATTGCAGGGTAAATCACTGACAGAGTTTCTCCATCAATGATCCCTGATTGCAAGATACTCCTCTACTTACCTGTCATGTGGAAGGGCAGGAAGTGCAATGGAGGCATACTATGAACATTATTGCATTGCTAACTCCCCATAAACAGCATGGTACTCTATTTAAACAATTGAATCTGCTTTCAAATTAAGCCTCTTAAAGATGTTTCAAAGAGATTCTCAGAATAAATTCATACGTTCAGATTTAAAAACTGGGTGCATTTAACTGTTCACCATGAGTTGGTTTCATATCTTTTGCACACCTAGGCCATTTCCACATGGGATAAATAAATAAAACAGTGCAGTGCGTCCTCCACGGAGGACATCTGCACCTTGCAGGGGACTGGGTCTGGACTACTTACCATAGATCCGCACCTCAGTCGCTCCGGAACGACCCCAAATGGTCCTCCAGCGTGTTTTTGAAAGACCTGATTTTTTTGGTCTTTCAAAATGCCGGCATGCACCATTGCGTGCCTGCTCTCCAATGCAGATTCGCAGGCTCGCACCAATGCAAGTCTGTGATCTGCGGAGGGCGGGCTTTAGGCTGGCGAACTTCAGCAGTTGGTCGAGACCCATGACCAACCGGAAGCCACCATTTTGGGTGCTGGAGCAGTTCGGATCTATGACCACGCAGTGCTCCTCCTCACCCCGGACCGACAGAAGATCTGGTGAGTAATGGCAGGGAGCGATTCCCTCCCTGTGTGCAGAAATGGCCTAGTCACTACCCTTTCTTGAGGGCATTTAACACCTTGTCTCACAAATAAAATGAGATATGGAGGGAAGAACAGTTTTTCTACTCTATAAAGTTCTGGCTTCTGATAGTAGAAAGAAATTTCCATCCATTGTAATTCTATCCTCCTGTGAGTACAGAATTGGCAGCCATTTTGAATTTCTCAAAACAGCACCTCATAATAGGGCTTTTGATAAATGTGGAATGGCAGCACTCTGATTCTTTCCCCCTCTCATGGAGTTTTTCCTTGTCTCTGAAATGTAGTCAGAGGAAAACACTGCATTTTGAAGCAGGTAAATCATAAAGATCATCTCAGCAATGGTCCTTATGATTTCAGTGCAGGCTTGGTTTGTTGTGGTTATGTTTAAGCATCACCAAGAGTGCCTAACAATATCTAAAAAGAAGAAATCTTGCATTCTCTGGTCATGATCCCTGAGATTTAACAATTAGGCCCTCTGGTTTCAGACTCCTCAGAGCTTCTTGATGTGTTCTCGTGAGCACTGCTGTTTTAACCTCTTAGAACAAAATACATCTTAAGCCCTGTTCTTATGAGCCACTAAACCAGCCAATAATGTTAAGATGCACCAAACAACAATAATACCTTCACAAATGTCATGATTATCCTCTTTGCTTCAGACTATGATCTTTTGATGATATGCTAACTCAACCATGTGGCTAAGTATTAAATGCAGGGATAGCAACAACCCTCAAATACCATACTGAAGTAACATATATAAAATGTCGTGTAGGAATAAATGAAAATATACTAAAATAAACCCATCTACAGAGTTCAGATACACCTCAGATGCACAGTTCCAGAATCATAGGTTGTGGCAGTAGTCAGGGCGTTACTACCTTGTATAAGTATAGGTTCAGGGTATCACTGAGATAGCATACCAGCCTGCACTTTAGCACTTCCATGCATATATATTTGGGGTCACAGCGCCAAAGTCATAGAGTGGATAAGGAAACCAAAGCCCCTTCATGTCTACAGGAATAAGCTTATTCCTGAGTAATCATTTCACTATATCAAGTGACAGCCAGCTCTCCTAACCATTTTGACACATAAGTCAAAATGATTTACAGTTTTGCTCTTGGTGACAAGGTCATCTCAAAGATTTGTCACAGGTTCAGTTCCTCAGCAAGCCTTTCCTACTTTGGTTACTCAGCTCAAGACAAGTTTGCCAGCAATATGAATGAACCCAGGAAATAGGTTTTAAATGGGTGACTCTGCAGGATATATTTCTTACACTGCCAAGATCACAGTGGTTGACCAAGGAATCAACATCATTCCCTCTTGCAGGCAGCATTTAGGCAGAAGCATGACTCTGTGGCAAAAACTGATCTTGCTAATTGGCATGGACTAGCAGGGATTGGCACTCCCCATGTCCACTGCATGTGGTTTTTCAAGAGCTGAGAAAAAAACTGTTTCAGTTTGACACTTGCAAATGCTTCTACCTGAAAGAGTCTTACATTGCCAGTTTTCAAAAGATTTAAAGGCATATCAGAATTTACCCCTTTCTACTGACAGAAGCAATGAGTTTAAACCCAAAAAGATAGTTTTTTTTAAATGGTTCAGTTTCAAGGGTTAAATATTAAGGGAAAATGAGAACTTGGGAAAATTACATTTTGGACTATGATTCCTACTGCATGAGAGTCTCAAAAAGCTCTAGATTTTAGGGGGGGGGAGAGTGAATCCTACATCAGGCTGGGATGTGCTGGTTATGACCCATAAAGAAGAAGTATGTCAGAAGTGATGGAGGCTGTGCTCTCTGCCCAGCAGTGTTCCTTGGTGCACAACAACAGCTGAGGGGACTGCTTTGTGAAGCACCACCATGTCAGTTACTGATCAACTGCAAGGGAGAACTTGGATTGTTCTGGCTGCTCTTGAACAGACATACAAAAATGAAGAGCTCCTGCCCTCAGCACAATGCTGATCCTCGTTACCTTTACATTCAAGTGCAGCTCGAACAATACTTGGGGTACCCCCATAGCCAAGCAGTGCCCAAGGTGATGGAACTGTGCTTGATAGACATTGCTGCCCATTGGGGTGAGTGTTTTTTTGTAGAAGGCATGGGAAACGGTCCTTCCAAAGGCTGAAAGGAAACATACACAGCTAAAAATGCCTCTGTATATCATCAGTAGGATGCTAGTCTATAATTCGACTATCACTCCTGAATGCTCAGGGTATTATGGCAGCAATTTAAAAATCATAGATATAAAGCATCTAACTCATACAAAAATATACACATCACACCAAGTCCATCCACCAGCCCTTTCCATTAGGATCAGGCATCTTAAGACCATAAGAAAATTCAGGCTAGATCAGAGCAAAGGCCTACTGTTTCCAACTGTTTGCCAACTGTTTCCTTTTACTCGTTGGGTCCTTAATTTTCTTTTCTTTTCTTTTCTTTTTCTCATGCTATTCCATGATAGAAAAAAAAAATTCAGGACGGATGCATTCTGGTCCAAAGCCACAGAAAAGTTAGCAGAATTTGCTGAGCTCTTGTTGAATAGGATAAAATTACACTAATGCAGGGACACTGAAAATACTGCTTGACATCAAAGTGCAACCAGTCTTGCATAGGAGGTAAGCTATGCAGTCTCCCGTCGCTGAATATTTGAGCTAACTGCCCATCCATCACTAAGTATTGTACTGACAGAACCTCCTAGATAATGTAACCAGTTGTGCAAGGTAACGGGACTTGTGTGACCCTGAACATGATAGTACCCTCATGCAACCCCTCATAAAACCGCTTACATCATGCCATATATCCCGATGCAAAGCCAGAAAAATCTTTTGGACATTTTTAATGCTGAAGGAGTTTGACCACACCTTTAATAACAGAAGTATTTGCTTTACACTGAAGTTTGATCAAACCTAGACCTTATATCTACCCTGAGAAGTCTGAAATATCTTCCAATGCCTATGGATGTAGCCTTATGAAGATGCTTTATACCCTCACTTATTTTCAAACCGGTAGTGTTACTTGAATGTCTCTGGAGCAAGTATGCAGAACATTGAGGTTTTAAAAATACATTAGAGTCTTTGATTCTCCCCACCCCAGATGATGATGATGATGATGATTGATGATGATGATGATGATGATGATGATGATGATGAACCGGAGAAGCTCGCCAGCTGGAAGCCTGCCCCCAGCAGATCTGCAGGCATGCACTTGCGCTCGCCTGCAAATCCGCATCGTAGCCGGGCGACGGAGCGGCACGGGACTGCGTGCTCTGTGCTTTTTAAAAACCTCGGAAAAGAGGTTTTTAAAAAACATGCAGCGCGGCTAGTTCCGGCCGCTCCTGAGTGGATTCTGGTGTGGAACTACAAAAAGTAGTCCACGCCAGTCCACTCTACGGTGTAGAAGACCTCCGTGAGAGGTCGCTCTGCACCGTTACAGAAGCCTGGTGTGGAAATGGCCTTTGTTTACTTTGTTCTAAGATTTAAGCTATAGTTCTCTGCAGGACTTGCTTACCAGTCACCTCTACTGAACACATTGAAACTTCCATCTGAGTAAACATGAAAAAAGACTGTGCTGTTAAAAAGTTAATAGGCGAAGGAAAACCATCAATATGCGTGCAACTGAAACAGAGCTATTAGGCACACAGTATCTCCAGATGAGTGATTTCTGACCTTACCCTTCATATCAAGGAGAAAGCTTCTCATTTTCAAAATGAAATTTCAGAAGTTGAAAGAGCGAGAGAAAAAACAGCAAGCAGGTGTCTTATGGGGTCTTAAAGACTAACCAATTTGTTGTGGCATAAACTTTCATGAGTTAGATGAAGTGCACTATGGTCTTCGCAAGCTGTGTCATGATAAACACCTTGAGATATCACAAGACTTTCTTTTGTTTTTGTTGTATGTTGGCTATCCCACTGGAAAGAGGGACGCTTTCCTTCTGGATCCCAGCCTAGCAAACCTTGGGCATCAAGACAACACGAAAGCTGACTTTGAAGGTGGTCTCACCAAGTTTTGTCTTAATTAGTATAAGCAAATGAGGGAAGAGAAGTATATTTGCTGCTCAACACACAGCAATATGATAGCTACTTAGCAAGGTATTCATCTGTCAGTTACCTAATCAGGCTAGCAGGATGTTTTGGAAGTTTGACAGGGCAATGGATATGATGTAGAACTGTTGCATTTAAATTACACAGCTTTTTTATTGGTCAGAAACAATTTTTGACTCTACAACGAATTAAGCAATAGAAATCAGTCCAAAGACCTTGCCTAGTTTGTATCTTCCAAGCAGGAGCTGAAATGTTGTCCTAATGGATTGTTTGGGCACTATGATTCAGGTTTTGTTAATTAATTTTGTGAAGGAATGCAAATCTGTGCTCATTTCACTCTCCCACTGAAAAAGGAATTTCAAAAATTTGGTGAGGTTATGAGGGTTTATCCACACTCTTCAATGATTTACCACACTTAGGATTTTTAAGAAAAAATACTGGGTTTGCTCAAATGTGTTTGCTATAGAAAATCTAACTGTTTATGCAACAAAAAATCCCTTTTTTGGTGGGAAAACTTGGTTTTGTGGGAAATAATTTTTAATGCAATTGACGTTGCTTTTGTTATGATTGTTGTTTTGCAAACCAATCATAAATAGTGAAAAATCTCATTACAGATATCCTTTCTTGTTGAGGGTGAAAAAGCTTGAAAGTATTCTATTAACCTCTAGCTTTGTAGCACACTCAGATAATTCACACAGTTAGTCAGTCTATGAGTATACAAATGTGTATGAGACCTATAACAAGAAAACTGAAGAACTGTCATGAAAATGTTATTAATACTATTTTTATTTTATTTTTATTTTGTGCATTGACATAGGAATTGTCTTCAACATCCTCAGGAAAGTACACTGATATTTCTCTTAAAAACAAAAAATGACTTGAACATGGTTTCCATAAAAGTTTCCTTTACAGTTGAAAAGAGAAATGGCTGAGTATCAAATCTGTGTGGCAAGTCGCAGTGGAGCCCTGTTCTTATGGCATAAGTACGAAATTGCTTCCACCACTTAGCTAGCTCATGAGTTCTTGCTTTCCACTGTGTTATGTCTTATTGCCTAGCTGGAGACTGTCAGGTTATTTATGTGAAGAGATGGCAGGTGAAATATCAAAGATATATGGCAGTCAAGGGAAGATGTCAGCTGGAGGCTGTCCTTGATGTACCCTTCGATGATCAGATTTTAAAAACTCAACCATGTCTGTCTCAAGTCTCAAAGGAAAAATTTCTACTCAGAGAAGCTGAAGGAGCACAAATATTTTTGGACGATTCTCTCAACTAAACATGTACATGAATATTGTAGCAACTGATGCCCTATCCTGAAGCTCAGAATAAATAACACAGGTTAGAAGAAGTGTTCCATTAGACCCCAACGCAGATAAATGTTTTCATATGCCCCAACTGAAAGTAGTGGGAATTGAGTTTGTTGCAACTTACTTCTTTCTCTAGTTTCACTGGGATTTGGACAAAAAAAAAAAAAGCAGGAAATGCATGATCATATGATCATATATCCTGGGAATGTTTTTATTTTAAAAATATAGCAGCACCTTCATTAGGATAATTGCACATGAGAAAGATCATTTTCTAAAGTGGTAACTTCAGGGGGCAGAAAACAGTTTTAAGAGGAGGGCAATTTTCAGCTAGAAAAATGACCCTGGGGAAGGCAATCCATCTCACTGTAGGACGAAGGACTATCAGCTTAGTCTGGATCAGCTCTGGTGCTATTTTCAGTTTCATAGTCACACAGAGAGAGGAGAAATTTATAACAACCCAAGATCGCTAAATGTAGCACCTAGTTGTAGAATGTTTTCATAGTAAACAATTGAGGTACTATGATTCCACTGTTACTGCTGTGGTTCCATTTAGTATTCTTAGCCAGAGAGCCTTCGTACCTTGCCAAACTAAAACTCAGGGATTCTGTAAGATGCAGTCAGGGTGGTTGGAAGTTGAATGATAGTGCTACAATTGTGAAGTTTAAGGGCCCCCGATGGAATTGGTTCCCATAAAGCAAAATGATACCATATGATATTCATGCATCCCCATCATCATAACATTTTGTATATTATTGTATTAGTTGTTTCATTTCATAAGCAAAATGACTAGACACAAAAAATATCAGGACTCACAGCCCTTTAGCTTGTGATTTTATAGTGGTACAGTTTCCTCTGCATCCTGCCGCTGCCACATCACTATAAAATAGGAGCTAAAGACCTGTGAATCCTGACATTTTTTTGTATCTAGTCATTTTGCTTATGGGATGAAGCAACTAATACAATGATAATACTCTATCAGTGCAATTCTATATGGATTTACTCAGAAGTAAGTACCATTTGAGTTTCTCCAAGGACTAGTGGGTATGGGACTGCAACCTGTGTTACTTGTTGAAAGATGAAACAAAAAGGAAGCAATCCATCTCTTTCTAGAATGATAAATCCCTCTTCAGCTATAACAGTGACCTTTCTTCTACTTGTTTGTCAACCTTTTAGAGCATCAGTGAGTCAGTGGGCATTTTTGCTATCCACTACAGGCCACACCCCTACCAAAAATGTGTAGTAGTAGGAGTTGTTGTTTTAAATATAAGTGATTGGAAATTCTCTTCTTTTTCAAAAAGCACCCTCAAACAACATTTCCAGCAAGAAAATGCTTCAGAGATAAATCATTGTTTCTGGATGGTACTAGGACCATGGTTCTTCATGGTTGGAACATGAGTGATCTCAGTGAGTTACAAAAATGGGTGGGATACTCCTAGATATCCCACAGGCCTCCTCTCTGTGCCTCAGACTATCAGCCATTTGTATGCTGAAGCCATGGGAAGGATGTATGAGAAATAATTACTGCCTTGTTATTGGAAGTACATCTTGGAGACAAAGCCTTACTTGCCATGCAAAAGGTGTCAGGTTCATTCCCCACTGTTTCCAAGTAGTGCTTGGAAAGACCCATGTCTGAAACCATAGAGAGTTACTGCCAGTCAGAATAAACAATACTGAACTAGACTGATCAGTGGTCTGGCTTGAGTGAGATTTCATTGTTAATGGGCACCAATTTCTGAGCAATTGCAGTATAAATAAAGAATAATTGTATGGTGCAATGAATATAGCATTGGATGGGAGAATCTCTGACACAGAGAGATTGTGAAAACCTAGATTCAGCCAGTGTGCCTGACATTTTAGAAAGGAATGTGGTTGCAAACTATTTTTATGCCCAAGTCAGAGGCAGTCCATGGAAATCCTTCACATAGGACTGTGTATTATTAATTTCTTGATTTTCTTTGCTAGATATGCACCAATTAATTTTAGTCACAGCCTGAGGTTACAGAAATATGCTACCATACTATAAATGGTGAAATCTGACTTTTGAGGATGATGAGTGGCAACTTAATTGTAATCCTCTAAAGTTCACGTTTCATTAAAAATAGCAGTATTCTAGCCATCATGTTTTTGCAGAAAAGCTTGAAGTTAATTGCAGTATTTGCTAAGTTCTAAAGAATATCCACACTGAAAAAAATTACTGGCCCTTTATATGTTGGACAGATAAAGTACAACTAACACAGCAATTAAAAATGATATTCAACAAATTCTAGATATACAGATTGAAGAATAAAAGTCAGTTTTCATCTGCTAGGTTGTCCCTGATTCCAAAAGACTACTGGGCTTCAAATGTTAAAATATCTAGATTTGCATCATTACTTAAAACAACTTCTACATACAACCTTTTCAATAGTTATTGCATATCATTATACAGTATGATCAGTCAGTTGCTATATTTCATGTCACTTTTCCAACTGTCGAATTATTTTCAAAGCTGCATTTCTCCTAAACGTTTTAAAACTCACATTCTCCCCTACTACTTATTTTGCCAGAGCCAACAGAGTGATGGTATACAGCTCAACTCTAATTTGTCATTACATGAATTCCTACTGGAATTTTTTAAAATAAACATTGCGTTATCTCAAAAGTTCACTTCATTTTCTTTACTTAGTTCCTTCTTGTATTCCATATAGTACCTTCAAATTATGCAATATATTGGCTACATATGCACATCTGTTCATATCCGGGGCACTACTGAGGTAAGAAAAGGGAGATATTGGACCTTTCCCCCACATGTTGATCAAAATGCATAGTTTCTTTTAAACATCTAGGTCATTATGCAAGACCTGCTTTCAGCCACTAGTTACAGGCGACACGTTAGACACACCAATTTGCTGTGGAAAAAGAATTCATTTCCTGCTAAAATGTACACTCTGCAAAATTTCCATTACCCAGAGCAAACTTTGACCTTGTTTTGTAGCCTGAGAAGGGAATGGAGAAGCAATGCACTGAACTGATTGATCCTGTTTGCCTCATTGGGCACACACGCATTCAAAAACCAGACTCATTCTGCTCTCCATCTTGAGTTGCCCAGATCCTGTTCTTCATTCTGCTTATTTTTTTTTCTCTATCTGATTATTTTACTTGAATATTATCAGAGATACTGGACTTTTTTTTCTGTATGCGCCAACAGCTCAAAATGCAAGGTCAACAGCACCTGAATTAGAAAGCAATCTTCCTTCCTCAAATCCATTTTACTTGTAATTCTAGTGAGTGTATTTGCTCCAATGACATATACTGACATCTGATGACATAAAAAACAGGCTGAAAATGTAAACATAGGCATTTTGTGGTTGGCTTAGAAAACATCATAGTCACTTTTTTTAAAAAAAATCCCTTATATCCTGAGTAATGGAAACTTCCAGAGAATTATGTGTATGGATCTTTAAATGTTGCCTTTTCAAATATTATTTGTTTATGCATTTGTTAAAAATAGTGTGAATCACCTTTCATCCTACAAGGGCTCAAAAAGTGACACATAAAATCATATTTTATAATTAAAAGCAGTTAAAAGCAGCATAGAACAATCTTAAAAAAAAAAAAAAAAGCAAACCCAAAAGCAGAATTATTGGGTGCCAATGCAGGAAAAAGAGTTTTCACAGCCCATAAAAAAACTACATATAGGTTAGCATCCTGTTAGTGATTTACATAGCTGCTAGTCCAATTTACACTTAGTGAGTCTTCTTTGTCACTGTGGAAGTCAGAATTCTTTAGAGATCTAGTCACAATGATCCAACTCACTTTTTAGTTTCTACAGCAGTTTGCGGGCAGGTAAAGAACAGTAGAGTGGCAGAGAAACAGCTAGCTACGTTCCTATAGTTGGACGTACAACACTGACACTGTCCCCCAGGACCTTTGGAGCATATCAAAGGACACCTTGTCGTTGCGTGCCCTGCCATACAAACACAGGTGGAAGCTACTGCACTGCCACCCTTCGCCTCCACCAGCTTGTAAATGACCATGCTGAGGAGGGTTCAGTAGCTGAAAGTGGGGGATGGGGAAATGAGAAGGGAATTGTTTTGTATTTCTGCCCGTACAGAACTTTATGATATGTCTCTTGATCCAAATCTCAGCCAGAGATGCAGCAAGTCTAGCCTACCCATTCAGGGCATTGCTGATGTCACATAAAACTAGGGCTCTGATGAAAACTGGGAAATTTGGAGATCTGGGAGACTTATAAAACTTAGAACTGGCATTCTGAATTGGGCTAAGTAAAAAATTATAACTAATATAAGACTGGTATTATATATTCTATAAACTGTATAGCATATAAGAGTTCAAGCGTCACTTTTTCACCAGCTATGGTTTCTGAACACTCTTCAAGAGCAGTTCCATATAGAGTGCTCTGTAGTGTTCCATTTAGTGCTCCATATAGAGTGCTCTACTTCAAGTGTGAAGTGATGAAGACATGGGTCATTATGGCCATGTCCACCTGCTTCAGGAAGAAGCACAACTGGCATACCAGCTGAAATCAGGCAAAGTACTCCTGGTCACAGTGCCTCAGTCTTCTGGGAGCAATGCTGGGTCCAAAACATCCCAAAGCTGTGAACCTGGTCATTCAGGGTGAGTGCAACTCCATGCAAAACAGGCTGTATTTGCCAAGCTTGCCTTCTGCTGACCTACAAAACATAATCTTGAATTTGAACATATTACCCCATATCCCATCCCTCACTGCATCCACACAATGGCTCAGGATTCCCACAACATTCTTGGCATCAGTTGAGAAAGAGTAAGAGTCCTGAGTCTCATCACTTACTGACGAGATCCAGTCCTCCAATATTCTCTCCCATGGGTTTAAGGTAGATGTTCATAAAACAGAGGGAACAAAATACACCCCTTAGAAACTCATAAGGAAATTATCAAGGCAGCATGCAGTAATTCTCTGCTATGACCTTCTGGAAGTGTTCAGCCATGTTGGACTGGAACCATACCAAAATAGTGTCCTAAGTCTCACAGTGGTCAAATGCTTTGGAAGGATACCATGGCTGATGCTATCAAATGTTGCTGACAGATCTAAGAGAACCAACAGATAATTATTCCTCTTATCCAGTTTGTGACATGGGCCATCCACCAAGACCCAAGGCTTTTTCTAGCCCAAATCTAAGTCTGAACCTAGACAGGAAAGGATACAAATACTTTTCATGGAAAGAAGATTGGAAATTGTACCATAGTTACCTAGGACAGTTGAATCCAACAGTAATGGTTTCTTCAGCAATAGTCTCACAAGAGCTTATTTCAAAGGAGATGAAACCCAATCCTCGTTCACAGAAACATTTACAATCTCCACCCCCAACTTAGCCAGTTCCATTCTGCCAACTCGTCTCTCACGAACCAGGATGGAGGGACTTACAACAAGCAAATGGTTGGCCTCACTCCTCCAAGGAACTTGTTGATTTTAATCAGGCTGAACAATATATGTCCCCTCTATTAAAAGCAGGCAAGCAGCTGCCTCAGTCACCATTCTAGACTCTATTCTCAATGGAAAGTTGCAGATAGCAGGAACGCAAGCAATTTTACCAGCAAAGTGCTTAGCAAATACATCACCATGACACACCAATACTTACTGCAATTCCGACTACAAAATAATAAATAATGATAAATAAGTAATGAACTGGGGGCTTCAGAAAGCCTAACTCTCCTTGTGGCAGAAAGGTATAAACTGGGCAGCTGCAAGGTTGGCAGCCTGATAAATAAAGAGCTAAGTCCAGTCCTTATGGATAGTGTACAGTTGTGCTGATCTGACAAAGCCGTTGCCTGATAATGCCAGTGCTTCCTTCCCAGCCGTAGCCAATTACACACCACTGAATGCCAACTGACTCAGCCTTTCAGATGGCCTCAACAGCCCACGCTTGGGCCTTTTTCCCCCTGAACATTTAAATGTGCTTTTGAACTCCTTCTTGCTGTTTATTTTGGTGTCTGATCATTGTTCTGGTATCCAAGGGAAAGTGAAGGAGAGCCCTTTGTAATGCAAATGGCCGTTCTGGCCAAATGCACATTTTACATTCACAGTTACAAAGCTGATTGAAGGTCTAAGCCTAGTGGGGATTGGGGGGGGCAGGGAACAGGGAGTGCCATGCGTCTTGTTCTTGCCCACTGCTTCTGTTGCTGCTCTCTATGAACTATGGCCAAGATCAGATGAGCAGAAAACCCTTCCTTTTCCAGCTGCTGGCATGAGATTTCAAGATACAGTTTTGCCCTTTTCTTGATTGTTCAACACCACTGTATTGTGCTGTACAGCAGCATTAAGGCCTATACAAAGCTCTTCCATTTCAGATTCTGGCTTTTCGACAAGTATTGCCTCTGATATCTGTGTCTTCAAAACTTTGTATGTTTGCATTTATCTGGTATCAGGTTTGACCGCTAAACTTGTATCCCAGTCCCATGTGTGTTTATACAGAAGGAAGACTCACTAAATTAGAGCTTAGGGGTCCTATGCCCACTTACTTGGAATAACCCCCGTGCAACTTGAACTCGGTGGAGATCAAGTTCAGATGAAGTGCACATAAATGTTTAAGTCTCATTCAGTTCTGTAGATTTGACTATTGTGTTGCGTAAACTGTTAAAGGTGGAGAACAATACTGAAAGAGCTCAGTGATATCTTTTAAAGCATGGAAATAATGAAGTAAATTGTTGCAGTGTACAGTGTTGTTGCTTTAAACCTAGAATTGGAGCAATTTACCTTTTTGCATGACAACACCCAAAATCCCAAGCTGTCAGCCAAAAAAAGAAACTTTTCCCTAGCACTTTATCTTTTCCAAAGTCATCTTAAGCACAGTGGGGTATTTAGTATTTAATCTATTTAGTGGGCTAAGAATAGGCTGAGAAAGAATGCCTGCCTCCTCTCAAATTCTCCCACATCCCAAGCATTTCTTAAAATCATAGGATGTTGCAAAAATGTTTGCAAAATTTTTCTGTACAGGCAGGTGCTGATGCCAATTGGCCAGAAGTGTAGATCTTGTCTGAAGACAGTGAAAAGGCAGAGCCATTTTATCCCCTTTGAGAAGGACTGAGGGTTATCAGGTAGGAGTGCAAGGAACCCATCATCAGTGACCCTGAGGGGAGGCACCACATCTTCCTTGGAGGCCCTCAGTAGGCCTGCAGAAACTCTGCTGGTATGGAGATGCTGGAAGTACTGATTGTGATGCCAGCAAGAGCCTACAGGGGATAATCCAGGGTAACCGTAGAGATCAGAGTTTGGAAAGTTGCTTCTTAAAAGTAATTCATTTCTTTTCTTAATTTGTTACTCGCTCCAGCATTTTAAAAGTAACCTGTCGATGTTACTTGTTGCAGTGATGAAAACTAGTAACACATTATGCTATTTGTTGCACTACTCGTTACTTTTCTATTCTTTTCCTTGACTTTTTTTGAAGGAGGAAAAACCCTTAGAATTGTTAAGAGAATGGCATAATACTTTAAAAGGTCCTGTTGATTAAAATGCCCTTGAAAACCAACTTTTGAAAGCAATTAGAAACCATTATATACTACAGTAATAAAGTAATGTTCTTTTATTCATTACATTGCTTTTAAAATGTGGCTTAGTTACCCCACCTTATCCATCCAAGCAACTTGTTACTTGTCCCTCATTAGTTCCCAGTTCTGGTACAGAAGAAGTGAGGACAGCCCATCACATCTACCAAATCCAGCATGCCCTTGCTCTCCCAACATGGGCTTGGATTGGGCCTATTGATCTGAGTGATCTTTTTTTAAAAAGAAAAAAAGAAAAGAAAAAATCTGCACCTATAGCCCTGGCCAAAATCAGATGGCAAGACTTTGAAAAGTACAACTCCTTTAAAATTCTGCCCTGCCATCACTTCGGACTGCTTTACAAAATTTCATATAAAAACTAGAGACAAGATGGCAGTAAGAAAACAGCCAAGAGGTCTTTGCTGCTTGAACAACTTTGAGTCATGAAGCTGAGCATAAAAGCAATCCACAAGATGCTGGACTGAATAGTGAATTTTGATAGTGAATTAACTGTTCAAATCCTTCCTATCTGTGTCTTGCATAGGTTTATTCCTGGGCTGGCAGCAGTATGGGATTTTTTTTTAAAAAAAGATTCTTTTAAAAAGTAATTCAAAAACCCCAGTCTAGTGCCTAAAAGTACCCAAATCTTCAGGATTTTTCTGACTGCCTCCTAAAAGGAAAAAAAAGAAGCAAAACCCACTATGAATCTCTTAGCAGTAGCTGTTGGTCCAGTGTGAAGTATATTAAAGACAATCTGACAAGCTGAGGAGTGGTGTTTGCTCAGTTGTCAGCCTGTACATGTAAAACCCATAGCAAGGAACAGCTGTTCAGCTGGTAAAGACCAAAAACATCATCACTTCCTAATAATAGCAAAAGGCTTTAGCCAAATCCACAGGCTGATTGCAGTGTGCTCTTTCAATTTAGAGTGTGTAGCAACAGTCCCTGAACTATGCAAAGAAGTATAAATTTTTGACCCAGGTTTTGTCCCTTGTTTTTTTTAAAGTTTTTAAGTTTTTTAAAATTACGAATCAATGGACAATTTCAACAATAATTGAATGGGAAAAACATGATAAAATTCTTAAATGGAGAACGGATCAGCAGCTGTCAGATTTGTCCACTGAAGGCTTGCCAAGATGCAATCAAAGGGCTGCTAAAAAAACAAACAAAAGTTCTGTTTCCAGAAAATGAACTTATAGGCCTAAATCTAGTTTTTAGTCTCCACAAGAGTAGGCCTATTAAATCAATGGGAACTTGGTAACTAAATGCCTGTGTAAATTCCACTGATTAAATTGGCCTAATCTATTTGTGAGTAACAGCTGGAGGCAGGTCTTTGCACTTATGAATGATTAAATCAAAGGAATTATATACATTCTTATGTTTTGAATCACATGCCTCAGTTTGCATTCCTTGGTCAAAATCAGATATTTCAAGGGACCTTTCACACTACCAGTTAAAGTGATATGATTCCATTTTACCTGTCCTGGCAACATCCTATGGAATCCTGGGATTTGCAGCTCAATGTGTCACTGGATGAGAATTCTACATGCTTCTCCATGAGCTGCCAATCACAGTATTCCATAGGATAGAACCGTGGCAATTAAAGTGAAATCATAATTGTTTAGTGTGAAAGAGCCTTAGATTTTATAGTGCTTGTTTAAAAAAAGGTATAGACTGCAGAAGAAAAGGCAACATAATGGAATGGAAACAATGGTAGGTGATATGGACACATACCTCAGAGTTCTGAGCAAGCAAGATAGCAGTGAAGAAGCCATGCCCAGAACAACTGAGACCAGGTTCAGAGATTTATGAAAGGTACACAGGACAGCCCTTATGAGACTCCGTAACATATGTACATAACTTACCTACATAACATATGTAGATGATTTATATATACCTACATAACATATGTAGATAACTCTGCTCCTGAATCCTAAGTCTAAGGCTGCAGTTGGCCCTTTCTGCACACTACCTTTTCCCAAACTTGTCCAGTGGGGATCCCAGCAGTGGCTCTGCCAGGAGGGGAGCATGACAGCAGCGTTCCCCTCCACACTGGCTGGGTCCCTACAGAACGGAGCACGAAGGTCACTCTTCTTCCTTCCACAGCACAGTCAGGTACTTTCCCAAACTGTGCTGGGACAGCAAGCACAGACATTGCACTTCTGTGGCTTCCATAGGACAGGTAAGTCTGCAATGGTGGTGTGATCATGGGTCATTGATGAGGAAAACCCATCAACGATTTATTCCATGATTGCGCTTCCTGGAGATGGGACCATGACAATGTCATGCAGAAGCTTTGTTGTGGTCTCATCCTTCTCCCGTCCCCATTGTGGGATGGGAGGGTGCTGCAGAAAGGGCCTGTATGTCCCCTTATCTAAAAGTAAGTACTATTGAACTCAGTGGTACTTCTTTGGAGTAGACATGCTTAGGGTTGTACTTTAAAAGCTGTACTCCTATACCTTTTCACATGGGAAATCAATGGGACTTGCTTTGAAGTAAGCATCCTATGTACCTGTATGGATAGAACAAAGATGTCACAGAAAAGGCCAGACTAAAACTTTATTCCCTAAGCACATCTGCTGGCAAATTTTAATCCAGAATTTACAGGCAAATTTAGTTGAAGGCTCTGAGTAAAACTATGCTTTTTTTCTTCATTGTATATCACCTAGAATGGTAGGAGCAGTAGCAGCAAGTAGTAGTAGCAGCTACACAACTACTAGTGGTAGTAGAAGGGGTAGTAATGGTTTTGTAGACACTGTCTTCATGTTTTCAAACATCTTCACAACCATATAGACTAACAAATTTATTTGGGAAAAAAAATCAAAGCATTTCAGAAGTAAAAAATGTACATCACTATTGCGATTCCTATATGGAATTATGCACAATTGTGGGCCAAGAGAATTAACTAATGACTTATGCTGATATACAAAATTAAAATAGCTGCATATACTTTCCTTTAAAAGAGTAAATTTCAAAATTACAGTATAGAATAACAGAAACTATGTCACTGCTTGATGGCAGCCCAAATGATGCAATAAAAGATACTACTGTGCATTTTACTACATACAAGTGAGGAGATGAGCTTCCCATCAGCATCCTAAACTAGAATATGTTTAGGACTGAGATGGGCTGAGAACGGAACTGGGACCCTGTTTGATCTCCAACATGAAAGCTATTGCTTTCACCACTTCTTGAGCCCTTATAAGCCCATTTCTTTAGCCCCTCCCATTGGTTTCAATTACTTGGTCTTTCTAATAATAAGTAATGCCTGAGAATACATCTACTTTGTTAGCTTGAGTATACCTGTATTTGACTGATAGATTGGACATCATCCAAAGGCAACAAGCCTGGCCATTTAGAAATTATACACAGGAGATATTCAAAAGAAAAGTGTGCCCCAAGGGCCACATGGGCTTCCAGTAGATTTGGGTGACCTCCCAGACCCCTGCTGGATTACTAAATTCTCCGTATCCCACTGCCCCCCAAAAAAATCTGGTAGAAAATGAACAAATTTAATCCAAAGCCACACCTGGAGACTTCCAGAATTACTGGATAGTGTCAACCCTCCACTTCACAAATCCCCATAGAAAATAACTTCTAGTTGAATATTTTTATGGCTCAGTAGCTGATATTTGCCACTCTGTTGCAGCATGACTTGCAGTGGAACCTCCTTTGTGATGTAAGTTCTCATCTTTTAAATTCTCATTGCACAGACCACCATCAGTACTCAAAATCTCAGGCAACTTGTGAAGACAATTTGCTGATTGGGTTCAACTGTTTCCTTGCTCCTTCTTAGTCTGTACGCCCTGCTCCTGTGATTTCACACTCTAGAGTGCCCATAAATGCTGTGGGGTGCACCATTGTAAAAGAATTCATTGGGCAGCATTTTTTGTGGGTTTCTGAACAGATTGCCAAGCCAAATGATGTTCATAATAGGGGTAACAAACAATTGGAGGCAACTGAAGGCAATTGAAAAAGCAGCTTTGTATGGTATTGCAATTAAACTAAGACTTTTTCCAGAATTTGGGGGACTTGGTTCATGGCTTCACAACTGTGTAATTCTTTGACACATGAAAACATTTATATTATTAAAAAACCTATATTTCATCTTTACAAATAATTTTTTCTAGACTTCCTACCAAAACATCAAACAATAATGGACAGGAAAGTCCATGATGTAGTTGATGGTGGTGGTGGTGGTGGTGGTAGTGTTGACAGCCCTCAGTTCTTGCCTTTCTCAGAATACTCACCATTTACATCAAGTTATTTATGACATTATATTTTCTTTGTAAAAAATGTTAGAAATCCTAAAAATATTAAGTGTTGCTTTAATTAAAGCAACACTTGAATTAAAGCAACACTTGAAGCACCTGAGGCCAAACCTTGACCCACCTGCCCCCACCTACCCAGTCACCAATCTGGAGACAGATGTGGGTTAAGACACCACTAGGTTTAAGATCCAGGCCATTTCTGCACTACACTGTTATAGTGCTATTATTCCACTTTTAACATCCTATGGAATTCTGGGATTTGCAGTTTAGGGAACGGCATTTAGAATTCTCAGCGAGAGAGCTCTTTGGCCTCAGTAAACTACAAACCCCAGAATTCCACAGGATGTTGAAAGTGGAATAATAGCACTATAGCAGTATAGTGCGGAAATGGCCCCAGTGTGGTGTAGCGGTTTGAATGTTGGACTAAGACTCTGGAGACCAGAGTTCGGTTCTCTGCTTGGCCATGGAAACCTACTGGTTGACCTTGGGCATGTCACACAGTCTCAGCCCTAGAAAATTCTATGATACTTTCACCCTAGGGTTGCCATAAGTCAGAAATGACTTGAAGGCTAACAACAACAACAACAACAACAACAACAAGTTTAAGAAGTCTCATTGGCATTGATATGAAGGTATATTATTCAAACAGAAATATAAGTTCAGTTTCTATTGTTCTTGTTGTCACTCTCATTTTGTATTTAGAGTGCTTTCACAATCTGAGGCCCTAGGCAATTACAATAATTTCTACATGGATACACTACTGTCTAGAAGAGATGGCGAGATACTGGTCTCCATGGCAAAAGAACCTGTTGGTAGGCCACAATAGGTTGTGGGATGGATGGACATTAACCCATCATTTCTCCCATCCCAAAGTGCCCTCCTGCAGCAAACTAATTATAACCAGAAGCTCCACTAAGTCATGAGTGTCATCTACCTTGTTTAAAACACTGGATGCACACGGCTGCTCCAGGCCTTAGTGTGCCCACCTATTGCTCCTAGACCATCTCTAAGCCCCTTTCCCCTACAGCCTCTTACTGTGGTAACTTTCAATTTTGAACCCTGCATCTGGGCCTAAAAGAAATCTGGAAGGAAATGGTGGGAAATTAGCAATCAGGTACCCTAAAATTGTTTGATGACATGGGAGTGCAGCAGAAATCCAAGATGGCTAGGTTTTTGCAAAAGATGGAGATGTAGGTTCCAGGGTCCCATGGCCAAAGATAACCACTCAACCTCGAAAAGTTGCCCACATCTAAAATCTTCTGGGCCTTCTAAAACATTTCAGTTGATTTCAGACATAAACATTCACCAAGCATCTTAGGACTTATATAACTACACAGCAGGGTTGTATCCAGACTTCTACAACACAGTGAAATTGCATCTGTCTAAGGGCCTTTCTACTGTTATAACACTGTTAAAGTGCTATGGTTCCACTTTCAACATCCTATGGAATGCTGGGATTTGCAGTTTAGGAAGATGCATTTAGAATTCTCAGCCAGAGAACTCTTTGGACTCAGTCAACTGCAAACCCCAAAATAACCACAGGATGTTGAAAGTGGAATAATAGCACTAAAACAATCATTAGCCTACTATGTAGGCATTCAAAATTACTAAGTTTGGAGGGGCTGCCATCTCACATATGCTGGTTTCTCCAGGTCCTAAGCTTCCCATACTGAGCAGGAAGCCCTGTAAGATTGTACAGGAGGCTGTAATTTTGTTTGTCTGAATGTAGTCACAGTTTTCTCCGTGATCATGAACATTGTGAGAATTGTAATTGCCATTTAGCCAAGGTGGGCATACTCTCCCTTGAGACATTCTTCCTTCAATATGGTAGGGTTAGCAGAATGGGGTGCAATATCTTATTCGTACAGCATAAGAGCAAAATGGTATGCATGGCTGAGATGGATAAACTGATGATGTTAATTAAAGAAAGCTCTTTGAAGGAATTTAAGAACCAATGAGAGAAGGTTATAATTAAGAGCAGTTACTAGCTTTTAAATCAAAAAAAGAATTTTAACTGCGAAACATTGTTTTGAATCTCTAAGAAAATGTGGTATATTGGTTTGAGCACTGGACTACAATCCTGGAGACCAAAGTTCAATTCCCCATTTGGCCATGGAAACCCACTCGGTGACCTTGGGCACATCACACTCTCTCAGTCGCAGAAAAACCTGTTATAGGGTCACCTTAGAGTCACCATAAGAAACCACTTGAAGACACACAACAATAACAAGTAGAGCAACTATTTTATAAGTATAAATGTTTAAATTCTCTACAATTATAATATTACATTATTAAGATGATCAATTAGGTATGGATATTGACAGAACTTAGAAGAATTATAATAACTTTTTACTGGTATCCTTTTTCCAAGGAGTCAGAAGTCAAATGTGTGGCCTTATTACCTCTCTTTGGGTTGTTGTAGCTGTTGTAATGTGTGTACTTTGTTAGCTGTTTACTTGTTTAGTTTAGTCAGTAGATATGTTGAAGTGCTATTCCCTTATATGTTGTTTTATATTTACTAGCTGTGTTCAATAAAAATATTTTTTTAAAAAAGAAAGCCAGTGGCATGCTGTGTTTTCATCTCATGTTTTGTCAATTATGTTTTCATTGTATTTTAAACCGTTTTTAATCCATGCATTTTTGAACAAAATTGTTACTCAATACAATTGTTACTTAATTGTTCTTAATAATTGTAAAATAAGACATTAGCTAAAATTCTATTTTAAATCACTGAAAGCCCATCTGGATCCCAGGCCAGGAGAAAAGCAGGGTATAAATTGGATGAATGAGCGAATAAACAATGCCTCCCCCAATGTGCTGATTCATCTGTGTATATTTACCTATATGGTTTTCATGCCACTTTGAGACTTTTTTAGCTTGGTAAGATTTTCCCTAGCATAAACCCATTAGCTCAGAAATCTTTCAATAAATCATTGTAATTATCTACCTTTTCTTTAATCTAACAGAGAAGCAGGAAAGCAGGAAGTACATAAAGAGCAGGGAGAAGAATTAATGACTGAACAGTAATTAAGAGAATCTCCTTCTTTGGGGAGATGAGAAAGATATTTTTGGAAACTGTAACAAGAAGTTTTACAAGGGGAAAAAAGGGTAAGCAAAGGGTCAGATGCAGCCTCACCTGTTTGGTGTTGTCTTTAAGCAGCCTTTGATATGTTTATCTGTAACTTCTTCTTGGAGTGAATTATTGTCCAATGGTTGTGGTGGTGCTGATGTGGTTTCCTTTTTATGGCAGATCAAAATATAATTCTTGTTGTCATTGTTTGCCCAAAATATTCCCACAGATGTCTCATAACGTATACAAAATTCAATCTTTGCACCATCTCTCTGATATGGAGGAACCAATGAAATCTTGAACAAGAACTGGTCAGTCTCACCATCACAAGAATTAGGCACATAATCTCCTAAAATGTCATAATAAGTCAGCCAATTGTCCAGAGACATTCGAACATAGACCAGCTTTTCAAAGGATACATTCAGAACACGAATTATGCCCTTCATACACGTTATCCCTGGTAGCAACTCTACAGACTCTAGACATATTTTCTGTGCTCGCACTTTTTGCAAAAGTTCTTCTTGTGTGGTGGGTGGGGTAAACAGTGGAGTTAAATAGAATTCCTCCACAGGCTCATCTTCAACTTCTAAGTCATCATTTGGTGCTGAAATTGGAACATCCCAGCTATCAAACTCCTTAACAGATACGAGGTCAAAACCAAATGCATCTGCAAATGAAACTTTTCTTGTAATGGTAGACGGGGCTTCTGCCTCCATTTCTTCGGAAGAATCTGAATTCCGCCTTCGAGGGCTGGGGGAGAAACGATGTTGATGCGTAGCTTTAACATCTTCATCTTCTGAGAGAGAATCATTTAAAGTAGGAATTCCTAATAAGTTCTCTTTGCTAATATGACCAAGTTCTTCAAAAGACTCCATTGGGTTCTCTGATATAAACCAAAAGAGACCAGTCCAAGTAGTTGCAGCTGATATTTGAGACTGTATGATTTGAAACAAGGTTTAATATTACAGTTGACATTGCAAAAGGGACTCTGTTCTATTACTAGGAGCAATGGCTTGTTAGCTATGTTAGCCTGATCTTCAACAGCCTTCTTCAGTCTGATCACATAGCTGTGAAAATTTGAAGGTAACAGCTACATTCAACATGTAGGTAACTTGAAAACTGAAACCTTTGTTTTTACTAAAGCTATCATGAAATTTTATGAGTTATTCATAATATAGGATACTAACATCCAGCAAATAAAAAAATGTATCAGTGCAGAACCATGATTTCATATACTGGGATATTTGTCACATCTTGCTAATGATTTTTCAGTTGTTTGCAATTCTGTGCAATTATGTCAAAATGAAAATTGTGCAATTTGGCCTCCCATGTCAAGTTTCTTTCAGAGCAGAAGTTCAGTAGCACCACTAGTGAACCACGCTAATGCTCACTGAGCAGGCATAATTTAGGGATACAGGTAAAGCAACAACAACAGTAATATCAAGGAGTATAAATAGTATTATAGAGAACTTCACCAACTTTTTTTAAATCTTCAGTAACCTGAAGTTACAGATCTTCATGAAAGGGCATTTGGATATCAAGTACAACTTATAATTAACTTCTAATTGTAGTTTATTTGTGGTTTAAAGGACAACAAAATTGATTCAACAACTCACTGATATTTCAGCACTGTCTTCACTCTTTCTAAATTTCTAATTTTCTTTTGATGTTCTTTTCATATAGATAACTCTCCCTTCCAAACTTTAATTTATTGCAGACTAAAATGTATAAACTTTTCATTTGAATGCTTTTTAAAAAAATAATAAATTGAATTAAGGCTAGCCTGTTTCCATAAAAGGGAGAGGGCCTTGAGGTCCACCCCCAATGCCAGTGTCTCCTTAGAATCTGGGGGAATTATAGATCAAAGGAAGCCTGTGAAAGGAGGGTAACAGCAGGATCTGTTCACCTTGTGTATACTAGTACTAACTGTAGAGAGGACTCCAGTTGAAAGTTAAACAGAGTATTTTATTTGGAATTAACAAACACACAAGAAATCAGACACCCCTAAGAACCACACAAGGCTATCAGAAAGTAACGTGAGAAAGGTTGGATAGACAGAGATTGGGCAGAAAGTGTGATAATTACTAGTCCTGAAACAGAAGGTCAAAGTGGAGTTGCTCAGACAATGCCTGAGGGTAGCACTGAGGAATGGGACTCTGAGGTACCACATGCAATGCAATATGCTCAATATACTACAATTTGACGGGGCCAAAGCTTGGGTTTTTATACCCTATTTCCTATCCTGGAAGAGCGTTTGTGGACAAAGTGGTAATTGCTTTCTCATGGGATTGACAAACGAGTCTGGAATGGGCTGATTATCTCAACTTTAGGTGACAAAACATTGATGGGAATCTTGACAATCTCTTAATGTCTTGGTCAGGTAGGATGAATAGGGGAGGCCTCTGTAGGATAAGATCACGGTAGAGTCCCTAATTGCTTCACCTGGGCAGTTTTGCCTCCTGTTGTTCACAAGAGTGCTTGTAGCCTGAGGTACTGAAAGGATTATCACAAACTCATTAGCACCAGGTTTTCCTGCTTAATCCTCTTTGAACTTATGCTCTGACTATGTCTGAGGTCATCCTGACCTGGCAACAGCCAGCGTGCTTTCAAGCATGTTTTTCAGCCACAAATATGTTCAATTATGACAATAGCACATCCCACAGAGTGGGGATGTATAGTGTGGAAACAAGTCTTAATGGCTGGACCACCTGGAAGGCTGGTTGAAAGCTTGGAAAAGTTACTTTTGGGGTGACCACCATGCTGGCTGGGGGGATTCTGTGAGCAGTGATACAAAAAAATTTCACACTCTGCAAAAGGACTTGCCACCATTACCAAATAAAAGAGCCAGCTATGAAACATCTGGCTTGGTGAAAGGACTTCATTCCTCCACCGCAACACCCCACCCAATATTTATTTCAGCCTAACTGCAATGGTTTTTGAGATCACAGCATGATTAGCACTAGGCGTGTAAAGTGGGAGGTGTGATGGTGGTTTTCTTTGTCATCCTGCTCATTTTGATCTGTTCCACACTGATGTATTAACCCTTGATGATTTTATCCTTGCAGAGTACTGTGGAAAAGGAATAAACTAAGAAACAAAGGATGCAAGTGTATCACTTCAAAGGAAATGAAAGACCGTAGGGAAGAGAGAGGAAAGGAGAGGGAAAGAGAGAAAAATAAGGTTTTAATACAGGATTATGATCATTGCATGCTATCAGCTAGCAAAACAGACAGGTCCCATGTGACGCGAGTGTGGTAAATTGGTCCTGCCACGCTGTCTGTCAGTTATAATCCCATTATATATCCATGTATTACAAATATATCAAGTAGCTCTGGGGTGTTGCATGAGTCATCTTCTGACCAGCCCCTACAATATCCTTTCTCTGCCCATCTCTATAGATAGAACGGCTTTGTATACAAAGGCACCTCTGTACTGTGTAGCAGCAATAAATCTTGCACTTGTCACTGCTGATGCATCCAATACTGTAACTTTTATCATTTGATTTTGACCAGTGTAGTGGCTACTGCGCTTGCTCAGGATGCGTTTGTCAAAACATATCTGCATGCTACTTCTCCGTGTTAAGGCGATAAACTTTCCTGGAACATGAACTTAGGAATTTAGGTTGGATAATGTGCCCAGGGAAAATTCTTCTCAGTCCTGCTCTGGCCCTGTTCTATTGCCTGATCTCAGTCTGGTGAAACCTATTTGGACTGGCATGCTAACCAAAATATAAAGGAGCTAAGTGGGTGTGTTTGGGATCGTGGGTAAAAGTGTGCGCTGTTATGCTCCTCAAGGAGCCATGGAACCAGAGCTTTTCAAGACGATAAATGTTGGGTTTGGGTGTTTTGTTTTTTCTGTTTTTGAGAAAAATAGAATAAACAGCAATTTTAATGTTTAGCCGTGATGGGTAAAATTGTGAGTTCAGCAGTGCATTACACATTCAGTATGGACAAGAAGGTAGCAGATAGTTGCAGCAAGAATGAAAAAAGAGGCTGGAAAATAGGGCTAGATAGGAGAGAATGACTGTCATTTATCCTTCCAGCGGGGGTCTGACTGAATGCAGGAGAAGAGAAAAATTGTTCTAGGATGCAAGGCAGTATCAATCAAGAGACCACATTCTTGTGAAAGGGAAAGGAGAAGACACAAGAGAAGAAGTAGTGGAGTACACTTCAGGAATGCCAAGGGCCCAAAGAGGCATTTATAGACTTGAGTGTGGAGCAGTCGTAGAAATGGGGTGATGGGGGGAGTGCTTCACCCCTGGCGGCAATATTTCTGGGGTGTCCCAGCTTGTAGCTATGTCCCCGCATGCCCTGGCCATGCCCACACACACCATGGCCACGCCCCCTCCCACCCCCCCTCCACACACTCCAAGCTCCGCCCCTGGGGTGGAGAGACCTTGTAAAACAAGGATGGCCCTGGGAAGGGGATTCTCCAGCTGTACAGAAGCAAGACAGTTGTATTTTAAAAACAGAAGAGGGTTTTGTAGGTGAGTGACATTCTTCTGATGTTCTACAGTAGGATAATTTCCTCTATAATATGTTGGGTGCCAAAAAAAAAAAAAGGTTCAGGGACTTGTATGTACCTCTCTAGCCTCCACTGCCATATCACCACATGGCTGAAACTCAGCAACCCAAAAGGACTGTCATTCAGTGGCTTATCAGGCCGTGATGCCAGATTCCAAAAAATACTTATCCTCAGAAGGAATGCAATCCAGGGTTGATTTACTATAACTAGGGGCTGAACTCTGTGGCCATTTGCCAGCAGAAGAGATTTGATCCTGAAAAAAAACTTAACTTCAGATTGTATCAGATCCAAAGACTACTATTCGGTGGATACCTGATTGGCATCACTAGGGTTGGTGGGTCCTTACCTTGAGCTATGTTTCCCACTCTGTGGGCCCCAAAGGGACTGCGTATCCTCTGAAGTCCATTAAAATATGTTGGTTTGATGTTGTCATACAGATAGAAGGTTATGATGTGTTCTCTGCCATGGAGTGGGTGGCCTGTCAACACAGGGAGTGATCAGAATTACACACAGAGTTGCAAATATGAAAAACCCATAGCTTAGTGTAAAGGCATTTTGACGCTGATTGCTTTTTTATTATGTTATTTTTATTTCATTTACATCCCATCTTTCTCTATACATGAGGCCTAGAAGGCTTGCAATAAGGTTAAACAAGATACGGTTAAATGCCTGATGACCTTGTCTTTTCCAGTTCTGCAATAGGAATACAACCAGTTTGCCATGAATCAAAAGCCAAGGATAGATCAAGCATCATCTTGTAATGGCTCTGGGGAAAAACAGAATGTATCAGCTAACTAGCCAACTCTCTTCTCTAGTATCTTTCCACTTCAAAGGTCAGTTGAAGATTTCCTGTATAGTTGATGAATAGTGTATGGTACCAGAAGGACCTAGTCTTAACCACAACAAACATATGTTACATCTGCAGCGCTGGGACCAGTGGTCGGCTGAATAGCTTGTCACTTGCTAGGCTTGTGGCAGGGTATTGACATGATGTTTCCACTGTATTCTTCATGACACTTGATTAATAAGAGCTGCTTCATACAGGAGGACAAGTAGTGTTATATGATACTTGGAGTTAGCTCATAATAAGAAGTATGGTATTATGAGCTGGGCCATAATAAAAGATTTATGCATGTAATTTTATGTATTCGATTTTTGCTCTGCCTCTTAGTTGAAACTCAAGGCATCTCTCAACAAGATTTTCTTAAAAACATACAAATAAAAACACAAAATACTATATTGTTAAAATACATTTGAACTGGCTACCATATTAAAGCAAAATGTGATTTACAATATTAAAACTCAAAAGCTGAATAAAAAATGGAGCAGGATAAGAGGTCTTTGCTGGCCAGAGGATGGATCACATGTAGGGGACAGGAGTAGTTTTCCTTGGAGAAAGGAGTTCCACAAACTGGGAGCAGCCACCAAGAAAGTCTTCTCATGTATCCTCAACAAATATGCCTTTGAGAGTGATGGGATTAGAAGAAGATATTAGAATCCAAGGATGACTTGAATGAAAGAATATATTCCCTCAGATAACCTGAAGCCAAGTCACGTACAGGTCTTAGGCACATCCCATCACTGCTTCCTGATCTTATTTCACATTATTCCTTCTTATTTGAAATCATTTTTATTAAAAGGCAGTTCATAACATTTCATAATGATGCACTTAATTTCTGTGTTTGTTATTCCATTCAATAGCAGGTAAAATCCGTTTTTCATGGCAATCGTCTATCTCTGGTTTTGAGCCCTGTTGTAGATTAGTTAGGTCATTAATGGACTCATCCAGAATCACTACCAAAAGCACAGTGATTTTTTTTTTCCAATTAGAGGCAACACGGACTTTTGCATTATAGTCCATGTTATCAACCCAGGATCCTACTTAGCAAGCGTCCTTTGAGTAGGCTAACAGTGCAATTGGCCATTTCTGCACTAGCGTGTTATAGTGCTATTATTCCACTTTCAGCATCCTATGTATAGAATCCTGGGGTTGCAGTTTAGGGAAGGGCCTCAAAGGCCCCTCCCTAAACTGCAAACCCCAGGATTCCATAGGTTGTTGAAAGCTGAATAATAGCACTATAACAGGCTAGTGCAGAAATGGCCATTGTTACATTGTTCCAAATGGTGTTGTCTGTCATCTCATATATTTCTCCTAGCCTAAATCAAATTGCAAGGCTAAACTAAGGTAGAGCTATTGAATCAACGGAATTTATGTATTGTTGACTTACCAATCAGCAGTTGTTTCAATAGGCCTAACAAAATTATAACTAGCAGTGGGATTTAGGTCCCTGTTTCTACCCATTATATTAGCAGAATATGTGGAAAAGATCACTAAGAGAGCGGCACCTTCAGAGCATATGCTGAGATTAAGCTGTTTTAATGCAGGCGGGGGATGGTGCCACTGAACTGGGCTTTTAATAAATGCTTTTTCTTAGGCCATTTCCACCCTACACTGTTATAGTGCTATATTTCCACTTTCAAAATCCTGTGGAATTCTGGAGTTTGTAGTTTACTGAGACCAAAGAGCTCTCTGGCTGAGAATTCTAAATGCCCCTCCCTAAACTGCAAACCCCATCCATAGGATGTTGAAAGTGGAGTAATAGCACTACAATGCTATAGTGCAGAAACGGCCTTAGATAGCACTAGTCACATTTTAAAATGGTTAAGAAAAATAACCCCATTGTCTCACTTCCATTTTTACGCATTCTGAGATATCTAAGTCCAACAACAAAATATTTTATTTTCCATTTTAACCTTTTGTTTCTTGGATTGAGGTATTCTTATATTACTTTTTATCAATGTATTAATGTTTTATTTAAAAATATTGGAAGAGTGAATGGCCATCCATTTTATGCAGAATGTTTTAATAAGTTATCAGTCATCTTGATAAGGTATGATGATGTTTCACTTTAGATAAGTCAACATCAGTTATTGTGGTACCAAAAAGACATCTCCTAAAACAGTAAGAACAATCCATTATTCACACTAACTGTTCATTATAATAATTTCTGTAAAAGAAGAAAGATCTGGATTCATAAGGATTTAACTATTTTGTGATACTGATTGTTATGGTTTACAAATAAATGGACTGAAATCAAGTTTTGACCAATATTACTAATAAGCACCAACCTGAAGAAAGGTTTGAGTCTAAAGTTGTCCATTCCCTATCACCAGAAGTGGAAGAGTTGGAGCTGAGTTTCTCAGGAAGCTTGTAGCATACTGCTAAACCAGAGACCAAGCTTTAGATGTTGGCTATGTCATATGGAATACTGGGTTTGGTGGTTGCATGAGGCATTCGAGCTCTCCGATTGAGAATTCTAAATATTTCTTCCTAAATGGCAAATCACGTGATTCTTAGCATGTTGCCATATCAGTTAAATTGGAATCATACTGCTACAATTGCGTGGTATGAAAGGTTCTGGTGCAGTTAAACTGGGGACTTCACCATCAGTTGGAAATTTCTCACCTATTTTGCCCCTACATCTGCTTCTGAAGGGCTAGGGCAATGATGGGGGGCTGGTACTAGGGGAGGTTGCCAAGGAGATGATGTGGGATCATCTGGTACTGAAGAAGAGATATTTTGGATGTTGCACAGTGCACCTGCTCCACAGATGGTGTGAGATCTTTGGAGTTTCTGAGTGTGTTATGGCTTGCTGTTCCTCCTTAGAGCTGTCTATCACTTTGGGTCTGAATCAGGTGGGATCCTGAGAAAATCTCTTGTCTATTTGTTAGAAAGGACTAGAACGTTGAAAGCTTCTGTTTTAATTTAGGATAAGATTCTAGAAATAACTACAATTCAGTTTTCAATAAATTTCATTTCATTTTGTCTTTTCTGTAAAGCAAACATATCTTCTATCAGATACAGACATGTTTGACTAGGTGTAGCATACAGAAGCCATGCAATGATTTCAGTTTGTTCTGCATATCAGTGGAAATTCAGTTCCTTTCACAATGGTTATCATACCACAAGAGTTTTTTTTTCATCAGTCATCAGGTTTCAGTGGGGAACACTTCTTTCCCAGATTACACAGGAAACAATTACCTAAGACCTCAGTCTGCTAATCTTCATACTGATCTTACTATATTTATTTCATTTCTGCCTCCATTCAGCAAGGGTTTATACCTCTATATCTTGTAAACACAGGTAGCTGACGCAACACAGTATAAAATAGTGATCAGGAAATTAGTAACAGCAGTCAGCATTTGTATTCTCTTTATTTTGGCTGCATACACGCATGTTAAATGAATACATTTACCAAGAAGCCTATGAAAAACTTCAGCAGAAAACTAGAGCGTGGATACTGCTGCAGTGACTGGGGTTTCTGAGCCTGGTGAAGAAATGTTAAACACCAATGAAGCATTCAAAGGAAAGTTAGAACTGTCTAATGTCCTTTCTCCCAAACCAGATGTCTCTGTCTCTGATACTGTCAGAAGTCCATCTGAAAGCATGCGTGAAAAAAACACCCTGGAAAAGCCTCCACTATCTTATGTTGCTTTGATAGCAAAGGCAATTCTTGCCTCACCTTCAAAAAAGCTCAACTTAGCAGCTATTTACAGATACATTGAAGAGAATTTTCCTTTTTACAGGAAGCAAAGTCAAAGCTGGAGGAACAGCATCAGGCATAATCTTTCACTAAATGACTGTTTCATCAAAGTGGGAAGATGTGAAGATGGCAAAGGAAATTATTGGAGCATCCACCCAACTAACATCAATGATTTTGTGCACGGCGACTTTAGGCAACACCGCAAATCACACAAACAGGGGCACCAAAAGGAATACAAGCCATATCTAAGCATATCTTCCCTTGCACCAGGCGGATACTGCTCTTATTTAACATTTATTTCACATTACCAGATGAATTCCTACTTTTCAGATCCATTGTGGAGAATGCAGTGTGGCAATGGTGAATATTTTGCAAATGCTTACCAAAGATGGGAGACTAATGTTGCCTTCTCTCACAAAGCAGCTTCATCCCTGCTTCAATTTGATCAAGCAAAGTGGGACCCTATAGATTTGTTTTATGGATTTCCCTCCTCTTCAACTGTGCAGCAGAACATTTTCCTGAACATTCAACAGACAGCCCCTGCTTTTCTTTCTTTATCTTCTTTCAACCAGCAGAACAGAAACACACTCAACTGTATCAGTGAGAACCTGAAAGAATACCACTTACACTAAACCGGACCAACACGGTTGGACACAACATTCATGAAGATCAATGCATATGGCAATGAAAAAGGTGTGATATAGTACTATAAAAGACAATGGTATTATATTAAGACTTCCTTAAAAGTGAGTCTCATTGATTTTAATGAAAATGTATTTCATGTTAAAGGTGTTAGGTCAGGCTTAAAACTGTGTGCCGCAAATCAGGAAAGCCATACCTTTTATTGTCACAGCTGTTGCTTCAGAGAGGTTGTCATTTTTTATTTTTTCAGAGGAGATATTTTCATCTACCATAGGCAAGGTTGAAAATGATACCCAGATAGCACAGCTGGCATTACTGTATGTCAATCATGTATCATTTCATCTAAGTGACAGCTTGAAAACTGTTTAGCAAACTTCAAAAAATTATCTTGAACAACGAAGATCATCAATTACCGTTCTGTGTTTTTTTTAAATGCTTCCGATAGTTAATGTCTAATATATAGACTTCATTGTAAAGTCTAAAGTACAGACTTCATTGCATAAGAAAAACAATCATTACTGATTTTTTTAAAAAATATGATTATTGCCGATATAATATTTGATTATGTGACACCAATGACAGTCAATATGCTTGCTGTTATCTTCACATCAATATATTATCTATTCCACTGCTTGCATTTTCAACAACAGATTAATCATTACAATAGAGAAACAGAAAAAAAAATATGTCTCTTGTTTTGACAAGGAGAAATCAGAAGCTATGCTTATTGTGCAATATAATGAATGTGTTCTCTTTAAATATTTAACCTTAATGACATAAATATTTATTCAGAATCTGGGCTATGCTATATTGTGTCACTTGAAAAGGTTGTTGTGGTTGTTGTCGTGTGCCTTCAAGTCATTTCTGATTTACGCTGTGATATTGGTGTGATATGCTCACTCCTCACTCTGCCTGTAACAATCTGGCTGCCATATTTTGGACCAGCTGGAGTTTCTGAACTTGGTACAAAGATAACCTAATGTACAGCACATGCACTAACAATTCTAGGAAGGGATTTTGCATAAAATTGCATAAAACTTGAACAATTCCTGTCGAAATGTCTCTAAAAGTGTTTAACAATGTTTAACCATGTGTGTTTAATGTTAAAACTAACTAAAATAGTTACTAGAACAGTTTGCTCATTATTTGGCTTTGTTCCTATGCATTAAATTACTCTTGAAATGTAAGATGATTCTTCCTTTATTACAAAAAAAAAATTGTTTTACTTGCCTCTAACTCAATACATTTCTTACTTGCAACCCAAAGCTCTGATTTTACTGGATGACTTAAGAAGAGAGTGATCTTGAAAGCCCTCTGTGAACTGGTGGGATCGTAAGGCCTTCGGACTAGACTGTTATAGTGCTATTATTCTACTTTCAACATCCTGTGGAATTCTAGGATTTATAGTTTACTAAGGCCAAAGATGCTCCGCCCTAAACTGCAAAGCCCAGGATTCCATAGGATGTTTAAAGTGGAATAATAGCACTATAACAGTCTAGTGTGGAAATGGCCATAGATAAGTAGAGCTAGGAAAGTCAAGCTGGTAGAGCTTGGAATGCTACTGTTGGATAGGGCATTACCTGCAACTGGGCTTTAAAATCAAGATAAAAAATAATACAATCTCAAGTTGTAAAAGATCTTCTTGTAGGTGAAACAGTTTTCCATTTGTCCCACCCTTTCCTTAGAGCCACAGTCTCACTTTTAAAAGTAGATGTTAGACTTCAGTTAAGAACTGTACTTCTTATTTCATCAAGTGTACTTGGGAAAATAGAGTTTCTATAGATATGCAATGGTATGTCCATACGAGTAGAAACAGTTGCCAAGACTGAAATTATACACTATAAGCTGTCCTTGTGAAGCACAAAGTCTGACATATCACATTACAACCTATTTTGCACCCCTACCCGGAAAACTTAAAATGGACTATGGCATTGTAAATGTGCACACAAACTTTAATCACCAGTTCTCCATGGCAAAAGCAAATAGTGCACTTTATTTCTTTTCTTTTCTTTTCTTTCTTTTTTTTTTTGCATTCCTGCTCCACTTGAAAATGAGAATAGGGATAGAGCTAACAGCCAAATTCCAAATGTGACATTCTGCCTTGAATGCGTGTTGAAATGTCATTCCAATATCTCAATGTTCTATTGAGTTATAACGAACAAACAAATGAAGTTACCCACAGTATGCAAAATAAGAAAATCAAAACAAAGCCCTTTAATTTTATTTGTCTGAGGATCTATTTTATTTTGTCATCATGCACACATGCAAAAATTTCAGAGGAAAAGAAGATGTTTTGATTTAGGATATCTATTTTCTTGTTCATAAACAAGGCAGGGCACTGTCCTGTTCCCTGCTTTTGAAGTGCACAGACGAAATGCCAAGTGGCTGACATAAATAGCTTGGGCTGAAGTCATCTTGACTCCTATAAATAAGTCCTGTCACTTGCTCAGTTCTTCTTACACTTGCAGCCTGACCCTAAACATATTACATGGAAGTAAAGGTCGGATTGATCTATATATTCAGCAAAAGGAGATGATTCAGTTTCCCAGTGACTCTCATAATTCATAATTTCAGTGGAAGAATCACAAGACTGAATGCTGCTCTACGTCAAAACATAAATAAACAATCTGCCACCAAAAAAGGGTACCTAACAGGGAAGTCAGTTTCCCAGAGCAGGCTTAACAACTGACATAAGACTTTTCTATATTGAAGGATTTATCTTATTCATTTCAAAGACGCAATCTCCAATTTGCATTTTTCAGTGATGTCATTCAAAGAGAGTTATACCAAATGAGTTTTCTGAATGTGTAGATCAGAATGGATGATAATCTCTATTCATTTCATTTTTTATATTTATAATGTGCTGAAAACCAGAGTGCCCTTTTGATGAACAGAAAGGCTCCAGCCATTCATGGAAGGAATGGAAATCCAGCAGAGGTTTTGGGCTGTAAAAGCAACAAGATGCAATTCTCACCAATTCCCCTTGCAGTTTCTCACGGTGTGTGTGTGTGTGTGTGTGTGTGTGTGTGTACCTTCATGTTACTTATTGACTTAAGGTGATGTCATGAATTTCGAAGGGTTTTCTTAGGTAAGGAATGTTTAGAGATGGTTTTGCCAGTTCCTTCCTCTGAAATGTGATCTTCAGCACCTGATATTTGTTGGCAGTCTCCCATCCAAGTACTAATCAGGGCTGACCATTCTTAGTTTCCAACAATAAACAGAATCTGGTGCCTTGGGGTATTTAGGGGAGCTGCTTCCCAACTATTCCAGAAAGTTCCACAATGCTTTAGAAAAGAAAGCAGCATTTCTAGAGCTGGGGGCAGGGGGGACAGCAGGAGGAATCAGCAAAAACCAAACCAAAACACATAACTCCTCCAACACTAAATCACCTCCTACCTCCTTCCTCTAATGAAGTATATGATGAGTGGAATTCAGGATTGAATCCCATGTTCTTCAGGACCCTGCACAGGTAAACATTTCCATTAAATGTTTAAAACATGGTGAGATGATACACCTGATCATCACAAAATCAGTACAGACAAATATTTATTTTTTATGTTCATGTATTCCTTTTTGAAAAAGAAAGTTGGGTCCTATGCATCGGTTCACCACACTCACACAAGATTAAAATGAGTATGTAAAGAGGGAAAGACACTAGCCCTGCCCATTGTTGTTCTCAATGTTTAGACACTAACAGTCTGAATAGGGCAGTGGGACCCCTGTACTTGAGTGGGATCCCTGATTCTTCAGGAGTTTCTCATCACATGGAAAGCCTGCATGTATAGAAGAGGGTCTCCTTTTCAGATTTTAATTTATGAGAGGAACAGTGCACTGTGTTTCCCAACTTTTATGTTTAAAACCATTTTTGTGAATGCCTCAACAGGGTCATTGTTGCATCCTCATCCTAAACACATTTGTGTACTCAGCTTGAACTCCATAGCCTGAAAGAGTGCAGAGGGCTACATCCACTTCTGCCAATGATACATGTGCTGGCAACTCTTCCAAACCATCATAGAAGTAACTGAATCTGAAAAGCAGCATCTTTTTTATATATAGAATGTCCATAATAGGGGTTAGGATCTTGACCTGTCTGTACAGGCTTCTTTCATATTAAGTGTGCTGTGGATCAGCTTGGGAGTATTGCTAGCATGGGCCATCACTGGGGGGAAGAATTAGGCCATTTGGCCAGACCCCTTCACACATTCAAAAGCAAAGGTCTGAAGAAGGCTCAAGTGTATTTCAAATCTGTCCAGATCTCTCTTGCACAAATATCTTCAACTGAAGTTACAGCTCTGTGTGTGTCTATAGTGTTGTCTCATCACAGTGAAGAGCATGGAAAAGATAATGAGGATATTCAGGCAGTATCACCTCTGAAGAGTTTGGGAAGGCTGGTGCTCATATCATTAAATGGAAAAAAAAATTTCAAAGCTTAAATCCAATTGCTAGGTCTGAATTTAATTTAGCACGACCTAGAGTACACATATTAAATCAATAGGAATGTGGTAAATCAATGCTTACATAAGTTCAATTGATTCTATAGGTCTATCCTGGTGTGAACTAATAATCGGACTTAAGCCATAGTCCCAAGTGGACAAAACCCATTAAGTTGATAGGATTTACATCCTATACCTACAGTCAATTCAGTGGGCCTACCCTAGTTGGTCTGAGGCCATTTCCGCACAACGAAGCTCTTCCACATTGTCTTGCTGCAGTCCTGGGTCCAGAAGGGAGCGCATCAGCAACGTTCCCCTCTGCACCCGTTCGGTCCATGCGGAAGAGAACACAATGGCGCCATGTCTTCCTTCTGCAGCACAGCCATGCTTTTTCCATTGCTGCGCTACGGAAGGAAGCGTCGCCAATGTGCTTCTGCATCTTCTGCATGGCCAGAAGTGACGGGAGCACTGTGTGATTGCAGGCACAAAATGGATTTTCTCCATTTTGCAAAAACTGCGCAAGTGCGACGCTCCGTGACAGGATGACAGCAGGACGGCAACGACGTCATGCGGAAGCACGACCTGCCAATCGCTGCCATCCTGTGGCAAAAACGCAACAGCGATGTCATGCTGAAAGGGCCACAGTGTTGGACCAAGGTTCAATTCCCTGCTCAGCCGTAGAAACTCACTGGGTGACCTTGGGAAGTCATAGCCTTAAAGGAAGGCAGTGACAAACCTCCTGTGGCTAAATCTTGCCAAAAAAAAAAAAAAAAAAAATAGGACAAAGTTGCCACAAGTCATAAGTCAGAAACTTGAAGTTTCATAACAATGGCAATTCTACTTCAAGGGAGAGTACTTATGTAAAAAAAAGCTGATTTTCTTGAAATATGTATCCAAAGGCTTATCTGGACTAACAAAAAAACCTTAGGATTTGGTGGTAACTGTACCTGTTCTGATCTTTTACTTTATGTTTTTTTAAAAAATATCCAAACAAGATACCTCTGCTCTGGTTTACTCTCTGTGAGTTTCTAGTATGATCCATGAGCCTGCAACCTCAGAGCAGGAGATTTCTTTTTCCTGCCCTGGCAGTTACAGTCAGGACAGTCAAGGGTTAATTTCCCATATCTATTTCTACTTCTTCATTCTACTTCTTCTGTTTCTTCATTCCCTCTGGACTTTTAGGAGGTCTACTGAATTCCACCAATGATATAATGATACAAGAAAAGGACACAAAAGGAAGGAAACTCCACCCACACCATACTTTGAGCAGAGCAAAAAAGATGGATGAAAGTGTGGTATATTTGCAGCATTACTGGACATTTATAGCATTGCTGGATGCAAGCACTGAAACAACTGAATAGCCTGACATTTTACTGGGACCATTGGCTTTCTGGAGGAGCCCCTTTGTAGCACCATGTTGGAGAAGTACTGAGCCCAACCTAGGCTTGGGCAAGTGAAACAAGGAACAGGGCTCCTGTACCTTTAACGGAAAGAAGGAATGTTGGCAGATGATAGCTATCACACAAGGTCCACCTGCCAAAATTCCCTTCTTGGCACAACCATTAAAAGTTCAGAAGCCCTATCCTTTACCTCTTCCTGGCAACCCTAGTCCAACTCAGGAATTTTGAAAAAAGAAATCTTAAATGTTGACAAGAAAGCACACACCGAAGTACATATTCTGTAACAATTCTTGAGAGAAGGATTTGCCAGAGCTTGCAAATCACACAGTCAGAATGGCCACTGGCAATCCTGGCTGATAGATACTTCAGGCTGTGCTAATTAAACTTCCTGAACAGCTAGAACAGAGGAAAGTACTTTTTACCAACTTAGATTGTTCATCTGTCTAGTCCAATATCATCTGTGCCTACCAGCACCAGCTCCAGGTTCTTAGGTCAAGGTTTCTTGTATCATCTCCTTTCTGATCCTTTTAACTGAAGACTTCAGGGACTGAAGTTAGGAACTTCTGAATGAATAGCATGAGCTCTGTTGCTAAATTATGGTCCCTCCCAAGGTATCATGGTAAATACACAGTCTCTTACATTAGATTAGGAGTAGTCAAAGTGCCGCCCACATGTAGCCCCTGGGCTTCCTAAGTGTGACCTGCAGGACCCTCAGAAGCCCTCATATATATTTAGACTCCCCTACTTTAAAAAAAAATCAGGCTGACTTTAGGATGATTTTTGGCCTCCAAAGCCCCCCAAATCTCCTCAAATCACCTAAAATGCCCCCTCCCTCAGACTTCTAAAACTATCCAAAACAGTCAAAAAGGAAAAATCAGCCAGAAATCAGCCAAAAATAGCAGCCAGAAGTGACATGGCATCATTTCAGGCATGCTGAAATGCTCTGGTGCAGCCAGAAAGGGAAAAAATGTCCTGCCCTGTTTGCAGTTGCTCACCTCTGCAATAGACAATTGAAGGACAATGCACACTAAAAAAAAAAAAAAATCGTATGATTAATAATTCTGTCTCACAGTTTTAGTAGGACTACATCAGTTTCAAAAAGGACATCGATGCCCCTGGCATTAATGGCTGAGGTGTTTTATTCTTTCATCTTTTCACTTGATCATTGAAATGTGGGATAATTATGCTATGCGTGCCTAGTAATTTAGCATCTTCTTGGATGAGATTAAGAATCCATGATGCAGGTGAATCCCTGTAGACTTGGATACAAAAAAGAATAAAAATCAACTGGAGACCTAATTCTTCAGAAAGACAGTAAATATAATATTGGGAAGGCTACAAAGGCACTGATAAGACCGTGCATCTCTCACAGTTGAAGGCAGACAGAAGGGAATGGACAATATTTCAGAATCTCAAGTACTGATTGTAAGACCAATTCTGAAATGCAACACAATAACTTGTATAACACACATCAGAAAGCACAATAATTCAAGATCAAAGTGTGGCTATGTATGAAAGCTTTACTTAGACTCATTCAGATGTGCTTTTTCAAGTGGACATCCATCCTTCCTTCCCTCTTTTTAAAATTGAGATGCATCTTCATATTCCAAAAGGTAGTAAGAAATGACAGATGTTCTACTGACTAATAATTACTCTGTAAATTAGAATAAAAGAATAGCTATTTAACTATTAGAATAAATCATAGAAATTTGAGGGGTGGTTGGAACAAGTGTATTAGCATCAAGTTTGTGAAATTATACAAATATGAAATTAATATGTGAATAATCTCCTCCATTAATCAAGAAATAAATCCATATTACTAGTGGATTTTCTTTGAGCAGCTAATAACTGCCATCACACTTTCCTAAGCCTACAAGCCAAATAGAGATAGAAGACTGACGGATTTTGCCGGCCTGAAAGTGACAATTCCCTTCAATGTAGTGCCCAGAATAGTTACTATTTTTTTTTTCAGTTAAATGATTGCATCAGGAAAACTATTCAGGAGCCACATGATTAATACTGTGAGCACCAAGATAGGTGACAGAAAGACAGATAGACAGATAAAAAGTGTTTAAGTCAAGACATCTATTTTTACAGTGATTGGAAGGCAACAGTTATTTTCAACCAATATTTACTGTTATTTAAACACAAATTCTGAACAGCCAAAATTATTGTGGGGGTTGAAGCAGTTCCTTTACAAAGAAACATTACAACATTTGAACCTTTTTAAGGTCAGGGAAAAGGTAATTAAGGTAATACAGCAATGTATAAAATGATGCATGTTGTAGGGCAAGTGGGTGGAGAGTTGTTCTCTCGTAATACCAATTTTTGAGTTATGGTAGGAGCACACACACAGAGAGACACACACATTGAATCAAAAGTTAGAAGTAACATGCCCCAAAATATCAGTTGCTGGGGAACACCAATGGGAGAGAACCATAGGTATGCTTAAATTAATGAAGTAAATGGTTTTGGTCAATACAGTGGCCCCTCCACATTTGTGAGGGTATGGGGCACAAAACCCTCATGAAAGTAGAAAAACCATGAATACCCCCCCACAAGCCCCCCATTCCCCTCTGGAGCTGCCCCTCCCATTCCCTCAACTCTGGCCCCAATACTCCTTGAGTGGAAGAGGCAAGATAAAGGGCTTACCAGTACCTTCCCCTCAGACAGAGAAGACTAGAGCATTGAGTTCTAGTGTTCTAGCTACTTCCAGTCACCATCTTGAGAAAGGGGACTCCTCTCAGAGGGGAGGGATAGAATTAAAGAGAGCACCTGACCAATCAGTGGCCATTACACAGTAGACTGTGCCACCACCTGGCAGAGAGGACATACCTCCAGCAGTGGGAGGGGGCTTTGCTAACACAAAAGGAAAAAATGTTCATTTTAAACACAAGTCTTGCAAGCCTGCGATGAATAATGCAAGGGTAGGGAGAGAGGAAAATCAGAGGAAGGAGGCAAGCACAAAGGTCAAATCTGTGAATGTAGAGGGAGGACTGTACTTTAACAGACATTTTGGTACCAGAAGCAGAAATAACTTGGAAAGGATAGGGATAGATTCCTGCATTACACAAAAGAAAAGAAGTTCAGCATGCTTGAGCAAACTTTTTATCCGATACCAAAAATTTGAAAAGAAACAACCAGGTCAGGCAAGTAAACAAAAACATCTGAACCTTCCAGAGACCAATTTAAAGCTCCTTCCAAAATGCATCCAGGTTTTCTTGGAGGCATTTTTCTTGTGATTTCCTTTTTTGTGGCCAGACTTACAGACCTATGCTAAGAAGAGGAGGAGGAGGAGGAGAAGGAGGAGGAGGAGGAGGAGGAAAACTGAGGTGGATAGTGGATTATGAGGCCAGCTTATCTGCTTTCGTCTTTTCTGTTAGAAGGTAAACAGTGTTCTGAAAGGAATGTTCTCAGGTTTTCTCTGCTCTACTCTCCTTTTGGAGGTCAGATTAGCACCAAACTGGTGCCCTTTTGGTGCTAAGTCAAAACATAACTTTTTACTAAAACCTTCAGAGCCTAACTGATTTTAGCCAATTTGCATGTGTTTACCTTACTTTAAAATATTTTAACTGGTTTAAAATTGTCTTGTTTTAAGTGTTAAATGGTTTGATGTGTTTTGAGTCTTTTAGAATTATACATATTGTTCTAAACTGTTTTAAACTGGTTTTACTGTAAACCTTCCTGAGAACCTCAGCTATAGGAAGGGACATTAAAAAAATGCACACACAAATGAATTGCTATACTATCTGACTTCACAAAGTCTTCCGTCATATCTAAACATGACTGTGCAATCTCCACATCAGCTCTTTCTTGAATACTATCTCACAGAAGTCCAGAATACTCAGATTTCTTCAAAGGATAATCACATCTTCCCTCAGTTTTTCACACACTGAATATATACAGCATTACCGCTGATATATTCCTTTCTGCTAAAGATTACCTACCACTGAAAGTGTCTGATGCAGATAGTCTATTTCCTGTCATCTTGAGTGATCACTGTGAAATTAACCAAATAATAGAGTATCATATAATGTGTGCTTTCTAGACTGTAAGGTTGAAATCTGTTTTCCTTTCTTCCAATGCTACACCCTCCAACTGTCTCAATTTGACAAGGACAGTTCTGGTTTATCCACCGTCATCCTACTTTTTCAGCTTTAAAATATCCCAAGGCCTTATCGTACAAGGCAGGTAGATCGTGATTGCATCTGGATAACAGTGCCTTTGGTTGGGGCTTTCTGCATGATGCAGTCTCTCTTCAGTTGTTGTCCTGTTGGAGACCATTTTAAAAGCAACTCTCCTTATAAACACACACAAAAAAATCCATTATTGACCTCCTCTCCCATTTCTGTCATGTTTTGATTTCTGTGTGGAAGTTCAGTTGTGCTATTATATCAATTTTGGGTGGTCAGAAGGTGATCAGTGGGGCTCTGATCATAATCCGTTACGATTAAAGATAAGGATTGAAGACAGAGAAAGAACATGGAGACTGAATGATGAGATTTGGAATAAGGAGAAGTACATAGCGAAAGCAAAAACAGAGATAATTAACTATTTTAATGAGAACTTGACGTCGGAACTGTCGATGAAAACCATTTGGGACGCAAGTAAAGTAGTGATGCGTGGTAACTTTATCAGATGGACTGCAGAGATTAAAAAAGAAAAGAGAAACATTGAGCAGTGAATTTTGGAAAAGATGAAAGAAATTGAACAACAGATGAGACAAAATCCATCGGATAAACAGATTAGATTACAGATGAAGGTAAAGCAAGCTGAATTAAATCAACTTAATTTGGAAGAAATAGAGCAACAGATAAAGAGAACGAAATATAATTTCTTTGAACAAGCTAATAAACCTTCAAAACTTTTGGCAGGTTTGCTGCGTAAAAGGAGGTCCAGAAATATCATAACTGAGATTAGAACAGGAGAAGAAAGAATTACAAAACAAGAGGGAATAAAACAAGCTTTTTATAATTACTACTTGAAGCCGATGAGTAAGATCTCAAAGGGGAAAAAAATACAAGAAGTGGAAGAATATCTGGAGAAAATGAATAAAATGAGATTTAATGAAGACCAAAGATCAATCTTGAACAAATCTATTACTATGATGGAAGTAGTTGAGGCTATTAGGAATTTGAAGAACGATAAAGCTCCAGGACCTGACGGCTTCACTGCGAGATATTATAAAATTATGGAACATGAGATTTCAATACCTTTGCAAAGCACTATACATGAACTAATAAAGGAAGGAATACCAGATACTTGGAAAGAAGCTAACGTTGTGCTGATCCTGAAAGAAGGAAGAGATTTGAGCGATGTAAAGAACTATAGACCAATATCACTTTTGAATACAGACTACAAGATCTTTGCTTCAATTCTAGCAGCGAGGCTCAAAAAAGTGCTGTTAGAGGTAATTGATGAGGACCAGAATGGCTTTCTACCAAAAAGATCTTTGAGAAATAACATCAGAACGGTCTTAAATGTAATCGAATACTATGAAAAGCATAATGAACGGGAAATGGCCATGATATTTGTAGATGCGGAGAAAGCTTTTGACATGATCAGCTGGCCATTCATGAAGACGGCGGTTAAACAGATGCAGGCAGGAGAAAAATTTGTTGCATGGATTGAAGCAATTTACAGCCAACAACAAGCTCGACTGGTCACAAACGGTGAAAGAACACAAATGATAGAACTGCACAGAGGTACAAGACAAGGGTGTCCCCTGTCTCCTCTGCTGTTTATCATGACAATGGAAATACTGAACAATGCTATAAGAGAAGATAAAGAAATAAGAGGAGTCCAAATTAAGAAATATCATTACAAGTTAAAAGCTTTCACTGACAATCTGGTCTTCTTACTGGATGACCCAGGGAAATGTATTGAAAAATTGATTACTACAGTTCAAGAATATGGAGAATTCTCTGGTTTTAAAGTTAATAAGGAAAAAACAGTCCTCTTAACCAAAAATATGACTGAAAGAGAAGAGATGGAATTAGTACAAAAAACAGGATTCAGCAGAGGACAAAAGGTAAAATATCTAGGTATTTGGATAGCCAAAAGAAACAATGAGTTATTCCAAAATAATTATGAAAAAAAAATGGAAAGAAATAACAAAAGACTTGGAAAACTGGACTTCCATGCATTTGTCAATGATGGGGAGGATAGCTGCAATAAAGATGAATGTTTTGCCAAAAATGAACTTTTTGTTCCAAAATCTTCCTATAATAACAAACATGAAACCTTTCATACAATGGAAGAGAGAACTAACTAAGTTTATATGGCAAGGGAAAAAACCTAGGATAAAATGGAATACTATGACAGACTTAAAAAGTAGAGGTGGAATGGGACTACCAGACTTTCAAATATACTATAAGACTGCAGCTTTTACGTGGATAAAAGACTGGGTAGACCTACAAGACACGAGAATGTTGGCACTGGAGGGAGCAGACCTGAGAATGGGGTGGCATGCCTATATGTTCTATGATAAAGCAAACATAGATAAAGACTTCACACATCACTTTATCAGAAAATCGCTTCTGAAAATTTGGGAGGATTATAAAACTAAAAACATACGGCAGCTCCCCACCTGGGTCTCACTGCAAGAGGCTTTTTTTGGCAGATGGACGGATACAGATAAATGGTTGCGATATGACGATATAATTGAGAGATCAACGTCCAACAACTTTAAAACAAGAGAAAAACTAGAACAAGAGGGAATAACATTAAGTTGGTTTCCTTACAGAGAGTTAGCAGAAAGGTTTCAGATGGATATAAAAACATATGGAATTGAACTTAAAGAGAAAACTGGAGTAATTAAATGGCTGTTTGAAAATCCACCTCATTTACTTAAAGGCAACAATGATTTCATGGGCACAAAATATCGGACATTCAATAGAATTAGAGTCTTGGGAGCAGAGCTGGAAAAAAACACAGAAATTTACAGTAGCACAGAATTTGAAAGAGAACTATTACAAGCTATTTCATAGATGGTACATGACACCAGATAAATTAAAAAAGATTTATAATACAGGTACTGGACAACGTTGGAAATGTCAGAATGAGGTCAGTACGATATATCATATGTGGTGGACATGTCCTAAAGCTAAGAAATATTGGACTGAAATACATAACAAAATATGTGCATTAATGAAAGTACAGTTTGCTAAGTTACCAGAATTGTATTTGTTAAATATGACTGATGTATTAGAAGGTACTGGTATAAAGAAGTACTGGAGAATATTACTATACATGATAACAACAGCTCGTATTGAATATGCAAAGATGTGGAAAACTCAGCAAATACTCACATTAGAACAATGGTGGGGTACACTGATTGAAAACAAAAATACTGATATGGTCTCTCAGAGATTAAAAGGGAAATCAGACGAAGAGATACAAAAAGAATGGCAAATTGTAATGGGTAATTGCCGGGTACCATTAGATGGAAATCTGTGATTCATGATTTAAGATAAATTATGAGGGGGCTACAGGATATATATCATGAAGCGGGAATATGGAGATGGAAATGCAAGAATCAACAAGTAATAATAGCACTAAAATGTAGTACAATATTTTAAGCATGTTAAGAAATATTGATAATGAAATCTAGATCAGTGTGGAAGATCAGAAATATTTCAAATAAGTTGACAGTTATAATTGTTTGTTTTATATCTGAATTTGAATAAAATGATTATAAAAAAAAAAAAGAAGGTGATCAGTGGGTGGGTGCTTTGGATGAGAGATCCAGCCCCTTTCCAGAGTCTCTGTTGCTATGGTACGATGCCATTCTCTCTCTCTCTCTTTCACACACACACACATACATGCTGCTGTAGGATTGAGGTGGAAGAGAAACACAAGGACATTTACAGGCCAGTGGAGAGCGAGGCAGAGCCGGCAGAGAAGCATGCAGCTGTACATGGACACTTCAGTTAACCAAGCCTCTAATAAAGAAGCCTCTTTTTACAAAGTCTTTTTGTATCCACCTCGCCCTCTTTTTCCTCTTTGTCCTCTGTCTAACCGGACTTTTTCCCCCCGCATTCATCAGCATTGGAAGGATGATGAAGGATAGCTGGAAAACTGGTGTCAGATTGCAGCAGAGTTATTATAGTAAACCACGCAGTAAAATTTGAGCTAGAAAATAATGGTCTTCTTCTCCAGCCAATCCTATTACAGTTTTCTGTGTCTGCCTATGACAGGCAAGTTAAACAGCATCCCTTACTGAGCATGTGTGAAGAGTAAAACAGAAAAAAAGAAGGAAAAGTAGATCAGCTGACCCCCCCAGCTACTCGCAGCATGTAAAAAAAGTGGAGTCTGATAAAAGTAAAAAAAAAGACATCTCTAGATACATGTTGGAAGAACTCCTCAAGTGGTCTCTAGAATGTTTTTGTTTACTCATGCGAGGGCTTATCTCACCTGGTTGTTTCAATTCAGATGTGCATATTGGTAGTTTTGAATAAAAGGTTTGCTGAAACCTATTGAATTGCTCTTCTTTTGTGCTGTAAGAACCTCTCCCTATTCTTCCCATGTTATTTTTGTCTCTGGTACCAAATTTTCTGTTAAAGAAGTAATGCCTAGGAACACATCTACTTCATTAACTGAGGTGTACCTGTACTCCCATAACTGGACACACAGCCATGGGTTGAGGGAGAAAAGTCACAAAGTTCTGCCTGGTAGAACTTTACACTCTGTCTTACTTCTAAGTATTAAAGGTGCAAGAGCCCTGCCCTACATTAACTGTGGCAACCATATTTGAATATCTAAACTGAAGTTCTTTATATTGTTAATTTACCACTTATATTTGCCATTAAAATTAATCTGCATGCACATGAAATATCTGAATAGCACCAAGGGGTGGAAGCCAACGGAGATAGTTTACTGTGAAGCTCAATCTTTGTGTCTTCATTTTTACACACCACTGACTTGCTTTTCAAAAAGCTCTTTCATGTAGTCCTTCATTACATGGAGTGGTTGTTTTCTTTGTGTGTGTGCTGCTTTATTTTAGAGCTAAAAGGCAACTTTATATGATTTAATTTTCCCATGATTGTGTGGTTGAGACGACTGATTATACTTTGCTTTTAATAAATACTAATCAATTAAAGTCTGAGGAAAAAAACATTAAGTATGAAATAAAATGGTGCCTCTGCACAATTGCTAATCAATCATTTTATTTAAGAAAAAAAATCTCAGCTGCTGTTCACTTTGAAAGTGAGGGATGTGAGGTGCATCTTAGCTGAAATAAATGCTATTTAGCAACTTAAGCATCTAGAGCACTTTTGATAACCTGGGTAAGATGTATTGATTTCTCCATTGATTTTTCAAAATATACCTTCTCTATGAGTGAGCTGTCACTGACTAGAACTGGGTAGGATGGCACGTTCCAGGTGGCATGTAAGCATTTCGTTTCTAAGGATGAATAACCACTGGATTCCTAAATGTGAGTACTGTTAAGGTATAACCCAGTGTGACCATACAAACAAAAGCAATGGCCTTGGTGATAGGAAACTTGGGTTCAAACCTTATCATTCTGCTACTTTGACATCATAGGTTGGACAGTTACTTTTTAAAAGAACATGCTGAAACCATCCATAAAAAAGCAGTGATAGGATGATACCTTGGGTTAGATTCGTTCTTCTTAAGTTCTGCGTTGGCATTTGTTGTGGTCACATTCTGACCGTTCTTGAAAGGTTTTTGAAAACAGAGATCCTGAATACAACCTAATACACAAAATCTATTTGACAATATACTAAAGGCAGCATGGTGCAAGGGAGAGATTAGGAAAAAACTCATACAACTAGTCCTCTTTGTAAAGTGAGTGCCTACCCTGCAGGGTTGTTCTATTGTTCTAAACCCAAATCGAAAGTTGTTGTTGTTGTTACGGGCTTCCAAGTCAACTCTGACCTATGGTTACCCTATCATGGTTTTAGGGGACACATAGGGACTGTGAAAGTCCCCCAATCCCCACTTTCCAGTCAGCAGCCATTGCAATTGATGGGGATCCGTTCCCCAGTCATTCAAGAAGCAGCTGGCTAATGATCCCATGCCACAAATTGGAACAGGGATCCTGCTTCTGCCTGTTACATCAGAGATCGCTCGCAACAGGGGGTGGGAGCATCAGTTAACTGCTTCCCAAGTGACAGGGGAACAGTAAGTGGGGGTTGGAAGGATCGGAACGGCATTCCCTGTGAAGCACCTTTAACTACAATGCTTATGTATTCATAACTCCCCAACAAGATTCTGATCTTTCTCCTCCTCTTCCTCCTCCTCCTTCGCCAGAAAGCAGGTTCAGTCATAAAGTCAAGAGACACACCAAGAAAACCGTCACATGGACTGACGCACTATATATTTTCCCCAACCCAGCACTTTCCAGGTGCGTTGAACCTTTCATGAGCACGATATTTAGATTGGTATTCCACCAGTCTAAAGCATACCAGTATGGGGAAGAATGCCACACAGTTTTTGTACTGCCATTTCTTAACTTTCTCCTCCAGCCCTTAAGTAAAACAAATAGAGCAGTGTTACTCATTATGGTGGCCCATAGACAGGCGCCAGTTCCTGAGCCATTGGCGGCTGTCCCTGGAAAATTTCCAGAAAAGAAAGAAATAGTTGTTAACTAATGGACACATATATGGTAGTGGTAATGAGCATGGGGGGGATTTGCTGGTTCCCCTCATCAGATAGCATGGAATGGTCAGATATCGATACCAATTTCTCCCTATGATTGAACAGTATCTTTTCTTACTAAATGAACAGATTTTTTTCCCATCACCTATGAATGTATCCTAATACTGATGGATTTATGCACATTCATTTCACATCATCCTGAAAGACTTCAGTAAAACCATCCTCCCTCCTAACTACGCAAATCAGCAATTATCAAATGAAAATGGCCTATTTCTGGCTTCTTTGGAGAAAAATTCACTTCTGAGCAGTGTCAATAGAAAGCACATTATCCATGAGAAATTTATGATTCCCATTGTATTCAAGGAATTTTAGCAAGATCACTGTTTGAATTATGAGAGTGGTTTCCATGAAAGTTACCAGTTTTCCTAGGATGTGGAAGGTTGAGCAGAGCTAGAGAGATCCTGCAGGGTAACTCTTAACTTACTACCTTGAAGTGAGTTCCACTAATTTTAGGTGAACTGCTTCCACAAAATAACTCCTGTTCACTGATTTGAGCTTGCAAAATTTATGGGGGTGTGTGTTATTCAGTAGCCATGAAGGGCAAAGGATTCTGGGAATTATGGTCCCAAAAAGTATCTGTTCCATCTAAGCCAAACAAGATAATGGGAAAATGGCATATGATAAATTGGTCAATCCTAAATGTCATGCCTTTTTTATAACTACAGCTAGCCACTACCAGAAGACAGGAATCTATGTGTGGTGCCTGGTGAGAGAAGTGTAACTTTTTGCTCCCCTGATGGAGCCCAAAATTCACTCCTGCACACATGCTTGATGCTGCTATTCACTGGGAGGAAAGCTTCCAACAGAACCAAAGGAGTTTTCCTTTCCACTGTGAAACCCTGGCTTTGGAGAGGTGATTGCCATTGGGACCGGAGGAAAAGTTAATATCTTTTCCTCAGCTATCAGGCAGTGGTCTCTACAAGCATTTGGAGGGGAGATGTGTACTGGCTATTTATTTTTCTACAAATGCAACAAAAGCACTGAAAATCACACCTTTGTCTGAAGAACCATATTCTTCCATCTGAACCTGTCCAAGTTTTGAGGTCTTTGGGTGAGGCTCTTCTCTCAGTTACATTTGGTGGTACTACAGGAGAGGGTCTTCTTGGTGTCTGCTCCCAGGTTCCAGAGAGGCTAGACTGACTCCATCCTTGTTGCCTTTCTACCAGTCGGTGAAGACTTTTTTGAAAAAAATCTGACAGTCTTTGGGAAACTAATTGTTTATAAACAAAGGAATTGTAATTGTGTGCTGTACTGAAGGGCTTTTTAAGCTATCTGATGTGAGGGACTGGCATCTTTTTTTTTTCTTTCAGTGTGCTAAAGATCAGTAGCATATTTGCGCCCATTTGCTGCTGTTGTGTGCCTTCAACTAATTTCCGACTTATGGCAGCCCCAAGGCAAACCTATCAGGGGGGTTTCTTGGCAAGAATGGGCTTGCCTTTACATTCTTCTTAGGCTAAAAGAATATGACTTGCCCAAAGTCACCCAGTGGTTTACCATGACTGAGCAGGAATCTGAACCCTGGTCTCACGAATGATCAAACCACTATATCATGCTAGCTAGCTACACGTATTTCTTTCTTTCTGCAAAATTCTCCAGAGAGTGGCAGCTGATGGCTTGTGGACCAGCACCTGTTCATGAACCTCCACTTTGAGAAGTACTGCTGTAAGATATAGCCCATACAGATGCCACCTCAGATGGTGCTGGCAAGACATGGAATGACCCCAGGGTAGTGCCAGCAGAGATGGCTCACTTCAGCCTCCATGCACTTAGTTCTACACAGGGAAGAGAACACAAATTGTGCTCAACAAACATTGTGTCCTGTTTCTAATAGTTCTGAATGCATTGGTTAGCATGGAGATCCACGAACACTATCCTCGGCATATCAGAATATCAGGATGTCAAATCTCAGAAATCCCAAGAAGCCAAGCAGGGTTTCTGGTGGTAACACAAAGGACAGCATCCACAACTTCAGTGGTTTTCTATCTTGGGCCATTTCTACACTACACTGTTATAGTGCTATTATTCCACTTTCAACATCCTGTGGGATTCTAGGGTTTGTAGTTTACTGAGGCCAAAGAGCTCTCTGGCTGAGAATTCTAAATGCCCCTGCCTAAACTGCAAAGCCCAGGATTCCATAGGATTTTGAAAGTGGAATAATAGCACTATTATTCCATTTCTATGACAGCGTAGTGCAGAAATGGCCTTGGTTGCTATTTTTCTTTTGCTGTGTATATTTTATCTGGTATATTAAATTATTTGCTCTCAAGAGGGAGGAAGTGCCAATATCTCTGACCTCTTTACCTTGATCCTAAAATCCCACAGGTGCTTAATTTGCCTGCGTGTTTAATTTCTTGCTACTTTAATGGTTCAGCAGGTGGGAACTCTGGCTATTTTCTTCTACCTGCTCTAGCATCAAATTAGATTAGGTAGTCTTCCTTCAAAAATAAGGGACCGAGCCTCAATCAGAAGGCTGCTCTAGACCAAGGGTCCTTCCACGCTACACAATTATAGCACTTTGATTCCACTTTCATTGCCATGGTTCCATACTATGGAGTCTGTGGTCATGGTGTGCGGGGGTAGGGCAACAGTGCATGGGGGCAGGGCTACGACAGATGGGGCGGGGCTACAATGGACGGGGCAGGGCTATGACATGTGGGGGTGGGGCTACAGCATGTGGGGGAGGACAAGCAAGGAGCTGCGGCGCCCCCCAAAAATTGCTGCCAGGGCACACTGCACCCATCACCCCCCCCCCGTACCTACACGATTGATTAAGATAGGGACAACTGACAGGATTAAAGATAGAAGATAGTTAGAATTCTCTGGTTGTGCAAGGTCTGACCCATTATCAGCTTGGATCATTGTGTATTTTCTAGATTTACACAGTATCCCCTGCCCACAATTGTACAAGAAAAAAAACCTAAACTAGAAGCTGGAACTTGCATTAAAAACAAAGTCTGTCTCTAAACTGTTGCTTCTGGGCTTTACTTAAAGTCTTAAAACTGAGTTTATGTAGTTTGATTGCTTTTTTTTCCCATAAAAGGACTTTTCCATTAGGTGAGTCTGCGCTGAGGCTGTTATCAGTGTTGATCTATTTGTCAGGGAGCTTTTTCAAAACATGGGCTTAATTGTCTGAGGTAAGTGTTTTACTGCAGGTTGTTAGAACGGAGGAGTGATAACTATAAATCAGAGTCGGGGGCTTACTTTTTTGGACTATCACCCCTAGACTCTCCACTAGGGCATTCTGGGACCTGTTGTCCAGAAAAGGAATTCCTCCAAGCTATGCTGTAAATTTCTGTGGGATTTTCTCCCCCATGTTTTGGTCTCTGAACTCTAGGTTTCTGAAAGACTGCCTTCTTAGGATTTGATTCCTGGCCCTCATTGCCTTCCGCCGTGCCCACTGTTTCAGCTTCAGCTAGCAGATAATAAATTAAGTGAAGAATAAGTAAATCAAAAAACGCTTAACTTTCCTACACAGATATTTAACTTGCCTGTCTGCTTAACTCCATATTGCTGAAATGTTTTGTCAGCTGGAGCAATCCCTTGTGCTGGTGGAGGCAACAAATGCTAATTCTGCACTTATCCAGAGGCAAAATTAAATGTTATATCATAGTGAGATAAAAGGGGAAGTTTATGAAGAGTGAGTGTGTGTGTGTGTGTGTGTGCGCGCGTGAGAGAGAGAGAGAGAGAGAGAGAGAGAGAAGCAGGGGAAAAAATTGTAAAGCTGTGATGTCCAAATACATGAAAAATCCAAATAGACATGGATACTATTCTTTTTGTCCAAAGTGGATCCTTAGGGATGCTTTGTACATTTCATTTTTACGTGCACATATAAAAGACAGATTTTTGCAAGCATTAGTCTTATATAGGAACAAGAAAGCTGACATTGGACACAGGTTTTCTACTATTACCATACGCACAGACACTTTTATACCTGTGCCTGATATCACACGATGTATAAAACAACCATATCTATACAGTATATGAAAGAAACTGTATTTGAACTGTATACCACATGGGGAAATAACATGTTATTGTTCTTTTTAAAATGCTTAACAAAATGTTGAGAATGACCTAGTACTGGAGCATTGAAATCAGTTCAATAGACTATCAGCCACTAGGTGGCACCAAACAGCTATTATTCATAGACCGTCCTTCAAAGGTTTAAGTCATATACATTACACATACATAGTGTGTCATTACTGAATACTCATTTGCATTCATATTTCATTTGCAGTTAAAACCTTTTTTGAAAAAAAAAAGCATAAATCAAGCTGCCAAGCACAGAATTAACCATACTAGACTATCAATACCCTGCAAATAAACAGTAGATTGTAGGTATTCCACAAGGGAAAAGCCTAGGAGAAGGTTGGTCATAGTATTTTTTAAAACACATGACTTCTGTCATATTTTTAAAATATACATTCCTCTGGCACATATCATTTTCCATAAATGGCTTTTTTAAGCACCAAAATATCCACCCATTTTAGTTTTTTGGTGTATAGTCAGCATTTACATTGGTGTGTGCACATGGCTGAAGCACAGCAGATGCCACAAAAAATGTATTCAAAAACAGCTGCTGGGCACGTCTGCTCAAAAATGATCAAATCACAGAGTTGGAAAGGATTTTGGCAATCATCCAGTTCAATGCCCTGCTCGATATAAGTTCAACAGAGAGGATGCAACCACCGCATCCTTGAAAGAAATATCTCCATCAAGGGAGAACCTACCACATCACAGAGTAGTCTGTTCCATGACTTGTGATTCAGAGTTCTGTCTTAATGTTTAGGCAGAATCTTCTTCCTTCCCATTCCCTCCCATTTGTTCTAGGCTTGGACCACAAAACTGCCTGCTGCATCTTCTGCATGGCCACATTTAAGTTATTTGCTGTCATGTCTCCTTAACGGTCTCTTCTCTAGGAGCAACATACATAACTTTTTTCAGGGTGTTCTTCAAGGTGCTGGTTTACAGACCACTCCCCGTCCTGGTTGCTTTTCTCTGAATGGGCTGTAATTTGTGAATTCATTTCTTAAAATGGGTTACTTAGAACTGGACAGAGTATTCCAAATGCAATCTGGCTAACAGAGAACAGAGCAGAACTACACTATTATTTCCTGTAACATGGAAGACCATGGACATTACACTGTAGATGCACTTGAAGCTTGCTTTTTTAAAAAAAAATTTAGCAGCTGCCCTGCACAACTTCATGTTCAGCTAGTGATCCTTTAAGGCACTTAGCTTCTTTTCACCTATTTTTGTTGTTGTCGTCATATGCCTTGAAGTTGACTCTGACTTATGGTGATATTATTATCGGGTTTTCTTGGCAAAATTTACTCGGAGCTTTGAGGATTTTATTCAGAAGAGCTTTGCCATTTTCTTTCTCTACAGCTGAGAGAGTATGACTTTCCCAGCATCACTCTGAGGGTTTTTATGGTTGAGTGGGGATTCACTTCTGTGACGTTTCTCGCCGCCCAACCTGACACATTTTGTGTACAGGTCTGCACGGCCTGGGAGATTTCTGGATCAAGCCGGGGACACACACACACACACACACACACACAGAGGTCTGCTTCTCTCCTTCCCCCACTGGGCATCGCAGCACCCGTTTCACTATTGTCCCCCTTTGGCCTCCTCCTACCAGACTGATCTCCCTCCCCTGCCTTCCTTACACTCTGGTCCTTCTCAGCAATAAGAACAAGCAGACTTTTAAGCCTAAAACAAAGTGGTACTCTTGGTACTAATGTTGTAATGGTAGCGTGTATAAACCAGTATGCAGAATGACACTCTGTGAGGCTGCTTTTATAAAAACAGAAAGTCACATTTTATTGAAACACTGTTACTGTAACTTTTGTAACTACATTTTTATAATACAGCACACCCCTTCTCTCTCTCTCTCTCTCTCTCTCTCACACACACACACACACACTATGCTCAGCTCATTTACTGTCAAATATTCACTCTGTCTCTCAGCTCCCTAACACAGCTCTTTTCTCTTTGTCCCTCACTGGACTCTTCTTCCCACCAACTCCTCCTTGTGTCAGTTAAATTTCTGTTTCTCCTGCCCCCTTGGTTCGCCCCTCCCTTGAGCCCTCCAGGGTTCCGACCAACCATTTTACCAAACAATCATTTTAAACCACTCCTGGTCACTATGGAGACTCGGTTACCATGCCCCTCCCTTCAGGTTTCATCCCAACATCCTTGTCTCCCCGAATCCTGGCCCAGCCGTCAAACCCCTACAGCACACGGTGTCTATTTTCCCAGTATGCCTCTGGCGATACAGCTCTCCCTGTCCTTTTATTCCGATTTTGTTAATTTTAGTGCAGTGTTCCAGCTCCTTTCAGATCTTGATCATGTCTTCAAGGACTCCTCTTATCCTTACTTTATCAGCAAACTTTCATCTTTTCGTATGTTGGACTGAAAGCTCTAGCATTCCTCACCACTGGCTGTGCTATCTGGTAGTTATAGTCCACCCACATCCAGAGAATTGCATGGTTTCTGCCCCTAGGTATAGTTTAACAGACCAATCCCATACAGGTTTCTTCATAAATAAATTCTGCTGAGTAGAATGGGACTAATTATGGTTCACAGTTTAAAGACTTTAGTGCAAGACAAAGAGAGAAATTGGTAAACAGCTAGAACACTAGTAAAGAAATGCTTGTGACCAGTCCGTTCAAACACATGCAAGGGCTCATTATCAAGGCCCTTTCCGCAGCATCCTCCCACCCTGCCTGGGAGAAGGACAGGCCCACAGTAATGCTTCTGAATGACATTGCTGTGGTCCCACTTCTCTTCCGTCCCCAGATGGTGCAACTGTGGGTTAAATCATTGACAGGCTTTTCCCTTTTCTCTGATCCTCTAAAAAGATGCTTCCCTGTAAGCATGTGAGTTCTTTTTCTTCTTCTTCTTACCTTTCTTCGAGAATTGAACCTGTGTAGACTATGCACAAGATTTTGTGAGTAGACTTTCTTCATATTTTTTAACCAAACTGTTTGTGTTTATTTTGAGCTAGATTGAGTGTGTCTGGGGTGGAGATGATAAAGTGGGACTGGTAATTTGTTCAGCTTCTGCTTGTGTATTACAAAAATACTCTGCTGATTGGGAGACTTATTACTAAAAAGCTCTCAGTTCCCAACAGTATGATTATATGCGGGCCTGTCGAATGTGCTGGATATTGTGTTCTTGATGAATATTTGAGTTTTTAATTATCTGTTTTAACATCATTTTAATATGTTTCAATATTGTTTTAATTCTTTTGATTAATTATATTTTAACTTCTGCATTTGATGAGTTTTAACTATATCCCAACCTGGAAAAAAAAGTGGGATATAAATAGAGATGATGATGACGATGACGACGATGACGATGGTGATGATGGTGATAGGATTCATTACTGATCACTGTTGACCCATGTGGTGTGTCATATCACTGCAGCTTTGTATCAAAGCAAAAGTGGATGCTGACCAAAGTCCCACATGATGAGTTCTATTACTATGTACTCTCCACCAGTGGACCATAGTCCAAGCCAGAGAAAAATTTCCTCCTTCTCACTGCATGATGAGGCACTGTGCTGCTCAGCCCATGGGTCACAGGTGAGCTTCTCAATGAAACATATTCCAAACTGGCTCCTCCAAGGCTGCCCATCGACTCTTCTTGGGCAGGAAGAAATATAACAGGACTAGTTATATCATTAGAACACTGCTTGAGCAGCAAGGTCAGCTTGAGCAGTTCTGACCAACCTTATATTTCTGGTCTTGCTCTTTGATTTTGCCTCCTATCTTGTTTCCTTGTTCTGTTTTCTGTTTTTCCTTCTTCTCTTGATTGCTCTCAACTTCTGATTTGATTCCTGCTTCGCTTCTCCACCTCCGGCATCAATAGTTTAGTATCCTCAGGCCCTGGACCAGTCTTGCCTGCTCAAGCTCACCATTGGGTCTTTACAGACAAGAAATTATGCACTGATTGATCAACAAAGTCTTTCTGAACTCTTGTGTATTCCCTTCGTTGTTCTGTAGTTGGGTCTGTGACTTTCCCCTAAAGATCCTAGTTACCTACTCTTAACTTGCTATAGACTACTCACCAGGATCCAGAACTGACATCTGGAGAGAATCACAATATTTTAACTTTTTAATAAAGTCCCTCCTTACTCTTCAAGGCTCAAAACTCTGAGGAAGCACAAGTCATTGGTTATTCCTGGGTTATTGATCTGTTGAAGTTCTAATGCCTGATAGCAATGACCACTCTTTTCATAAAGAAAGGAAAGAAACATTCATGCCTACAACAATACAGATCCAACAGGAACTGCTCTCGAAACAAAATCTTTCACTTCAATAGATTTTTTTTAGAGCAGCTTGTAGCTTATTCTACTAGTTTTTACATGTTTTCTCCTAAATATAAAAGCATGGTCCACTTATTTCAGTGCTACTTACTTCTATAAATCAAAATTTGGGTTGAAGGCATTAGTTGGCAAGGATAATATTATTCAGTACACAACTTAGTACGGTAATAACATTAATGGTAGAAGTAATTCAAGGACGAGCAGGTCTACTACAGTTCCGCTGAGCTGAATGGCCCCATGTCATGCACAGAAGACTATACTAACAGTGCCTCTTCTTGTTTATCTAGTACACCACAGCCACACTGGGGTAGATATATTAGGACATAAGGCCTTTCCACACTATTAGTGTGGAATAGCACTATAATATAGTGCTATTATTCCACTTCCAACATCTATGAGGTTTGCAGTTTAGGGAAAGGCATTTAGAATTCTAAATTCAGCCAGAGAGCTCTTTGGCCTCAGTAAACTACAAACCCCAGAATTCCACAGGATGTTGAAAGTGGAATAATAGCACTATAACAGTGTAGGGCAGAAAGGCCCAGAATACGCTATGACATGCATATCTACACTGGTCACTGTTGTATTTGTTGTAGATGTCACGCCGCCATGAAATTAATGAGAATGAGAAAGTGAGAAAGGAGAGATGTAATATTTGTTGTTGTTTTTGGTTACTGTCAATTCAACTTTGACTTCTGGTGACTCTATGAATTAAAGACCTTCAAGTCAATCTATTATCAACTCTGCTCAGGTCTTCTAATTTCAGGGCTGTGGCTTTCTTGATCGAGTCTATCCACCTGTAATGCAGTCTTCCTCTATTCCTACTAGCTTCTACCATAACAAGCATTACTTTCTTTACTAATGTGGTGATATCTTCTCATGATCCGTCCAAAGTCTGACAGTCTCAGCTTAGTCAGCTTCACTTCCAGTAAGGTTCAGGCTTGATTTGCTCTAGGACCCATTTATTGGCCTTTTTAGCAGTCTACAGTATCTGTAGAACTCTTCTCCAGCACCACATTTCAAATGAAACATTAGATTCTGCTTAAGCAGTGTGCAGACAGATTACTTCCCAGTTGCACCTCTGAGATGGCCTGTTCTCTCTCCAAACTTACCACATCAATAATATCTCTTTTCAGAGTGAATGAGTGGCTTCTGCCACAATAAATATTATCAGTCTTACAAGACTCCTTTGGATATTTGTGCTGCAGCAGGCAAACAAGCGTGATTGTCTAGAACTGCTTGCCAATATGAACATCTTTCTGTCCTTATATCCTCATGTCATTTTGATGAACTGGGCTAACAAACCCTTTTAAGGTTACTTATAACAATAATGTGGTATTAGCGACAGAATGTGGTATTATGAGAGAGAATGTAATGAGAGGCAGCAGGGTGTGAGAACCAGCATGATGTAATGGTCTGAGTGTTGGGCTCAGACTCTCGAGGTTGTTGTTGTTGTTGTGTGCTTTCAAGTTACTTCCAACTTATGGCCACCCTAAGGCAAACGTATTATGGGGTTCTTTTGGCAAGATTTGTTCAGATGAATTAGTCCATTTCTTTCCTCTGAGTCTGAAAGAGTGTAACCAAGGTCACCCACTGGGTTTTCTTGGCCAAGCAGGGATTCAAACCCTGTTCTTCAGAGTTGTTGTTCAGTGCTCAAATCACTATATCACACATTAGCTCATGGGGGCTCTGGAAGACCTGAATTCTGGCAGACCAGGGTTCAAATGCCTGCTCAGCCACACTCTCTCAGCCTAAGTAGAAAAAAATGGCAGCATTCTTCTGGATAAATCTTGCCAAGAAAATCCTATCAGAGGGTGTCATTAAGTTGGACAACTGGGAAAGACATAAGAACAGTGTATGGGTAATTTTATGAGAGTGGAAAACTCTATCATTCACACTCAGAATATTTACTTGACCTTAGAGAACCTTGTCTCTGACATTGATGTCAACTATAGCCTTCCAGATTTTAGACTGAAACTCCAGTCAACTCCACCTCACACAGCCAAAGATGACAGATTATGAAGGTGGTGATTAAGTGATCATGTAAGTTGTAGTCCCAAAAATATCCAGATGGCTACCAGTTATCCAGTTCTGGGGAGGACAGTTTTGGTCCAGCTATAGACTAAAGGGTGTCAGCTTCGGGAGAGCAACTCTGGAGAATGGCATGAAATATTCAATTGGCTATACAGTAAAATAGACACACTGAATAAAATCTGATATTGTGCTAGTATATTTTTACTAGTGCAACAGGACTTTTTCCTTCGCTCATATATCCTAGATCCCTCTGCCCTGCCCAAAATTTTGCTATATGTGTTCCCATAGCCCTCTATTCCAACTTTTTAACTGAGAAGGAGGGAAAGCACTCATCTCTTGAGTTCTGTTGGCAGAACTGCTTCCATTATATGATTTTTCAAGACCATTTCTTTTGCTTTTTCTAGGTTTTGGTGGTGACAGTTGGTCACTACCCTGCAACAATACACGACAAAACTAAGAAACACAAGTCATGTAAAAGTTGGGAGAGCTGGCCTTGTCTCTTCCTTGTAATTTCTCAGGCTGTATGTACATCTGTTCCCTATCCAAATCACTATCTAGCACAATCAGAAATTCCCAAGAAAGCATGAAGATATTGACAACCACAAGGCACTAGCAAGGAGAAATTGCTGTACCTTACAAGTCATTCCCTTTGGTGACCTATAGATACACATAGGACCATTCACTGGATGACCCTATTTGAAAACATGTACAGTACAATATTAACTCAAAGATTCATTAGCTGGAGGACATTAAGAATAGGCAGAAAACTCTCATGCCAACTGAACTACCCTTATATTGACAGCTGCCAGCTGCCAGCTGATCTCAGAAAGCTGGCAAAGAGATCTGCCAACACAACCACTTTGTGGAGAAAGGATGGGATGAGGATGAAGCTGCATTATACCATGCTCAAACCTTCCCCAAGCAACAGTGCTATACAAAGTTAGGCAAAGGTAGTTCTAAATAATTTCCAGAATCCCAGGCTGAACGGAATGAACAGTTTCACTGGTCTAGTATCAGATTAGCTGAACCTCAGCCACCTTCATGAGTTAGGACTGCACTCTTTGATCTCTTTTTTTCACACATTTACAGTCACCTGTCCACATTTCCAGGTTTCACTTTTGCGGATTTGATTATTCACGGATTCTTTGCTGTCACTTCTGCTGCCTCCCCATGCCATTTTTAATAGGGACTGCAAGCTTCATGAGACTGAGAAACTGTGAATGAGGCTAGTAAGTCCCTATTAAAAATGGTGTGGGGCAGAAATGGAGGTGGCAGTAAGTCTCACCAGCAACCATTTCTGCCTCATGAAGGAACCCTGATGCCTCAGAATAATCCACAGTGGGTTGAATATGGTGATCATACTTTTTTTGGTATGTTAAATATGGTTTTGGAGGGCCTAGAGTTATTCACAGTTTTTTCACTTTCACAGGGGTCCTGTGCCCCTAACCCTAGTGAATGTGGAGGGATGACTGTATAGTATTTTGATATCACTTTATCTGCTATGGCTACAACCTCTGAAATCCTGGGTTTTGTGATTTTGTGAAATACTCAGTATTCTCTTTCAGGGAGCTCTAGAGCATCACCAATATACAAATTCTAGAATTCTGTTGGATGCAACAATGAAAGTTACAGTGGTATCAAAGTGCTATAGTTGTGAAGTGTGATGTGTGAAGTGTGAAAAAGACCTTAGTTGGAAAACAGAAACTACAAAAATTCAGTGATCTCTGAGGAAGTATCTTTCCCATGCTGTAAAACTGAAGGTAGCATACTAAAAACAGACTTGAGAATCAAAGTAAAATCCCAGTTTTAATCCTATACATAAGATTGACCAAGATATTGTATGGGAAAACATAGTATAAAGTTTTTCCCAGGCAGAACTTTGTTCCATATTCCCTTCTACACAACTCACCTTATGCACAAGGATAAAGTCATCCTCCAATCCCTCTTAGGGGTCCTCCAGAAATCCCAGAAGATTATATTGTTATTGTGTGTCTGGCTACAGGGCCATAGCTGGATCGCCCCCCACTTTCCACTGGCCACTAAATGGCCATATTGGGGGAGAGGCTCCCACAACCTATAGGTGAATTTTGAATGGGTGGGGTACAATGTGCAAGGGAGGTGTGGAATTCCCCCAACCAAAAGACCAACACGCCCGAACATCAAAAACACAACTACACATATGCAGATGCTATGTTGGTATTTATTACTAACAGGATCTCAGGCGTTATGAAATTTAAATTTGTTTTGGGCCTTTGCAGTTTTTATGTACTTTAGCAAAAGTATGTAAGATGATTTTACATATTTCTAGTACTTCCATCTTACGTACTTCCTACACATTAACGATCTATATGATTAGGCTTTGATAACAATCAATAATCTCTTATTTTTCTAACATTTTTAGACGGTCTCCTTTTTTTTCATCTGCAATAATCTTTCTAGGAACAAAGATTGATATTTTCATAGTAGCAAAGAATAGCAATAATGGTCATTTCAACTATCCTGATCCAACCTTTGTTTAACTTGTCTTACTGACAACTTCATCTCTCAGAAGATGGAAGAAGTGGACATGCTATCCTAGACTTCATCCTGACCTGGAAGAGCTGGTTGATGAACAGAAAGTAGCAAGAACCTTAGGGAAGAATAAACTGTCATCTTAGAATTTGTGACAGCAAGAGCTGACACTAAGCTGAGCTGTACACGGACCTGGGACTTTAGGAAAGCCAATTTCATACAACTCAGAAAAATGGAGGCTCCCAAGACTTGAAATTCCAAAGGAAAAAAGAATTCCAGAGGGATGGGGGAGTCTTGACAATTTAAATATTAAAGGCAAAGGAGGGCAATCACTTTATTAGTATTGGTTTCCATCCCACAATAGTCTCCTACCTTTTCATAGAGTCATAGAGTTGGAAGAGACCACAATGACCATTGAGTCCAACCCCTTGCCATGCAGGAACACACATTCCAAGCATCCCCAGCAAACGGCCATCCAGCCTCTGTTTAAAAACCTCCAAAGAAGGTGAATCCACCACACTCCAGGGCAGCATATTCGTTACGTAATGCTTGCCCACTTTGCATGACTCTTTCCCTTTTTCAACTGCCTAGCCTGATGGAGAATTTTTGTGCAACTTAAAAACTTGCACACTATTGTGGAATTGTAGTTGGTCCTACCAACTACAATTAGATGTAGCCTAATCTTTGAGAATTCTTGGACAATTCCCATGTCAGATCCCAACTGATTGGAGAAGAGTGAATGCTGTCCCCATGCTCAAAAAAGACAAAAAAGAGGAATCAAGCAACTACCAACCCATCAACTTGACATTGATACCAGGTAAAATCTAGACAAGATTGCAAAACAGGCCATCTTTAGACACTTAGAAAGGAATGCTATGAGTACTAAGAGCCAGCATAGGTTTCTTAAAAACAAGGCACTCTACACCAAACCAATCTTATCTCTTTCTTTAAAAAAAAAAAAAAAACAGAGTTACAAGCTGGTAAATTAGGAGACTGCTATGGATGTAGTATATAGTGGTCCTTCCATGTATGCGACTTACAAATACAAATTCCAGCAATTGCAGAGTGCTGTGTCGTATTCCTAAAATGGTGGTGATGTGGACATGGACTCACTGAAGCATCCATGCACACGTTGCCACCATGTATTAATATGGTGGACATGAGCATTCATGTTTTTCGCCATTTGCGTAGGGTCCTGGAACGGACTCCCCACAGATACGAAAGGTCCACTGTGTTTTGATTTCAGTAACGCTTTTGAGAAGGCCCCTCATGATATGCTTGCAGACAAGCTTATGAACTGTGGTGCTACTGTTAGTTGGATTTACAGTTGGTTCAGAGACCAAACCCAGGGAATGCTCGCTAATGATTCCTCCTCATCCTAGAGAAAAAAGATACTTCTCCTGAAGAGAAGTTGTGGGGGAGGGCTCAGTGTTGTGTCTTGGGCCTAGTGTTATTCAATATCTTTTAAAAGGTTTTATATAATAGAACATGTGTTTATCAAATATACAGAGGATACTAAATAGTTGCGGGAGCGGGGTAGCTAATACCCCAGAGGACAGGATTAGTGTTACCCTGTGTACTGGGGGTCCCGGGAGGGACACCAAAATGTGCTCAACTAAAGTTGGGGAAAATTAGCTCACAGCACTGCTTAGCGTTACGAGAGGCAGGGTAACGTAGCAAGATCTTGAACCCTATGTCTACGGGGTCAGGCCGAGTCAAGGAGCACACAGAAGTTGAAACACTAAGTGATATTTTATTAAATACAGGCAAACAGTGTATGTGGCACATTCACACAAGATAACTAAGGAAATAAAGGTTGGAGTGGGATAGAGGGATTTTTAGGGGAGTTGCTGGTTTGGGTGATACTTCACCTGTCCTGAAGCCCAGAAAAATAGAGAGCGAAGCTGGGGTGCGATGTAGCTCAGCACGTGGAGTTGAGGGGAGGTTCGCCAAGCAAAGCGGCAGCAAGGCGGGATGAAACTCAGGAGTGATCCGAGGACGGTATCGGAATCAAGGGTTTTTATAAGGAGAATGTGACTGCAGGCTATGCCGTACTTGGGGGAAAACAATAGATTTGGAGTTGGAGACAAAGCCTCCGAAAGGTCAGAATCTGAATGATTGAGTTATTGCAGAGGTTCTCAATAGAGTAGCCAGTATGCAAACGCAGAGTACTTGGGTATTGCATAGTTTACCCATCAAGCTGCCATCGTGGGGCAGAGGCTCTTTTGTAAGTTGCGTGCATACCTAATTAGAATACTTGCCTGTAGGTCTCCTAAAGCAGCGAGTCAGCTATTCCTGGCCTGCCTGTATTGTTGCTTGAATATTACAGCAATTAACGGCCAAGCTTGTTTGCGTGCTTGTCTGGTGGCCTCGCAAGCACGTGGAAGGGAATAGAGAAGTGAAGTCGAATTGTGATATCAAAAGGATATCTTTTAATATCCCCAAAGCTCGGACTAGCCAGGGCAGTAACATTAGAATTCAAACTGACCTTGAGAGATTGGAGAGACTAACAAAACTAACTAAAAATTAACAAAATGAATTTCAACAGGGATAAATGTTAGGTAATACTACTAGGCAGGAAAAATGAAATGTACAAATACAGGAAGTATAGCATCCAAATCAAGGGAAGCGGCAGTGCCACTCTATTCTGTTTTGGTCAGAGACCTCACCTGGAATACTGTATTCAGTTCTGGGCACCACAGTTCAGAGAGCATATTGACAAGCTGAACCTGTCCAGAGAAGGATGACAAAGATGATAAAAGGTCTGGAGAAATCAAGCCATATGACGAATGACTGAGAGAGCTAGGTACGTTTAGCTTCTAGGAGAGAAGAATAAGAGACCTATTATGGGGTTTTCCCGACAGCAGTTGTTCATAGAGGGGTTGCCTTTGCCTTCCTTCAAGGCAGAGAAAATGTGACTTGCCCAGAGTCAAGGAAACTGGGTTTCCATGGCTAAGTGGGGATTTGAACTCTGGTCTCTGGAGTCATAGTCCAGTGCTCAAATGAGGTGATATGATAACCATCTTTAAATATCTGAAGGGATGTCATGTAGAAGATGCTTTCTGCTGCTGCTGCTGCAGACTCTAGAACATGAACTAATTATTCAAATAAAAAGAAAAGTGGTCCACCTAAACATTAGGAATACTTTCTTTATTGTAAGAACTTTTTGACAGTGGAAAAGGCTGCACTGGTTTATGATGGACTCTCCTTCTGTGGAGGCATTTAAACAGAGGGCAGATGGACATCTCACAGAAGTACTTTAGTTGCATGTTCCACGGCAGAGGTTTAGACTACATAGCCTTTGCAGGTGCTTCCAGGTCTATGACTCTAAGGTATGATCCACCCGTGGATATTAGGTTTTGTTTTGTTCTTATGGGTCAAGGTAACTACCTTAATTTTTATAATATTAAACGTGCAATTACAAATTAATTATTCACTTGAGGAAGAAAAGCAGGAACATTAAAAGTCAGTGTGGCTGCATAGGCAGTTCTTTGCTGAGCTGAAACTCAACAGATTATGTATAGGTGACAGAAGAGGAATATTTTATTCATTCATATTTATGAATTATATCCCACTTTTTCCCATGAATGGGACTGAAGATGGCTTACAATAAATTAATACAAATGCAATTAACACATAAAATGTAAGTATAAAAATTTAAAAACATGCCAGGTAAAGAAAAATATTGCACCTATTCAGTTAAAAGTCTCTTCCTAGGCACGCCAGGCTAGTTGCCAAAGGCCTGACTGAATAAAATGTTCTTCACTTGCTAATAGAAAGATAACTGGGAAGGAGCTCACCTAATTTGTCTTGGCAGGGAGTTCCACAGCCTTGGAGCAGTCACTGAGAACTCCCTCCGTCCATATCTGCATTAAATGTGACTCAAAATGTAGTAGGACTGAGTGAAAGGCTTCTCTTAAAGCTCAAAGTACAATAATATTTTTTTATCGGCGCCTGTAAGGATTGTGTCAGAGAGACAAAAGTCTAGAATGGCCTGAGGCTTGCAAACGATGCTGAAAACAACAAACTAATTTGGCTATAATTAGGAAAAGAAGATCATAAGGAAACAAAAGGTTCATTTTTTAGTAAAGATGATGATTTGTTATGAAGAGTAGGATGGAAGGCAGAACTACGTAGAACCTGTTTTGCTTCAGTCTTCTCCACCAAGGGGAACTCTCTTCAGCAAATCATTCAAAAAGGGACTTTCAGCCTAGAGTAGACAAAGTGACCATTTAAACTTAAGTTCCAGTATGAAGTATGAATGAGTTCAAGTATGAAGTATGAATTATACTCCTGGCTTCTGAAAGAATTTGCAGGGTATATTTTTAGGCCATCAGTGGAAATCACGCGCTCCCTTCCGTATGTTGTTGGACTACACCACAGTCTACGCTGGCTGGAGCTCGTGGCAGCTGTAATCCACCGACATCTGCAGGGCAGCATGATTCATAACTTTGTTTCTGAGTCTTTGTTTGTAACCTCTGAGAATTCCTGGAGAACAGGTGGTGTCCTAGAAAGCTGCAGATATACAAATGTTCCCGTTTTCAAGAAGGGAAAAAGGTGGGTTTGGGAAAGAACAAACTAGTCAGCTTGGCAAAATATTGGACCAAATTCTAGCAGGTTATTGAGCAATCACTTTTTAAGCATCTAAAAAGTTAATGCACGGATTCTTACTGTCGTTGGCCATTTCCTTACTACAGTGTTATAATGCTGTTATTCCCCTTTCAGCATCCTATGGAATCCTGGGGTTTGCCGTTTAGGGAGGGGCATTTAGAATTCTCAGCCACAGAGCTCTTTGGCCTCAGTGAACTACAAACCTCAGAATTCCACAGGATGTTGAAAGTGGAATAATAGCATTATAACAGTGTAGTGTAGAAATGGCCCTAGTCAGAATCAATCACTTCATTCATTTCCTTCCTTTTCTCCAAGAACTGGATTCAAGAGGGCTTACAGAATCTAAAGAGATATGTGCAAAACCACACATAGCTAAAAACATACCAAAGTGTTTAAAAAATAATATTAAGTTCTCTATAGAATTAAAAATACAGAGACCATGAATGTAAAAGCTTAGCTTTAGGACAGTACAGCACTAAAATCATCACTACCACCACCATCATCATCATCTGTATTTATACCCCACTTTTTTGCTGGTTAGGAGAGTGGCTTACAATAATTTAAAAAAATAGTTAAAATTACAGAACACAAAAGTTGAAACACAAATTAAGCAATCAAATAATAATTAAAACAAAGTTAAAATACATAATTACAACTCAAGCATCCACAAATTCAGCACAGTTAACAATATCCAGCACCTTTTATCAGACAGGCCATAATCACACATCGAATGTCTGTCAGAATAAAAATGTCTCTACTTGACTGCAGAAAGAAAGCAGGGAGAGTGCCAGTCTGATTTCTCTGGCAAGGGAGTTCATCAGCCTGGGAGCAGCCATTGAAAAGTCCCTCTCCTGTGTTTCTGCCAGACACACCTGTGAAGGTTGTGGGACAGAGAGAAGTGCCTCTCCAGCAGATCCCAAAGCCCAGACTGGGTCATAAGGGAGAATACAGTCCTTTAAATAACTTGGACCTGAGCCACATAGGGCTTTAAAGGTCATCACCAGCACTTTGAATTGTGCCCGAAAACAGATCAGCAGCCAGTTAAGCTGTTGCAATAGGGGTTGTATAAAACAGAAAACCAATTAGATAAAACAAAAAGTTTCTAAAAACTGCTAGAATAGAAAAGTCTTCACTTTACAGCAAAAGAAGAACAAGGAGGGAACCAGCCTAGCCTCCCAAGGAAGAGAGTTCAAGAGCATAGGGCTGGCCTTGGCCTCTTCCTGCATTGCCACTGAATGTGCCTATGAAGATGGTAGAATTGAGAGAAATGTCTCCTCTAAAGATCTTAGAGTATAGGCTGGCTCATATGGGAAGAGTCCTTCTCATACCAATTATACTAGATCAACCTTATCTCTTTAAAAATAAAAATAATAGAATTACTAGTTCTCATAGCTTGAGATCAACAAAGCATTTGATTAGGTCTCCTATCATACGCTTACTGTCAAAACAGTAAAATATGGATTGGATAACATTACTAGGAAGATGCATAGCCAGCTGAGCAACCTTGCTAAGTTAGTGTTAATTATTGTCTCCATATCCCTCTGGAAGGAAATTACAAATAGAGTGCTGCAGGGCTTTGTCCTAGATTGTGTCTTATTCCAGCATTTTAATGGATGAAGGTGCAGTAGGGTTACAAGTAATCTTCAGATGCCTCAAAACTAAGCAGGACAGTTAATTATAAAAGAAAGGATCAAGATTTTAAAGCAGATGTGGGCAGCTGTGGCCCATTCAGTATTTTTGGCCTAAATTTTTCCACCAGCCTTAGCCCGCACAGCCCGTGACGAAGACTTATAGAAGTCTAAAGCCACCTTAGGAGAACAGTTGCCCACCTCTTTTCTAAAGGATTTACTTGAGCTGGAAGACTGGACTAGAAGGTGCAAGATGACATTCAGAAGAGATGAGAGCAAAGACTTTAGACAGAAAAAAATCAAACAAACCAAGTCACAAGTATAGTGGTGGTAGAAGGACTTATATTGAGAGCAGCACATGTGAAAATGACCTTGGTATCTTAGTGAATCACAAGCTGAATGTGAGCTAGTGGCACAATGAATCTGCTGGGGAAGAAAACTCAAAAAGCAAATGTAATCTTTAGCTAAACTAATAAAAGTATAGCCTCCTGGAACCTTATCATACTATACAATGGTAGCACTAATTTAACTACCTGGGAGTTTATGGTGGGGTATTCAGAATTCTCAGCCAGAGAGTTCTAGTGCATCACCAGATCCCATAGGACGCAGCCATGGCACTATACAATGTCATTATAGTGTAGTGGGAAAGCGCTCCAGATCAAATGTAACAATAGCTTGCTCTACTATTATGTGTCTGTATTTGAAGTGCTATGTCAAGTTCTGGACATATTATAAGATACTGAAAACCAGACCTTATCCTAAGAAAACTGACCAGTCTATTGAGACTCTGGAAACAAAATCCCATGAGGAAATAGCTTAGTATGTTTACACTGGAGGAGACATGATTATGGGAAATGCGATCATCTTGGCAAGTATAGCAGTCCTGCTGAAGACAACATTAAGGGCGATGTGATAATAGTCAAACGTCTGAAACACTGTTATGCAGAATAAGGAACAGACCTGTTTACTCTTATTCCAGGAGTCAGAACCAGCGGGTAGAATCTTCAAGCATGATGACTTTGGCTAAGGATTAGAATAAACACTTTAACAGTAGAGTTGCTCAGCAGTGGAGCAGACTACTTTAGGGATTTGGGGAAGGTCTCCTTTGCTTGAGAGATTTAAATAGAGGCTGGGTAGCCATCTGTCAGGGATCCTGTACTTGCACCCTTCATCAGAGCCTTCACTGAGCAGGGAACTGAAATAAATGAAGAGAAGGAATTGCATGGCTCTCAAGCTATTGTGGGCCAACAACTCCCAGCAGCCCTAGCCAGCTTAGATAATATTGATAATATTGAGGAATAGTGGGACTCCAATGGTGGAAGTCCAACAAGGTCACACAAACCTTACCCATGGACTAGATAACCTCCAATGCCCCTTCCATCCCAATGATTCTGTGATTCAAAAGCTCTTGAGATTAACCTGTTCCCTCTTTCCACAAACACTAATGCAGTATCAAAAATTCTTGTGAATGTTTTCCAGAATTTGCAAAGGCTGTGACATGATATAACCCTGACTGTAAAAGCAGATTTCAATAGCATTGAAAATTTTGAAATATACAATTGCTGTTTTTAAAACGTAGTTTCTCTTTAAACTAAACAAATGTACTGAATTCAGAAGGAAGAACAAGATGGCATTACCTTTCCCTACTCAATCTGATAATGCAATTAAAACCACATGCATACCCTCAAGTGAAGACTCCCTCTTTTTCTCTGTTGCCACCCAAAATGTTCTGTCAGAACAATCTCTGTATTGTGAGAGCTATTGTGCTAAAATGTGGTTGGCCTGAGTTTCTGTGAAGTATAGCTGGTTCTGATGGAATAAAGGTTTTCTTCTTATAGCTGTTCAAACCACTTGCTCTCCTGCCCCATCTCTGTAAAGCTCAGGTGAGCCATGCTGAAGTAACTCAGCAGGAAGCAATACCTGCCATGCACAGCATGGAGCAGAACCTCTTCTGCTGATCTTGTAGAGGACCCACATGTAGTTCTCTATTAGATAGGCAACACCCAAGATAGAGATGCCACTGGCAGTGGTAGGTAGAAGCAGGAAGATAATATCCAATCTCCTATAAATCAATTCTGCATATCCAGTCTCTGACAGTAATCACACTACTGGGAAGCACATAATAATCTTATCTGCTGAGGCTTATAAATATCATTACTATCATCTTAAGATCATTCAGAAGTTTTCCCAAAGTCTGAAAGAACTTCTGAGATCATTCTGGTGACAGAGCATCCTATAATCTTTACTTTCCTCATAATCTACTTTATTTTTAATTCTATTTAGGAGTCCTGCCTGTTTCCCAAGACTAGGATTCAAGGTGGTTCACAAGCTAAAATCAAACAGAAAGCTCTAATGTTAAAACGCAGTTAAATGACTATGGTATTAAAACATTGCTAAATTTTTAAAAAGAGTTTTAAAGGACATTTTTTTAAAGTTACAGCATCATTTTGATAAAACTCCTTTTCTCAACATTTAGTCAGTTGCTCTCCCCCCAAAAAAACCTAAACAAAAAGATATTTGTCTCACAAAACTGTTTTCCCTCTTTTACATCTCTGTCAAACCCAACTAGAGAGGAATGAGTTACATGGGGAAATTGTTTTCTGTAATATGTATGGAAAACAATCTAGCTAAAATCAAGTCTGTTTAGGTTGATTTTAATTAGACATATTTAACAATGTACTTTACTTTTCCATTGAGACTGATAGGACTTTAAAAGGCATAATTTTTGCTACATCAAATTCCAACATTTTAAAATTTTGTTTGAATTATATTTGAAATTATCTTCTATACTATAATCTACTATCAGCTGTGTGAGGAAAATCTTCCCTCACTTCTTTCAGTCTCCCATCCCATGGAGAAGGAGGATTCCTGTTTCGAAAATGAAATAGGTAAAAAGTTAACGTCTCTTTTGATTTCTCTTCTGTCCTTCACGCTGGTGAATGCTTCAAAATCTGTGTTAATGTACAAGAAATATTGTCCAGAATAGAATCATTTGAAAGAGAAAACCAATAATAGAAGCATATGTACTAAATGTTTGCCATGGAAAATAGATGTGAGACATTCTAGGGAAATGTTGCAAATAGACATCCATAGAAAATACAAAATAATTTGTATCTATTACATAGCCATACTGCCTTGGGACTAACTGCTGTGTAAACATATTTAGAGTTAGTGCAGATATAGTGTAAATACAAAAGATGAAGTCTACAAATATCTCAATGTAGTGTTCTTGAAGCAGAAGGGTACTTATGCCAGTTAATTTAAGTAGGATTAGCTGGAAATAAGTCCCAATGACATTAATGGGACTGGCTTTTTGGTGAGTATGCTTAGTTCAGTTACCAGGAAGTTAGCCTCATAGAATTTAGTAGGATTTCCTTCAGGGTTAAAATGCATAGTCTCACCTTAGAGATCTTTAAATCTGCTTGGTGAGCTTTGTTTTGTTTGTTTTTACAGACCTGATAAGTCTATACCTTATTCCCATTTTAGAATTAGAAAACAGAGGCACAACCCTATCCACAGCTTTTTTTAGTTCTGTCTTTTTTCCCCCAAGAAGGCTATTCACAAATAAGTAATTCCAAAAATTGTACCTCTTACAGAATTTAGGGAATTTACTTTTCTGGTCAAGTCCCAGAACAGTTAAGGGGCAGGGAACCTCTTCCAAGCTCCAATCTATTGACAATGGAGAACAAATAGGCAAAGAATAGTGTTCTTCCTATAAGGGAGAACACCTGGCAGGAGAGAAGCAATTCCCTAACTAAAGATTAAACTGGCCCAATCAGAAGTAGGCAATCTGTGGCCCTATGAACTGCTATAGTCCATGGTCTCATTTTACAAAGTCTTTGCCCAGGGAGGAGAGGAGAGAAAGAGAGAAGGAACTACCCAAAGAGGTGAATACAGCTGCTAACATTTTTTCATCTAATCCCTTGCTGACACATTGCCTTTGAGGGAAACTGTCCCTTGAAAGAAGAAAAATTTCTAGGCCTCATGATGGAACTCCATCAGATGATAGGGGGGACACACATGAAGTACACTGACAGAATCTCTTCAAACCTGTGGTGTAACTTTCTCACCCAAGCAAAGTTATTTTCATTATCAGAGAACAGCTTTGTAGAGAAATGTTCAAGAAGTTTACAGATGGCATGAGGTTAGCAAGGACTGTCAGGAAAGGGGGCAGGATTGCAAAGAGCTCCAAAAGTTATCTCTGAACCAGTTTGTGTGCACAAGTGTAAAATGACATAAATTGGGAGTAGGGGAGAAGGGAAGGTGGTGTCTTCAGGGAGAATAAAGGTTTTGAACTTCTGAAGAGCAGGCCCTTTTTGTTGTCAAACTCCTCTCTTTCTGTTTGATTGGGAAAGTCCTGTGTTTAAACACAGAGACCTATTGCCATCAATGTCTAATGTGGCCGTGTTTATTTTGGTCCACAGTGAGAATGTCACAATGGTGTACATTGTTTAACCCCAATTCTCTGTATTTAAATAGTACGCTGCCAAGAGAAGATTGATACTGGGCAGCATAATAAAGGACGGGGGTGGGTGGGGGAGTCTTGGAGATTCAGGGAGGTGACCTGATAGGGAATCCTCTTATAAAACAGAAAAGGTTGAACTGAATACCATTTCTTTTTTCAGGTGGGATATTCACATAGTCAGCAGCAGTCACCTAAATCCAGCTTTCAGTGTCATCTACAGCAAACTCACTGAAGTCAACGATAACTTACCAACAGTTATCAATTTAGTATTAAATCCTATTTGATTTAATAAGACTACACTAGCTGGGGCTAACAATTGAATTTAAACCCACAAGCCCAGCAGCGTTTAAAAATAGCCCTTCATTTGGCATAAGCTTTCATGGACTTCAGCTCACCTGCATCTTCCATCTACAGTCCACCATGGTCTTTAAAGTGCCACTAGAATACCAAACTAACATTAAGATATGTGACAGAGGACTGAACCTCAGTCATCCATGTCACTGTTCAGGCATATGCCTCAGTCCAGGCCATACTAAGCAGTTGGCATAATCATCTGTTAGGATGCCACTTCCAGATTTAGCTGCTTGGTTGGCCTACTGGTTAAAGCCAGTAGGCCAACCAAGCCTGATTCTTCCCTGCATGGCAGGGGATCAGACTGGATGACTTCTTCCAACTCCATGGCCATTTCCACACTGCAAATTGCAAACCCCAGGATTCCATAGGATGTTGAAAGTGGAATAATAGCACTATAACAATTTAGTGTGGAAATGGCCTATGATTCTATGATTTTGCTCCGAGGAGACCAGTGACATGAAATGTGTGTTAGCCCCATGACAGGATGCTTTGAACACTGGCACTCAGAATATTGCTGACTCTTGGAAGCTGCTGCTTGAACCAAAGGGCTAGAGTTTTCATTCAAAACCTGGCTGCCCATGGAAGGGCAGGCTGCAGGAGATCTAGTTGAGAACAACAGGACTAGCTACCATGGGGTGCTTCTGTTGTATCTTACTGGTTCCTTAAGAGTGCCAATTGGAACAGGAGGGGGATAAGCAAGACAACAAGGAGGCCACGGTTGAATACCACGTGATCAACGAGCCTAGCTCCCAGCCAGCCTTGAGGCTGGAAGACGTTTCTGTATTGACGAAAAACATTTTTCCCAATTCCATCCATGAAAAGAAGAGCCAGCTTGGGCCATGCGCCAGGTGAAGCAGCGCCAGGCTGTTGTTGCATCCGCACTACTGGAGAGTGGCACTCGAATCGCTAGAAACACAAGATGGGGTTGGGGACCAAGTCGGCAAGGGTGTTGCCGGGTTTCGTTAAGATTTCTTATTAGAAGACCCGAGTTTTGTAGTCCCGAAGCTTAACGACAGATGGTAGTGTAACTCCACCGATAGGGTGACTTTTTTGCTGTTGCAAGACAGAGAGAGAGAGAGAGAGACTTCTCTTGATTTGATTTCACTTTTCAAATCCATCCTGTTCTTCTCTTCCCGGACTGTCTCTCTTAACAATGGGGGTGGTGGTGGGGAATGGAAAACAAGTATCTGTACGTGGAGGAAATAATCTCATTTCGAAGAACAGGCTGTTTATTGTTTTCTTCTTTCTCTTTACAAACAACCATAATGGAAAATGGCAATCTGATCTACACCCAGTACTGCCAGCCGCAAGGAGAAGAAATACATTAAATTAATTAAAAGAGGACGTTTGAAAGTGTGTTGTTTGAAGCGAGAAATATAATACAACTGTGTTGGCCTCAAATCCCTAGCCCCGAAGAACAGCAAAGGAAGGGGAGGAGGGGGAGACACCAGGTTGCCTTTAAAAGAAAGTGGGAAAGTTATTAATCCCTAACAACTACCTTGCTTTTTTTTTTTTTTGCAACACAAATCGCAGGGAAAAAAAAAACAGTTTTATCTCGAAACACACGTTGTGGAGGCTTTGCCATGCTTTACACAAACACTCCGCGCGGATAGGTTTTTATTGATTGACATGGAAGGAAGTTCCCAGGCTTTTCCGGGCAACTTACTCCCGTGGAAATGTGCTGAGATGACGATCGACAGCGTAATCCAATTTCAGAGAGATGGTTAGACCTTCCTGCCCCCCCCCCGCCTCGTTCTGCCAGGTGTGTATCACTGTTGAACACAAAGTGATCTCAGACCGGAGAGAAATCTGCCTTTGGAACAAAAGGCACTCTGAACTCAAATGTACACGAGGATCTCCAAAGGAGACAGACAGAGAGATGTGGGACAGATTTTGAAATGGGAGCAGGCATATTTAGTTTAAGCTCTTGTTTTTGTGTGCGTTCAAGCAGTTTCCGGTTAATGGCGACCCTAAGGCGAATCTATCCCGGGGTTTTTTGGGGCTGAGAGTGTGTGACGCGTCCAAGGTTAGGCTTCCATGCCTGAGCATGGAATCGAACCCTGGTCTCCAAGATCCTAGTCCAGCGCTCAAACCACCACACCACACCGGCTCTCGTAAGCTCTTCTCCGTGTTTTTAAAAGGGGATAGAGGCCTCTCTCTCCTCTTGCATTTATCTGCTCGGCATCCGTCGCTTTCTGCCAACAAAGCAACCCGGGACAAGTGGAAAACGAAGTTGGCCGACAGGACTCCAGACCGGGCAGTCCCCGCGCTTACTGTGTTCGGTCCGCGGCTGAACTCCTCAGCCGTTCCGTGGCGAGAGGGAACGGGTGACCCCTGGAGACCGGGTTTCTCCCGGGCACGCCCGCAGGGACAGCGAGCCTTGGGCGGGAGGGAGAACCCCCCTCGCGGCCTCGACGTCCCCCTCTCGCCTCGGCCGGGCTTCTGGGGGAGAGGCGGGAGAGCCGTACCTGCGCCCGAAGCCTGCCGGCTGCCAGTGGCGAGCGAGCGAGCGGGCTGGCTGGCTGGCTGGCTGCTTTCCCGCACTGTGAATTATTTCGTTTGAAGGTTCACGGGAGTTGTCTGGAGGCGCTTAAGATCTGCCCAGAACTGGAGTATTCGTTCTCCGTTCATCTCACCAAGAGATTTCTCCTGATCTCTAGAGCCCAGCCTTATTAGAGAACCTTTTTTTTCCCCCTCCCTTTCCTCACCGTCGAGGAAAACTCTTCGCGGGTCTCTCGCCCTGATCCTAAATTGGCACTTAAAAAAAAAGAAGAAGAAAATCCATTTTTTTTAAATGGAATCTGACGTGCCTCCACGTGTGGCACATTTCCTTGAAAATAAACCCCACTGAAAGCGCTTCTGAACTTTAAAAACAAAACAAAACACAACTAGGAACTAGTTGTGAGAACGATTACAAACCCTCTCCTAATGAAACCAAGGACGGACAGCCCGCGATCCTAAAGACCCACGTGATTGTTACGCCCTGTTGAAATCAGTGGGGCTCACTCCTAAGCAGAGGCGCTTCGCATCAGGGCGACAAACGAACAGCCAAGAAAAAAAAAATAAGAGTTGCGAGAGGCAAATGAGGATGTTTTACGACCACCCATCAACAAGCACTCGGTGCCTGTGACAGTCAATAGCCCAGCGTGTGCGTGCCCTGGGGCTGAACTTTCACCTCTCGAACTTGCTGAAACCCCATTGGCTGAGAGTTAGGACTCCCAACAGAAGAGCCCGCGGCTGCCATCAAAACCTGGCGTCCGCACCTCTGGCTTTGATGCTCTCCTTCCCTCTCTTCCTTTTCTTCCCAGACGGGAAGAAGTGTGTGTGTGGCGGGGGGAGAAGGGCGCTTTGCTTTGCTGTCCATACGTCTCCAGGTATACCCGGCAGGAGAGGTGCCTGAGTGGCTGAACAAAACTCCTGGAAAGGAGACGGTTCCTTTCCAAGACGAGCATAAAACAATTGTTCCACTATCACTCGTAACGCGTTTCGGGAACTTTGCACCTTTTCCTACCTCTCAGCCACGGCAGCGAAGGCAACTCACATTCCTGAAAGTTTCTCAGAAAGCGGTGGGTTTTTTTTTTGGTCCGGGATCTATTTTAACTTTTTAAAAAATCTTTACTTTTTTTCTTTCTTTCTGGGGGGAAATCTTAAACCACAATAGGTGGGAAAAAATAAAATCGCTTTTATAGTCTGCCTTATGAAATAAAGGCGTGCTGGCTGAACATCACTCAGTTCCCGAGCGAATGAAAGTTTTAGCAGAGCAATTCCTCTTTCCCGTCTCCCTTTTTCCGACGGACGTGCTCTAACGGTGCAATGATAAACTTTCCAAAATTGTTTAACACACCGAAAAGCCTTCAAAAGCAAACCGAATACTTGACGTCGGTTCTGTTCTGTTTAGACCGTCGCGTACTTTTAAAAGAACTTTCTGAAACAGGGAAAGTGCCTTAAAACAACAGCTGGATGATAAACTAAACTTCACGGCAGAGTCACCAGATTTTGATATACGCGTTTCACTTCTTTTCAAGCGATCAAGCAAAACTCCCCGTGGAATTTAGCCTTTCAAAAAGGCTAAAGAGCAAAAACTTGGTACTGGGGTATAGTTCCGCCGCTTTTAGTCACGGCTACATGGGTCAGAATACTTGAATTTGTATCGATGGTTTCCCTGGGAGTCTGGTACGTGTATGTTTTAAGGCAGGGTACTGGAGGTTTGGCTTGGGCTGCCTTTCCTTCGTTTTGGGTGAGGGGCTGCGATTGTGTCAGCTGGAAACACGATCTGTGTTTGCGAGGTGGGGAAAGGACATGTGGCGCTTTCCTGGACGTTTTTATGGCTCCGAAAGACGCACGTGTGCGTGTTTGAATGGGTGGAGATCCCGGAGAGCCTGGAGGCTTTTCGCAGCAGTTAAGAGCACAAGTTACAATTCTCTCCTTGCTTTCAAACTTCCACGTACGAAGCGCATAGCGCATTTTTAAAAAACAGGTAGTTTAAGATGCCCCAGGTTATTTAGGCTGTCGGGAAAAAAAAACCCGGGTTTTTCTAATCCGAGTAGTTTTACCCCTTTATTAGGAAGGGTGTTCCGTGGGCCTCAGCTAGGAGGGTCGAACCCACTCAGTGTGACAAAAGGCAAGTGGGTTCCGCGTCTGAGAGTCCGAAATCGGACTTCAGTCCAACGCCTCTCTCCCTTCAGGAACTGGAGGAGAGAGGGTAATGGAGCTGCCAAACCCATAAGCAAAATAGGGGCGAGGCGAGGCGGTTGGGGCTTTTAATTTATGCCACAGGCTCAGCTTGGAAACCTGCGGCGATCATTTCAAGGCTTCCGAGCATGTGCAGGGCGCTTCGCTTGGCTCTTTAAATAACAGGAAGGCTTTTGCTCATCTGGAATTAAAATTGCAACAGTGTCCTTACTCTCCAGAGAGGAAATCCGAGGGGATTTCCCTCTGAGTTAACGCGGAGAGCCAGCTGCATGTTTCAGCGTGGAGAGCAAGGTTCGAATCCCCCCGCGGCCTATGGAAACCTACTGGGTGACCTTGGGCAAGTCACACTTTCTCAGCCTCAGAGGAGGGCAAACGCAAACCCCTCTGAAGAAGTCTTGCCAATACAATATCGCGATAGGGTCGCTTTAGGGTCGCCTTAAGGACCCATTGAAGGCAACAAAACAAGAGATTTGGGGAGGGTTGCCTTGGCACCTTGTAATTTTGTTAATGCTTGGCCGACAATAAGCCCCACGAAAACCAATGGGACCAATTTCCAGAAGAGTGATGGTTGTGCTGCGTTAAGAAGGCTTTCCAAGTTAAGAGTGTAGCGTTCAAGCCAGGCTCGCACGCGGCTCTGCCCATTAGAAGCGAAGGCAGCAGGAGGCAACCCGCTCACGCAAGGCTTAACCCCCGCGCTTTTCTTGGGAAGAGAACTCGGGCTGGGTGTTTCGTTTCACCACGTGTGAGGCCACCCGCTGCCTTTCGTCTGCCTCGCTGGGAGACGCATTGGAGGTCAGAGTTGGGCTCTTGCGTTTCACTGGCATAATAAAGCGCCATGCTCGGGGAGCGGGCGCGGGGCAAGCGAAGGAAAGAAGCGGGCGGGTAGCAGCCAGCCAGTCGGTCAGAAAGGCGCGCGCTTTGGCCAAACTCTGAAAAGCGCGGCCCAAGCTTCAGGTTTCCAGCCTCCCTCGCTTCCCGTGCCAATGCTTCCGACCACTCGCTCCACAGGGCTCTTAAACTCCATCTTGCCCCTCTTCCTGAGGAGAGGTTCCAGCCCTCGCTAAAGCCCCCTCCGCTCCTTCTCTCGCAGAGTACTAGCGGTTGACGGAACCCGGCCCTCCCGGCTTGAATCCGAGGCTTTGTTTTCCCTTCTCAAACCCGGTTGCGAGGGACAGGGAAGCAGGCGGGGCGTAGGGGGGGGTGGAGGGGAGGAGGAGGAGGAGAGCAAACAACTTCTGGAACGGTTTGTTTACATAGCAGGTGGACCTGACGTCAAGGAAGACGCTTCACTGCGAATCCTAATAATATCCCGCTCGGGGAGCAGGGCTCCTTGCCCACAAGAAAGGCCAGGAAGCGGGGAGAGAAGCAGAGCGCGCCAGCGACGGGGGAGGAGCGGGGGACGCTGCTAGTCCGACCCCAGCGCATTTTGGACTGCCGGGGAGGGATAAGGGCACCAACACACACAGACACACACAGGGCGCCCAATTCCTCCCTCCCTCCTCGTCACCGAGCTTTATTAGGACAACTTTGCAATCCCCGGGAGCCGCTCTCCTTTCCTCCCGAAACGAGGGATGGCGAGTGGGTATGCGGGGGGGTCAACTTCGCGCATGTAGGCACAATTTTTTTTAATTGTAAATTTGAGTCTACACACACGACAGAGAGAGAGGGGGGGGCAGCTGCACACTCTGTCCAAGGAGCGGCCAGACCCACACCCAGAGGGAGGGAGGACGCGAGGAGAAGCAGCGCGAGCCTCGGCGAGAACGCGAGACCCCGCGCAGCTGCTGCTGCTGCTGCTCCCGCTGCCTCCGCGTTGTGGTGGCGGCTGCTCGGGTTGGTCCCTCGCCGGGCTTGCTCTCGCTGTTTGTTGGCGCTGCCGCCGCCGCCAAGGCCCCGGAGTATCAGAAGACAGCGCTGCCGGCGGAAGAATACCCATCCCATTCGATGCTGGCTGTTGTCGCGCTCCCACCCCTCTCTCCCCCAGTCTCTCTTCTCTCTCTCTCTCTGGGCGTTTGTTGTTCCCTGCGAATCCCCCTCCCAGTCGGCAGCGCTTTCTGGCGCGTCCCGGCGGCAGCGCCTCCTCCTGCCAAACACTCTTCTCCCTCGGCGGCGTGTTTGTGTTTGCGTGTGCGTGCGCGCCGCGAACGAGGGCCGCTCTTCCTGCCTCCCTTTCGCTCTCGCGCGCTCTCTTCCCCCCGTGGTGTCATCTCCTCGGGACTCGAGGCAGCGTGCGCTCAGAGTGGTAAGTTGTTCTCCCCCCTCTTTCCTCCTATATTCCCCTCCTTTCCCACCACCCCCCCTTGAAGTCCAGGGTTTGACTTTCCTCCTCTCGCTCCCTTCCTTTCCCCTCCCCCCTGTTCTCTTCAGCTGCTTCTGGCGGCGAGAAAGTTTACCGCTCCGAGCCCGCCCGGAACAAGGGGGTTGCTGCCACTGTGACATGTGTCAAGGCTTGTTCTTGGCAGGTGGTAAACGCTGGGGCCCGCGCGCTCTCGCCCCCCCTCCGCCCGCTCACTTTTCCCTTTTACGACCCCTTCCATCATGTAGGTCCAGCTGGGACTCAGTTTGGCGTCTATCTCTGCTTTTCAGCAGTTTCTTTCTTTGAAGGAAAAGAAAAGTGAGCGGGGCAGACTTTAGAGAACGCAACTTTGCATTGCCTCGAACGTTTCCAAGCTTTATTTTCTTAGCAGGAAAAAAAAGGGGGGGAGGGGAGTCGTGTGGCACTTTCCAAAGGCAGAGCATCGTGGGTTCGGACTGTCCCCCTCCCGCCCCAAAACCGCGTTTGACGTGAAGCAACGCGGAACGGCGGGCGTGAGGGGGCGCGCACCGTGCCTGTGTTTGGGATGCCCAGACGGGTGTGGAAAGGCAGAGGCAGTGAGGCGCCAGGGAGCCTCTTGGTCGCGGGCAGGTCGCTTTGGCAAGCCGAGGAAAGTTCGGTGCGATGTTTGGGACTGCGGTGGTTGTTTCTCTACGGGCGAATCTCTTGTGTGCCGCTTTTCTGGAAAGAAAGCAGAGCTGATCAGGGAGGAGGAGGAGGAGGAGGGCGCGCGCTCACGTGTGTCCTTCGGAGAGCATCGAAACAGACCCTCTCCATGGCAGGCTCCATGTAGCGAGAGGGAGGGGAAAGGTGGGGTGGAGGGAGAGGGGGAGAGAGAGAGAGAGAGAGAGAGACAGAGAGAAGGCCTAGCCGTGGCACTTGGCCGTGTCCAGCCAGCTCTGGCACTCTTGTTGATCCCCCACCCCATAAATTGCACGTGCACTTGGAAGACCAGGGTGTTTTGCCCTCCACCCTCTCTGGCCGGGAAGCGGTATTGCGTTTCTGTATTATTGAACTTACTTACTTTTTATGTGTATATGTTTGCTGCTGTTTGTTTAGTCTCCAGACGCCTTTATTTTTTTTTCCACAGGGCCTTTTGATTGAGCTTGCCAGAGAGTGTTAACCTTGAACAATAACAATAGACAACGTTAGCCTAAAACAATAGATTAATAAATAATGGAAGTAGAAACCGATCTGCAACTCCCCAGGCATGCTTCCTAGTCCCCCCCCCTTTTTTTTTGGTGGGGGAGCCTTCTCCTGAATTTCGCTCTTGAAATTCAAGACGAAGGAAGTTGTGAAAGTTTAATTTCCAGAGCTTTGGAGTTAGAGCAGGTAAATGGCTGTAAGGCATGCTGGGCTTTGTTTGTAGTGTGAGGTGAGGACCCAGAAGAGGGAAAATAAAACAAAATGCTATCTGCCCTTTGCTCAAGTATTTGGACAAACAAACAATTCCCTTGGTATGGATGAATAAAAGAAAGGTACAGCATATGCCCAAGTGAATCATTATCATCATCTTGCTCCTTGATGCAGGTTCTGTGTCTGAATAACATTTCTCTAAAACATTTGATCAGGCGTTTAATTATACTTAAACACTGTGTGGCAGGGTTTGCTCTAAGAGAAACTAGTCAATACTTTCATTGTCAGAGTGAATTCTCAGTCTTTGGGTACCTTTTCCACAGGAAACAATTGTCTGTGGCATCAGGTTTGACAGGAAGTCTTGCAGGTTGGCATGGTGTTACAGATGGTGACAGTGAGTGAGGGAGAAGGTAATTGAAGTTTATGGAAAGATTCCTAGAGTAACTATCCTCTGCTTTCTGTGCATTCACTAAAACTGAAGAGAACAGAGTACAACAGAATCTTGCCTAGGAAATAATAAAATGATGTATGTAATTGAGGAGAGTACGGAGTCATTTTAGTTCCAGTTGTTTCTGTACTTTGCAAATAAAAAAGTTGCCAAAAAGATAATCTAAGAATGCAATCTCATGTATCGTTACTCTGAAGTAAGTCCTACAGTGTTTAGCAAGGCTTACCTTGTGGAAATGTAAATAGGGTTTCAACTTACTGTACTGATCAGTTCTTTACTCACTCAGGAGTTTGGGGCCGGGTTGTAAGAAAGGTAATTCATGGCACTGCTTTCTTCCTTTTCCTTTTCTTGATCCAAAATGCTTTGAAGTAAATAAATTATATTTCTCTGCTTATTTCGGTTGGCTGGATTAAGCTGCCACTCTATGAGGATGATGGTTTCATAAAAATGGTTCAAGTGTTATGATAAAATGATTCAGATATTGCCTGAAAAATCTTTTGCTACTGCTTTTATTTTGTATTGGGTGAATCAAACCTGTCAAGATTGTATTGAATCTAATAAAATTACAGTATGTTAGTATAAAGTTGTTTTGCTAATAACAATGTGTGTGTGTACACACACATGCATACATACACATACATACCTCTTATAAAAAAGGTTATTGTTAAAGTTCAGTTGTTATATTTAACTGGCTAGGTGAGTTGTGAATAACATAGTATGATCTAGTCATGGTTCATTCATGCAGGATGATGTCCTTTTCCCAGAAGTTGTTGGTAATTTTTAGGATAGCTTAATTGCCCTGTGTTCTGTTCTGTGTAGAACTGCAATGGACAGCTGTATTTTGCAAATTTTGCAAATTTAGTTATCTAGGCAAAATATTGCATAAATATGAAAAGAAAAAAAAAGTATGGATTCAGGCGAGATATATTTAAAACATGTGTAGTAACACAAGTATAAGACTGTGTCATCCAAAACAAAACAGTTGCATATTTATCCAATATGAATATTTTAAACAAGGTGTTGTGATTTATTGAAACAGCATAAATCTTGGGATGGTAAGCTTTATCTGTTGAGGATCTGTGTTTACAAACAAGAAAACAAATTGTATTCTTTCTGACATATCACACTAGAGTCAAAACAGCTAATGAAATGCATCAAGCAAAATAATTTGCTAGTTATTGGGTGATATCCTGTTCTGTTTCTCTTTGAGACAAGGGGGAAATTTTTTCTGAAGGAGGATGAGGCAAGATTTAATAAAATATTCCAAAATTATCAGACAAATAACCTGGCCTTTTTCTTCATTAAACTGTAGTGTTTATTGGGGGAAATGAGTTTATTTATTGTATTTATTAAATTTATATTCCAGCTTTCTCCCAGTATGTTTTAATTTAAATACTGTAATTTTACCTGGTTGTAGGGTAGTTGTTTGCTTTATTTATAGACTACCAAAGGGACTGCCTCATTGTAGACTGTTTTCTTGGCTTTCCATTACTTTGAAATAAAGCTCATTAATTTTAGTAGAAGTCATTTGTGAAGAGGAATATTAATTATCATTTCATCCTTAAATACTTCTGTAAAAAAAGGATTAAATTAGTGTCCTGGAGTGCAAGTTCCAGTGCAGGATATGTTCACTTTCCCCCATAGTAAAATTGTATATTTCAAAAATCTTACGGAAACATTTCAAGATCATAGTTTTTGGAATCTCAGTACTAACCTGATCTGCCCCCGATCCTAAAAGATGTTACTGATGTCAGTGGGATTTAATTATACAGGAGGCTACTTCAAATGTTATACTGGAAGTAACTCCTATTGATTTCAGTGGAGTATATTTCAGACTTGTGGGGAGGGTACAGTGCTAGGTGGACGATGGCCTTATATATAATTACCACAAACAGCAGAGGATACAATGATAAGAATACCGCTAGCCTTCTGAGTGCAGGCAAGGAAGGAGCAAGTGGCCCTGACATTACCTGTGAATGTTTGTGGCAGCAAAAGCAGGGATGTTTGGGCAGCAATCCACACAAACTGATAATACTGACCACAGCGTGGTGTACCTCTGACTAGAGTTTCTCTTCTTTCACTGTTCTAGCAATATGCTTGATCTCAAGCCTGTTTAAATTTTGTGTCAGTTGGAAATGAAGCACTGTTGTTGTTGTGTACCTTCAAGTTGTTTCCAATTTGTGGTGACCCTAAGGTGAACCTATCATGGAGTTTTCTGAGACTGAGAGTGTGTGATGCACCAGAGGTCACCCAGTGATTGTCCGTGGCCAAGTGAGGCATTGAACCCTGGTCTCTAGGGTCATAGTCCAGTGCTCAGACTACTACACCATGCTGGCTCAAAGCTTACTTTGAAGTAGATGTGTTGTCTGTGATGGAGGAGTATACAAACCTTTGATTTACTTGCATATTTGGAAGATGTATGTTCCATGACTGGTTGTGGTATGCTAGAGTGGTCAGAGCAATAGACTCCTGGTTTTGCAGCTTAGGCGTGATGGAAGATTTGGGTCATCCCTTCTTTGAACCTCTTCACACAATCTAATCTAAAGTATTGGTATTTAGAGAGCCAGTGTGGTGTAGTGGTTTGAGCATTGGACTGTGAACCTGGAGATCAGGGTTCAGTTCTGTTGCTCCAGCCCTGAAAACCCACTAGGTGACCTTGGATGCATAATACATTCTCAGCCCCAGAAACCCCTGTAATAGGTTCTCTTAGGGTAACCATGTGTGAGCAATGGCTTGAAAGCACACAGCAACAACAACATTGATATTTAAACGGGTATATATCTCAGTCTTAAGCATGTTTGCTTGTAAGTTATCTCATTTCATTGAATGAAACTTTCTTACAAGTGAATGGGTTTAGGATGCTGCCTTGTCAATAAATTCAGGACCAAAATGCCAAATAGTTTAAATCTAAGTGCTTATGTTTAATAGAGTGTAATCTGATGGTTAGTTCTTTTGTTTTCTTGTCTCCTAAAATTAAGAAGCTATTGCTTTTCTACAGTCTTCTCTAGCATATTGAAGTTACAGTCATCCTTCCACATTTGCTAGGCTTAGGGGCACAGGAACCCTGTGAAAGTGAAAAAAAAGTCCTCCCAACCCATATTTAACGCACGAAAAAGTATTATCACCATGGATTCCTTTGAGGCATCAGGGTTCCTTCACAAGGCAGAAGTGGGTAGCTGGTGGGACTTATTGCCACCTCCACTGCTGCCCCACACAGTTTTGCAGTTTCTCAGTTTCATGAGGCTTGTAGTCCCTATTAAAAATGGCATTGGGAGACAGCAGAAGTGACAGCAAATAATCTATGAATAATCAAATCCGCAAAAGTGAAACCTGCACATGTGGAGGACTGACTGTAATTCATTAACATTTGTGAAATAAAAATGTTACTATTTAGTAGGGTAATACTGGGGCAAGTTAGTGTGCAGTGTACCCTGTGATAGGTTCACCTTAAGGTTACCATAAGTTGGAAACAAATTGAAGGCACCCAACAACAACAACAAATGTACATTATGGTGTTTACCTCAAATGTCCTGTTCTCTCTCTCTCTCTCTCTCTCTCTCTCTCTCACACACACACACACACACACACACACACACACAGAGGATGGTTTAGTTGTAGATTTACTCCTTCATAATTGCAGTGTTTTTTTAGGTAGTCATTATGTATGAAATATTAGTACTAGAATGCTAAAATTAAACCCAATTTTAAGCAAATATAGGCTGTAATCGTAAGTGTTCTGCCTGGGGATGGAGAGTCCCACTGAACTTAAGGAGGCTTGCATTGCTGCTGATAAGGTCAGTTCAGAAATGCTAAGTGGTACTGAAAGCACATTCATTTAGGGAAAGGAATGTCAGTGTCTGGTTATTGTTGCTTGTGATGGTTGCATATATATCTGCTTTGTTGCATTATTATTGTACTAGAAATGTAACAAAGTAAAATGTGGAAATTATATATGTGTGTGTGCCAATGTTCTTGTGCCAAGTACTTGGAAAGATGCTGGGTTCCCTCTAGATGACCAGAGGAATCTATTCCTCTTCTAAAGTCATGGTGAGGTGTCATTAGATGTAGTAGAGCTGCTGCTCTGCCAGTGGGCTGGAACATCTGCTTGGGAGTCTTCCAGTACATTCTAGACATACTAGGGTACTTTTGGATCCATGGGTCCCCTCATATGTTCTTGGATAGGGTCACTGGACTACACCAACCTACAGTTGGAGAAGTTTACTTTCCATGATATCAGTAGGCCTTTCCTCCCAATTTTTTTTTTAAGGGAAGGAAAACCTGTCCACATTACCCATCCTGCTGTGATTACTGCACACCAGTAGGGCAGGGGGAGTAGTGGTCCCTCTGCCCAGATTGGCTGCAGTTAGTATTCATTGCAAGCAATGGGACAAGTTATGACCATTGACTTGAATGGAAGCTAAGTGCAGATAACTTACTGTGTAGTCCTTTACATACCTGAGAATGTCTGTCAGCCCCTCTCAGTGGGGCCTCTGCAAAGATTTGCACTGTTGGTCTGAATCCAGTCCATTTTGTTTAAATTGGGGTATGAGTTTTTGTGACATTCATTTATGTTTGTGTCCATTAAGGTTTAGGTCTTTAAACTCTAAGTAAGATAGTCAACCTGGTGAATGGTTTAGCTGTTGGAAACAGCAACAACAAGAAAAAAAAAGACTGACACAAGTTTCTAATACTGTTTTTTAGAAGAATCCTTGAAGACTGTATGGGTTTGGAATTTTCAGAAGAATTGGAGAGGAGTATAAGTAGCTCTCAGATTTACCCTATCCATGTGTTTTATATGTTTAAGGGATACATAACATAGTAACTAGACATAGTAACTGTTAATCAGATAGGCCTTAAGCAAATAATAATAATAGTAATAATAATAATAGTAGAGCAGCTTTCAGTAGTCGTGGTTTCTCCAGTAGGCAGTGTAAGGTCAGCTTGTGGTGAATGAGAATGTTGCCATCTTAGAATGCCTGGGAAACTATTCATTTGTTAGTTAGAATGAGACCATTGTTTTCCTCCGCCTTTGCTTGGGAAAGTGTCATCACTTTTTAGAACAAGGAAGAAATAGTATTTAAAAATTGGGAAAAATCACATGGTTAGTCCTTTCTAGGGAAGCATAAACTGGCTGTAGTCCAGTCCAGAAAATCAGGCAGTGTCTTGTTCATGGAGGGAACCTTGGTGGACAGCTTCTGTGATGAAAGTCTGCTTGGATCAGCTAAAGGAAGTGAGCTACTTTTGCCATTTCCTTGGGTTTATTGCTGCATCCTACTTCTTATCTTGGTACAATCAATAAACCCTTCTTTTGGTACACTTGTGATTATGCTTTAATTTGACAGACTCTCAAGCCTGAGTTGGTCTGGGCACTAAGTGGATCAGGGACCTGGAATCCTTGCAAAGACTTTACAAAACAGAAAGTTAGATTTCACTAATACCTCTTCCTGCTTTACATTGGGTGCAGTGGGTTCAGAGTTAGTGGGAGTGTGGGAAGGCATGAGCTGAATACCTTCCAATTCCTGCTGAGTTCTTAGAGAAAGAAAGCTTCCCAGAAAAGGCTTAAAGACATATTTTACCCAAAATATGTAGAGTACTTTCCCCCAAATATGTAGAGTACTATGGAAGGATGCTTCCCTGTTCTGTATCAGAGCTGCTCAATATTAACTACTGGGAGAAAAGCCAAGAGGAACTGGGCAGCTCATGGGTATTGCCTCTCTGATTTTCCATGGGAGGAGGGAATTGTGGAGGCAGTCAAAGTAGAACATGTAGTAGTGTGTGATTTCAGCTATCCTCACATTGTCTGGGGGTAATTTTACATTTAAATTGTGACAAAACAGTCCCTTTTTTAGATCTGAGACCTTATTGTGTCCCATAGCTGTTAGACATGGAGCTCACTGAAGGAGAGGTGATGTCTGGTGATTCTGACTGATGCCCACAATTTGGTACACCACATGAGAATTGTTGAATAGTTTGAAAACAATAGCCATAGTGGTGTTAGATTCAATACAATATGAGTAGCTAGTTGCCCAGAATGTCCAGCTTGGTCACATCTTAACTTCAAAAAGAGAAACTTCTCAAAGATGAGAGGCTTTGTTAAAGGTAAGTTGAAAGTAAATGTGAAGAGGGTGAATTTCTCTTCAGGATGCTTAGTGGTTCTTTAAAGACAAGATTCAGATAAAATTCAGATATAATATATATCTTAGATTAGGAGAAGTAGAGGGGAACAATACAATTAGGTGCCACTATGGTTAAAGAAGAGAGTCAAGGAAGCTGTTAAAGGCAAGATTTCTATTAAAAAGTGGGAATTCTGCCTACACGAAGGAAATAATATAAAAAATATGAAACATAAAAAAAATTCTGTCTCAAACAAATGGAAATGGATCAGGGAAAAAAAGAAAAAATATAAGTTGAGAGGGACAAAAGGGGGGAAAAAGCATTTTTGGAGAGTTCAGTTTTAGATATCATAAGACAAGCAATAACAACTTCTTTAACTACCAGAAGCAGGAAATTAAGCCAAGAGGCTGTAGGACCACTTAAGGAAAATGGTGTGAAATGATTAGCAGATAATGCTGAAAAAAATTAAGTATTTTGCCTTAATCTTTGGAACAGAAGATACAGAACAGATAGTGAGGCCAGTACTCTTCTCCTTCCCTTTCCCTGTTCTGTGCCAGAACAATGGTCAAACAGAAGTGATGAAAGGCTAGGGCAGATAGATAAATTAAAAATTATCAAGCCACTTGGATCCGAATGGTATATACCCAAATGTGAAATTTTTGATCTTCTAAGCAAAGTATGCAACTTGTCACTAAAATTGGTTTCTGTACTGAAGAATGGGAAGATGGCCAGTGTAAACACCAATCTTTAGAAAAGAATCCAGGGGGAGCTCAGAAATTATAAGCCTATTAGCATAAAATCTGTTCTGGGTAAATTGATAGAATGATATAATTGAAGCCAGAATTGTTAAACATATAGATTGGGTGGGGTACATATGGCCCTCCAGATGTTGTTGGTCTGTATCTCTTGTCAATCCTAGACAGCATAGTCAGTGGCAAAGGATGGTGACATCCCAGCAAAATCCGCAGGACCATCTGTTCTCTTTTCCTGATATAGAAGTGCAACCTTTCTGAAGAAGAATTGGCATAGTTTTGCCAAGGGAAATCTCTTTCATGTATCTAAAAGTGATCCAGTAGCTGTTATGTACTTGCATTTCCAAATTAATTGGAAGTATTCAAAATTCTGAACCAAAGACTTCTAAGTAAGCTTAGTTACTGTCACCTCTAAGATTCTGTGATTTTGTGTTCTAGTTCCTTCAAATCTAGATTGCTGCAGTGTTCTTCCTTTGAGTTTGCCTATAATCACTGTCTAGGAACTCTGCTTAGTACCAAAGTTTGAAGGCTACAACTTTGATCTTATTTCATCTGTTAGATTGTATGCCTTTGGCAGGACTGGCTTTTTTTTTTAAAAAAAAAAACAACAACTGTAAAAACACCATGTACGTCAATGGTGCTATATAAACAAACTGGCTGCTCATTTTTTGGGTGCTCAACATAAAGTATTACTGCTAGACTTTTAAAGTGAAAAATCAGGACTAGGTTACCTTAGAAACTATCATTGTATAAGTGTTCCCTGCCTGTGACAACCAGTCTCAGAGGCCTTCCTGTCCGTCTTGTTGGGTGCATAGGCCCTTGTGATGGATTTGGGCCACTGCACTAAGACAGCAGAACGAGTGCACATCTCCCGGTTTCTGCCAGTATTCCATCCTCTGCTTGTCATTGAAACTTCACATGGAGTCTTCTTTCCAGTTCTGTGGTTCTTCTCCCACCCTAGCTCAATAAGTCTGCTAGACTTACATGTGGAGCTGATTCTGGCGTGGCTGACCTGGTTTAGTGTGTGAAGAGAAAAGAATCTGCAGTAGGTTGATTGCTGATATCCTCAGTTGGGCCGGTTTTCTTTTTGAACTAAAGAATGAAGGCTCTGGAAGCTTTCGTTCCAATAGAAGCCAGCACTAGCAACTTCTGCTGTCAGCATTGCTTCTTGCTCTTCTTCTTCTCTCTGTCCTTGCCAGAGCCGAACTGTATTCAGGAAACAGGGAAGGAGGAGGCAGAAAGAACAACAGCTCCTCTGCATTTCCCCTGTTCCAAGAAACAGCTGCACTTCACATACAATATTGTTGCTTTGTCTGTGTGGTTGGCAAATTGTCTTGAATGCCATGATGGCAATGCTGATTTTCTGGCTATTGCTGCTGCTGCTCTTCTTCCTACCATCACATTTTAGTGCCAGGCCAGCATCAACTATTTCCTTGGGGGAAGGGAGAATGCTTTTGGTCTCAAGAAGTGGTGTGTGTGTCAGGATTATTATTTTTTTGCTACATTTTGTAAAGTGCAAAACATGAAGAGGTTTGGAAACAAAAAGTGTCCAGATAGAAATTTTATGTGTGTAGGAATGGATTGCTAATTGTGTATGAGAGAAATGAGCACCTTTTTTCCCTGATATTGGTCAGGTATCAACATCTTGTGGACTAGCCTTCCAGAGCACAAACTGAAGCCATGGTTTGAGTTGGATTTGCAAAGTATAGTTTTAGGCAAACTGTACTATAGTTTTAGGCAAACTGTACAAACAGGTAATCACATTCAACTGTTTTGGCACAGAACCATGGAAGGAAAGAGAATTTGTGTGGGAAAGGTGAGTGAATTAACAGCCTGCTATTTTGGGATAAGCAATGACATTTATTCTTTCTGTCTCCTGTTGTGCCCTAGAGACTGCTACAAATTTAAATTGGTTACAAGAAGCCCCTACCTTTTGATGCCCCATTATCTGATGGCTCACTCTTTTGGCTCTCCCTCATTAAGGACAAGTTCCATTAATTTGGTGGGTGTTCTGCTCTTTCATCAGTTCTTCTTGCCTGTAGAGGCTTGCTTGTAACAGTTCACACACACACACTGCTTGCAAAGCAAGCTGGGGGGAAGTGCTAACCTGGTTGAGGGACTTTTCAAACAGCACATGGGTGGTTGGTCTTAAGTGAACCTCCATAAGTCCTTCATGTTCCCAAAGTACATGGCTTCCACTTTTCAACCAATTCCATTTTCTGACAGTGCTCCGGTGCCTATGCTGTGGGGGAAGCCTGTAGATGCCAGTGTAACTGCTGTGACTCCAAGCCCTTCCCACTGGGACTTTGGCATTTGTAGTTCGCCTGAAAATTTATTCACAAATCCACAATTCCTATGGTTCACTTCTAGGTAGAAAACTACACAGCATTGCACCTTTTTTGTTTTGGGAACTGGTCTGTAGCATCTTATGCAGAGCTTACTTTTAAGAAGGAGTAACAGTGACATGCTGAATCTATCCAGAGTGTTGTCCTACTGCTGATCACTTCAGTGTGTCATAATTAATTTGAAAAGGAACTTTCTGAGCATGTTTTTGCCTTCTTGCTACTGTAGAGTAATGTCTGTCTCTTCTGTACTTTTCTGTGATGTTTAAATATAAGTGCAAGCGCGACCAGTATTCTGAGAGCCAAGTTAGATGCGAAAGAGTTATGACGGATGGAATTTGCTGTTGTTTCTTTTTCACTTTAGAAACTACTGCAAGAAGTGATTGTGCTGAGGAAGGATTTTGATTAGAATACTGAAGAAAGATTTTTTTAAAATAGCTCCCTACCCTATTATTTTCCTATTCCCCTTTCTGTAGTTTTCATAGGATAGGCACAGTTTTCATTACCTAGTTGTTTATATCTTTGTGCTGTTACTTTTTGGAAAAACTGGTCCTGGTCTTGCAATATATATATTTGTTCAATTTGTGTAAACCAAATATAAAAGTTTTGGTTGCCATGTCTTTAGAATTCTGTTGCTGCTACAGGATGGCAAAGATAGTGTGACAAATAAAGTTGTCTGGGAGTGTTTCTTAAGGCAGTCTGCATTTTAATATTTAGGTCAACTTCTAAGAGTAACAATGTGTCTTGTGAAATTCTAAAGAATTTACTGAGGCATGAGCTTTCATGGACTAAACATCTGACGTGCTGGAGTCTAATATGTAGAAGCTTATTTATTTTATTTATAATATAATTACTTATCAAAATGTTTAATAAAAAGTTGCTTACCTGCTTTGGGCGTCATATCGGGAGAAAAGTGGGATATAAATTAAATCAATCATTCAATAAATAACATAAAAATATTTATTCTATTGCCTCAGTTCATCAGTGCTCTTAAGGTATATCAGATGCTTCCTCCTTAATAAATTGGATAGCTTTTAGGGTGCTAAAATAGTCTTAGTTTTGTGGATAAGACTAGTAGAGCTTCCCCCTTTGGCCATAGTTTCTTTAGAGGGAACTTACTTCTGTCCTGCATTGGGTGAAAAGATGGAAGACTTGTTAGCTGCTAGACTGAAGCAATTTACTCTTATGTAGTCCCACTCAGTTATTTGGTACTGTTAATAGTTCTCTAGATGTTTTCTTCCTGGGTTCTGCTACCCTGGCCTTAAAAGTTTAGCTGGTCCATGGTTACATGTATGGTGAGACCTCTTTTTGATATGAGCAAAGAGCCTGAGAAGATTTTTGCTGGGTCAGGGCTGTTTACAGCAGTGTCACTCAAAGTGATGTTCCATGGTTACAGGCAGAATGTTATTTTGCTATATGTTTTGCAAAATTTAAGCCCCTGAAGCTTGTAGACTAAGTAAATAAATGCATCTTTATAGAGTGAAAAATGGATGTCTAGTTCTGGGCTTTCAGTAACCTAACTGATAACGAAGGAGATAAGAGAAAATGTCTGACAGAGAAAATAATAAACAAGTGATCAGAGTATAGGTAAGAAAATTAGAAGATATATTACGGTGGTGGTGGTGGTGGTGGTGGTGGTGGTGGTTGTGTGCCTTCAAGTCATTTCTGACTCATGGTGATCCTAAGGCAGAGCTTACAGGATTGAGAGTGTGTGACGTGCTATAGTGTTAATCTGGTTGATGCAGTCATCTGCAATTTATATGATGCAATCATCTGACGGCAAGCTGCCAGAAACTGTGAACAGTGATTGATCACTTAGTGATTTTGTATAGATGGCCAGTGAAATTTCGTTTCTAATTGGCTGGGAAAATCTTTGTTGACATTAAAGGAGATTAGCCAGATTCTTCTTTCATTGAGCAAGTAGATGCAGGAGATAGTATAAAACCCCCCTCCCTAGACACAAAGCCTGTTTGTTGCAGCTTTTATGCTGCTCCTGCTATTCCTAGTTGGTAAATGCTACCAAGAAAGGGTGAGATAACCTCTTTTCCCAATATTAACGAGGCTTGTTTTCCTTTATCGTGATAGAGAAATATCTGTGGACGAATATTACTTTCTATGGATGACTGTTGTGAGAAGTGTTGTTTGATTCAAAGATGAAGTGTGAGTTATGTTCCCCCTTACACAGTGTTTATATAAGATGAAAGATTTCTTACACATAAACCCTTTATAAAATGTATATATAGTGCCTTAAAAGATTGTATGAAATGATGAACTAGGTGCCTAAACAATGAGAAGTCTACGTCTTCTCTCCAGAGAATAGTGTGTGTGTGTTTGTGTCTATATACACACACACTTGTTCATCCATTTTAATAAAAGAGTGTAAAAGATCATCAAGCAGTCAGTTCATTCTCCCATGTTAAATATCCTGAAAGTCCAATACTTAAGAGTGTTCAAGGAGAGTGTTGATGCTCAGTCTGCCTATTTGGATTGTAATGTTGATTATGAGTTGGGAGCCTCAGGAATCATAAGATCATGAGAGAGACCTCCAAACTGACACAGGTTAGTTGGCAAGTGGCAAGCAATCCTAAGTTCCTTAGTCTAAAGAGAGAGAGGTGTGGAACCAAACTTGTTTCACCATGAATTAGTGTTCCTCTGAAAAACTGTTAAAAATTATTGCTAGTCTCTCATGTTATATAGCTGAAGAAGCACTGATTTCCAATGCATGGAAGGTGGCTATAGGAACAGAAACAGAAGCTGTTTGTCCCCCTGCTCTCCACCACATCTTCTCCACTGTTGTTGTTTCAGTGGTTCTGTTGTTGTGGTCTTCTGGGTTCTGTTGGCTGACTACACTCATGTGCTATTCTGGTTAGTCATGTTCAATTGAAACACTTCCATGATGACACAGTGATTATCCAGCACATCCTTTTTAAAGTCTGTTCATACTTTGCCTGTGGGGAGTCAATCCCCCCCCCCGCTTTGTCTTGTGTGTAAAAATATCCTACTCCTTTTATTCTAGCTATAAAGGTATGGCATTTCAGCCTCTATTATCTGCCTATTAGATGCTTTCTTTCCTGGCACAGTCTCCATTAAAGTTTACAAGTAACACTGAGTTCTAATCTTTTTAGTTCCAAGAATTTGGGGGGGAAAAAACCCACAAGTGTCTGCAATAAAATTTATTTTGAACTAGACTAGGACTACTTTTGTTTCAGCACAAATAATTACAAGTAAACTGAGATGAGCAAGTTGGTAGGATGAACTAGGAATGTTAAAAGGTAAAGGAGAAACAAAGACTCAGGTTACTTTTTCTGGTAAATGGTCAAGAAAAGCTTTGGTCTGAGCAAATGCCATAGAAGGTACAAGATATATAAAGGGTATGGAGATGACAGATACTGTTATTTTTTTAAAAAAATCTGTGTGTGTGCGTGCGTGCGTGCGTGTGTGTGTGTGAAGAATTTGGCTTCTGCTTTTACCTAATGATATTAATCATTCGCTTTGTTCATTCCTGAGTTGACAGGGAAGAAGTGAAGGGTAACCTTTGCTAAAGATTGGTGGAACTCCATTCTAAGCTCTTGTTTGAAGAGGGAATTGATAGAAGATTGCATATACAGATTTTGTATGCATGTGAGAATCATCCCAATCTAGTGAATAACAAACTTTATTTTTTGCTTATGTACACAAGAGATTATGGTGGTAAAGATGCTACATTTCATTGAAATTTTCAGGTTTAGAATAGCTTCTAATGTTACTGTGTGTGTAAATACGTGTTTGGAAGTGGATGGAAAACGTCTTTTACACTGGATGAGTCAGAGGTGAATATCATCAGTAGAAATGTTCAGTCAGTCTTGTCTCAAGTGTGTGAAAGATAAAAGCCACATGAATGAAGATGTGTTAAAGAAAAAGGGTCCTTGCTTCCATAGGCTAATCTTACAGATATGTATCTATGGAAAATAAGTAGTCCTGTATAATTTTGGACTGTTAGGTTCTTGCCCTGTTTTGCTCAAGTATCTTGTATGTCTCTTACAGTCATCAGCTCAAAATGAACAATGATAGAGTTGGTGTCCTACTTTTTGTAGTTAATATGGAAATGTGATTAGTCTGAAATAATTGATGGTCCCCAAAAAGGGGTGACTTGGAGTCATTAATACCTTTTTGAAAGCTTCTTGATAGCATCCATTATGTTTTGTTCCTCCCTGCTTTGCATCTCTAAATGTAAGCTGATTGAAGTTGAGCAAAAAAGCCATTGTTCTTAAAGTGAGGAGAAAATAAGCGTTTATAGAAAACACAAACGTAAGATTTTCTAGAGATAAAAAAAGGAATTAAAATATTTATGATGGAACATACTGTTGTATGTGAAAGTGCAGACAAGACTGTGGTTACATTACAATACTTACAGTATCTTCATGACCTAAAAATTAAAGTGCAAAAGACCTAATGCAGTCAGGTATGAAGAGTCTGCCAAGACTTATGAAGAATTGCTGATGAAGTTACGTTTTCCTCAGTATCGAGAAGTTCTTATAGTATTTGTGTAAAAACATAATGAGTGAATGCTATTAAGGAAAGAAATACTGATTATCTTGGTGTATTGTGCAGCTGATGTACTGCAAAAGATACGAGGTATTGCCAGGCATATTGTAAAGATGATTTTTCAATTGAAAACCAATTAGCATAGTGTATGAGTACTAAGAGTGCAGGAATATGATGATGTTACTTTTGGAAATGATCATGAAATGCTTTCACCCAGAAAATTCATTCAGACTTGCTTGTTATCAGTCCTGATTGAATTTAAATTACTTTTAAGGTTATGATGGTGCCAGTAAATTGTTCTTAGTACACCATAACTGTCCAAATACACCTTGTAATATGGACAGTCAACAGTTCACAAAATGGTTATGATTTACAGAAGGAGTCATAAAGTCTTGAAAACATTTCTGTTTAGGAAAGAGAAAGCAGCAACCAAAGTTTATTGAGATATAAATTAGCAGAGAAGCAGTTGTTGTTTGCTTATGCTTTAGGTGACTAATGCCTTGTATAGAAAAGGTGAGATTAGTGCATAAAATTGTAACCAACTCTTTTGCTTTTGAAAGCTTTCTAGTGACATTGCTCAGAAAAGAACATAAAATAAATATAAACAGATTATAAAAATATATATCTAGTAAAATTCCTGTGCAGGTTATTTAAAGATCTCATGGTATTCCCTTTAACTAGAAGTGAGATGATACTATCATTTGTACTTCTGGGGCAAGGAGTTACAGCCAGGCTGAAGTGGAAAGGAGTTACATTTGAGGGTGATACCTACAGTTAGCACATTGTTGTTTGAAAAGGCATTACAGAAGGGAATTGCAGGTTGAGCCTGAATTATCCAAAATGCTTGGGACCAAAAATGTTTCATATTTAGGATTTTTATTTTTTATTTTTTTAAATACAGTGCCTTTTGGGAATAACCTTGTATCTCATTCATTTTCCACTTGTGTTGTGTATGAGAAGCAAGGATGAAGAGAGACTGAGGATCTGTGAAATGGCAGGAAACTAAGCATAGTGTTTGGTGCAAATCCATACCTTCCCCCCTTTCACAGATTCTCAGTCTCTCTATCTCTCTCTCTTTTTTTCCATGCCAGCTGCCTGCTTCTGCCTTTGAGGCAGCAGATGTGGCACTCCTCATATCTGAGAGAGGAACCAGCAGGAGTGCCTCAGCTGCTGCCTTGAAGGTAGAAGTGGGTGGCTGATGGCAAAAAGAAAGAGACTGAGGATCTAATAGACATGAGCAGAAGCACTGCAGCTGCCATCTTGAAAGTGGAAGTGGGCAGCTGGTGGCCAAAAGTTCAGTTTCTTGATGTTTTTGAATTTTCAATTTCCAGATAAGGGAGGCTCAACCTGTACTTGACATTTATTCTTTTATTCATTATCCCTAAAATGGCTCATCAGTTTTGAGAGGTATTTCTCACCCCACCCCATGCTATTAGTTGAAAGTGTAAAGCTCACTCATTTAAGAATTCCAACCCATTTTCCGTGCTTCCTCATACATTTTGAAACACACTGCCCTTGATTTGTCCCTGGATCAACTGTTGGCTCTGAATAGAGAAATCTATATTGAGTTCATAGATGTCTCCATGAGCATTGTGATGAGCATATGCTTCTATAAGTAAGGCTCTAAGTTATACTATTAGGTGGGAAAGGCATCAAACATTGCAGTTTTCAAAGACTGCAGTTTGGGGCTAATTTTGTGCTAGAAATGCAGTAAACAGCATTTATTGTGCAGAAAACAAGTTTTCTGAGAAGGAAATTATAAAAAATATACAGAAAATAACATTCATGCCCAGAAACAAAGTTTCCTGCATGGAAAACAGCATTTTTTATGAAAAAAAAATCCAGGTCTATGTGTGGTTATTTCATAAGTGAGATGGAATAATACTTGAGAAACCCATAATTTTTAATATTTTCAAATATTCTTTCCACCCTGAGTCTGACAGAAACAAAATTAAAATTGAATTTGGTATAGCAATGCAATATACCACTTTGTTAACTGTAGTGCAAATATTTCTGGTCCAAACCAACACATCTTTTTGGTTCAAAGATTTTTTGTTTTGTGTTTTTTATGAATTAGAATCATTATATTTTGCATGCATATGTTATTAACTGCAACATAATTTCATTTACCTTGCGAGGGCATAACCCTATAGTGCCTTAATTCATTTAAATGAATGGGACTTTCTAGTTGCAACTACAATTCTCACTCCACATTCGAGGGTTTGGTGTTTGCGAATTTAATTATTCGTGTGTGTATGCGCTTTCCCCCGTTCTCCTCCTTCCATTCCTATGCATTTTGCCCCAGAGCGAGTTCTCTGAGGCAAAATGGAAGGAAATTGGTGTGTGGGGGGAAGGCTTCTGTGAGCCTTCCTTTCCTCCTCTGGAGTTTCCTCCCTCCCCTTCCTGTGCATTTTGCCACAGTGCAGAGAACTCATGCCGAGGCAAAACGGAACAAAATGGGTGAGGGCAAAGGTTTCCAAGACCCCCCTTTCCTTTTCTGGAGTTTCCCCATCTCCTTCCCATGCTTTTTGCTCCAACATGGAGAACTCACAGGCCCTTTCCGCACAGCATTTTCCATGCGAAAGGGTGCCTGGAGCATCGCGCGATTGTGAGGAGCGATCTGCACAACGCACTCACAATTGCGCGATGCTCCAGGGGCTGGTAGATGCCAATCGTGCACCTTTTCATTTTTGGCTAGAAGCTGAAAACGGTGCACGATCGAGCATTGCTCCTGGGCCCCACGCACACTTGCCTGGCGTGCGGAGCCTCCGGAGCCACGCCGGTCACGCTTCCTGCCCCAGCGCAGCCTGGGAAGGTCCCAGGGAAGGAAGAGGCGGGGCTCTTGTGCGAGCAGGCAGCTCGTGCAGAGCTGAAGGACCCCCGGATGCGAGAGCCTCTCACCAGAGGCTGCTCACGCGATCCCTGCACCTCAGCGCCAGAAGAAGGTAAGGTGTGGAAAGGGCCACACTGAGGCAAAAGGGAAGGGAATGGGGTGGGCAGGAAGGTTCCAAGAGCCTTCCTTTCCTCTTTCGGAGTTTCCACATAGGAAGGGGGAGGAACTCTGGAGGAAGAAAGGAAGGCTTTTGGGAGCCTTCCCGTCCACCCCATTCCCTTCCATTTTGCATGGGAACAGGAAGGAGGGGAGCCCCAGCAGGGAATGGGAGGGTGAGCAGATGTAGGAGTTATTTGCGATTGTTCCACTTTTGTGAAGGTTCTATGCCCTGAACCCTTGCAAATGTGGAGGGAGGACAGTAATTTAAGTTCCATGAATTTTTAATAGGTTTAACTCTAGATAGGAGTAATAGTGGGTATGACCCTAAAGTTATTGTTGTTGCTGCTGCTGTGTGCCTTAAAGTCATGTTTGACTTGTGGTGATCCTAAAGTGAGAGTATGTAATATGTCCGAGGTCACCCAGTAGGTTTCCATGGCCAAGTGGGTAATTGGAGCCTGGTCTCCAGGGTTGTAGTTCAGTGCTCAAACCATTATACGAAACCATTACACCATACTGACTCTCCCTAAAGTTGTACCCAGAAAGGATTTTTCTTTATTCACAAACTGTTTCAGCTTGTTTGGGAGCTGTCTGTACAGCAAGTGTTACTGTGTGGCTATATAAATCCAAGTAAATAAATAATTTGGGTAGCTTTGTTTTGTAATCTGTTTCTGTTATTTCTAGAACAGCCTCTCTGATGGGTTGTGAACATCTGCATAGGATTGATAGATCTATGTTTTATGAATCGGTGATTCTTCTGTTCAGGACAGTTTGAATTATATTTCCTGATGCTTTCTAGTTCTGAATCCGTAATTGTCTTTCTGTAAGATATTCTTTTTTTTTCAGTCATAATTTTCTCTTTTGGCAATCTGTTCTTTTAGATATTCATAGTTAATATGTCCAGAATTACAGAACTCAGTGTGAAGCAATAAAGAATGACATGTAAGTCTGTATGCTGTATAATAATAATAGCAACCCAGATATCTAAGATGGAAGAGAATGGAAATGAAAATGTAAGAGAGAGCATCATACACTGGGGCCACAAATAAAATCTCTGATGCAGCATTCACATAATTACATGAATTACGTGAAAAGCAGCTTTCAAAAGATGATGTTGTAAGGCCCTGCTTTGGGGGTCCCCAATATCAGTATGGTTTGGATGGGCACCATACCTAGTTGGCATCATATGTAATTGGCAACACATTTTATTGGCTCTGATATCAAATTCAAGCCTGAGAGGTGATAGAGAGGTCAAACTGAGCGAGAGAAAGAATTTGACTGTAAATGTGAGAAGCATAGGTCAACTCCAAAATTCCTCCAGGTAAGACTGAGTCATTTGTCAGGCAAATACACACCGTTCCTGTGGTTAATAGGCTTAAATAGAAGCTGGACTTTTCCAAGGAATCCAACTGTGAGGAGCCCACCAGGACACTGATTGACAGATATCCATCCCTTGTACACCTGGATTCTTTCGTCTGTCCTCACAGCACCCACAGTAGACAGCTATTACAACATCCATCATGTCTTTGTCAATCAAAGCACTAAGCCCATCAACAGGCGAAAGACTCATTGTCCACAACAGGTTCCCTTTGTCTTGCATCTGGAACCTTCACAACCACAAGCCATTTTCAGGGTATAAATACCCCTGATTTGAGGAGGCCCAGTGCAGTCTCTTGAAGATCTACCCATCACTCTGTCCGTCTGGCTCCTGAATGAGAACTGCCCTTAGGTCCTACCTAAGCCAAAATACATTTCTACACTTCACTACTCCTCTGGACTGGTAATTATAAATTCCCCCAAATCCCTCAGCCTCTCTATAATTTTTCCTCCCTTTCTCTTTCAGCTAGCTCTTGTGTGAATGTGATTGTGTGTATCTTATGTGCCTGCATGAGTGAATTCCCCTCAATAAAATCATTTTATTAGACAATTTTGCTTGGTTTTTGGCTTGGCCTGACCCCGTAAAAATTGGGTTTAAAGATCTCGCTAGGTTACCCTGCCTCTCGTAGTGCTACAGCTTGTGCTCAGGCTAATTCCCATTCCCCATTATTTGGAGCACATTGAGGTGTCCTCCAAGGGACCCCAGAAATCAGGGTAACAATGTAGCATTTTAAAATAATATTATTTCTTTTGATATCAAGAAAACAAAAACATGGTTTTACAATCCCACCCATCACAGGTGATTTTGGGTGTGTCACACACTCTCAGCCCCAGAAAACTCACAGATAGGTTTGCCTTAGGGTCGCTATATGTCAGAAATAACTTGAAAGCACACAACAACAATGGCAGTAAACATCTTTTTAAAAAACTTTTGTTAGCATGTTTTTTATTTTTCTTTAAAAATATTCAGTAAAAAATAAAGACTTAAACATTTCAGTGTTGATCAGTCTGTGTGGTTTAACTGTTTTGCTCAAAAAGCACAATCCATTTGGTAGGTCAATTTTATGAACATTGGAAATTCTTTTTAAATCAGTACAATAGGTCATGAACTCTTTTTCTAAGAATGGAAGGGCTATCAACTACAGACTATTCAGACAAGACCCCCGAAAACCCAGAAGTTAGGCTTCAAATAAACAAGATTTAATGAAATCTTGATCTTGATTTGTGTGCTTTTATGGCACTGAACAGTAACATTTTTTAACTTTCTTTGTAAATACCAGTGCTAGAAACCATCTTTATAAGGCAAAACAGGAGAGCTTCAAGGCTGAATTGACAGTCTGTTGATCTGAGGATTAACAAACTCCTAAAATTACATGAGCTGGCAATGCTGAGGTAAACACAAGTCAGTGAGTCTTTCCCACCTTTAATTTGTCATCTGTTGCTATTGTAAATGGAACATAACTTCCTTTATGATTGCAGAATAGGAGTATAATTTCACTGTAGTTTGCAGGCTATTTCGATGACATCTTAGTAGATCAGGAGGTTTTGTCATAAGAATATTGAGGTCTTATTAAACATTGTTAAGGATAGGTTTTGCTACTCTGAAGTCCAAGAGAAACAAATAGAGCACTACTTTCTTTTCATGATCCTGACTTTAAATTCTAGTCTCCTCTTGGAAAATAAGAGAAGCCTGGGAAAGTGAGCAGGTAGGCACGTGAACTGGCTTGCCTATTAAAAGAGATGGCAGTGGTGAAATAGTCTCAACACCAAAATAAATACAAAAACACCTGGTGGCATTTTATAGATGATGAGGTAGCCACATGCAAAGAAGCAAATGGGCTTAATTTAGAGAAAAGAAACCTTGTATGGGATTTTGTAGCAGTAATAGTCTCTTTCTTGGGATTTTTTTCTCACCACAAACTGGCACTTGTCTGTGAGCTTTGAGTAACATTGGCGTAGATGAAACAGATATCTAATGTACCTTCTTTTCTGGTTAACTTTCATTTCCATAAAGGTGCTTTGAAATCAGGGATGGGACTCATGTGGACCCTCAAAAGTTGTGTGACTGTAATTCCCGGTAGCCTTAGACAGCATAGCCAGTGGTGAGCAATATTGGGAATTGTAGTCCATCAATATCTGCTCCACTTTTAAATCCTTTATAGGAATCTGACCAACCTTCCTTCAAAGATCTTGACTAAATGGAACAGAGGTATGCCTGAGATGCCCATGTATTTACCCAAGGAGTTTCCTGACTGCTTAGTTTGAAGAATGTTGAAAGTAACCCAACCAGTACAAGATGTGAAGATTTTCTTTGATATTCCTGCTTTGATTTCCCAAATGTACTTACTGGCTATACTGGAAATGAGCCCCTCCTGTGCCATGTATGGCAATGGAATCTGTAATTACAATAAAGGTAATATTCTGCCATGGCTGCTGCTTTTCTTATGAAGTAATGGCACAGGACTCAGAATGCACGTTAGGCAGAATGGTTGATGTTGGGGTTAGGAAGCTACAACAGATCTCTTGGTTCTTCTTTCCAAGGCTTTCCCTGGCTATTCTCACATTTCCAAGCCATTCCCATATTCCTTGCAGTGGTGATGCATACTTCTTGCTGGCCCAGGCCCTCTTTTTAGCTATCCAGCATTTTGTATGGGACTAAATACCCGAAGGACACCAGATCTCATCTGACCCTGGAAGCGAAGCAGGGTCAATCCTGGTTAGTATCTGGATGGGAGACTGCCAACAAATACCAGGTACTGTAGGCTATATTTCAGAGGAAGGAACTGGCAAAACCACCTCTGAGTGTTCCATGCCTAAAAAAACCCTATGAAATGAATGAGGTGGCCATAAATTGACAGGTGACTTGAAAGCATGTGCGCGCACGCGCACACACACACACACATACAACATGTATTGTATACTGCATTTTTAAAAAAAAAAATCTGAAGCACCAAGCCGAAACTGCACATTCTTACAAGTGTTTTACTTATTTGATCACCGAATGAACAATTTATATACTGTGCTGTATCTAGAAATACAGGGGTGAGGTACAAGGATTAAAACAGCTTGAAAAAATGCACTGAATTGTGTGTTTTTGTTGTTGCGCTGCAACATTTGTTTGAGCATGTAAAAAGCAGGTGTTAAGCAGAACAGTGAATGAGTTGTCCTGGAGGACAGAGCTATGTGCCCTGTGTGGCTTGCCTTAGGCTCCGTAAGCTAGATTTGCTGCCCTCAGGTGTGGTGCAGGGTGGTGCCCTGTGATATAAAATTTCTGAGCCACAGAGGAAAAACTTTCTTCCTTTTCCCCTTTTTCCCCCCCCAATATTCTGAATATCGGATCAGAAATATTCAAGAAAAAAATGACCCTCCCCCCAATATTAGCAGCCTGTACATATTATAAATTACTTTGTTACTTTAAGAGTGTAAAATGCATTATGTGTAACTTGACATAACAGTATTCTGTTTGATATATTAGAGATGCAGTTTATTTGGAAAATAAACTTAATTTTTAAAATGTTATTGCTACGGAAAATGGAGTTATAAGATTCTTAACTGTAAGGAGCACCTGAGCTATGGCCTGTTTGCTTTTGCCAATTTATGAGGAACAGGCAAACACAATACACATAAAAATAGAAGAAACAATATCAGTAAAACAATATATTATTTGTCTCCTGTAGGACTCTGTAATGCAGTACTAACATATAACTTACTTATAGAAAAAGAACTGAGAAAAGGAAACCAATACCAGACATTGCAGTGATGTAAGATGCTGTATATAAACTTAACCAAAAGTCTACCTGCTATGTAGAACCGATCATTTGCAACCCGGATAGAATCAATCGTGAGATGTGCTGTCTCCCTGGGGCCAAAATCAATGACATAACGGAGAGGCTAACTAGACTGATCAAGCCCACTGACCATAAACCCCTCTTTTTGGTTCACTTCGGAACCAATGACACGGCGAGGCGCAGCTTTCACCGCATCACGAAGGATTATGAGCTTATGGACAGGAAGCTGAAGGACCTTAGTGTGCAGGTTGTTATTTCATCTCTTCTCCCAGTGGAAGGACATGGCCCATGAAGGAAAAGAAGAATAGTGGAGATCAACAACTGGCTCCGAAGATGGTGCCACCAGGAGTGATTTGGATTTTTGGATCATAGCCTCCATTTCCACGTCTTCTGGCAAGGGATGGCCTGCACCTTACAATCGCCGGCTGGAACGTTTTTGCTAACGGTCTTGAAAAACGGATCAGGAGGTCTTTAAACTGAGTTTGACTGGGGAGGGGGACAGTATTATTCTAGGCAAGGATTCAGTGAGTACTGTGAAAAATAGCCCAAATGATATAGATAGGGCAGGCCAAGTAGAACTAGAGACCAACAGGGAGAGGGAAAGTAACTTTAGTACAGGAATTCCGCAAGGGGCACATCATCTCAAGTGTCTCTACACTAATGCACAGAGCATGGGGAATAAGCAAGATGAACTCCAACTCTTAGTACAACAAAATAAATATGATTTAATAGGCATCACTGAAACCTGGTGGGATGAATCTCATGATTGGAACGTAGGAATAGGGGGGTATAACCTATTTTGCAGAAGTAGACCACACAAGAAAGGAGGAGGAGTAGCCTTATATGTCAAGGATGTTTTCACTTGTGAAGAGATCCAGGCCTTAAATCTGGGAAGTCAAGTTGAGAGTGTCTGGGTAAGAATTAAGGGAGTGAGAAACAATAGGGATGTGATTGTGGGGGTTTGCTACAGGCCTCCGGGCCAGCCTGAGGACGTGGATGAGGCCTTCTTGGAGCAGATGGCCACACATTCAAAAAGGAGAGATGCAGTGTTAATGGGAGATTTCAGTTATCCTGATATTTGTTGGCAGTCAAATTCTGCAAAGACCTCAAGGTCCAACAGGTTCCTCGCTTGGCTTGCAGACAGTTTCATGGTCCAGAATGTGGAAGAGGCGACAAGGGAATCGGCTATTTTAGATCTGATCCTGGCCAACAGGGATGACCGAGTTGATGAGGTGGAGGTGGTGGGGTCCTTAGGATGGAGTGACCATGCTCTTTTGGAGTTTGTCATTCAGTGGGAAGGAGAAGCCAAGTGTAGCCAGACATGCATCCTAAACTTTAAGAAAGCTGATTTCTCTAAACTTAGGGAGTTATTTGCTGAAATCCGTGGTCAAGAATACTAAAAGAGAAAGGAGTTCATGACGGATGGGAGTTTCTTAAAAGTGAGATCCTGAAGGCACAGTTGAAAACTGTGCTAATAAGGAGGAAGAATGGCAGGTGTCTAAAGAAACCGGAATGGTTGACTGAAGAACTCTCAGCTGAACTAAGTATTAAAAGAAACATGTACAGGAAATGGAAAATGGTGAAACCACCAAAGAGGAATTCAAGCAAATAGCCAGGAGATGTAGGGAGAAAGTCAGAAAAGCTAAAGCACAGAATGAACTCAGGCTTGCCAGAGACATCAAAAACAATAAAAAGGGCTTTTTTTAGATATGTCTGGAGCAAAAGGAAAAACAAGGAAATGATAGGATCACTGCGTGGAGAAGAGGACCAATTAATAACGGTGGGAAGAGAGAAGGCAGAACTACTCAATACCTTCTTTGCCTCAGTTTTCTCCCAGAAGGATAGAAGTACCCAACCTGGAGCGTGGGGAGCAGGTAAGGAAGGGGGGGAAATGCAGCACAGAATATGTAGAGAAGTAGTACAGGAATATCTGGCTAAACTAGATGAATTCAAATCCCCAAGGCCAGATGAATTACATCCAAGGATATTAAAAGAGCTGGCAGAAGTCATTTCTGAACCACTTGCAATAATCTTTCAGAACACTTGGAGAACAGGAGAAGTCCTAGCAGACTGGAGGAGGGCAAATGTCGGCCCCATCTTCAAGAAGGGGAACAAAGAGGATCTTAATAATTATCGCCCGGTCAGCCTGACATCAATTCCAGGAAAGATCCTAGAGCAGATCATTAAACAATCGGTTTGCAATTACTTAGAAAGCAATGCCATAATCACTAAAAGCCAGCATGGATTTCTCAGAAATAAGTCATGCCAGACTAAACTTATCTCTTTTTATGATAGGGTTACAGGCTTGATAGATGAAGGGAATGTTGTAGACATAGTATATCTTGACCTCAGTAAGGCCTTTGACAAAGTTCCACATGATATTCTTGCAAAGAAGCTAGTAAAATGTGGGCTGGACAGGGCTACTGTTAGTTGGATTTCTAATTGGTTGACCGACCGAACCCAAAGGGTGATCACCAATGACTGCTTTTCATCCTGGAGAGAAGTGATTAGTGGGGTGCCACAGGGTTCTGTGCTGGGCCCAATGCTATTCAACATCTTCATCAATGACTTGGATGAAGGAGTGGAGGGCATGCTGATCAAATTTGCAGATGATACCAAAATGGGAGGGGTTGCTAATACACCAGAGGACAGGATCAAATTTCAAAACGACCTTGACAGATTGGAGAGCTGGGCCAAAGCTAACAAAATGAATTTCAACAGAGAAAAATTTAAGGTCCTGCACTTAGGCGGAAGAAAGGAAGGCACAAATATAGGATGGGGGACACATGGCTAGATAGCAGTAAATGTGAAAGGGATCTAGGAGTCTTGGTAGATCACAAGCTGAACATGAGTCAGCAGTGTGACGCGGCAGCCAAGAAAGCCAACGCGATTCTTGGTTGCATCAATAGGAGTATGGTGTCTAGATCGAGGGAAGTAATGGTACCACTCTATTCTGCATTGGTTAGGCCTCATTTGGAATACTGTGTCCAGTTCTGGGCACCTCAATTCAAGAAGGATGTCGACAAGCTGGAAGGTGTCCAGAAGAGGGCAACCAAAATGGTGAAGAGTCTGGAAGCCATGCCCTATGAGGAACAGCGTAGGGAGCTGGGTATGTTTAGCCTGGAGAAGAGAAGGTTAAGAGGGGACATGATAGCCATGTTTAAGTATTTGAAGGTATGTCATGTTGAGGAGGGAGTGGGCTTGTTTTCTACCGCTCCAGAGACTAAGACAAGGAGCAATGGATTCAAACTGCAGGAAAGGAGATTCCACTTGAACCTCAGGAAGAACTTCCTGATGGTCAGAGCTGTCCAGCAGTGGAATATGCTGCCTCAGAGTGTGGTGGAGTCTCCTTCCTTTGAGGTTTTTAAGCAGAGGCTGGATAGCCGTCTGTTGGGAATGTTTTGATGTGTGTTCCTGCATAGCAGGGGGTTGGACTCGATGGCCCCTGTGGTCTCTTCCAACTCTATGATTCTATGATTCTGTGTAGTTTTTAGAAATAATGTGGGTATGTGTGTGTAAATATAGGAACACCTTGTATTAAATATTTTGTTCATGATTCTAAAAGAAATTGTTTCCTAGTCCATTTTTTCTGGCAAAAAGGATTCAGAAAAACCCCCAACAAAAAACAGAAAAATAGCGCCCCCCTATTTTTCTGTCCCCCGCCCCAGGCCTTCACATCTGTAGTCCTGTTAACATCACTGCCAGTTCCCCGTGGATAGGGGAAAGGGTAAGGGAATCTGCCCTCTTGTCTTTTATGTCGGACAACAAAATGTTTTGGATGATACCTGTAATGTGTTAAGGTGTCGGAAAAACTAATAAATGGATAAAGAGAGCACCATGTTAAGGTTATTGTGCAAAAAAACGGTTTTGTTGTAAAAAGACAAACTTTTTTTTGCTGCTCTGAACTCTTGGTAGTTCAGTCATTGTTAACCTGGGCTCTGGGGACCCCTGGGGATCCCCAGAGCCCTCACAGGGAGTCCATGAAGCCCTGCTGCTGGACACCCAACAGCAGCAGCAACAGGGATGTGGCAGTGGTGGGAGGGTTGCAGGTGCTGAAATTGCTCTCTCATTCGCAAACAAGGGAGCAGTTTGGGCATGTGCACACATACCCGTGCTGCCATATCCCGGACAAAAGGGACATGGCAGCAGATGTGTGTGCTGTTGGGGGATGATAGGAGTTTCAGCCCCACAGAGATGCAACGGAATAACCACAGGCAGCGAGCCAACAGCAGCAGCCTTGTTCCCCAGTAAGGATACTCACACACGGAGGAGTTTCTTCCAAACAGGAGGCACTTTATCTTGTAGCAATGTTCCGATATGTACACAACACGGAACGGACGGACAAAGGCTTGCGCCAGACACCGGTTTGGTCAACAGACAAAAACATACTGGGGATTGCTTTCTTATATACAAATTTACAACCAATCAGGCAGAGGTTTGCACACCTCCCTCTACCATCTGCACACGACCCCAGTTTCTGATGCAACCTTGCAATCACCCACAGCTGGAGCATGATGCAGCATCTTTGCAGTGGGCTGATCATTTTCCCAGGGTTCCCTGCCTGGAATCCCTGACATGTGCATGCCCAAACTATGACTCTGGAGACCAGGGTTTAAATCCCACTCAGCCATGGAAACACATTGGGTGACCTGAGACAAGTCACATTTTGTCAGCCTCAGAGGAAGGCAAAGGCAACAAATCTTGCCAAGAAAACTCCAGATAGATTCATTTTAGGATTGCCATAAGTCAGTTTTCAAAGGAGAGGGACATTATGGCTAGAAAGAACCTGCTTTTGTCCGCAGCACTTTGTGTTGTATTCCTTCAAATCACTTTCGACTTATGGCAACCCTAAGGTGACCTATTACAGTGTTGTTGGGTTTTTTTTGCAAAAATTGTTCAGTGGATTTGCCTTTGCCTTCCTCTGAGGCTGAGAGAATGTGACTTGCGCAAGGTCACCTAGTGTCTGAGCAGCAATTTGAATCCTAGTCTCCAGAAACCTTTAACAAATAAACAAATATTTGAACATTTAAATAAATATTTGAATATCTAGTATCTAATAATATCTGATCTAAATTTAAATATTGAGTTAACTCTGGGATGTCTCTCGCAAAAAATTATATTTGCAGGTGGTCCCCAGTAAAGAAGAACTTAAGATCCGCTGTGGTAGTTAAATGGCTTTTAAAATCTCAATATTTGTACATCCCTATTGCACTGACTAGAAGTTTTTTGGCAGGTGCTCACTGATAAAAGTCAGGAATCTGTATTGGGTATCTCTTTGGAAGACACCAGCATTGTAAGGTGAATTATTCAGTACTGTCTTGTTCCTTTTCTATCATTAAAAATCTCTTTTGTTAAGGTCTGAAAATGTACATTTTCTGTTGAAGCTTGGTAACTTGGTAGCTTAAAACTTTCTTTTAAAGCAGATGATGGAATTGTATGGTGTGGTTTCTTGCATTCAAACAAATGCAGTGTTATAATAGAACTGTTAGTGACTACTAGTTAACTCAAAAAGCATATGCCCATATTTTAGTCGTACATAAATTGTTTTTTTCCTTTGAAAATGCTTTCTGGATTTAGGTGTAGGTGATAAAAAATAATTGTTGCATGTGTTTTACTTTCACCAAATCAAAATTATGGTGAACATATATGCACTGAAAGGTACTTTAATATAATTCACTGTTACTTCATTTATATTCTTTCTGTCTAGTTTATTCGTAGCTACTGGGAATTTCTCTACCAGCAATAAAAGACGACCAACATGTTATACCATACAGTATAGATATTGTAAATTTTGGTCTTGCTTTCCATTGATCTGAATCGCCATGTGGGAATCACATTCAGCTGATTTTTATTTCCTGAGTCAGAAATTCTGTTTTACCCATCTTTGGGGCTTTCAGCAGTTATTCTCTGTGGGCTATCAAGTATTGCACATGAAAGAAAAGGTTCAAAGGCTTATAAGGAAGGCTGAGGTCTGAACTGTTTACTTAACACCGTATTTCTTCTCCTTCTTAATGTTTTTTCAAAACATTTTCCAGACTGAGGGAATAGTAGAAAGGCTTAATAAATTTATACTTTCTATATGCTGTTGTCAGTCTTATATACACTAGCTCATACTGCCTCCTTTTTTTGCTCCTGCTCTTTCTTTTTGAGTTGCCTGCTATTCATCAGCTGTAAACTGGATAGTGCAACAGCTTGTTTGCATCTGTTTTGCCAGTGAGTTGGATTAACAGCCTTGCAATTAATTTTTTATAAGTATATTTCCATTATTGTTACATTTATTTCTGTTCTCATGTTTCTTTTTTGAAACTGTGATCTGGTGAACTGCTTAAAATAGATTTACTAGTGCTTGATTGTCAGAATAATACTAAAGTTTTGTTGCTTTTGATAACAGAATAGAACCACAGTAGACCGTCATAGCAAACACTGGAGATCTCAACCAAGTTGAAGAGATTGCGAGGGATTTACGATGGTGCTTTCCGTATGCTGTCCTGTTTGGTGCAAATTCCCCTTTTACCCCTTACCAGTAAGGACAAAATAGGGTATCTGTATGTTTTCATAATCCATAGTTTGCTGCCATAAGATATGGTTTAAAAGAGATTAGATGGCTTTAGAAAATAAGCAGACAGATTCATGGATACAATGAGTTGGAGCCTCCATTTTCAGAGACAGAGTGCCTCTGAATACCAGCTTGTATGAACAGAAAGGGACAAACTGTTGCCTTCTTCCTATTTTTGTATAATCAAAACAAAAACTACTTTGAAACAACATAGTTTTTACTTACACATGATGACAAATCTTTTTTTCTTTTTGACCTAGGGATATCTCCTTATATGAGCCAGTCCCAACCTGAGATCTTTATTTCCACCACTTTCACAGGTATATGTAGTGGAGATATAAGACAGGTCTTTCTCAAGGCTCTGGAATTCACTTCTCAGGAAGGCTAGAATGGCCGTTTTTTTGCTGTCTTTCCATCAGCACGCAGATGTTATTTTGCAAAAAATAAATCTGATTGGACTTCAATAACTGAATGTTTTTAAAGAAAAGGATTTTAACAGGGTGATAATTTTACTGTATTTAAACTCTTTTTTATATTTCCAATTGTATATTTTTGATTGTTTTGGATGTTATTTCTAGTTTAATCTCAATAACCTTTTGCATGCTTTAAGTATGGCCCTTTCCGCACCATACCTTGATAAGGTGACTTCCCAGCGTCATCCTAACAGTACCATTGCTGGGGGAGGGAGTATGTCCTGAATGCTCCCCTCTGCACCCGGCCTGCTGCCAGCAGATGGGTAGTATTTGGGACATGCTCCTTCCTTCTGCAGTGCAGTTGGCTTCTTCCGGTGCTGAGGAAGGAAGCACTTGGTAGTGCTTCCAACCCTTCCCACACAGCTGCAGATGATGCGATTGTCATGCGAAAAGGGCCTGTTACAAGATTTTTTCTGGTAATAATATACTGTGCTAGGAACGTGACAGGAAAGGGACCGCAACAATGTCATGCAATGGTATGCATCACGGACTGACTTCAATGCGTCCCTAAGCTAGGATGGGGCTGTAGTGCGGAAATGGCCTATATAGTATAAGTAAGTTCTGATTCTTGGAAAAGGTGGAGTATCTCTCAGCCCCAGAAAACCACATGATAGGTTTGCCTTAGGGTCACTATAATTTGGAAACAACTTAAAGGCACACAACAACAAATAAAGATGATGATGAGACTAATTGGTGCCTAATAATGTTGTTATTGTTGTTGTTGTTGTTGATGATAACAACAGCAACAACCTAAACTTCAGGTCTGGTAGTTCTTCTGTCTTCCCATCTTATGAGCTCTGATACTATTCCTTACTTCCTCCTGGCTTGACCTTAGAGGCAGAAGGTAATATGTAGGTTTATGGAGAAGAGTCAGTTCCTGAAAATAAGATGACTATTCAGAAATGTTTGGATTAATATTATTTAACTATATTAATATATAATAATTATCCTGATGTAGGAGTTAACTTCCATACTTTGAGTTTTGTTTGATACTGTCACAGAGAAAGTACACAAAAATATGTCAGTAAGATTAAACACAGTACAAGTAGAGTTTTGCTGTTTATGACTGGGATAGGGCCAGCCATAAATAGAACTAATTAATATATATTCCTGTTTTGTACCTTGTTCCTCATTTGATTTTTATGTATTTTCTAAAACTGTGTTGGAATGAAGACTATTTACATTAATAGGCAATTTTGTGAAAGTTCTTGAATTTTCCTGTATTTATATATTTTTAAAATTTTTACTTGTTTGTGTCTTTTGAAACCTCATCCTTGGATTTGTTATGGTAGATCATTTTGAGCTTCTACTTTCTACTGCATTTTATCATAATGCGCTTTGAGTATAAATAAACTGTGGTATGCTAAACCTAATAGCAATTAAACTGGAAGTGTTTGTGTTTCATCACTGTGAACTTCGCAGAAATGTTTCCATGACAACCTCCATGCTAGTTAAGGCAACCAGAGGTGATCAACAGTTTATATTTTTTTTCCTCTTGTAAGAATGGAATTTGTGTTGACAGTTTTGGCCTTTAATGGCACTTTTGTACTGTGTGAAAGTATTTGTTTACTAGATCATATGCTGTTAACTGTCAGGCTGAGATAGAATGACTGCTTTTGATAAAAGACTTGCATTTTGTTTCTTAAGTCTGTGAAGCTTTTGCGCTTTAATTATCCACATCAGTACAAAAGTCTCTATTCATTTTGCAGTTTGGAGTTAGACTTACACTTAAAGATTCAAGCATGAATAGTGAGATAATTCGGTTTAGGATATTGTTTTCGAAAAACAGTACAACATAAATTGTTAAAAATGGATTTTTCTATTGTAGGAACACAGCCATTAGAACATTCCTCCAAGGAACTTAGGATCATTGTCAGTCAAGTACAAAATCAAGTTCATCCTTTTTTAAACTGGATTCTTAACTAAGAGCAATGATCCTGCTGTTAGACTGATTCTTTAAAAACACTTTTCTGTCAGTGTTTTATGTTTGACTCGTTTTATTGTTTGGCTGTGTTTGACTTTCTACCATGGTTTAGCATTATGGAGAATGAACTGAGCTTAGACTCTCTGGGGTTTAACATCCTAGTCCCACTTATTTTATCTGGCATAGACATCAGGAAGAGAATCAAAGCTTTGGTTGGCAAGGATGGGAATCATGCAACTTTGGGGCCACGTGCAGCTTGGCGAGAGGGGGGTACCTGTGTGGCCTTTCGCTATGCTGGATCTCAAAATTTTAAAAACGGCTTCACTCTGACTGTATCACCTCTTCAGTATCTAAATATAGGGTAGTGGCGAACATACAGTGAATGTTAAGTGCTGTGAAAAATCCTGACACCATCTCTGCTTTTTAATACTTAATTTGATTTCTCCTACATTAGATGATTGTCCGTGCTCTGGGGCCCTTCTTTGTCTCTTGCCTGTTCTTAGTATACTCTGCCTTTGACACAGGGATCCAGCCTTTGCATTAAAATTCCCTTTTACACTGAATCATGGAATACTGGCTAAATGGTGATAAGCTAATTGGGGTAAGATCCTGGATTGTTATCTTTGTTTATTAACAAACAGTAAGTCATGATTTGAACATGATAGGGAACTCTGCCTTAACGTGAGCCAGACCTCCGCACTGAAGCCAGTGTGTGATTGGAAACAGGAGACTGAAAGGACAGCATATGGTTATAGTCTGTGCTATATACTAACTTCACAAACTGTGGATTAGGAAGCAGTGGATGATCATTAGAACACACCAGAATGTGCTGTTCTGATACTAATACTGCTGATTTTAATGGAAATACAGCGTTCTTTTTAACACCACCATTAACCTTGATTTGGTTTCCTTAGCTTCATCTAGCAAATGTGCTTCGCTTAGAATGCCTATGCTATGTGGTTACTCTGAAGGAAATACATTACTATATAGATTTAAATTATTTTACAAGAAGCTCCCACCTTTTGACACTCTGTTATCTGATGACGTGCTCTTTTGATGCTTCCAAATTAAGGAAAAGTTCTATTAATTCAATGTGGCTTCCATGCTTTCAGCAGTTCCTCTTGCCCATGGAGGTTTGCTTGGAACTGCTCGCATGTGTATGCTGCTTGCAAAGTGAGCTGAGACAGGGAAAGAAAGCTCCAAGCTGCTTGAGAGACTTTGCAAGCAGTGTGTGCGTGGTGGGTAACAAGTGACCCTGTGTAAGTTCTTCATGCTCCCTACAGTATAGTAACAAGATTCTATGTTTTAACCAATTCTGTTTTCTGATAGTGCTCTAGTACCCAACCTGTCAGATAAATGTGGGAAGCCTGTAATTTGTTGGACTTACATCCTACCTTTCTTTTAGAAATGAGACTGAAGGCTGTTCATAGCAATCTAGTATATAAAAGTCAAAGTTCATGAGCTATCTTGTCTGTTTGTCTGCATCAGGCAGGCAAAGACCTTATACGATTGGCTGTGTGAGGCAAGAAGACCTCATATGATTGGCTGTCTGTGAAAATTCTATGGAATCCTGGGGTTGGCCATTTAGGGAGGGACCTTTAGAATTCTCAACCGAGAGCTCTTGGGGCTCAGGCCAGTTGCTATGGAGATAAGACCTAGCAGCAAGGAGAAGGGCAGTGTATTCCCTCAGAAACCAAACCCTCTGTATGTTTACAACTCTGAATACAGATTGGATTGGGGAATATGGGGATAAGTTACAGGTACTGGAATAGGCCATTTGCTATGGAGATGAGGCCTAGCAACAAGGAGAGTGCATTCCCTCAGGAACCCAACCTCTGTAAAGATTGGATTGGGGAATATGGAGATAGGTTACAGGTACTGGGATAAGCCGGTTGAGGAAAAGTTACAGGTACTGGAGAAAACAGTTTGGTGAGTTCTTAAATGGAGAATAAAATCCTGGGCAGTGCCGGGTGAATATGCTAGTAATTTATAATAAAAAGTATACAGTATATGTTCAACATAGGTTCAGGTCCATGAAGCCTAGACATCTGAAACTTGGCTTGGCTATACAAGGGGTTCCTGAGATTGTGAATCTCTGCATTTTTAAAAATTGATCAGTCATTAATTTGGGATGGTTAATACAGGTGGAGAGGAGAGTTAGAGGACCAAAGGCCAGAGCAGATTTTAGGACAGAGGTGTAGAAAGACCAAAAAGTCCTGTTTTAAAGGGTTCTCTAAGATGATGAGGGGAGAGCTAGCATGGTGTAGTGGTTGGGTCTTGGAGACCAGGGTTCAGTTTTGTGTTCAGTCATAGAAACTCACTGGGTGACCTTGGGTGCATCGCACACTCTTAGCCCAAGAAAACCTCATGATAGGTTCACTTTAGGATTGCCATAAGTTGGAAATGACTTGAAGGCACACAACAACAACAACAACAATGTACAAAGACCAGTGAGATTGAAATAAAAAAGCTGAGTAGAGTGGGAGGGAATTAAAACAGCACTGTGGTGAGGGAGTGTGGGGGTTTCTAACCTCTCTGAAGCTGGTATGGAATGGATGAGTATCAAGGTGAAGATTAAGAAAGACCAGAGCAAATGAAGTGTGAGAAATTAGGGAGAGTGAGTGCTGAGTTGAGGGTGGGACTAGTGGCTTTTTAATCTACCTGAAACAGGTTATTTGCACTAGTATTACAGTAAGAATAGTATTAAAATACAAAACAAGATCAACTGTTAATTCAGCATTAAATTAAAAGCACAATTTAAAACAGTTAAAAGCTTGTTGAGCAAGTTCTTTATATGCTTGAATGTTTACATATTAGCCTGTGGTTTGCCTGGATCCTCTACAGCAGAATAAATTTTACAGAGAGCAGTGCAACTTCGCAGTGCACTTCTTCCTGTAGATAGCAATTTGCATTGACTGTCTAAGTGGAAGGACACTCAAAGAACCTGGTGAGTAAAGAGCAGTTTGTTAAAAGAGGATGCTGACTTGCCTCAGGAGTGAGTTTTCTTCGGACAGCTTTGTAGCAGGGTAAGATCTGAGAGGATGCTTACTGTTTGCATAACTCATGAAGAAATTCAGTATTGGTGAGATTAGTTTAAAACTGTTATCTTCTAGATGTCTGTTCAGTGGTAGTTCCCGCTGAGCTTGTTGCCAGATAAGTGGGTATACGATTGCAGCCTTGAGGTGTCTGTATTTGTCCATTTGTTGTTTCTGGCAAATGAAAGAATTCTGCTGTGGTTTTCCTAGTACACATATGATCTGGTAGAAAAAATGATTCAGTGGAGGACCCTCCAGCTTGCTTATTGTTACATGACTTTATAAAGGTATTATAATGCTAAGATTCAATTAAAGTATGTTCTGTCTGTCTGTCTGTCTATCTATCTATCTATCTATCTATCTATCTATTATTTCTGATTGTAACCAAAAGAATCTGTATTTCCAACAAGTATTTATCTGTAGTAATTGATTTTACTCCTAATATACATATATGAGCTCTGGAATGATGTCATGACCGAATCAGTACTTGTATCCTCATTTTTTATAACATAATTTTATAAAAACATAGGCAAATGACTAGCATTGAAGTGTGTACTGGATTATACATGTTCCATTTTTTAAAAATAAGCAGTATTCCACATTATCTAAACATTTATAAATACTGATACTAACTGCTTGGGTCTTTGTACCGGGTTCTACAGCTGTAGATAGTTCTTTCACCACAACTATTTTTATCTTCATAATAACCTAATAGGTAATGTTTTTGTGGATTTCAGTGCACTTCTTAAGATACATTGGTTTATACTAGTCAGACCACAGGTATTTTTTAAAGAGTGAGATCTGTGTGTAATGGAACGTAGAAAGATTCAAATTGTGTCACTGGCCATAAAATCTTTCTCAACCTTTTCACCCTGGAAGAATCCTTGAAATAATTGTCTGTTTTCAGGGAACATCTGCACACAAAAAAATTATTTCTATGACTCAAAAAAATTTTTTTTTTCCAACCATGATCTCATGGAACCTCTAGCAATCTTAAGGTTCTAGGGAACTCTGACTTGAGAAAGCCTGTTTTTTTAGCCTTCTACTTTTATTTTGAAGACTCCAGGAATCTTTAGCAGAATTTTACAACTCTTGCAACGCAAAGAGCATACACTATCTTCCATATGTACATTTTTCTCATGTCTTTTGAAAGTAGCAGATCATCTTTGTCTTATCCCAGTTGTCAGTACACCTGTTAGGCTCTCCAAGCTGGGCACTGAAGGACAGCTACTGCTTTGACTGTTTCTGGTTTCCCTGCTGGAGTGAATGGTTCTCAAAACACTTTGTCAAAATGATAACAAAAATAATCTTCCAGGGTCAATTATGTTTGCAAATAAAGAAAGAAACAGAACATTGGTGGAGCCCAGACAACTCCAAAGTCATGCATTTAGGTTACAAATGCAGAATATTCCTGGGGAAGAGAAAAATAAAGTGCAACCAGAAACCTCATCATAGTGAAAAATAAAGGACTCATAAGAGACTGCTGGACCCTGATCCTTGACTTGAATATTGTCCTCCTGGTGTCAGCTTCATTCAAAATAGCTGGCTTGAAAGAAGGGCCAGGCTGAGGGCCAGTCTTAAAAGGATAGAAGCAAAATGCAGAGATGTGAGAGAAGATATTTCTCTGAAAAAACTTCATCTGTGTGGATAAATAGAACTGCTGTCAGCAAGTCTCTTTAGACAGCTACAGATAGGCTTAGGGCTTCAGTGGCACTTGCTCTGTCAAATTGTGCACATCATCCAGGAGCTGCTTGGGGTCAGGATGTGAGAGGAACCAATCAGCACCTCCCACTTCCCATCAGTGGCCTCTGTAACTTCTGGCATGGTAACTCTATCCAGTACATACAGGATGAGGTGGCGGCCTGTTCACTGCTCAGTTGCTGTCTTAGGCCATTTCTACACTACGCTGTTATAGTGCTATTATTCCACTTTCAACATCCTAATGGAATCCTGGGGTTTGCAGTTTAGGGAAGAGCATTTAGAATTCTCAGCTTCCTAGAGTCCCCCCAAAGCCCTGAAAACCAAACCAAACGAAACCAAAACCAAACCAAACCAAAACAAAACAGAAACGTCAAAAATGGGCCAAAATGGAATGCGGTCTGTGGCAGGGGGAAGATTGACCCCTTTCTCCACAGTTCACCACCCTTAGGATCTGTCCCTAAATAAGAGAAGAAATATCAGTTTCCACATGCCAGAAGATTCTACTTCTGTGAGTGAGTGAAGCACTAATCAACAAATGCCAGCTTTCTCTTTCAGTACTCAGCCTCCTACAGGACTTAGATTTCTTTTATTACCACATCCATTTGTTGTTAATGATTTAGGTCACAGTGAGCAGTTTTCCAGGATCTGGGGTACACACGCCCCTCTCTAGACATCTGAGGACTGCACCCCATCTCCGTATTAGTGGCCTCATTTTACTGAAAATTTATTGACCTGAAGTGAAAATTCTCCTCTGCACTCTCTAGAAAGTATTGGGGCAGTTCTGTCATGCAACTGCATCTATTTTATATTCAAGAGAGACTTTTAAAAAAAGTCTCTCTAGAAGTCCCTCTACAAGTTTTTGATTTTTTTAAAAATTGTGCAGGGCTCTTGTTATCTGCAAAATTAGCCTGGGGGGTTGCCTGTGGCTTCCAGAATTAAGTTTTCATGCCCCTGATTTAGTTGTTGTAAATGGCAGTGTAAAAATAGTTTAATGGTTTGAGCATTTGAGATAGTTTAATGGTTTGAGCATTGGACTACAGCTCTGGAGAACAAGATTTGAATCCCTAGCATGGAAATCCACTGGTAGACCTTGGGCAAGTCATACTCAGCCTCAGGGGAAGGCAAAGGCGAACCCCTTATGAACAAATCTTGCTAAGGAAACCCTGTGATAGGTCTACCTTAGGGTCACCATAGATTGGAAACAACTTAAAGGGAAACAACAGCAACAGCAACATATATTTCTTAGCAAGTGAGGCCCTTTTCACATGTGTGGGGGGGAACGGTGTAGAGCGACCTCTCACGGGGGTCGTCTACACCGTAGAGTGGACTGGCATGGACTACTTTTCGTAGTTCCACACCAGAATCCACTCAGGAGTGTCCGGAACTAGCCGGGCTGCGTGTTTTTTAAAAACCTCTTTTTAGAGGTTTTTAAAAAGCACGGAGCGCGCAGCCCTGTGCTGCTCTGTCGCCCGGCTCTAAAGTGGATCTGCAGGTGCGCGCAAGTGCGTGCCTGCAGATCTGCTGGGGGCGGGCTTCCGGCTGGTGAGCTTCTCCGGTTGGTGGAGAGCCTCCACCAACCGGAAGCTGCTATCTGTGATGCTGGAGGAGTGTGGAGCAGTGAGCTCGCGCTGCTCCACGTGGTGACGGACTTACCCGGCTGGAGGTAAGCTCCGTTTTTGGGCATTTTCGCCCATTCCCCCCCCCCCACATGTGAAAAGGGCCTGAGTCTGTGATCCAGTGGCTGTTCATGAGTGGGGAAGCTGTCAAACAATATGATAAATGGAGATTAACATATTGACTAAGCTGAGCCTTCCCCCTTGGCTATAAACTGTTTGGATTCCTTTCTTTCTTTTCAGATTTCTGAACCTTATCTTTTGGCTTTTTTCTAATTCCTCTTTGCATGGGCCTTTGGACCCCAAACAAGCTTAAGCCTGAAGTCCACTATTTTCTGATCTGAGAGCCAGACTGCTATAACCTGCACAGACCCACACAGTTACAGCCTGGATTTTAGAAACCCCAGTGCTCTTTCACTCAGTTATTTTTTCTTCCCTTCTACTTTAAGCAAAGTTTATGGAACAGTATTTTATTCTCTTTAATGGCTAGTTTGTCTCTGTAGTATTTATTGGAATGGTTGTCATTAATGAGTTGATACGTTCCTTGTTAGAACCTCTGCTTATTCCTAATGTAATTGTTGTGCATGTTTTAGTTTTTACATCTTCAGTATCCACCCATCATGGACCAAGATTGGGATCTGTGTGCCAGGATTCACTATTGCGAAGGTTGAAATACCGTTTCTACATGTACATTCTCAAAACATGTGTGAGTTCTTAAACATATCTGGAGAGCACATCCACTAACAATTCTTCACACATATTGGAAAGATAGAATTTTATTTTTCCAATAGTTACCGTTTACCTAAACTTTTTTTTAAAAGCTCTCTAATGTCTGCCATTAATTTAGTATTTCTTTTAACTTGCTTTCAACTTCGGTTTCCCCACCTTAAATTGTATATAGCTTTTCCCCCAGTGAACAATTCGCTAATCAGTGTTAGTTCATTAAGATTTCTTATTTATGGAAAAGCTTTTACCATTATTTTTCTAAGGCTGTTGTATATTGCCATGTTACAGTGTGAGCAGGACGTGATTTTATAAGGTATTTTCCTTCCTTTCCTTCCTTTAGAAGTAAAAAAATCATTGAATTATACTGATATATATAAATGAACTGTGATCATTGAGAAACTACCATACCTCAAAGGTTTTTTGTTTGTTTGTTCACCCTTGCTTTTTAAAAATTAAACACACTGTGGGAGACTTAAATAGACTCTATGTGATAAGGCAAATTGGAGACTGATTGAGTTAGATCCAAGAAATGTTGAAGTGTGGTTAGGGTACCTGTCAGGTGGTTGATCAAAAGATGTTGCTGAATGTGTCTTTTTTGCATGTACAAAAATGCACCCAACTGAAAAAAGATCTAAGTGAAAAAAAAAAGTCCTCACCCTCATTCAGAAATTAAGAAAGATCTCTAGCTACTAGATTGTGTAAAGAAACTTCTTATGTGTGTGTGTGTGAAGAAATACGATGAGAATTATTTTTAAATAATTAATTCTATTTGTGTTATCTGCAAAAGTGGATGAGAAAATAAAAATAATCTGATGAGAGAACAAGTGCAGAATGTGCAAGGATAATAGTGAGGAAGAAAGAAAAGAGATAAACTGGGGGCAGACAGATGAAATCCCAGGGATAAAAATAACCATCACTGTTAAATGGTTTGAAGTGAGTTCCATATCTTTTAAAAAGTTTCTAGAGTCTTTTTGAAGTTTCTACTTTTCTGATTAAGAGTATCTGCCACCCATTTTTTTAAAAAAACTGTAGGAGATCTTCATCTTTCTGTACAGGAAGCCCCACCTTTTGATGCTCTGTTATCTGATGACTTACTCTTTTGACACTTCCAAATTAAGGACAGGTTATGTTAGTTTGACATGGGGCCTGCTCTTTTGTCAGTTCTTCTTGCCTATGGAGGCTTGGTTGGGACCGCTTGCATGCATGCGCAGTCCTGAGTCTTGCTGAGAGAAAGAGTGGATCCCCTGGTTGCATTAATGGAACTTGTCTGTATTGCAAGCATTGAAAGAGCAGGCTTCCATCAGTTCTTCTTGCCTATGGAGGCTTGCTTGGGACTGTCCATGTGCTGCTTGCTAAGTGAACTCAGAGAGGATAAAAAGTGCCAAACCAGCCAGAGACTTTACAAGCAGCATGCATGTACGATCCCAAATGAACCTCTGTAAATCCTTTATGTTCTCTACAGTTGATGGGTTTCTCTTTTCTACCATTTCTACTTTCTGACAGTGCTGGTTTCTAACCTGTCAGATAAGTGGGGGAAGCCTGTATCTTTAAAACAGGTTCAGCTATTACAACGGAATGTGGTAGCCAGGTTTTCTGTAACTTTGATTCTGTTAAATTAGTTGAAATAATTTTTTGTAAAAGTTAAAAGTTAATGTGTCCAGAAAATTCCAGTTTTTCTGTGAACTCCTTCTGTAGTTTTGAGGACATCATTCAGCAAATTAAGGTGCTGCATAGGGAATACATTAAAAATTGCCAACCTATAGTTTTAGGAGACATCCAGTGCTCTGTTTAGATGCTAATCTGTGGTTATCATAGTCTCACCAATGGTGAACTTCTATAATTCGTTGGCATTACATATGATAAAATTTGTAGCACGTGCACTCAGCTGGCATGAAATTGTCCATGAGATGCACTAAAGTGCTGATATATTTTTAAAAGATCTCTCCCAAGAGGCAGATTAATAGTAGCAGATTGTCTTCATTAATTTTCAGGAGATATCAAGTACAACAACATTCACATGAAACTATTAAAAGTATCTGGCTTTCCCCAGGTTTAAAGTCTGTTAGTTATGCTCTCATCCCAATGCTGTCTCTCTTCTCGCCCATGCTTACACTTCATGTTTCATGCTAGCTTTTCTCTGTTTCCATCATGGTACTCATTCATCCTGTACTTTGTCTAAAAGCCCCCCTTTCCCTCTTATTTCAGTGCTATTTTTCTTCTCTCCTATTTGAGTCTGTTTTTTCCCCCTGATCTTTCTCCCTCCCTCCCCACTGTGGTATTTGTTCATTCTGTTCATCTTCTAACTCATCTCCTCTTACTTAACAGTGACCAAGAATCCGTCCCTTCCCTCCTGTCCCGTCTTTGAGTTTCCATGTTCTGTTTTCCCAAATCCAAACACCTATTTTTCCATATTGTAGAACTTACTTGCTCATTATGAAGATTAAGTGATGAGTTGTGAAAGGACTGATGATTAGACATATGCTCCAGCTCTGTCTGGCATTCCTAGATCCTTTGCAAGTAATGCAAGTACGCACAACCTGCAGCTCAAAATGTTTTGTGAAGTCAAAAGACCCTTCTGCGTTATCATACTTGTACCACTCTTCACAGAACTCTGTTATATAGCTGCAGGAGACGCCAGGTATTCTTATTAGTAATTGAACTATAGAATAAAAGCAATGATACAATTAAATAATGCCTCCCTAGAGTACTTTTCTTCTTAGAAAGGAACTGGTGTTTTCCAAAATGCACTTGTTGTCCTTGAGCATATGCAGAAGCCTTCCTAGCACTAACATAGTATAGAGTTCTTAAAAAACAACAACAACCAATCATTTGAACACTCCTGCATGTACCTACTCAAAAGTAAGTACCAGAGGACATAGGCTATGTCTGCCTGGTGTTGGTGTTGTGGGACACAATCTGCGAGTCGTGCTTTAGCATGACATTGTCATGGTCCCACAGCCAGCACGCCCCCACTCCTCATGATCGCGGGATATTCACTTAACAGGAAAAATTTATTAACTGCCTGCAATCGCGCTCCCGTCACTACCGGCCATGCGGAACTTTCCCAGTGCAGCACGGGAAAGATGCCGGCTGTGCTGTGAAAGGAAGGAATGTGTTGCTTGCACTCGTTCCACAGGGAGCTGGCCAGGTGCAGAGGGGAGTGTTTGCATTGCACCCTCTTCCTGACAAAGGTGCTGCTTGATCATGATGGGAGGACATTGGAAGAGGTACAGTGTGGAAATGGCCATAGTGATTATGAAAGAGGACCTTTAAATCACAGTTTCTATCATATACACGTACTTTCACATACTTGTACCCTGCATCCAGTGATGGCAGAATGCAGTTACAAGATACAAAAAGGTGATGCCTATCCAGGGAAGAAAATACAGGAAACATCACATCTTTACTACTTTCCTTTAATATAACAGTAGGCAAGTGTGAAGGTAGGAGCCAGTTTTCAGACTAGCAGTCCCCAGGAAGCTATAGCCCTTGTTTCCAACACATCACAGATGTTGTCATACCACTTCATGTTGCCATATTTGGAGAGTTCTGGTCCCCATAAAAGATCATGGAGTGAGGTTTTAGGGAGCAGAGGAATAAAAACACTGCACTGATGAGTGGCCTTGTTTACTTTTGGGCAATTTGGGGATGAATAATCACCCGAAAAAGAGTCCCAAAATGTAATTTCCTTAGGGAGGGGGTTTGAGGACAACAAGAATAAAGATGCTCGACAGCTGATGGTCTTACTCCTTAACACAGAGGGTGAGCCTGGGGGAAAATCACATGCCTTGGAGCTGTATGGAGTCCAAAAAAATATCAAACGAACATCAGAACCCCAAATAGAAGTTTAATAGACATTTATTTCTGGTTTTGAATAACTTTTTAAAAATAATTAAACACAGCAAGGTCTTGTGATCTAATTAATACCTCCTGAAGAACTTTGAGGAGAGGTAATGTACCTCCTTCTCACCCCCCCCTTTTTTTTCTATGCCAGAAAAGGTGAGATTCAGAGGAATTGAGGAGGGGAGGTGTCATAGGCTGCATAACCAGCATGGGCTATGTATGCATGCAGTCCTTTTGTCACATTGTGCAGCTGTACAATGTGACAAAGACAGCACATAGATTGATTGATAATTCTACAATTTTAAATCTCTAAGGCCTGAAAATATATTGTCATTCAGGCCTCGTGACTGCACCCCATTGCCTAAAAATGCTGAAAGGCAGTTCATTTTTTGAAAAGCATATTGATAGAATTTTCTGCCGTATCTTAGCTTCTACAGGGCTAAATACTTAAATAAATAAAAATGGGGAGGTGACATAAGTGGGCTCCAAGCAAATACCCAGTACAGCTTTTCTCAATAGCTTCTGATGTAATTGGCTGCCTGCTATCTTGTTGCTGGCGTATTGGAATCCCACATAAACCTGGCCAACTAGGCAATGTGACAACTGTACTTTTCAGTCTTCCCTTCCACTGCTTATTCTTCCCCACGTAGGTGGTCAGTTAGCCTTTCTCCTAGCCCCCCCCTCCTCCCGCAATCTGAGCAACATGGGCACTTATTCTTTCTTTGTTTCTGCACCAATAACTATAAATCTAATTTTTAAATGGGTTGTCTATGTCCTTGACCCTTGTATTTATCAATTCATCTCCTTTACATTCATACACAAGGCACACCTGAAGTCAGGAACAGACAAGGCTCATTTGGCATCTAGGGTACACAGAAATAGCAGAAGTCTTAATCTAAAGCTGGTAAGGCTAAAGTAGCTTGATACACTACAACCTTACCTCAAACCAGCCTGATATATTTGGACTCAGTCTTAAGGCTTCTTGCTCATGAAGAGACCATGGCCATTTCTGCACTATACTGTTACTGTGCTATTATTTCACTATCAACATCCTATGGAATTCTGGGTTTGCAGTTGGGGGGGGGCATTTGGAATTCTCAGCCAGAGAGCTATTTGGCCTCAGTAAACTACAAACTCAAGAATTCCACAGGATGTTGAAAGTGGAATAATAACGCTATAAGTGTAGTGCGGAAATAGCCTGTGAGACCTGAGGAGCTCTCTTGCTCCTGACGTTCTTGCTATCTGCTGCCCACTGATTCAACATAATATTGTGGGCTACTGTTTAAGAAACAAATTAAGTCTGAGATGTACACTCTCAGGTCAACTTTTTTATCTGTGATATGTTTAAAATGTCTGCAGTTCATAGTCTTGTAGCTGTGGTGGACATATACATACACTTTTTTTAAAAAAAATCAGAGATGTATATGGGTGTTTTCTGATTAGTGAAGGAATTTTCCTTACAGCTGTCAGATTTGGCAGGAAGAGACAGCATGACTTGAACTGTAGACTGTAAGTTGTTGGATTCTAAGCGAAGGGTCATAGTTTTCTTGTAGAGCATATGCTTCTCATGCAGAAGGTCCTGGGGTTCAATCAGTAGTATCTTCAGGAAGATGAGGGAAAATTTTCTGTCAAAATCTCTGAAGAGCCACTGCTGGTCAATTTAAACAATGCTTAACATGATATAGCAATGATTTGATCTTCTTTAAAGCATGTTCCTATGTATCCATGGTCTCAATGGCCCTTTCCGTATGTGGGGAGGGAAACGCTCGAAAACGGAGCTTACCAGTGGCTGGGCGAGTCCATTGCCACAAGGAGCAGCGCGAGTTCGCTGCTCCGCAGTCCTCCGGCGTCCCAAATGGCGGCTTCCAGTTGGTGGAGGCTCTCCACCAACCGGAGAAGCTCGCCAGCCGGAAGCCCACTCCCGGCAGATCTGCAGACACGCACTTGTGTGCGCCTGCAAATCTGCTCCGGAGCCAGGTGCGCGCTCCGTGATTTTTAAAAACCTCAAAAAAGAGGTTTTTAAAAAACACACCGAGCGACCAGTTCCAGTTGCTCCTGCGTGGATTGAGGTGTGGAACTACAAAAAGTAGTCCACCCCAGTCCACTCTATGGTGCAGAAGACCTCTGTTAGAGATCGCTCTGCACCATTTTAAAATACTAATGCAGAAATGGCCAATGAGAGGAAGAAACATTCATCAATGGGAGGAAATGTGAACATATAGAAATAGAAATACTATGGTAATTTGTTTCATTCATTTTACTGCTTGTCATTGTATTTGCTACTGTTTGAAGAGAGACTGTCACTCTTGCTTTTAAGTAGGCTTAAGCATTTAACAGTGACGCCAGTAGTCTAGAATCTTGACACTGATATTGATGCAGCTTCTAGCTTTCCTAAATGAGTTGGGCCTCACTGAGTTGTGGGCCTAGTGAGGTTTGGGATTTCTTTTGCTTGAGATAGTATCCTTTTTCCCTGGCAGTATTGCATACTGCTTTTGAAACTACTGTCATGTTTTTATAATTAATTTTACTTTGTTAAATTGATGGCCTTCAGCTAACTAATAATGTTCAATATTCAATATTTTAAAAAGCTGTGTTTCAAATACAGTCTCCTCTGTGTTGCCAAAAACTGTTGGGAGCAGTGCTTCCTAAACTGTGGTTCATGGACCTCTGGGCGTGTATGATGTCCTCACACGGAGTCTGCAAAGGCTTAAAGAAACTTGAATGAGAGAAAGAAAGAAGGACAAATTTGTATAGTATCATTCCAACAAAAATACTGTAATAGCGGGTGCACTTATTTCTCCCTTCTCTCTGGATATGAAGACCCTTGATAACTTTAAATTTAAACTTTAAACTTCTCCTCAAATTTGAAGAGTCTTGCTAACTTTGAGGACCTTGATAAATTTAAATAAATATTTGATGCACTTCAGGGTTTTAAATCTTGAATTTAAGCTTGTTGGTCTGTGGCAACAAAAGATATTTTAGAGGGGTCCTTAGTGAAGGAGAGGTTAAGAACCCTGGTCTGGAGTAAAAAGCCAAAACCCCCAGGGTGTATGGTGTGAAGTATATATAGGCCTCTACATTGTCTCCCATTTTCTTTCTTCTTTTCAGCTTGTAGGTTGGTGATTGTAAACTGGCTTTTTAACCAGTTCACCTGTTTCCATATTAACAACCTATACGCATAATCTGCCCCCCCCCCTTCTTTGCAGGCATATGTTGCATAAGAAAAGCATTCTTACATTTTGAGCATTTACAGAATAGGTAGTCAGGGATTGATTTGCATTCTAGAAGCAGAAATTGCAGATGCAATTGCAGTTTCATCAAGACAAATTAAAAGTATGGATGACATTGTTACATGCCATGGAGAAGGCTTTACAGTATGCTAAGGACATCTTGAATCACATAGTTACTAGAAAGAAGCCCATTAAACAAGATGGAACATGCCTTTTTGGTGATTTCTAAAGTAATAGATTTCAATTAGAACAGCGCTTGGATAGAAGAAAGTTTTGGCACTCTAGATAGAAAAACAAAAGGGCTCTATGCTTGGCTGTGGCACATGGTTTGGCTTACATTTGTGCCTGGAGATGTAAAATTTTCAGAACTTTTGAAGCTTTTGGGGAAAATGTTTTCCTTAGCTTTTCTTTTCTTTTGAAAAAGTTGGACATTTTTAGAAGAATTGAAAAAAATGCAATATTAACATCTTTTACACATTGAAAGTCATTTTGTTACTTGAGGAACAAAAAGTATAACTTGGCTTGGGAATAAAAGTCTCTTGTTTGATATACTGAAGCTAAAGTTTGTTCAGAAAAGAATTACAAATTAAATTGAATTTTTTAAAATAATGTTGTGACAAATGTAGTTACATGATCCTGAACTTTAGAGGGACTACTGAACAAGAAGGAATTTCTTTGCTCTTCCCAGTTATGAAGAGAAACATCAATAAGAAACTGTTAAAACAGGGTTGGGTAAAGTGTGGCCTATGGGCTGCATATGACCCGTGGGACCCCCAGGTAGCTTCCCAAAGCCCCCAGCAGCCTCCTAAAGCCCCCAGCCTAATTGACTTTTTTTAACTGACTTTTTTTTTACTAATTGACTTTAAAAAAAAAACCAGACAGGCAGCCTATCAAAGCCCCCAGACTAATTGACTTAAAAAAAAATTTCAGAATGCTTTTTGGTTGATTTCCCCCCCCTCAGCACCGTCCAAAATGTGCCCAAACCGTGTCAATATGTTTCCTGCTGCATAGATTTTAGAAATTATATGCAACGAGTAAATTCATGAACAATTTGTCTTAAATAATTTATTCATCATTCTAAAAGAAAATATTTCATAATTATTTTTTTCACTTTTTCTGGAAAATTCTCCCCCGTTTCCCCCTGCTCTCCCCCATGGCTTCTATATCTCTACTTGTGCCTGCTTCTTTCCACTGCGCTTCTCCCTTTTCTTTGGTTCAGTAGACTAGGGATGAAGTATCTTTAAAGTATGTATATATACTATCATAGAAACTGTGATAGAAGTCATGAAAGGAGATGAGTAGCTATTATTTCATAGATTAATCCTCTAGCTTACTTCTTTAAGTAGGTCACCACTGCCATAAATGGTTTAGTGTTAAATGTAATTCCCATATTATGATTTTGGTTTCATAAAGTATGAAACTTGTATGAAGTTTTGCTTATTCCAACATGCCAAGCCTTCTAACAACCTCATTGTTTTGTCATGTCCCTGTTGGTCCATAATTTAAGATGTCCTAATTTGGGCTCTTGCTTTTTCTGTTGATGATTGTTATCCTGTTGTTGGAGTGGCTCTAAATAATGAATCTGTCACATTTGTAATCAACAGCTTGTTTGCTGGGGGTGGCTTTTGAACATCTTTAAGAAACGTATTATTCTGTTTTGTAGTATCTGTATACTAAATGTAGATTATCAAGGATATTTGAAAATAAAAAGTATTGTTGTTTTATTGCATTAGGTCACAAGGAGTCTTTTCTTATAAAAAAGAGAAAAGCTATCTAATAAAGAGTTGTTTTTCAGAATTACTCAAGACATATGGAAAATGTATTGTAAAGACTAAATTTTAAAAACAGAGAAATAACTTTGAATGGATACCCATCTCAGATGCCTCCAGTTTCTTTTAAATCAGACAATTGTGAGAACTAAAAAGAATCAGATAAATTCAGCCTCTGTTTCCTTTCCTTTCCTTTCCATTTTCTTTCTGTGAAGTGTAAATCCCCACGGACAGAATTCTTTTCTCTCAGTTGACTAAGAACCAATTGGAGGTCATAGCCAAAGCTTGGCTTCAGCACTAAGAAGGTCTTACACTGTTTCTACTTCTTTTTCACTCCTGTTTCTCTTTGTACTTTCTGTTCCTTGTAGCCATAGATTTCCTCCACTGAACATGATAGCATGTTGTGGATACAATGAAAAAGGTAAGTGAGGAGCAGAATTGGTATATAACATTTGAGGAAGGAACACACAAGCCAACAATGTGCATGTTTGGCTGAGATGTCCATACTGAGATGAGGCCATTTCCGCCCTACACTGTTACAGTACAGTCATCCCTCCACATTTGCTAGGTTTAGGGGCACAGGACCCCCATGAAAGTGGAGAAAACGTGAATAACTCTAGGCCCCCCCCAAACCATATTTTACACACAAAAAAGTATATATTCAACCCACCGTGGATTCTTTTGAGGCATCAGGGTTCCTTCACAAGGCAGAAGTGGGTGGCTGGTGAGGTTACTGCCACCTCTACTGCTGCCCCACACCATTTTTAATAGGGACTCGCAAGCCTCGCTCTCAGTTTCTCGGTCTCACAGGGCTTGCAGTCCCTATTAAAAATGACATAGGGAGGCAGCAGAGGTGACAGCAAATAATCTGTGAATAATCAGATCCACAAAAGTGAAACCTCCAAATGTGGAGAGCTGACTGTAAGTTCATGGTCTTATGGTAGACTTTTTATACTAGCTCCCCAGGTCAGTTTATTTTAACCCAAATAAACTGTGAAAGAACAGAAACAAAATCTGGGACTTTTCGGTCAGTCTGGATGTGCCTTTAACTGAGATGGCAACATTCAGAAGTAAATAACTACTCTGATAAGAGTTTCAGGACAGGAATGTAAATTGCTTCTCAGTTGTTACAGGTCACGTTGTACAGTCAGCCCTCCATGTTTACGAGATTTGATTACCAGTATTTGCAAGTTTTTCCAGCCCTGCTCTCCACACCTCAAGAGCTTCATTTCCAGGAGAACCTTCCCTCTCAGCTGCTCTGATTAGGCTGTGCAGCCATTTAAAAACCTGCCTCTGAAACTCGTCCTCCTCCTCTACCACAAGCCACTGCCTGGCCAACTAAGGAGGGGGAGATGGGCAAAGGAGAGGAAGTATTGGGTCACCATGCAGATCTACCCCCTTTCCCTCTCCTTTCCCTCACCTGGTTTGGACTTTAGATGCCTGTTCTCCCCACCATGCCTTGCCCCCCCCTTCCCCCTCATTTTGATTTTTGCAGTTTTCCCACTTTTCTGAGGGTCCTGTGCCTCTAAGCCTAGCAGATATGGAAGGCCAGCTGTGTACCTTTTATTTGTATGGGGCAACCATTCTGAAAGCCTCCCGGAAAAACTTGTCAGTACACTTATCTGACTTTAATAATAGAGTATGTTTACTTTGCTTTTTCAGGTTTATATCAAGGAAATGCCTTTCCTCCCAGGTATTACAGTCATAAAAGTTGACATAGTTATAAACCTTCCTTACAAGTGGACAGTGGATTGTCCCTTTTGTCAGAGGAGAAGTATTTATTAGAGTCTTCTGTAAGATTGCTTAAATTTGTTCAAGACTGTTAATGAAATTACTAAAAGAACCCATGTAAGCTTTCTGATGCTTTGTGTCATTACAGTACTTATTTGCCTGGCTAGAAAAAGTAATACAATTTGCAAAATTGAGAAAACATAGATATCTTCAATTATACCATATGATACAAAGATTTTCAATGCATGGTTTTCATGATAGATATGTCAGCTTCCCCTTTCATACTCAGTTCTTGCTTTCTAAGCAATAAGGAGAACGCTTAATTAATACTGTAGTTATGCTAATTTGAAACAGTAACAATCAGGTTTTTCAGAGATCATTTGTTTTAATTAACTGTACTTGACCAGCTCTTGTTACAGTACAGACAAATTTATGGCACATTAATTCATACATATAGAACTTTATGTGTAGAATGTATTTATTTTGTTTTCTTTGTTTTTCCATATTTCTTTTGACTAGCTGCCAAATTTTGGTTCAGTAAACAATTAAAATCTTCTTAACTTTGATAAAAAATACTTATATCCTATAGATTATTTCAGTAATTGAATAATCTTGATTTTTTGAAAAAAACAATTCTAATTTTTATTTATGTTAATTTACTATACTCTTTTATGATAATATTTATGCTATCATTTGTTGCACTTGTTATGATTTTAACAGTGCAACTTCTTCCTTTTTTTAAAAAAATTAGCTTACAGTATTTTAAATGTTTGAGATAAATTAACATTTAAAAATAGAAGGCACTCTTGAGCCGTCAGTGTTGCTGTTACAGATGATAACAACCTTGCCTGTGTAAATACCCTTTTGTAAGGCATTCATAACTCAAAGGCAAATGATAGATACTCATGGATGGGCTTTGTAGCAGATGGGAGGAAAGGGCATAAAGAACAGACACGGGGCAGGGCTGTTAAGTGTTGACAGCGCTAGGAGGCAGGTTTAGCCTTGCCAAACCTGCAGTCATGGGAGGAGGAGAAGGTCATGTCTGGTATACTCCAAGTCGTTTAAAGTTAAGTAAGCAATTTGACCACTAAGGACGGCGATAGTGTCTTCTAAGTTCTTTGCCTAACTTTCTCTACAGTCCTAGTTTCCAGCCTGCTTGATATCAGTCTTTGTACAGCTGTAGCATTTAAGGAAAGGGGCTGGAGTTGGGAAATGAAGCATGTTCAGAAATAAGAAGTGGTGCTGTGTGTTTTCACCAGAGAGAGAGAAAAGAAAATACTTTTGTCTGTAGGTTTTTTTGGATATATCAGTTTTACAGCTTTTTGACAAGTGTGTGAATTGTGCAAATCAGTGCATCATAGCTTAGGAGTGAGATACTGTAACAGTCAGATCTGGTCTCCAGCATAATCAGTTTTGTCAAAGTGCAAAGATGTTTTGTTTTTTCAAGTTACTGGAATGTCCAGTTTTAAAGTTTGTTACAAATAGAAAAACATTTTTGAAAACTTATGCAACTTAAAACTGTACTGACTTGCAGTGTGTTCTAATGTAGCTTGAATAATGTTTCAAAGAGATTGTCCCATTTCTCTTAAATGGAACAAAAGGGGCTTCGCTTCCTCTTAACAATTAAACGGCTTCACTAAAATGTTTTAGAATATTTTGTAGCATGGAGATATGTTGAAGATTGCAGTAGTGAGGTTTGTATTCAGACTTTTCCATTTGATATACAGTGTTAAGGCAATAATAAAACCAGTGGGACACCTCTGGAGCAATAATTTAATAACCTTTGCCTATTGGTTTTGGTTTTACTGTAAACAGCTTGTGTGTGTTTAGGGGAAGCAAATCTGAAAACATTACTTAAGAAATTAAGAAAATATTGCTTATATATATTTTTTTGTTATTTGCCATCCTGTTGACTTCAGCTTATGGTGTCTTTTGAATGAGAGATCCTCCAAAAGCCCTTGCCACTGACTGCCCTGATTAGATCTTGCAAACTCAGGGCCATGGCTTCCTTAATGGAATCAATCCACATGGAGTGTGGTTTCCATCTTTTCCTAGTACATTTAACTTTACCAAGCATTGTCATTTTTCCAACAAGCCACATTGTCTCATGATATGTCCAAAATATGGCAGCCTCAGTTTAGTCATAATTCATATTGAATATTTTTCAAGTACCCTTTCCTAAGACAGAGCAAACTGGGATGTGAAATTCCTTCCCAAAGGAATGAACAGGGGATTGTTTTGGGCTGTGGAGGGATGGTGGTGCTGGCTTTAGAAGGTAAACTCTATTTTTAAACCACTTGTGCGTGAGTTCTGACATGGAAGATTCTAATTCTTCTTGATCTCTCTGCAGCCTTTGACTCAGTTGATCATACCCCTTTGTTGGATTTATGATTACTGATTCAGTCCTCAGCTGGTTCACATCTTATCTCTCAAATCTGTCATTTAATGTTGTAGCTGGAGGTCATGTATATTTTCTTCTCTTGTTTGTGATTCTACAGGGTTCTGTTCTGGACCCTTTCCTGTTTTCTCTTTGTACATTATCTTTAGTTAATCTTATCAGTTCATATGTTTTTCAGTATCATTGTGCTGAGGATACTCACTGGTATTTTTTCACTCAAGAACTCTCTTCTGTCGTTGAATATAGTATTACAGGATGTCTTTCAGCTATCTCAGCAAGAATGCTTTATTGTCACCTAAAATTTAACACAGCCAAGGCAGAACTATTTATTTTTATCCAAAACCTTCTTTAGAACATACATTCTTCATCCCTGTTAATAATATTCCCATTCATCTTGTGAAGAAAGCATGTAGTCTTGGCTGGCTGGCTGGCTGGCTTTCTTTCTTTTTTTTCTTTCTTTAATTTTTCTTTGTCTTTTGTTCCTCACATTGAGGCTAAAGCAAAGTCATGTTGATTTTTTCCTCTGCTAAGACTCTGGTTCATTTCTTAGGCCCTTTCCGCATCCTACTTTTTCTCGGCACTGGGGTGCGGAGCTCTCGCGAGCAGCCTCTTGTGAGAGGCCCTCGCATCCAGGTTTCTGCAGCTCCGCATGAGATTCCTGCTCACGCAAGGGCCCCACCTCTTCCTTTCGCAGTGCAGCCTGGGACCTTCCCAGGCTGCACTGAGACAGGAAGTGCTACTGGCCCAGTTCCCGAGGCTCTGCATGCAAGGCAGGTGCGCGCGGGGCCTGGGAGCAATGCGCAACTGCGCACCATTTTTGGCTTAAAGTCGAAAATGAAAAACTGCGCGAGCGGTGCCTGCCAGGCGCTGAAGCGTCGTGCAAATGTGAATGCGTCATGTGGACTGCTCCTCACATTTGTGCGATGCTCGAGGGGCCCTTTCACATGGAAAATACTGTGCGAAAAGGGCCTTAGTTATTTCCCACCTTGATTATTGTAGTCTTCTTTTCACTGGTCTTCCGTTATCTCACCTTAGTCATCTGGTTTCCATTCAACATTCTGCTCCTAAGATTAACTTTTTGCCCTGTTGTTGTGATCATGTTACCCTATTTTTGGTATCTCTTCATTGTTTATCTGTTCCTTCTAGGGTTCAATATAAGCTTCTTTTTTTAACATTCAAAGTCCTCATAAGCTAGCTCCCCTCATCTTTCAGCCCTTAGTTCTTTTTTATGTCCTACTTTTGAACTCTAGGCATCTCATCCAACCAAGGATTTCTTCTTCCTTAGCCCAGCTTCTTCCTTTTTCACTTGTGGTCCATAATCATGGAAGGGCCTCCCTGAACATCTATGGACTGCTCCTTCCCTCATTGTTTTTAAATCTCAAAAACATGCTTGTTTTCAAAAGCTTTTGGAATTTTAGTTTAATGTTCTATAATCTTGTATAGTCTGATTATACGTATTTGTCAGTTTGCGTTATATTGGTTTATTTATTTGTTTTGTATTTTATCTGAGTAATTTGTTTTACAATTGTATTGCATACTTTTAAATTTTTATTCTTCCTTCATTCCTTCTCTCTCTCTCTCTCTCTCTCTCTCTGTATACTAATATATTTTAGATTGTACACTTTTGGCAGGATTCACTGTTTTTGGTTGTTTTACTTCTAAAGCACTATTGACATTGATGGCACTATAGAAACAAACAAACAAACAAACAAACAACAATGTACCCACAGGTTCCCAGCTGGGCTGGGGAGAACAGTGTCTTTCTGCTCAGTATAAGCAGCAACAGTGCCATCTACAGTCCCTATATCTCAAAGGAGAAGGTGGAAGCCAGTGGAAGGTGATCATGGGTCATTACTGCTACTTTATTCTCAGTTACTGACCCATGCTGCAGCATACCTATGTTTATTTCCTGTACCAACAACCATTTTACTTACTTAAATCATCTTCTGATTTTTCAGTTTGAATTCTTCAATGCACACCTTTTTGCTGTTTTCAGTTTTTGACCCAGATGGGTTAACTGTTGTCATCTGCATTTCTAGTTATTTCTGTCACTAACATTAAAATTGTTACATAAATTGCCATCTGCTCTGTTAACTTCAAGAAAATTACTTTTAGAAGGCTTGTGAGATCCCATGGTTAGAAATGCTCAAAGAGAAAGAAGTTCATAGTGGATAGAAGCTTCTTTAAGGTGGAAAGGCACAGTTGCAAACAAGTCCAGTGAGGAGGAAAAGTGAGGGGTGTCTAAAGAAAACTGTGTGGATGTAGGAAGGGACTTTCAGATGAGATTTAAAAGAGACGTGTAAGACATGGAAAAAGAGGGAAACCATCAAAGAGGAATGCAAACAAATAGCCCAGTGGTTCCCAAACTGTGGGATGTGAAGGTGGGGAGGCACCATAGTAGCTGGGTGGTGGTGGTAAGAAAAGGCAGCCTGCAAATATGAGTGGAAGGAGGGGCAGGAGGAGCCACGCAAATAGCTGGAAGAAGAAGGAAGTTTTGCCTGTTCCCCATGTTATGACTGTACGAAAGAGGTCTCCGGAAGTTTTGTAGGTATAAACATGGTGCCTTTCTCCTGTTCTCCTTTCCCAAGCAAGGGTACACACTAGCTCTCTCCTCAAATTCACAAACGCACACACTGACTATCCACCAGGAGGGAGACAGCTTAGAAAGTGACACAAAAGTGTGTGTGCATGGCCCTCAGGCTCTTGTGTGAAGCTGGTCATGCTTAGTGGTTGCTGATGGTGCGTGGTGGCATGAGCTAGGGCTACTACTTGGGGAGAAGAGGGACCCATTCAGGGCCGAAGAAGCTTAAGGCAAACTTGCCTTCCCCAAATAAGGCCAAACAAGAATAGCTGTCCCTGTCTCATGGGAGGATAAAGTTGCCTCATCTTTCTGGCAAGCAGTTTGGTCTCCCTTCCCTGGGCAGACATCTTGAGGCGCGATCTGGATGCAGAGAACATGCTTTTTTATGTAAAATATCATCGTCCTTCTCTTGTTCTTATTCTGACCATATCTAACCAAGCAGTTGGTTCAGCTGGATCAGTGGAGCTTCTTGTTCCAGATATGTGTGCACAGAAACTTAAGGGCTGATGAGAATTTTTAAGTCTCTTAAAATGATTATGAATACTTGCTGGCTTGCCCTTTCTCTGTCACTTCTCTTCTAAAGTTGCAAGCTTTAGTATCCTGGGTTTTTTAATTTCCTGCCTTTTTCTTTGTTGATATTATTCCAGAAACATCTGTGTGCAGTATCAATGCATATTTCAAATGGAAAATATTAAAATATGTCACACTCTGAAACTGTTAGAAAACATAGAAACTTGTCTCAGCCTTTCCAAACAGAGAAATAGTTTTCAACTTGGAATGTACTTCTTTGAAAGGTGAGGGTGGAAAGAATCACTTATTGATATTGATACTTCTTTAAAAATAAAACCTAAAGAGAGCTCCTTGCTAGGGTTTTGGATTACTGTTCAGCAGGAATATACAGTATTAAATACAAAGGCTATGAAAGTATACATACTCTTTGCAGCTACCTATCTTTATGAAACTAGATTCTCAGCTCTGACCACTGTGAAGGGTCCCCAAAAAGGAAGGTTTGTCTGCCTGCTGCTTGTTGCTTGTCTACTTGCTGCTTGCTGCTGGCTACGAACCTTCCTGGGAGAATGCTTCCTGCATTGGGGACAGCACTCCTCTCAGAATCAGGCCCTAGGAACCCAGCTAACCCTGCTGACAAGCAGGAGGACCGTGTGCCCCCTTCTGCAAGGGCGTAAAAGCTGGGAGCCTGCTGCGGCAGGGTTGCCGCTAAAGGGAGCAACACCAAAGGGGGGTTGCCCCTTTGGGGGAGCTGCTTTGGGGGTGGAGCAAGGGCAAGAGCCATTCCTTCTGGCCGGGAGGGGATGAAATGGATGAGGTTTACTCTCTAATTTTAATGAAGCTGTCCCCCCAAAACAAATGATATCTGGAGAGCAAGGGAGGGAAGTTGCCCAGGGAGCAGCCATTATAACAGCAGTGGGCAGAGGAAGATGTGGTGTGGGGAGACAATCTTATCACAATCATAGAAGGGAGAGTCCCAGGGTTTTGGTTACTCCCAAGTTGTCCCCTACTTCAACTAGTCTAGATGGCCTTGGCAACACACACCCTGGGTTGAAGATGCTGCTGTTCAATGCCAGGTTGGTGAATGGAAGAACATCTCTTAGCTGGGACCTAATCCTGAATGAACATGCTGACCTGGCCTGTATCACAGAGAGTTGGCTGGATGAAGTCGCGGGGGGGTTAATCTCTTCCAGGTCTGTCCAGTTGGGTTCTCTGTACAGCAGCAGGTGAGGCCTGGGTGGGTGGGAAGGTGGAGTTGCAGTGGTCTGTCGAGATTCCATTACCCTCACAAGGTGCCCTGTCCCACAATCTGCTGGGTTTGAGTGTCTGTTTCTAAAGGTGGGTTGCCAGGACGGTGTAGGGATTCTGTTGGTGTACCGCCCACCCTGCTACTCAGCAGTCTCCCTTCTTGAGCTGATCTCAGCAGTTGTGCTGGAGTCCCCTTGTCTTGGTGTACTAGGGGACTTCAACATCCATGCAGAGACTATGTCTGGGGTAGCTCAGAACTTTCATGTCCACCATGACAACCATGGGCCTGTCCCAACTAATAGCTGGTGCCACCCATGCTGCAGGACACACCTTGGACCTGGTTTTCTGTTCTGGAGAGGATACTGGTGATCTAGGTGTGGAGGAACTTCCTGTAATTCCATTGTCATGGACTGACCACTACCTGATGGGGTTTAGACTAACTAGGATTCAGAACCTCTGCAGGGGTGGGAGGCTGATTAAGATGGTCCGCCCCAGGAGGCTTATGGATCTGGATGGATTCCTAATGACTCTTGGAGAGTTTCCTGTTGCCTTGGCAGGTGATCCTGTTGAAGCCCGGACTGATCTCTGGAACAGGCAAATGGCCAGGGCAGTGGACACGATTGTTCCTAAGCATCCGCTCCCATGAAGTGGAGCCAGGCAGCTCCCTGGTTTACTAGGGAGCTGATGATGATGAAACAAGTGGGATGGGGACTAGAGTGATGTTGGTGGAAGACTCAGAGTTAGTCTGATCGAACACGGGCTAGATCTTATTGGAAGGCCTATGCTGTGGCAATCATGGCAGTGAAGAAATCATACTTCTCTACCCCCATTGCGTCTGCACAGTGCGGTCTATCAGAATTGTTCCGAGTGATCAGGGGCCTTTTACATTCTGACACACAAGAAGGAAATGATGACCACTCTACAGCCCGCTATGATGAATTTGTAAGACACTTTGCAGACAAAATCGCTCAGATTGGCTCTGACTTGGATGCTGTAGTTGAGACAAGTCCAGTAGGTGAAATCGTGACAGCTGCTTGTCCTATATTAATGGACTCGTTTCACTTTGTGCAGCCTGAGGATTTGGACAGGATCCTTGGAGAGGTGAGAGCCACCACATATATGTTGGATCCTTGCCTCTCCTGGCTTCTGAAAGCAGCCAGAGGGGGACTGGCCAACTGGGTAAGGGGAGTGGTGAATACCTCACTGTAGCAAGGAAAGTTCCCAGCATATTTAAAAGAGGCTGTGGTGAGGCCACTATTAAAAAATCCCTCCCTGGATCCCACCATTCTGAATAATTATCAGCCAGTCTCCAATATCCCTTTCTTAGGCAAGGTTCTGGAGCATGTGGTAGCCTCCCAGCTCCAAGGGTTTCTGGATGAAAAGGATTGTCTAGATCTATTTCATTCTGGCTTCAGGCCTAGTTGTGGGATGGAGACAGCTTTGGTCACCTTGGTGGATGACCTACGCTGGGAAATCTCAGGCTTGCAGCCTTGATGTTCTGGATTCAATTTGAGTCTGGATGCCCAGGTTTCAGCAGTGGCTAGGAGTGCATTTGCACAGTTAAAACTGAGGGGCCAGCTGCACCCATTCCTTGAGATGTCAGATCTGGCTTGAGTGACACATGCCTTGATTACATCTTGGTTAGACTACTGTAACACGCTGTATGTGGGGCTGCCTTTGGAAACTGTTCAGAAACTGCAGCAGGTTCAAAATGTGGCAGCTAGAATGCTGACCAGGGCCAGTTACAGGGAGCATATAACTCCCTTGCTAAAACAACTCCACTGGCTACTTGTTCGTTTCCGGGCACAATTCAGAGTGCTGGTTATGACCTATAAAGCCTTAAATGGCTTAGGTCCAGGCTATTTGAAAGATCGTATCTCCCTGTACAAGCCAGTTAGAATTCTAAGATCTACTAGGGAAGGCTTTCTCTCTGTCCCACCACCATCCCGGGCTCGCCTGGTGAGGACATTGGAGAGAACCTTCTCAGTGGCTGCTCCCACTCTGTGGAATGCTCTTCCACAGGAGGAAGAGGAAGAGGAACGCATGCCCCTCCCTTCTCTAATTTTGCCAACAGGCAGAAACTTTTCTCTTTAAACAGGCTTACATGTAAGCCGGGCAGCTTTATTTAATAATTGTACTAGAATATCCTTTTAAGTGTTTTTATGATTTTTATACTTGTTTAATGTTTTTAATTGTTTTTAATGTTTTCAATGTATTTAGTATTTTTTAATGTTTTTATTGTTTTTAATGTATATTTATTGTTGGAAGCCGCCTTGGGTCCCAATTTTGGGAGAAAGGTGGCTTAGAAATACAATGAATCGAATAATTAATTAATAAATAAATACATTTCATGCAAGAATTGTCATCACCAAAGAGTTGAGAATTGTTCTCTCTAATGACTCCTCATTTTAGTAAACTTTGGGCGCAGAAACAAGCACATTGATCATATTAAGTATAAACATTACTTGATAAAATATACCATCAAACATTAAGCAAATGATTGTCTTGAGTTAGATGTATATATTTTAAAAGTAAACTGTTCTGATTTGAATATTGTTTCCTTATAAAATGTTAAAATATGAGTATACATAAATATGCAACCTAAATATGCACACTAAACAAACAAAATATTTTTATTCATATGCCATGTTGAGCCTGGGAGGGAGGCATGAATGTCTGCATGTTGATACAGAGGAGGTCACAGGGGTGAAAACTTTGAGAACCACTGAAATAGCCATTACCTGTAGGGGGAAAATCTGAAAAGCTAAGGCACAGAACGACGTTAGACTTGCTAGAGAGGTTAAAAATGGTGGTCGTGGCTATGTTTGAAGTAAGAGGAAAAACAAGGATATTGTAGGGCCTCTGTATAGAGAATATGGTGAAATGCTAATGGAGGACAGAGGGAAAGTGGAACTGTGTAATACCTTCTTTGCTTCAGCCTTCTCCAAAAAGGAAGAAAGTGCCATAACTGGTGAAAATAGAGTAAATCATGCAGTAAGGGTTCTCCAGCCCAGAGCAGGTAAAGAGGTATAACTAGCTACTCTGAAATGAATTCAAATCTCTAGGCTCAGATAAGCTGCATCCAAGAGTATTAAAGGAACTTGCAGATGTAATCTCAGAGTCACTGTCAATAGTCTTTGAGAATTCTGTGAGGACAAGACATGTCTTAGCAGATTGGAAGATGGCAAATGTTGTCCCCATATTCAGAAAGAAGAAAAAAGACGACTGGAGCAACTACTGTCTAGTCAGTTTGACATAAATGTCAGGAAGGTTCTGGAACAGATCATTAATCAGTTTGTGTACACATGAAAAGGAATGTTGTGATTACTAAGAACGAGCAAACAAAAACCAAAACATGACAGACTAATCTGAACTATTTTTTTAAAAATAGAACTGACAAGCATGGTAGATAAAAGGAATGCTGTGGATATAGTATATTCAGTAAGGCTGTTGATAAGGCCCCCATTACACTATTGTAGGCAAGCTGGTGAACTGTGGGCTAGACATTATTACAGTTAGGTGTATTTATAATCGGTTGACAGACAGGTTCTGACCTGGGCCTAGTGTTTAGCATCTTTATAAATGATTTAAATGATGGAATAGAAGTCATTCTTATCAAATGCAAATGACACCAAACTGAAGGAGGGGAGCTGATGCTGCAGAGAACAGGAACAGAATTAAATATGACCTTGACAGATTGGAGAGCTGGGCTAAAACTAACAAAATGAATTTCAACAGGGAAAAGTGTAAGTTACAACATCTAGATAGGAAATGATATGCGCAAATATAGGATGGGTGACACCTGACTTGAAAGCAATACTCAAGGGGTTTCAATAGACTACAAGCTAAACATGAATCAACAGTGTGATGTGGCAGCCGAAAAAGTCAATGTAAATTCTAGGCTGCATCAACAGGAGGATAGTGTCCTCACTGAGAAAGGTAATAGTGCCACCCTATTCTGCTTTGGTCAGACTCTACCTGAAATACTGGGTCTAATTCTTGCCATCGACATTCATGAATAATATGGACATGCGAGAGAAAGGTGACCAAGATAATCAAAGATCCATAAATGAAGCCTTGTAAGAATTTATTTAGGGAGCAGAGTATGTTCAGCTTGGATATAGAGAAGGGTGAGAGAGGTGACATGATAATCATCTTTATACATCTGAAGAGATATCATGTATGGAGCAAGCTTTTTTTCAGTGGATTCAAATTCCCCCCCCCCCCAATTCTGGGGTGCATTAGTTGCTTTAGTTGTATATTCTTGCAAGGCAGGGGGTTGGACTAGATGACCCTTGTGGTTCTTTCCAACGCTTAACATTCTATGATTTTGTAATTCTAAATATATTCATGGATTGTTTTGGCACTTCAGAGGTACTGAGGAAGGCACCTGGGTTTGGTGGTTTGTCATAGCTTAGTGCAGAAGTGGGCAACCTCTAGCATTCCAGATGTTGGACTGTACCATCAACCAGTCTTAGCCATCAATTTCAGTCATCAGTGTTTGGAAGATTACTGTTGTTGTTTTAGATCTTTTTATTCAAAAGAAAATATTACCAAAACTGGCATTTCAGCTGTAGATTATACTGACTTACAAATATTCCAAAAATTACAAAAAAATCTGTAAACAAAACCAAACTGTTATCAGATAGTACATCAAAACCATTAATTTCTTATCCAGTTTTTCCAGTTCTTTATAACTGTCTATTACAATTATTAACCACCTTAAAAAATATACTCATATTCTCATATTTCATATTCATACCTACGGAGTCATTTCCTTCCTCCTATAGATTTTTATGTAATATACAATATAGATGTTCCTAAACTAATTATAACTAATCTCCTATTCGGTATTTCTATCTTCTTGGGTTTTCTCTAAAAAAAAAAAAAAAAAAAACCCCCCAAAAACCTACTTCCCTTATTCACTTTCCTTGTGCATGTTGAGTATTCCCTAGATCATAGTTTCCAACTATAAATGAGTCCTATATTTTTCTTCCTTGAACTCTTATCTATTAAAATTTCTTTGGTTCTATTTTATTATATTCTAATTTGTATTTATAAGCCCAGATCAGCAAGTTCGTCGTTATTATTTTAGTTTAACTTAAGAAATCGCTTCTTTTATAATACCTATTTTATTCACCATCCCCTAAATTTTTATTATTGCTAACAATCATACTGTTAGTATTCATTCTTCAATACCTTTTATAGCTGGGTTTCCCCACTTAGCTTTAAATATTGTAGTAATTGGTTCCCAGTCTTTATAGAATTGTTCCAGTGTATTTTTGTGCATAATCGTTGTCAGTTTATCCATTTCTATTATATCGTATATTTTAATTAACCAGTCCTCTAACTCCGGTGTATCTCCACGTTTCCATTTGCCTGCGTAAACCATTCTTGCTGCTACTATCATATATGTTAATAGTTTATGTTGCGGTCTATTTTTCAATGATTTTATTTCTTGGTATATATTCAATAAGTATATCTCGGGCTTCATTGAAAATTCTAGTTGCATAATTTTTGTTATATTACTATGAATTTGTGCCCAGAACTTTTTTGCTTTGGGGCAGGTCAACCATAAATAATATAAAGTTCCTTTTGAGTTGTATTTCCAACATTCATTTTTATTTGTTTTGGTCATTTTCGCTATTTGGGCTGGGGTATAATACCACCTATATAAAATCTTATAATAGTTCTCCTTTAGTGGCACACTTTTCAATATTGTACAAGGTATCTGCCAAGAGCTTTCCCAACTTTCAAATTCTATTGGGCGACCTATATTCTGTGCCCATTGTATCATATTTTCCTTGACGGTCTCTCTCTCTAGTTCTAGATTCAATATGATTTTATATGTCTTTCCTATAAAATGCTCAGTTCTTGGTTTCATCAATTTATCGAAATCATTTTCTTTTATTTGTATTCCTATTATTTTTTGATCCATCCTAAATTTTTCTGCCAGTTGCCTTTGTAGTAACCAGTGAGTAGAAAGTCCACTTTCAATTAGTTCTTCTTTACTTTTTAATGTAATTTTATCCTCTTGGCAGTTTAATATGTCTTTATACGTTATCCAATCTTTTAGTTTTGGTTTTTCTCTCCTATAGAAAGCCTCATGTTGCGATACCCATAACGGTAATTTTGGATACAGTTTATTCTTATATATCATCCAGATTCATAATAGAGACTTTCTAATGAAGTGATTATTGAGCTGTCTATTTATTTTGGCCTTCTCATACCACAGGTATGCGTGCCATCCGAAAGGTAGGTCTGCCCCGTCTAATGTTAATGTCCTTTCATTGTCCAGCTTCATCCATGTTGTTAACGATTCAATGCAACAGGCATGGTAATATAATTTTAAGTCCGGCATGCCTAATCCACCCCTTTCTTTAAGATCTTTAAGGTTACACCATTTAATACGAGGTTTTTTGGCGTTCCAAATAAATTTAGGCAAATCTTTCCTCCATTGTATGAATGGTATATCATTCACTATTATGGGCAGGTTTTGAAATAAAAAGATCATCCTAGGTAAAACATTCATCTTTATTACCGCTATCCTGCTCATAAGTGATAAATCAAGTTTTGTCCATCTTTATAAATCTGCTTTAATTGTTTGCCAAACTTTTCCATATTTATTCCTATGTAAGTCTGTATTATTTTTGGATAAAGTTATACCCAAATATTTTGTTTTTTTCGATATTTTATACTGAGATTCTGTTTCTAAGTCTATCTCTTCATGTCTAGTCATATTTTTCGTTATTATCGTTTTCTCAGGGTTTACCTTGAATCCTGAAACCCTCCCATATTCTTCCAGTGTTCTTTTTAGATGATTTATATTTTGGTTTGGATTTTCCAGTAAGATGACTAAATCATCCGCAAATGCCTTCAGTTTATATTCTTGGCCTTTTATTTGTATTCCTTTTATTTCCTTATCATTCCTTATTTGAGTATTTAGTATTTCAATAACCATCAAGAAGATTAATGGGGATAGGGGACACCCCTGTCTTGTCCCTTTTTTGATGTCAATTTTAGATGTTACTTCTCCATTTATTAATAATATTGCTGTTTGTTCTCTATAAATCATGTTGGTCCAATTGCTAAATTTTTCACCTATATTTATCTTTTTTAGAATCTCTTTGATAAATTTCCAGTTGACATTGTCGAAAGCTTTCTCCACGTCTAAAAAAATTAAAGCTAATTTTTTATCATTGTATTTATGGTAATATTCTATTATGTTGAGCACCATCCTCATATTATCTTTTATTGCTCTTCCAGGGAGAAAGCCACTTTGATCCTTGTGTGTCCATTCATTTAGTATTTTTTTAAGTCTTTCTGCTAAAATCGTTGCGTATATTTTATAATCTATATTCACCAATGCTATAGGCCTATACGTTTTCGTGTCTAAAGGGTCTCTTCCTTCTTTTGGAATCAGGGTGATCAATGCTTCCTCCCAGGAAGCCGGATGCTTCCCATTATCTATTGCGTTTAGTACCTTCTGTATTGGTCCTGCAAGCTGATCTTCAAAAGTTTTGTAGAAATCTACTGAGAAACCATCTGGCCCTGGGACTTTTCCTGTCTTAAGTTTTTGGATTGCATTGATGACTTCCATTCTTGTAATTGGTTTATTCAGTTCTGCCCTTTGGTTTTCGTTAAATTGTGTTAATGTTGTTTCTTCTAGATAGTTCCTTATTTTTAAATTTGTGTATTCATTTTCCTGGTCTTCAAACAGGTTTTGAAAGTATTTATGGAACACTAATTTTATTTTTTCTTGACTTCGATATAGTTTGTTCCCCTCTTTAATTTCTAGTATTAAACTTTTTTTGTTTTCTTTTTTAAGCCTATAAGCCAACCATTTACCTGCCTTGTTGGAATGCTCGTAATACTTCTGTTTTACATATTTCAATTTCTTCTCCAGTTGTATTGTATTTTGAAGTGTTATTTGTTTCTGTAGTGCTTTTACCTCATATTTAATCCTTTTATTCGGGGGTTCTTTTTTAAGCTCATCTTCCTTTTTTTTTTTAGTTCTTCCATGATCTTCCCTTGACTTTCTTTCCTTTTCTTCTTATTATATATTTCTTGCTCTATTAAGATTCCCCTAATCCCTGCTTTCCCGGCGTCCCATACTGTATTCTCAGCTATTCCTCTACCTGAATTCTCCTTGAAATATTGTGTTATTGCTGTTTTTACTTTAGACACTATTTTTTCATCTCTAAGCAACTCTTCTTTCAATTTCCAATGATAATCTCTAATCTCCTCAACTGACTTATCTTGTTCTGATTTTTCTAATTTACTTTTCACTCCCAAATCTTTCTTTACAGTTGTTTCTGCTTTCTCCTTTATCTTTCTTTTTTTTTCTGTTCCCTCGCTTTCCAAGTCCGTTTTACTTAATTCTTTCTTATGTTTTTTCACAAAATCTTGTACCTTTAAAGTAGAATTTAAAATATATCTTTTCTGATTAAATGTAAAGATCACTCCTTCCTCTCTACCCCATCTGTATTTAATTCCATACCTTTTGAGCAATTGTATCAGGAAATGGTATTCTTTTCTTTTTTTTTTAATACTTGTGAAGGTACGTCCTTGAAGATCTGTAATTCTTTACCCTGTATAACTAATTTATTTATATAGCTTTCTTGTAATACCAGATCTTTCACTCTTTCTCTAAGAAAGTAAATGACTACATCTCTCGGTACCTTCCTTTTCCTGGCTATATACGAATTTATTCTGAAGATTTTATCGATCTCTAAGTCTAGCTGTTCTGTATTCCATCCCAATAAACTGTGCCAGAGATGGTATTATGCGATTACATAAATCCTCTCCTTCCATTTCCTCTAAGCCTCTGATCTTAATACGTTTATCTTTTATTTTCACCTCAGTGTTTAAAGCTTGTGTTTCTACTCGTTCGATCTGTTTCCGTAATTCTGGCGTCTCTTTTTCTAAATTATTTGTTCTATCTTGCAGGTTGTCAATTTTTTTATTTATTTTTCGTATATCCTTATTTATACTTTCCATTTTCTGTCCTATATTTAGCATTTCCTGTTTGACTTCTCTCATTTCTGATGAGACCTTTTGTATTTCCTGCCTGAAGTCCTCTCTTAACTTTCACATCTCTTCCAGAATAGTATTACCGAATTCTAAGAACTTAGTTTGTTCTTCCATTGATGCTCTTCTTTGCGCATGCTGTTGAGATAGCACTGCTTTTCTTGTTCCGGAAGCCATATTCCTTTTATGAACTATCTGCTAAATTTAGAAAATATTATATGGAAATATAAAAAGGATAACGAAGGGGAGAAGATATTTAACTCAAAGAAACAATTACAGATACAATTATATTCGAGAAAGCAATAAATGACTAGAGCATATGTCTATTAATATATCTATCATAGAGTGGAATATATAAAAGAAGTGTATAAGAAGAAAATTCTATGTAAAAGAGTAATATATAGATCACTGTATTTACTCTTATATATTATCCTAATTTTTAAATTATATGTCACTTTACAAAAGGAGATTAAGAATTGAATAATTCAGTATTTACCTTTTTTGTTCTTATTTATGTATAATAACACATCAATAAATTCTCAGAAAGTTCATTAGAAATTCAAATGAAGATCAGCAAGAGATTATTATCAATTTTGTTGGGGCGGTCTAGTGTCGAAGGGAGGGGGTCTTAGTCCTTAATTCATTTTGCTGTTTAGAATTTTCCAGAAGTTATTCAATTCTTTTAGATTGACTCCTTTGATTCGTTAATTTCAAGTCTACTCCAATCTATCCGCGTCTAATTCTTAAATGCTACAACACTACAATACCCTACTATAAAGTCTTACTATACTATACTATATAATGCTAAACTACTTTATTAACTACAATTTGATATTATACTATTTTTACAGCATATTACTGTTAAAGATGAAATATTGAAAGTTAATTCAAATGTAACACATATTAAGTTAATTTCATTCCAAATTCGGCATCTATTATTATAGAAATGTAAAAATAGTTTGAAAAAATGAAATTAATAGTCGCAATTAGATCGTAGCACCGCTTTACTTGTATTTTCTTCCTTTCTCTATGTGCCTCCTTTCCGTTCCGGCGTAAATGTCCAAATCTATTCCTATTCCAATGTAGTTTTCCCAAGTCTCTTATTTCCTTGTTCTTGTCCACTGTGCTATTGTTTGCACAATTATTTGCACAATAAATTCCTTTTGACCTTGTCGAGATTTAAATTCCTCTTCTACCCTTCTTCGGTCTCTTTCTTAGTCGTTCTTTGCTCCTCCTCCGCTCCTCCGTTCGTCTTTGTGGGGCTTAATTACTCTAAACTGCTTGCTCCTTTCTTACTCCCTTCTTGTTAACCTTCCACCGCTTCTTTCAGTTTACTGGTAAATTTCCTGCTTGCTCTTAGTAAATCGCGACTGCTTATTTTGCAATTAATTACATTCACACGTAGGGGAAAATTCTATTATATTTATTTATATTAGATGTTTATATATACAGTACCGAAGCCTCTCCCCGGCGCGGTGGTGTAGCTCTCATCCAATACTCTGGGCCGCTCTTCTGTATTCGGTTCCTTTCTGGGGCTTTTCCTCCTCTTAAAGGGACCTAACTTTAGCTTTCACAACTCAGAGCGCGTTTTGTGTTGGTATTTCTTGCCAACAGGTACAAAGAAATTAAAGCGCCAACAAAATTTATAACAGGAGGTTCTGTTCTTCATTCTTTCTTCGTTTTCCTCCTTTGGGTGGTGAGGATTTCCTCCATGGGAGCCCTAACGGGGTAATGGCAGCTCCCAGATCTGCCTTGCGTCTCTGTCTTGATGTTTTTTTATTCTTTTAACCCAGGACGCAAAGTTTCCAACCCCTTCCGAGTGCCTCCAAACCTACTTTACCAAGAGGGTAATTCTCCCACTGTTCTTCTCCCAAACAATGGGTTCCCGACCCCCGTAGGGTGGACATCTCTCTTCCAGTTGTGTAGGGAGATGACCGAGCTCCTCACCGCAGCCACCGGAAGTCAGTGTTTGGAAGATTACAGTATCCACAGTGGCTTAGTATGTTCTGTGTGACAGAGAAAGAATAACAAAGACAGTATAATTTAGATTTGTAAATGGTGAAGTAAAATTGTTAACTAGTGGATTTCACATATTTTGGGGCCTTTTGGTGTTGATTCTTATATCAGGAATAGAATACCAGGAATTACACAGCAGAAAGGCAGACATTTAGTATTACAATTTCTTTTTCTATAGATGTGTGTGTGTGTGTGTAAAAAGTATACTAGTTCATCCAGAAATTTAAGAAGGCTGTTTGAGGATTTAATTCAGCATTTCTAAATTCTTTACACTTGCCTTTTTCCACTTAGTTATTAAATTATTGTATGTGTTTAAATTGACAGTGACAGAAAACAACAATTTATGGAAGTAGAATTATGAAGGGGAGTGAATTACTGATAACATTTGGTTTTAATGTTTAGTGAAGGTAGACTTCTGCAAAGTGAATTAATGTTGATTCATAGTTGTGTGACAGAATATGTAAATCAATTAACATAGGGATGATTTGCACACAAATGGCTACATCTTCCAATGCGTGGTTTCCTGGGAGGCACACATCTTCCTCGGAAGCAAGATACTCTACAAAGGGTGAACTGGACAATTGTCTGTGCCATGGGAGAGGAAAATGCCCAGGCTGCACTTCTGAAGCACTCTGCCTTTGATTATTTGCCCTCACCCTGGAAGTAATGGATTGGAGGTAACTCAGAGCTGTCAGCCTTCTCCTCCTGTCCCTTCTGATCGTTTTAGTAAATGGTAGTGTAAAAGATTGTTACCGTGGTATGTGGTATAGCGAGACAACAGGATTCTGGCCTTTGAAATAAGTTAAATCCACTGTGTTTTGAAGTGTATATTTACCATATACACAGAGAGCTATATGTGTAGGCAGGAAAGCGTTATGCACAGAGGCAGAAGTGCTTTGCAAACACCGATGTAGTAGATATCCCACACATTTCTAACAAACTGCTTTTAAATGAAAGACCACCTTGCTTGTTTCTCTGGGTGATTGGGTGCTGCAAAAACTTTTGAAACTCCTCCAGTTTCATATGGCTTCCTTCCAACATCTGTCTGGGATTGCACCTAATGCATTTTGTAGTTTGCATATGAAGTATCAATCTATTTCTAAAACTATTCTGTAAGGTTTGTTTGGAATTAAAAGGAAAGATGGTGATGATGATAGTGATGATTCTTGATGCTGCTGATACATAGTATAGTATACTTGATATATTTTCACTGTTGATTTTTTAAAATCAAAATCAGTTATAGCTCATGGTTCCTAAAATTTGTTAGGCAGCTAACAAAAAGCAATAACAACAACAACAACAAAATGCAGAAGCTCTACCCTTTCAGAGACATAAGCAATGAAGAACAAGCAGATAAAAATCAGGCAAATTTATTGAAGCCACTAAAAAGCCACTTTTTAGAAACACTTTCCTAGAAAGGAACTTGGTTGATGGATACATAATGTTCATTGCGCCACTACAATTGATGAGAGACTACTTACCTGGAAGGTGGTATTTCTCCTGGCTGATTACCTCTGTGAGATGGGCAAGCAAGCTGGTGGCTCTTTGCTCTGGCAAACTGTTTCTTATCTTTCACAAAGATAAGGTGCTTCCAAGACCTGACGTATTGTTTTTACCAAAAGTTGTTTCACAATTCCATCTTACTCAGGACATTGGCCTTCTTACATTCTACCCTCAGCCAACTATACTGTTTGTGTGGTTGCTGCATTGTTTGGACATCAGGTGTGCTTTGGCTTTTTATACTCAATGCACAGTGGTGTTTCTTATGTCTAAGAAACTTCTGTGTGTGAGGGGGGTCTCAGGAAGGACAATGTATTTTGTCACAGAGACCTCACAAGTGGGTGCTCCATTTAGCCATGAACTAGCTGAATGACCCTTTTTAGCTGGCCTCAGAGGTCAAACAAGGCAGTGGCATATTCTGTGGCTCTTTTTTCAAGGCATTTCCCTGCCAGACTTCTGTAGAGTGGCAATGTGGTCATGGCCATCCACCAAATTCAGCACTACTGTTTTTAGGCTGCAGAGCAAGGGCAGTGCCAGTTGCGGATATGCTGTGCTTTCTTCTGCCTTCTAGTGGCCTGCCCCACCATCCTGTGTTGTTTCCCAGTTACCCATTTGTGTGAGGCACAGGGACCGCAAAGAAGATGAACACGTTACTTATCTGTAACTATGGTTCCTCAAATAGTCATCTGTGCCTTGACATAAACCCACCCCAGCCCCCTTATTTCAGGTACCTGTAGAATTCATGACAGAGTTTGAAACTGAGGTGACAGTAGCTTGGCAGGCTGGCTTATGTATGGTATATGGGAGGGGGTGGTGATTCCCTCCAAGTTACTCAGCTCTAGAACATTCCAAATAGTATCTTTGCACAGGTACAAAACCCATTTGTGTGAGAGCACAGATGATCCCTTGAAGAACAGCAACCCATTCTTATGCTTGCTCTGTAAAATCAGGATTGCAAAGGTAGACTCTAGACTGGTTTAATGCCACAGCTACTCTGGGATAGGGGCTATCCCAAATTTCTCCTGTGGGGTCAGTTGTTTAAAGTTCATTGGAACAACTAAATATAGGAATACATTTCTGTGCATATATTACTTGCTGGGTCAGATATTTCAGCTAAATCTGGTGTGTACTGGAGTTTTATTTTGAATATGAATACTGTGTGAGAGCCATCATGGTATAGTGCTTTAAGTGTTGGACTATGACTCTGGAGACCAGGGTTTGAATCCCTGTTCTGCAGTGGAAACCCACTGGATGACATTGGGAAAGTCATAGTGCCTCAGAGGAAGGCAAAGGCAAACCCTTCTGGACAAATTCTGTGAGGAAAACCATGTGATACGTTTGTCTTAGGGTCACTATAAGTTGGAAACAACTTGAAGGCCCATATCAACCAGAGCAATGAATGTTATGTATCTGTACTGCATTTTTCTTAATAGGATGCATATTTGCATCAGCAGTCTCATTCTAAATGGGTGTCATAAATCTACTATCCAGAGAAAACAATCCAGCGCCTATTTGGATACAAAGTTGATTAATACATATGGTTCCTAATGTAATAATTGATATGCTGGCTGCTTCTATACATTGATTTCGGTTGGCCAGCTTGGCCTAGGCCTTATGTTTTTCCCCTTCAGTAATTTTTTCCTTGTTATTTCACGTGTGATGTTTAACCATCTCCCCAATACTGTTCTAAATGCGGCAAAAAGTTGGTGGATAATGTAACAAAAGCTGCAAGTTAAAAGTACCTAGTCTGCAATATTTGTGTACATCTGCATCTGTAGAAATTAATAGGATTTCACTGCAAGCTTGAAGAATCATGGCGGTAGTGCTGAATTGATTTGGATGGTTACTTTTTTATGTGAGCAATCCTAATGTGTTGTTAAATACATTCTCACATGGAGAGAAGCACACATTATTCAGACAGTAAAGCCCTTGTGCTTTCATGAGCTGGAAGAAGTGGTGATGCAAATCAGGAATGCAGCTGTGGAAGGGTAAAATGAGGGCGCTGCCCCTCCAAGTTAGAATTGTGCCCCTCCAAATTAGAAGTTCATTCAGGGCAACAGAATTATTATTGGGGAACAGTTTGGCCCCTCTCTGTTGCTACGGCCCTGGCACAAACACAGAAATTGTATCAATGTATAGATCGGCATACATTTGAAGGCTGTGTGCCTCTTGGGTGAACAGCAAAACAGTCTGTTGGCCGATCTTCACATATGAATGCTATTTGATGCTAGGTTTCAAGCAAACTGAGTGCAGAAGACATCCTTTTTCCCTTTCTTCCTTCAGCAATCTTTGTAGGAGAAGACAAAAAGTGGAGAAATGCTGAATCTTAGAACCTGCTTTATCCAGTACTAGAATATAGAATAAGTAATTTACCTCTCCTTTCTCAGTATTTATCACTATTCCTTCTCCCAATCCCTTGTTCTTTCTGTTAGTCATAGCAGGGTATTAAAATAGATACACATTAACAGGTACCAGAATGACTTTAAGCCTTCTTACATCCTACCAGTTAAAAGAACCAGAGTCTCTCCATCTCATTTTTGTACTGGGATAGACATAATCTTGCTGTTACCACTATCATTTGCAGTAAGTTTAAAGTACCTAAAAGTTTCAGTAGTATTGTGAATACTCACAAATAAATAAAAATCGTAATTCCATTAGGAGCTGAAAATTTTAATAACACTGCTAAATGTAAACATTATTTCTACAGTATCTGTAACAACAATGATAATAAAAAGAAATGCTGTAGTATTTTGGGAAATAAATGTACTGCTATGGCTAAAATGCAAGCAAATAATAGTTCCATTAGTACTTAAAATTGCAGTAGTACTGATGATAATAATTTTTACTGCTGTAGCTATAAAGCACAAAGATGAGAAATAATTTCATATTCAGAAAATGTATAATAATTCAGTTTTATTAGTGAGAAGCCCATGTTTCAATTTCACTGAGTAGCACCTTGATTCTTGGGGTTAAGTTTGGGACAGCAACTTGAACTTTTTCAAAATGAAAGCTGTTACACAGAGAAGAAACAATGGGGAGGGAAAGGAAGGAAACAATAGCCAAGTGCTAGGGGCTCCTGGAACTCCCTCCTGCTGATGCACTGTCACTTTGGAGTTCCCATGTTGCCAGACAGTGGAAAAAACGCGGAGGGAGAAACACAAAATATCAATTAAAAAAGTAACTGTGGTGTCTTGAAACTCTCCTCATATACTTACCTGGCAGGGGAGATACCTTGATCGCGAAGGAGGTTTTCCCAGAGTGAGGCTCATCCATTGCACTCCAGGTGAGTGTTAGAAATGTGGGGAAAAAGTGGGGACTTTTTTATGATATGTGGTGGACTTGTTCTAAGGCTAAGAAATTTTGGAATGGAATTCATGATGCAATTCAAAACATTTGCAAAGTTAATTTTGAAGTGGTATCAATTTTATTTATTGAATATATTAGGCCAGAACTGGGAGATTGGAAAACAACAGAAGATATTATTGTATTTGATTACAGCAGCACAGCTGACATATGAACAACACGGGAAAGATAAAACAGATATTCAATTAGATGAATGGAAATTAAAAATGTTAGACATGGTAGAGACTGAAAAATTAGCTAACTCCCTTGAGAATAAAACGGTTCAAAATTTTGAAAGAGAATGAAAAGGGGTAATTCTCTGGCTAAACTTGTAAATGTCTGTGGATCGAGTATGTTGGTATTTGACAAGATATGTATAAACGAAAATTCTTGATATACAGAAACGACGGGGGGAGCAGAAGAACTATAGTAATAATATACATATTTGTGTTTAGATATGTTTTTATGTATTTTGCAAATAATAAAAATTTCTTTAAAAAACTCTCCTCATATATACTGTCACTCTTAGGTCTCAGGGATGTGCATCTTTTCTTAAGGAAAGGAAGGGGGAGGGGGGTGAAAATAAAAAAAAATGCAGGTCATGGGAAATAGTGAAGATTAGGGGTTTCAACTACTTCCCCTGTGCATACTCATAATCACCCCAGGTCCCTATCTAGCCAGATTTCTTTTTTTAAAAAAAATGGGAGACAAACAGTCTTTAACCCTTAGGAAAAATCAGAAGTATAGAAAGGTAGGATTTCTCTGCATTGAGAGAGACATATGAAATTACAGTTTAGGGAGAATAGAAAGAGGCTCACACTAGATTCTGGTATTCTGTCCTCAAGTTATTGCCTCCTACATTGCTCAAGACCTCTGCTTTGATACAGCTGCCATATTTCCCCTCATTCACACCCAAACAGTCAGCTCTCAAGAAGGTATTTTATGATGATGAAGAAGAAGAAGAAGGAGAAAAGGAAAATGTGCTCCTAGACTAGCTCTGAAATTTCCTTCCTTTTGCTGTTGCTGAGTTTTGCTTGGGTGCTTTACCAGATTGCTTCTTTAGACTGGTACAGAGCTACTGGTCTCCCATACTGGAATTTAAACTGTGCCAGTTGAGGAGGCTGTATGTTTGAATGCTGTATATTACTGGGTGGCCGGGGACACCGTTAGACAGGAACAAGAAAGGCTGTGTTTGGAACTGGAAGGACATAAGAATACCACTAATTAGAAGGCATTCAGTCTCAGTGTCTTCTTTGTAGCGATAAATGGAGAGATAAAGCAAGAAGAACTCTTTTTCTCCTTGGGAGTGGTGCAGATGGGTGCAGGAATGTCAATCATCGTGGATGACAACGTAGAAGATGATGGTTTCTCTGCTGACCACAATTTTCTTAGTGAACCTAGCGTGAGTGACTGCTTCCTGTACAGGATGAGTGGGAAAAGCAGAAAGTGGGATTTAGCTTTGGGGTGCTTTCAGCTGGTAAGGAGCGGTACTCCCCCCCCAGCTTTATTACATCACCTTGGGTTGCAGGAAGACATGGGAACTGAGATAAGATAAGTGGTTAGGAATTGTTAGAAAACGCCACTTGAACTACTTCTGTGTTCTAGCAGTTGAGATCACTGAGTTAGGCAATTGCAAGATAAATTCACATACTATTTGCACCTCACTTACTTAAGCTGCATACAGTATAGATTGTGAGTAGTTCCATCAATTTGATTTTGAAAAGGCTGACACTGTAAGGTTGAACATATGTAAGCTATGAACACTTTTTAAGCTACAAAAAGTTTGAAAATGTACTTAATGCTGTTTTGCATCATGATTGTAAATTGTAGGAGAAGATGGTCACCTTTTTTATTTCTGCCTCCTGAATAATCTGGTGATCAGAATGAACTGAAAATACAGTTTGGAATGTTTCAAGCTTTTAAAAATTACAGAATTATTTATGCAATATATTGAAGCTGCCTTTTCAGCACTACTATGGTCCAACAAAGAATAATTATTTAATTCAATTTGTACTGTGTTTGATGTGCTGTGCAAAATTGGTGTACATGGCAGATGATGCTGAATCAATCTGATCAAGAAACTCATATAAACCAAATACCCATGTTTTGACAGAAGCAAAGGAAAAGGGCAAATGGAGAAAAATCGCGTCTTTTTTCATTTGGGGATTTCTTTTGAAAAAAAAAGTGTGAACAACCAAGGTTGAACAAAATACACTATTTTCTGTACCCCTCTTTTTGCACAAATTGATTTTTCAGAAGAACTTTAAAATGTAAAAAAAAAAAAGCTTGTGGCAGTTGATCATCTTCTTGTTGAGGATGACAAAACTCTGAATATTCTTTTACCACCCTACTCTCTCCACCTTTCTGTTTGTTCAATAATTTCCCAAAAGAGACTATCATACCTCTTTTCAGACTTCATAGATCAGAGGAGACAACCACCACTTTGGCCACCCATGTGGTTTACCAAGGAAGCACCTGGCTCAAGAGTGAACTTGTGTCTATATACTGCTGCTGCTGGTGGTTTCATGTCAGTCCTGACCAATTTAGGAAAGATTCTGCAGCATACATAGGGGTAGGTCCTTTTTGTATGCAAAGGCTCTCCTTTGGCTTGCTTTGGTGCCCAGTAACTCTCCAAGTTAGACGTCTACCTTAGCATGTGGTTGGTTGTTGATTTGGATTTTCACTATAAAGAGCATCTGATAGAGCACAGTGTTCTAATATATCATGTAAATAGGTTAGGCTCCCCTTGAATTTCAACAGATCGTCTTTGTAAGAGCAAACACACTGAATAATAAGTAGTGCCTTAAGTTGCTTGCAATAATACTAATAAGTTTAGCTTTTTATGTCTGACTGTAGGAGAAGAGAATTATTCTTCTTGCAGTGGTAATGTGTGTGCTTAATGAGTTGCTTACTATTCAGTGGTGTTTTAAAAATATGTTACCATCAAACCTTTGATATTCATGCTTTGTAGATTTCATTCTAAAATGTTGTCATTTATTTTTAAACACATCTCAATCAATTTCAGCTGAGCCCATAAAAAATGCTTTACAGTTTTTGCGTGCACATGAAGAAATGAAAGATTCTTTTTCTTTGTACTGTAATAAAGTATTTCTAGACAAAGTAGATCTGTGATTTTAACATCTTTTGACAAGCACATTGGACTGTAGAAAGAGCATCCAACTTGGGGCTTGGGGCATATGTTGCTACCTTCTGCTAGCGTAGCTCCAAAACAAGTCACTGTTTGCTAAGGGTCAGGTTCATACTTAGATTGGAGAAGCAAATAAATATCTAGTTGAGATTTCAGAAGTGATAGTTTTTAATATATAAAGTAAACAGGTTTGAGCATAAAGGTCCTCTGGCCTGTTCATAATTTTAGCTTTTTCGTTAACATTTCAGTCCATAACTGTGATAGAAGTGCTACCATATTCAAGCCCAGTCTATTAAAGTAATCAAGCAAAAGTGTTTGGATTTAAGAATGCATAGTTAAAATGGGTTTGGGGACTGAAAACTTGAACTAGACATGCAGATAAGTATCCAGGGGCAGTGACGTACTCTTATCTATCCTTTTGGAGGTGTGAGCAGTGATGAGCAGCTACCTCTGCACCTGAACTACAATGATTGGTGGCTTTGTGTGGGAAAATGCTATCTTTTATATAATATATTGCCAGGCTGCTCAGAGCTTTTAAAACTAAACCAGCACTTTGACTTGGGTCTATAAACAGACAGGTAGGTAGTTAATACTACTGAGACATGTTAAACAGTGTTTGTAATGTGTTCTGTAGTTGGCCTGAGTTACAAATCTGGCTTCTGAATTTTGTATCTCTTGCAGACACTGAACTCGTTTTTGAATAAAGCCGCTCAGATGTTGTAAAGGTCATTTAAAAGTCCACTGGGGCATTCTTTTCTATGTGTTTGCAACGGTGTGGAGAAAGCAGCCAGGGATCCCTACTCTCCTGCTGTCTGCACATTCAGGAGATATTTGAAGGAGGGGGCCTGCTCTATGTGAGGCAGCGTCTGTGATTTAGAACCCTGCTCCTGCACAGATGAATGAAACCTGCCTAAGTGGACCCATTCCCTCTCTGCCCCATCCTAGTTAGGCTCAGAAGACAGAGAACGTTTGAAAGGGGTTAAGGTGTGTGGTGTATCATTGTAAATATTTTAATTCTGAGGTCTAAACCAAGTTTAATTGAGTAGAGTGAAAATCCCCACTATTGCAGCTGTGCTGGACTATATAGCTTTGTGTGAACAGTTGTGCAGAGCAGTTGCACAGGCACTTATGCAGAAAAAAAAATTGTTTTGGATGCTACTCTTGTGCTAAAATTACAACTGCTGGCAGAATGGTCTTTGCGTTAGCATAATAACACCATTGGATATGGGTCCCAGTGATTTGCAGTTGATCTAGAATTCTGGCATGTTGCTCATATTCTAACCCTAAAAGAGCTTTATATATCAAATGAAACAATGTCAGAGTGTCTCTGTGCATAGTTCTTTTTTGAAGATGAAATGTCATTTGTTTTTTGTTTCTTTGGCCATATGCTACTGGCTTGTTATCCTCTTTGGAATACAATACAAAATCCTTATTTTGGAAGTCCATAGTGGCTTTGCACCCCTACTTCCAATCTATTCTGTGATATGCCCCCATTTATTTATAACACTGGCTATGGTATTGTGCAGCTTCCATGTTTTCAATTACCATTCCTGACCATTTCCTTTCTCTCTTACTGCCCTTTATGCTGGTAAGTACCTCCCTTCAACATTTGTGCTGCTCTTTTCCTCCCTGCTCCACCTTCTCAGTTTTTTACAAATCAATCTTTAAAAAATCTCTGATAGAATATCTTAATCTGCATTCCATATTGAAAATCAGTCTAAGTATATGTAACATCTGACCACTTCTTCCTTCGTTCCTTTTCCTGTGCAGATTTTACATTGTAAACCCTTCAGTGCTGGGGCTTATTGTTTTCTTGTTTTTCTGAAAAGTGTCATGCATATTGATGACATTCATATACTTTATAAATAGTAGCAGTAATGGCAAAAATTACTTCTCCTTCTTAATAAGCAAAGTGCAAAAAAAGACCAGCACTTTATGCGTAACTGTAATGTTTCTCTTTTGAGTGACATGTTAATAATATATTGTCTGTACAAATGGTGATAGGAGCAGCAACAGTTGTTATAGGAATAGTAGTAGTAGATGATTATAACAGAACTCACATTTTAAAAAGCCTGTGAGACAAAATGGAAATACAGTTCAGCAGTGACCATGTGTTCAAAAAAAATAAATAAAAAAACCTTCCATTTATTGTGCCATTTTTTTTTACAATTTTCAGCTAACGAGAGGCTTTGTCATGAAATACTTTCATTTATAATCATAAACACCATTTACATCTCACCCTGTAATCTGCTTAAGATGTAGGTGCTTCCTGTCATGACACAACGGCCTATGATAGATTAGCTATAGAGAGAGTTCACTAATGAGCTTCATGAGTGATGATGGATTCAAATTCTGATATCCCTGGTCTGAATCCGGCATGACCCCAGATTGTAATGTATTAAAGATTAAAGGGTTTGTTGTAGTTTCTCTAGGTATGTTGATCTCCCATTGTGCTTATATGATAAACAAGCATGTGATGCTGTTTACATTAATTGCATGACAAGAGCTGACTTTGAGGTGACTTTGTGGAATGGCATCTTTGCATGTTACCAAAAATTATGGCCTGTACATGTACCTTGATGTGTGGTAGTAGATAACATACTGAGGATTAACTGTGAACTTCAGTGCAGGTGAACTGATGAATCCATTAATTCAAAAGCTTACGTATTATTATGGTAGTGCAATAGTGAATGAAATACAATATCTCACCTATTTTGTATCTGACTTTGTGAGACTGATATGTTGACAAAGCATATGAGCTGAGTGTGTAATGAAGCATTCTGTGCTACTGTGCCATGTATCATTATACCACCTGTCTGATGAAACATTAGTTTTTTTTGTTCATAGAAATATTAGCTTCCACATAAATTCTTAGTATAAATTTATTGATATAATTTGCAAGCTACCTTTTAAAATTTTACTTATTACATATATCCTGTATTTTAATGGATTTTCAATTTTTTTAAATAACTTTTTCATATTGGGAATTTAACATATGGATGGAGGTGCTGTGATAATTAGTTATACAAGATCTAGTGACTAATTTTTAATCTGGGTTGTCATTTCTAAGCAACAGTGCTGCAGATGGCAGGGTTTTGACTGCCCATCACAGCCGCAATACCTTAGAGAGAGCAGTTGCTCATGGACTTCTTTTACTTGCTTTAGGTCAAGAGTAGTCAAACCTTTTATAGCACCTGCTTTTGCATATGCGAATCTGTTGTTCTGTCACATTGTTAAACAAGCAGTCTCTGGTGGTGGTAAAGAAACCTGCAACCTGGACCATATGAAATCAAATTTAGCAAAAAGACAACTGTGATTTCTGTAGCATATAGCCATGGGATACTGCTTCTGTTTTGGGACTTTGTTTCTGGAAGACTGCCTGTAATCTGGAAGAAGGGTTTATGAGTCAAGTATATGTTTGGAGGCAAGAAGAAACGGGAAGGTGTTTGCTGTCATTGACTGTAGGATAGTTGTGAAGTTTGACATGCCCAGAAGCTAATGGATGCCATGTGGGGCAGCCATACACAGCATACTTCAGTTTTCATCATCTGGTGAGCCTCCAGCATGATTCCCAGGCACAAGAGCTGCAGCCCGTCTACTTTGGTTTGGAGCTGATTGATCCATAGTACAGAACATGCTTGTGGGATCTTCTCTTGTTAGAGAGGGGTATAAATGATTGAAATGATTTCTTTAAAGGAGGGGGCTGCTGAAAAATGTAAGATTTGTTTATAAACTGTAATGCTTACTAAAAGAAATTGTCAGGTACAACTAACATATCCTGTAATCACTGACATTTTGTTGTACACAGTTGCATGCTTATGTTGGAATTCTTGCATAATGTAACAGTAGGCAAAAAATTAAAATAGGAGGGAGAATCAACCTTGGTTTTCTAGTGTGTGTATCTTGTTTTGTGAATCATTTTATTACATAGATCAGTTCTTAGGCTATCTGCTGGGGTGACCAGTAATTATATTTTTAAGTGTGCTGGGAAGTTGCATTATTAGTGCCCATTGATTACAGTTGTTTCCTTTTGTCCTGGAAACTCACCAAGGCCCATCACCCAATCACTCAGGGGCTTGTCTAGGGACCACCACATTGAGTAGTACTGACATTTCAAAGTTCTTTATAAATTGATTGGCAAGAGGTTTCTTGGTGGCACTTTCTTCAAAAACAAAACAAAACAAAACCCCACCACCAACACAACCCTGATCACTACAAAAAACAAAACAAAACAGAAACCAGACGAAAACACCACCTTCACAACCCACGTTTCTGTGCAGGAGATGGATAAAATAGTTTAAATGGACGAACAAATGTTGCATGCTGTCATTTCAGCTTAAATTGTTGCTCCCTCCCATGCACTCTCCCTACGGTACTAAAAATTCTGATAACACAGAAGGTGCCATGGTAATGCTGTTGACTGTGTTAATTATTTGAGCTCTGATTTGTCAACAGTATCTTAATGGAACCAAAAGCAAAAAAGCTGCATTCAGAGCTTTTGTTGAGGAAAGAAGGAGGGGATTCTACCCTAACCTTTTAACCTTGTCAACAGATTATTATTATTTTGACATTTTAACACAAAGCATTATTTGTGCAAGGGTTGGAAGTTTAACTCTTAAAGGAACTAGATATCATTTTTATTGGGTTATTAATTCTGGTAGGTGTTAATCTCATCAAGATTGCCAGGCATTTTGCTACATAGGCCATTCTGATTTGTAGCTTTTTCTTTTCACAGCAGTATTAAATACCAAACCTTCTCTGATATGGAAGTTCATTAGAGATATGTCTTTGATGGCAGCCCTTTCAGGGCTTCAGTTTCAAATACCTTGATGTAAAGCTTAAGAAGCCATTGTGTTGTAAGCCTTCCTTGATGTGCCTTATTTAGATCTGCATAGTAAATCAAGGAAAGTAAATAACAAGGCAGCAGATGGAAGCATGGAGATAAGGCCAGTGAACAATTGTATTTGTATTTTGTTATGATGTTGACAGGAGCTAAAATTCACTAATCTAGTTCAACTGATCTGCATTTCAAAGAAATCTCATTTAGCAGCAACTTGAAGGTTTGGAGGATAAAGTTCTTTTATTGCAGCTTTTATTGCATTCTTTGCTAATTTATCTGGTCAAGATTTAGCCTAGCTTACTTGAAACAGCAAGCATGTTACAGGCAGTCTTAAATACTACCAAGGCAATAATGTCTAGACTATGAACCGAAGGTAATTACATATCTAGCACTGAATAGGGAACATTTAGGAAATACTGTTGTCCATACTGAATAGTAGAAGAAATACAGGTAAGATTTTTTTTTCTTAATATCTTTTCTAGGGGGCGGGGGAGAAATGCTGACATCCAAACAAATGTTTAAATATATTGAATATAATAAATTGATTTTATTGAATTGTGACATGTATTGTATTCATAGTGATTCTGCCTTAGGTCAACTGAATTCAATAAATGTAAAATCTTTTCCGAGTGATAGAGTCTTGGCTTTTCTTGAGTAAAAATAATACCGAAGTATACAAAACCATGAAATTCATTGTAGGGTGGGCTGGGAGTTGCTGAAAATTTTAATTTTTGAGCTCATGTGATGGATGTTATTGGATGGGAGAGCATTTAAAAATGGAGATTAAGATTAGTGTTGGAGATTATGTGATTTTAGCTATGCTGGCAAGATAAATAACAAGACTGAGGACACAGCAGTAGGTGGCTGGAGAATCTTATCAAAGTTAGGGATTGTTTTGGACTCTGGCAGCAGGACTGCAGACTATTTGGCATAATGCTTCAACGAAAAATAACTGCCCTAGTAAATAAGGCAGGGGAGAACAATTTTCTGTATGTTGTGCAAATTTGGCTTGCTAACACCCTGAGTCCAGACATGGAGAGCTGCTTACAGGTCCCTCACTGTTTCCTGTTGTTCTAGTGAGAGATAGGAGACAATGCAGGGTTGGTTCCCTGCTGCCCTACTCACCTTTCCTGTAGGAGTGCTCTGAGTCAGGAAGGAAAGTTCTGGCTTCCCTTGTAGAGGGAAGTGAAGTGTAGCACTCCTTGCCCCCTTCTCTGCAAGGAGAAGTAGAAGGGGTATCTGGTTCTCTGCCAAGCTGTTTGGTGAAAAAACTTGATCAGCATGTTAACCAAGAACCTGGTGTATTAGGAGCATGGCCAAACCCCAAGAGGTCATATGCCCCACTCTTTTTTAATTCTTTATACCTGCATGAAAGGTTTAGTCATCTTGAAAATGGCTTTTTCTTACTAGGATGGATATTAGCATGATTTTCTATTTTAGGTGGCCACCTTTGTATAATATCCCTATATTACCTTCATATAATACCCAACATCCTTTCCACATGGGCAGATTAGAAAGGTATATAGAAGAATGGCAAGGCTTTTCAAAATACCAGAGGAAACAGGGATACTAGGCAACTGGTAATTCAGCATGCCAGCTGGTAAATTGCCTTTGAGCTTTGTGGTGGGGCCTAATAAAAATAAGTATGTAATGAAATCATCCCCAACCTGGCACCTTCCAGACATGCTATAGCACAACTTCTGCAATCTTGAGCCAGCATCTCAGTCATAACACTGGGGAACATAATGTATATCGACAGACTATGTGCATAAGATTTCACTTTGTCTATCCTGGTTGAGTAGTTTTGTAAGTTTTTGTATAGCTTTGACTTTTCTTGAATTGACATTAAGTTAGAAATGCTGCAATTTATAAGTTTTTTCAAGGGATTTTGACATAACAGTATATGATTTGGCTTAAGTTTGTGTACACGAGGCATGTGTATATAGATGTTTATGGCTAAGGTAACCATAACAATACAGTATTGTATTACCATATATACATCTTACCATACTTTGTGTGTGTAAAAACTAAGCTTTGCATGCCATGGAAAATTCCATACAAGGAAAGCAGCAGTATTTTGGGAATTGGGGATTAGTCTTTTGTAATGAGATTGACCTATTGTGTTTCACCTAAGAAGTGTTACATAAACCGTAGCTGATCCTTGGAATACACAATGTGTCTGTATGTGCGTGTGTATTAATTGGCTGATTGGTTTTCTTGTTATCTCCACAGGTAATGATAGCTGAGGGTCTTGCTGAAGATGCATGAAGTAGAGCTTAGGAATAAAGCAGTGATTGATTTTTGAAGTGAATTAAGTGTAATATTTCAATCCAAAATTTAGGCTGGATACAAATCTGAGTAACTACTGGATTTTGTATTTTCAAAAATGAGACTGTCAGCTGGAATGGCATTTCTGATCCAACAACGTAACCTAAAATGCATGACCTTTAGTGTAGCGTATAATCCGTTTATGTCTGTGACTTTTCATTCATACGTAACACTGATCATGTAGGCCTCTTGACTTCAATATCATGACCTCAGCATTTTTTTCTCATCTCCTTCAGCCGTTTCTGACCCCTTGCTTGATTAGAGTGTTTGAAAGCTTGCACACAATTTTGTACATATTATGTTGGCCCTAATAAAATTATTATATTATCCTGGATGTGGGATTTTTTTCCCCTATGGACCAGCAGATCTTAGTTACATATAGTCATATGCTAGTTAGTTTAGAAACAAACTGTGATGAAAAAAGGTAGTTGTATGATGTATTACAACAAGGTAGAAGGTATTAGGGAAGATAATGCCTTATTAAACCTAAAAACAGTAAATAAAGTTTTTAAAAAATGATAGTCCTAAAATGCACACTGTTCATGTAGCTGGCTTTTGCCTTCATGTATAGTGTGTTCCCACTTGAAACTGAAAACCTTGTTCTTATATATGAAGTCAATAGGATTTCAGGAAGAACAGAATTAGACCAATAAGATTAATCTGTAAAAACTCTTACATTTAAGAAATGCTATTTCCTATTATAGATATGAGAAAATGAGGGAGGTACAGCCTTCTCTGTAGTATAATTCTGATTGTGCAATTCATATATGACAAACAAATTCAGTATGTTGTTTGTTAGGTCGAGGACACTATCTGCTGATTTGTCAGTATGTATAAGAACCACCGTAGAAATGGTTACTTTTATAAAATTTTTGAACCTTTCTAGAAGTGTAGCTTCCATCAGGCAGACATAACTATTTACAGCCATATTGAATTGTGCAATTATCCCAAATAAATGAGAACAGATATAAATGGGCCCTGTATGAACTTGGAACTGGTAAAGGTACTTGCAGATGAAGAGGTTAGTATATGTAGTTGTTTTTTTTTCCAATACACACATTGTGAACAGGGACATAGAATTCATCAAGTATTTTCTCCATACATTGGTACCACAATGTATATGAGTGACCTGTTATAGCCCTTTGATACTTCTACTAGGCATGGATAGAATTAATTAATGTGGATTCTTGTATAAATGACACACTGTTCTGTGACAGCAAAAGGTATTTGTTCCTGATGTCAATCAGTCATTCTCTGAGACTTCAAACAGCTTCCCTGAAGGAGTATACATTGATCTGTGCATATCCTAAAATACAACAAAAGCATTGCTGGTATTGTGGAGATGAAAGTGAAAGGATATGTGTTGAACACCACGTAGAAATATTAGAATGCCTGGTGTGTGTTTTCAAAGGTTGCTGAGCAAGAAAACTCAGAACACAAATGTTGACCAGCATGTGCATAAAACTTTATGATGATGATAAATTAGGTTAGAGAACGCAAGAAATGAAATTTATAAGGAATAGAATCTATCTATTTGCCCTAGATTTAAATGCTTGCAGGAAAATGAACTTAAATTTAAAAGGGTGGATATAGGTTTAGATATAATGATTTCTTTTTCTCCTATTTTTTGTATTTGTAACGACTCTTTGAATTAAGTTGTCTGCATTTTGAGTGCTTTCTGTTATGGCTAGGTGTAGTGTAAGCTAAATGGAAAAGATACAAAATGTCATTTCCACACAAATGAGTTTTACTGAGGCAAGTTCTCTTCAATGTTATGTTGCTCAACAGGAGGGGAAAGTGGCAATAGTCTTGGACTGATATGAAAAATCATGTGGGCGGTTAGTTGGAAGAGACTTTGACACCATACATTTTTAATAAAAGAAATTGGTGGCTTGTGAGAAGTTATTATATGTTGTATGGATGGAAAAGCTATTTGAAAATATTGAAACATGATCAATGCCCCTTTTTCTCAAATTTCAGGAAGCTCTAGTGAAGAGAATCCTGGACTGACAATATTCTTCACAGTTTGGAACTTATTCTGAGCAAATTTTTCACATGGCTTTTTGGGCCAGGAAACAACATTTTATGCATTGAAATATCATTTTCTGCAAGAGAAAATGCTTTTTATGTGCAGAACATGCTGCTTTGTATAGAATCGCCAACTTCAGAAAATACTGTTTTCTGAAAACATACACACAACCAAGCACATGCAGATTTTGTGCAGAATAAGTCCTGAACTACAGTCTTTGAAAACCATGCAGTTTAAAGATTTTCTCACAGTCAGAAGAAAATTGCTTAGATAGTAGCTTCTTTCTAGAAGAAAGTTAGTGGATGATTACATGATCAATGTGGTAGTTGTGGTGAGTGTTCCATTCTGAAATTTCCTCTTGTCATTGAGTAGCATGGGAATGTTGATCTATAGAGCTGCATGAACAGTATTCTTCTCATATAGCTCAGAAACTCAGTCATCTGATATTATGAAGAAATTGTGCTCTGGCAGTAAGTCGTTACATTCATAGAATCATAGAATTGTAGAGTTGGAAGAGACCCCAGGGGCCATCCAGTCCAACTCCTGCCATGCAGGAACACGCATCAAAGCACTCCCAACAGATGGCCATCCAGCCTCTGCTTAAAGCCCTCCAAAGAAGGAGACTCCACCACACTCCAAGGCACCATATTCCACTGCCAGACAGCTCTGACTGTCAGCGAGTTTTTCCTGAGGTTCAAGTGGAATCTCCTTTCCTGCAGCTTGAATCCATTGCTCCTTGTCCTGGTCTCTGGAGCAGCAGAAAACAAGCCTGCTCACTCCTCGACATGACATCCCTTCAAATATTTAAACAATTCAAAACAAGATGAGTGTTATGTTTAATTCTGGTTGTGAAGGATACAGTCAGGGTAGAATCAAATCTCCCTTTCTCTACTGCATGTTTGTGTGATGGCTTTAATCAGGACATGTGTGCCTCCTGCTATTCATTTCCAGGTCCTGATTGCGGCCATCTTGTTAAGGGTTATGCCACCTTTGCAGCTCGGACTGCTGAGAGTGAGATAATTAATTAGGATTAGAGGAAGCACTTTAACTATATTAGCTTCAGAAAGTTCAGAGCCCTCAACTGAATAACATTCTGAATTCTCTAGATTCTCTGTGGGATGTCAGTGTAGGAGTCAGTGTAGGCAGGAAAGTTGCTTTTAACAGTGTTTATTTACACTAATAGTTCCAGTGGGCCCAGTGTAGTTGGCCATTTTTATAGCTGGCTTTGAAAAGCAATTCACTACTTCTGTTTTGCAAGAGTACTTGTCAGATACTTGGGAATATCTGAGTGTTACCAGGTGCTGGCATAAAACACACTTTCCTATTGTATTGGTAACTATCATATGTGCACTTACCAGCAGAGTATAGGGAGGGGCAGCTGCTCAATGCTGGCATTTGAACTGCGTGAAATTCCTCCTCCACTGTTTAGTGAACTAACTGTATGCAGCCACGATTAGAACACAGAAGGAGAGAAATGGATCCTCATTAAATTACAGTTAGAAAATAATATAGTAATAATATAGTTGCACCTTTGTTGGGGAAAGGAATTAATTTCAAGTAAATTGTATTTGCAACTAGTTACATACAAGCATAGATGTTTATGCATTTCATGTCATGCAAGGATACCCCTTGCACTGGTACAGTATCACTAACATCACATAGTTGGGATTTACATGGGAACATCAGCCACCAAATTGTCCTGTGCATTAATGAAGTAAGAAAAACAGGGTGCAAGATGGGCCCAAGGCATAAAAAGAAAAAGTCATTTACAAAGACACAAATAAAGTGCTATCTGACCAAAGATGTTTTTTTAATATAGTTTTGACAATTTGACTTGGAATTGTGTCCTAACATGTGTGCACATGTCTTTTACAGCAAGGATTTTGCAACAAGGACTTTTTACATATCACATATGGAGTGAGAAATAACATACCTCCAAGTTGGGTTCACAAGAGCAAAGAGATTACGTTGGAAATATACATTGGCTAATGAATGCACCAACAAATTTCAGAGGAAAGTCAGCCTGTGTTTTATAAAGTATAGCAAAGCCTTTAATTGTGTAGATCATGAAAAGCTACAGATCATTCTAAAAGAAAAGAGTGTGGCACAATATTTGATTTTCCTGATGTATAATCTACATGCAGGACATAAGGCCACTATTGGGACAGAGTATGGAGAAACAAAGTAGTTTCTAATTGGAAAGGAGGTCAGACAAGAATGCATTTTATCACCCTGTTTAATTTATATGCAGAACATATACAGAAGTTGAGGTTAGACGTGGAGGAAAGAGATGTGAAAACTGTACAAGTAGAAAATAGCAAAGATTAGGAATGACTATTGAGGAAAATCAAGGAAGAAAGTGGAAAGGTAAGGTTACAGCTGAATAATGACCACAGAAGACTTACATAACTTAAAAGTGGATGATGAAAACATCAAAATAGTTTAAGGTTTTCTATAGCTTTGCTTAGTCATTAATCAAAATTAAGACTGTAGTCAAGAAAACAGGGGAAAAAGCCCTGAAATTAGGAAGGGAAATCATGAAGATCCTAAATAAGATTCTCAAGTGTAAAGATGCCATTAAATACCAAGGTCAGAATCGTCCATGCCATATTACTTCCAGTTTCTGTGTATGGTTGTGAAAGCTGGACAGTGAAAATGGCTGTCAGGAAGAAGATCAGCTCATTGAAATGTCGTGCTGCTGTTCTGTAGGTACTGTGGACTACCAAAAAAAAAAAAAAAATCAAAAGCCAACAAACAAACCAGTGAGCAAGCAAGCAGACAAACAACAAACAGGTAATCAAATTTAAGCTTGAACTCTCCCTAGAAGCCAAAATGACTAAACTGAACTCTCCCTAGAAGCCAAAATGACAAAATGAAGCACTAGGACTTTGGATGTATCCTGAGACTGCATGACTCATTGGAAAATATGATAATACATGGTTAATTTAAAGGCTGTAGGATAAATGAGAAAGACCACATTACAGGTGCATTGACTCAAGGCTCTTGGAAATTTTTTTCATTCATTGAATTGCCACAAGTCTAACCTGACTTGACATCAATTAATAATAAGCCCAAATTGTCTTGCAGGTGCTCTTCCTCTAAAACTTACTTGTCTTTCAAAAAGCTGTACAACTTCCATTTTTCAACTGTACATTTTCCTCACTGCAGATTTTCTGTCCCAAATGCATAGTAAAAAAACAAAACAAAAATTCCCTGTGTATTTGGTTGTTCTCCACTTGAGAGTAGGATGATTTTGTTTTTTATTTACTAATATTTGATTGTTGTGTGTGTTTTGATTTGTTTAGAGAGAAAATTTAGAGGTTGTTAATCATGGAAGCCAGTGTGATGTAGTGGTTTGAGTGTTATACTACAACTTTGGAGACTAGGGTTCTATTCCCTACTGGACCATGGAAACTCACAGGGTGCATCACACACTTTCAGCCCAATCCCATAACAAGTTCTCCTTAAGTTTGCAACAAGTCAGAAATGACTTTAAGGTACACAGCAACAATAGTTATGGGATAAACTTGGTATACAGTTGAGTTAATGAAGTTTTACAAAGGTTAAGTGCATGTCATAGTCCTTTGGTGAGGAAGAGAGAAACATGTCAGTTACTCAGTTTGGGCATTGTAGGACTCCTGTTCATGCTCAGGGATCAGCTGGGTGGATCTATTGTCTTGGATGAGGAGTAACTAAAAGGAATGGAGCAGATAGTAAACAAGATTTGAGGTATTTCTGGTACAATATGACAATTTCTATTTTAGAACTTCCATGTTTTGAACCCAAAAAGATTCTAAAGCATTGTAGTATGTGTTTCCCAGGTAACTGAAGTTGCTGAGATACAGTTCTATTATAAAGCTTTCTCAGCTTTCAAGACAGAACTGGAAGTAAAATCTTAGGGGCAAGCAAATTTTGTGTTCTAAATGTAACTCTATGATGTTTAAATTTCCTTCATAAATCCTTTCACAGCAGAGTGAGTTTACCGTTTTTGTTTTATTATTTATTTGCAATGTTTATATACCACCCCATAATATTTACAGTAAGTATGGTGTTTAACAGATACATATGTATACCTTTTCCCTCTTTCAGTTTAATATGCTGCATACGTATAAAAGTATACTTTTCTGTAACAAATCAAAAGTAGTGGAGGATGTTTATAAGAATGTTCTTTAGAACAGTTCAACTTAAATAAATTTCTCTGGTCTTTGTCATGCAGGTGTCACCCACTCTCTCTGAAGCAACCTCACTACCTAACTTTTTGAAAGCCAAGTGAGTTTTGGAAGAAGACCTATTGCAAGCAAAAAGGAACAAAGCCCCTCCCCCCCCCCAAAAAAGAAGGAAAGGAGACCCGGAAGAAATGTAAGTGTTTCATAAATTATGTTGTGAGGCAATATTGTCTAATGTGTTTTCTACTTAAAGCATAAATTATACTGGTAACATTAGCACAGTCTGAGTGCTGTTCACAGCCTTTTTGGCACGGAGGAAAACAGGTAAGAATTGAGTTTTTTCCATCCTTGTAGGCATTTTAGTTTCAGAGAAGCTAGTTCACTGTGTTGCTTTTAAGAACTGAGGAAAGTGTTAAAGGACTGTTGGAAAGGAAAACATTGCTTTGATGATCCAGTAGGGCTATTCTGTAAAGTTCAGCTTCTGTTCAGTCTGATTTCTTCTTCGTGGTCTCTGTGACTCATACTAATGGGTCCTCTGTACCTATGGGGTACATTGTTCGGAACCCTCTATTGCTATCAGCTAAGCATTTTGGCAATCATTCCTCCATGTGATCAGTGCAGTTCGGTTGCTCAGTTCTTTCTCGTCCTCCTCAGCAGCAGCTTCAAGGGGACTGTTCTTGAGTGTCTTTGCCTTTCAGTTTGTCTTATGGTTTACAGTTTGATCTTGGAGTTTCTTTCTTACTTCTCTTATTGGTTCTTTGGAGTTTCCTTCAGTTTGGACTTAGCTGACTTATGGATTTCATTTTCAGCTTGTTGATTTGGCTTGACTATTCAAACCAACTGAGTGTTTATGAGACCACAGTCATAGAGAAAGACAATCACTCCAAGTGTCTGTGGTGCCTTGGTAAAGATCACAACATGAGAACCTGCACACATTGTCAGGCATTCACTCCACAGGCATGCCAGAGCTGCTTGTCTAAGCTCAAGGCTGTTATTTGGGAAAATGCCTTGAAGACCACTGACTGAGCAGCAGAGAACAGGCCTCTTTGTTTGGTCTCTCTTGTGGTCTCCTCTAGCTGCTCCTCTGTAATGCCACATTCTTTCTTGGCCCTGACTGCTTTGAGCTCCTCTGACTGGTTGGTGATGAAGAGGTCTTTACAGAAGATAGCTCCCCATACCAAGGGACACTGCTGATCACTTGATCTTGGAATCTACTGCTCAGTCTTGAGTGCCCTTCACTCCTGGCAGGTTTGTTAACATTGATGTTTGTCCTCTGTCAGAGTTCTGTCACCATGTGGAAAAAGGAAGCACATGAAAAAGAGGGCAGAGGAGGGTGATGTGACCTGTTCTCGGATTCCAGTTCCACCTCAGTCCGCAGAACTGTTCCTTCAGTCTCTAGTTCCATCAGAGCCTCTTTGGCAACCAACTCAGGAGAAGGAGCCCTCAGTTCCAATACGTGTATAGTAGAGGCTTTCTTCTGCCAGCTGGAAGGTGTCAACCAGGAGCTGGAGGGAGCAATCTTTTCAAACTCTTCTTGTTGCTGTGGCATCAGAGGATGAGACTGTTAAATCCTTGCTTAGGGTGTCAGCATGCTCCTCTATATAGTGTGTGTCACTCCCTGTCTTCTCCACTGCCTGTTTGAGACCATCCTCCACTACCCTTGCGTCATCCATCTGATCAATGTCATCTCTTAAGCTTGGATTCTGGCACCTCCCACTTGGGACCACTGTCATTTAGATGTCAGTCTTGTAGCCCATTGTTGAGAAGGTTCCCAGTGTACCATTGGTACTGTTATGAATTGTAGTTGCATTGGTATCAGCATGATTCAGAGTGGAATGTTTGTAAGATTCAGAGAGATACAGGGCCGTTTCATTTTGCATTGCCAATCTCTCCTGGTAATCAGTCTCGGCTGACATCGTCAGGGTCTGATGTGGCTTTGGATTGTTATTCTGCCTCATCTGACCCTCTGCCCAGCAGCAACAGTGCCATGAAAGCACAATCTGGCTTCACCGACAGATGATGTTGACACATTTGCTCAGGATGGCAAAGGCCATGGATCTGGAAGTGAAGCAGCCTGACCCTGCAGTCTCTGACCTGGTGTACTGGTGCATATTGAGGCAAGTTCCAACAGCAGCATCCATTCCTCTTCTGCTGTTGTTATTACAAGTTGTGAGAAAGTCTTGGACCTCTTCTGACCTTCTGCCCACCAGCAACAGTGCTGGGAAAGCACAATCTGGCTTCACCAACAGATGATGTTGACACATTTGCTCAGGTTGGCAGAGGTCGTAGATCCACCGCATTTATGTGGATCAGACTGCACCTTTCTGTAGGTCCCAAAGACTTTTCCTTTGCTATTCAACTGACAAAGAAGGACTGATGGTCTCTTCATGGTTCTTCTGAAATTGGGAGGGCTCTACAATTCGGCTCACCTATAACCTCTCAAGAAAAGACCCTGCTGCTGCTCAAGTGAGGAACCACTCCGTAAGAGCTATGGCTGTGTCAACCCCATTTTTGAGAAGTGTTCTACTGCAAGACATGTATAGAACAGCCACATGGTCCCAATTTCCCACCTTCATATCCCGTTATAGACTGGATGCAGGGTCCAGGGCTGAACCACATTTGGGAGGGCCATGTTGTTTTTTTGAAACCAGTGATGTGCCCATCCTGCATTTTCAACATAAATTAGTGAAGAGTTTGCCTACCGTTGTTGTTGTTGTTGTTGTTGTTGTTGTTGTTGTTGTGTGCCTTCAGTTTATTTCCAGTGCATGGCAATCCTAAGGTGAACCTATCATGGAGCTTTCTTGGAAAGATTTATTCGGGAGGGGGGTTGCCTTTTTTCTTTGTCTTCCTCTGAGGCTGAAAGAATGTGACTTGCCCAAGGTTACCCAGTGGGTTTCTATGGCCAAGTGGGGATTTGAACCCCACTTGGCCATGGAAAAAATCATGACATCTTTTTTCACACCATAAGTTGTTTTCAGACTGGTTCATCATATGAATTGAAGACTTCATATCAGCTCTAAAGGAAGCGTTTATGGCGTCATGATGAAAAGTACCTAATGTGAGTAGCAGCTGATGGGTAGAATGGTTTACAGCAACTTCATTGTGGTGTGTCTAGTTTGTAGGATCAGCTCTGAAACATTATAAATTTTAAAGCATAGCTATTATGTCTCTTTGCTGAAAAGTTTGTATTACTCTTTTGTCATCTGGTGAAGTGGCTATGGAACAATAGATAACAGTATAACAGTAGGTGTCAGTATAAGGCACGTGGAGATCACTCCCTGAATCTCTGAAGTATTTTTAGTTTTCTCACTTAAAATAACATTGAGCTTATAGTAATCACTGAGTTTAGAATAATAACCAAATGGTTAAAAATACAGCCACAGTTTTTATTTTCCAGAAATTAGGAATGTCTCCCTATGTTCACTGGAGTTTATACCTACAAAAAAGTATATACATTTTTTGTTTACATGTTACACACATTCTGCTTTTCTGTTTATTAATGTTGTTTTAATTTTTTTTTTACTAGATTGGTACTCTAGCATAATGAATATATTTTTCATATCATATTAAGTGTGACTGCATTGCAGAGGTGCAATATACGGAAATGAAAACTTGGATGTTGATTGTATTCTGTCATATACACAGGCTCATCTTCAACAAAATGACATCAAAGAATATGAAAGACTACAGCAACACAAATACTGTAGATAAGATGTGTAATTGCAGACACCATCTGCTCTGTGGGGAGTGTTTGTGTATTTTATTAACACCAATAATGTTAAACTAATTAACAGCAATCCCTCACAAAGCAATGTAGGTCTTAAATATTCGTGAGCAGGAAAATAGTTGGGTTTAATGAGAAAACTGTGTGAAAGGTTTTGTTTTTAACTGCATAGTACTGTTGCCTTTTTGAAGCTTCTAATTTCTCGATATTAGTTACTGTACTCTTTTATATAATTACTGTTACTAGTTGTAAAGAGTGCTTTGTCATTGTTTGTCTTAAGTGAAATAAACTATCAGGATATCTCTATCTGTATCATTTGCTTCTGAACTGATGGTCTTGGTTGTAGATCAGATTGCCAATAAAGAGAAAGCATAGTTCTGCTAATGAAATGCACAGTGAGTTCATGTGAAGCGTAACCATGATTTAGCACCATGGGAATGAGCCTCCATGACCCCAAATAAACTGTTGAATTCATGTGCTCTTACCTTTCCTCCTGGTGAGTTGAATTTTCCTTTCAAAGAAACTTTGCTTAGCATTGCACTTGGAGTAAGGATCCTGTTACTGTTTTTAAAAGTTGTTAAACCAGCTTCTGAATCCATGGTTTGGAGTTGACATGTTTGGAAATTACATATGTCTTTTTTTAAATCAGGGTTCTTGGTTCAAATGGAACACTGAGTTTCCTTAAAAATGAAACTAAACTAGGCGTAGGACTTTATGGCAACACTGGAGGTAGTTCTAAGTCATAGTTTAACATTAGCCAGGTGAATACAGCAGGTGAGGTCCTCCACTAGGCTTACATAGTGTAACTCTGTACTCAAGTAGGTACAGGATGGGTGCGCTACACCACCCTTCCGCAGTATGCCAACGTTGTACCACTGACTGTGTATCTGTCAATATGCCTGGTTATTGTATTATTGTGCAGTAGGGAATGCACAGAAGCTGTTTCTGCAATTCCAGTGAGCAAAATGGTACATTGAGGCACTGAAGGATAGTTATGTAAGATCCAGGAATGTGCAGCTGTATTGCTGGAATCCTGTTGGTTTAGTCCCAAATAGATGTAGAAAAGATTGCCTTTCAGGATGGTAGATCTTTCGTCTTTGGAAGTCTTTATACAGAGGTTGGCTGGACATCTTTGTGGACTGTTTTAGTTGCAGGGAGTTGGAGAAGATGGCCCTTTTGTGGTTTGTTACAACTCTAAGATTCTATGATTCTGTGAAATAACAGTAAACCCATTGAATACACTATTGAACGGTTAGTTGACATGTGGGTAACATGGACAATAGGATTTAGGCCTATCAAAATGGGTACATTTGTGAAACTCCACCTGTGTCACCATGAACTTAATCAGTCCATTGCACAATGTCCAAAAAACTGTTGTGTTGAATTTTGCCTTCTAATCATTGAACTCAGTGGGACTCAGATGTAATCCAGAGCTTTCCAAACTGTGTGTTGCAACGTGTTAGTAGTGTGTCAGCTGCAGTGTGTAGGTGTGCTGTGCAAATGTAACGGGTAGAGGAGCTGCCTCTCCTGTTGTCACAGTGGGCCAGGCTCTTGTGAAGATGCTGCCTCTACCACCACCACTACTGCCACCGCAGGCCAAGGAAGACCCTGGCAGGGGCGATGGCAGTGGGCCAGACCCGAGTAGAGGAGCTGCCTCTCCCACCACCACCATCGCCCCAGGCCGAGGAAGACCCTGGTGAGGGCGGTGGCAGCGGGCCAGTTCTGAGTGGAGAGGCTGCCTCTCCTCTCGCTGCTGCCACCCCGCACCAAGGAAGATCCTGGCGAGGGCAACAGAGGCAATTGGCCAGGCTCGGGTGGAGGGGTTGCCTTCACTTACTGAATTACTCACTGACTTACTGTGTTGTGAAGTGATGCATGTCTAAAAAATGTATCACCAACTTGAAAAGTTTGGAAACCTCTGATCTAATCAATAATGCTTAGGTTCAGGTCACCGTTTTGGGACAGGGAGAAGAAAAGCCCAATTTCCAGTTACCCAGATGTGGGACAAAAGAAATGTCGGATGGATAGAAGAATCTTGTGAAAATTAACTCAAAATTAAATTTGATCTAAAGATCAGCAGCTGTTGTAAGTTTAGATAGGAGCGGAGATAGGATAGTGTCCCAACGCTCCAAATAGTACAGAGATGAAAGCCACTGTTTCTTTCAAATGTCTGTTATTAGGCCATTCTCACATTCATTGTGGCTTGTAGGTCCTGGGGGTGGGGGAGGAAGAACAGTCTGAAAACTGCAAATGCATCTGTATTAGCATCAAATAAGGATGTGCAGGCATCTCTTTTGGTGCCTTGTGGAACAAGATTTTGTGATTTTTGTTGTCTCATTTTGCTTATACGTTCTTTAACGTAGAGACTGTCATGTGGGTAAATGCACTGCTTTAATGTGCTAAGTAAGAGTTATTCCTATTCTTCAAAAGTTGCTTCCCCCTCTCACTGCCATGCTACTATATGTTATTGCAGTAATTTGCTGAGAGAACTGTATAATAAACTAAGGGATTTCCATTATGGAGCAAGTGAGAAATTAAAATAAAATAAAATTAAGACAGATACCAGGGAAGTGGAGATTTCTGTGCTTCAGCAGCAGTTTGGAGACAACTGGGTTTTCCATGATTTTACCCATTTGGAACTGCTGTGTGTTTGGAATGGCTTCCCATGACATAGATAGCCTATCTGACATCTTTTTGAGCCTAAGACTAAACAAAGCTCGATTAACAAGGAGATCCTGAGCTTCCTGACGAGAGAGAGTAATTGGGCACCTTTATTTAGTCTACAAGGTGAAATATAAATTCAGCTGGAATTTGATTTCTACTGCTGTTGCTGTTAATGTTGATTATTGTCTCTTTCTTTAGACCATTGTGGTATATGTCTGAATGACTGTAAAGGTTTTGATTCTGTTTCATGCAGGCTTCTCATACATAAAGTGCAAGAAAAGTAGATTAGAAGGATATGACCTTTAGCTCAACAAATGTGTTGTAGTACCAGCAAGAAGAGAAACAAGATATATGTACATACAGAACTGTGAAGAGTCTCAGGTGACTTAGTTGCTTATGCTATTTGAGCGTTTTGTGAGTGGCATTAGTCTTAAGACAGATGAAGTATTCCAGGAAGTTTGAGAGCTGATGGCATAGTAAATATTTAAGATGATTTAAAAGGTTGTTTGTGGGGGATTAAGTGCTTATATTGCCTTAGGATATTTTTGTTTTTTCTTACTAAATGCAGAAATTGTGCTATTGGAACATTTGGTTGGCACACATTCACAAAGCGAAAACATTATGTTGAAATCATACGTTTTCCAATGTTTACTTCGCAGTGTTGCATTTATAGTACAACTGGCCATCTGTGTTCCTCATGTCTTGCTATACTGTCTTCAGCAGTAATGCAGATGGATTGCTTGAGGACGTATGTGGGAAGAAGGCAATGAAAGCCAGTGACACTGACAAGTGGCTGTGTCGCTCTTTGATACTTCGTGTCTTCATTGCTTGTAATAGTGCTATATGGAATGAGTACTTTTAAATTTTCTAGTTGTACTTGTCTTCTGATGCCAAGCGGTCATCCTGTTCCCCAAATAAACAACTGTTTTTGGATTCAAAATGATGCCGCATATTGTTAGATTGTTTATTAGTAGAATATTATGCTAATTTCTTTTTTTAAGAAAACAGAGGATATATTTTTAAAAAGTGAAAGTAAGAGTGTATTTGGGAAATTATTCTTGGGTGTATTTAGGAAAAATGAAGCAAAATATCCTGTATCAGGATAGTTGAACCACAGAGTCAGTCACAGATTGGCTATCATAATTAAGTATTGAGGACATTTGTCAGAATAACAACTGGTAAGGTGATATATCATTCTTATCAAAAGGCAATTTATCCTTTTTACTATGGTTGGTGAGGACTTAAAGATAAAACATTGAAGGACAGACTGCCTTCTGAGATGATGAGTGCCATATATGACATATAGCAAGTGATGATTAAGCACATGCTATTGTGTTAAGCCCATCTATTTCTAGGAATTAGTTTGACATTATTTTTAAATAGTGTGCAGAGATGTTGATTGAAAACCTGATTAATATTGTGGAATTCTAGGAAATAACTTCCGTTCAGAATTCCAGAATATATAGCAGTGAAGTTTAACTGGCTATGTAATAATTTAAATTGTAGTGTCTTTGTTTTTTTGGACTACTTTGTGTTTGCTAATAATTGTGGATAATCAAGCACAAGAAGTACATTGGTGAAATACTACAAAATGTTTTGTGGCAAAAGAAAAAGACAGGCAAACACAACCCCAGTTTCAAGGTGGTGTTGATGCAGAATTATAGTTTACTGCTGGTGTGTCAGTAACAGCAACTGGGACTGGATTGGAGTGTTCTGTTTCTGTTTTGTATAAGTATAGATAGGGAAGAAATAAGTTGATGTGACATCCTTGGAGATGACTCAAGTTGCAGTCCAGTTCTAATTTACCTGGGAATAAACCCAATGGTGTATCATACAATTCATCATATAATTCAATAAAGTTATTTTTCTTATTTATTTATTATATTTGTAGGCTGCCTTTCACCTGGAATTGGGACCCAAGGCAGCTTCTAACAAATACACATTAAAACACATTAAAAACATTAAACACATTAAAAACATTTAAAACAGTTAAAAACATAAAAATGATATAAATCATAAAAAGAAAAAAAACTAAAACAATATTCAGTTTAAACAAATTAATAAATAAAGCTCCCTGGCTTACATAAATGCCTGTTTAAACAGAAATATTTTCACCTGCCAGTGAAAGGAAAGCAGGGAGAGAGCCTGCCTAGCCTCCTGTTCCACAGAGTGAGAGCAGCCACTGAGAAGGCTCTCTCCCTGATGCTCATCATTCGAGCCTGGGATGGTGGTGGGACAGAGAGAAAGCCTTCTCCAGGAGATCTTGAGGTTCTAGCTGGCTTATACAGGAAGATATGGTCTTTCAGATAGCCTGGACCTAAGCTATTTAAGGCTTTATAGGTCCTAACCAGCACTTTGAATTGTACCTGGAACTGAACAGGTAGCCAGTGGAGCTGTTTTAGCAAGGGAGTTATATGCTCCCTGTAACTGGCCCCGGTCAGCATTCTGGCTGCTATGTTTTGAACTTGCTGAAATTTCTGAACAGTTTCCAAAGGCAGCCCCACATAGAGTGTGTTACAGTAGTCCAGCTGAGATGTAATCAAGACGTGTGTCACTGAAGCCAGATCTGACATCTCAAGGAATCGGTGCAGCTGGCGCCCCAGTTTTAACTGTGCAAATGCACTCCCAGTTACTACTGAGACTTGAACATCCAGGCTCAGAGTTGAATCCAGGAGAACACCAAGGCTATGAGCCTGAGATTTCAGGGGGAATGTAACCCCATGCAGCACAGGTAAAGTCCCTGTTCTCTGATCTGACTTTCGACTGACCAGGAGCACTTCTGTCTTGTCTGGATTAAGTTTCGTTTGTCCTCGTCTAGTTCATTACTGACAACAGACATCGATTCAGGGCTAAGACCACTTCCTTAGAATCAGATGGAAAGGAGAGATAGACTTGAATCTCATCAGCATATTGGTGACAATGAACCCCAAAACTCCGGATGACCTCTTCCAGTGGTTTCATGTAGATGTTAAACAGCATGGGCGACAAAAGAGAACCTTGAGGGACCCCACAGGCCAGTGGCCAGGGAGTCAAACAGGTGTTCCCCAGCACCACCTTCTGAGTTCTCCCCTCCAGGAATGACTGAAACCACTGCATAACAATGCCCCCAAGTCCCATCCCAGAGAGTCGGCCCAGAAGGATACCATGGTTGATGGTATCAAAAGCCACTGAGAGATCCAGAATTACCAACAGGGCTCACTCCCCCTATCTAGTTCCTGGCGTAGGTCATTCACCAAAGCGACCAAAGTTCTCTCTGTTCTATAACCAGGCCTGAAGCCGGACTGAAATTGATCTAGATAATCCATTTCATCCAGAAACCCTTGGTTTATATAATTCATCATGAGTAGAATATTTTCTTTAGAGCAGTGCTACTGAAAGTTGTGGTCCATGTACTGGTGCCAGTTCCTAAAGCCATCTGCTACGAGTCCCTGGGGAGCATCCAGGATAAAAAGAAACAATTGTAGCCATTAGGTGCACCAAAATATGAGTCAGTATTTGAAAAGACTCCCAATAGCTGCAGATAGAGAAATTAGATATAGAATTCCTTATATATGACATTTGGAGTAAAAGTGCTGACTTTAATGTCTGAAAAATATTGGGAAAAAGCAGGACTACATTAGTCTTTTAAAGGAAATGCTAGCCATGACATGAGCTCACTGGAATATTTTCCACACTCAGTATCAGTCAACATGGCAAAGCTATTAATACAGTTAATCAGATTACTAAAAAGTAAAAGTGGAAAAGTTTACCACATCATAAACCCCTAATTGTTACCATAAGCTAGTGTATACATGAGACAGAAGTCACACCACATTTCTGTAATACAGATGATCAAGTAAAACTGTGGTGCACAATATTAAATATGATCCTCCACTTTCCCAAGGGCTAGGGATACAGGGCCCCAGTGAAAGTGGAAGAATCATGAATATTGTAAGCCCTCTACACCATAGTTAGCACATACAAAAAAGTATCTGTGCTGGCAAGGTGGCTGTGCATGTGTTCCTTTGCTTGCTCAGTCACTCATCGAGGGGGGAGAGGGGTAGTGGATGGGGTAGGGAGTAGGGGAGTGGGAGAAGGGAGAAAGGTCACCAGTCCCATCTCCTTCCCCCTTCCATGTTTCCACAGCCAGGCCCATCCACCCCGCTGGTTTCATTTTCTTCCAGTGACATTGGTGTAATCAAAATTCCTCTTAAAAATGGCATAGGACAATAGCGGAAATGGTGGCGTATACGTCTATCCATAAATAATCAAATCCATTAATGTTAAACTTGCAAATGTGGAGGGTTGACTATACTGTGTTATCACTTAGTAATCTGTATTGAGTCTAGTAATTATTTAGAAGAATTACATAGTAGGTACTGATTTTTGATCTAAAGTGTGATGGTGTTCTTGTTGTATATCACGTATTTATAAAGTAATACATATGATTTTCTCTATATGTTGTTGAACTGCAGCTCCCAGCTTTCCTTACCATTAGCTATGCTGGAAAGGCTACCGGATGTTGCCGTCCAGTGACACCTGCAAGTTTGCATAGTCCACACCCTTGTAGGAAGTTGTTGTTGAGACTCAAGGTGGCAAATGACATTAAAACAGTGCAAGTTAAAACAAACATATAAATATAAACTTTCAGAAACAATTAAACAATTTGTATAGCTAAAAACATTAAATGTTAAAAAATATGAAATACATTAAAATACATCTAAAACTATACCAACCTTAACAACAGAATGGCATAGCATTAAAGATGCAAACTTAAAAATGTATAAAAGCCTGATGGCACAAAAATGCTTTAGCCTGCTGTTGGAAGGAGAGTAAGGATGGAGCCATAATGACCTCACTAGGGAAGAAGTTCCAAAGGGTGGGAGCAGACAACAAGAAGGCCCCCTTCCTTGTTCCCACCAAATGTGGTGGTACAGGGGGAAGGGCCTCTCTAGATGATAACTGGACTCTAATGAGCTCATAAAGGAAGGTAAGGTCATTCAAATTACCTTGCCCCAAGCTGTAAAGGGATTTATAGGCCACAATCATCACTTTGAATTGTGCCCGAAAACAGACCGGCAGCCGATGGAGCTGTTACAGTAAGGGAGTTGTGTGCTTTCTGCAGTCAGCTGTTAAAAACCTGCTGCAGCTCTTTGGGCCAACTGTTGTTTCTGTGCCCTTTTCAAAGGCAGCTCAGCATAGAGCTTATTATAGTAATCCAAAATGGGATGTAACCGTGGCATGCACCACTGTGACCAGGTCTGACTTCTCCAGGAATGGGCACAGTTGATTCACTAGCTTTAACTGTGCAAAAGCACTTTTGGCCCTGCTGAAACCTGGACCTCCAGGTTCAAAGCTGAATCCAGGAGTATCCTCAAACTGTGAACCTGCATTTTCAGGGGGAATGTAACCCCATTTAACACGGGCTGAATGTCTATTCTCAGATCTGTCATTTGAATGACCAGGAACATCTCTGTCTTGCCTGGATTAAACTTCAAATTAGCGTGTACTAACATCACATCTGAAGACTAACCATAACCACTCCTTTTCAGACTATTTCATCCCCCTCCCATTTTCTCATTCAGCTTGCCAATAGTTTGACTTTGCAGCTGAACCTGTCTGCCTGCATTAGTATTAGTATTATTATATCTTTATTTATATCCCACTTTTTTCCTGATAGGGACTCAAAGCGGCTTAGAATAATTTTTAAAAAAGACATAGTTAAAAATCATGAAATACAAAGTTAAAACACAAATTAAACAAATAAGAATTAAAACAAAGTTAAAATAATTAAAACTCCATAAATTCAGCACAGTTAACAATTTCCAACACCTTTTATCAGACAGGCTATAACCACGTACTGAATGGCTGTTGAAATAAAAATGTCTTTGCTTGACTGTGGAAAGAAAGTAGAGAGGGTGCCTGTAGAACGCGGGAAAAAACCGCTGTCCGTCAGTGTCGAGTGCGAAAGGCGCACCCAAGCCTCGCACTCAAGGCCTGCCCAGCCTGACACCTCTTTGTGATCAGAACTGAACAGCCAGGGAGATCTCTGAATCAAGCCAGGGCCAGGACAAACGGGTCTGCCTCAGTTCTCCCTCTCTGAGAACTCAGTCCCTTCCTCACTCTTGTCCCCCCTTGGCTTCTTCCTTTCAGGACTCTCCCCCTTTACTGCCTTCCCTAAATCTGCTCTTCTCTCAGATGTAAGGATCTGCAGTGATTCATATTTTCCAAGACTGTGATACTGTTGGCACTAAGGTCAAGATGATATTATTGGTAGCGTGTATATTCCAGGATTCAAAATAAGACTGTGACACTGTTTTAAGGAACACAGAACTTCAAACATTTATTGTAACACTGTTGCTTTAAATGTGTTTTGTAGCTAAACGTTTATAAGCAGCACCCCATTCTTCTCTCTCTTTCTCTTTCAATTCATTCACTGTCTCTTGTACATCCAATTTCTCAGTTCCCTCTCCCACAGAGCTTTTCAAATCTTCAACCTCTCCCAAACACACCACAAATCACACTCCTCTTCAAACATACACCAGACAGTTAAAATCCATTATTTTTCCTCTTTCCACCAGCCCTTCCCCTGGGCTGTCCAGGGTTCCATTTCACCAGCCAATCAGCTTAAACACTCTCAGTTGCCAAGGAGGCTCTGTTGTCAAGACCCCCTCCCATCAGGTTCATCACAGTGCCAATCTAACTTTTCTGAGAAGGAAGTTCCAGAACCTGAGGGTGGCCACTGAGAAGGCCCTCTCCCGTATTCCCACCACATGCACTATGAATGTGTTAGAAGGGCCTCTCTGAAAGCCTGGGCTGGTTTGTAAGGGAGAATATGGTCCTTCAGATGACCTGTATCTGAGCCATGTAGTCTTTAAAGATCGTCACTGTTGTGCCTGGAAGCAGACCGGCAGTGGCTGGCGCTGTTGCAACAGGGGAGTTGTGTGATTCCTGTAACCAGCTGCAGTTTGGCTGTGGCTCTTTGGGACTAGTTGAAGTTTCCTGCATCTATCCTTTGATAAATTTCATTACAATAACATTACATTACAATAACATTACAATACAATAACACCAGCTTATCCCATCATCCCTCATAGCACAGTAAGTGCTGTAAAGCACCAGAACGAAGCAGCTACCTAAAAGCATGGCAGGGAAAGCAAAGCCAACCTGACAGTAAGCCACCTTGGGCCCTGTGCACACTATTAAAGAAGGGCACGCTGTTAACTAACTAACTAATCATCCCTAAATTTTGTAAGAAGCATTCAGATAGTATAAGAAGGTTCAGAATGTTTTGTTTACTAATGCAAGGTTTACCTGACCTTGTTGTTTAATTTCACATGCACACATAGTTAGTTTCAGATAAAAAAATTTGCTGAATCATGCTGAACTTTGTTTTTTTTTTGGTGGTGCAGGAACCTACCTCTTTTCTTCTCCTGTTATTTTGGCTTCTCATACAAAATTTTCTGTTTAAAGACGACATGCCCAGGAATACATCTACTTTGTTAACTGAGGTATATCTGTATTTCATAGGATCATAGAATGATAGAATCATAGAGTTGGAAGAGATCCCAGGGACCATCGAGTCCAACCCCCTGCTATGCAGGAACACCTATCAAAGCATTCCCAACAGATGGCCATGCAGACTCTGCTTAAAAACCTCCAAAGAGGGAGACGCCACCTCACTCCGAGGCATCATATTCCACTGTCGGACAGCTCTGACCATCAGGAAGTTCTTCCTGAGGTTCAAGTGGAATTTCCTTTCCTACAGCTTGAATCTATTGCTCCTTGTCCTAGTCTCTGGAGCGGCAGAAAACAAGCATTCTCCCTCCTTGACATGAGATCCCTTCAAATATTTAAACATGGCTATCATGTCCCCTCTTAACCTTCTCTTCTGCAGACTAAACATCCCCAGCTCCCTAAGCCGTTCCTCATAGGGCATGGCTTCCAGACTCTTCACTATTTTGGTTGCCATCTTCTGGACATGTTCCAGCAGGTATTGGAACTGGTCTGTTAAAACTGGGATGATATATTGTGACAGAAACAACACTTATCTGTCATTGATATGTATTTGTAAGTTTTATTTGTTAATCACTAATACACTTGGAAGAAGTGCCATTGGTTTGCTTTATAAGCGCGCACGCACGCGCGCGCGCGCACACACAGACACACAGCTTCTAATACATGAGAGCACAAAGGGGCAGTGGCCTGTAGCATGATGGCACATTTTTTCAAACCTAAGACATAAAAATCAGAAGGAATAGAATTAAAAATCTCAATTGTATATTAAGAACCAAGCAGAACAGAAATGTTCTCACTATCTCCCCAGGTGTCATTAGAGATCAGTCTAGTCTTACCTCTCTGTTCAGGGAATGTCATAAGTGAGCTGTTTCCATAGAAAAGCCCTGCCTTGTGTTCCGATCAGTTCTGTTGCTTTGTGTGATGACATGTACAATGGAAAAACCTTTTGCTTAATCTGGGTATATGGTCATAATTAATCCAGGGTGGTATAATGGTTTGAGCATTGGATTACAATTCTGGAGACTGGGGTTCAATTCTCCTCTCTGCCATGGAAACTGACTGGATGACCCTGGCCATGTCATACACTCTCAGCCCCAGAAAACCCTGTGATAGATTCACCATAGTTTTACCCTAAGTCAGAAACAAGTTGAAGGCACACAACAACAGTGGTCATAATTAAAAGAACATATATATGTTGTTCTGGAATCAAACATTACTGAGCTAAATCCAGCAATATTTCTAACTATGCTAGAGCCATTGATATTAATGGGAAGTTGGTTGTGACTGCTAACTCCTATTAATTTCTGTGGGATTACCCTAAGTGGTACTAATGTTAGATGTAGTGCAAAAGTTGCACTGCAAATGCCTTTCATATGACAGACCTTAAAAAAAAAAACCCAGAATAAATGGCTTGTACCTCAAAATTTACACTTTAAGATAACTAGGAGAGAAAGAAAAAAAAATACTTCAGTAGTGAAAGAATATTGCCACACCATGGCAATCCTGGCATGGTGCTAAAATTAGTAAAAGAACTTGATTTGGAGTCGTCATACCGATTCCATGAAGTAGGGTATAGGAGTCCATTCAAATGGAACCTAACAATATTGCTTTATTTTTAAACAGTTAAAATATGTGACAGAATGTGATTGTCTTCACCAAAAACAAATTCTTGACTGCTTGTGTTCTATATTAAATAAAATGTGAATAGCAGTCAGTAGCTAAAAGACGCAAGCATGCTGATAAATAATATTTTTTAAAAAAATTACATACTTTGGATAGAAAAAGATTATAAGAACCGTGTTTGTCATGCAGTCTTCAAACAGACCTTTCCGGCAAATATATGTCAGCAAAACTCAAAATAATGGACATGATAATATAAGATATAGAGCATGTTAATTTCCTTTTTATTTTATAGTAAATAGGACTAGATAATCTTAGTGAATCCTTCTGACCTTAAAACTTATCAAAAATCCATTCATAAGTTTTATTTTTTTTTTGAAGTGTCAACACTTTTTCTTCTGTTATAATTACAGAGGTGTCACTAATGTAAGTTTTTTTCTCTCTCACATCATATTAAGCAGTCTCTGCACTTCCACTAAAAACTTCTTTGCATTTACAATGTATGTAGAAAATGTTCACACCAAATTCCTGTAACTCACACTCAAATATAAACTGTTAACCCCAGCCTTGTTCTTTAAACATGCTTTGTACTAGCAGAGTAATCACCAGTTACACGTTTAATTTTGTGTTGGAGAGTAATTTGTGAATTCAGGGCTTTTACATAAAGCCTTGAGTGAATTCTTTCTAGACAGGTAGGCTCTGCTGTGAACTATGTTAAATGTGATACAGAGCTTAGTTTTAAAGTACAGAACAGCAGATTTTCCTTTATTTACTAGTTAAAAGCCATACTAGATATGACATTCAGTAGTATCCTGGCAGTTATTTTTCAGAGTTTTCTTTTGTTTTGGTTAGAGAGGTTAGAGTAAAGAGGTTTAATTCCCATTTACAACCTTGATCCCCCCCAAAAACAAAACAAAACAAAGCAACAACTTCCAAACCAAACCAAATCAATTGCAAGCAGGACTGTGGAGTCAGAGTTATGAAGTCAGAGTTGATAGAAATGTCCCAATTCTGACTCTACCTTCAAAGTAAAAACTTATAATATTAAACATCTAGTTTGTTACGTATTTACTTCCATAGGAATTTAGGACAATTATCTTGCTGAGAAATTTTAACTGCATAAATACATATTGTATTCTATCAATCTAAGTAGACTGATCATTCATGTGGTGGTGATTAACTGCCTTCTACTACAGCAAATTTGTTATTACTAATTGATATACATTTTATATTTGTGAAGGAATTGGAGTCAGAGTTGGAATGCGACAGAAAAACAGGAGATGAAGAGTTGGCATTCTCATTTCACGTGAGACATTTATTGCGGTCAGTGGAAGCTCATTTTGAAATTGGGACCATTTCTACGCTAGACTGTTATAGTGCTATTATTCCACTTTCAACATTCTATGGAATCTGGGGGTTTGCAGTTTAGGGAGAGGCCTCAGGCTGTTGGATGTTGAAGTTGGAATAATAGCACTATAACAGTCTAGTGTGGAAATGGCTTGGACTGAATGGAAACCTTACACTTCCTCAGACTCATTGATTCTCTGGAAGAGTTAAGAGAGGGAAGAGTATTTGTGAGTTTTGAGGGAGTAAAAGTCAGAGCACTTTTGAGGGTAAACTTATTCTCCAACAAAGGAGCTGAGGGATTTAACTAAAAACGTAACAAAATAAGCAAAACTGTTGCAATTGATGATCACTTAGTCGAGTTGAGCAGCACTTCTGCTTGCAGATTGTACCCAAGACAGGAATTCTTTAGGGAAAAAAGAGGATCCCATCCAGAAGCACTGGACCAACAAAAAAAGGAGGGGGCAACCAGTGCCAGTAATGAGCCCTCAGTTATTGTTATTTACCTGTGCTTAGCATATGTTAAAGCAGGAGTAGGGAACTTCAGACTTGCAGGATATACTTTTTACTAGAAAAAGGTAATCCTTCTGGATGAACATAGCAAAACACGTGGGATTTGATTAGAGAATCAAATGAAACCTGCAGTCTCTTCATACAAAAATCCAATCTTCTGTCTCCTTTGTTTTGACAATATAATGTATGGTCGACTGGAATTGTAACTATATTTATTCAGTACATCCTGATAATTTACTTGTACATTGAAAGAATTATCAGTAGATCTACATCTGCCTTCTCCTGAACTATCTGCTTAATCAGTATAGTATTTTTATTGCCTTGTGGGTTTTTTTTGGGTTTTTTTGCAGTATAGTTGAAAAAATAAAGACCAGAGCAATTTTTACTCCTTTAAGTGAGGTGGCTATTTTAAAAGCAACATTTTTGTTCACGGGGTAATGAGAAAGTATTACAGTTTTATTGTTAACAATAAAGCTGTATAAAACAAAAATGGTGATTGTTTTATTTTCATTGAAGACGTGTAAATAGTGTAGAAGTGACATGGACTTTGATGGTCTAAGAAGGTTTCTGCATTAATAATTTTCAAAATCCAACCAGTCCCTCTACAGAGCTTTCTTTCTGACGTGGGTTCTATGCCTGTGCAGAATGACCTCTGGGAATTCCCTAAAGCAGAGGTGGAGAAAAGTACATGTGGCCCCCGGATTCCACTTGTGCAGTAGCTAAAACCTTGTACCATTTCCCAGAAGCCCCCAGAACCTCCATTTTTTAAAACAAATGGGTATGATTTTCAGCTAAACATATTCAGTTTTTCCTCCATTTCTCCTTCAAAATGGCAAAAGGATTGCAATGTCACATCTCATTGCAATTTTGGAGGATAAACAGAAGGATAAGAGGGTGTTTTTGTGGGCTTGGGTGAGAGTGCATTTTGCAGGGCTTGGGTGTGCAAAATTGGTGTCCTGGCTTAAGGATTTCTGAGGGAGCTAGTATTCCTGCCACCCGTTTGGGAAACTTCTAGTTTGTTTGTTTTTTTTTAAAAAAATTCTTTGCATGTCTTGAGAGGCAAGGTGAACAATAGTACAATCCTGTATAGTGGTACAAACCAGTTGCTGATGCAGTTGGGGTGACCCATTGAATTAATAGCATTTGGAGAAATAGTGGCTTTTATATTTAGAAATTAATTAAATTAAACGTTCTAACCAGACCTAGAAATCATATTTAGACACTATCTTTGATCTGTTATAGACTTTCTTGCTGAGTTTGACACGTAGGAATTATTTGGATATTAACAGAAGATAAAATTAGATGTCACTTATTTTTTGCTCTGCAGATATGCACCGGTTCAACTTGAGTGGGGTGACTCACTCTGGATAACCTCACTTGCAGAATATCATGAAGATGAATCTTGAGCCCTCCGCCACATATTTTAAAGAACATAGTTTTCATTTGTAAATAACTAATCTATTATATGAGTCTTCATTAAAATACTCTGGTAAGATTCTAGTAAAACTACTATACTAGAAAACTGATTTCCATATACTATATAATAGCTTAGAATTATCTATTAATGAGATCCCGGACTTCATACTAAGGATTTTTAAAGGTAACATGCTAGATGTCATGGGAAATTCAGAAAAACTCAACTGCCTTATAACTTGTTGATTGTTACCCTAGTATCATGACTTAGGGCCTTTCTGCACTACACTGTTAAACTTTCAACATCCTGTGGAATTCTCGGGTTTATAGTTAATTCAGTTTACTGACTGAGAATTCTAAATGCCACTCCCTAAACCAGGCCTGGACAACATATGGCCTGGGGGCTGCATTCGGCCTGCCAACGGATTTCATGTAACACCGCGTTGCTTGTGAGCGTGAAGGCTGAAAAAGGTCACAGTAGGGATGGGCCAGCTGAATCCGCAAATCCTGGGCAAGGATTTGAGATTTGCGAATCTGAATCCCTATGCCAAAATAGGCGAACTGAATTGTTCAAATCCACCAACCAAATAGTTTGTTGGAGACCGGGATGCCAGAAACCCTGGGTGACCAGACACATAAGTAGGTGAGTTTTTCCCTTGGAGTAATAATGGTCTTTGCTAACAATTTTAGAAATTACATCTGGGGTTGTATTCTAAGATATTTAAATTGAACATTTCATATTTAAGTTCAGCACTTGATTGGAAGGTACTGTCTTGAAATTTCAAGGACAGCTGAAAGATTCCTTTGCATAGCTCCCTTGCAAAGCTGTTTCATACACAATTCTGGGGTTTGTAGTTTTACAAGGTGTCACAACCTTCTCTGCCAAAGTGTGCTGGTGCATCATCAAACTACAAACCCCAGGATGCCATAAGGACCTATGCAAAGAAAATCCAGTTTTGACCTGGATTATCTCTGTACTGTAGTATGTGGCCCTGTTTACACAAGCAGGAAAATATGAGATTGTTGGGGATGATAGGAGTTTCAGCCCCACGAAAATGCAGCGGAAAAACCAGAGTTCAGCGAGCCAGCAGCAGCAGCCTTGTTCCCCAGTAAGGATACTCACACACAGAGGAGTTTCTTCCAAAACAGGAGGCACTTTATCTTGCAGCAAAGTTCCGTTATATACAAAACATAGGACAGACGGACAAAAGCTTGCACCAGGCACCAGGTTTGGTCAACAGACAAATACATACTGGCGTTGCTTTGTTATATACATATCTAGAACCAATCAGGTAGAGGTTTGCACACCTCCCTCTACCATCTGCACACGACCCCAGTTTCTTATGCAACCTTGCAATTACCCACAGCTGGGGCATGATGCAACATCTTTGCAGTGGGCTGATCATTTTCCCAGGGTTCCCTGCCTGGAATCCCTGACAATCCCCTCCAAAATGGTCAGACCACTGTGTAGGACATTTTCACAATCCATACATGTCATACACTACATGTTACATAGTACATACAGTACATACATTCAAGGGTACAATTCATCTTCCACCTTACACTCTGGTGGCAAGGCCCAGTTTACTTGCCAACTTCTCATGGCCTACTACTGGAAGTGCCTTTGTGAGCAGATCCGCAGATGGACAATACCGCAAGCACAAAATCCCATCTTGGACCATTTTCCTCACATTTTGATACCATACCCTAATGTAGCCCTATACTCAAATTTTCTGTCTCAGTCACACGGGACAACAAAATACCCTCCTCCTGATCTTTTAGGGATAAGCATAACTTTACTTCCTGACTCAGCAAGTTGAGTACTTCCTGACCCACTTTCACTGGAACCACTGCTGGAACTAGTGCTGACCTCAGTGCGAGGCTCTCTTTTGACTGTAAATGCAGGTTCAGCACTAGGTGGCGGTGTTGAACTCTTTGGTGTGACGTTGAGTGAGATTTTTGGCTTCTCCTCCTCAGTACTTTCCTCAGTACTTTCTTCTTCATCATCAGCCATCACCGCCCCTCCATCTTCAGAGCTTTCAAGTGTATCTGGGACACTGTCCTTTTCCTCATCGGACATCACTGCCCCTCCATTCTCAGGAATTTCGGGAACACTTTTCACACTTTTTCCCAGGGGAATCAAAACTTCTTGGTTACAGTGCAGTCTATCCCATCCTGAATGGATTTCAAAGTTTGCACTCCTAGAATACACTATTTTGCCAGCGTGGTGTAGAAATCTATATTTGTTACCTTCATATCCCACAAAGCGTAACCGTCTAGATTTCTCCTCTCCAGACTTTCTGAAACTTGGGGGAACATACACGCTAGCAAACTGACCCCAAACACGTAGATGCTGCAGGTTTGGCGCTCTACCATGCAATAGATAATATGGAGTTTGCTTCACACTTGAACACCACATCCTGTTTAAGTGGTAGTTTGCTGTCACTATTGCTTCTCCCCAAAGTCCTGCTGGGGCTTGGGCATCCTACATCATACAGTCCTTCATTTGTTTTAACAGCCCAGTTCTTCTTTCTGCAAGACCATCCTCCCCGGGAGATGCGGGGTTGGTGGTTTTATGCCTTATGCCTTTCTTATGCATCCAGGCTTGCAGGCTATTAGACAGGAATTCTCCCCCTCGATCTGACACAAGACTGGCCACTTTATAAGGAAATTCCCTCTCAACAGCATTTACCCACTCTTTGAACTTATCTGCTGCTTGGCTCTTCTCTTTCAGTAGATAGACATAGGAGTACCTGGTGTGTCTGTCTACAATGACCAGGACATACCTATTTTGCCCTTCAGTTGGCTTGAATGGCCCAGCCAAATCTGCATGTACAACCTCAAAAGGCCGTTGGGTGACACACTTGCTTTTCTTGGCAATGGGGTAAGCCTTTACCTTAACCTTTTTGCACACAGAGCACTCTAGGAACTTAGGACAATTTCTGACTTGTAAGCCAGGGCATACCTTTGCCAACTCTTGCAAACCTTTGTAGCTGGCATGACCCATCACTCTGTGGAGGTAATGTACACACTTTTCATGTAGAGGTTTGTTACACAAAGGGTTAACGTTTGCCACTTTTCCTTTGGGCGACATGTGGTACAACCCCTGCTTTTTCACCCCTTTTGCACAAAAAACACCATTTGCAGTAATTATACATTTCTCCCCTTCAAACACCACTTTGTGACCATCAGTGGTCAGTTGGGAGACACTCAGTATGCAGTTTTGCAAGTTGGTAACACACAACACATTATTGAATGATTTACCAAAACATGGCACATATGCAGTACCCATCTTCTGCACCTTGCTTGGTTCCCCATCTGCAAGGGAAATTGCTGTTATATTTGCATTTGTAACATCATTCAACAGCTTTAAATTGTTCACCATGTGGTGAGTTGCACCACTGTCTAGCAACCACACACCACTCTCAGACTGTTCTTTTGCCACAAACACATGGCCTTCAGCCTGTGATGACACGCCCCTCCACTTCTGGGCTGTCTTCTTCCCTCTGCTCAGCGCTGGCATTCTGCAGTCCTTCTGGAGATGGCGGACTCTCTTACATCTGTAGCAGTGTCTGGCATAGCTGCACACTGCTCCTTCTTCCAGGTCAGATGCCTCCTTGGGAGCTGCCACCCCCTCCTGGCGACTGGCTGTTCTCCCCTCCGACTGCAGTCTGGAATCAAACTGCTTACGTTGGACTTCCTCCAAAATCCTCCCGGCTACCAAGTCTACAGTCAGCTCTTCCTCACGCACACCCTGGAGGCTGTACATCAAAAAGTCCCACTCCTTAGTGAGGCTTCCCAGCAGAATAAAACTTTTCTGCATTTCTGGAATATTTACCCCTCTGCTGGCTGCCTCTTGAAATAACTGTTTCATCAGCATGAGGTGCTCTCTTACACAGCTTCTGGGACATAACTTTGTGTTATACAGTCTTTTCGTCCATAGCATTTTGGACAAACACGAGGAAGATTGATGCACACACTTCAGAGCCTCCCAGAGCTGATATGCTGTGTCCGCAGCAGCAGCGTGAATCAACTGGGAAGGACTTAAAGTAAGCAAAATAACTGCTTTGGTTTTTTTCGTCAGCAACCCTGAACACTGTTATTTGAGCAGCAGTTGCTCCTTCTGGGGGCTGTCCCTCATTTTCCAAAACGTGCCACAAGTTTTCCTTCGTCAAAGCGGCTCTCACATAAATTTGCCAGCTTTGATAATTAGCGTCGGTCAACTTTTCAAAACGCAGATAACTTCCCTCAGCCATGCTGCTGCCTTTGTAAGTAAAATTCAACAAACAAAGCAGCTGGCCACAGTGACCTTGATGAGCTCCGGACTGAAGATTAACTGTCTCTCTGCCAAAACACAGACTCCCGAAGCACCGGAGAGCCAGGCAAACAGTCAAAAACAGTCCCAGTATCCAGGGGCAAAACAACTACAGGTGCGCTGTGGATGCTGTGCACTCTGGGCCTGGGCCCATAACCACTGTTGGGGATGATAGGAGTTTCAGCCCAACGGAAACGCAGCGGAAAAACCAGATTCCATATCCATAATCCATCCATAATCCGTATTTTCCTGTCTATGTAGAAAGGGCCTTCGTGTCATTTTCAATCTGGGGAGATCCTGAGGCAAAACAATGACAATTGTCTTGGCCAGATTTCTTCAGAGGGAGATTTGCCTTTGCCTAGGCTTTTGCTCAGGCTGAGAGAGTGTGTCTTGCCCAAGATTATCCTTCTTTTCCTTACTTTTTAAACCCTTTTTAAAAAAAGGATTCAAAAAATTTGAGATTCGTGAGATTCGTGGATTCCCAGAACCTTCCAGGGATTCGGATTTGGAAAATTCTGGATTTGTCCCATCCCTAGGTTGCAGCAATTAGGTTGCTGATGGTTTTGAATGAACCTAGCTGGGCTGTTCCCTCCTCCTTCCCTCCAGGGGGCAGCAGAGAGCCAAACTGATGCTACCTTTTACCCTTGCACAAGATGGTGGCAGTTGCTTCTCCTTCTGGTCCCTTGGATGGACAGTGAGGGTGGAAGTGTCTGGGAAAAGAAGACCAGCTGGGGCTGGAGGAGGCAGAAAAGGACGTGGTCTCCTCCTCCTTGAGCAAACCAACGTGGACTGTTACATGGTCAACTGAGACCCTCTGGGGGAAGCAGCTTATTACAGTTCAGTGTCTTCATTCACCCTATCCCTCTTAAATTACACTGAAAAAAATTAAATTGCATTTAAAGATTGTATTTTAAAATGCAATTTAGGTCTATTCTGCCACACACCGTCATAAATTCCACACACCCCCAGCATCTGGAATTCCCCTTGTTTATCCTCCAAATCTATTTTCTTCCCCTTCCTCATAAATAATACTTTTTTCCTGCCACTCCAAATTGTTCCCTTCCCCTTTGATGTTTTGCAAATCTTTTGCAAACTACACACTGCTACATTTCTTAAGGCATAGCTCTCTTGTCTGTCCAATAATCCTATTTACTGCTTTTGTGTAATCACGGCTTGCCACATCTGCATTATCTCAGTCATCCTAACAACAGGTCACTTCTGCCCTATACTGTTACAGTGCTCTTATTTCACTTCCAACATGCTATGGAATCCTGGGGTTTACAGTTTAGGGGAGGGGCCTTTAGAATTCTGAACCAGAGAGCTCTTGGGCCTCAGGAAACTACAAACCCCAGAATTCCATAGGATGATGAAAGCAGAATAATAGCACTATAACAGTGTAGGACAGAAATGGCCAGTGTTGTCATTCCCTATGTTGTATATTGGTGGTGGTGGGTGAAATTTAAGGAAGGAGGTTTCCCTGAGATTGCCGGATGAGTTTGTAGCAGAAGCAAGATTTGAGAGCCATGGAAAGCCTTGGGCAGATCACACACTCTCAGCCCCAGAAAATCTAGAGTTAGGTTTGCTTTAGGGTCGCCATAATTCAGAAATGACTTGAAGGCACACAACAGCAATAATTCACCAAGTCTATCCTGGTGAGATAAAAGCTTACCCAGAGTTTGAAAGCATTGTTTTTTAAGACTATAACTCGAAGAATTCCCCAGTCACTAATCATACTACCTGGGGTTTTGGGAGGTTGTAGTTCACCAAAAGGAACTTTTGTGAACCTCTTATTTGAAAAGATGTCATGTAAAAGATGGAGCAAGCTTGTTTTCTGCTGCTTAAGAGATCAGGGGCCTTTCCACACTATGTTGTTATAGTGCTATTATTTCACTTTCATCATCTTGTGGAATCCTGGGATTTGCAGTTTAGGGAGGGGTATTTAGAACTCTCAACCAGAGAGTTCTTTGGCCTCAGGAAAAAGAATTTCATGGGATGTTGAAAGTGGAATAATAGCACTATAACAGTGTAGTGTGAAAGGCCCTAGGTCACGGAGGAGGTTTTACACTGCAGGAAGAGAAGTTCCACCTAAACATTAAGAAAAACTTACCTAATTTCACTTTTTTAATAATATGGTTTATTTTATTTGCAAAATAATTTAATCACTAATTATACTATAATTTATTTTGCAAATAAAAAACAATATTATCCCATTATTATACCTTTACTTTGAAAGTGAGGCGCTAAAAACCTATCTGCGGCCCGAAGAAGTTTAGCCTATTCAATTTCCGCCCTTACCTACTACCAAGTTGTTTAGGTCTGCCCTAAACTGCAAATCCCAGGATACCATAGGATGTTGAAAGTGGGATAATAGCACTATAACAGTGTAGTGTGGAAAGGCCCTTAGTGTTGAACAGCAGTACGTTTCTCCATGCGTATATTCAGAATTATGTACCATGGGATTTAGCAGGATTTTCCTCTAGGTAAGGAAGTATAGGATTGAAGTATAAGATTAACACCTTCTGTTATAAACATCTGCCTTCTTAGAAGTACAGTTGGGTTTTAGAAATTCTGCTTGGAGCTAGAAATTGGTAATAGCTGTTTCCTTGAAACTATATTCTTTTGTTGTCATTGTTTAGTCAGTTCATCAAAGATTATAAGTAGCTTGAAAAGGATGTATGCATAAGCAACAACAATCACAATTCAATATTAATGCTTCTCTGCAGTTCCCCACATTTGTAATTTCTTGTCGATCTACACATTCTTCTTGTTAAAACTGAGATCTAGGGTAATGCAGCTTGAGAATTACTAGTGAATTAGAAATAATAAAAGAAGAAGGCTGTCTCACTCATGAAAGCTGTAAATTGAGTCTTTTATCTAGGTGATTCACCAGTCTTCTCTTAATTTATTATTCTAGTGGATGCAACATCCTTACCCTCCTTGGCTTCCTTTAAGAATGGGATATATTCAAATATTTTATACACTGGCAAGAGAAAACAGGAAGTACAAATAGTAGCAATCATGTAAAAAGAAATTTTGTTTTGAAAGACTATCAATTGATTTCATCTAATTTTAAAGACTTTAAAACATGTAGTATGGTATAGATGGGAAGAACTATCTGTCTGCACAGGACATTTCATTGTTCTTACTTTCCAGTATATTTTTGAAGAGTGGTGCGTGAAAGGTATTGAAGCTGAAGACGAATGGATTGGTTTAAGACTCACACAATGAAAACTTCTTTAATTGCTTGGAGACCTACTGTGCACTGATGCTAGGCAATCTTTCTCTGCAGAACTGTAGCCTCTGGAGTAGTAGTATAGTCCCTGGTGGCCCTGCAACATGAAAACTCGGCACAAGTTTGAACTTGGGTGTGCTGCCCATGTATGCCTATCAATATTAGGCAACCAGGCTAAGTTCAGAATTATTTTCATAGGGGAAAAAAGTTCTGTGGAGTAGGGATAGGCAAGCTGCTACCTTCCAGATGTTTTGAGTTACAACCCCCACAATTCCTGACCATTCACATAGCTGATTGAGACTGGTGGGAGTTGTAGTCCAAAGCACCTGGGAAATATAAGCAGGGACTCTCTTGCCTTTGTTGTAGGATATGATCACCACTTATTCTGTGAGGAATATTGCACATTCACAGATACTGTTTACACAGCAGTCTGGTTTATATACCATACATGCAACGTTAGTGCTGCGTAACTAAGCATACAGTTATAAGTCTCAACTAAGACCCATTGAATCAATGGGAATTAAGTAAGTTATGCTTTAACCATTCTGCAGGATTCAGTGGGTATATCATAGTTGTGCCTAAAAATTTAGGCCTTCATCTTACAGGTGTTACATTGCTGCACACAAAAAATGTCCTTAACAAACTTAAGGATGCAAAGGTACTTTTGTGTGTACCTTTAAATCAGAGTTTAGCAGTACTGTGATTTTACTGTGTCTGTACTCGTGACATTTGAAATCTATTGCTCATAGTGCAGTTAAGGGTACAATCCTATGCATGAAGAGCCTGAAGTTCAGAGAGTTCCAATACTGGACTGAGCAAGTCAAGTTTTCTTCTTCTCCCTGCTCCTCCTGAGTTTTTTCTTTCTTTCTTTCTTTCTTTCTTTTCTTTTTGGCTATTAATTTTTTTCTCCTTCTGTTGCAAACAGCAAAACGGCTTTAGAGATGTAGTTCATCACTAATTTTCTTCTCAAAAGACAGAACAAATAATTTTAGCAATTTTCTTACTGCTGTGGGGAAGACTTCAGAAACTGTAAGCCTGTTTACAATTTGGGACATTCTTTGAAAAATTAAAGCAAGATTGTTTTGCACAGAGACAGTCTTTTTCTGTTTAAGAAACAACATTTCCTGGTGAAAAGCAACCGTGAGTGAATTTTGCACAGAATAAGTACTGAACTGCAAAGATTCTCACCAATCCTGCATTCTTCTTGTGAGGGTTTCTTCATACTTGAATAACATGTTTTTGATCATGTTTTAATTTTTTTTCAAACATTACTTGCATCCCTAGAGTGCACTGATGTAAACTAACCAAACCACTGACCTAAATGTTCCCATGTTGCAGATACATTTGGGAACTAAGAGGATTGTGCATCCAGCGAAATCAGAAGCTATCCCTTCCTGCCAGCCATTACACCAATAACATGCTTCTCCTCCCTTACCTCATTTAAAATTCCAGCATGATGAAGGGGCCAACTGCAGAAATCTCCACAATGACTGGAAGGGACCAAGAGGAGGAGTCTTTTCATCTGAGTATGTGTCTTAATTTAAGGCCCTTTTCTCACGGCATTTTCATGCGAAAGGGCCCCTTGAGTGTCGTGCAAATGTGAGGAGCGGTCCACACGATGCATTCACATTTGCACGACCCTCCAGTGCCTGGCAGGCACCGCTCGTGCACTTTTTCATTTTCAGCTTTAAACTGAAAATGGTGCGCGGTCGCGCATTGCTCCCAGGCTCCACGTGCACTTACCTTGCGTGCGGAGCCTTGGGAGCCAGGCCGGTCGCACTTCCTGTCTCAGAGCAGCCTGGGAAGGTCCCAGGCTGCACTGCGAAAGGAAGAGGTGGGGCTCTCGCGTGAGCAGGAAGCTCATGCGGAGCTGAAGAAACCTGGACACGAGGGCCTCTCAGAAGAGGCTGCTCGTGCGAGCACCTCACTCTAGCGCCGAGAAAAAGTAGGATGCGGAAAGGGCCTAAGACCTCAGAGATCAATTTCTGATCAGTTCCATTTCTGAGGGGAATGCATTACTGCAACTTTAGGGTTGCAACCTAAGTGTGAGATGTTGTATTATATAATTGAAAATACTTGACATTTGAGGTCAGGATCAGAAGTAAATTCCCTTCTGGTTTAAGAACTTCATGTTATTTTTATGAAAAAAAAATCAGAATGGTATTTAATTCTAGTTAATTTGAAAGCGTTTGCAAATAATCTTTTAAAAAGGGAGAAAATGGGAGAATTACCCTGGTTAAAAAGTTATTTTCTGATTTAGAGTATAACACAACTAAATGCACTTCTGATCTTCAGGTTGAAGAATCTGCTAATTTACTACCTACCAAATAAGCAACATAAAAGTCCAACAGTCATTGCTTCTTCGCTGGAGTACCATGCTATAGCATTTGAAATGCAGATAAAGAAAGAGCAAGAACATTTAACTCTCTTACTGTAGCTGCTTTAGTATGTCTTTCCCTAAACACCTAAGAACACACATGGAGATTTTAGTAAGCAATTACACTTGAAACTTCCAAATATGAGACAGAAACACAAAGAAATGAGGCAAGGTTGAATGTGTACAGTCAAGACTAGGAATGTCAATCATCCCAAGTGTTGTGTGGACCTCACTTTGCTATGTTTTTCGTATGTATCGCTGCATATTCCTGTAGATGGTGCATTGGATTACATAGAATAATGACAGAAGGAGAGATTACTCATATTAATGATAATTTTTAGTTTTTTGACCAAACATGGTTGAGGATTTTTTGGTGGTTTTTTCCCCCAGAAATGATATTTTTAAAATGGAATTTTAGCTTTTACGAAATGCTAGATGGACACATCCTCCATGCCCTTTTGGTTTCTTAAATTTAAAAACTTTTGACTTTGAAAGCATGATACTCAGACTTTTTTCTTAGTTTTCATTAATGAATAAACAAAAGCAACAAAATTGTTTACAAAGTTAAAGTTTAAATTTATATGGCAAAGCTTTTTGAACTCATCTTTTTTTGTTTTGTTTTTTTAAATATACCATTATTTGTAAGCCTTGAGGCAGGAGAACATGCAACACTTCTGTAACATTAAATCTGAGAAATAATTACACTTGGCAGTTCTTGTTTGCAGCAATGCACGAAATGCTGAAGGCCTTTGTACAGTTCAAAGAGCACATTCCACAGATCTAGCAGTTGTCAGTTGCCTGAAGGGATAATTTGAATTCTTGAGAAAAAATGCAATGGATAACGGTGAATGCTTTCACCGTTTGCTCCATATGCTGCTCTTCTTTCTAAATATTTGTCCACCTTTTAACAGAGCTGGCCAGATGACTGTGGAGTAGAATAAGCTGTAAAGTATTTATAACCATCATTTTGTTGTTATACGTTAGTGTTGTACTCTGTCTGAGACTGATACCAAACAATTATATAGATGCTCTCACTGATGAATCACAATTGTACTTTTCACACTTACTGTTCTAAACATTATTTATCGCTTTAACATTGTAGTCCTCTGAATGGTTGGACTAAAGTTGTGGCTGAAAAGATCTCACAGTTGTTTTAGGACAACTTGGTCTGCCATTTCTCTGATAGGTACTAACCTCTCTGTAGAAAAGTGTTGTTTGATTAAGGTATGCAGCAAAATATTCTATATATATGTGTGTGTGTGTGTGTGTACATATAAATGTGTACACTGGGCTCTCAGTATCCACTAGGGTTGTTCCAAGAACCTCATGGATGCTGAAATTCATGGATGCTCAAGTCCCATTATGTACAATGGTGTTAAAATGACATGAAATGGCAAAATGGAAGATTCCTTTTTGAATTTTTTTAAGCTGTTTTTAGTTGAATCTGTGGATACAGAATCTCAGATATGGAGGGCCGAATGTTTATGTATATGGCTATATGTGGCACTATAGAACATTTTGCTGTGTACCTTGATGAAATCACAGACAACACACACACACACACACACACACACACACGAATGGTAAAGGATGAGGAGATGGAGAGATTACAGTTGGACTTTCCAGAAGGTCTAAACACTGTATTAAAAATAAAATTAATTTGGCCTCTAACATAAAATAATTTTGAGAAAGGTCTCTCTCTACACACAGCCTATCACCATACCCCTGTGTGTGAGAAACATGAAGAAATTACTTACCTCCTGTAATATATCCCTAACAGGTACCTTTCCTTATAGTGACCTCCAGGTCTCCACTTTAAAATTAGTCTAAAGTTATGCTTGGCAACTCTTGTTTGCTTTATCCATAGATATACTACTGAGGTGACAGGCATTTGTGCAAGTGTTTTGTGACTCAAATGTCTTAAGCATCCAAATTCAAGATATGATCAAGGAGAGAAATAGGAGTCTTTGTTGACTTTCTGTTAAGTAGCTGTGAGCAGGAAAATCTAAAGCAATCTAAACCAGTTCTCAGCTGCCCTTTGGGGAGATGGTCTTCTCCTTTCTCTTCTTCTTTCTCTTCTTCTTCCCCTTCTTCTCCTCTTCCCCCCTCTGTGATAACTGAAGCCCCTGTCAGAGCTGCTGATGACGAGCAGCAGCTGTTGGTCCCTGTTGCTCAGGGTGGAGATGATGAGCAGCAGCTCAAGAGCTCCTCCTGCTGCCATGGACCACGCAGGCTTGGATGTTCCTCTCCCTGCTGCTTTAGGGCAACAGGGATCTAACTGTGATCCCGAGGATGCTCTGGAGCCTGCGTCAATCAGCCCACAAACAAGGCGGAGACTCAAGAGAGCTGAGCAAAGGGAGGCTTCCTTGATTAAGTTCAAGAAGCTGTGACTGGCCACACCTGTGTCTGGGCTATATAACTGCCTGCCTGGAAGCTTTCCTTTGCTTGTGGCAAACTTTCTACAAGCCCTCTCCTTGCTTCCAGCACCTGGCTCCTGACACCTTGGATTGATCTCCTGGCTCCTGACACCTTGGATTGATCTCCTGGCTCCTGACCTCTGGACTCTGACTTTTGCTTGTCGGGACTCTGCTATCTCTCCCTCTCCCTTCTCCGAGCTGGCTCGCCGCCCGGCTCTCTGGCCTTGACACCCTCTTCTCCTCCTCCTCCTCCTCTTACTACTACTGCTGTTTACAGCCTGCCTTTTACTCAGCTTTGGAACTCAAGACATCTTAGAAAAGTAAAGCAGATAACGTATAAAAACATGCATCAATAGAAACATATGAGATAAAATGTTGTTAAATTATCAGGAAGTAAAGACAATTTAAGAACATATCCATTAAAAAGTAACAAATAGGTGATTTAAAAACACATAGCATGTCCAACAAGTTAGTTCTGGATCCCAAAAAGACACACATAATCACTAAATTGTTTTTATTAGGGTGGTTAACAAACAGAATAAATAAGCAAAATATCAGCAAAATGTTCCATGTTCTGCTCTCTTCAGTTCCACAAAATAAAAGTGATCTGATGGTAATTTTGATCACTCTGTTGTCAACATGCTTAAGTGAATGGTGGTATTACATATTATTCTCTAGGTTGAGAACATGAAGTATTAAACTATTAGGTCTGTGGATCCAGAAATTCTCCCTTATATCCAGTGTATTTAAAAGAAATAGAAATTCTTATTCCAAATAGAGGTGCTGTGATGTTCTGCATTAAAATGCTTGGCTACTGGTTGCTCAGATTTCCTATTTACTATATAAAAGTCAATGTCTGTTTGTCTGTCTGTTTGTCTGTGTCAGGCAGGTGAAGACCTCATACGATTGGCTGAGTGAGGCAAGAAGACCTCATATGATTGGCTGGCTGTGAAGATTCTATGGAATCTTGGGATTGGTAGTTTAGGGAGGAGCCTTTAGAATTCTCAGCTGAGCTCTTGGGCCTCAGGCCGGTTGCTGTGGAGATGAGGCCTACCATCAATACCAGGAAACAAATGTTTCGGAGGCATATGTGAGAAAAATTAAAGTGACGTACACAACATAGCCCATTTCCACACTACACTGTCATAGTGCTATCATTCCATTTTCAACATCCTATGGAATCCTGGCATTTTTAGTTTAAGGAGGGGCATTTAAGAATTCTCAGCCAGAGAGGTCTTTGGCCTCAGTAAACTACAAACCCCAGAATTCCCAAGGGTGTTGAAAGCAGAATAATAGCGGTATAACAGTGTAGTGCAGAAATGGCTATAGTTATAAAGTCTTGTCATCTCACAGTAGATTGCATGGGTTCCACATGTGAGGAATCTTAAAGTTGAAATTCAAAACAAAAAATGCTTCCAGAAAAATGTAAAACCATTGCACAAATTCAACAGAAAGCAAATAAAAAAAAAAGCCAGTACGTCAACTTCACCAGACAGCACAGACTGGATTGGGGACTATGGGGAAAACTTAAAGGTTCTGGAATAGGCTGCTTGCTATGGAGATGATGCCTAGCAGCAAGGAGGAGGACAGTGTATTCCTGCAGGAACCCAACCTCTGTATGTTAACAGATTGGATTGGGGAATATGGGGATAAGTTATAAGTACTGGAATAGGCCAGTTGCTATGGAGATGAGGCTTGGCAGCAAGGAGGAGGACAGTGTACTCCCTCAGGAACTCAGACTGCGTATGTAAGTAACTGAATACAGATTGCATTGGGAAATATGGAGCAAAGTTACAGGAAATGGAGAAGACAGTTTGGTGAGTTCTTAACAGAAAAATAAAAACCCCGGGCAATACCAGGTAAATACACTAGTAATTCCGAAAATGTGTACATAGGTCTAGCAACCAGGATCTTACAGCATAAGATGTTAGTTTTTTAAAGGATTAAACCCTTTTCTTCTTCTTTTTTTAGCTTCTGGAGATGTTTAATTTCTATAACTCTCTTCCTGCCTTCCCATAGAATTTTACTGTACATTTTACTATATATTGGGCAACCATTCGAGATGAAAACTGTATCTCACTTAAACTCCTGTTAATAGAAAAGCACAAACATCTCTTTTCAAAATGTGCTTGACTTGCTAAATTTAGATTTTTTAAAAAATGAACCAAATGTTTACTCCAGAACAAACCTTAACTTCCATACTACATAATTCATCAACTTTGTATGGTATAATATTTTATATTTGTTTATAAGTTTTCTCTGTGCACCCACAACTTGCCTTGGTTTCAGGCAGACATTAGACTGTGTATGCAGCTGAAATTCTATGTTAAAACTTCTCAATCACTTTTTCAGTTGCCTCTAATGAATTTCACACCTGTGAGGGTTTTGTGTTTTTGAGAATGGCAAAATAAGTGAATCTCAGTTAAAGTCCCAGGACAGAAATGGACCAATCAGTTTTGGGCTGCTCCATCTTACCAGACTTAATGATTTAACTCTTCGGAGCAAGAGGATTATATAGAATAATGACAGAAGAAGAGATTGCAACACTTGTCCTGCTATATCACATTGATTCTCGAATAATCTGTTTTTGAAAGTAAAATATGATAAATATATGTAATTCACTTATCATATAAATAACATACTACCTATCAGCACAAAATCCTATTGTTGCTTTCTATAAGTCCTTAAAATGTAAAGAAATAATTCAGACTGTTGTTAATTGGATAAGCTTTGATTTGTTACTTTAAATGCTTTCTAAAAAAAATGTCTTCACAAGCCTATCAACCATTCCGTAAATAAGACCTCATTGCAAATTAGCCCCTTGAGCTGGTTAGTCATTCTGACCCACTCTTTAGTTGAATGCTGTAATTAAAAATAACTGAATAATAGATGCATTTTAATAATGCTCTTTAAACATATGTAAGCAAAGAAAAGAAAAGCGGTTGTATTTTTCTTCTGAAAACTGAATTTTACATCTGCTTGCAGTCTTTAGCTCTGCTTACTCGCAAGCATAAATGTTGTTGCCTCTTGACAGGTTTCAATGAAGTTTAATTTTTAATTGGCAACTGTGCAAGTATTTAAATCCATTGTAAAATTTCCTGAGTAAAGAGTACATTTACTGTTACTTTGTGTGGTGCATTGAGGTTTTTTTAAATCAAAATCAAAGGATGTTTCAATTGTTAGGAACTTGCTGTAGAGATGATAACCAGGGGTGGCTACTCCAGGGCAAAACATATGGAGAAAGTGGCTTTTTCTAGCTTGTTGAGTCCAGTAGCTTATCCTGATTTGAAGTGTCAGGTGTGAAACTTATAGGTTTGCAGGTACTAAGAGATACAAATGCTTCTTCGGTATTAAAAAATGAAGGTTTGTGAATGCTGTGGATGCAGGAGAATTTGATTTTAATTCCGTTGTGAATTCAGAACTTGTTCCTTGGTTAGCCAAGAAAGTTGATCAGTGTAAAAGAACCTTTCTCCCTCTATTGGATCTAAACAAAGCATTGCAGGTGATTTTTGTTCATCAATATACACATTTTTGTTATGTAGTAAATATTTGTAAGTTGAAATACACTTCTCCAACGTAATGCTCTCAAACTGTATTGGAATACAACTTCCCAATAGTCTTTTCCACTAGGGATGGTGGGAATCAACACATATGGAAGGTACATGGTTGGAGACAACTGGCATTTTCTGATTTCCTGTTTTCTTCTTGATAAGCTTTGTCATTTTCTTAAATTATGTGGAACTGCATGAATCTAATTTTGAGCCTTTAAAACATCTATCTATGTCCTAGTATATAGTGTAGGATGTACTGTGATATATCTGCTCCCATTTTCCATCTCTTGTGATGTTCCGGTGTCATCAAAAGGCAAACTTCCATTTATGATCCCTCACTTCCGCCCTACCTCTTGGTTAGTCTAGGTTCTTCTTATTTAGGTGTCCTGTATTTCCTTCCACTTTCTGCAGTCTACAGATGCCGTAATCCAAGACGTGTTGGTGGAGGGGAATGGTTTTTTCAGCTTTGGTTATTTCTTGTATCTGTGGGTAAAATTGTGTGTGTGTGTGTGTGTGTGTGTGTGAGAGAGAGAGAGAGAGAGAGAGAGAGAGAGAGAGAGAGAAATATTTTTCTAAATTGTTCTGGGTTTTGATTACAGTGCATTGAAGGGGGAGCAAAAACCTGACACTGTATATAATTGGAGGAAGGAGTATATCATGTTACATTAGACTCAACAAAAGACAGAGGAAGAGATTTGTGATACCTTTCCGGTTGTAGTTAAGAGGAAGTGGAGATGTGAACAGACCTCAAGCTTTATGTCAGGGGTGGGCAACTGTTAGAGGCTAGAGTCCCCTCCTGCCAAAAAAATTAAGAAAATCTTAAAAATCTATTTTTTTTATTATTCAAATGCCCTCTAGGAGGACATACCCTGTGGACTTTTTTTTTTTAAACAGGATGTGATCTGGAAGTCAATTCCTTTTTACTTCATATTTTAAAAGACCTCTCCTAGGTCTAAAATGGCCAAGAGTTGCTAAAATATGGCAAAATTCCCCCTGCCTCCTGAAGTGCATTTAGGGGCAAACCGTTTGAGCCCAGGGGAGGGCTTGGGGTCCACATGTAGCCTGTGGGCTACACTTGCCCACCACATCTTATATTAGTTCTCCAGCTAATGATTCCATTTCATTCACCAACATGGTGTCTCTGTCTTGAAAAGCACAGGACAGATTTAGAGAAGCAAGAATGGCCAGCTTTGGTTTGTCTGAGAATCAGGTTGCACAGAACTGATTGCCAAAGCAGAGGAATGCTATTACCCTTATAGTCCAGGAACACTTTAGGAACAAGAGGAGAAGGCTGTATTTCTCTATTTCATCCTGAGAACAGAAATTAATAGGAAATAGATAGGGTGTCTGTATCTTTCCTGTATTGTTGTAATCAGGGTTTTTCTTCTTTGTTTTCCATTTCTTTTCTTTTTTGTGGGGGTGGGGTGGGATATTTTTGAAACTTACCCTTTTGTACTTGTTGAATATTTGCTGATTGTGGTGGTAGACTTTCTTTCTGTGAAGGTCTTTAAATAGAGGTTGGATGGGTCTGTTACCATGATTTGGAAATACTCAGTTGTGAAACTTCAGGGAGAGGCAGAATATCTTAGACATCTGGATTTTGTTCTGAAGTGTGTGTGTGTGCATGTGTGTTAGGGGGAGGTGAGCTCAGATAAGTGCAAGAGGAGTGGTTGACGGAAATGTAAAGACACAGATGTCCATTCATGACTTCTGCTAATATTAGTATGGAAATTAGCGTTCCTTGTGGATTTTGTACCATAAAGATGGATTTGAAATGTGGTTAATGCGATCTCTTTTGCTAAATGTAATACATTTGAACTGCCCAGCTCTATCAAGGACAGTGGAAATGGTTTGATACAAGGGTGGGGCAGTGGCATCATTAGAGCTGGTGCCACCAGCTGGTGCCACCCAGTGCAGTACCTCATGTTGATTTTAATGTTCAACTTTACCAATGGATTAACTCTGTATAATCAATAGCAGCCCAAGTAATATAGAAATTGCAGACAAATGCGTAGGAATTTACCTATATTTGACAGTGTATAAGATGCACCTATGTATAAGACGCATCTCATTTATACACTGGCTGTCAGGGTCAGAGGCCCGGGTGGCGAGACAGCCCGGAGAAGGGAGTGGGAGAGCTAGCAGAGTCCTGCTGGGAGGAGTCAAGGAAGCACTTACTCAAGGGAAGTCCATGTACCTAAGCCAGAGCGACAAGCAAAAGCCATAGTCAAAGTTCCTAAAGCCAGGGGTCTGGAGCCAAGAGATCAATCCAAGGTATCAGGAGCCGGGTGCCCTAAAGGAGCAGGCAGAGGAACGTCCAAGCCTGCTTGGTCCATGGCAGCAGGGGGAGCTCTCGAGCTGCAGGACTCATCTCCAGCCAGAGCCACAGGGACCAACAGCTGCTGCTCGCCGTCAGCAGCTCTGACAGGGGCTTCAGTTATCACATTGGCAAGTACTATTTTCTGGCATATAAGACACGCCAGCATATAAGATGCACCCCATTTTCAAACAGTACTTTTCAGGAAAAAAAGTGAGTCTTATATGTCAGCAAATACAGTACTCAGAAATGAAATAATACCTAATAAACAAACAGACAAAGGCCATTTCCACCCTACACTGTTACAGTGCTATTATTTCACTTTAAACATCTTGTGGGATTCTGAGGTTTGTAGTTTACTGAGGCCAAAAAGTTCCCTGGCTGAAAATTCTGCATGTCCCTCCCTAAACTGCAAACCCCAGGATTCCATAGGATGTTGAAAGTGGAATAATAGCACTGTAACTGTAGGGTGGAAATGACCAAACAGGAACAAATGCACAAGCATTTCAGCATTAATGAGCATTTTGACTACATCAGAACTTTCCTTTTTGGGCCTTCAAAGTTGTGAACCTGTGAATCACTTTATTGAAATCAGTGCCTTTTGTTAACTGACTTTCAATTGATAATATCACAGGATCAGAAATCCTTGACTGTCCCATGGTAGAAGGTAAATAGTTCTTGATACATTTCAGTATTGAAAAGCTTGTCTAACATGAAGCCACTGACACACAGATTTTCAGAAATATTTTAGACTTAGGCCCTTTCCGCACGAGGCAGTTAAAACAAGCTAAGGTGTCCTGGCACGGAGGTCATCCGCACCTTGGATCGGACTAGATGCAGACTATTTAACTTAGTTCTGCACCTCAGTCCGATCCAACTCGCCCCCAAGTGGTCCTCCCCTGCGCTAAGTAAAGACCGGAAAAATCAGGTCTTTACATTTTCTGGAATGCGCCATTGCATTCCTACTTACCTGTGTAGATGCACAGGCTCGCACCAATGCGAGCCTGCGATCAGCAGAGGGCGGGCTATGGGCGTGGCCAGCCTCAGCGGTTGGTCCACTCCCACGAAGACACTGGAAGCTGCCATTTTGAGCCAGAGCAGTGCGGATCTACAGACTTCACACTGCGCCGGTTCGCCCTGCTGTAATGGAGGAGCCCTGCGGAAGGGCTCAAGGGACAGTCTGCGTTACTTCGGACCCAAAAAGAGCCGGTAAGTAACGGCATGGAGTGATTCACTTGCCTCGTGCGGAAAGGGCCTTAGTGAAATGATTGGGAGATATTCTGGGAAGTTCTGTTGTTTTCAAATTGTGAAAAATAGCAGAGCCACCATATTTCTACCAAAATGAGTAGAGAATAAAAATAATCATCATTTTTTCTTCTCTACTCTGACATGTCCAAAAATAACCATGACAGGTTATAAGAAGTAGCAGCTAAATATTATAAATACACAAACTAACAACGTATTTGGAGAGAAGAATTGAATTGCTCCCATAGTTAGGATTGTGAAGGTGCGTCCAGTTATGTCATTTCCCTAACACAGACCCTGTTTCACTAATGGTTGCACATTTTCAAATTTAGCACAAGGACAGTACCTACTTAATATGTTTTATTAAGCAACTTGTTTTAACTGGTGGCACTGTCTTTTGCATTGCTGCTTTATACAACTGGGCAAAGGTGAAACTGAGGACAATTACTTGAATAGAGATTTTTAGTATTAAATTGGATATATGCCATAATCCTGAACTTTGAAGGTAGAAGGGAAGGAGGTAAGCAAAGCGGGGATGCAATAGGGCAGATACATACACAGAAACATAGAAAGCTGACTTGCACCATGTTCGACCATTGGTCCAACTAGCTCAGTAATATCAACAACCCTGACTGATAGTGGCTCTTCAAGGTTTCAGGCAGGATTCTTGGCTGCCCATACCTGGAAGATGGTAACTTCTTCATGAAAAGCATATGCTCTGTCACTGAGTTATAGCCTATTCCCATAAATAGAGCACTGTGATCACAGGGTTAGAGTTAATAGCAAAATCTTTTATTAAGCCAAAGACAATTGCTTGGTCAACTTGTTTATTTACTAGATTTAAACCAGATTTTTCAAAAGGAGATGGCCTAGAGAGCAGGGTAATGTTGTAGTATTTCAGTTGCCTTAGGATCACAGGAAGATGGCTTGTACTGAGAATCAGGCCACTGGTACATCTAGCCTAGTATCATATTGCATTAGTTCTACATTTGTACTAGCATATATATCCAGTGTTTCCCAGGATTTTATTTTCTCATTGGTAATACTTGTCAGAAAGATGTGAGATCCTGTGTTTCTAATTCCCCAAACTGTCTTGCCTAGTACCTGTAAGTTTTCCCCATATTCCCCAATCCCATCTGTATTCAGAGTTATTAACATAGAGAGTTTGGGTTCCTGAGGGAATATGCTGCCCTCCTCCTTGCTGCTGGGCCTCATCTCCACAGCAGCTGGCCTATTTCAGACAGACACAGTTGACTGAGGCCCAAGAGCTCTCTGGCTGAGAATTCTGAAGGTCCCTCCTTAAACTGCAAACCCCAGGAATCCATAGAATCTTCTTAGGCAGCCAATCATATGAGGTCTTCACTTGACACAGCCAGTCATATGAGGTCCTCACCTGACACAGCCAATCATATGAGGTCTTCACTTGACACAGACAAACAAACTTTGACTTTTATATGGTAGGTTTCTTTTACTTTTCTGTATGTGTGCGTGTGTGTGTGTGTTTGTCTGTAATTGTATGCCTTTGGCAGGGCTGCAGTTTAGTGTTGTTGTTTACTTTGTAAACCACTGTGTATACTGATGACACTGTATAAATAAATAAATAAATAAATAAATGATGATGATCGCATCAACTTTGGCTGTTTTCCAGCATTCTTTCTTAGCATTATCTGGGGACACCTTATACTCTTGGTAGTCTTCCACCCAGGTACTACTCCATCCCAAATCTGCTTAGTTTCCAAGATCAGACATGTTCAGGGCCATATCACCTTAGGCATTAAATCTGGTCATTGCAGAAACCTTATAACAGAGTTTCCAAACTTGCCACGTTGGTGACACACTTTTTAGACATGTAGCATTTTGTAATTCAGTAATTCAGTTTTGTAATTCAGTAATTCAGTAAGTGAAGGCAATCCCTCCACCCAAGACTGGCTTGCCACTGCTCTTGCCAGGGTCTTCCTTGGCTCAGAGTGGCAGCAGCTGTGGCGGCAGCGGGAGAGGCAGCCCCTCCACCCAGGCCAGGCCTGCTGCTGCCGCCCTCCCCAGCGTTTTCCTTGGCTCAGGGCAGCAGCAGCAGCAGGAGAGGCAGCCCCTCCACCCAGGTCTGGCCCACCACTGTCACCCTCGCCAGGGTCTTCTACAACCTTGTGGGTGGCGATGGCAAAGGCAGCCCCTTCACCCAGGTCTGGCCTGCTGCAGCAGTGAGAAAGGCAGCCCCTCTACCTGTTACATTCGCACAACACACCTATACGCTGCAGCCAACACACTAATGTGTTGCGGCAGACAATTTGGAAAGCTCTGTTTTATAACATTAACCCCCTATGCTTAGATTTTCCTGCTTTCCTGTTGTCTCCCATCTGCCTTTTCTTTTGTCACATCTTTGTGTGATTGTAGTCTTTTTATTCTGATTTTATTGATGCATAAACTATCCTGACTGTTTACAGTTGAAGAGCAAAAAACAGATGCTTTAAAACTCAGAGTTTAAGGCCTGTATCCATTGTTGCTTTTGTGCTAGGACAAGACCCATGGTACTAGCGGTTGGGACACTTCAGGATCAGCACACATTTTGTTGTTGCAGGAGAGGTTGCATAAACACTTACAATTTTATTTGTTCTTGTTATGTCCTTTCAAGTTGATGCCAGCTTATAGTGATCCTGCTAGGATTTGCTATTGCCCTTCTCTCAGGTTGAGAGAACAGAGTGTGCCCACGTTCAGCCAGTGGGTTTCCATGGGCAGGTGAGGATTTGGATCCTGGTCTCTCAGAGTCCTGGTTGGCCACACAAACCACTACGCCATGCTGTTTCTGCCATCCTCAATTGTGCTATTGAGGATTTTCATTTCAACAGTATTTAGTTGTATCCAACTAAATGTATGATAAGATACTACATGTCCCATGTAAAACACAATAAGAACCACAGCACCATTAAAACCAGTGATCATTGGGTAATCAAATGGCAGGCTGTAAAAGAATGGGTGTAAAAAAAAGAATGCACTTATCAAGTTCCTGGATCTCTTTGAGATCTAACTGTCTCGTCCAAATCCCTGACACCCACCCCTCACTCTTCTTCTGAGAGACAGTGGCTGCATCCAAGAAACCACTGTACTGAGAAAACTTCCTTCTTCAGTTTCTTCCCAGTAAAGCCTTCCTTAAGGAGCTACCCATTTTTCTTGCCACTCCCATTTCCAGCTAGGGGGAGGTTTGAATCTAGGGTGTGAGATTATTAAACGAAGCTCCAGCTATCTACACACCCACTTATATTGCTGTGCTGTTATTATGTTCCCTTCCCATGTGGCAGAAATGAAGGAAAGGAGAGGGGAGGAAAGGGGTCAGCTGAGCTCAGCCTGAGGTCATGTTTGAGCAGTTAAAGGGGCCAAGAAAATGTTGAAGGTGGGATTTGTGTGCTTGGCATGTGCACTGACCATTTACTCTGTGTGCACAAGAAGTGGGAGGGGCTTAAGCCCTCCTCAGAAGAATCTGGTGGAAAGGAGCACGTGAGCTTTCTCACTCTTGTCACCTCCATCAGTCTGGTCTCCGGTTAGGTCAGTCAGTTGCATGAGAGGGAGAGTTTGGTATCTTGGTGGTAATGGCAGCAGCTGAGGACAGATGAGGCCACCTTGCTGATCGGTCAGTGTTGGATGGACAGCCCCACCTGCCTCACCTGTTGTCTCTGGAATGTACTGCGGAGCAGCTGCTGCCAAGTGGGGGCGAGGGCTGTGTGGGTGCAGGTAGTGCCAGTGATGTCACTAGGGTTGGTTTCACCCCACTCTGATGGTATAACCTGGTGCAGTACACACCTACCACACTCCCCCCCAGCGATGCCACTGGGATAAATTGATTTGGAGGTATTGCCGCTGACCATTGGTGAGGTGAAATCGGTGTGTGAGGATGCTTTTCTTTATGTTGATCCATCTTCCTTCATTCTAACATTTTATGCATAATAAGCCAAATTCATCTCTTGCATAAGCTCCATTTGGTTTATTTAATCTCTTTTGGTATGATTTACATCTACGTTTGGACCCCCACAGGTGGCCAATAAAAGCCTTAACAGGGTAATTTCCAGTGTGGTTTCTGCTGGTTTAAAATTTTATTTTTTCAAATACATCAAAAGTACATACTGAATTGTGAGGCATGATTAGATGACAAATAGTCCCCCATTGAGCTCATCACTTTATTGAATAGTTTTTTCTATGACGGGGTTTTTGTTGTGTCTGAGAACTTTTTTCCCACTTTTTTTTGCTGTTATTGTCACTGTGATGCTTGAGCGGACTTTGATGCAAAATAAAAACATTTCAAGCCTTACAGTCTTGGTTAGTTCAAAAGGAAAATGACGAATACAAATAGAGTTTTAAATCATAAGTGATAAATATTGCAGAAGTCCCATGCCAAAGACTTAATATCATATTACCCTTCAGATTTGTCTTGTAAGGCCAAGTTCTGTCATAATATCTGGAAGACATTAACTGAGCAGCATAGAGATACCTGGGGTTATTTGATAGATATCTATTTTTAAAGTACGTGACTTATCTTTGCTGTTCCTGATTTGCCTGCTGCTTCTCCCTCTCTTTCCCTCTCTCTGTCTCTCTTTTGTTCTTTGACCAAACTTCTAGAGAAATTGAAAGTGTTTCTATAAATATCAGGGGCAAAACCAAATGTGATTCAGCTTCTAAAAGTCAATGCAGCTGTTCCAGCTGGAGGGATAAAAACATCCCCCCCCCCCGATGAGTTTTCTGTATGAGAGTACTACCAGACAGGAAAATTAGTCATAACTTCAGATCTATGTAAGGTTACTATAAAGAAATAGATCAGTTTTCATACAGCTAGATATTTCATGCTTACATAAATTTATATTGTTCCATCTTAAAAGGATAAAGGAATGAACACTCAGAAAATAACATTTATTTGCCTCTAACATAAAATGTCTTCAGAATCTAGCCCTGTGTCTATTTACTGTGGTGGTGTGACAAGATCTATGCTCTTATCCCATGAAGAAAAGGAAAAAATAAAATCGAATCATTCTGAGTACATGGCTGGCAGCATCCTGTCACTTCCTGCCCGGCTGCACTGGGATGTAGAACCTGCTATGGCAGCCATCTGAGAATTTCTGAGGGTCTTTGGGGAGAGGGGTTGAGAGCAGACCTGTGGGAGAATCTTTTCTAGTCCTAGGCTGGACTGCAGCTCTGGCATTGCAAGGGATGAATTCCCTGGCAACCTTCCCTAGTTTTAGTTTTTCTTGACTTGTTATGACACCTGTTGTCTGACTGGTCTCAGAGCTGTGTAGTAGGATTGGACTTGCCCTCATCAGGACAATATTATTTATTTTTAATTTAATTATATTGTACCCAGTGCTATGTTTCTTTGCAGGCATTGGTAGGGTTGGATTAAATCCGTAGGATGAATCAGCTGGATGCGTTCTGTCCACTCCCCACTCCAGGTTTATATCTGCATGAGAGATTGGGGGAGGGGGTTGCAGCACTTCCCCAATTTAGCTTAAGGCAGAGATCTACAATTTGTTGCACTGCACATGATCAGCAGTCAGCTTACTTGATGACTGGATGCTTGTCACAAGTAAAAATCTTTGACCATTTCATTTTCTAGTTACTTATAAACCATGTGTGGACATACATAGGTCATCTCCTTCCTTCAACAGTATGTGGAGTGGAGCTAACACTTTCATCTTGAATATCGTATTTGCTGGCATATAAGACACACTTTTTCCCCTTAAAAATGCCTTCTGAAAATGAGGTGTTCCTTATACACCAGTAAATATGGTACATTGAAAACTACTGCAAACGATTGACTTAGAGTGGGGTTGTTTATTATACAGTCTTACCTCTTGTGTTTAATCCTTCTGTAGACTATTGATTTGTGGGGAATAAAGCTCTCTGGATTTAAGAAAAGAAGGTAGGAAAACACTGGCAGCCCCTTTAAGAGAAGAAGGGGCCTACCTTGCTGCAAGCCCCTCCCTCCTTCCTCCCGTTCACCCCTCCCAGCAGGGTCTTTTTCATGGAGCCAACCACATGTGGGATGGGGGGGGAGTAAGGAGTTGCCTGTGCTGTGGCACAAGGCATTTTCCCAGTTTGCCCCCCTCATACAGTTGGTTGGCTCCTTCTCAACAGGGCTTGCAAAACCCTGTTGGTTTCTGTTCCTGGGGTGGGGGGAAAGGAGTGGGATGGAGGTGCACTTTCTTCCCTCCCAGACTGAAGGGGAGGTTTGGTTTCTTCTGGAGGAGCTACTTGTTCCTGTTTTCTACCCCAGCCTCCACCACCTTGCGGGGGGAGGGGTGCTGGAGGAAGAAAATGAGTTAAGAAGAGGGGGTCCTAGAAAAAAGCAAAGCAGCCTCCAGATGCTTTGAGCCCCCTCTTTTTGCTGTCTCCCTATCCCATTTCTGCACAGGGCTCAGCAGTTCCTGTCTTCATTTCCCCTTCCCGGTTGCTTTTTTTAAGTGCCTGCAACTCAGCTCCAGTTTATGGAGGAGTTTTCCTGGCAATATTTGTTTGGAGGTGTGTGTGTCATGGCTCGCCTCTGTGGCTGAGAGAATGGGATGTGCCTAAGGGGAATCATCAAAAGGAAAATAGGGAAAGGGGGAAGCCTCGTGCCACATCTCCTTTCACTCCCCCCTTCCTTTGTATTTTGCCTCAGCCGGGTACTAAACATTTTTTTCCTAAAAAATAAGATCTGAAAATGGAGTGCGTCTTATATACCAGTGCATCTAATACGCAGGCAATTAGGTATCTTGCCAAAAAACTGAGAGGATATTTGTATCCAAGGACAATTATTATAAATGCTGGGTCCAATGTTTTCCAGGAGTGTGAATAGTACAACGTTTTTCCAGAATAGCAGGGACTTTTGCCTCATGGAGAGAAACATATACCGCAACATGGACCTTACTGATTTCTTGCTATCCCATCTTGCATCAGCTAGCTGAGATGGTCAAAGGTACACACCTGGTGGGGTTGCTACAAGCATCTTGCCCAAGTTCTAAAGTACCAGAATTTGAAACTGATTTCACAATACAGATACATAATACATTTTGAACCTTTGGCTGGGTACTGACAAGAGTTGCTATGGACCAAGGCTTGGCTTCCCCAGTTGAGCAGCAGCGTTGAAGGAGGACAAACAGGTGCAAACACACCAGGAGGTAATCAGGCTGGGATGAGAGCCAGCTGGCTCCAGCTTTCTTAAGGAAGGCAGAGGGTGGTGGCTTGATGTCAGAAACAATGTGTGTGTTTCCCAGCCCTTGCCTTTGTATATGCTACAGATTCCCTGTTTGCTGTCTGCCTGCCTTCTCTGGCCTTAGGACTGTCTGAACATGTTGCCCATTGGATTCCTGACCTTTGGGCCAACACTGAACTCTGCTTTTGCTTCACCCAGACTGGGCAATCTGTACTGGACTGCTAAGCTGTATGTGTTTGCCTGCTGAATATCTTGGCACTCCATTGCTTGGCAACAGACAGCTGGCACCTATGACAAGAGAAACGCCGACAGCACTGGCGTCAGGTTGTTGTGAAGACATGCAGTTTCACCTTCCAAATGTCTTACCCACTCATCACAATGGGATTCATGGCTCTGATGCCTAATGGTTGGGTAGATGTCATCATTTTTGTTACTGAGCAGCTAGAGAGCTGAGAGGTGGGGAAGGCCTGGATGGGTGGCAAATATATGAGTTCACTTCTTTGATTGCATACCTGCACCTGCCAGTATGTTACATCATGCCCATAATAATAATTATAGGATGTATCCTATAGGATGCAAGCAGATGCAGCAACAGTGTTATCCCACTGTACACACATTGATGAAAATAATATTGAACACACCAAAGAGGGTGGCACCCTTTTTTGCGGGATAGAGAGAAGTCTCCTTAACATTTCTTCTTTGAGACAGGGCTCCTTTAGTGGTGGTTTGGTGATCAACATTACTGTATATTATTTTGACAAGAATTCTGGGGGAAAAGAGTGGCAGTGATTAGAAGAAACACTGCCAGTATGCTTTGCCATTCTTTTGTTTCTATCTCCAAGTTTGATGTTGTGTGAATTACATCCTTTGCCAAGTTTGATGCCGGCAGATGGGGTGCTAAAGCATGTGGATGTGTCATTGTAGGTCAAACTTTCACCTATGATCCCCTCTTAGCTTTCTGCCATTTCTTCGTTTTTTTTCTTTTAAATCAAGGAACAATCAACACCCACATACAGCCTACTCAAGATAAATTTTAAAGCCCTTTGTTATCAGTGTATTAAATTGACTTGTGCAATTTTACAATTTACATGTAATTGTTTCTTATTTTTCTTTCTAATGTCTATATCCTATCATGCTGTCAGCAGTTCTTGGAACAGACCTTTATCTAAGAATTTGCTGCTATAAAAAATAAATATCCTTTACATAGCATGCTTTTAACCTACTGTGAGCCAAATTGATGCAAGAAAGAAAACACTTATTTTGTCTGAAAATGTTTTTTTTTCATGTCTCTTTGTCAGTTCTGAAGTCTCATTCCACCGTTCTGGTTTCCATTAATGCATGGTTGTTCACACTGAAAGGCAAAATGTACAGCTTCCCTATGAGGCCACTATTAATTCCACACTATCTCTCTCTTAGAGTAGTGCAGCTGGCACCCTACCCCCAGGAGAACAAGCTCATCAGTTCTCCCAGATGCTTGTTCTCTACCAGCTCAGGCAGCAGGAGTCCTAAGTTACCTCTCAAATATTGGTCTTGCTCATGGCAGCACAGAGTGTGCTACAGTGCCTCTGGGCTATCTGAAAATTATATTTCTAGCACAGTAGGAGTGAAACTACAGAGCTGTGGTGGCATTCAAAGATAGGAAATTCATAAAAAAGGCAAGATTCTTCTTGGTAATAAGCAATGAAAGTTTATTTACCTAATCTTTTCAAGTAAAATATAAAGGTTCTTAAAGAGGGAAAGTCTGAAGAACAACGTATTTCTTCTTTTCAGTAACTGAATTATCCTTGTGAACTCTGATCTAAGTTGTACTGTCAGTGTTTTGTAAATGTGCGTGCACACACACACACACATATCTTTCCCATTTGACCAGACAATCTTTTATGTTCATGTGTTATTATTTCTTGCTTGCAATACTACAGTGTTAATTTCTTCATTGTGGTCTTCGTGCAGTCCAAGTCCCAAACGTCCCAAAGCTGTTATAAATTTCTCCTTAATAAGTTGGCTGTTTTTCAGTTAATTTCATCTTAACTGTTCATCTTAAATGTTTATTTGCATTAACATTTTTTTCCGGAATGGATACATCAGGTGAGTCTGCTGCTTTTTGAATATAAATCTTAAATTTTACTTGAATATGTATGCGCATATTGAGGAGATAAAACAGAGTTCACAGTAAGAATAAATGTTAACACATCCTTTTAATGCAAGTCTTCTGTACCCCCCACGTGATTGCTTGTTCACATTCTTTACAATGAAACTAATATTAAAGTACTATTCTGCATACAGCTTAATTTTTCTAGCTTGGTTGTACTTATCAACCATTTGGCAATTAGGTTGATAAAATTTAACTTCAGTTGCTTCTGTTGTCTTAGCTGTCATGTAACAGCTTTCTTTCTCTCATCTAGCAGCAGCTGTTGTGTTTGGCTACTGCAAGGGGAAAAATGGAAAGCAGGGCCCACTGCATTTGTTTAGCTGAGGTATTCTCTCCGTTTGACATCGCTTCTCCCTCAACTAATCGGCCAACCAGTGAACCATCATTTGGACAAAAGCAGAAATGGCACAGTTGACATGACCTGCAGAATTTAGATACCTACTCATAATCAGTCTTCCCTTGAATAATGAAGACATTAGAGTTTGCGAGATAGTTACCCAAACTTAGGACACATTAAGGCATTGTAAACTTTATAGACCTTACCATCAGAAACCTAATTTCAAGTACAGGTGGCATACTTCTTCACAGAGCTGTACTAGCTTACTCTACCTAGGAGTTAAGAAGATGCATGAGTGCAGCTATTGCTCTCTTTCCTCATGCGTTTTGTTTTCCTGCAATCTTTTCCTTCCACTGAAAACTTTCCCCATTGCTAGCAAAATCATTTGATCTGTTCAGGGCTGGTTTAGGGAGCGAGGGAGGCTTAGGATGCCGTGAATCTATTACCGCCTTGGACATGCCCTCAGAGACCCCAAGATGAAATATACAGTCCTCCCTCTACATTTGCTGGTCTGACTTTCACAAATTTGATTATTCTCAAGGCATGTGCTTGCCCCCCCCCCCCCCATTTTCTGCTTCCCGTTCCCTTGCATTCCTCATCTCAGGCTTATATTTAAAATAGACATTTTTTCTTTTTGGGTGAGCAAGGCCTCCTCCCATTGCTGGAGGTGTGTCCTCTCTCCCATTTGGCTGACATTCTGCTGTGTAATGGCTGCTGATTGGTCAGGTGCTCTCTTTGCTCCTGCTCCTCCATTTTCAAGATGGCCACCAGAAGTAACTAGAGAGAAAAACAGCGCTCTTCTTCCTTTGAGAGGAAAGTACTGGTAAGCCTTTTACTGTGTTTTTTTTTCTTCCTTGCCCCCCAACTCTGGGGCCAGAAGCAAAGGAATGGGAGAGGAAGCTCTGGGGACAATTGTGGGGGTGGGAGAAAAATTTTGCAATTTTTCCACTTTTGCAAAGATTCAGTGCCCTTAACCCTTGCGAATGTGGAGGGGCTACTGTACTTGCCTTCTCCCTGCACACATTGCTGGTGAGTCAGCTGCAGCGGTGGACCCTTTCATTACTGCTCTAAGAGGCTGACCGTGGAAGGAATGGTCCATAGTAATCAGTGCCCCCTAAGGTGACCTCCCCAGGATTGCTCGCATAAATAAACAAATAAAGCTTTCCAGTATCATTTAAAACACGTCCAAAGATCAAACAGTGTCTTTTGATTGAACTATTCTTGTACTTTTTTTTACTGTTGCAAACAGCATGAGACTATGTAAAGTTGAAGGCTTTCATGACCGGAATCCATAGGTTGTTGTGGGTTTTCCGGGCTTTGAGGCCATGTTCTATTAGTATTTTCTCCTGATGTTTCACCTGCATCTGTGGCTGGCATCTTCAGAGGATCCTCTGAAGATGCCAGCCACAGGTTCAGGCGAAACATCGGGAGAAAATACTAGTAGAACACAGTCTCAAAGCCTGGAAAACCCACAACAACCTAGTATGACACTAGTTCATTAATTTTCATTATTGAAGTTCTACATATTAAAATAATTGACAGATGTTAGCTGTTGTGTACCTTTTTTAGTCCCCTAGAGACACATTTTATGCAGAACTCACACTATACCTACAATATAGACATGTTATGAAAATTGTCACACAGAAAACTGTAAATAGTTTTGTCCACTTGCATTGTAAAGTTTGTTTTTGTTTTTTTAAAATATAAAAAAAGCAGATGGCTCAAAAGTTGCATCAACAAATGTATTGCTTTCTGCCATTAGCATAGAACTTTCCTTCCTTCCTTCCTTCCTTCCTTCCTTCCTTCCTTCATTCTTTTTGTCCCAGTCAGTTTAACAAATCAGGCTGAAAAAGTCTCATGCTGTTTTTGGGAGAAACATGACCCTGAGAAGTGAAAGTCTCATCTTTTGGTTGCTAGCATGTTGGCCCCATTGTGAGTGGGTGGGCAGGTTGGCTTATCAGTGATTTCGGGAATTATAAGAAGTGTATTTTAAAATCTAGTACAAACCTTAATCACAGTGCTAACCCTCAGTACTTTGGAATGCCAGTGAGGTCATAAAATCTCCTACAGCTCAGGCAACACAAGTTTTAAAAAGTTCTGCTGCATGAAGTCTTAATTCTAATAATTAAGAAAGTCTGTTATTTCGGGTTCTTTTAATTCTAATTAAGAAGTAGCCTATCTTGTGCTTTTAAGTACTCTCTGCTTTTAAGTATTTTTTTAAATGTACACATCTCTTTAATCATTAATTTATCTTTATATCTGTATCCAGCTTTTCCTTCCAGTAAGATGGCAATATATGTAGTCTTCCAACCAGGCTGTGAGGTAGGCTAGGCTGAGATACAATCTGGGGTAAGCACGTCTAGAGGTAACAAACATCTTTTGAAAGTAATTCTTTAGTGTTCAAAAGTGGTTTTCCATTTTTTTTTTATATGGCTGGAAGGATCTCCTGCTCAAGAAACACTTTCCCCACACTCTTTTTCTTTACTCTTGTTTTGATGATGAGAGTTCCTTTATGGTTGTAAGAACTTACTATAAGAATATCTAAGTCTTTGTATATTTTCTCAAGAGGAAGTGTCACAGTGAAAGTAGGTTTAGGGTTTCAGCATTAAATTACTGAATAATCCTCATTTGGTATCAGTTAAATGGAAGAATATATTTGGAAAGAGATAAAAACTTATAGTAGAGAAAAACAACTTTTTTAAAAATGCAGTGTGTACCTTAAAAACAACAGCACCTCTGAATAGAGATGGTTGTTTTACACAGATGTGCCAAGAGCTGAGAAGAATCACAGTTCAGTTGAGCATTGTCAGTTTTTTCAGTGCTCACTCCTCATACAGAAAATAAAAAGACCCTTTGACTTGAATCATGGACCCTGAAGCAGCATTCTGATTTGCCTCTCAGAATCCCCAATGTATGTATTTTCTTGAAGCTTTCTTTCTGTCTTCCTTTTTAAAAATAAACAGTTATAAAAATATATTGCTTGCAGTTATATTCCAAATGAATGGCCCATGAGAAGCTACCTGCCTTCAATGCCTGTACCTGCTTTTCCATACAACTTTTATGATCAGAGTTTTTTTTTTTCCCATAATCAAGAGAAGAGAGAAAACTTTTTTTTCTGTGTTTGAGGTCAGGCATGTTTCTGTGGTTTGATCCCCCCCCCCCCAGCATAGATTTAAAGGGACATAGTTAGACCTCTCTACTTTTATATCCACTTTTAGTGAAACTCTGTATTAATATAATACATGACAAAGACTCTTCAACTAAACATGTATTTTTTAAGATGTAATTATGTGCTGTGTGAAAACTTACAAATAATGTTTAACTGTACAAAAACTATTCTTTACTTAATTCTTTGTAATTCGTTGGTATTCAGCAAATAATTGTGTGCGACGGAAAAGAAAGCCTCTTCAGGGAGCTTCAGCAGGTAATTTTTGTGCTAGAATATCACACATACTTGGCCACAGCCCAGGACTTCACTGTCTGTTCTTCACTGTCTCATGAGAATAAATGTTTCTCATTTGCTTTTTCCAGTAAACAATTATTGCAGTGGAACAAATGTATAAAGTCTGTTGAAGCATTTAAATCAGTTTATCATCACATAATATCACACTCTTTATCTAACTGTTGAGGTTGGTATTTTGAATTATTGTTTGTAAGAGCTACCACCCAGATTTACTGCTCTTTTAAAGCTGGTCCACTGACAATGCTTTAGCAGCAGCCTTGCAGTCCCATTTGGTTTGCTCTTTTCTTCATGCTAGGAAAATCATCAGCTATTAAATATATGTGCAGCAGTTTGCTGTTTGAAAAGGCTACAGGCCAGCAACAAGCAAAGATGAATGACAGCGGTGGTGTGATCAGATCAGTTAGCTATATTGTGTACTTTTAGGTCTCAGAATACAAAAATTGCATTTCTCTGTCGAATGTTGCGGAATTTGTTATAGAAGAAACAGTAGAACTTTAATTGAACATAGTCCTAGATGAGCTTAAGTTGAACTAATCTTAAATGGTGTTGTTGGGATGTGGGAGACGTAAATAAATAGGCAAGCAAAATCTGCTTTGCTGTTGCAGACTTTAAGTTAAACAGAGTTCGACAGAGAAATGCAATTTTTGTATTCTGAGACCTAAAAGTACACAATATAGCTAACTGATCTGATCTTCCTGCCTCTGGTCTTCCTGCCTGGTGGTCTAAAGCTGCAATTACCAACCTCTTTCTTGACCAGTGTATTTTAGCTTTTTTAGAATCATGGCCTTATCTGAGAATCTAATGAAAGCTATGGAACCCTGTCCCGTATCAGGGAGGGAATGATAATTATATGACCTGACCATGTTGAGTAACAATCCTACACTTGTCTGGAGTAAAAAATACATTAATACATAATTCGACATAACTGTTTTTCCCCCATAAAGACAATTTTAAAGTAACAGAATGAAATCAATGGGGAAAATTTTGTTTTTCCCTGAGGTTATGGATACTGTGAAACTTGTTCTTAACCACACGTTGAGAATCCCTCCTCCTCTCTCTCTTCTTTATTTATACTCTGCTTTTTTCCCAGGTTGGGACTCAGAGTGGCGTACAAAATTAAAAAGACATAGTTAAATGTTAAGACATAATTAAATAATAAAAAAGAATTAAAACGATTTTAAAATGCATGATTAAAAACCCAAACATTCATCACCAACACAATATCCAGGACATTTCTGTCAGACAGGCCACATATAATCACACATCAAATGCCTGTTTGAATAAAAATATGGATGAGTACCTTTTGAGGGCCACCACAAAAGCAAGCAATTTAAAACGTTATTAGCATAACCTGTAGCAGATGAGAGGTAAACATATATCAGGGTGTATATGTGTGGTGCACCAGTAAATGTCCCTTCAAGTGCGTGTTACTATCAGTTAAGCATTTCCATGGTAATGTATTACATCTGACATTTCATACTTGATATGTTTTAAGAAACAAAGTGAAAGGCTCCACCATTTCTAACTTTTCCACAATCTCTCTCAGTATTTGGTTCATGGTTTTCATTCCATAGCACAGGGACTTGGACTGCTTCTAGACTTAGGGATGTTAGCTTTACTGATTAACAGATGTTGTGATACTATTCCATCTTACTTCTATAATAATTCAATAGCTCCTTTTGTGGCAAGTAAAAAGATGGAAGGAGTGGGAAATAAATGGGATGGTTACAAAGAGAAGATGATGAAATGTCTTGATTATTTAAATATAAATTTGTGAATGAAGCAAGGTGATAACATCATCATCAACAACAACATCATCATCATATATTCACCTGGAAGCTACACTTGGGGTATTTACTTCCACATCAAGTTTCAAAACTGAAGGTTCATTCCCCAAAGACAGCACTAGTGAAAGGTCCCCTGAATTTAGCAAACTTGTTTGAAGCCATTGACTTACATTTTAGTACATAAAATTTCTTTTTTTTTAGCTTTTGAAAAAATATTCTATGAATGAGCAACTGCAGAAGGATTTATACTTTGTCAGTGTTGTACATTAAGTAATCAAATTGCAACCTTATTGAGCTGACAGCCCTAAAGATATCTAGTAAGCTCCACCATCTGTTTTATTTAGCTGAAACATAAATGTACATCTGTTTTGCCTGCTGATGCAAAGGTAACGATAATAATTCTGAGTAATTCACCCAGTAAACTTTGAGATATTAGCATTTGTCCTGCATGTCTAGGAAGTGTTGTCCTCTAATTGGAACAATTTTTCCAAGAAAAATAATGAAGGCTTTTAAGATGGTTCAGTTAAGTAACCCAGATTGTAGGACATGTAGGAGGGAACAGGATGGTAATGGGCACTAAAGAACCTTTTTCAGTTTCAGAATTTTAAAAATGTTCACTTGGCTCAATATACATCCAAATTGATACTGTATGTATTTATTTATATTTTTGCCATTGATCAGTGGGGATTCAGTAAATTCAATAATAAGTTCAATAATAAATGATAATGGGAATTTAAATGGTGACCTTAATTTTAGGATTGTAGCCTTTCTGCTCATGATCAGCACTATGTATATGTACAGGAAAAGTGGTTTCTTTGCTAAATTATTTCTTTGTGTGGTGTGACTTTCAGAGCTGCTGCAAAAGTTATAAGTGTTTGAAATCTCCAGAAATTACCTCTGCAGATAATTTTGTCAATCCCTAATCAGTCTCTGTAATGAAGAAATTCTCCAGCCAGTTCCCACCATCACTTCTAAACATTGCTTTCCACCTGACAGAGGCAAAATGAATCCTTTGTTTCCTGCAAAATTTCAGTAACAAAGTGACAGGGCAACAAATGTTGAGGTGACCTGGGAACAAGTATTCTTGAGTATGGACTAGAAAACAAGTCAGTCTATTCTGTAGTGTTGTTGTGGTTGAAAAAGGTTGTCTATCTATTTATTTATTTTGCCAGCACTGCATCTGCAGAGTTGTCCAGTGGGGCTATTCCAAGTGGCCAAAGGACTGTTAATGCACAAAATGGCCCACGAGGAAAACATGGAGGCCACAGGGTGTCAGCAATATGATAGTGGCAATGAACTCTGATTCTCAAGTAATTCTTTGGAACAAATTACTTTTCCTGGCTAATGAGAGAAAGCTGCAACTTGCTGCCTAATGTAATGTCCAGGAAGCTTTGCAGTGAGTAACATTGGTCTGTTACTTGTTTTGAGGGGCAGTGTATATGTTACTTCCATTATCTATATGAGTTGACCAATGGGCTATTTCTCTGTTTTTAACATGAATAGGGATGCAAGACATCAACACATCTTGGAAGAGCATTGTGTTTCTCTGGTGTGTAGAGATATGGTTTAGCTGTACATAGTTTATAGATTAGACTAATGCAACAGAGAAAGCAATTGCAAGATGCACAGATCCCTTGAAGAACAAGTGTAAAGTCTTGAAAAGCAACTGGAAACCTGCAGGTTACACTTCTTTTAGTGTTTCTGGTTCTGGCAGGTTCCTGGAAATATGAGTTGCCAGGTGGCTTGTATGCTTTAAAAAAGTGAGTGGGGTGAAGAATTGTTTTAAAGGTAGGGAAAATATTTATTTTTGGCAAGGCTGGTGCCAGATTTGGGTGGGAAGGAGAAATGTGAAGGGGCACACTATTTTTTTAACCCACAAGAGACAAAGAAATAAAATACCCCCAATCTTCCACAAAATCAGAGTAATAAAATGAAAAGATAGTAACTTCTGATTAGATTACTGTAATACACAGTTTGTACAGGTATGGCATGGAAATAGGATTTGGGAAAGGGGGGATGAAACTTCTGTTGAAGGAGATGAGATTTAGATTGGTTGACTCAACAAGGGAAGTGGTCAACAAGTCCTTATAGGTGAGCATAGTGTAAGTAGGGCTGAAGTTGACTAATAAAACTTTGCTTTTTTAAAAATATCTTTTCTCAATCTCACCATATTGGACCATGTTGAACAGGCTGTCCAGTTTCCTGTCCTTGAATAGAGTTCTTGAATGTGTGGTGACAAATGAACTCTAAGCTTGAGATCCCACTGTATGCTCAAGTTATTACTATGTGGAAAAATTCAGTGGAAAAATTACTCTCTTGTCCATTAGTTGAAGATCCTTTATGGTTAATCTGCATGGGCTACCTTGTATCTAACCACACTGAAATAATTAGGTTTTTTCTTTATTATCAGTCACATATTTTAATCAATATATAGATGTATGCATACAGACCCAGTAACATTTCCGAGTGAGAACAGGACAGAATTTAGCCAACAAATATAGCTGTTGCATGCATAATTCGATCTTGTTAGAAAAATGTGTGTGAGTCACATATTCTAATTTTGTATAGAAAAATATGAGTATAACATATTACTTTTTAAAATATTCTTACTTACCCCATTTTCTTTGTGTATTTCACAAATAGGATATGATGTTTTGAATATGCTTCAGGGTTCATAGTTAGTATAATGTTCTATTTTCTGCAGCAGAAGCATGTCAAGGTGATCTCTGTGGGTGGTTAATATTTTTTGGAGTTTTAGTCTTGAACCATGAAATTATGTGAAATTGGAGAGCTTGGTTCTGTGATGTATGTGAAAGGGGAATTAATGGGGGAGGGAAGCACAATTGTGTAGGGATTTTGTGGTGGTTTTGGCAAGACATACTAACTAACCATTTCCGTCTTGTAGACATGCTTACATCTAAAAGAACATGTTGGCATTTTAGTGTTGTCAGTGTCAGCATAATGTAGTACATTGCAAAGAAAAAGTAGAATAAAATTTACCTTTGTTTGACTATTTAATAACTATACTGGCTACCACTGTTTAAATTTCTTTTCATAGAAATATAAAAAAAATACTTGGAATATCTCTTTTGTTGAAGAGCAATAGTAGTACATAAGTCTTTTTGAACCACTGAAGTCCTGTTCTTGAATGTCTTTGAATCAGTTACCAGAGTCAGTGCATGTGTAGGTCAGGATGTCTACTTAATTATTACATTGATTCTGGGGTTTGCCTACAGTGTAGCTATTAGAGCTGCTGCTGAAGTTTGAAGACTGAATTATTCTTTGGCTTGGATTAACATCTAAAGTAGATAAAAGTTCTTTGCCTCTGTGGCTGCAAGAAGGAAAAGTGCCACTGGGGACAAAATGCCACTCCCAGCAAGGAAACCTTTTCGTCTTAGGCCCTTTTGGCACGGCATTTTCCATGCGAAAGGGCGCCTGGAGCATCACGCGATTGTGCAGAGCGATCTGCATGATGCACTCACAATTGCGCGATGTTCCAGGGGCCGGCAGGCGCCGATCGAACACCTTTTCATTTTTGGCTAGAAGCTGAAAATGGTGCATGATCGTGCATTGCGCGTGGGCCCCACACACTTACCTGGCATGCGGAGCCTCCGGAGCCACGCTGGTCGCGCTTCCCGCCCCAGCGCAGCCTGAGAAACTCCCAGGCTGCGCTGCGGAAGGAAGAGGCAGGGCTCTTGCACAAGCAGGCAGCTTGTGCGGAGCCGAAGGACCCTGGATGTGAGAGCCTCTCTCCGGAGGCTGCTTGCGTGATCCCCCCACCCCAGCATCAGAAGAAGGTATGGTGCGGAAAGGGCCCTAGTCTCTCTTTCCATTTACAAGGGGCTGCTTTCAAATTCTGAGCCTTGGGGGGAAAGATAGTGTTTAGTTTGGAAACCAGCTTGAAGCTGTTTCCCAATATGAAGCAAAACTATCTCAGCTCATTTTAAACAGAGTCCATCTTGAGTTGGGGCAACAGAGTTTGACCATTTTGAATAGAGAAACACTTGCAACTAAACCCATGTTACTTAACTTTCTTGACTTTAATATATCTTGTACATAAGAATAGTAGAGAAGTGAAACATCTGCTTATATACCTGAGAACAACCACTGGAAGTGCACCTTTAATTTGAAGCCAAGCTGTGGTGATTCATGTTTAATATTGTAATTCTGGTTCTTTTTGAACATGGTTATTTAGTTCAGAAACTGCTTTGTTTTCTGAAAATATCAATACTTTTTTGGGGGTTCTTTTTAGGTTGAACAGGGGTGGAGGACTGTAAAAAAAACATTTGGAAAGACATGTTTAGATATTTACATATTTATTCAATTTATACCATGCCTTTCTTCCAGCAAGGTACCCAGAGTGGCTTACAATAATTTAAAGTAGAAGTAGGCTAAAATCCTGTATTACAGAAGTTAAGTATACAAGGATAAGAAGGAGCTGCTGTACGTTTACTTTGCTCTCATGAATCAGTCCCACTGAAATCATTTCAGTAGATTTCTGTGATTGAGTGATTGAGGATCTTCTTGACTTTTCTGCCCCCAAGTGAACACAAGCTATTGTGATTTCATTGTTAAAAGAATATATTGGTAGTAGTATTTGAAAATCATTCAATAGATTCTTTAAAAGATACTATGTTTCAGATACATGTTGAGTGTGTGTGTGTGTGTGTGTGTGTATGGCATTGAGTCCACACTTAGTCCAGATTGGACCTGCTGAAATCAGCAAATTGTAAATTAGCCACAACTATTTCGCATTACTGTCAGTGGATCCACTCAAAATATGACTATCCAACCCAATAATCAAGCTCAATTCATTTGTGTAAAAAGGGACAGAGAACTACTTGCTGCCAGTCTGATTTTGTATGACCTGTAACATGACTGATGAAAATAAATAAATCATGGTTCATTGCCTTTTATTACAGACTGAAAAAATCTGAAAATTTTTTTTGAATGTTTGAAAAATTTGAAAATCTGTATGATGTAATTTTGAGCAGAGGATCCCTTCTGTTGGAAGCCAAACAGCAAATTTGTGCTGGATGCAGTTTATAGTTTTCATAGTATTAACTTTCTGGATCAGACTTAATGAGAGAGATGTACTCTATTTGCTGTTTAGCTTTGTCAGGTCTCAGTCCATGTTTTGCCCTGTCATAATAATGCTGCTTGGCAGTGAATACAGCATTTGAGTGGTTGCAAGCTCAGGATTGTTTTCAGGGAAGGGTTTTTTTCTGGGAAGTGTGCATGCAAAGGATACATCATTGCTACTGCAGATAACCCATTGAAATGAATTCAGCTTCCAGCCATGTTTGGTGAGTCCCAAGATAACAGTCCTGTACCATGATATTTTGGTGAAAGTCAGAAAATACATAATGGGTTTTAGGAGGAATTTCCAACAGTCCAGTCCAGTCCATGATTCCTCAGAGGTGTCTCGCTGTATTTAATAAAGTTTATTTTCATGTAAGCAAGGATAGGATGCCATTTGAATCTGTACATCTTTGTTGCAGAGTTGTAAGGGAAGTCAATAGTATCAGTGAGGAAAACTTTGCATGATAGTTTCATTTCACATTGTCTTGGCTAGGCTTTCCATATCCTTTTTTTTGAGGGGGGAGGTTACTCTTCCTTCCCTATCTTAATATAATCCTGTTGATAATTTGGAAATTCGTTGTTCAGTGCATTAACATTTTATGGTTTATTTTACATTCAGTTCCTACAATACCCAAAGGTGTTTCTAGCAAGCCCGTTTTATATACGTGCGATTGATAGATAGACTCACAAAATGGGCATAAAAATAAGAACATGTCTGGACCTGGTGAAAATTCATTGCTTTGAAAGTTTAAAAATAGGCACTCCATTTTATGCGGGTTTCCTTAAACTTTTTAAAAGGAACGGTGTATCTCATGGGCCTTATATATGTTGCATGGCAGGAGAAGGTGCTATGTCATTTGGTTTACTCGTTTAGTAATAGAAGACTTGAGATCCTGTATATAAAAATGAGGTTTGCTTTAAAAAAAACCTGTTAAAAATAACTAGGTCCTTGAACCTGTCTCATCAATAACACTGTCTTCAAAATCTGAGATCAGGACCCACAGTTTTATGTATGTTCAAGTATCCTAAAGAGTCCTTCCATTGAAAGAAAAGAAGAGAAGTGTTTTCCATCAGCTTCCTCTGCAGCCTGCTGTACTTCTCAAAAATTTGAAAAAGATGATTGCAGGACCATTTAGAACCACAGGGGACATTTAGAAATGGTCTAGAGATGCAAGTCCTGTCACAGTAAGGCAGCACTGTTGGATATTGTGGTGAATGGTACTGAAAACTATTGAGACATCCAGCAGAACTAATAGGGACACCTTTCCTGCATTCAGTTCCTGGTGAAGATTGTCATGAAGATGACAAAAGGTTTCTCTATTGCATAACCAGGGCTGAAACCAGATTAACTTTATGCAGCACAGCAAGATTTTTGCCTTTATTTCTTTCTTTACATTGTACCTGTACCAGTTTGATATGGAGAACTAGGAGAAGGGCAGATTTTTGAGGAAGAAGAAAATTAAGTCCTCCTTGAAGTCCTGGAACTAGTTATACTATTTAGGAGCCCAGTCAAAGCTTTTATTAGGTCTTGCTGTACTATGAATTAAGGAATTTAAAAGTATTTCTTCCAACTTTGCATCACTTAAGGTTTTATTGTACTCCATTATTTTGTTGTATAGCATTACATGTTACCTCATCACATGGAACAAATGTATGCAATCAGAGCTTCCTGTGCATGCATATCTTGGCTCCCAGAAGGAAGGAATGGGCTCTGTTCTCAAGCAGCCTTTATAGAGAGGTGAACAGTTCCAATCTGTTGAATGCTTCTACTCAATTGGTGCTTCTCTGAAAGAGGACTATCAAGCATTGCTCACTTTTACATTCTACTGCCCTGAACTTTTAAAATCCTACTACGCTGACTTCTGTTCCTATTTATTCTGATGCTTGTTGATTTCCTCTGAGCAAACAAGCAGCTTCTACTACTGATGAGTTTTGAGAAGCATGAAGCAAGCGGAAGAGTCCTTCTGTTTGCTTAGCGGAAAGACCAGCCAGCAGGGCAAATGAGGAAGAGAAATGAACCAATCAGGGATGAGTGGGCAGGAAGGAAAGCCACTGCGAACCTCTGTGTGCCTTGCCCATTAACCTGTTTTTATAAAGTGAGTTTAAATAAATAAATGTTAAATCCAGACTTCTTCCTAGATCATGCAGCATGTGCGTTAAAAGAAAAAGCTGGTGGGTTTCTTTGATAGAATCATCCCTCTATCTTCTTTGGATAGCTGAGAAGTATTAACACAAAGCGAACAAGACATCCTTCCTTCCTGCTCAGTTCGCCTGCACATTGAACACATGAATGAATCACAGAGACCTTTTCTGTAGTGATGTGGGGGAGGGGGGACACATAGTGTTAGCAAAGAAAACATGAATTTGTTTCTGCAGGCAAGCTTTGTCTTATGTTCTCATAAACAAGCAACTATTTGCAATGGAGTATGGAGTAGGTAGTCTAATTTTCCAGATGAGGACACTTTCCACTATACATGTTACAGTTACTGTATGCAGACAACTTTACATCATACTGTGTGACAGCTTCCACTGTGTGATAAGCCATTCAGATGTAGGGATTCTTTAAATGGCTCATTGTTTTCTTGTACCATGTCAAACAACAGTATGAGTGATAGGTACTTTTGTTATATGGAAACAGGCGTGTCCATCTTAGGTCATGTGCATGGGGAAAGGCAGGATACAAATTAAACAAATAATTGCCAATCTTCATGATGAACGACTCCCCACATACAGTTAAACGTAGCAATTTAAAAAGATGTTTGTGGTGTTTGTGTTCACTCTTGGCACAAGGCAACAAAGTAAACTGACAAAACAAAGGTTGATTCATCAAAAGAGTTGTTCTGGTACATCATTTAGTTATTCTAGTACATCAAATTAGCAGCACATACCCTTGTTTCCAACAGAAGGGCAGAATGATCTGTGAATAAATAAAATTGTGTCTGTGCAACATGGATAGTGTAGTTAGTCAACAATATATTACACTAGCAAGTGTATTTGGCTTTGTATGGTTTGGAATAGCCCTTATTTTTTGTGTTTAAGCCTTCTAATAAAGTTAAGCAGTGTCATATTTCAACACATTGTGTCGACCCTCTTGGAGTGAAGCACTAACTGCTGTGGTGCCCAGGCACACCTGTTACCGTGTGTACTTCTCTAGCCTCCTGAAGGAAGGGGTCTGTTCACTTTACACACATTGAGGAGGATCTGCCCCACTATGGAGGGAAGAGGAAGCTCTGTAAATTTCCTTCAGGCTACCCTTCATTGGCTTCAAACTCTTAATGACAAATGCCAGTCACACTAGTGGCACTGATTAGGGAAGTCTTGGGTGGAGTTGGGGGGGACTTCAGGCTTCAAACACATGGATGCATTTAAATTAATTAAAATTAATTAATTTATCATATAACCAGATATCTCCTCAGTGCATGCTGTTGGGTTCCTCCCTATTATACATTCCAAATTTTTGGTATCTAGATTTCATGATCTTGGAGCAGTGACTCTGAAAGTCAGACTGATAAAGTATCTTCTTTATTACTATAGATTAAAATAAGTGCAACGCTTGGTGTTTTTCCCCCCCAGAAAAACGTGTTCTCTAAAATGATTTTTTTGATGGTCTGAAGCCATCTTGCCTTAAGCCAGATCTATATCTAAAGTAAAGGAGAGTAAAAATCTGAAATGGAGATATTGGGAGCATCTATGTATTTGCCTCCTCACAGATGCAGATGAAGCCATGATATTGCCAAACAGTTCTTACGCTTCATTATGGGATATTTAAAATATGCTTTCATGAATATACAGAACACACTGGCAAATTAATACTCTAGCAGCATAAGTAGTGATATAAAATAGCATGTAAAATTTGGCTAATGAGATCACAGTAAGTACTTGGACCTCTTCATGAGCTCATTTCACTTTCGCATGATTATAAAACATAACTGTTAATTTATTTTTTGCATGTCCTTGTTAATTATAATGGCATCCAGTAGCGCTACTGTAGTTAAGGGTCTCTCAATATTTCCTTATAGAAGGATTACATAACTGAAGAGCCAGTGCTGGATTTCAGTGAGAATTTTAACACATAATTTAATTCTTAAATCACAATAGCTTAAATTAAACTGTTAGGCTATAATTGTGTGCACTTTTTATTATAGCCTATTCTGGATGAATAGTGTGTGGATTTAAATGGATAAGTATTACTTAAAGTTAGTACATCTCTGTAGTATAGCTATAGAAACCTCAATTACTGGATACAAAAGCCATTGTTATCTGTAGAGTTGTCTTAATTTTGGGAAGAGAATATGGGAAGGTAGTGCTATGTGTTAGATTAAATATTTGATTTATAGTCAATCCTCCACATCCATGGATTCTGTATCCATGGATTCAACCAACCATGGCTTGAAAATTATCAAAAATAAAAATCCAAAAAGCAAACTTTGATTTTGCTGTTTTATATAAAGGATACCATTTTACTACACCATTGTATGTAACAAGGTTTTGAGCATCCATGAATCTTGGTATCTGTGGGCGGTCTTGGAACCAAACCCTAGCAGATACCAAGGGGACAGTGTATGTGACTAGTAGCTGTGGACATGTTGCGATTTCAGTAGGGGTATACAGAGCCCCTTGCCCTGGTTATGCTGAACTCATGGACTGGGGAGTAGAACCATGCACTCTGCTCTTGGTTTTCCTACTGTTTACACTCCTACCCTCACATAATTTTTAACCACGTATTGTGTTTTCAGCTCCTGGCCAATAGAGAAAGCAACAAAGTTAAACCTTTGGCTGCTTGCAGTTGGCAGTTGGCTTAATATTCTTTAGAGTAGATGGTGTTTGGTGCAAATATCTGGATGTCCTGATCTTTAGGTGCTCTGCTTGGGCCATCACGGCAGGGAAAGGGGAGAGGAGTGATTCATCTCTAGTAATGTTGGCGGCCTGCTGTTATGATCTGGATGATTTCATATTCTAAATGAGATGATTATGAATATGGTGACATCATAAGTATGAAAGCCTCTTCCCTACAGTTGTCTGTAAAACAAACAAGCAAACAATCAAAATGAGAGATGAAATTGGAAAAGCAGAAGTATTGTATTATAAATTCATTTCTGATTGTGTGATTTAAGTGATTCAATTATAGAGTTAGTCCAGCTATGGTATTTTATTCTTTTATCATGTTTTATTTGCATGAAATTGGGATTGATTGCAACAGTACCTTCCTATGTGATCACTGTGGCACTGTGTTACCTGAAAACATTGTGTGTAATGTCCTTCTGTGGAGCCTGTTTATAGGAATTATAAGTCTTGGAAGCTTTCAAAAAATTCTGTATTCTTCTTCATGGTCTCTGTTCATCACACATATGGGTCTGCATCTGCACAGGGTCACTCTTTGGAATATTCCAGCTAGCTGAGCTTTTTGGCAGTAGCTCTATCCCATCCCTTAAATTGCATGCCTTGACAGTCATTCTTCCAGTTCTGCTTCATCTGCCACAGTGGTAGCACATAGTGTGAATTATTTCTTCTAGCTGATTGTGTTCTCCTTGATAACTACAAAGAGAGAGAGAGAGAGAGAGAGAGAGAGAGCTTTTTGTTGTTGTTGTTGTTGACAGTTGTCCCCTGTCTTCTGCTTCTTGTCAATAAAAACAAAGGATGAAGAGAGAATGGATGGTTTGCCTCTGAATCATTCTGCAAGGCCTATGGCCTCTGACGTCCATTTAAAACTTGTTCATTCTGTAAGTGAAAAGTCTCATTAGCCAGTGGGCACTCAAAGTTCCTTCTCTGTCTCAGGCCCTCACATGACATCTCCAGCTGCCATATTTGCCTTGGTTTCACCCCTCACGTGAAACATAATTGTGTAGCTCTCTTTCACATGTTTCTCTGGAAATGCACCATTTGGTCAGTGGATCAGTCATTTGGTGAGTGGTTCAGATCTCACCAATGATAGCAGGAGGCTGTAGCTTCTGCTCCCATGCTTCCTTGTCTTCATAGGTTCTACCTCCAGCCCTAACAGTAATGTTTTTGAGGTGGCTTTAGTAACACCCTTGGTAACACCCATGTAACCTCCCTCAATACTGCAACCACCTGCGGAACTCTCTATGCAAGTTCCATCAGCTTCAAAAAAGGTGTGTAGAACTAACTCTAATAAATTCCATAAAGAAAGAAATTTCCTAAGGAACAAAAACAAAACAGAAATGGCCCTTATCAGAAATTGAAGTTGCCTCAGTCAGTCAGTTTACTATTACACCACCATTCTGACCTCTTCAGTCTGGAACTATTGCCATGATACCATGAACTAGCACCTGATGTACAGCTGGTCAGCTCTGTCTCTGTGGGAGAGATGTGTGAAGAGTCTATGGGAGAGGTGTGTGAAGAGGTGGGAGACAGAGAAGGGCCTGTCCAGCAGATCTCTATCCCTGGACAGGCTTATATAGGAAGAAATGTTCCTTTAAATATCAAGGCCCCAAACCATTGACGATTTTGAATGTAATTATCAGCACCTTAAATTCAAACAAGAAGAAAATTGGGCAGTCATTTAAAATTAATGCATGAACTGTGCCCATTCCTAGGGCTGTCTGCCACAGTGACATGTGCCTCAATTGTATCTCTATTGGATTACTATTTTAACATGCTGTATGAAGGCTACCTTTAAAGAGTGTTCAGAAACTTCAACTGGTCTGAAGAGCTGCAGCTAGATTGTTAACTGGGGCTGGTTATAGGGAGCATATAACTTGTTGCAGCTCCACTGGGTGCCAGCTTATTTCCAAGCCCTCATACAGCATGTTAAAATAGTAATTCAAATTCCTTTTTATGACCTTTAAAACTCTATGTAGCTTGGGTCCAGGCTGTCAGAAAGACTGTATCTTACTGAGTTAAGCTGCCCAAGCTCTATGCTCTTCAGGGCAATCTGCTTTCTTACCACTTTCTGTGGATGTTTGGTGGGAATGCAGGAGAAGGCTTTCTCTGTGGCTGTTCTCAGTCTGGAACTCTCTTCCCAGGAGGCCAGGAGACACTTCCTAGGAGGCCAGGTTTGAGGGATTTGATTGTTTTATAAAGAAAGGGCTTTCTAGTGGGATGTGCTATTTTTATTCTTTGTAAGGATGGGAAGAATCCAGAATTTTCTGAATCTGAATCCGAATCCCTGGAAGGTTTGAGAATCCACGAATCTCATGAATCTCGAATTTTTTGAATCCTTTTGTTAAAAAAAGGGTTTTGAAAAGAAGGATAATCTTGGGCAAGACACAGAGCCTTAGCAGAAGCAAACCTCCCTCTGAAGAAATCTGGCCAGGGCAATTGTCATAGTTTTGCCTCAGGATTTCCCCAGATTGAAAATGACATGAAGGCCCTTTCTACACAGGCAGGAAAATGTGGATTAATCTTACATTTTCCTGCCTGTGTAAACAGGACCACTACATTACAGAGATAATCCAGGTCAAAACTAGATTTCTTTGTATAGCTCCTTCTGGCATCCTGGGGGTTGTAGTTTGATGATGAACCAGCACACTTTGGCAGAGAAGGCTGTGACACCTTGTAAAACTACAAACTCCAGAATTGTGTATGAAACAGCTTTGCAAGGGAGTTATGCAAAGGAATCTTTCAACTGTCCTTGAAATTTCAAGACAGTACCGTACCTTCCAGTCAAGTGCTGAACTTAAATTTGAAATGTTGAATTTAAATATCTTAAAATACAAGCCCAGATGTAATTTCTGAAATTGTTAGCAAAGGCTAATTACTCCAAGGGAAAAACTCTCCTACATGTCATCTCCCCTTGTGTGTTTGGTCTCCCAGGTTTACAGGCGTCCCGGTCTCCAACAAACTATTTGGTTGGTTTATTCGAAAGACTCAGTTTGCCTAGTTTGGCACAGGGATTCCGATTCACAAATCTTGAATCCTTGCCCAAGATTTGAGGATTCGGTTGGCCCATCCCTAATTCGTTATTTTTAAAGTAACATTTCAAATGATGTTAATTTTAATTGCAATAAACTTGTTTTAATATAAACCTTTTATGTTTTGACCATATTTGTTTTTATTGTAATTATTCTATTTTGTAAGCGAACTTGACTTCCATGGCTGGAAGGCACACAACAACAATAAATAAAGTGATGTAGGAAAGGATTCTGAATGAGCAACAGTGGCTACCCGTTCGGAGACCTTCTGCACCCAATCCAGTGTGCTGGTGATCATCTCTAAAGTTCTAAACAGCTTGGAACCCAAATATCTGTGAGATTTTCTCTCCCAATGTGGACCCTCCCCCATATCAGCCTACCCATAAAATAATCATGGATGCTCTTCTCCAGGTATTGCTGGTCAAAAAGGGAGAGAACTTCCTTGGTTGTGGTGACCAAACTATGGAATAGTCTGCTTATGGGATTGGCTACAACAGTGCATTTGCTGATTTTTTTTTCACCTGCAGAGGCAATATAATTGGCAATGTAATTTTTTTTCTAATTGTTTTTGGAGCTTTTTTCTTGGTTTTGATCCTTTTTTAAAAAAAAATGTTTTAATTACACATTTTAACTATATTTGGAAACCATCTGAAGTGCAGTTTAACATCATTCTAATAAAAATAAAAAAGATAAGCACATCCCTCCCGCAGTCTTTTGCTCATTTCAGAGTCCTTAGCTATTCCATGTTTACACTGATAAAAATGTGCTGTATGGAGACTAATAGTCAAGTATTGACTCCTTATTGTGCTCATAGTTCTGTCACTAGACGACTAGGTGGCAATACAGGCAAGGATGTCATAAAGGGACTTCAGAGCTGGTTGTCACCAGTTAGAATAACACACAAAAATTATAGCTGTCATCTGTGTCTTTTATCAGGTGGTCTGCAACGCTGGGATTGATGTTCTGTACCACTCCAGTTCAAGACTGAAACTTACCACAAGGCTTTCTGAGGTCTGGAAAAGGAAAGGTATGCCAATTTTATCACTGTTAAGAGTCTGCTTCTTACCACAACTCTTAAAGAAACCAAGTCTGAATTGTGTTCTGTGATATACATTGCTTCCTGTGTAAAGTTAGTCTGGGGCACATAAAGAATTAGGTTATTAGCCACTGAAGGAAATACAGTGTGTATTGTTCTCATAACTTGTTTCTTTTAGCTTTCTGTTCCTCCCTCCTTCTGCAGTGTTCTAGACTTTGCCTGAACACTGGGATAATGTTGAAAGAAATACAGTGCACCCTCTGCTGGTGCAACCTCCGCACACATGAGTGTGAGGTCATGCAAAGCCTTATGTCCAGTTGTATAAATGGTGAGTACCTGCACCAGCATGAGAGCACACATGTTGTGTCCACTGACAGTAATGGGATGGAGTTTTTTGCAGTTTTTGTTTTATATGAAGGTTTCTCAACAGAACCCCCGCATATAGGGAGGGTGCCCTGTACATCTTTCAGAGATGGACACCAATCCATTTGCACTTAGATGGGCAATCTGTGTTTGCAGTCTACTTTTTCTGAAAGCCTTCCATCTGATATGGGACAAAGCAATTTGGTATGAATGCTACCAAAAAGAATCTTCTGCCAAGATACATAGTCTTACTGGGTTCCTTTTTAGAAGAGTTTTGCTAAATTCCCAAGCTTGTTTAACCTTAGGGAAAAATTGTGTTTGCTTGGGGAGAGGGAAGCAACTTCGCATACAGATTGATCAGGGATGGGGATGTTTGGCCATCTAGATATTCTTGGGCTTCAACTACCTCAGCCTTAGACAGCATGGCAGTAGTCAGGGATATTCATGGTAAATCTCAATTTTTCCAATTCCTGACAGATGAATGAAGATGAAACAATTCTTTGTTGTGTAACTTCAGGACCCTTGGGATTTTTTCCCCTGCGTTGATAAGAAACTGCACAGCTTTTCTGTGAAAGTTATACAAAGTTGTCTAGAAAAGTCTGTAGTTTTCCAGAAACTTCACAGCTTTTGGCACAAACTGAAAACTGAGCAGCTTTCCTCATGGAAAGAAAACATTTGTCCAACATTTAAAGTGGCAAAGGCTCCAGCTTCAGTCAGACATGCAACATTTTCTTGCCATGTAACTAAAAGTTGGTTGTGTAACATTCAGACGTAAGAAAAAGATGCATGAAAAGACTGCAAAGCTGCATAGTTTCTTAAACCCTGCATAATTTGCAGAAACTATGTAGTTTATGTGGTGTCAGAAAAAAAAGAAGTTCCCAGAAGTTTTACCATGTCATTATAATTCCCATAGAAGTTTCTTGAGGGATCAGGAACTCCAAATTCAACCTCAGTCAGTAAGTTGATGAGCTCCTATTGTAAAAAGAATTAAGTGTCCAACAATTGAAAGATCACATGTTCCCTGCAGCTGACAAAGATGGTGCATGATGTACATGTCCACAAAATATAGCCATAAAAACCCAAGCGATGTTGTTTTTGTAAGGGATGAAACATTTAATGCTACTAAGAGGAATCTTCTGCCAAGATATTTGGAAAATACAACACTGAATTTCTTTTAGCCTATCTTCTAAAAATACTCTTTTCCGTAAATGCTTTCTTTGTCTGTTAACAGTATCACCTTCCTTTTTGTTGAATGTACGCAGCCTTGGTTTCATCTTTGAGTCCTTCCTCTCTTCTGGTTCATGCATTGCCAAGTCATTTTTCTTTTTTTCCCTGTTGCAGAAATGTGGATCTTTCCCCCTGTCACTTTGAAAAAAATTTGGTCCATGTCTTGGCCATCTCTTACCCAGATTAACTGAAATTACTTACTCTCTTAATTGTTACTGTTCATTACCAAGATGTATGTACTACTTTTTAGTTTAAAATTTCTAAGCTGTTCATAATGAAAAACATGCAATAAATCAATTTGTTAAAGAATAAAAGAAAAAAACCCAGAAAAATCCATAAAACATTCATTAAAAACCAAGGGTCACTGATAGGGTTAAATGATGAAAAAAATGCTTGGATAAACAGAAGATTTTCAGTTGACAACAGAAACATGGCCAGTCTGATTTGAATGGGAAGGGCATTCCACATTGTGGGAATCACAACAGAAAGGTTCTTATGTCTTTTCTTATCTCATATAGGTTCTTTCATGTCAACACAGCACTCTGTTGACAGAACCATTCGCCTTCCTCAGAGCACGCTTCATAGGACATATCTTCTTATATGCTATATGATGCCTTACTTCCTTTTTTCTTACTGCTGTTAGATCATGAACACAATCTCTAGGGTGCGCAACTGTTAGAAGTTAGAGGGATGCATTGGCCTTGTAGGGGATCTTGGAGGGCTCTACCCCTCATTGGATTTGCCCCCAGTTCCCTCCCAACACACCTTAGTCAATTTCCAGCTCACATCCTGTGGAGAAAAAGCCTGTTCTGGGCCTAAAATTATCCAGGGGGGCAAATTGTGGCAAACTTGCCCCCACATATCCTTGGAGAGGTTTGAGGGCATTTGGGAGGAAAAAAAAATCGGGAAGCCCTGTGGACCCCCTCCAAAAAGCCTGAAAGTTTGCGTGCAGTCTGTGGGCTACTCTTTTCCCACTCTGGTTCTAGTCCATCACTCTATACTGGTGGGGCAAAAAATGGAAGAATTCTGGAAGTGAAGACTTTTCACCAATCTTCATTTCCCCATTCCCCCTCTCCCGGGGTCTTTACGTGACTAGACCTCCAGAAATCTGTGTAATCTGTGTTACTGCCTCTCTAAAACCTGCCTTTTCTATGAAGCCTTTAGCTAAACACGTGACGTAATTAAGCTAAACAACCACGTATCACTTCCTTTATTGAACTCTGTCTCCACTATCCTTCCTTGTTGTTTCCACTGTACTGAATTTTAGAATGTAAATTTCTTGTGGCAGGGAGTTGTCTTCTGTTACTCTGTGAAGTTCTTTTATATTGATGGCACCAAATAGGTCATTAAATATTTCTTTCTATGGAGAATCAGCATTCATGCTTTGGCATATTTCTGCATATGTGATATATGATGCAGATCTATGTATGATCATTTGTGTAGTAAGATGGGCTTGATGAACTGAATGCCATAGTGATGAATAGAATGGTGTAACACAGTAAGAATGAATGGTACTGCATTCTGTGGTAAATGTTTTATTTCTCCTATAGCTCTAGGGCCAGACTGGGCAGCATGCTTAGTATTTGTGGCAGGGATGGTAGTGGTGGTATTGGTCTGATAGAATCCATCAGGAACAGTACTGTTGAAAACCTACAGTTATGGATATCTCCACTGCTGCTGTCAAAATCCCTCTATGTGAGGAGCATGTGCCATATTCCCCCAAAAATGTGTTCTTGACAGCATGCAGTTTGGATGAATTATAATCCTAATTTCCTGTATTTTTATGGAAAAAGAGACAATGGTTTACTAGAGCAGGGGTAGGAATCATGTAGCCTGCAGGCAGAATGTGGTTTAATATGGCCCTTGAGACAACTCTCAAAAAGTTTTTGGTTAGAAAAATGGGGGTTTCCAGCTGAAAAAGCACATGTGAACTACATGGAAGTCTTTGTGGAGTCATTAGTTACTCTGTCTTCCCCCAGCCAGCCAGCTTTCCAAAAAAGCCTGAGAAGTGTCCAGAAGTGACATGTATTACTTCTGGTCTCCCAAGACAGTGGCTATTTCAGTGTGGCTGTGGCCCTCTAAAGCTCCAAGGGAAATAGTGCTGCACAGCCCTCTGAGGTCCAGCACATGTACAACCCTGGACTTCAGGCTTTCTGCTTGGTTGGTTTGTTCTGTGAAGAAAGAAGTGAAGTGGACAGATTCATAGACCAAAGTGTCTTTTATACTTCAGCTTTTTAAGCCAGAATATAATCATGACCAAAGCTGTAGTGTGTTATAATAATGTATGTGTGTGTTGCTTGCCATCAAGTTGACTTTCATTTATAGTGACCCTGTGTACGAGAGACCCCCAAGAGCCCCAGTCATCAACTGCCCTGTTCTGATACTGCAAACTCAGAGTCTTGGCTTCTTTGATTGAATCAATTTATCATGTGGTTGCCCTCTTCCTGTTACCTTCCATTTTACCAGGCCTTAGCGTCATCTCTACTGAGTCCTATTATTTCATGGTATTTCTAAAATATGATAGCCTCAGTTTATGTGTTTCCCAGAAATATCATCATTTTCAATGACAGCAGGAGATGAAGTGCCTAGCCCTTTTCTGTATCGGACTGAGATTTCTCAGACAATAATGCTTATCTTTAATTTGTATTGATTTTATTGATATGGTATAATTGTTTTACACAATTATGATTATGTTATTGGCTGCTTGCTTTATGCAGTTTTGATGATGATGGTGATGATATGCTAGCTGCCTCAAGCAAAAAAAAAAAAAGGGAAAGGTTGAATGCAGAGCTAATATATAAATATTATTAGTAGTATAGAATGTAGGGATTTTGACTATATATGCTGTGTGTATATATGTATGTATGTATGTACATATGTATTACATTTATATACTGCCTTTCTCCCAGAGTGGTACCCAAGGCGGCTTCCCTGCATGAGCAAGAGAGATCAAGTGTGTCACAAATGTCAAAAGTGTTATATGTACTGTTACAAACTGTTATTGGAGTCATGTTAAGTTGTATCTGAGGAGAAGTTTGCACATTTCACATCCCTTGTTAGAAGGAAAATGATATAGTAGTTAAATTGGAGTGTATAGAAAAAGTATTGTGACCAATGGTAATTGTTTATGCTGACATTTCAGAATAAAACATATCCATTGTCATGAACTATGTGGAACCATTTTTGTGACAAATTTGCATCCCTCTAACAAGATAACTGTAGATGTTACAAATCACAGATAAGTTAGAATGTATTGAAACATTTTAAATGCAATTTAGAAATGAACATATGCTTGCTTGTGCACTTTCTTTCTTTCTTTCTTTGCATTTGTAAAAATCAAATTTGTGGCCTGGAACTACTAGGTACTAAATTTTCCTATGATTATACAAAGTAGCAAAATATGGATTTTAACAGGGCTCCTTTTCAATTCAAGTGAACATTAAGTACATTCTTAATGGTCTGATTTGCTGGGAAGAGCACTGTTATAATAGTCTTTTTTTTTTTTACAGCCCATATCTGAAATGAACTTGCATCACTTGTTACAAAGTTTGTGCTTTGGGAGACATTTTCACAGTATCTAGGAATTAGTCTTTAATGATACCAAAAAAGAATTGTTGCTCAAACATATTTGATTGTTTTGCAGTTAGTAACTAATCCAGTAGCTATTTTTGAACCATCAAAAAGGTTTGTATAAAGAAGGAACGTTGAAAGTGGATGTTGTCTCAGAAAGAAATGAAATTGTTGTGGAAAATAACCTACCTTAACCTGCCATAAGAGATAACTATGAGAATTGCCTAATTTTAATTGATTTGAACAAAGAACTCAAGTACTGCCAGCTTCAGAACAGCATAGATGGGGTGGGGACCTTTTGTAGTTGTCATGTAGAATAAAACTTGGAGGCTTACTCAGACATCATGCCACACATCATGCTTAGAACTCAACTGAATCAGAGATCAGCCTTCCACACAAACATGGAAACCATAATTTATACCTTTTACTTTACTTTCACTCTTTGCCTATTGAGCATTTCTGTCGTGAGGTTCAGTAATTTCTGGAAACAACTTTTGTAACTGTGGTTAGTATATAGGGATGGAAAGAATATTCAAAAATATTTAGAAAATGGTTGAGAAACCTGTTTTTGAAGTGTCAAGCAGTCCTTATGAGAAAAATCCTGAACTGATGAGAATATTCACAGTTTGGGGCTTACTCTGCACAAAATTTTCACTGGGTGGTTTTTGTGCAGAAAACAGCTTTTTATTTCCTCGCAGGAAACAACATTTTCTGTGTGGAAAATAATATTTTTGTGCAGGAATATTAACTCCTGCACAGATGATGTTGTATTCTACAACAAAAAAAAAAAGCTGTACTTGGGAATTTGTTGCGCATAAAGTTTGTACTTTATCTTGCAGTGGGAAGAAAATTACTGAAATTACTTGTTGCTACCTTTGAGCAAAAACTTACTGAAGGATTAAATCCCTATTAGTAAATTCAGATACTATAGGAAAGATAGGTAACACGTCTGATGGTTTGGAAACCTGATTCAGGTTCTGATTCTGCCTTCAGGAAGAATCTTTTCTTAGAAACTTAGAAACAGTTCAGACATTACAGCATGAATAGAAACTGCCTGTCAAATATTACTAGATTGCAACTTGTAGCAGCTTTAGTAACCATAGGCAGTGGTAAATAATGCTAGGAGTTTCAGTTCAACAACGTTCGAGTGTTACGTGACTGCCACCCTTGCAAACCATGGCAAAGCTTTCTTAATTGGAATGACCTCTGAATTGAGCTAGAGCCTAGCAAACTTTCTAAACTGTTGTGAAATTATTATCTAGAATTCGGTATCTGTGTTTTTCAAGCAGAGGACAGTACTGTCAAGGGAAAATTTTTCTTTTTCCTCTCCATTGTTGCTTTGCTTTGGCTTGCTTTCTCATTCACTACTGTCTTGTCTTATTCCAGTGTTCTCAGTGCAACCCGCAGCACAGTAGGTCTAATGTAGATTGACGCCTTTGCCAGAGGACTGATTGAAACTTGTGTCTCATAGTTGCTAATGTTCACTGAACCATTTTATTGAAGATAAAGTAAATAAAATAGATTGCCATATGAGAATTCTCTGAAATCAAATGGAATAATTTGACAGGTTTAAGCCTGTGAAAAGGCAAAGCGCTGAAGCAGATGGGAATACTTTCTGTGCACAGCATACAGGAAAAAGTTTTCATTGTGTGTGATACTAAACATGATAGTAACTGTAGGCAAAATTTTAATGCTGAATAGCTGTTAAGAAGGTCTAAAAATGATTAATATTTTGATTTTTGGTTAGAATATTTTAAAAAAAAAGAATTATTATGGGTTTTAAAACTTCATTTGTTAAATATTTTACTGATTATAGTATTTTGAAGATACCATAAACCTATATAATTTTATTTTGTTTGAATAAAATTGTGCTGTTTTTTGAACTCTCTTATCATAGAAATGTAGAGTTGGAAGAGACCACACGGGCCATCCAGTCCAACCCCCTGCCATGCAGGAACACCCTCAAAGCACTCCTGACAGATGGCCATCCAGCCTCTGCTTAAAAACCTCCAAAGAAGGAGACTCCACCACACTCCGAGGCAGCATATTCCACTGCCGGACAGCCCTGACTGTCAGGAAGTTCTTCCTGAGGTTCAGGTGGAATCTCCTTTCCTGCAGCTTGAATCCATTGCTCCTTGTTTTGGTCTTTGGAGCAGCAGAAAACAAGCCCTCTCCCTCCTCTACATGGCATCCCTTCAAATATTTAAACATGGCTATCATGTCCCCTCTTAACCTTCTCTTCTGCAGAATAAACATACCCAGCTCTCTAAGTCTGTCCTCATAGGGCATGGCTTCCAGGCCTCTCACCATTTTGGTCGCCCTCCTCTGGACCTGCTCCAGCCTGACCATGTTCTTCTTGAATTGGGGTGCCCAGAACTGGACACAGTATTCAAGATGAGGTCTAACCAAAGCAGAGTAGAGTGGTACCAGTACCTCTCTCGATCTAGACACCATACTCCTATTGATGCAGCCGAGAATTGCACTGGCTTTCTTGCCTGCCGCATCACACTGCTGACTCATGTTCAGCTTGTGGTCTATTAAAATTCCTAGATCCCTTTCACACGTACTGCTATCCAGCCACGTGTCCCCCATCCTATATTTCTGTATTCCATTTTTTCTACGTAAGCGTAGGACCTTACACTTCTCTCTGTTGAATTTCATTTTGTTAGCTTTGGCCCAGCTCTCCAATCTATCCAGGTCATTTTGAATTTTGATCCTGTCCTCTGGCGTATTAGCAACCCCTCCCAATTTGGTGTCATCTGCAAATTTGATGAGCATGCCCTCTGTTCCTTCATCCAAGTCGTTGATGAAGATATTGAACAGCACTGGGCCCAGGACAGAACCCTGTGGCACCCCGCTAGTCACTTCTCTCCAGGATGAAAAGCAGCCATTCGTGATCACCCTTTGGGTTCGGTCGGTCAACCAATTACAAATCCAACTAACAGTAGCCCTGTCCAGCCCGCATTTTACTAGCTTTATGCAATGTAGTTGAAGGGAAACAGATACATTTTGTTGGCAAGTCAATAGAATTGTTTAGCCAGTACTTCTCATGCTATCTGTTTGAGGGACTGGCATTTTTCTTTTCCTAATGTGCCTGGAACCAGCACTGTATTTATACCTATTAGCTACAGTTGTTTCTTTGTTTCTCAGAGGCTGTCTGGAGACTGGCAGCTGATGGTTAGTGGACTGGCAGTGGCTCCCCCAACCACCATTTTGAGTTGTGCTGGTTTAGTCCACTTGCTTTTAAATATATGATAGAGATCAATTTATATGACTATGAATGGTAAACAGCTATATATGGGGAACCTGCCAACCTGCATGCTTCAAGATGCTCATCACTCACACCAGCTAGTTGTTTCAAGTCATTTGTCTGAAAACTCCTTCTTTTTTTCTTGGAAAGGTAGCAGAGTGGCAATGTGCTCTTTCCCAGCATGACTACATGTATGCTTTAGTTGGGTTTTCTGTGACTGAGAGTGTGTGATATGCCCAAGGTCATCCAGTGGTCTCCAGGGTTGTAGTCGAATGCTTAAACAACTGCATCATGTTATTTCTCACAAGATCATTTTTACTACTTTGTTTTCTCCTCGTGCTGTTCCTTCCTTCCTTTCTTTATTTCTTTCTTTGTTTTTAAGCAAAGCCATAATTTCTCATTTGCACAACCACTCAATTACATGATGAACCTGTTATGGAACTTTTTCTGTGCTTTTTTCCATGAACCAACATTTGTCCCATTGTGCTTTTGTATATTGCTTTTTAAACTTTTGGCTATTTACTCTTTAAACTTTTTCTGAATCCTATTCATGCTTAATAGGATTACATTGAGATTGTGCTGTTTGTGCTACTTCCCTTATTGAAAGCAAATAATTTAAAATGATTTTTTAAAAAAAGCATCCTGGAGAATGCCTGTACAGCAGTTCTCTTTGCAGAGCAGTAATCTGGGGTTTCTCTGCTGGAGATCCCCAGGGAATCCACAAGAGAGGAGTAATGAAACCACACCAACACCGCACCCACTGCGCTCTCATTATTGCAATGAAGTGGAATGAGACATTCACAGTTAAAGTGGTTACTAAATCAAAGTGGGAGAGAGGGTCATTAACTGATTATTTCAAGTGGGAAAAGACCCGTTCTCCAGGGAAAGATGGGACTAATGCAGTACAAAAGTATCATGTGATAAGCTTTTCAGTTATGAGTCACATGCATATCTATGTTGCATTTATGATTTTCTTTTTTTAATAATACGAGTAGAACAACTTAGCTGGTGGTAAGAATTGGCGGGACTGGATCTCCAGGGGTGGTAAGTCTTAGCAGGTTGGGATTGCAACTGGTGGTATGAGCAGAACTGGGTTGCTACTGATGGTAGACTAGAATGCCACATGGAGCAGGCCTTAGCAGGATTATGCCTCTTTATAGATGACAGATTAACAGTACTGTTTGACAAGTTCTTTCTGCTTAGCCAAGGGCATTTCTTTTAGGAATCCTTGGAGCTGGATCACCGGCCATGTCTTCTCCAGCCACTTATGAATCTCTGACTCCTATTAATATCTTCAGCTGCTGGCACATTAGTTCCTGTCAGTACGCTGAAGGCCAGATAATCTTCCTCCTCTGCCAGCAGATTCTTCTTGCCTGAGATTTCTGTCTAGGACTGAAGGGATGTAGAAACTGGGAAAGTGATTGGCTGGAACTCCTGCTGTTCTCCAGCAACATGAGAGATCTACTCGCTGCTCTATACAGTCTAGTTCCTCGGATGCATCTGCTATTTTGCTTTCTGGGTGGCTTGTTGCCTTCTCCACTTTACCATTTTCTCCAAAGAACACCAAAGTTACCCTTTTGCTCCCCACTGGATCACCTGCCTTTATATGGAACCAACTTGCCTTTGTCCAATGTCTGCCCCTTGGCCTCTTCTGAGCTGAGCAGCTGTTATCTTTTGCCAATCCCTGTGGATGCATCATGACCAGCACTCCAGTAAGTTTCTGCACATTAAAAGTGGTGGTTGAGGATGATGATGACAAAGTTGGAGTGGGTCCTTCTGAGAGTTCAGCCCCACCATAATGACCAAGATAATTTTTGTCACAATTTTTGAACAGGCAAGTTAATATAACAATGCAGTTCCTCCTCCCTTGTCAAATGTTTTGTGGCCCACATTTGGTGAGTTTAATTTTGGATTTTCACTAACACAATTCTAGTTGTTATTCCAGTCATTGCATCAGCTTCAGTTCTTCTGCAGCTTAGTGGCTTGTTGTTTACTTAGTGAGATAGATGCTTAGGAGTAATCAAGTCAATTGCTTGGGTCATTTTGCCATTTCTGAGGATGACTAGAATCACCTGCCAAGGTGACAGGGTATTCCTGAATGGCTGTCCAAAACCATTATGATCCACTAGAGTTTTGGAGTGAACTATCTTAGTTGATTCCCCTCCCTTTGCAGAAGTTTTCAATGTCAGTGAGTCTGAGCCCTATCAAGTGGTAATCTTCTAATGACCATAGAACTACTGAAAAATTTTCTATGTCCAGATCACACTAGACCACTCAACACAGAAAAATCAGATAAAGAATATAACCTGCTTAATTGGATGGACAGTCTGTTCTAATTGGAAAATATTTTTCATTACCATGCAGGCAGAGGCGTATCCAGGGTGGGGCAACTGGGGTGTGTGCCCTGGGCACCAATGCAAGGGGGTGCAAAAAAGCTGACCCTCCCACCCTTCCACCCATGCCTGGCCCACAGCCACCCCCTTATTCCCACAAGGGTCGTTCCGGCCTGGTGCAGTGGCAGTGGCAGCCCTCTCACCTGGGCCTGGCCTGCTACCGCCCTGTACCCTTGCCAGGATCGTTCCTGGTCTGATGTGGAGGCAGCAGTGGCAGCAGCAGCAGCCATCCCAGCCAGGTCTGGTCCTTCCTCACCTCCCCCCACCCTCTCTGGGTTTTCCTTGGCCCGGGGCGGCAGCAGCAGGAGAAGCAGCACCTAGGGGCACAACTTCCGTGTTTGCCAAAGGCGCAGTTGACCCTAGATATGCCACTGTGGGCAGGTCATGAAATCTTGACTCTAAAAAGGGCAGCCTCAATGTGCATGACTGAAATCCTACAGCAAAACCAGCTGGGTAGACTCTACCACCGCTCCCAAGACTGTTCTGGCTAACTCAACCTGGTTAACTGCAGGACTCTTAACATACAGGTGGAAGCTGAATTGTTTAGAATGATTTAAGGAAAACATTTGACTATACCAACAGAAGCTGTGTTATGCTTTTCTTATCCCTTTCCCCTTCATTGACTTCCTTTCTTCTTACCCTTAGAGTTTTGCAGCAATATAAAATGACAAACTCCTACAAATTTTCTGAGATTATTAGGAGGCAGTAGCACAGCTGAGATTCTAAACTGAAAAATATACTGTCCATTCACATATAAAGCCTCACCAATACTGTAGCAATGTAAGAGGGAAATTCTAACTATACTACTTAGAGCAGCAACTCTGAAGCATTTTTCCCATGGGCCATTTGAACATTCCCGAGTTGTAACCATGCCATCTAATGATCTTGTTTTCATCTTACAGATTTGATCAAACATGTTATTAAATGTTGGACACATCCAAATCCATGCTACGTTTTGAAAATCATAGGCCATAGGTCTGTAAATGGTAAAATTTCAAGAAATGAGTAGTGAGCAGCAGCAACACCTTAGGAAAACAGGAGACTGAAGGGAGAGTTTTGTTTGCTTGATTAATAATTCAGCCTCTGTAAAAATAGCCTTCTTCAGAAAGAAAATCATATGTAGTCCCAAATATAGGTACTTCTCATTGTTCTACAACACTTCCACAGACCACCTAAATAGATCAGATGGATTACCAGAGCTGCACAGCCGAGAGTATGAGCACCACTGTCTTTGAATATTTCCTGCTAATGTTGATCCATTGTCCAAATGTGTAGGTGGCCATTTTGAGATTACAGATAAGCCTTTGTTTCTTTGCCTCAGAAAAGCTGGAACAACAGTGTACAGATTCAGAAAAGCATCATTGTTGGGGAGAAAAAGTTTATATTATAGTATACAATGTATGCTTATATAGAGACCCAGTGTGGTGTAGTGGCCTGAGTGTTGGACTGTGACCCTGGAAACCAAGCTTTGATTCCTGTTTGGCCATGGAAGCCCACTGGATGACTGTGGGCACATCACACACTCAGCCCCAGAAAACCCTGTGATAGGTTTGCTTAGGGTCACCATAAGTCAGAAATGACTTGAAGGCACACAGCAACAGCAACGGCTTATATATTTTTGCTGAGAATTGCTTTATAAATTTTGGTGTGTGCATGCTTTGTTCATTTCTAACGTGTTTGATTGTCTTTAATTTGGAGATGCAGATTTAAGAGTTTGTACAGTGTACCCTTTTGAGCATTTTTTCTCTCTTTTTTGAATGTCCTGAAGTCTGAGCTGTTAACATATTAATAGATAACTAACTCCCATTCATGTAGAAATAGCTGCATATCCTCCCATTAACTGTGCTGTACTAAACTTTAAATATTGAGAAGACAAATATTGAAAGTGGACTTTTAAATACTGAATGTCCTATAATACTTTCGAAGAAAATTATCACCTTCCTGGCTGTGCACTGTAACCATTTTGCAACCTTAGTGAAATTGCATGGTTCAGTGAGGTGGTTTACATTTGTAGTAAGCTATTCATTTTGTTCCATCTATGGTGGGTGTTAGTAGCATGGGCTATGTCCACAAGTAACCACTGCCCTATAGGCATAATAATTAATAGAGAGTAGCACAGTTGTAGGTGAAGAAAGAAAAGAAACAGAATGTTAACAGTAGAAGGGAAGAATATGTCTTTAAATATTTGCTTTAAGATAGTTTTAGATTGTTGCTGTTCTTAAGGTGATTATTTCCTGTGGTTAATATAAGACAAGTTTTTTTTAAAGTGGGTTTGACCTCATTTGACCTTTCTGGCGTTCAGTCAGTTAAAAGGTTTGTAAGACGCTTAATTACCAAACGGTATGATCATTATTCATCTCATCATTTGATATAGAACGTCAAGTGAATTGCCTCCCTGGAGTGCACTGTGTTTCACAGATCAATAGATTTAGTAAGAGCTTGAAGGAGAGCTTTAAACATTCATAGAAGAGAAAGGAGAGTGTATGCCGCTTATAAAATGGCTGATGTATATATTTGATGTGAAGTCAGTGAAGTTACTTTGTTTATATCTAACCAGCACATATGTTATTATATTATATGTCACTATATATATATATATATATATATATATATATATATGTATATGTATATGTATATGTATATGTATATGTATGTGTATGTATGTATGCCTATGTGCCTAACCAGCACCTATTATTTTTTATTTTTTTCCTTTTTCATTGCAATTTCTAATGATTTTGCTGAAGTAAAAATGCACACGTTACTGCTGTTTTAAATTATAAAATGCAACAAACTAAACAAAGATCCTTCAATATCTCTATTTGTATTGTTGGTGTTACATGCCTTGAAATGGACTCCAACTTTTGGCGAACCTATCATAGAATTTTCTTGGCAAGATTTATTCAAAAAATTTATTCCTCTAAGGTTGAGAAAGTTTTATTTTCCCAAGGTTGCTCACTGCCGAGTGAGAATTTGAACCCTGGTCTCCTGAGTTCCTAGTACAACCCTTAGACTCTTACACCATGCTGGCTAGATACATGTGTATCTAAATATATACACATGTAGTAGCTTGAGCATTGGACTATCACCTTGGAGGTCAGGGTTCGATTTCTTGCCCAGCCATGGAAACCCACTGGGTGACATTAGGCACATAACACTCTCTCAACCCCAGAAAACCCCATGATAGATTTACCTTAGGATTGCCATAAATTGGAAATGACTTGAAAGCATCCAACAAGAATTTATATATAACCCTCACAACAGTTCTAGTGCAATGTTAAATGGTTTGATTGTTCCTGGTACTCCAAGTTAGTTACAAAAGCATTGAAATCAGTTGTTTTAACATTTGTGGTTCACACCTTGCTTTGACCCAGCACAGAAGATGGTGAACATTAAATACATATCTGTGTTTAATATTTTTATAACCCATTTTTAAATATGTCTCTTAGTTTTAATCTAGTTTTAATCATAATTTGTCTCACACACTGAAAGTGATTATGTATATGTTGTGATTCTCTGTCATAAATTTAATGCAAACATCAAAAGCAGTTCTCAAATTAAACACAAATGATACTCTTCATTATGCGTCTTGTTGAAATGGACCTTTCCAGAAGGAGGCTTTTAATATACCTGAAGTGTGCAACAAAAGGCCATTTCATACAAGTATGAAGAAGTAGTAAGTAGAAAAGCTGCCACATTTTCTTCTTGCAATTATAAATGGCTCCCTTGTTTCCCATATGCAGACAGCTTGGAAAAGTTATTGTTTGGACCACAACACAGAATCCCCTAAGCCAAAATGATCACTGGCAATGCTGGGTGGAGGAGGTCTTGAGTTGTAGTCTAAAATGGTAAAATGATAATAACTGATAAAATGAATCAGAAGTACACATGATGGTGAAGAAATCTTCCCAGGCACAATGGCTTGTGACCTGTTATGATGATAAGACTTGGGTCTAGCTGTATGATTCAGGTCTAGGCTGTCTGGAGGACCATATTCTGCCCACATGAGCTTGCATGTTCCCTGAGTTCTTCAAGTCTTGTCTTGGTCCCATGACCCTCATGGTTACATCAAGAGAGGGACTTCTTGTAGCAGTTGGAGCATCCTTCCTACAAAGGCTAGAATAGGCCTTACTTACTGTCCTTCCATTGGCAGGCAAAGACTTTTGTGTTCTCACACGCTTTCAGTATTTGACTGTTTTTAAAGAAATAGAATGCTGTACTGTTTTAATTGATTTTTTATTTTAAATATATGTTTAAAATTATTTTAGTGTTATCGATATTTTAATTACACGCTAATTGTTTTGTTTGCTTTTATTTACTTATTTCTGTTTTCATTTGTAAGCTACCTTTAGTCCTTTTTCTGGGGCCAAAGATGGAATATAAAGCGCATTGTCATCATCATCACCATCATGAGAACTGTTGCACTCTGTATATGTTTCTCATTCACATATTAATTCCTCTATATAATTAATGCAAGTGTAAACAAGGCCTGAGGCCTGGTATAGTTGTGGGCTTTCCCTTACTCAGTTTTATTATATCTAGTTTGCAAATATTTTAGAAACTTTTTACAGAAAGCCGATGTCTTCTATTTTTATATTATTCCTGGACACCCATTAACATCACTATTTGTAATATTTAGAAAACTCTTCACAATCAAGATTAGTTCTCAAGAGCAGATTAATATGACGATTAAATTACATCACAATTGTAAACGACGTAACGTTCTTGGAGTGGGATTGAGGGGAGGTTTCATGGGGGCAGTAAGAAAGGCAGAAATTCCTGCAGCTCAGAATTCAAGCTTATATTGTTGTTGTTTGCATATTTTGTGCTTTCCAAAGCTTGCAAAGTTGTACTGGCTCTTATGCACCAGCAAAGTTGTACTGGGGGTGCCATGCCTGCAGAACTACAGCACTGGGAAATGTTAAAATGCCCCAGCCACATGGATCTTTTGACTTTATAAATCAGTCCTTTTTCTTGCTAATTTTATATGTGAACAGGGCAGCTATGTGACCAACAAAAGTAAGCAGCCTCCATCATGTCTACTTTAGCACTGTGATAAAGAAATAGGATTTTCAGGCATCTTTTTATTCGCCCACTCTTATAACCCACAACCTGTTCAAAAATATATTTCTGTGTATGAAAAAACCCTGAAGGTTCCCTTTCTTTGACTACAGGATTGTAAAGAGAAGGCCATATTTTTGAAACTGTTTATTCTTCTTGGCTGGTGAAGAGATCTCTCATGGGAACTCTATTGATGTTGCAGAAAGACGTTCTTATCTGGTTTTGAGAACAACCTGAAAAATATGTCAGGAAGCTTTCATAGATTGAGATAACTCACTATGAAATTCCTGTAAATGTAAAATCTAATTTGTCTATCCTCTTATGCACCAGCATTGTTCAAGGGCAGATGAACCTATGTAAAGTACAAGGAATGTCTTTGAGATGCCATTATTTTCCTCTGTCCTCTTTGTACAGAAGCTCTTGAACTACAGGAAGCCAAATAACAGCAAATATGGTAATACTAAAAAATTATAGTAAAAAAACAGTAGAAAACTATCATCTATACTTACTCTTTTACTCTTATGTGGAGTAAGTTTGTGTATCCCCTTACCTTGTGAAGTCACGTGAGTAAGTTGTGCAGGCATCCCTGAGAGTGGCAGGGTGGGTCTTCATAAAGAGTCATGAGTAGATTGGACATAATGACTAGGGGCCTTTCCGCACTACACTGTTATAGCACTCTTTTAGTGCTATTATTCCACTTTCAACTTCTTGTGGAGTCCTGGTGTTTGCAATTCAGTGAGGGGCATTTAGAATTCTCAGCCAGAGAGCTCTTTGGCCTCTGTAAACCACAAAATGTAGAATTCCACAGGATGTAAAAAGTGGAGAATTGGCACTATAATACTGTAGGGCGGAAAGGCCCTAGGTTTCTTACCTACTGCATGACACCACATATTCTTCACAGGAATGATGGAATTAAGGTTTCACTGAGCTCTCTAGTGGTCTCTTTCTGTGTGCACAAAAGGGGTGGATTTTGACCTACATTTAATTGGTTTCAGTGGAGTCAGCACTTTCCAAAGTGTTAACATTTCAGATCAAGGGGAAAAAATCATACAGTAAACATGCAAGAGAAAGAAGCACCATTTTTTTTGTGTGTGAATTGTCAAATTGTGCCTTTGATTCGGATGAGACAATTTTATTATCTTGATGGGTTGTTTTTACCATGGTCCAATAAAAGGGACTGTGTCCATTGTCCTTGTTCTTGTGTTGATATATTTCAGTCTGTCTTCTGAGCAGTGAAAAGATTAGCATTAACGATAGCTTCTCATGCAGTCATCATGAAGACTGAGATGGAAGACAGAAGAAAATGAATGAAATCCTTGCTTGTAAATTTAGAATGGAGACTTACATTATTTAGATTTTCAGGACACTTCATAGTGCTCCCAATCTTTCTTCAGTTTCACTCTCAGACAGTACTATTGGTTGTCTGTTACTCATTTCCATAGACTTGTTGAGAGCCATAAATCTCCATGTTCTCATCTGTAGTACCTAAAAATTATCTACACTTTTACCTAAAAATTTGTATCTAAAATGAAGCTGGTAAGATAAGTCTTCTGGAAATAATCAGAATAATATATGATATCTTATCCTTGAATTTTATCTGGAAGTAAACCAGTATGGATTCCCCTTGCCTAATTTTGCTTTGAGTACTCAAGGAAGTTGATGGATTAGAGTGTTTTCTTCTAAATTGACAGATAAATTATGCTGTCTTGTCCTTCCATGATTCATGCTAAGAAGTACTGCAATTTATTCTGTGGGTCTGTTAGAAAATTTCAAGATACAGTTGATGCACATGCAGAAAATTATGCAACCGCTATTGCTGCCTATTTGCTATGGTTGCCAACTTCTTGTGTTTACAATTCAAAATGCTTGAGATGTGAAGACCAGTTTTGGGACAAGCTTTCAAACTGTCAGAAGTTGATGTTGAAGGTGTGGGCCACTGGTGTGAAAGATCACACTGAGTTCCTTCCTCTCTTTGTTATAAGGCATAGGTAGATAGGTGGAGACATTCAGGTGGGCTGAATGTGTCCTAATTTTTTTAGATCCTATATGCTTCTGTGATCATATATACATGTGGAGCCCTGGAACAGCTCAGCTTTGTCACCTAATGTTCTGGTGGCACTAATTAGTGCCTACCATTTTAGCTGAGGGCTGCCATTTCCATCATCTCATGAGTGGAGCTACAGCTATGTTATTCAACATGTAGCATTCAGAGGCATTTATGTTTTAATGTATACTGGCAGTGATGGTGGTGGGGAAGCAGAGCCCTGCAGAACTGCCATTATATTTGCATTGATGGTGGTTGGGGAACAGCCCTGCAGAACTGCCAGTGTATTTCTCCCCCATTCTAGAAAAGTCTTCTTACTTTTGCAGCTTGCAAAAGGCTGTTAAAAAAGTGAGGTGGCCATTCCAGTCCAGCCTTGAAGACATTTGTTGTCTTGGCCCAGTCCTTGTGAGGACACTCTCCTTTCTTTGGGGGTGGATGGGGTAGGGAGGCGTTTTGTGTTACTTCTACTTGAGAGATGGTAGCAGGAAATGTGTTACTACAGAATTAGTGTTCTGTAAGAAGACGGAATTATGGCAGTATATCTCATGTTTTTATGAGGACATTCGAGTCAACTCTTGATTTTAGCATATTTAGCTGTAAATGTTTTTGTACTAGTACTTGGAGCTGCCTCTTTATTATGACTGTTACTTCATCTAAACCAACACTATTTCCTCTGTCTGATGCTCTCCAAGATTAGGATTGTGGAGTTGGTACACCAAACCTTCAACTCCCAACTCCTCTGTTTTTCTGTTATCTGAATCTGACTCCTTCATAAATGGCAAATGTATATTAATTAAGAATAACAAATTTACTGTAGTGAAATGGTAGCACAAGGCATTTCATCACCCTCAAATGAATCATCAGGCTACTTAAATCTCTAGGACATAAAATATATTTATTTGATTAAAATATGTAAACAATATCTAAAATCTAAAATTTTCTGAAACTGTGCATTTATTAAATTTTGAAAAAGTTTTTGAACAGAAACAAAACTAAAGATTAAAAACTAAAAATTACACAAAATCAAGCCTAACAGAACATAGTACATAAGCTATCTTTTATTTTCAAATTTGGCTGGAGTCAGAGTAGGTATATTGCTACTGATACTGATTCCATACAAAATTGCTTCCATCTCCAAATGCATGACTCTGTCTTAACATTCCTGTCTAAGATCTTGAGCAGGCATGCTTAATCAGCCCTATTACCCAATAGCTATTAACTGGAGATATGAGAGAATGAACCTGAGATATTTTACCTTGGAAGCAGTGTTCATCCACTGGGCTGTAGTTCTTACTGTGCGATTCTCTCAATGATTTTCTGTCTTTTTTAAAAAAAACTTTTTATTTTATGCCTTGGGATATTGGTTTTCATGGGTATTTGTTGGTATGGAAAGATAATAGGCAGAGTGCTGTTGGTTAGATCCAACTAGAGTAGACCTGTTGAATTGATTGTTTAATGGTGAGTCAACATTTAAGTAAATCCCATTGATTTAATGGGTCTATACTAATTGACACTGTGTGCCACTTTCTTTTAAAACAGTAAATAATATAGCTTAACTATATGTGAATGCATTTGTTCAGCTTTGTCTCCCCCTATTAGCCTCGTTTCTTTCTTTACTCCATTGACTTCCCTTGTTGCTAAAATTTGGTCTGAAACTCCTTGGTGAAGGGGAATGTTTGTTAAGTAGCATTATGTTATGGAAATGACATCCAGTAGTACAGAGAAGAGCTTGGAAATCGTACTGGGAGTCATACTATCATTTAAAATCACTATCTCTAAGGGTTGTCCCAGCCTAATTCTGAGTGTAAAACTTGCTTGATGCCATCTTTTAATAGCCACTATTTGTTGACCTTGCCTCTAATTCTGAAGTTGCTAAGGGAAAAGGGGTGGCAAGATGAAATCAAGCTGATGGATCTGGTCCTGCAGCATAAAGGGAAACACTAGGAAAGAGAAATAACAGTTGAACATGATGTGAAAGGGGATAGTTTGTGCAGAAGGGAAGGATCAATTGCATGAAGCAATATTAGCAAAGCTCAAAGATGAGAATGAAGGAGAGATGAATACTAAAATGTAGTAGCAAGATTATATGTAGTGTATTTGTTGGATAATGTCATGCTTCAAGGGGGCTTCCATGAGAAATAACAAACAAACAAATCCTATTGGACCTCTGTTCTCTGTACCAGAGGAAAGGAGAAGAACACTCTTTGTCCTGGCATCTTAATTAGTTTTGTGTTAGTTAAGATTGACTCAGTATTGACACAGGGTTAGCTACTATCATACTGGCTTGACAGGTTATGATGCAGTAATTTTACACATCACAGTTCAGAGGTTCCTGCCAGGTAAAACAATACCTATGAGGGAAAAAAGAGTGAAAATACATTTTTAATGGTTTTTATTGCAGTAGTGCAGTGTATAAAAGATTTATATCCTCTGGATCTTCACATGCTTTTACTCTGTTGTTTCACCATGGCGTGAAAGTGATCCTAGGCTCAGGTTCTACCAAGTTGGTAAAGTCTCCTCAATGGCTGATTTTGTGCTTGGAATCTGAGGAACAGCCTAGATAAGTACAAAGAGCCTTGTCACCATAGGGTTGTCTATCAGGAGCTGTGAAATGGACACAGCAACTGTGGACACAGTGATTGTGATATTGTTCATTGTTGCATTGGTGAAGACATCACCTATACCAATAGAATCATGGAACTTTAAAGTACTCAAGGTAATGTACAAGAATAAATAACAGTTGATTGTGGTATACTGGGTTCTAATTCTATTGAGGTTGCCCTCCCCACCCCCACATAATCACTAGTACCAAAATGTTTCATTTGTATGATCTTTATATGATTGGCGTGACAGATGAAGCTGATTTATATGAAATCAGGTCATTCCATAGCTGGGCTAATAGATCATTTTAACTGCATATATCATGGGTTTAACCCCAATTCTATCTGCATCCAAGGCATGTGCTATACTTTATGATCCCTCCCCAATTTCAGGAATTCAAGCCATAGTTTATGTAGTTGTTTACAGTCTTCATAAATTAGAATTTGTTTTGCCACTATCATTTCACTTACACCATTTCTGTTTTACCTTGTTCTCAGACTTTATGCTGCTGTATAAATGCAATTTTAACAGGTGGAGAGTTTCCTTTTTCACAACTACATTGGTTTTTCCATGTCTAATTGGCTTCATCTGTTCCTTATGGAAGTCAAATTTGGCTGTAAGACTCAGCCAGTGTATTTGCAGTTATATGCCTGTAATTTTGAAATTAGTGAATAATTGAGGCACTTCTCTGTCTTTCAGGGTTTGTGCTGGGTATTCTATTGTTCTTGATGCATGGGCTCCATGAGTTTTGGAGCTCTGAAAATGGGCATTTGGCCTATTGGTGGGGCTAGAATCAGAGGCAGTCAATGTTAATCCAGGCTCAAAGTCTTTAGCTTCTTAGCTCAGAGCTCTGTGGTAACTCTTTTGTTGGCACCACTAGTTCCTTGGCCTCTGAGTCCTTTTGTGTGTCTTCAACCTGTCTATTGCTGGATTCTGAAGTCCTGATATGTCAGCACATATAGGTATTGTCCCCAGTGCATTTTGAGAAAAGGAGATACTAAGGGCAACTCTTGATGCCACTTACTAAAATCCTTTAGGACACGTTTTCTACTGTATCTCACCAAAAATTGCTTGTTAAAGAGTTTTCTCTAAATCTACTGGAAGTCGTAACTATTTATGCAGCTTTGTTTTTTATATTTCTTTGGCTTATTTACCAAGGCCTAGAATCTCAATCATTCTCCTCTGTTCACGGACATCTACTGTAGAAAGGAGAAAGTCAGAACATAAACCACATCCATGTTCATCAGCTGAGATCTCCGATTAGGTCTCAGTAGGGATGGACAAAGCAGATTATTTTTGGTCTGTATCACTGTGTATTAATTCATAAGTCCATTCTGCCCATCGTTTATAGAAATAAGAGCCTACATATCACAGATTTCTGGGGCTGAATAAATCTATGACTCTGCAGTATTTATTTATTTATTTATGCAGTATAATAAAATTTATTTATTTACTATGAAAATAAATAATAGGCAACAAGTATTAACTTTCAGTCAAATTTAAGTTAAATTTAAGGATTTAACAGTTAGCTGTTATTGCTGGATTGCTATTGGCTGTTTGCAACAAGGGTGGGAACCAATTTTTAGTTATTTGTGGCTTTGTTGATGTCTTGTGGTTTAGTTTAATATTTGTAATTTTGTTGGCTTTTCTGATAGCATATAGTTGTATAAATTATTGTTATAGTTTATTTCTTTTGTGTTATTCTGTAGTGCTGTGATGTTGTTGTGTTTCTTTTTTTTTAATTTAATAAAAATAAAGTAAAAAAACGCTTATTTTTTCATTTAGTGTTGTATTTGTATATTTCTTGGTATAGTAAAAGCCTAAATCCAATTGCTAGTTCTAATTAGAGCAGGCTTGCTGAATCAGTCCTTTACTGTACATATATATGAAATGCTTGTATTGGCTTGTCATTCAGCAATTGATTCAGAGGTTCTACTCTAGTAGCAACTAGTAAATAGACGTAGGCCAAAATTTCTAAAAAGTTAACATTAAAAAGACAATACAAAGCTGTTTAAGCATCGTTTGTTTTAAAAAAATAATGAATACTTTAAAACTGCTGCAGCCAGTATACAAATAGGAAGTAATCACTGTCAGCTAGGGAAGGCTGAAGTAAATAAGTAGCATTTAAAATTCACAGTGGTTTCTTCCTCAAATCATGTTGGAGTGTTCCAAAGTGGGAATGGGATTATTCTAAAGTGTGGTTGCCTAGACTGGAAAGACCTGGTTTCTTGATGTAACATGATGTCATTCTCTTACCTGTGGGATCACCATTGAGACCCCCACTGATGATCTCCAGAAACTGCTGGGTATGCATAGCTGGAAGCCCTCTGATAGATGTCCTTGTCCTGAGACGTTGGATTGAATAAAGTACTGAGGAAGATAATATACCGGTTAACCAAAGGTATGCATTGGATTGTATGCTCACTTAAGAAACGGGCAAAGTATATGTGATCACAAGGCTGTCTTTATAGCCCTCAACCCCAGTGGTGGAGCTTGGAGTGTGTGGAGGGTGGGTGAGAGGGAGGCGGGGCTACAGCATGAGGGGCATCGCCACTGTGTGGGGGCATGGCTGCAGTACACGGAGGCATGGCCAGGGTACGCAGGGGTGTGGCTATGGGCCGGGACGCCCCAGAAACATTGCTGCCTGGGGCGAATCGCTCCCCCCCCCCACGTTCCTACACAACTGCTCAACCCACTGCCCTTCTGGCCCAAACAAACAAATGAGATAAATTCCTTCCCCTGGAAGCTTTTCTGCCAGTGTATACATCCCCCCCCCGCATAGTATCTGAAGATATGTCCCTGAACCCTGGACCTGTTACAGTTGTCCACTCCTGATTTAGGACAACATTCATTTAGATGTAAATCTCCCTGAGGTCACTGGGACTTAATCTGAAATAAATGTACACAGATTTTAAATATTACACATCCAAAATCAAGTGGTTATTTGCATAAACAGTCTTGAAAGTAGCATTCAAGAAAACCCTTTGCAAATAAAATGCGCTTTAGAATATTCTGCTCTTAAAAATTGACCATAGAATGCATGTTAGTCCTATGGATGAATAAAAATAAATAACAAATAGAAACTTCTTTCCCCTATAGACTATACTTTAATTCCTTAACAAAGGGACAAAGGCAGACGATCACCACAAAAAATACCCTTCCTGTACATTCTTCCCAAGGGGTTCTATTTCTCATTAGAACCTTTATCACTACCTAAGACTCAGATATGAGAGAAAGATAATATGATACCATATGATAGACCAGAATGATGAATAGTTATGTAATCATCTCAGCTTTATGGAGTTTTTCTGATCAAAGTGTTCCTAGGATTTTGAAGACCTGCATGTTGTTCACCAAAAGAAATCCATCTGTTAAAAGATTATCTTCTCATCTATCTTGTGTCTCATTTTCAGGGAACAACATAGCGCTACCTTAAACAGGATAGCTGTTTTGTGAAGAACTGATACAGAAACTAAATATTGAACAAAATTAGGCTTCTCTTTGTATATCAGACAATGTCAGCTGCTAAAGAGGTGAATTCCTTCCCTTGGAACTGGTTAGTATAGTAAAAGAGATGAATGTACCTATATCCTCTGTCTCCTGTTTTCCAGCAACTGGTATATGGAGTCATCCTGCCTGTGATACTGGAGGAAGTAACATAGCTGTTTGACTAGTAGCCATTGATGGCCTCATCTCCCATGAATTTATCCTGTTTTCTCTTTAAAGCTGTTGAAGGTGCCAGTCGCAACTACATCTTATGTAATTGTGCACTTTATGTTGACAATCTTGTTACTGTTGTTCTTGTTGTTGCTATGCACCCTCAAATCAACTCCGATGTATGGTGATCCTCTCATAAGATTTTCTTGGCAAGATTTATTCAGGGAAAGTTTGCCATTGCCTTCCTCTGAGAGAGTGTGATTTGCCTAAGATCATCTGGTAGATTTCCGTGGTTGAGCAGGGAGGTGAAGCCTGGTTCCTGGGGTTCTACTGCAACACAGCTCAGCTAACCCACTACACAACTGTGCAGAAGTATTTTCTTTTATGTTTCTAGAATCTCTTGCTATTTAGCTTCAGTGGGTGATGACAGATTGTAGTATTATGACTCAATTTGCTTTCTCCATATAATTCATAATTTTATAACTTCTGTCATGCCTCCATTTATATTCCTTTTACTAAGCTAGACAGCAGCACATTTTGCAGCCTTCCCTACTTGGGCAGTTGCTCCAGTCCTTTCTTCATTTCAGCTTCTCTTATCTGTACATTTCCAGCTCTACAAGATGCTTCTTAGATGTGATGACCAGAACTGTATAGGTACTCCAGATGCAATCACATCACGAATTTGTGTAAAAGCAGCATGATATTGACAGTTTTTATTTTCATCTCCTTTTCTAATTATGTCCAATGTGAAATTTTATTTTACTTTGTTTTGTTTTATTATTCTTTCTTCTCCTTCTTCTTCTCCTCTTACTGCAACCACACACTGGGTTGCCATTTCCATTGTAGTATCAACCTCAAGAGCCCTTGGTCAGTCGCTGCCAGCTCAGATGCCATCAATGCATGCCTGGAGTACAGAATTTTTTCCAGTGAGCATCATTTTATGCTTAGTTATATTAAATCTCATTTGCCATTTTGCTGTCCATTCTGCCAGTTTGTAGAGTTCCTTTTGGCCTCTTTTATTCTCACCACCCAAACTAATTTGATGTTATCAGCAAACTTGCTATTTCATCATTCACCTCTAACTCCATTGCAATTGTCTTTAGAAGTCTGGAAACTTTTGAAGTCTCTTCATTGACATGCTAAAAAGCACTGGTCTCAGCACAAATCTTTAAATACTCTAACTGCTCACATCCTCCATTGCAGGAACTGACTCTTTATTCCCACTCTCTCTTTTTTGGTCTTGAACCAATTTTTGATCCATAAGAGGACTTCTCCATTTATCCCATTCTTGCTGATCCTCTATTAATGTGATTTCACAAATCTTGTTCAGGAACTTTATCAAAAGCCTGGAAGTAGACAATGTCCACTGGGTCACTCCTGTTTACATGTTAATTGATACTAAGAAAAAACTCAAAAAGGTCATGAAGCAGACTTTACCTTTGCAGAAGGTGTATTTATCAGTTTTTTTAAACCAGTGTTTGTCATTCTATATGCTTGACAATTTTATCCTTAATAACAATTTCTACAAATGTATATGCATGTTAAGATATGTGGCCTATGATTTCCTGGGTCACCTCTGAAACCCTTCAAAATAGTGTCAGATTTGCTGCTTTGGTACAGAGGCTGATCTTAGGGATATATTGCATATTTTAGTTAAATATCAGCAATTTAATTTCAGATTCTTCAAGAATTCTTTTGTAGATACTGTCTAGTGATGTCTTTACTTGCAACTTGTTAGTGAGGGCCCCTCTCCTGTCAATAATATTTCTTATTTTTTTCCTTTCCATTTCTGAGAATGTTTTTCAGGCGTAGATAGTTTTCCCATAATTTCAGCAGTGGGTGAAAAGAATTCAGGCAGCTCCTCTACAATCTCCTTATTCTCTTTCAGTAATGTCCATTTTCCTGGCAGGCTTCTGACTCCTTAAGGGTTTAATTAATGACTTTATTACTTGTCTCAGTGTTAGTACCAATATGCTCTTCCAAATCCCCTTTTGCCTTCCTAATTTTCTGCTTGCATTTCCTTTCTACAACTTTGTGTTCTTTTAATTTCACTTTCTTTCGAGTGTTTGGAAGAAACTGGTTTCTAATAGTTTCCTTTGCATTTCTCAATAGGTGTCCTTGTGACAGACTTTATACGTTCCTTACTGACCTGCGATATGCATTTGAACTGAGCCTCTACTAATGTGGTTTTTGATTAGGGCTCTTTACCCTTTCTTTCAGTTGCCTTTTTATCAGTTTCCTCATTTTAGAGAATTTCCCTTTTTGAATTCTCGTGGGACCATGTTGGAATTTCTTGGCACTTTACCACTCAAATACAAATTATATGAGATCGTTGTGGGTACTGTTGCCAGTTGGTTCAACCTGACTCACATCTTGCACTAGGTATCAGGTGGTGCCACATAGGTTTTAGAACCTGTTTGTTATGACTGGAACATTCGTTTATCCTGCCAGTTATGACAACATTATCTCTTAATAGATGTCTCCTTGATTTCATTCTTTATATCAAGATCTCTTTGAGCATTGTGGTCAGGCAATAAATGATATGTTGTTAGTACTAAATAATTTTTGTCCCTAGTTTTGTCACCCATACTGATTCTGTGGAAGAGTCCTTACTGAATAGAGTGCCCTCCCTAAGGTACAGAACAACAACAACACCATTGTGCCTTTCCTTGTTGTTCTTATAGAAGCTGTAGCTAGAGATTACTGTGTCACACTGATTCGCTCCATTCCAACAGGGTTCTGATACACTCACTACAGTTATATTTTTCCTGAAGATCAAGCACACCCCCTGCCCTTTTGATTCAGAGGCTTCCAGCATTAGCAGAGAAACATTGATACATAGTGGTCCTCAATAACATGTTTGGTACGTACATTTTCCACCTAGATACTTATGTCTTTTTGTTTGGCTATCATGTTTTACTGCATATTCATGATCCATTTCATCCTGTCCTCACTGGGACAATTGTAAAATGTATTCACTTGAATCTTGTGAGGATGGTTCAGCCTGAGCCAAGGAGTTCTGTGCCTGCTCCAGTATTAAGTTTAAAAACCATTCTTCTGCCTTTTTAGTGTAGTGTGCCAGCAGTCTGGTCCACAGTTAGTTCAGGGCTTCCTAGAATGTTTCAGCCTCCTTGCTAACAACCTAAATTTGGCTTCTAGGGCCTTAAAAGTTTATTTTCCCACGCAATTGATACCAGCTGTCACCACAGTAACTAACTCCTTACCCACAGTAGCTAACTCCTTCTGCTATGTAGATGAGACATGATATCTGCAACCTTTTTACCAAACAGATAATTCACTATTTGAGTTATACACAATAACAGATATCCATTACAAATCCAACTACATTTCCAGTGGTTGAATCGTCACACCCATCTTGCCCACCAAAGACATATCCTGGACACAAGGGGATATCTTTTCTTTCTAACAAAGGATAGGACTTTTCTAAAGGAACATTCCCTTCTGCATTTCTTTCTACCTCACTCACAACTATCCAGCGGGCAGATTGTTATGCATGTGACACTCAGTGCAATATACTACATAGCCACTGTGCTTCTGTTAAATATATTGTATATATATTTTAACTGTTGAAGGTATAGGATTGCCTGGAAAACTAACTTATGCACTCGCAGAAAGTGAAAGAGGGCTGCATACCTCACATTCACTTTGTGGCTAAGCTCACACAGGTGCTTAACTCACAAAGGTGCTGACCTCCAGTTTATGAGATGTCTTGACATTAAGGATGACACTTCACCATTGGGCCCTCCTTGACCCCCTCAGCTAGCTCCCACACACCACCACTTCACTTACACAAGCTGTTCTGCCTATTTCTAACTATTGCTGTGGTCAATAAGACTCTGATCCAAAAATTCCAGGGAGCATATAGGGAAACTCCAAATCCGTTCCTGTTTTTTTGTGAGCACAACTAAGACAGTGAGTCCCATGGAAAGGAAGATTATTTAATAATATTATTATTAGATCAGACAAGAAACATGGACTTGGGCCAAGAATATATAGATTACTACTTCCTATGAATGCAAGTGCTCCTATCACTCTGAAACTTACTCAGAGGTACACTCCAGTTTTAGAACTCCTATAAAATTCAAACTTTTAATTTGCGCTGAGATATGAATTTTCATTTCTGAACTGCTAGGTACAAGATACAAGGACTGAACTTGTATCAAAAGTTAAATCTAGTCAGGCTCAGATATGAGACCTGAAAAGGTCTCCACTCAGATGGAGTGCTTGTCAAAACAAGTTATCCATCCCTTGGGCTCTGTCCAGGGTTCTGGTCTTGTCATTTGAAATCTTTATATTGCCCAGACCTTGTTAGTTTCCTTGTCTTCAAATTTCATGGCAGATCCTGACTGCTTTATAAGAATAAGGTCCTTCTCTGCGTTAATACACATCTTTGCCTTACCATATCTTAATGGTCCAATTCCAAGTATTCTTATGCAGATTACAGGGGAAACAAAGATAATGAGAAATTAACCCAAATTAACCTAATTTGGATTATGTATCTCAAAGTTCAGCATGCATGACAGTGATAATTCTTAATATATTTATAGCCAAGTTCTGATTTTTTTTATATTATTGTATGCATTTTAAGTAAGCAAGGAATAGACTGATGAAAAGGAAAAAAATGTGAGACAGTAGTGGGGCTGTACATTTCTAAGTACCTGAAAAACATTTCTGCCGTCTAGTGCTGTAAAGCTGCTACCTTGTTAAATACTGAGTTATGTACTAATGTTGGTTTGGCTTACAGTGTAATTCTGTATGTGTCTACTCAGAACTTCTTTTGAATTCAAGCTAAGTGAGTAGGTGATAATTAACAAAGGACAGACTTGAGCAATGTAGATATTTATGCTCTTTAGTCGTAACTTTGCAGGGATCTCTGAAAACAAAATTTATTTTTGGGTTGATTAAGCAGTACATTGAGATTCATACAGATCTTTGTTTCTAAACCTGGTTAGATGGTACTACTTCATTCCCTAGTCTTATTCCATAGCAAAATCCCTTTCCCTTTCACTGTTCTATTTAATATTCAATAATAATTAAAATTGAACCTGGTAAATGAATGTATCAGGACTGATAAACATCACAGCTGCTATATATTTGCACAATATGTTGCATATAGGTTAAAGTAAGTGGGCCTTCTCTCTCCCTGCTGCAGGAACATTTCATCTGATTTAAAATATACTACATTCTGAAGTTAGACTCTTTACCCTTCAACAAGGGCAGGCACCTAGCAAGCCATGTGTCCCCCTCTTATTTTAAGAGTAAGTCTATTAGAAAACACCCCAGCTCCATGAGGGCTCTCTTGGCCAGTTTATAACATCTCCTTTCTTGTTCCCATCCAGCATCACACTACCTTCCCATAACTTGCTCCACCATTCATATGGTTATCTACTCACCTTGGCTTTAGACAATATCTTTCCTCCTACCTTGTCCTCCAACACTCATTTTTAAAACTGAGCTTGTCACCTTATCACCATACATACAAGTTTTGCATTTCTGCTGCTGCTCACACATACAGCCTGCCCATAAAGGTCTGTTCTTAGGTACTTTGTCCATGCATCTGATGAAGTAGATGTAAGTCTATGAAAGCTTATGCTACCAACTTCTTTCTCTCTGTTAGTCTCAAAGCTGCTACAAGTCCCTTTGCATACTGATCCAGACTAACACAGCTATGTCTTTGAATTATATCACTGTCATTTTGAAAGTAAGAATTATTTTTTGCTTTCATCTCATAAATAATCGTCTTTATCTGAATGAAAGTATTCTGTAAGCATGGGTACCACATTCTCTAAAGAAATGCCCCTCTGTAAATTTTGAGTTGGTCAACAAGCTGACATTTCAGGTTTATTGGAATACATGAATAAAAACAAATGCAAAACAAGAGTTGTCAGAGGACTTATAAAATAACTGGAAACAGTTATGATGACTTGAAAATGCAATGTTTGGAGAAACCATTGTACTCTGATGTAGAGGAGAAGAAAGTTTTTTTTTTTAAAAAAAAATAATGTTTAAGACTACTGTAGTGGAAAATACTCTGATAGTGCAAAATATGCCTTGTATTACAAATCCAGCCTTGTCCCACTTGTCTTTGTTATTTTGAGCTTCTTGGGGTTCACATAGTTAATATCTTTTTTCCCCCTTCCCTTTAAATATGGCCAGTGATCATTATAAGCTATAAATTTAACATTTAAGTTGACTTTTTAAGTGCCCATATATATGGTAAAAACAATGCTTGTCTAGGCTTTAAAATATGTATTTAAAGAAAAGGTGTAAATGTTTCAGATAATTTAAACATTTAAAACAAGGAATTATAATCTTTACATTTACTTACAAATATAAACTGTTTTTCTCCTTTTAGAGTAATATTTAAAAGGGTGGTGTTCCAGCTGTATAATAATGTTACAGTGCCATTTTGTTCTTTTTTGGGAGTATATTATTTATATATAGCTATAGATTCAATCCTTGAAAATAAAAGTGAAGTACCCTGAAAAGTATCACATGATGGCACTGTTTCCATTTCCACCTTCAATATTATGAAATAGAGCTATAGTAAACCAGTATTAAAAATAGCGTGTAATGCCAATGTACTTTGTATAATTTATGTAAAAGAAAAATCTCATTGGTATAGTTATTAATATGGGGATTAAAATACATCCATAGACTTTCAAGAAGCATTTTGTAAGACTGCGTATTTTTAGTATATTATTTTGATTATAGATAAAATTGTTTTCAAAAATATTTTAATTGAGTTAGAAGAACAATCAAAATTATTTTTCTTAAATTATGTTTTTTGTGTGTGTGAGAAGCATAGTAGGTAGCATTTTTTCTTCTGAGTAATTGTAACCTTTTTCTTACATTCTTATCCTCATATGCTTATAGGAAAAAATGTAAATTATATTTTATAATAGAAAAGATCTTTCAATTTACTGAGTTCAGAAGCAGATGTAAAGTGAACAATGTTTATGTATTAATATGGAAAATATTTCAGAATTTAACAAACCTATTATTTAGAACACAAGGGTATAAGAAATCAGTTTTATTTTTTTCTTGAGATGTGAACATCCCATTTTAATATAGATGATCTGTTATGTACAGTGATAATATCTATGAACTAGCACTACCTGTGTTAAAGAGACAAGAAAGTTTCTAATTAGTAAGTGGAAATGCGTAATTGACTTGTCATTCATTTCAAAGTAAGTTTTCACATTTAAAGTACAAATTAAATCCCAAGTTTAGTTGTGACTAGAAGTAAAATAGGTACTTGTGAAGGAGAAAATGTTTTTCAAGATGTAGTGGGAGAGAGAACCACAGTGGTGTTACAGCAGCTAACAGCTGGAGGTTGGATGTATGCCAGAATGGGTGTTTAGAAATATCATTTGACAGAAACGTGTTCTGAATTGTGTGTTGTGCTGTATTTTCTTGTTCTGAAAGGCCACTAGGTATCACTGATGTTATCAATGTCCCTGTTTGTTGGCAAGAGTCTGTAAAGTTCAACCCTAGGAAGACTTGACGTGTGGGTGACAGTCTAATTTTTAGCTGAAATCTTCTGCCTCCCTGCTGCTTCAACAAACCCGTAGTTGAGGATCGCCATTGTGCTTTTAAATATGTGATAAAGGAAGCAGTTTTGACTTGTGTAACTAACTCAACAATGTTTAAAGCAATTAAAAATATTATTTGGTGAGTGTAAAAATTCTTACTCCATCCGTTCTACTGGATAATGTTGGACAAAAGACTCTCAGTCTCATATGTTTGACAGATTATGGTATAATAATTTGTGTAATAAAAGAGACAAGATTACTAATATTTAGAAGATTATTGCGAGGTTGTTTAAAGGCCTAGTGGCACAGGCTGGGTGTCGATGACAACATCAAAATATAAAAGAAAAAAAATCATTATTCACAGCTGTCTATTCATTTATGTGTCCATTTGTGCATGTGTGAGGGGAGGAATTTCAGATTATAGAAACAGTAGACCTCTTTTTTACTCTATTTTACCATGCAAATTACTTGCAATTTCCAAGGGCCAGTGTTACTTTTCAGGACAAATTTCACACAATAGGAATTCAGTGATTATTCATCCAGTTTAATTAATTCAATTAAGTAAGTCTGATGCTGTCAGGTGTTCTTTTAATAATTGAATCAACATGCAGATACATAATAAGCATAAAAGCGTTTCTAGCTACAGTTAATTTAGATCCAAAAGAATCTACTATTCCACCACATTTGATATAGATTATTCTATAATATTTCAGTAATGGGTTGCACAAAGGCTGCCTTTTAATTCTTTGCTTTCTCAAATGTCTTTATATATAATGGTTTAAAACAGAAGGTGTTCAAGAGAGGGTGACCTTTTTCCATTACCATGGTTCCTGTCATTAATGCATTATAATTTTCTTTAGAAGTCTGGAAAAAATGTGTGTATGCAGTCTGTAGCAAGTATGAATAAAAGCATGTTCATGAAAGTTTAGAATTGCCTGTTATTACTAAAAGATTGGGTGGGTGGGTGGGGGGACAAGGAGGAAGTAATTTTATTGTTATTTTTACTGTTTAAACAAACCTTAGACTTTTTATACAAAGCAGTTACGGGCTTGAAAGTTTGGCATCTGTAGCTTGAGCAGCACTTAATTTACTCAGCTTCTAAAAATAGTATGATCCCATAGCTAAATCTGAATCTAGTGGGAGATTGTATTGAGACTGGATAGGGCGTAAAAGCTAGCAATATGGCTTAATGTGCTGCAATAGATTATTTTATTGTAGCAGTATTATAATGAAATATATGTTTACTAAAGAAAAAAAAAGTAAATAATTTGCTTGGTGTGCTCTCAGTAGTGCTTGATGTCATAATTATTGTAAATATTAATTGCTGTGCTGAAAATGTAAGCATGATGACTTTGTATTAGATGAAAATAGTCTGTGTACTGGTAAATAGATAATCATACAAAAGTAATTGGGGTTTTAAAACCCCAATCTATTCTGCCAGCGTGAGCTCGTTTGCATGTTAATCACAAGAGTGATTTCCTACTTCACAAGCAAGTTCACAGTCTTTCATAACCACTTTTAATTGCATTTAAAATGTTGCAGGGTTAGGATATTAGAAATGGAGGCGTATCTGTGTCAAATTAATAAAAATATTGCTGAAAATCTTTATAGACTAAAGGCTATAATATTTTTAAGGCCTTGTATTTTTTTTAATTAGCATACATAAAGGTGTATTATGGCATATTTTTTTATCTAGGTGAAGTATATTGGATCTCATAATGGATTAATTTATAAATGTAGTTTTCCTACCTTGAAAGCAGGGGAATGAAAACGCAGTTATTGGCTGGTCCTAATAAGCAGTTTTACTAGAACAACTGATTGATACACTGGTATGTTAATTACGCTCACATTAATAGAACATCAATTAATAAAACCAAAAAATTGACAGCAATGTAGATGGTTTTATTCCTAATGTTGTCAATAAACTGCTTGCATAGGGTATCTTTCTTTGAATGTAAAATTTCTGCATCAGTGTACTTTTGCAGCATTTTAGAAATAAAATTAAGTGTATTGTGGATTTTAGTAGCAAAATTATCCCTCCGCCTTTCTGGTTTATTAAGAGGACATCTAACCACATGTCCTTAAACCCTGATGCAATAAAATTTGTTAATCATTCAATAAATACATGTAATATTTAGGGGGTGAGTGTTGATTATTTAAACTTGATAAAGTAATCTGTGATTTTAAATAAGTGGCTTTGGAATTGGGCAGCCATGTAAAATGGTAATTCATAGCTAAAATCTGTTGCAACAATGGCTTTTTACTTTTGAAATTTGGGCATAATAAACTGATGATATGTAACTTTAACTGAATCCATGGTATTCATATTATAAGCTTCAGCACAGTTTTCCTTATAATCTGTGAAGTTAAATGTCAGAGTTAAGACAAAATTACTTGTTCTCTGAAGTGACTAAGAAAGAACTGTAGCTTTCTAGTAAAGTAGTGTAAGTTCACAATGATTACAGTGTGATCATTTTCAAAGATACAAAGCTAATTTTTGTCAAGCTGTTTAAAATTGTATTTAAGAAGATGAAGAGTTTGACGATTAAAGACCAAAAAAAAATCCCTCAGTTTTGAAAAGGATATATTTGCTTTTATCACCAGGTGTTCTTTCTAATATAAATTACCAGGATGATGTTTCCATAACATAGCTTGGGGTGCTCTGGAGATTAAAACTACCAAAACAGACCTATTAAATTTTTCATAGGGAAGGTCCACTAGGGATAATATTCCTTTTCCCATTTTCCAGATGTTTTATGTAATTCTGCATCTTTCTAAACCCAAATCGCTGCTTTTCCAGAAAAAAAAAAATACCATGGAGACTGAGATCAAAGACAAGAACTGTTGAAATGTTAATTTTACTATCTACTATAGAGGTCTGATACCTTTTTGTATTTTTCCTTTTCTCCCAGTAGCTTACTTCTGTTTTATGGATGTTGTGGAATTTCAATTGTTTGAAGTTTAGAAACTTATAGCACCAGTGTAGCAGAATGTAATGCCACGTGGGCTGTGATTCATAGACTGTTCCTTTTAGTTCTTTTGCATTGCACCTTGCTTTTTTTTTTTAATTACCAGTCATTGATATGAAACATAAGAGGAAAATCATTTTAACAGCTAATATGATTGACAATGATATTAAGATATATTAAGATAAGATAATTTCTAACACTGTAGCCTAGAACTGAAATCTGAATTTGAATACTGTACATGGCTGTGGGCTGACTCATATATGATTGGAGCAGCATGGGGCTTAGCAGCAAAGCTTGATGTGGTGGAGCAGCTGCCTTTCAGAACTTACAAACTATGTAAACGTGGCAATGGCTGGTGAATTGTTCATCAGTCTACACCTCAATACAAGTGAGTTGACTGCTGTTGCTGCATGCCAGCCAGCCCTGTTGAATTAGGAAAAGAGGCAGTGGTTGTGTGACACTTCATGCTGTTTGTGCAAGATGGCAGATGTGGAAGGGATTGCTACCCATTGAGGCCTTCCTTTGCCCACATGAGGAAGCAGTGTAGATGCTCGAAACAATTATCTACCCCCTTGAACTTTTTGTGTCTGTACAAAGAAGGAGGAAGGACTGGGAGGGAAGGCAAAATTAATAGCAGGATATCAAATATAGTTAATGAGCAAGTGCTTGCTGTGTACTTTCAACTGGTTTCCAGCTTATGGTGACCCTAAGGCAACTTGTCACTTTTTTTTTTTGTAAGATTTGTTTAGAAGAGGTTTGTCTTTGCCTTCCTCTGAGGCTGAAAGGATGTGACTTGCCCAGTGTCACCCAGTGGGTTTCCATGGCCAAGCAGGGATTCAAACTGTGATCTCCAGTGTCAAAGCCCAATGCTTAAACCACTACGCCATGCTGCTCCCCAGTCTGCCAGTGAAGTGATACTGAAAAAAAAAGGAAAAAAAATTACCCTAGCGCCATAGCACATTCCAACATGTTACCCATTTTTTAAAATTTTCATATCTAACAATTTTGGAAATCATACCCTGTGGCAATATTTATAGTCACCAGATGGCTTCAAAAATCTTAAAATAGCATTATTTCTGAATCCTGCCTAGTTAGTACTAAAGAGGCTAATCTTAATACTAACATACCTCAGTCATCAAAGCCTCTGACAAAAAAAGCTCCTTTTTACTAATTCTTTTTGTATCTGCCCAGCCCCAACTGGTCTTCTGTGGAGCTTTTTCTTTTTTTAACAGCGTCAGGCTTGGAAGGATGGTGAAAAAGAGGCAGGAGAAACATAGATTATCTAGTTATCTATTTATTTCAGCAGCACCGTCTGCCTTAGCTGATTTTCCTGTAGCAGTGTGTGCATGTATACAACAGGCAAGTTAAAGAGCAGCTGCCTTCAAAATTTCTTACTGAACAGAATGAACAGTATCATGGAATGCAAAAGGGAAAGCAGATAAGCCTGCCTTATCAGCTTCCCCCAGCATTTTTAACAAAGCATAGATCTGTAAGTCTGGTGCCAAAGTGAAAATCATAAGAAAGCAGAGAATAGTGAAAGCAAAAGTCATGCCTGGTTGCGTTTTGGAAGAGACTTTCAAGTTTCCTCTGGAATGTTCAAGATGTTTTTCTTTACTTATGTGAAGCTAAACCTGACCTGGTTGTTCATTTCACATGTGCATATTGTTAGTTTTAGTTAGTTGCTAGAAAAAAATGAATTCTTTTTGGTAGTATAGGAACCCATTTCTGTTTGTTCCCATCTTATTTCTGCCTTTGCTACCAAACTTTCTGTTAAAGAAGTGTTGCTCAGGAATACATCAGCTTCATTAAGAGGTATGCCTGTACATGTCTGTTCAAAAAAAGGGGACATTGAATTTAATGAGACTTATTCCTGGTTAAGCAAGATTGCAGTTGTAAATGACTAACAGTGACAAAAACCTAAAACTAGATAAAAGCAGTAGGGTATTTTCACAACCTCTATCACATCTTCCTCTTAGACCAGTTAGGTCTTCCAGCCTCTCTTGTATTTTTTTCTCCAAAGTTGCCAGTTTCTGGTTTGGAACTTGCAGTTTTGCACAGTAAAAGGTTGTAGATAGATCCCCCAGCCTGAAGATTCCTATTAAAAAAACCAAACAAACTAGAGTTCGACCCTGATTAATTCCAATTTGGATTTTCTTTTTTTAAAAAAGCAGAGGGTACAATATCCATGGAGAATTCTGGAGCCCAGAAATTGCTCTCCCCTCAGCTTCTCCAACATTGTCTGCCCTGGCCCGAGTTGCTGAATTTTGTCTCTAGTGGTTTCAGTCATTACGCTTTTTGTGTATGAATGGACCTTTTGCCAAGGTGATTTTTACACTGCTTTTCAGCACAACATATTTCTCCCCAGTCTGCTTGGCATCAGACTGAGAACTGAGTTGTTCGTAGTTTAAGGGAGGCTAATAGCCTGTTGCTCAAGGATCCTCAAAAATTTGGATCTGGCCCTGTATCTAGATTGTGTGTCATCCAGGTAGTTGTAGCAACGTAGTTGTATTCCACTAGATTATTCTGGTGAGATCTAGGGGTCCAACTCTGGCAAGGGAGGAGCCAGTAAATTTCTTAACCCACATTATTTCTTCTTCCTCACTGTAAGCGTTCTGTGATCTAGCCATATGAAATAAGCTCTCATAATCAGCTGTATCCAAATAAAGTTGTGGCCTATATCTTTCCATGAGTCGCTGAGCATTATGGTTTTTTGTGAAGCAGCGATGCTCACCTCTGAGCACACAACAATGTTGACGTGCCTGTGTTACATTGCTTGTTTTAGTGTGCTTCATCGTTTTTATTCAGATCTCCAAGGGATATTTTCGTCCTCACTTCATAACAATCTCTTTTGTTTTTGCTGGTATTGTTGGAAAATATTTTGGAATACCTGGTACATGTATTTTCAATAAAGTGTTTCTGAAAACAGCAAGCTGTAAATATGCCTGAATATGTAATACTGTTCACACTTACTGGATGCCACCGTGTTTGTGTGTGTTTTCTGCAGCTACATACCAAGCAACCACAATACTGCACAACAATCACAAGAAGATTAAAATCTGGGACTAAGAGTATATTTTACAAATACAAAATGACATACATAATACTTTCAGACGGTGATATTCTCAATGAAGTGTTATGATATTGAAGTGAAGCCTATGAGGATGTGGATAACAAATGAGAAATAGTTCAATATTGGTGATGTGATAACTTCATACTGCTAGAAGACTGAGGGTTTGAGTCAGAAAGTTAGTTTAGGACTTCTTGGACAGTATAAGTAGACCATTCTGTCTTGGAAGAACCTATATGACACCAGAGAAGTGGTGTATACATTACCATGGATTGAACACATGTGGGACAGAAGCTCTGTAGAACTTCAGGCAGTTCCCCCTTTATCTAATACTTAGAGATGCCATGGACTGAACCTGGGATCTTCCACATGCAAAACTCGTACTTTTATACTAAACTGTAGGTGTCCTTATCCTTATTCGGTTCACTGATGTACTTCAAATCATGGTTGTAAGACCAGCTCTGGTTAGCTTTACCAGTGGTGTTCTTGGATATAAAGCTGAAGCATGGCTATAGCAAACAATGTGATGGAGGAAATCTTTGCTTTGCCAACCCTGTTTTTTCATCTAAGTAAATGCATGCTCACCTATTTGAGGAAGGATTTGATTTTTTTTTATTTTGGTCAATGCAGTGTTTTGTAATGGAGATCTGTTATTGTTTTTTTTTTAACTTTGAAAGTGGAATATGGGAACTCCAGATGAGTTTATACATGCATTTAATGGTCCAAGCTTGAATAGAAAGGGGGAGGAGAATTATACTATCTTTAAATTTGATTTTTGTTGATAGTATTAAGGTCTTTTTAGATCCAGCACCTGAGTAATGAGCAAGAGGTGCAGAAATAGAAGGAATCGGATATGAATATTCAAGATAGGTATGTGTGTATATATGTATGGAAGACTGAGTTTTGACACAGGGCCTTTCTTATTTTTGATACAAGTGATATTCAAACAGTCTTTTCCTTACCTGTTATAGTATGAAAATACCAACTCATGGGAAATTCTGAGCTCCATTATTTGGGAAGATGCCTCTTTAATTGTTTGACTTTCTTTAACACTGAACTGACAAGGAATAAACATTCCATGTATAATCTCAGTATAGCTACTGTAAAAGCTGAATTTGTCATTATTTTGGGTCTGCAATGTTATCTGTTTGATACAGGTGGTAGTTGCTGTGATTTTTGTATAATATCAATTGACAACTTCTAAATTGTTATTTGGAGCCATGGCTAAATTAACTGTTGTGTTAATGGCTCCCAGGTTTTCCACTGTTTTTAGTCAATGTTTTGAATATTATTCCCCAGCTGAAAGACTGTCACTAAGCCTTTATTGGTTGTTTGCTAACTTATTGCAATTTTAGTTTCTATTTGTTAAGTTTATTAAGAAGTTGTTAACTTTCTTCTTCATTTCATTAGTGATATTAAATAAAGTTGGTACTAACACCAATATTTGACACTTCAATACAGGTTTTTTGATTTTTCTTGCCAAATTTGATATATTTCCCATTATTGTTGTACAGTTTATATCTTCTTTTTCAGTTTTAAATATTAATTAAAATCAAATCTCTAAAGAACGTTTCAGTTTCTCAGTGAGGTTGCATAATCAGAGTGCTTTAATTTAGAGGCAGCACTAGCAAAAATAAAATAATTAAAAAAGAAAAATGAGAACTAAGGAACATATTTCCTGGGGAGGTCAAAGTTTCCTATTAGAAACTTCCTAAACATAAATATATATTGGATGTCATAAGCATCCAATGTATAACATTTACTTTGATTTCAATAAGGTTTAATTCTTATTATATGTCCATTTTTCTACACTATTCACTTATGTGTATACACACGTCTGTACGTTATTGTTGGACAGTGAATTTTGATTATAAACTTTGGAAGAACGTAGACTACTTAATATAGGTAACTGTGTTCTGGTCTTTGTGCAGGTTTCAGTAGTACAGGTTTTTTTAAAAAAATAGTGTACAAATGCCAACTGAACACATTTCTTACCCATTTGCACTGCCAGGTATGTGAGTATAGGATTTCATTCTTCATATATATATATGGGTTTCTGTGCGACCTAAGTGCAACTGATTTATTTTTTAAAAAAGCTGACATGTTTTCCGTTTTTTCATAATATTCAAAGTGACTTGTAAAATTCTGAAATCATTAGCAGGTCACTGGAAAATCCTGGAGACAGATGTAAAAATAATAAAAAACAGAGTTCAACCAGGGCCCAATGGCATCAGTGTCAGTGGGCATCTTAGGGGCATAGCTTCCAAAACCGTAACATCACCACTGAAAAATGTCTTATCTCTGGTTACCCTCCCCTAACTTCCCACAGCAGGGGTGCCAGAAGTAGGACTGCCAATGAAGTGAATTGGTGATGCCATATGGAAGGATATGGATTTGATGTACGGGCACGCTTCAGTTAAATAAGTCTCTGGTAAAGGAAATCTTTTTTAACAAAGTCTTTATGCCAGCTCAGGCCCCCTTTCCTCATTATTTTCTGTCCAGCTGGATGTTTCTTTAGCAGCAGCAGGAACAGCATTGGGAGGATGGTGAAAGAGGATGAAGAAACAGACTTCCGGTGTTGGCTTGCAGCAACATGTCTGCAGTAGACAATACAATAGATTGTGAGCTGGGAAAATGGAATTCTAGTGTAAGTGGGCTATGAGTGCTTGCCTCTAACAGGCAAGGTCAATAGCAGTATCTCTTGTTGAGTATGTGTGAACCACGAAACAGGGAAGAAAAAAAAAGGAGAAAGGAGAAAAGCCTGCCTGCCTCTCTAGCTCCCCCAGCATGTTTTTTTTTTTAAGCACAGATCTACACATTTGGCCACCAGAATGGAAATCATAAGAAAAATGGAGGTTAGTGAAATAAACAATGGTCCATCCATCCCTCCTTTTATTTATATCTTCCTTTTCTATCAGAATGGAACTCTTGGTGGCTCACAATAGACAAGAAAAGAGATTAACAAGTCTGTTAAAGTGCATGATGTTAAAACATATGAAAATTGAGATTAAAATGGTATTAGGCAACCATAGAACTAAAACCATTTAAAAATTTACTTTAAAAGAAAGATTGAAAATAGTCCCTGGATGCATTTTAAAAGGAGCTTTGAAATGATCTTTAGAACATTCAAAATATTTTTGTTTACTTATGCAAGGCTAACCTGTCCTGGCTGCTGAAACATGTTGAACCGCTTTTGTGTGTATGTATGTATGACAGGCATCTATCCTTATACTTTCCATGTTATTTCTGGATCTGTTAACAAGTTTTCTGTTAAAGAACTAATACGCAGGAATACATCTATTTTGTTACCTGAGATATACCTGTAATTCTATACCTTAGTTGCTGCTAAAATGCGACTCTTGTTTCCAGCCTTTGCATTGTTTTTTCCTGAGCAGAAAGAAAGCTTTGCGAAATATTCTCGTATATGCTAAAGATACATGCAGAGGAAACTTTCTTTCTTCATAGCTATCAGAAATTGAGCAGAAGTAGGTCTGATAATAGATAGGCAGTAATGGAGTGTTCATCTTCACCTGATGAACTTTGGCCGGCCATGCTATGTTTGAAGGTCCAGAATTCTTGCTATAAAAATAACCTCAGATAACCTCAGAACAGTACAGTTCTGTATTGTCAGAACTGACTTACACAATTAAACCATAATTAAAAACACTGGCACATTGTAGGACACATAATGTTGTATATGCCACTTGAAACCTTAGCAGAAAACCCTACTAGTTCTTACTAACAAGTATAGTTAAGCTTATAGTCCTAAATCCAGTTGGCAATCCCAAATGGACTAGACCTATTGATACTAAGTCAACAAATAAATCTAATCAGTTAAATGGATCTGTTCTGGTTGGGACTATCAATAGAATTTAGTGCATGGTCTTACATCCCTATCTTGTGCATGTTTATTTGGCGGTGCTCAACTATTTTATACCCAAAGAACTGTGTTACAGTCAAGGCTTACTGTCAATTGAGTACAGAGAGGATTGCAACTGAACTCTTAATAAGTGTCTGTAGCTGAAAGCAAGTTGTTTTTGAATCACTGGATATTGCCACTAAGCAAGTACAATTAATATTGAAACTCTCATTGATACTATAACAAATTTAATTTTCTCTCTCATCACCCTCAGCCCAAATTCTAATTGTTGCAAAATATTTTAGTCCTGAAGAATAACACCTTCTGTCTGCTTGGACAAAAATAGTTACTTAGAATGGCATTTGTGTCTGCCCATCTTTCTCCAATGGTGAGTGCTTTTGCTTTACCACAGGATGAATTCCTATTTAACTACATTCCTTCCTTTGGAAGGTTGAAGAGGCAGCTTGCCAAGGACAGCATGAAGAAACACGCTGGGTTAGTAACTGCTGTCAAACTTGGTCCCTCTGTTGTGTGCATACTGTTTTTCGATGAAAATCTGTGCGCTTAAAAGTAACCACAGCTTTTAAAATTAGTGTTACCTCTTCACATATAAAGAGGAAGTACTTGTCCAGAGTAGAAGTATTTCATAATGCAGCTGGTGAAAACAATGCACCAGAATATTAGAATAGCTTCCAGTTTTTTTACTGGCATGAAATTGCTTGGAAGAAGAAAGACAGCAACAGGAATAGGTAAGTCACTACAAATATGTACATGTAGATATTCCAGTAGTGGAAATGTTACTGAAGGAGTAGAATTGAGCATGTTTAAAAAGGTTCTGCAATGCTTTCGGTTTCCAGAACGGGAAATATTTCCTATGCAATGATTCCATATACTACTGAGGTGGCTTCAGTTTTTTACAAGAATCTTTAAGGATCTTTAAAAACAGAAAAAAAATTCCTTTTGTGTAATACAACCGTTTGAGGTGAATACCTAGACGTGTGTCAGTAATGCAGTAATGCTGACCAGATATAATTTCTTGTAGTGCTGTCATTCTCAAACTAAGTATTTCTTCAAATTATGGAAACCTCAGTTGCACCCAGTTCATAGTATGCAACTCGTGTGAGAGTTGTAGTTTGAAGTTGTCATTTAAAGATACAATAATAGAGGAATGAAAAATAAGTACATTAGCTCCAGTATTTAGTTCCTTCATCACAGTGCTCCTGAGTCTTTGGGCAGGTTAGCAACATTGATAAGCCTGCCTCCTCTTCTGTTGAATGCAGAATGCCTCCATTTCTATCTTGATGTAACAATAGTTTACCCAAATGTCAGATTAGATAAGTATAATTAGCACTAATTTCAGATTTTTTGCATACTTACTGCAATTCAAGATTTCAAGTTATAGTTCATCTTCTGAACTGAGTCTTTTTGTATTATATGAACACCTAAACTTATAGTTCTTCAGCAGCATTTTATTTCACACTACAACTCTAGTTTCAGATACACTTATGTCAACAGTTCAGCATGCCTAGCTTTTTTCTTGTTTCCTGGAATGGTGAAATTGGACTTTGTAGGTGAAATGAAAAGACTTGGGCAGGATAACCAGCCATCACTGAATAATCATAGCACAGTTTAAAGATTTTGCTTTACAAAATGTGAGCAGCAGTGACAGAAACAGGATAAACATTGTTCAGATGCAAATACTAATCAAGACCCACCCCCATCTGTCTTAAAGTAGCAACTGAAACAAGATTTCATACCGATGCAGCAAAGCTGCTTTATTTTCTGTATTTTTTTTAAAGTTAACTTGATAAACTACTATTCTAAGATTCGTTTCAAATATATATTTTGGTTGGTGACAGATTATTTTGCTAAGTGAGCAGGTTCCATATGTAACATTAGCAAATCTTTGTGTGACTTGATATTTTCCTATTAGGGTAAGACATTCTCTAATGTAAAGAGGATGTCTGAAATTATTTACTGGTTTTACTGTGCCAAGTTGTGATTGTTTAGTCTGCTAACACTTTCACTAGCATGTATTCTGGGTAGCGGTTACTTATTTTCAAAGCAAATGCTAAATCCAAGAACACATTGCTTTTCTATCGTCCTTTTTCTGGCAGGAGGATTTTGATGTGTGTTTTTGTTCAGTGTTCATTCAGTATTTCTACTGTAGTTGTTGAAATCTATACTTTATATGATCTCATTGTACTGCCTGCACTTCATTAATGACTGACTTTGTTTGGGGCTTAGAAACTGAAATATTTTTCATATGACATTGCCCTGTATGAGTACAGTGCGCCAGCTGCAAAAACCACAGAACATCTGATTTTGTGAGTTTTGAGGGTGTGAAAAGTTCAGTTCCTCAGACGAAAGCATATGTCTACATTACATCTTACGGAAACGGAACTACTGTAGACTAGAAAAAATATTCACAATAGTCTTGATTCACAGAAAAATGAGTAGGACAAATTACAGGAACAGAACTTTGTTTTGCGATTTTGATGAGCTGGCATTGTTGATTTTAAAAATTCTAGATTATAAAAGTCATTTCTGTTATGAACTTGTTGAGTCTTCATTTATTTTATGTGAAACCTTAGCAAAAGCTCTTTCTTGAATTATATAGTTTTATTTTTAACATGGTATGAAAAACAGAAGGACCAAATTGTCCAGCATGTATTGACTGATTAGGTCATGCAATTTCAAGGGAATCAAATTACCTTGAAGTTGCAGGGAAAATTGCAGATGTTTGCACTATGCAGAAGGGTTCATGAAATCTCACATGGATGGAGTAGAAACATGGATTGAGGTTGTTTCACCTTTGCTTCGGAAGCTTCCAGTAGTTTTGCAGGTGATTTATTAGTTTCCATGTGTCTTTACTTTTTAGAATTGGAAACTGTATATACACATACTCTCTAACATTTAATGGATCAACTTTCCTCTGCATCAGAGGGTAAGGCAGTGGATTAGTTTGACAGTTATGTTGTCTTGCTGGAGAATAGTAGGGCTAAAGCAATTAAGATCAGATATGACAATATAGAATGTGGGAAGAAAAAATACATATTATGTTTATTTCTATTAGAGTTGCAGTTACTTTCATTTTACAGCTGAGAGCATGGATTGAATAACATGGATTAAATAACAATTGTACAGGAATGGCCAGTCTCCCCTACCACCTAAGACAGGAAGTGAAGGACCAACCTCCACATTGTGGCAGTGCCTCCTACCACCATTGCCAGAGGACAGGTGGGTCATTACAACTGTACTGATAGATTGGAGTGTTGTACAGTGCAATTTAAAAGATAAAGGCCCTTTTCACATGTGAGGGGGGAAACGGTGTAGAGTGACCTCTCACAGAGGTCGTCTACGCCGTAGAGTGGACTGGCGTGGACTACTTTTAGTAGCTTCACACCAGAATCCACTCAGGAGCGGCCGGAACTAGCCGGGCTCCGTGTTTTCTAAAAACCTCTTTTTAGAGGTTTTTAAAAAGTACGGAGCACGCAGCCCCATGCCGCTCCGTCACCTGGCTCTAAAGTGAATCTGCAGGCGCGCGCAAGTGCGTGCCTGCAGATCTGCCGGGGGCGGGCTTCCGGCTGGCGAGCTTCTCCGGTTGGTGGAGAGCCTCCACCAACCGGAAGCTGTCATCTGCGACGCCGGAGGAGTGTGGAGCAGCGAGCTCGCGCTGCTCCATGCGGCGACGGACTTACCCGGCTGGAGGTAAGCTCCGTTTTTGGGCGTTTTCGCCCGTTTCCCCCCCGACATGTGAAAAGGGCCAAAGTTAACATAATGATGGCATAAAAACAAAACTGTTTACTAATGATTTGTTTATTGTTGTTAGAAATGTGTTATAAACTTGCAGAATGGTAACTGCCCAGTAAATAAACTTTACATTAAAATGCTCAGTCTTGGAATTTGGTTAAAACTGGGGTTGCTGTGATAATACGTTATGTGACTACCATTCAGTGACACTACACTTCTGATGTTAAATTATAGTGGAAATTTTCTGAACACATGTGGTAAAATATGAACATTTAAGTGATCTGTATAGAGTAGAAGTGCCACCACAGCATTTCTGGGTGCCATGTCCATTACAAACCTCCTGATTCTCCCAAACTTCACTTCAGTTTTTGTTTAAAGCACTCTGTGGGCTATAACAAGGTGGAAGAAGGAACACCCTATTTTGCTCAAGAAATGTACGCTGAGAGCCTTCCAGAGGAGTGATGATCTGTGGGGAAAAAAACAGTTTGTACTAACCCCAGCCATGGTGGAGACGCACTGAATGATTGAGCATGTGGGATGTATGAAGAATGTGGTTGTTATATTATGCTAATGGAGTTGACAACCCCATGGCAGTCTCTCGCATTAAAGCACCATGTTAGTTGATCATCTCTTTCCTTACTTTGTAAAATAGGAGAATGATTGGCAAAATATCCAATTTAACTCAGTTAGACAATCATGGCAATTGATGCACTTGGAAACTGCCACCCCTAAATAACCATACATTGTGAAATGAACTCTTTGTACACATAGCGTCCCAGCTGACATGTAATATATGTGGTTATAAGAAGGCAGTCCTGAGAGGGAATGTTCATGCATGAAAAGACATGTGAAAGCAGCTTAGAGCAGCTCTAGCTGAGTATTGACACTGTGTCTTAATTAGAGAAGTAAAGCACATGCGTAGTTTTTCTCATCCTGAACTGCTTCAAGATGGCAAGATAATCCACTGGGAAACTGCCACAAAGTTTTTTGGCCCATGCAAGAGCAAGAAGACTAGTATTCTTCCCCCAGTTTTCAGCAGAACACTAACATGGAAACTTCTTTGAAAACTACCACAATTTTTCAGCTGGAATAGGAAAAAAAGTGGGTTTTGCAAAAAAGGGGGGCTCTGCACAAAAATCTGCTAAAAAAGAAAAAAAAAGGGGGGGTGTCCCAGAATGTGGAAAATATTTGAAAATGGTGAAGACATTTTTGCAATATTCTCTGCCAGGGAGCAAGCTTTTAAAGTATTTGATCTGTGACAACAAAATAATGGCACAAGCAGGCCTTTTAAATATTTATATATACATGGTAGTTATCCTCCTTCCTCTTTCCATTTGTTAGGTTTGCATCATCATCATTTTATTGTACAGTTACAGGCCCAATATAACAAACAGAGGAATAAAAACATAGTCACTGAAAACATTAAAAGCATGGTCATTAGATGTATGATCATTAAAACACTTGCATCTTTAAAATACATATGCTTCTTTACAATGCATACATGCCTTAATGTACAATATAATACAGAGCACAAAAGCATGAGATACAGATTGTGTTTAGGTTTGAATATTTCCTTGTTGTGTGGTCAGCCCTTGCTGCTAGAATAACAGCAGTAGTTGTGTCCTCATACTGGATATTCTGCACTGATGTCCAGTTGTTCATTTTATGGTAGGAATGTGAAGAAACATAGTCCTTGCTTTTCAAATAAATCAATGCCAATTAAATATGTCGGGATATTTATATAAACCTGATACTTTGGTCTTTTAGATTGTGCAACATTCTGGAATATAATCTTAGTAAACAGGGTCAAAATTCTCAATGTGAAATAAAAGCAAACATGAAATCTGGTTAATCTAAAAAGTTCTGTCTCAGAATGAATTCTTTCCAGTATCCTTCTTTATTTGTGTTTAATGTGAGGTTTGATTATACTTTACAGTATGTTCATAGAATTTTTAAAGTGGTAAAGTAATACCTTGAAACAGTTAGACTCGGTACATCATTATTTTGAAGTCGTTTAACATTATAGATTATTGAATGCACTAGGAGGTAATTTATTAATTACATTTCGCCATGCTGAAGCACTTTGGTAGTCATGTAGGAATCCAAGTGGAATTCTTTTCTAAGCATCAGTTGTCTAATTGTCCCTAGACAGCAGTTGATAGGCATATCGACCAGAACATTCTTTGGTGATATACTGGATACTGTCATAATTGAACTCACATCAGATTTATTCCTTAGTTCTCTACAGTAGCGTTCAGCGCTGAACCACAAAACCGTGTGGTAAGATATAAAAATCCTATGCCTTTGGGAACTGCTAGGTTGAAAATCAAGAGAAAACTACTTGCGAACATGCTATTTGGGCCTCCTTAGAACTGGCCAATTGTTAGTTCTAACTAGAACAGACTTTGAGTCAACACTTAGGTAAATTATATCAGTTGATCTACTGTAGTTTAAACTAACAATTGGGTCCCACTCTGGGAGAAAGGCGGCCTACAAATATAAAGAAACAAAGAAACAAACAATAAAAACAATTGGATTCAGATGACTATGTTTTCCACAATTCATCAGTTAACAAGTTATTTAACTGATGAGTTGTGGAACACATAGTCATTAATTATTCCTTCTATGTAATGTTCTGTTTTTCATAGTCTCTCAAGCTGAGGTCTTCTGTGTACGTCACAAATTTGGAAATAGTCGGGGAGCTCCTTTCCTGTTTCTCCTCTCATGAGATGATTTGTGAATGTTTACACATATTCCCAGGTGTGTGATAAGTATCTTCCTATTTTCTCTTGAACTCTTTGAGAACAGCAGGTCAGAAAACTTTCCATGATGTCTCTTCAACAGGTTTCAGCATTATGTTTTTTTCTCATTTTATTGAACTCAGGGATATTAGTGTACATTTTCTTTCATAACTTCAGTGTATGTTATGGAAGGAGGTATTGCAGTAACTGTGCTTGTTTGGGAGGTATATTTTATCTTCAGTTGCTTCTGCAACTATGGTCAGCAAGTTCTGAGGCTGTAGAAGGAATGTCCTCTCACCAGGTACAAATAAACATTACCTGATTTACTTTGACAATGAACACAGTGTTTTCAGTGCTTGACATTTGCTAAGCTGTGCAAGTCTTCATTAAAGCTTCAGGCAACCTCATGACGGAAGACATGGACAACTACCTTCTCTGAGTAGCCTTGTGGAGCTCCACACTGACTGACAAATCCATCTGTTTGGCTTTGATCCTTCTGTCAGTGCCAGGAACCATGGATTGAAGTTCAGGTTAAGCTTTGGTTCTTCTTTGTCCTCTGTGTGACTTACACAAATGGGTTATCTGCGCTTGTGTTACTCTGAGCTGGTGCTGCTGTTGTTACCAGGTTAGCCTATCAGGGGACTAACTGCCAGTGCTGCCATCAGGGGACTAACTGCCAGTGCTGCCAGTGAACACTTTGACAAAGATTCCATGGAACGTGGAACCAGTGAAATCTGTTGTGGGTTTTGGGAAGGTTGACAGAGAAGTAGTGTTTTGCAGATTAATATCTGATGTGGATATCATGTATGTGTGTGTTCTTAATTTGCTTTATTCTCTGCAGCTTCAGCACACATGGTGCTCTAAATGGTTATGATAACTCCAGTATACTAAAAGCGCTTGGTCTATCCTGTTAATTTCTTAAAATATTCTGTGAAGTTCAAATGTAACTAGAAGTCAAAGAATTTCCAATTTAACATACACTCTCTGTGATGAAATTGCTTCATCTTTGTATTCTGTTTGACCAGCACTCCATGTAAGTTTCTCTTTCCCAAAAGGTTCTCGAGAACTGCCTTTGACTCAGTACTTGCAGTTGCCTTAAACAGATGATTCTCCAACTGAAGAAAATTTAACTATTGTCCTATGATTCCTTGAACAAATATAAAGACAGGGAAACTCCTTTAGAATTATTAACAGGTATGAATATTACAAAGACATAGTAATTCATTTTAGAAATATAAGGTTGTCTCATATGAACAATATACAGTGACTCATATGTCTGAGAAATTGGATCAGTATATTAATGTTGTATTTCTGTTTTAAAAAGATTGATTTTAGAATACATTTAATCTCTCTGACTAGATTTAAAAGTGCCCAAGACTGTTTATCCTGAAAATGTAAAATAAAAGAAAGGTATTGGTGTATTTTGCAGGTAGCATAAGGTAGAAGAAAATTTCATTCTGCAAATGGATAGAGTTTGTGCTGGTAGTGTTCATCAAGAAACAGCATATTACTACATATTATTTTCCCTTTCACTTGTTAATTTGGCAACACTGAAATGCATGATTTTCTGCTATTTTGTTACCTGCTTCAGTGTGTTTAATTGCCCAGGGCAGCAGCTGTCCGGGATACGTATTTTTAATGCTGTTTCAAAGGGATGAATGTGTAATTATTTTGAGAAACACATCATTTCTGAGATGCTGAAATACCTCTATTAGATTTTTTTTTAAGTGCTATTTTAATACCATAATCTACTAAGGTTTTACTGCTGGTAATAATTTTGTTTTTTTAAAATATATATATAAAAGTCTTGAATCTCAATGATGTGCACAGTTTTCTGCCTAGGCACAGGAGGTGTTCAGGCGCCTCTTCCTGCCACTACTCCTCACATACTTGTAAAACTTAGCTGAAAGTCAATAGGCAATCTAGAGTAGCAGTCCGCTAAATATACATGAAGTATACATCTATCCATGAAGTATAAGTTCGTGATAAGGGAGATGGATCTTAACTTATTTGATTCATGCACATGGGAATTAAGAATTTCAAGTATTCTCGCTGCTGGGCAAGACTACAAGAGGTCTTGCACCTTTTTGTTTGTTTTTCACATTTAGAACATTGTGATGAAAGATTGTTTTTATTTCTATTTTTTTGCAAAATTAATACTTTGCATAAAGTTTTTTTTTTCTTCACAAAAAGAGGTTATTTGTTCCATGAAATCCTACTTCTCCAAGCATTGAGGATCCAGATCCTGTTTGCTGTGGAGAGAGATGAATCAGCCTTTCACCATGGCAAGACATTTGATTCTGTCCGATTAAACCCAGTATCTGAAAGGCATACTTCACATGGAGGCTATCTTAGCTAGCATGTTCAGAGTGGAATCAGTATCCAGAAATCTTTAGCAAATCCTGACTTTGTTCATATTCCTAGATGCTGACATGTTCACATCAACTGTAAACTGCAAACTCCCACACATCATCATGAGAAAGTGGTGTTACCATGCCAAGTGTTAAAATAGCCTGTTGTCTTCATACTGAAAAGCCAACTCGTCTTTTTTCCGTCTCTCCCACTATTAGACAGTATGCTGAGAAAGGTAAAGGAAGAATGTGCTCAAGTAATTTTTGTGACTACAGTTCTCTTCTAGCTGTACAGAACATGGTTGACAGAAGTAAAGTAGTTGGAGAAGTCTCCTCTGTGTTTCTTCCCATGGACGGATCTTCTCTTTCAAGAGCTGGTTTTTGTATCGGGATCTGGGGAAACTTTCCTGGCAGCAGGAAAGTTGAAGAGAGAGCACACCAGGTAGTTGAGATATGATGATGCAGGCAATACTGTCTTCATGTTGATTATCAAACTCAAAAATACATGAAGCAGTTAAAAAAATTGTACAGTGTTGGATAGACATAAGTTGTTCTTACAAATGAAATTGTCACAAAAAGTCACCAAATTTGCGGGGGGGAGGCTCTCACAATGGTTAATCAGTTTTTGACAGCATACCTTGAACTGTTGCTTTTTCTTGTCAATAATAAGAAAATATATCAACATTTTTAGATCGTAGTTCCAGCCACAAATGTGTGCGTGAAGAATTTTGTTTGGATTGAGGACCTCTTTAGATCCCGGCCAAAATCCATACAATACCTTTCATTTGTTAACTTTTTCCTAGGATACTTGCTACTGTGCCTAAACAATGACATTTTGAATGGCAGATTAGTGGGATATTCAATAAAGGAAGCCATGGGCCTGAGTCTGCAAGACCAGAACAGGGTTGTTGATAACAGGATAACTTGGAGATCTCTCATTCATAGGGTCACCATAAGCTGAAATTGACTTGATGGGTTAACATCAAATTTTTTACCTCTGCTAGTATTACATGCATGATATTTCTGAAATCAAGCAAAATGACTGGTATACTCAACATTTTTGAATAGCTTATATTGGCAAGAAAAAAAAGTGATATTTCACCCAAATTGTCTGCAGAGTTGTGGCTGGGCTTCAAAGGCACTCAGACAACCAGCACAACTTTATCTTAATGTAACTTCAGTTCTAAAGAGCAGAGTCTTATTTGTCCACTCCACTCCTGGGGCTCTCTGAAAGCCTCAGAGTATAGCAGCAATAGGAAAAAGCATCCCTCCTCCTCTCTGGGACTGAAGTGGGAAAACAGAAGCTTGTTTTACAGTTGCATTCCCATGATAGTCTGAATGCATCAGTACTGTAACAGCAAAAAAACCCATGCAACTAGTGGGAGCATAGTATGGCTTTAAGGTTTGGAGGCATGGGGATTACCATTTTCTCCAAAATGCAATGGAGCCCTCACCAGGGCAATTCTGAGATATTGCTCAGAAGGGGAAAAAAATGTTTTACAGTTACGCACTATTGTCCAGTAGGGCATATGCACATTAGAATCTTTCTGTGACCCATCCATTCTGTTACCCATCCATTTAGAATGCTGAGCAAATCTTTAAATTCATTTTTAAAGAGGCACCAGATTCTGTTTGATCTTGGAAGCTAAGCAGGGTCAAATCTGGTTAGTACTTAGATGTGAGACAGCCAATGAATATCAAGTACTGTAGGCTATATTTCAGAGGAAGGAACTGGCAAAACCACCTCTGAGTGTTCCTTGCCTGAGACAACCCTGTGAAATTAATGGGGTCACCATAAGCCGATATGTGACTTGAAGGCTTATACACATACATCAGAAAAAAATAGGATCTTTGGCCAGTACTCTTTCAGAAATGTTTGTATCAAAATATTAGAGGTCAAAGGTAAGCTTGGAGGTTCTAGGGTCACCTGAGAGAGAAAATGTATGTGGGGGGAATGTCTTTGTATTCACAGGTGGTACATATGCTCCCTCTCTTGACTGCAACCCTAGCTTTCTGTTTATGGCCAGTAAATACAGAGAGTTATTTTACAGTGCTTGCACAAAAACATGATATAATTCGGTATGTTGTAATTAAAATGTTCTTGTGTGGTATGTTTTACAACGTAAGCAACCCTCAGTTCGAAATGGAAAAAAAATGCATAATGTGGCATGCACAGCAAAAGATGTTAGATTCCCTCAGTGGCAATGAATCTTGAAGGGGTGCTTAAAATCTTCCAACCTGCCTAACTACAAATGTTTTGGCATGCATATAGGGAAACTGCTATATACTAGATTAGACTGTTTCTTCATCTGGGTCCATTTCATCTATTCTTGCTTGGTAGCCATTCTCTAGCATCTAAATCAGGGAGATCTGCTGCTATCTGCTACCCTGTCTTAATGAAGAGTAAACCTCAGATCTTTCTCTGCATTACAGAATATCTTGGCCCTGAGATACTTGTACTGACTTGTCTACTTTTCAGTCAGAATAAAACAAGTATGGAGAATTGCTGGGGATTGTGATGCCACTGATACAACAGTTGCAACTCTGTCCTTTTCAAAGCATTTGTATGTTGATTTACCCTTTGATCACTTATTTCTAGAAGCATAGTGTATGATTTTGGACCACCCACTTTTGCGTGTTGTTTTCAATTGGACATCTCAAAATTTGTCTTCAATTTGCATAAGATTACAGCAAGATAGTGACATCCTTATTCACTTTTCGTTACAGTTGTCAACTGTGTAATGATAGTAAACAGATAGCTTTTGCCATTTCTATTTTGTTTTAGTATCTGTGGAGTACATTCTCTCTCACTCTCTCTCTGTCTCTCTCTCTTTGTGCATGACCATTCACAGTGCAATAATTTTCAATCTAATTACTTTCACCTGTTAAAATAAGAACAAAAATTGTAGTGGTGGAAAGTATGTGCACATTGGCATGGAAAACGGTAACATACACTTTTTAAAGATATGTGTGCTTCATTTATTTCTGAGAAGCATGTGTATGTGTTAATCTTCTTTCTTTTCTCAGAAACTTTCTTTTTAGTGTAATGCGATACTTTAAAAGCTTGTTCCAAGATACAAAAGTACAACTAACAAAGCCTGTTAACAGTTGGTTCTGCAACTTATGTCCAGTTTCATTAACTATCTGCAAATAAATATTTCTTTCTGTGTCCAGCACTTAATATGTAAAATTCTTAAACATTTTGGTGGAAAATTTGCAAATACAGCTGAATGAATTTTTAGTTAAACTAAGGATAGAAAACTTACAAGGCATAGGAAGATGGATGTTTGTCACTGAACCTTACTGAGTCTAAACAAAGAAGCATTACCTAATAGTCCTGCAATGTATTTGAAGTACAGTCTGTGATTTGTTTGGGGAGATGAATAGAATATGTGTTTTGAATTCCCTACATTTTTTGTTAATTTTTTGTTATTAATGTTTCTGCTGGTCAGATTCTTACAAAACAAAAATTTGATTCCTCCACTATCCCATATTCCCAGTGCTCTTTATAAAATACCAAGGAATGGAATTATTCTGATAAAATGTTCAGTGCACTGTTACTATACAGCAATTCAAAGTTTATCAACTAGTTGGTACTTCAGCACTCAGAATCTTGAAACATTTGGTACTGGAGTCCACTGGAGTCAGTTTTGTTCAGTATGTGTGTGCTATAAAAGAAAAAAAAAGGAGTCTTAGTAATTACAAAGAAAGAAACCCTAGTTTAATTATACATATTATCTAATCTTTGCTGGTTTTTTCAGACAGAAACATTATGTTGAAATCAGTGGAATAGACACATTTATTTGGACCCAAGGGCAAGAATGCTATACCAACTTTTTATAATATGAGTGGAGTATGTTGGTTTTTTAAGCTCAAAGGCATAATAATTACTTTGTTTAATATTTAATTATTGTCTCCATTAGTTGTACCAGCCCCTTCCTCAGTACAATTGTGACATCTTATGCTTGTTATTGTGCAGTTTGCAAAGTGGAATCAACTGTAAAATACAATGTCTAACAATTGTGCAGAGTAAATACCATATTGGTATAGTAAATAAGTTGACAGTGTTTTTTTTAGCCATTTATAAGTAGAACCTTTTAAGAACTCAGGAAGCAGATCCTGAGTTGGTCCATCTAGCTCAGTACTGTTGATCTGTCTAGTTCAGTACTGTCAACCTTAACTGGCAGTGGCATGCTTGGGTTTCAGAGAGGGCTCTTCCCACCATTGCCTGGGGAAATGGATTGAACCTGGGACATTCTATACATGGCATCTGGCCTACTGCTGAACATTGATAAATGTTGTGTATTGTTTTAGCAAATATTGTGAGGAAATTGAAGGAAGAAATATGAATTTCTGCTTCTTAATTTGCTAATTTTGGGGAAAGTGATGCTTACCTTCTATCATCTAGTTGTTGTTGATGTTGTTATTGTTATATCCCTTCAAGCAGAATTATGATGACCCTATCCTAGGCTGTTCTTGGCAAGATTTACTCAAAGAAGGGTTGCTGTTGCTTTCCTCTTAATCTGAAAGAATGTGTCTTGCTTAGGGTCACTCAGTGCATTTTCTTAGGTGAGCATGGATTCAGATCTTGGTTTCCCAGAGTCCAAGTACAGCACTTGAACCACCACAGCACACTGTAACATCTAGGGCCAAATCCAGTGGCTAGTCCTAACTATAGCGGTTGTTGCCATGTGCCTTCAAGTCGATTCTGACCTATGGCAACCGCAATGGGAACCTTGTCACAGTAATATGTCTTCACAGCAGGGTTGCCTTTGCCTTCCTCTGATGCTGAGAGAGTATGATGTGTCCAAAGTTACAAAGAGTGTGACATGTTCCCAGAATGTTTCTGTGGCTTAGGAATTTGAAGCCTGTTCTCCAGAGTTGTAGTTCACTGATTAAACTAGTACACCATGCTGCCTTTCCCTAGTTCTAGTAAGCCATTAGATCAATTGCTAAATGGTAAGTCAACACATACATACATCCTATTCATTAATTGGGTCAGTTGTAGTTGGGAATTAGATATAGTCCATGGTTCCTATTTAAGTCTTTTCAAAGCCCACAGTTTAGAAGCTAGTAAAGGTTGGTGCTATCTTTTTTTCATGGACAATTTTTACACCTTTATCAGTATCTCATACAACCCATAAGGGGTGGGTCACATCTAGATTAGCATAAACCTATGTTATAGTTAGAGAAGAGATAGGTAGATAGGAAGATAGATAGATACTGTAGAGAGACCAAAGAGAATGAAAAGGAGGGAAAACCTTTAAAGCATCATGATGTATTTGCTGCTGCTGTTACATACCTTCATGTCAATTCTGACTTATGGTGATCTCATCCTAAAGTTTTCTTTGCAATATTTATTTAGAGGAGCTTTGCTATTCCATTCTTCTTAGGGTGGGTGAGTGTGACTTCACCTAAGTCACTCAGTAGGTTTTCATGGTTCAGTGGGAGATCTCAACCCTGGCCTTATGGAGTCTTAGCCCAACACTCAGGCCTGTATGTTGTACTGGCTCTCTAATGATACATGCAGGTGAGTCATCTGTAGCTGCAGTTTGGTACATCCATTTATGCTAGCTGTCCAGACTTGCCCCTAATTTTTCCCTCAACAAATGTAACTATAAAATTAACAGTTATGACCTGTCATTGCATTTAGAGAAGGATCCAGGGCAACCTACTTTGCCATTATATTGTTTTGTAGCAACTGAAGTAGCATCTAGTTCTGCAAGTGTAATTTCTGTGGGTATCTGAGAGACTGTATGAGATATAACTCCTCACAGCAAGGATGTTGACAACATCTTCAACTTTAGCAGTAGTAATCAGAAAGCACTGTTTCTTGGTTCACCAGTAGCAGGAACAGCACTAAGTAATTTGTCAGAAGTTTTAAAATAACTTCTTGGTCATCCTGCAATTGAGAAGAAGGAGTGGAAGGCAATCAGCCAGCATGCTGGAACCCAGCAAATAGAGAACTCTGCTTTGCCAGGGTGACAAAGAGTCTTTCTATTCCTTAGCAGTGTGATTTATTATAGCATTCTAGAGGAGTTACTCAAATTTTTCAGGGGGCTGTCTGAAAAGCTTGGAACTGTTTCCAAAGGAATTGACTAAAAGAAAGAAAGCTGCAAGAAGCAGGTTGGAAGAGAGTGGGGTCTCTAAAGTGGCAGACAACTTTTACTGATTGCCATTATGTGGTAAAGCCTTTCAGGAGTCCAACTGAGTCACACACTATGACAAAAAGACACTGTACAATATTAGTAATTTATTCACATGTATCCACCCATGAGGAACATACTAAGTTTGAATCAGTCCTTGTAGCAACTTCTTCTGTAAGAAAGTGCAAAATCTTCCTTCAGTTGATTCAGTCCTTTATTTTCTACTTCTGTTTCCTGCAGTTTCTGTCTTAAAATGTTACCTTTTTTGCCCAACAAACACAAGAAGATACGACTCTACCATATTATCATGGGCCAAGCATTTGTAGAGGTGTGTGAGAATGAGGAGGAATGCAATCAGGCTGCAACACCATTCCCATAGGGAAAAATCTGAGGCTGAATTCTAGATCATGCTTAAGAATATTGATTATATGCCTGTTGTTCATCATCCAGAATTTATTGGATACCTTCTAACCTCTAGGAATGTTAGAACAGAATTTCCAGGTCCTCCTCTAAAGTAAGGAAGGTATGCTTGTGTAAGTAAACTAGAGTTTTCAGAGATACTTCCACTTCTCTATGTGCAGAGGTAGAAGAGTTAATTTTTTCCCCCCTGCATTTTCCATTTTTATTTCCAAGAATATTTTCTGTCAGCTCCCAGTATGATCAGGTGCTTTGGATAACAACTCCTCAGGTTGGTTTATTTTCACGTGGAAAAAAAATCTGGGACTTTTCCATCAGTCTCGTTGCCCCTTCGTGAAATTCATTGCTGATGAATCAACACATATGCAAATCCCATTGTCTTAATGGGGCTCCTCTAGTGGGAGTCTCAACAGGATTCAGCTTGGTGATTTTTTTTTCATCATCTCACTTGAAAAAAAGAAAATCATCGTGCCACAGAATCTATTAAATTTTACAGATTATAGATAGCATTGCTAGGTTTTCAAAGCATCAAAAATGGACAGTCGAAATTCATGACATGCAATGTTGACAATCACGAAGGAATTTCTGTGAATTTTTTGAAATTCTTTTTTTATTAGAGAAGAAAAAGAAAACAAAGAAAAAAAGCCAAATATATATATATGTTATCTATGACCACTTATAAAGTCTGTGGTAAAGGGTAAGAGGAAGTTATTTCAAAATGACAGAAACAGGTATAGGAAATGAGTAAAATGATGTTTCTATCTGGAATTTATTGCAGTAGTCTACTTCTGTTATTTTGTAGAAGAGTTAATTTTAAAATGTATTTTGTTATATACCTTATTGTATACTGAATATATAATATGTAAAGCAGGATTAGACTCAGAAGGAAGAGGTGTGATAATTGGAGGAAGGAACATCAGCAATTTAAGATATGCAGATGACACCATACTGCTAGCAGAGAAAAGCAAAATTCTGGTATGATAACTAAAGAAAAGTCGGAAAGTACAAAGGCAGGTTTACAGCTGAATATTTTATCTAGCCTCGCTGCACATGTACACCTTAGTTTCCAGATACTTGTCCCTTTTTTTTTCTATTTGCCTCTCTGTTTCAGTTTGTACCTTGCCCTGTATGTAAATCTTCAGAAAGGTTGGAATACTTGAAAGCAAAGGTAACACGCAAACAAAACCTATTTAACTTAAGTATTTTTGTTTGCTTAACTACATGTACAGTAGCTTCAACACATGATTACATCTCTTCATTGAAATAATGTTTGAAAAGGCCTAACTTTGTCTTGATCATTTTCTATATAATATGTATAAAAAATTCTTTGTCCTGGGTATTACAGATCCAAATTGATGTAGTTGCCTTTTAAAGTACAAGTAAAAATCAACCCAATTCTATTTTGAAGCTGGTGCAGCTTTTTGCTGTCCTGCCTGTTTTGGAAAGACTCTGAAATGTGACAACTCCTTGAATGTATGAGTTCATTCTCTGTCCTAAGAAATCCCTCTGAGTTTAGGAATAGAGAATTTATATCAATTAGTTTTCAGTCTTACAGTGTTTTTTTTAATTTAATGAGAAGTCCCTTGTACAGTTTTAATAGCTTTATGTATTTACTTATCTATTATGCCCTCACCAGGCTAAATAAATAGGATCACTACTTGCATTTCTGTTACAATTGTAATGTTAACTGCTTTTTATCCTAGATTGAATTCATCCTTTTTTTTTCTGTCTTATAAATCATTTCAGGCATGCAGAATTTGAAACTAATAAAAATTCAGTACAGTCTTTGTAAAAAATAAGTAAAAGAAGAGTTTCTAAAGAACCAGAAAGCTTAATTTTTTTCCAGTGATGTGACACTGCAAATGTAAATTTTGCTTTAGGTCCTCATATTCATGTATGCTGCAGAAGGCAGATGCTATCATTTTTTCTTTGAATAGTGTAGCCCTGGTATTCTTTATTTTTAGACTTGTTATATAGACAGAACACTTGAGGAAGAGGTATGCTTTGAAGCTTCTGAGCCATTTGCTCAATGAATTTTATCTTATCCTCATTTCCTGTCCAATATGTCTATCCTAGTGCACCACCTGCCATGCAGATGCATATAGAGTGTGTAAAAGCGGGTGTTTCTTGCAATATGTTGTAAAAAGGCAAGCTTACTTGCCAAGGTGTTCTTGTTAGGGCCCGTCTTTTTTCTAAAGATAAATGTACTAGCATAGTGCATCTAGCCCAACTTAGGATTTTGCTGTTTTTCTCTGTTCTTTATAAAACATGGTGCCAGTTCTTTGAAATTATGATAGAACAAAGACAGCCTTAAGTATTAACATGTAATCAAGGACGGCAAGCATTTTATTTTAAAACAGGTGTTAAGAACCATGCTGGGCTAGACAAAAGGTCCATCTGATTTAGGGGTGAAAATTGTGTGTTCCAGGTGTTACTGAGCTATGACTCTCAGCAGCCTTGGCCAGACATAGTCTATGGCGAGGAATGCTGCAAATTTGAGTTCAACAAAACCTGGAGAACCTAACACAATTCCCACCCTTGTTTTTAATCCAGTATCTAGCCAACAATAGGTGACCAGGATGATCACAAAGAAGGTGTTAAGACAATAGATGTATAATAACTGCTGATCAGCCTGTCCTCAATGAGTCTGTCTAATGTTTAAAGCCATTTCAGCTGGTATTTATCATTGTGATATTAACTTCTCCTGGGTGGTTGTGCTTTGTGGGAAGTATATTGTTAGATTTCAATTATGTAACAATTATGACAGTTTATTTGGGTGTTCAAAAAAAGAAGCTGTCACAACTGATTGTCATTTTTGCAGATTTATCTTGTTCCAAGTCATAAGAGTACTGGATATAGTGTTCTAGTTCTAGAACTCTCTCAAAGAGATGGTCAGTTACTCAGCTGAACTGTAGGTTAGGTTGATGGTGGCTAATAATAGTATGGTTTCTTACTTGGATCCTTCTGTACTGCTTATCTGAACAGTTCTGCAGTCACAAGTTTATTAATAGTTAATGTAGAGATTCCTACTTGAGCAAAGCATTTTGAGGGTTGTTTTTTTTTAAGATAAGATTTCTTCCTGTACAACATAAAGGTAAGCTCTCTCCTAGCTGAAAGTTCTTAGATTCCGTCATATCTCTCCAGGATAACCCAACTTTATGCAATGTTTTTGCTTCACATTCTGAATTGTGGGCCAAACTATTTGGCCCAGAAGTAAACTAAAGGTGTGATATTCTAACTTGAAGCCTCATACTGCAACGTAGTTGACTAGCCTCAGAAGTGTCTGAACATTCTTGATCGGGTCTTCAGATCCATTTGACTGAATGAACAGGGAACTGGTCCTGACTTAGTTTCAGAGTTTGAGTAGCCATTAAAAGGGAGTTTGTGGCTAGACATATTCTTATTTGAGACCCTTCAGAAACCAAAGTACTGAGGTTGTGGTGGATTGGAACAGTTGTTTGGCTGTGGATTGGCTGTTTTGTTGCAAGAGCTCCACTGGTTGCCAGTTCATTTCTGGGCACAATTCAAAATGAATGTTACGAACTTTAATTCCTTATGTTACTCAGGTTGAGGTTATCTGAAGGACTATATTCTTGCGTATGAATCTGCCCTTGTCTTGATGTCCTCTGGGGAGAGTTTTCTCTCTGTCCCACCACCCTCACAGGTACATCTGGTGAGAACATGAGCGAGAGCCCTCTTGGTTGGTGCTCTTAGCTCTGGAACTCCCTTCTAGAGAGAAAGCCTTTTCCAATTGTCAAAGTATTTGAACCCTCATGTTTTCAAATAGTGTTACGTAAGGCAAATAAAAGGGCCTAAATATCCTAAAGGTAGCAGATTCCACCTGATTTTGGAAGCTAAGTAGGGTCAGCTCTTGTAGTGCTTAGATGAGAGACGTGCTAATGACTACCAAGTGCTGTAGACTATATTTCAGAGGAAGGAACTGGCAAAGCCACCTCTGAGTATTCCTTATCTGAGAAGACCCTATGAAATTCCTGGAGTCACCAGAAGAACAGATAGCTTCAACGGACATATGCACACAAGGCAAAGAGAACAGAGAGATGTAATCTTAGAAAAGGTTAACTTCTGTTGAGATAAGAGACTATTCCAATTATAAATATTTTGAGGCACATGCAAACCAGCTCTGAGGCTTTGAAAAGGGGCAAGGTTAAGAATGGGTCACTATTGGATAGTTACTATCACAAACTTGATGGGACACCAAGCTGAATCAATTTAAAAGTGGATTCCTATGCTTTATACACATTCTGTATTTAGTCATAAAAAGTTCCATTGAAAAAAATTGCTTACCTCAGAGTAGGCATATATAGAATTGTATTGTAAATGAAAGAATGGTCAAATTCATATAAAATAATAATATAAACATAGTGATCCTGGGAAAATAAACACAGCTTAACCTCAGCTTAAATTGGTTACATTTATTATATTTATACATATTATAAAATGTATTTCATGGCATGTCTCTAAAAAAAAATGGTCCACAACTCTTAATTTTGGACTGTTCAGAGATGCTGCTGTTATGTCTTGCATAAATTAATGCTTATTGTTAGGCATACAACTGGGTTAATGGCTCAGGCATTCTTCAAAATTATACGCCAGAATGGCAGGTAATTCCCTCATTCTGGATTTCAGGACTTCTATTAAAATGTTCACTTATTATAGGTTCCTTTGTTGTATCACATTAGTAGTTTTCAGCCTACAGACTAGGATCAATTGTAGTATCACATTAAATACCTGATATGCCAGTTGTGGGGGAAGGACTCTGTGATTTAGCTTTTTCTTTTTCTTTGGTCTATCTGTATTAGATTCTGTGAAAGCTTGAATGTTGTCAGTTATTTAGTTAATTTACTATGACCATAGCATCATATGTTTTGCTACATCATAGCTAGAAGTGTTAGTAGATGTTCTAAAAATAAATTTGCTATGTGTGCTAGATTAATCTTCTGAAATAACAAATCTTTTTCTGGATATCATAGAATAAATGTGAAGCAAGGACTCCAAAATATTTTAAAATTCAGCACAATATATGAAAATATGATTACATTACACAAATCTGTGAGCATTTTCTGAGTACCATAGAAAATTATCAGTATAAGTCAATATAGCAATATAACAATAAACAGTGGTTTCTTGGGCACAAGCTGCACTGAATAATGGGCATGCATGCTTTCTTTCTTTTGTGTATGAGAGAAAATCAGAAAGTTCCGTTTTGTTTCATCTAAAAGTCATGACCCATGGTTTGTTTGTGTGAAACATGGTTTATTCACAAATCAGGAACTGAGGTCTTAGATGCAAACCAGAACAGAGTGGGGATCACCCAGTGTTATATATGGCAAATGCATATAACAGGAAGATTTGTTACATCTGATCTGGACTAATGTGTGATCCAGCATAGATGTTTTGATTTAGATACTTCAGTAGTGTAATGAGACTTTTAAAGTCTCTCTCTCTCTCTTTCTTTCTCATCGTTGCTCACTTTCCTTCTGCTTCAGCAAACCTGCTGATCTTCTGCTTAACACAGATCCATGAAGTATTTCTTTAAGTGCCTAGTTACTACGTATTCCTCTTGGAATCTATGTTTTCCTCTTGGATCACAGGCAGGAACTAAATACATTAGCAAGCATTATTTTTGCCAATCGTGATCGTCTCAGATCACCCTGACTACCCATCACACTTTCTGAAGTCTGAGAGTGTATCTACAGTATAGCAGCTTGATACTGCTTTAGCTACCGTGGCTTCTTCTAATGGAATCCTGAAGTTTCTAGTCTGATGAGGTATATAGAATTCTCTACCAGAAAGTTGAAGTCCACTAGAGAGGAGACCTACAAAACTACAAATCCTAGGTTTCCATAGGATGAAGCCATGGCAATCAAAGTGGTATCAGATTGCTATAGTGAATACATCATCGTTCACATTATAGAATATCACCAAAATTTCTTGAAATGATTTCCTACGGTGAATGAAGGCTAGGTGAGACCCTTGTCAGTGTTAGATCTGATCAACAGTGGTAAAGCCCAGGTCCTTGTGCTTGTTTGGCAAATTAAATTATTTTCTTTGCCAAATAAAATCCTAGACTATCATTTGGTGCTGTGGCATACTTTGGCTTAAATGCTGTTATTAGTCCTTACTAGAGTAGATCATCCAACTGACGGGGGTTTACTGACTGGGGTGTTGACTCACCATTCGACAATTGATTGAATATGACTACTCTAGTTTGGGCTAACCAGTGAGATTCTAGCCTTAAACTGTTATTTCTTCAGGTTTTTAGCACTATGAAGATGCCATAGTATTGTTTCAAGCCACATTTTGTAACTGGTTAAAAGAAGAAGTTCTTGCTCTTTGTTTCTGTATATAGCTTCTATGAATGCTTGAGAAATCCAATATATGAGATTTATGTGAATTCTAATATAAAGTGATCTGATCTATACCTCTACGCAGTGTGAGGTATAGTGAAGCACTAGAGGAGCATTCTGGCTGAGAATCCTAAACACCCCTGCCTTAACTGCAGATTCCAGGATTCCGTAGGATGTTGCCATAGCACTTAAAGTAGAATCACAGTGCTATAATGGTATTATGAAAAATGCCTCTGGGCTAATATGTGCATTGGAACTTAATTATTCACTGGGTTTTCCACTTCCTGATTCTCTGTGGTAACTTTTAGTTCAGAAAATGTATCAAAATATGATTACAAATACATATTTTCAGAGACAGTAAATTTTTTAAGAATGCATTTATTTTGCAAATTTTGGTGAAATTTTAAAAATCTGTCATGGAAACAAGATGGAATTATGAGTGATAATGTCTTAAAGAGTATTCATAGCAAGTTATTTACCCTAGATGAAATGAAACAATGGTTTTCTATCCTCTCCATCAAAATAAATATGTAGCGTATTTTGACTTTTTAAACAGTTGGTATAATAAAATTTAAGTCTGAATGTTTGTAAATCTCAACTCAGTCTTCCTGAATCACAGACATTTATTGCAAGTGTTTATTGCTGGAGAGATCTGAAGATTGATTGAAGTCATAAATGAAGTACCTTGTTACTGTATACATATGTGCGTAAAGAGCTGTTGGATATTATTTTTATGTGTGAAACAGTCAGCAAAAGTTTCAGTAGGCTAATAGGTTTTAATAGGTTTATACAAACTAAGACTATAACAGTTATTGAGGTTTTTTTTCATCTTTAAAATAGCTCATTAGTTCTTTTTTGGTGAAAAGAGATCTCTGACTTAACTAAGTGCTAATACAGGAGAAAGTATAAGGAACATGTCCATGGGTGGTGCAAAATGTATGGCTTTCTGAATTGGAAGGACACACACTACCTTCTCCCCCCTGTATTTCACTCAGGCTTCACAGGAAATCTCCAAGGCCACCTCACCCTTTGGACTTTACTCCAGTGGCCCACTCAGAGCAAGGCACTGCCTGCCTTTTACTTTGATCTCTGGGATCCGTAAGGCAAGGCATCAGGAAGGCAATAATTTCCAAAAACCATAGCAGGAGACTGGACAGCACAGCTCTCCAGAGCGCCAGCCTGCCTCCTGTCTTACTCCAAGAAGTAAGGAGCACACTGTAGCCGAAGAATGGACAGTGGGGGCTCTCCACTCAGCCAGTGTTAGGGCATCCTCAGGACAGTAGATAGGCTGTTGCTGTTGAGAACCTGCCTACCTGGCATTGGTGTGGTTGGTGGTAGCTGATGGGAAGTAAATGGCCGTCCTGATGATGATGTATGATATGCTGCTCCCCCTAATCCACTGCCTGGAACAAGAAGTTGTCTTACCTTGTGGGACTGCGTTACTGATACAGAATTCCTGAAACTTTACCATGTTAGTCTGCCCTTAGATGTTCACTTGCACAAATAGTTTGTTGTTGTCTTTCGTTATACAGGCATACTTCTGGGCCTGTGCAAACTAACCAAGATAAAAAGCCTCATTTCACATCCTTTGAGACTTCCTGGAAAAACAGTTTCCATATATACTGACCTGTGTAGGTAGCAGTGGGGTGTGTGTGGAGAGAATGAAGGAAGAAACCTGAGTAGACGATTTGGTCAATTAATATTCAGATTTCATAATGCTATAGAAAATTGGCCAGTGAGAGTTCTCCTCTGTGTCCTTGCTCATTATTGGCTCTGAAGATGTGGATGGGTGTGCCTTCTATTTTAAAGGCACAGTGTTCCAAAAATGTCCTGTGGTCCCCCTCCCATTCAGAGTAAAACAAAATGCCTTAATCAAGAATAGCCAACCACATTTTCTGGAAAAAAAAATGAGCAGATTGCAGCAAAAAGCTTGATTTTTTTTTTTCCAGAAATAAAAAGGAGCTTAGCCTTTAGGCAGAATAGAATAATTCTGCTTGTGTTGGGAGTTGCTCTGGATATTTTGTGAAAAGGAGAATGTTTTCTTTTTTCCTTTTTTGAAACCTGAGAACCTCAGCACACAAATAGGAACATTTCCTCTATTGCTTTTTCCCCTCAGTAAGCAAAGCCTCTGATAAAGATGCTCTTTTTTTACAAAGTCTTTTTATACATACTCATCCCTCCCCCTTTCTTCCTTGTTACCTGTCTAGCTGGGATTTTTTTTAAGGAGCATTAGCATTGGGAAGATGGCAAAGGAGGAATGGAGAAACACAGACTTTTGTGCTGGGTCGCATCAGCATGTCTGTAGTAAACAATACAATAAATTTGGAGTTGAGGAAGAATGGCATTCTGCTCTAGGCAAGCATACAGCAATTGTGTGTATGTCTGCCTACAGCAGGCAAAGTAAACAGTAGCTGCCATCAAAATCCCTTCTAAGCAAGTGTGAACAGCAAAAGAAAAGGCAGGTGAAGCTGTTTCACCATCTATTCCCAGCATGTTAAAAGCCCAGAGATCTCTAAGTTTGGCCTCCAGAATAGAAATCATAAGAAAAGTAGAGGCTGGTGCATTTTGGAAGAAAGCTTCAAGTTGTCTCTGAACGATCTAAAATGTTTCTGTTCTCTTATGCATGGCTTACCTGACCTGGTTGTTTCATTTCATCTCAGTCGCATTTATGAGAAAAGTGGGATATAAATCCCATCAGTCAATATATAAATGCTTCACACTGTACATATTGTTAGTTTTGAATTTAAGGAAAAAAAATCTTGATGAAACGTGTTTACCTGCTCCTCTTTTTGTGGTTTGGGAACCCATCCCTATTTTTTCTTTGTTGTTTCTGCCCTGGTACAAATGTTCTGTTAAAGAAGTAATGGCCAGGAACACTTTTTAACTAGGTTTTGTTTGTTTGTTTGTTGGATGGTTTTGTTGTGTTTCTTCAAGTCTTTTCTGACCTATGGAGACCTTAAGGCAAACTTTTGCCTAAATACCCTAAAGGCACAAGATCCTGTCTGATCTTGGAAAGCAAGCAGGGGCAGTCCTGGTTAATACTTGAATGGGAGACCACCAGTGACTGCTAGCTGCTGTGGGCTATATTTCTGAGGAGGGAACTGGCAAGATCACATCTTAAGTATCCCTTGCTTAAGAAAAACCTTATGAAATTCAGCAGGTGACTTAATGGCACATACACACACAAAGTGAACCTATCATAAAGTTTTTTTTTGAAGAGGTTTCTTCAGAGGGGGTTTGCCGTTGTCTTCCAAAGATCACCCAGGATCTGATCTCCAGAATCATAATCCCGTGCTCAAACCACTACATCACACTGGCTTCTGTACTTAAACCCATGCATATAGAAAAGTAACCTTTCAGGAAAATGGTCAATAGAAGTGAATTATTTCTATTTGTATCATTACCATGTTTAAATGGCTGAGTAAATAGCAGCTGTCAAAGATAGCAAGCTGCAATTGCAACTTTTTGTCCTTTTTGATATTTAAAGAGATTTATTTATTTTGATTCTATTAAAGTTGTCATACTTTGGCCATATCATCAGAAGACATGACTCACTACAAAAGATAATGATTCTTGGTAAGCAGTCATGTAAGGATGGGGGGGTGATGGGAGTGGTTCACCTTGGGTGGTAATGTTTTTGGGGCATCCCAGCTCGTGGACACACCCCCATGTACCACAGCCCCGCCCCCATGCCGTGGCCCCACCCCACCTCCAATGCTGTTGGTAAGGTAGAAGGCAGTAGGAGAAGAAGAAGATCGCATTACAGGTGGATAGACTCAATCAAGGAAGACACATCCCTGAACCTGCAAGACCTGAACAGAGCAGTTGAGGATAGGGTGACTTGGAAGTGTCTCCTTCATGGGGTCAGCATAGATCAAAATTGATGGCAGTTAACAACAACGCATTTCTATTGATTAGCCACCAGAGCCATTATATTATCCACAATTTACATAGCACATTTTGACTAATTAAACAGAAGATATATTTCAAAAAAGTATCAGACTTGGAACTGTTACGCACAGTTTGAGATAAAATAAATAAAGAATAAAATTTCTTTTGGCGTAACTTTTCTCTTGCACCCTGAGAAGAAAACATGGCAATAGCTCTTGGAATCTAATCGCTTGCAGCATTAACAAAGCCACTGCAAACTAGCAGAATCCCCTAATCAGGGAAAGTCTGGTCCAGCTGGCTTGACCTGGTGTGTGATACCTTTTGTATTGCTGGGATACTGCAGTGCAATGCTATCAGAATTGCAAGACAGGGAAGTGCAGGGAAGACCAGGGCTTCTTTTGCCCAAATAGTTTTGGATGGGCTTGAAGGAAGTGTAGCCATTTATATTATGGTAGTGAAGTGGTTTGTTGCCTACACAGAGACATGGCCAGTGTGCGAGAATGTTTCCCCTTTTCTCTCTTTTCAAATCCACCCTACCTGTGACAGTGGTGTACGAGTTCCTGTCCCTTAAAAATAAGGCCATAGTTGCTAGAGGAAGCCTTCCAGTTGCTGGTATATTTTTGTATTCCCATGACAGTTCTGGAGATTCCAGAGGAATCTAGTGGGTTCATTCAGTGGTCACTAGATGTCTCTTGCTCCAGCCTTTATGGCTTTATTTATAAGGAGAGAAAGAAGAAGGAGAAGGAAGCCCTTTCCAGCTACCTTAAAAATAGAAGTTTTTTCAAAAATGATTTGCAAGGGTGTGGGGAAGATAGCCCATTTCTCTATTCTGATAATACCCCTTGTTGCGTGGCTTCAAGTCATTTCTGACTCTAAGGCAAACCTATCATGAGGTTTTTTTGGCAGAATTTGTTTAAAGGGCGTTTGCCTTTGTGTCCCTCTGAGACTGAGAGAGTGTGACTTGTCCAAGGACACTCAGTGGGTCTCCATAGCTGAATTAGGATTCGAACCCTAGTCTCCTAGAAAAGTCGTACTCCAACATTGAAATCACTACACTGCACCGGCTTTCAACAAAACATGTTATCATTCTTAAAAACAGCATCCCCCCAGCCCCCCAGAATGGCCATTTTGGCAGATGGCTACCTGATTATAATTAAAAACCTTGCAAATCTGAACACTCTTCTTTGAAAGGTTTTGCTTTGCAATATCTAAATTAATGTAAAAATTGAATAGGTAAAACACTAAATGATGATCTAGTCACATCTCTGATTTCAGTGGGAGAGATGCTCACGATTATCTTTTGAAATGAATGAACCTTAAAAGTGCCTGACTGGATCATATCATTGCTTTGTTGTCATTCTTCCTTCCTGTAGAATTAAAGACCAGCCTATTTCAATATGTATGTTTCTAGAAAGATGAAATCTTAGCATATTCATTCTTGGATACACAAACAGAATTTATCATCCAGTAACATAGGTTGGGAGAGCCAGCGTGTTATAGGGGTGTGAGCGTTGGGCTATGACCCCGGAGACCAGGATTCAATTTTTGTTCCGTCATGGAAACCCACTGGGTGACCTTGGCTGCATCACACACTCTCAGCCCAAAAAAACTGTGATCGTTTCGACCTAGAGTCACCATATGTCAGAAATGACTTGAAGGCATACAACAACAACAACAACAACAACAAGAAGAAGATAGGTTGAATGGAATTTTGAAGGAGCAGATTATCCTTTTTCTTTTTTCTGCTACAGACCCCCCCCCCCAGTGGTATTTTACTTCCCACAATTGGTAAATGTAGTAATCTTCAAAGCAGCATAATGAAGAAAGAAGTGCATTAAAAGAATCACAAGCTGTTTATTTACTAACTAGCTTTTTGCCGACTCCCATTTTTCTATATATACCAGTATCTGTCATAAAAAAAAAATCATATTTTATAGTATTTTAAATAATGGAGTAATTGACAAATAAATTGGCAAATAATCAGATCCTTCATTTTTCAGTATCTTATAGTTTTTTCTGATGTGAGTTACTGCAAGAACCTCATTTAGCACTGGAATATAGTGTAATACACATTCAAAGGAAAGCTACTTTCTTTTCTTTGGCTAGGCTAGAAGCTAATACACAGTCTAAATCCTAAATCCGCCATCTTTTTTCTTATGCTAAGGTTTTATCTGCTATTTAATGGGTAAACTTACTGTGAAGTGCAGTTGCTTGTTTAACTTTACTCCTATTCAAGCCTTTGATTTTTATTTTATTTTTTTTGCAGGTTAGTTAATTCAAAAAAATTGAAGTTAAGAACTTTCAAGAAAAGGCATAGGAGAACCCAATTTAACCTAGAGTGTCTCTTTTATTCTTCTGTTATTCATTTGAAGTGCCCTATCAGCTTGAACTGACCAACTTCAGTCATTTTTAGCCTTTTATTTTTTTTCTCTAATGTAAACTGAAATTCCCTGCTGTTCATGGTATTTCAGTGTTTAGCATCATTTAATGAGCAGGTATCATTAAACTTAAAAGGTCCCTTTCTATATATCTCTGATTAGTTATTGAAAGAACCAAAGAATTCCTTTAATTTATCTTTGCTTCCTTGTTATATTTTGATGTCAGCTCATTTTATGTTTCAGTGTCTTTTTATGAAATAGAACATTATAATTTTGGTGTGGAAGTAGGACAGATCCTTAAAAAAAACTGGCGTGTAGATAAAAATGTAAGAGTGCTGTCTTGTTTACAAAGGATGTGTTCTCACAATTCCTCAGTAATTTTTTTTTTTGTAAAATAGTATCATATACTTTTCAATGTACATGAAATGCTATGATTGATGTTTCACATAATGAAAACATTCATTATCTATTTAGGCAGATACCTTTTAACTTCTGACGGGATGCATATATAGTTGCCCTCCAGTTCTCTTTTCTTTGCCTATTCAAATCACCATCTGACATATACAGATACTTGTTTAATATTAATAATTAATGATCAACATTAACGACACCAAATTGGAAGATAGTAATTAAAGATGTCTAAGACTAAAGATACAAACCTATGGGAAATGAAAATATCTACAGTGCTGGCCTTGAGGGTGACCAGTGAGAAGTATTCATTCTGTACCCTAGTTTTGTTCATCCTTCCTTGCTCTAAGTAGAAAGTGCAAAGAGCAACATTTAATCTTCCAGTTGGGAGGGGAAGAGACTGCTCAAGTATTTTAGATAAATTCATGCTAGGTGAGAAACCACCATTTTGTAGGCTTCATACTGCAAGGCTAATGCCACTCCTGACATGATTTTGTTTGAGGAGTGGTGGTTAGCAAGCTAACAGGAGTACTAGGAAGTTGCATTTCGTTTAGATCTCGGATTAAATATAACACATGCACACATTTTCTTTCTCCCACCCTAAGGCTATCCCTTGAAGGCTGTAGAATTTAAGTTTCTCCATTACAGAAATTCAGTTCAGTGAAGGTCTCCCCCTAGCTCTGAAGTGATAGTGAGACATCTCTGTAGGTCATCTGATTCTCATGCAGTGAATGCCATCATGACAAGGAGAAGCTATACAAATTGGCACCCATCTGGTAGGTGTAGACATGCAGCCTTCTGGATTCTATATTCTGGATTTTCTGGAATGATTCCAGCCAAGCTATTCATGGGGCAGTGACTCTGCTGGGATCAGTCACATTGGCTGTCAGGAACTTTGGGTGGGGATAATCTGGTTACCCCGAGACTGAAGAAGCTGGCCTTTGTGTTCCAAGCAAAACTATGAACTCTGGCACTGAGAGTTGCTCTCATGTCATTTGCCACTTTTAGTATAAATATTAACTCCTGGTTTTTGTTTTGAAAACAATTGCTATCTAAACTGTTTATTTCATCCATTCATCCTTTGCAGTAATGACATGAGATAAGCAGTAAATATCAAATTAACAATGTGGTACAGATTCAGATTTTACTTTTACAAGTAAAATGCCTACTTGGAAAACAGAAATATCTGAAAATTATAATGAGGACTGGATTTCAAGCACATTGCAAATTAAGGCCAAATATTATGACATATTTGTTGTTGTGTGCTTTCAAGTCATCTCCAGCGTATGGTGACCCTAATGGGGAACCTGTCATGGGGTTTTTGAGTCTGAGAGGTATACTGTAATGAAAATAAACTATATGAACAAAAGAAAGTGTGAGGTGGTGTGGGTTTTCCAGGCTTTGAGGCCATATTCTATTAGTATTTTCTCCTGACATTTCGCCTGCATCTGTGGCTGGCATCTTCAGAGGATCTGGTGGCATGGAAGTGAGACAGAGTATATATACTTGTGTAGTCCCTGGGTGACTAACAACTGACTAACAATACACCCTGGGGGATATCCCATTTAACAATAGGCCATCACACAGGCCAATTGTAACACATGTAAATTGCTCCCTTCCACCCGCGGACTACACAAGTATATATACTCTGTCTCACTTCCATGCCACCAGATCCTCTGAAGATGCCAGCCACAGATGCAGGCAAAACATCAGGAGAAAATACTAATAGAACATGGCCTCAAAGCCCAGAAAACCCACAGCAACCTATGGATTCTGGCCGTGAAAGTTTTCGACTTTACAAATGAAAGTGTGTTATTCATTAGGTAGGTCCCTGCAGATGAACTGTAAATGGCTTCTGTTAATAGGGCAGTTACCACAGTTTGTATTTCTGCATTTTATTTTTCTCTGACTTCACTCATTTACAGTTCCTCCCCACACATACATATCCCTTCAACTTAGTATAACACCTCGTATATCTGAGGAAGTGGACTCAAGTCGAGAGACATTTATGGCATGATGTGCCTTTCACAAAACATTTTGTTATTGCTGCAAGAGACTAACATGACCAGCAATGAAAATTGTTAACAAAAGTATGTGAAATTATTAAAATTCATCTTTTACTACCATCCCTTACCTCCCTTTTCTCCATTCCTCTTTTGACTCTCCCACTGCCCATTTTTTATTGTCATCTTCTCTGATCAGGGACCTTTCCTTTTTGCTGTCCTCTGATGCTCTTTAAAATGTCATGCACTCTGATACAGAAAACTCAAAGCTTCATTGTTACGGCTTATAGTTGCATATTAAGCAGCAGAGGATCGACTGTTAGAATGAAATACTTGATGCCTTTGCATGAAAATTCTCTGGCTTTGGGATATGAGGTGACTAAAAACTGCTTTTTATGTTACAGTTTGTTTCTTCAGGGTAAGTCGTACAAAATATGCCTTTATGGAAACAATGATCTTATCTTTTTTTCTTAAAATAATAATAAAAAAGTCACATCACAGAGATACAGTAACCAGGAAGGTTCTGAGTTTTCACTTTCAATTGAAAGGGAAAATACCTATTTGCAAATTGTCCTGCTATATGTGTCTACTTGCATGAGAGTACAGAAATGGCATTCATGTCTAGTGGTAGACTGAGAAAATATCCTCCTACATTCAGATGTAAAAATGGTACTAAGTAGGACTTTTAGGAATTGGTCTACTATTTCCTTCCTCAGATGGGGAATTGCATCTTTTTATATATTCCTTTGAGCTATACAGAACTAAATAGTAGAGAGTACCCTGAAACATTTAAGTTAGTCATCTTGTACTTAATTAGTAAAACATGTTCTCATACTAGGAAATGGATTAATGTCTTTCCATGTCTTTTTAACTTTATAGATTTTCTTTAATACCCCCTACCTGTAACGCCTCTGTGGTCCCCTAGATGTTGGTGGACTCTCTCATAGTCACCAGCCACTTACCGCTTGAGTGAGGAGGATAAGTGCTAAAGTTGAACAATATATGAATGATCTCAGATTTCATATTGTTGCTCTAAATAAATGTGCACATGCACTTCATAATGGAGTTATATATATTTAGTCTTTGTAACTTATTCAATGTGCAACATTCATGGTTTACTCCCATGTAGAAAAAGGTAATGCATTACAGAACACTAGCATGGTCTGGCCAATCTTAGTATAATTTTTAAGAGGAATGTTTTTTTTCTTCTTCATAGAATCGTAAGAGTTACAGAGTTCAAAGGGGCCTCATGGACCATTGAGTCCAGTTCCCTACCCAGTGCAGGATCTCGAGTTAAAGCATCACCGGCAGGTAGCTATCCAGCTGAGACCTCCTCATCTTACAGTTGATGGGACTTTTTCATCTTACAGTTCTCACAGTCTCAATGAACTCCTGCCATCATTCCCAGAAGAGCAAATTTTAGAAGAAAAAAGTACAAAGGAGCACACATTTTAGAACCCCTAATATATATGAGAGTTGAGCCTGATATATTCCTGCATAGCAGGGGTTGGACTGGATGACCCCTTTGGTCTCTTCTAGCTCAATGATTCTATGATTCTATGATCTCCTTATCCAGAGGAGTCCTTAAAAGTAAAGCAACTCTTTATCATGGTGAGAGATTAACTTGTTGTATAACTAAAAAACACTTCCCACATGGCACGTGTTTTTCTGTACAAAGCTGGCTTGTACATGCACAGATGAGCGATTACGTTAGCAAGTGCAGAATCAGGAATCCAATGCACATATTCTATGAACCTCATAAGTGACAATGTGCATTTTATTTTTACATGGCTATGGAAACCATAATGCGTGAAGTAGCTCTCCATATAGTACTCTGTAAACAAAGCCATAGAGTGAGGGCAGATTTTTTTTGTTTCTATTGTAGCACCTCCCTTTAAGGCCTCGAAGGAAAAGAGGCTACCACTGAGGTGTTAATGGCCCTGGAATAGGTGTAAATGGCTGCTAAAGGGTTCTTAATGGTTGCTACTCAAACAGTGTAGACAGTGTACAGGGAAAGCAAGACAAGCTAAAAGAAGGGTAGTTAACCATACCAGGCAGTCCACAGTATAGAGATTTTTTTCTTCTTTGGGGAAAATGTTAATTATAAACTGGAAGTTCGTGGAAAAAGTTATTACATTGGTAAGTACTGCTTCACCATGAACATCGTACTGTCTGTAAAACCCATGAAATTCCACCCAATAGCACTATGACAGGACACAAATATATTGCCTTCTACTAGGTACCATTGTTTAATACTTACTTCTGGCCTGAATTCTTACTGACTAATGCAGTACATTTTCCTCTAAATTTGTGCAATTCTTTAAAACAAGTTTTTACATACCATTTGATCAAGCTATGTGCTACACTTACTGTTTGCAGATTTATTCATGAAGGTACTACAGATCTGGTAATACCTGGTAATATTAGTGACTAACTTAACTGTTTTCAAGGGATAATCCATTATTTACACAACCCAGCCGAGGGTAAATATTCATTGATTTCAGTGGAAGACATGTTGTCTAAAGAAATCCTCCTTGTGAGCGGGAGATCCACAAAGGACTGCTGTTAGGAGGAGTCCGTTGTTGCATCCTATCTAAAGTTAGTGGCATTCAGGTCTCGTTAAAATAAGTGTGAATGGTTAGTTGTATGACTAAGTTTCCATTGAATACATGGGAATTAAGTGACTAACTTAATCTGGATCACCCCAAAGTGTTTATAGTGAACTTTAATGCATTTGTTACTTTACTTTTAGATTAGAAAATGTTCTAATCATGGTTGTTGGCAAAGGTGTGTTACTCATCATCAGTATTTTTTTTGGTACCATTTCCTTTGGGCACCGTTTCCATAATCCTCTGCTTATTTGAATCCTTGGGCAAGGTCTGGGTGGCCCTTTCCTTGTTTCCCAGCATAAGAAAGACAAAGTATCTTCTTGGACTGTTTGCATTTCTTCTTTTTCTTAGAATGCTATAGTCTGAATTTTGCTTGGAGGGCTTTAATTCTTCTTTGGCATGATAACCCATCATTAAGGTTGGCTGGATGATCTGAATAAGAATTGGTTTGCTGATTTGGGTTGCATGGCATGAATTAATTTTCTTGAGAGTTTTTAATTCTGATTTTGGTTTTTAAATAACATTTTCCAAGTTGAAATTTGTTTGTTTTTTAAACGGATTTTTTTAAATGGCTAAATGGATTCAGTAGGGCATGTCACTATCTTGTAGCCTCAGTTCTACATCTGTTAAACAGAAATATTATATAATAATAACCTTTCAGAATTGACATGAGGGTGAAGAGAACACAGTTTTCAAAGCAGTCTGTATATTTAAAGAAAAAATGTTGATTTGAATTGCTTAGGTCTTGTAGTTTGGTCAGGATAATTGTGGTCTGTAATTCTCTTTCCTTTCCTTTCCTTTCCTTTCCTTTCCTTTCTTTTTTGGCAGGATGGTGGATTATTTACGTTCTGTCTGTGTGTATAAACACTGTCCAGTGTTGTACGTTTGAAAAAGAAATCAGTTTGGATAACGTTTGTCTCTTGAAGTAGTTTGTTGTGTGTCATATGAAAGGCTTAATAGGATTTAGAGTTCAGTTTTTCCAGTTTAGAAAGACAGATGACTTTCCTTGTCAAAAGCTATGATTCTGTGAAGTAGATGTTTGCATTCCATGTCAGATTTTATTTTTTTAAAGAAAGACTCCTCATGCAAAGCATGCTTTAGATCTGTATTGGGTCTACCCTGGGTATCAAGTGTCCCAACTTCTCCACTTAGCCTTTAAAGCACAGACGGAGACAGGATCATGTTAGCTGGTCTAGAGTGCCTGGCTGAGTGGAGAACTTCCCTCTAAATACTTCCCAGCAGGTTTGAAGAAAACTACCTCTCTCAGATTGAGTACCTGAAAAGCATGACGCCCTCATGCACCAATTGTCTACCTCTTCCCAGCTGTGGAAATGGTGTAAGGAAGCCCAGGAAGAAGAAGCAAAGTCACACACAGGAAATAATGGCTTCCTAATGCCTGTACCTCTCTGCCAGAGCCAGCAAAACTCTCCCTGAATAAGGGTGAGGGGCCCCTCCTTCCTCCTGCATGCCAGGCTTTTTCTGTCAGTCTCCAACTGGCTTGTAAATGGTTTTGGGAGGCTAGTAATTTTTATGGGATTATTTGAAAAGTTCTTTATTAATATACATTTGTGCTCACATACAGCCCATTCTCCATTCCACTTGGGGGTGCAATCAGCATTTGTATGCTGAGCAAGATGTGTACTGTCCCTGGGTACTGGGTAGCTGAAAAATTAAGATTAACTATTTTTTTTAAAAAAAGAATGTATCACATTCTGATCTCTGAGACTCTTATGAATGCACACACTTGTGTTTCAATTTCTTTTCATCAGGCAGACATAGTGAGCATCTTTTTTTTCCTGTTTCTTTTCTGAACTATATGTATTTCAAAATGTGCATATTTCAAAATGTTTGCAAACATATTTTTCCCAGTAAGAGAAAAATGCATGAAAAATAACAAACATTAGGAGAAGTGCCTGAATTTTCTGGGCAGCAAATATTGAATTTAGACAGGATTAAAATATTGGTGGAATTCTGAAAATGCAACAGGAATGAAATTGACCAATTTTCCCATCAGTATTTTTCTGTGTGCATGGACAGAATGTGAACAGGAATTTCATTAGTTTTTGGTGATGGAATGTTTGGCATTTGTGAAGACTACTTTTGTGGATTCTTTATTATGTCATCAGATAGCAATTTTTACTCATTTATGTACAATGCAATTTCCATTAAATTACTAACTTGAAAAGTTGAGATGTTGTGATATTCAATTGCAATATACTATCTAAAAAAGAAAGCATATTTTGGAACAGCAGGAAATAACAACTGAAGAATAAAAAAAAATAATAAACCTCACACATACTTTCAGATTCACTTGTTCAGTAAGGGATGAGAATTGGGATGTATACTGCATATATGGTACTCATGTTGTGACAGCTTTTATCTATAGTCAAATAGCCTTTTTCGTTTAAGCATAGTTAATCATGTTTGACATCTTTCCTCCTATCTTTTTTTGCCAGAGCTGGTGCGTGTGTTTGCTCGTGTGTGTGTATGTTGGTTCTTGATGTTAGGCAAAAGTAAGACATTCTTTACCTGGTTACTTTTTCATAAGGCTTTTATTTATCAGCCTCTTTGAGGCCCTACAAGCAGTTAATTAGCTCCTGTTGCCTGTTGAGTTAGTTCATTATTTTTCTTTCTAATGCCCAAGCAAGCCACATAGTTCACCTTGACCTAACACTGTTGAGGTACCATACGCCTGAACTTCTTACAAAATACTTTGAGATTCATTCAAAGGAAATAATGTTTAGTCCTAATTTTGATGATCCTGCCTAGTATCCCAGCAGTCTAGAAAGGCTTTTGTTGAGCAAGCATTTTTTCCTGCTTTTTTGGGCATGTATTTTCTCCCAATTGCATTGTATATGCCAATGTCAACACTGTGACATTATATCTTTTCTGACATTTGGTTACCAGTGCCTAAATACTTGGGTTGATTGATTATCCCAACTTTACCTAACAAAAAGGAGTAAAAGGCAAGAGAATGTGAAGGGTGAACTGAGAGAATGAGGATTTTTGTAGTTTTGGTGTGGAATTGTGAGCAGTAAGAAATGGTTGCTTAGGTTTGAGAATGGAGAGGGGAAAAAAGCAACTGTCATCTTAAAGTTACTGAAATGAAGAGCTTCTTTTGCCTGCTTAGGAGGAGGAGCATGGAGCGGGAGGAAGAAACTCAAATCTTGTAATTTGAAGGAAGAGATTTCCTTTGCTTACTTGGAGGGAGTGGGAGGAAGATACTGGAATTTTGGTATTTACATGTGGCTGGAAGGGGTTTCCTAATTTGCTTAGGTGGGGGTGAGCAACTGGAGTTTCACTTCCTCCCCCCCCCCCGATATGCTTTCTCTACCTGAGAAGACTGCTAGAGTAGGCATGGCATAAGAACACACCATCTACTATTTTCTAATGATAAGCCAGCACACCCCAGCCAAGTTCCTTTGGATTCACCAATTGGATTCACTCTTTTTGCCCCTCTGGAGAGCAACTGCACATTTCTCTAGCTTGGAGAAAGGTACACTCTGAAGTTTTATGCCTTAAACCTCTTTAAAATTGGTGGTGAGTTGAATGAAATTGTCAACTCTGTTGGGATGTATGCCTCATTCTCCAATGATTCCCAATGGAACTCTCCCCCTCCACACCATCTATATCACTCTCAATTCACATTGCAAGTCCAGGAATGCAATACTAGAGATCTGTTTCTAGCCCCATTTTCCTACCGATAAATGGCATTCAAGGCATGGGAAAATTGTATAAAAAACAAATACCAACAAACATTAAACAATTAAAACACAATTTAAAATATACTAATAGAAAACAAACTATATTACCCAAACAGCCAAACTCATGTAAATGCTAAAGTTATGTCCAAATAAAATGTCTTTACCTGCCAATGGAAGGAGAGTGGGAAGGAGATCAATCTACCCTCCCTAGAAAGGGAGTTATACAGTTTGAGATCAACCACAAAGATACTTCTTGCCCCAGTGTTTACTGAATGTGCCTCTGTTGGTTGTAGGTGCTAGAGAAGCCTGCCTGAAAAAAGAAACCCAAACAGGTTTATGAAGGAGAATATAGTCTTGAATTAGTCTTGTTTCAAGCTGTGCCTGGAAACAGACTAGTAGTCAGTGAAGCTGTTGTAATGAAGAAGTCATATGCTTGCTGTAATTGGCTCCATCAACAGTCTGGACACAGCATTCTGGACTAGCTCAGATTGCCGAACACTTTTGAATGGCATGTAGGACATTTTAAAATAGTCCACTGTAATAAAAGCAGATGTCCAGATCAGAAGTCTCTAGAAATTGGCACAGTTGTGCAATAGCCTTAACTGTTGTATGTGCATTCCTGTCTATATTTACATTTGAAATTTGAGCCTAGGACACCTATATTTTTCTGGATTAAGTTTTAAATTTGTTCTCTGTCACAGAGACCAATATTGACGTTGGACACTGGTTAAGAAACAAAGAGGTTTCCATGGATTCAGGAGAGGTGGAGTTGGGTGTAATCAGCCCTTTAGTGGCATCAAATCTCCGAAACTGTGAGCAACCTCTTCCAACTTTTTCTGTATATTTGTTAAATAGGATGTAGAATAATAAGGAAACCTGAAAGACACCATAGGCCAATGGGCATGGCTTTGAACAGGAGGTTCCAAAACTTTTGGTGCAGATACCCAATAGTGTGCAAGGTTGCATATTTAGTGGACATACAGTAGTAAAGATCCAATACAGGTGAAGCAAGGAGGAACACTTTCTTTGCTGCTGTCACCACAATGGAATAAGCCTTTAGATGGGCTATAGTCACATTCATTCAAACTTACTCTCTGTTTTCTGCTATTGTTACTGTATTTCAACCCTTAATCCCATGTGTTTTATCATCCCAACTTCACTGGCAAACAAAGGAGCTTATACGGCTCTACAAATTGAGAGTTATGCTCAGAAGCAAGTATGTCAAGAGCATAGACCGTTCCTCCAGCTTGATATCCATTTTGTATGTGAGTTATTTCCTCCTTTAGATCAACATTATAAGTTATACTGGTGACTCAGTTGTGAAATGTTGACTGTTATACAGGAACATAGCGTGGAAAAACAAATGTAACTTTGTCTTTGCAAAACATTTTTTTTCCTTGGTCTTATTATCCAAAGTAATAGACAGAGTGAGTGCCTTAGTTTTACTGCAGCTTGCACCAATTAGCAGTGGGTTGGTAAATAGGGCTTGGCTTCCTTTTTGGATACTCTGTATCTGAAGAACTGGGTTATTATCCAAGAAAGCTGATACAAAAATGATTTTTTTAAAAAGACCTAAAGGTGCTTCCCCTCCACTTCCTCTCTCTTCCTCTCTCTTTTTGGATACATATAGACATTGATAAGCTACTGTTTTGCTAAATGATCATCTGCATTTACCCTCTACTTTTCTGGCAAATAGGTATCTGCGTGATTCTCCCTAGTACTTGGGAAGGTATCAGCAAGCTTGAATTTCCTTAGGGTCTCATTTTTCCACTACAGTTTTCTTCTTTTTTTCTACATGACAATGCACACATTTTTTGTGCATTTACCAAAAGGAGCATTTTTATTTGCATTTTAAACTGTATGCATTTTAGTGAGCATTTGTTATTCAAATGTGTGCATTTTTGCAAGTGATGTTTCCACATACTCTAAGCTTTCGATAAGCATTTTCTGAAATATGCACTTCCTTCCTACTTGTTCTGTGTTAGTCTGAGGGGGGCACATGATTTCAAATAAGTGAAATGCTTTTTAAAAGCTTTCTTTGTGTCAAGTGGAATAGTATGGATCTCAATAGCTATGTACCAATACATGTTTCAGTTTAGTAAGTGTGAATACAACGGTTTGGACCACAGACAGAGCAAATTTCTCATCTGGTCCTGTTCTAGAGCAACAATCTTGTACTGTGTAGGTATTCAAGCATACATGTATCATATAAAACACAGCTGTTCCAGCTGCCTTCATATGCACCAGTTCCACCTCAGATGCTTATGAGTTCAGTGAAAGCATGGGAACCCTATGGTGATATTCACTCTCTTCAGAGAGATTTGAGGTTGAACAGGCAGGGAGCCAGCGTGGTCAAGTGGTTGAGCATTAAACTACAACCCTGCAGACCAGGGTTAGATTCCCCACTCGGTCATGGAAATGCACTGGGTGGCCTTGGGCATGTCATGCACTCTCAGCCACCAGAAAATCCCTTGATAGGTTTGCCTTAGAGTCACTATAAGTTGGAAACGTCTTGAAGGCACAAAACAACAACAACAACAAGAAGTAGGTGGGATGTTGGGGCGAAGCTGTCATGTGTCCCCCAACTTGCTCGCTTTATACTCACATGTGTTCATTGAACTCCTGCATAGTGATTGCCTGTATAATGTCAGTGTCCTCTACATGTTGTACCTTCGTATCAACATATATCTGGCTGTACTACCTTTTCATGTGTATTTTAAATTAATACATGCGTTATTTTAGATTAAAAGGCTATTGTCTGTCTTTCACAATCTGTTGTAAATCTTAAATCTGCTTTCCTATTGTTGATCTTGGAGGCAAGTGGCATATATGTGGGTGTGGAGATAAACTTACTAAGTTTATTCAGGGTCCTTGTAAACAGGTGATACTCTAGTGGCTTAAATTAAAGACACCTGCTTATATTCATCCAGAATTTCTAGTTTTCAGAAAAACAGTAATAACTGTGTCAACTATTCTGCTGCCAAATCCTGTCAAAATGTTCCTGTTTCTGCTTATCATCATGACCTTGCTAAAATTATCTATGAAAAATTAAAAAAAATGGTGGAGAGGGGGAATCACCTAGGAACGTTATAGCTTAGTTATTTAAATAGACTTTGCAGAGGGAGCTCAAATCATTTGTTTGGGGGTTGACTTGACTGGATTTTTAGCCATGTATTCTTTGGAAAAAGAAAATGTATCATTAGTTGTCCAAACTTAAGAACTTGGCTATTTATCTTGGTATCTGATTTTACAAGGTAACACATACAGTACTTATATAACACAGTCTTAGGAAGTGTTTTTCCTGCGAGCAGATGGAAGAAGAAGCTTTTGAATTTCAGTTTTCTTTTTTCACTCTTGCATAGTTAGATATGTTTAACTCCCCCGCTCCAAAAAAAACCACTGTAGGTATTTTGTAATGCAGAAGAACATGAAACTATTAAAAACAAATATTGCTTAACCTCGAATAGACTATTCCATCAGTATTAAAGTTGCTTTCAGAGGTCACCAGAGTCACTTTAGAAAAAAATAACCCAAGTGCAAACTACAGATGTCATGCTGTACTACTGAAAACTTCACAGGTCCGTCTCATCTTTCTCCTTGTGTCCCCAATTATTTCCCACCTGATGTTTGTATAAATTTTGAAAAAATAACTTGGAGTCACATTTTTGTGCACCTTTGAAAACTTGTAAACATAGTTGATGTGCTGTGCTCAAGAGCCAAAATTAAATGAGTGTATTGTAAGAAGTAGGTTGGTATTAGACCACCATGTGCAGTATCATTAAACATGGGTTTGTTAGGTGAGATTTTAACATCAGTGTGGCCAGAGTGTAAAACCAGTACATTTCGTATAAATTGATAGTAGGGATGAATAGTGAGTGACTGAGGTGCCTTGAATGCATTGAGCTGTAGGAGATATACCTGCCTCCTTTTAAATTATGACTGATTGTCCCTGTGTGTGTTGCTGTTACATATGTTTCAAGCAGGAGTCTTGCAACTGCGCCTATTTAATTTTATAGCACAGGAATGCATTTTGCTTAATATCAGACAGCATTACTTTTGAATAGGAGTCATGGTAAGCCAAAATTTCTGTGCATTCGAAAAATTCATTGGGTCAACTCTAGTTGGGATCAACTGTTGGACCTAGGTCCTTGGGTTTAAAAAGCTGATCTAGTTTCTTTAGGCTGTTGATGCTAATGTGAGCTATGTGAAGGAATTCATTTAATGGCTTCAGATTTTCTTGGACATTCTTTTTGTTGCAAAGGACTCCACAGTGAGAGGTTAGACAGGACATTTCACAAAAGTATGGGAAGGTGTCCTCTAATGTAATTCCACAATGACAGGTAGGACAGAGGAGCTGAAGTAACTACATACAAAAGTGGCAGTGACTATGCAAGGCTAGATAACTAACAATGAACAAAAACATGAAATGTTAGGAGGTGGCAGAAATATAGAGAAGGGTGGGTAGTTGGGGTTGTTTGTTTGGACTTGATACAGAAATTCCAGATCTTCATTATGTGTGCTTGGCCATTCATAGTTAGGCATTATTTATACCAAAAAGAAAAGGAAACATAGCATTCCCAAAGCCCTCTTCTATCTATGTCTTTCATCACCAGCCATATTCTCTTCCTCCTCTACCTCAGGTTCCTAGAGTGAAGTTCTTAACTAGCTCATTAGATATATTTGACAATAAAACAAATTACCTAGAGTGAAGGCCATTCTCTCACTGGAGCTCTTTAAGCTAGAAGCTGAACAATGGAATCTCTTGGGGATGTTCTTGGTGGGTTGGACTAAGTGGTTTGGAGGGCCACCCCAGCTCTGTGATATATAACTGAAAAAGGTAGAGCCTTTTCCTCCATTATGGGTTTGTTTCCTTGCCCGTGCCCTTCTTTTGCTTTGTGGGTCTACAACAGTTGGCTGGAGTGACACATGCTTGTTTTGCTTAGTTTTGTACTGAAATCTTAAGGAAGCAGTAGTGGACTAACAGTGTACTAACAGACTAACAGTACCAGTGGGTGGAATAGGCTGAATGATTTATATGTCAGTAAACCTATGCGGTGTGTATGTATGTATGTGTGTGTGTGTGTGTGTGTGTGTGTTACTTTGCTTGACTCTTTAATTTTATTTGTTTTATTTATTTGATTAAAATATTTGTATCTCATCTTTATCTAGGGATCTCAGAGTGGTATGATTTTTACATGCAGTGGAAAAGCAAGCTGAACAGATGTTCATGATATAGATGTTGAAGGTTTCCTTAGAAAATAAATACACAGTGGTCTCACCACATTGGCAAGTGTTCAGAGTACAGAACCCTTGTGAAAGTGGAAAAATTGTGAATAACTACCCCCTTGTGATCTCCTTCCCGTTCCCTTCCAGGGCTCTGGCACAGGAGCCCTTCTGCTCGGCACCTGGGCCAGAGGCAAGGAAGTGAGGTGGGGAGCTCTGGAGGAGAGAAGGAAGGAGCATGTGTGCCCCCCCCATTGCTTTACCTTTTGCCTCAGTGCAAGTTCTTAGTGCCAGGGCAGAGGCAAAGAAATGAGACGGGAGACCTCAAGAAGACACAATGAAAGTGCGCACATGCATCTTCACTCCATTGCCCTACATTTTCCCTCAGCACACTTGCTTGCTTTCTTTGCGCTGGCAAAATCCAGTGGAATGGACGGAGGAGAATGGGGAGAGGCATGGGTGCCTTGCGACTAATCAAATTGATAAGAGTCAATTCTGTGAATGTGGAGGGAGGACTGTATTTCAAGCTTTGCTTACTGCCTCAATAAAATTAGACACAGATTTGGAACAGATAAAGTCAATTCATGTTGGACAACATAATTTTCCAGATGTTAAGTTTAAATAAATATTCATTCACAACTTGAATTTTAGAATTTTGTGTTGGGTTGAATGAACCATGGACAAAATTAAAAGAGCTGCTAGCATTATTGTACAAACACTGGTGCAATGTTAGAACAGGGGAATTCTCCAGCAGTTCTTATATTTCCATCTCTGCAATAGGGCAGGAAAACAGGACAGTGTGAGATGTAGTTTTATTTTTCTTGTGCATGAGAAAAACATTTTTGTCCATAAAACATAATGAAGTCCTCTCTGAGCAGATTTCAAAACCATCCCCCGCAACAATAATCATAAATCGCCTACTGTTGCTTGATATTAACAATCCACAATGATTCAGGTAAGATTGTTCAAAGGGTTTACAAACACACAAAAAAAGTAGATCTTCAAATTTGCAACAAATTCCAAATCTTAAGAGCTTTATAAATTATGCCAAAAACCACATTCATATCAGCATGATTAAGTAGAAAAATGTATCCAATAAAGTAATTTAAAAACTAACTTTCTTTGGTTTTCCCTCTTCTGTCCTCCAATATTTATAATGTGGCTGAGTATATACAGACACACCACATCCACATCCACACATCCACCTGATCCATTGCAGCTGTTTAAATGCAGAGTTGTTTTGAGCAACAGTATTGATGAAGGGTGACAATAGAAACAAGTGATTACATGCCACTATAAACAAGGTCTTGCTGTCATGTACCACCACAGAGGATAGTGCAACACATCTCATATTCATTATATTTGTGTGTGAGGCAGTTCTGACAATGGACAGCCAGCTCTGAATTGCCCGCTTTGCCATATGCCCATAATTATCTGGCCTTTATTATGCTATGCACATGTAGAAGAGGCATTTCTTGTTATAAATCGGTCTAGAGGTATGTGCATTTTTCAAAATACCCCAAGCAACAATTTTTCATGTGGAAAGTTGGTGCATCTACATGTGTGACCCAGTTCAAATCTCAGGTTGAACATGTGCTTTGCATTGACCAAAATTTAAAATCCCAGCCATGGCTTGAACTTCTAAAATGGACAAACCGTGATTTAGACTTGCTTGCCTACTTTGGAAGTGGAGATATGGCAATAGATTTAGTTAGGGCCAGACTTAGGTTTAGATGTGACCTCTCTCCCTTTACTTCACTCCTTAGTATAACTCACGGTTTACAAACCCATTTCAAAGTGTGATTTCCTGTCCTATGTTGTGTTTGACTTTTGGTTGATTGCAAACCATGATTACCAGTTCGGAGACCTCAGTTCATAGGCATTAAATCCTGGTAGGGGTTACACCAAGGAAGCTAGCATGATGTAGTGGTTTAAGCATTAGACTGTGACTCTGGAGACCAGGCTTCAAATCTCCACTCAGCCAATGGGTGACCTTGGGCAAGTCATATTCTGTTGGCCTCAGAGGAAGGCAAAAGCAAGCCCCCTCTGAGCAAACCTTGCCAAGAAAACCATATGACAGGGTTGCCCTAGAGTCGCCTTACATCAGAAACAACTTGAAAGAACACAAAAAGAACAAGGAATTGCTTGGCCCTCCAAATATCACTGGCCTGTTTGAGTCTGTTGGAAAGGCTGACTACATTATGATGATTACATTTGTTTTCCACCAGGTGATGGTTTGGTACTGCTTTAAACTGGAACAGTGTTGATTAAATATTTCACTTACATGACTATTAAATTTACTGATTCTTAAATCTAGAAAAAATGGTGAGTAGTAGGAATTTATGTATGTTGTGTGGTTCCTTTCTTCTATTTTCTTAGTTCTTTGAATTCGGCAATTATTTAAAAAGTAGATTAATTGCAAGCACTGTGCTATAAATATAGCATTGCTTGACCTTTCAAACGTACCTTCTCTCTCATAATTTTGCATGTGTGTTCTTAAGTGAAAAGGTTTTTTCTCCTTCTAGAATGAAGAATGTTATATGCCTTATTAATAAATTCACATTTTCTTAAATACAGTAGGATGAACATGGAGTTTACATACTGCTTGATTGTCTTGTGCTCACTGGTCACTGTTTTCTTCTGAAGATTTCAGAATAATAGTAGGCTGCTGTCTTTGGCTGCTGACCAGAAGCTTTGCTTGTAGATCCTGCTGTAGAGATGGCATCCAACTGTTGCAAAAGCTGACAGTTGTCCAGAGGATTACAACTGTGATCATACAGAGTGTGAGGGGAAGGGGGAGAAGGATCTTGACCTGTTATATGTTCTTTTGCATAATTGTTTCTGGAGGCGAAAGGGCAGAAAAGGTTCAGAATTAGAGCAGCACATTTGACGGGAAGTTGTCATTTGAAAACAGTTTGCGTTGCCTGTCATCTTTTGTTTGGAAGAAAACAGGCTGTGACATAATACCTGTCACTGCCAGCGGGTGTTTCTGAGCACCCTGGAGTGAAATATCCCAAGCAGTGGCAACCTTTAGTTTTAGGCAATCTCTGTGGTTGGAGAGAACTTTACTGCTTCAGCCTCTCTATG